>CM072547.1:38279716-39576145 GCA_036898215.1 Platycarya strobilacea | reverse complement strand
AAACATTTTTAGATTTAAATTATAATGTAATTTAAATTATAAAATAAAATTTATAAATATAAAAAGAATCTAAACTTATTGGAGTTGTGTTTTGAATTGCCTTGACCTCTTATAAACAATATATTTATTTATATAAATATTTAATTTTTTTTATATATATAGTAGAATGGGAGGGGTGAGGTCCCGCCGGAGTCAACCCAAACCCCATCCCTACTGGGTATTTTTTCTTTAGGGTAGTCGTACCACCCATGCACAACAACGGGATGTGGGCCTCGTTGCCCACTCCTAATTCGGGAAAAGAGGCTTATCAAGTAGATAACTACTCTTTTATAGCTTTTTTTTAAAGAGTAATATTATATATAATCATGGGATGTGCAAGTGTGGTACAATCGTTTTGAAAAAGAGTGATCTACCACTAATTTTTTTTTATGTGAGTCCAGTATTTACTCACTTTTTTAAGAAAATTTGCACAACGTTTATACACTTTAAGACTGCAAATATTATTTTTCTTTTGCTGCGACATTGTCAAAAATCACCAGAAACATATTTGTGTGAATTTTTCTTGGCAATATATTGATGTTTCACATTCATAAAATTTACTTGATATACCTTTTTTTGATAAGTAAAATATATTTCATTAATGAGAGTGAAAAAGGCAAAACCCAAATACATATGGAATATACAAAAGAGCACCCAAGTACAAACTAAAAGCTAAAAATTAAAAATAAGAAATCATTAACATTGTTCTCATTTAATACAATAGCAGAAAACCACAACAATAAAGTATGCATGAAAAAAGCATGTAGTTCCGCCAATGTACGCTCCTTGATTTCAAAGCATCGTTCATTTCTTTCCGCCCAAAGACACCACATTATGCATAACGGGACCGTCTTTCACATTATTGCCACTTGAAGACAACCTTGTATATTCCTCCAACAATCCAACAAATCCACCACCCTCCCCAGCATAACCCAAGCTATGGCAATCCTACGAAAAACCTCATCCCACAACACTCTTACAACCTCACATTGCAATAAAAAATGGTCCACAAATTTCCCATATTTTTTGCATATATAGCATCAATCTAACACTACACATCCCATCTTCCTCAAGTTATTCGTAATCAAAATCTTCCCAATGGCTACAGTCCATACGAAGAAGGCAACCTTAGACGACACACGAAATCTCGAAATATTTTTTCAAAGAAAAGAAGCATGCCCATGTGTTTCTACAATTTTGTAGTAGGCATTAACTATACATTGCTTGTGGTCATTGAACTTCCATTTTAATCTATCAGCCCGTGTCAAAGGAGTCCTCAAGGGATGTAATATATTAAAAAAATTTACCATAATGGATAATTCTCAATTATGAAAATTCCTAATGAAGGGGATATTCTATTGATAAAAATCATGAGAGAGTAACCGCATGTCAGCAATTGAGGCTTCTCTATTAACAGCAATGCGATATAAAGCTGGGAATGCTCTACCCAATACAACCTCACCGCACCAAACATCTCTCCAAAAACTGATTTTAGTACCCTCTTTGGCTACATAGCAAATGTGACTTTCGAAACTTGGCCAGCCCTTCCTAATGAACGACGGTGACCCACACCATATCTCCCCTGACTTCACAGAACACCAACCCCCCCAAACCCCTCCATATCTAGAGTCGATAATCTCCTTCCACAAAGACCCCCTCTTGATGATATCTCCATAACCATTTTTTTAATAAAGTTTTGTTAAAAGTTTTCAAGTTACACACCCCTAGGCCACAATATACTATTGGAGAACATACTATCTTCCAGTTAACCAGGCAAAATTTTTCTCCTCCCCCATGCCCCCCATATGAAGGCCTTGAAAAACTTCTCAGTTATAGTCACCACCCCTGCAGGCATAGAAAACAAAAAGAGGAAATATGTAGAAAAATTAGTAAGGGTGCTTTTAATAAGGATGAGTTAATCCATTTTCGATAAGTACACCCGTTCCCACCTGCTAGTCTTCTTTCAATCTTCTCGACAACCTCATCCCAAATGGATCTAGTCTTGAAAGTTATTCACAGAGGAAGACCTAAATATTTCATTGGTAAAGAAAGTACCTTACAATCTATAAGATTTGTTAGTCTAGTAATATGTGGAACTGCACCCACCGCCACTATCTCAGATTTGTCAAGGTTCACCTTCAATCTTGAGACTGCTTTAAAGCAAAGTAATAGTGCACGTAAACTTTGAATTTGATTAGCATCTGCATCATAGAAGAGTAGTGTATCATTCGCAAATAATATATGAGAGATGTTAACAAACTCATTGTTGCCTTTTTCAACCTGGAAGCCAGATATGAAACCACTCCCCACTGCAGCCTTTACCATCTGATTGAGTACCTCCATAACAATAACAAAAAAGAAATGAGAAAGAGAATATCCTTGCTGCAAGTCTCGAGAGTTACGGGTGGGCTCCGACTCTAATGGAATCGAAGTTCGACTCCAATCGAAGTTCGGAACTAGTTCGGAGTTTTGAACTCCGAGCCGTCTTAATTTTGTTGTTCAAAACAAAAATTCTAGTAATCTAAGATTCTAAATCAACTAAGTAAACACTAAACAAAAACAACTTTACATGGAAACAAAAACAAATTTTGCAATCAACCATTGAAATTAGAAATCAACCATTTTAGCTGCGTAGCAAAGACTTACCATCACTGTGAATCAACGACGGTGATGGCTGCAACTTTAAAGAAATTAAAACCTCAAGCCCTCAACGGTGATGTAGAAGGGGAGAACTCCGTGCGACATTAACTACGGCATTAAAGACTACATCAGGCGATAGAAGTGGAGACTGGATTTGGGCCATGGTTGGAAACTTGGAAATAGTTGAAATGCACAACCGGGGGGAAGAGAGGCGCTGAAGGAAGAGAAATCAGAAAAGAGAGAAGAAAGGTCGAGTTAGAGTTTTCAGTTTTGTGAATATATACAAGACTAAAACGACATCGTTTAAGACTTTAAAAAAAAAAAGGTTGCAAATGAGTCAATGACCGCGTGAGGATTCGAACCCAAGTTCTGAACTTCAGAGAGGGTAAAGCAATCGATTTTGTAACCATTAGGCCATTTGGGCCTATTGTATTTTACATACAATATATAATATATAAGGTATATATTCAGAGTTCGAAGTCGAAAGTCAGAATCCTATTGGGCCCCGTTTACGATTCCGAACTCCGATTTTGAAGTTGGAGTTATTCCGACTTCGATCAGAGTCAGAATCGGAGCGAAAGTCGAACGAAATTCAGAAATCAAAATTTTTGAACGCCCCTACCGAGAGCTCTCAAAAAAACCAGCGGGTGAGCCATTGACGAAAATTGAAAACCGTACAATAAAGATATACTAACGTATCCAGGAGATCTACCTACCCTCAAATCCATATCTCCCAAGTATAAGAGAAAATCTCAATTCACATGATCAGAGACCTTTTTCATATCAAGGTTGCAAATGATACTTATACTCCTCTCTTGCAATTTATGATCCTAACATTCATTTGTAATAAGAACCAAATCAAGGATTTGTCTCCCACGAATAAAAACATTTTAAGGCTTGGAGATAATTTGCTTCAGAACGACGCTTAGGCAGCTAGCAAAGATCTTTGAAATAATTTTGTACACACTACTAACCAAGTTTATAGGGCAAAACTCCTTAATAGTCGAAGCCCCAATTTTCTTAGGGATGAGAGCAATAAAAGTCGCATTAAAAGATTTTTCAAACTTTTGAAAAGAGTGAAATTCACTAAAAACTTGCAAAACATCACATTTCACAGTGTCTCAACAAGTTTGAAAGAAATCCATTGTGGAACCATCCAGACCTGGTGCTTTGTCCTTAGCCATAGTTGTCATGACTTTAAAAATCTCTTCCTCAAAAGGTCTCTTCAACCAGCTCATACTCTGCGAGTCGATCATTTCAATTGGTCAATTATCAAGTTGTGGCCTCCAACCAAGTGATTTTGAAAGAAGATCCTCGTAATAATGCACAATGTGGTCTTCAATGTCCGCTGGAAAAGTAAAAACCCAATTATCGTAATGAAAAACCTCAATAGTATTATTTTGCCTGTGTGAATTAGCCACTTTATGAAAGAATTTTGTAAATTTATCCCATTCTTTCAACCAAATATCCCTGGATTTCTAACACCAAGAAATCTCCTCTGCCAACAATACTCTTTCCAAGTTAGCCACAACTATACCATTTCTCTCCAACACTCTTTTCAAGCTATCGGCCAACAATACATTTTCCTCTAACTCTTATAATTCCTCCAAAAGAGTTGCTTTTTAATTATCAATATGACCAAAGATTTCCAAGTTCTATTTCTTTAAGTCTGCCTTCAACTTACCTGCAAAAATAAAACTAAGGGTGCCCTCAAATTGGTACAATACCCACCAAGCACATATCAATTCCTCAACCCCATCCATTATGAGCCACATGTTTTCAAATTTAAAGTAATGTCGGCCCCTATGGATGTTTACTTGAAATACCTCCAGTATCATTTAGATTTTCTTACCTTCTCTAAAACAATTGCAATTGAATTTCCCAAAGTTCCGTTCATTTGGCCAAAGCAATAAATAATTAGCCGCTTCTTGTACCAACATTCATTCATAAAAATGCCACTAAGATACAACCCAATTTGTTCTCAAGTACACTAAAGCATCTTCCAAATAGCCACAATGGAAGATCACATGCCATACAAATTCTTTCTAACCAAGCTGCTCATCCACATTCAGTCCATATCTTCTGGGCTTCTCATTGGTGTTGACCAACCCAACCAGTTTCTTCATGTAATATCTAAAACCAGCACCTTCATAGCTTCACATTTTCCTCTGCATTCTTAAAGGCCTGTGGATATAGGCATGGTAATAGTACTAATATAAGTTTCTCGTGTGCATCTAGTTTTGTACATTGAGATGAATTTAAATGTGTGATTGCTTGGTGAAGATCCACCAATCTTTGATAAATCCATGTATGATATGAACATATCCATGAATCCATGCATGTACCACTGATCCCAAACATGGCCTATGC
This sequence comes from Platycarya strobilacea, assembly GCA_036898215.1. Lineage (NCBI taxonomy): Eukaryota > Viridiplantae > Streptophyta > Magnoliopsida > Fagales > Juglandaceae > Platycarya > Platycarya strobilacea. Next base: position 39,571,096 of record CM072547.1, on the reverse strand, counting down.
CAATAAATCTCAAAGCATGTACCTTTTGTGACATAAACCCATCTACACCCCAGGCCACAAAATATAGTTGCGATCACACTTTAATCTAATCCCCCCATGGTAATTATGCGCATATCTTTCTTTGCCAACCTCAGGTGGGATGCTACACTGTAAAAAGCATTATCTTTAGTTTTGGTTCATTTAATTTATATGCCCTGAATTTTTTATTTTTTTTATTTTGGCTCTTGGGTCCAGTAGAAAAAAGTACTACTCATGTAAACTTGGTGTAAAACACAAATGACAACCTAGCTATGATTGGCATTTTTCACCACAAATGACAATGTCACAAATATCAGTTTATCAACTCAACCAATTTGTTACTCTAAACATGAATATTACAACCAAAGTTATTTCTTTCCATACCTTTAAATGCCGGGAAGCATTCATCGTCGTTACTTTGTCCATCAAATGATAAGAATGCTGCCAGTTATTGCAGAGCAATACAAGGTAAATATCAGAAAGTTCAGCAATTATATTGAACATCAACCCTCATCAACACTGTATCAACACCAAGTAATAATTGTAATATCATTAAACTGAAGATACAAATATAGTGGCTTCCTTTAATAAAATGGAGCACTCCAAAGGCTCTTACGCTAGTTACATTCACGTAAAAACCACTAATAACCAAATGGAGCAATGGGTAATATCCCACCAAGCATATCCACCTCAACCTTCAGTGTTTTCAGCATTTGAAAAAAGTCTATCACTAACAATAAGTTAATCTATCATGTTAACAAGTCTATGCACTAATTCTTTGATTACTAGTCTGTGCACTAACAATAAGTTAGTCTAACATGTGAACAAGTCTATGCCCTAACAAATTGGCATATAATGCATTACATCTACCTTGGTGGAAGGAGTATGCTGTTTACCTGTATTGAGCCAACTCAAAGCTAATCAGGTTTGACTTCCAATTGCAACACCATGCACAACCCATCACATAAGTATAGGAGCTCCAAAAGAACATTCCAAAAAAACCCTGACTGCCCCACAACAATCTGACTACAAACAAAATGTTAGATATTTGAGGATAATGGTATATGCAAGTTTGGTCAGGACCAAACACAAAATAGAAAAAAATTGTTTCTTTTGCAAAAGCAACAGCTATGCAGCTCCCTGATCAGCCTCTCTATGAGACTCATTGGGATTGCCTTTTTGACATGTACGTACTCATAAACTTATCGTACTCTGCTTGCTTCTCCAAGAGTACCCTTAAATTCCCCCTTAATTCATCCAGTAGGCTCTAGTAATGCTGGGCATCTTTCTCATGCTTTTCTGCAACTGCTGCTAATTTTGTACTCCCTTCTTCAGTGTTATCTTTGGATGACTTAGGCATAACCATCTCTCCCAACTCCCTTACATGCCTTGGCCTGTGGCCCAAGACCTCCCTATAAATATCTGCTACCACCTCCTTAGTGCTCCTTAGTGCGGTTCTCAGGCTCCAGCTGGTCTAACTTTGCAACCATCAAGTTCTATTCAACCAATCCCCAACATGATTAGAAATATTCATCAAATGGAATTAAATGGCTTCATTTCTTACCAGAACTACTATACACTCACATAATGCTCTTCAGCCATGGGAGTCACAAATTTCCCTTTTTTCTTTGACCATCAAACATCTTTAAAGAAATCAATTAGATTAGGCTCAGTTTCATACTACAAACATAAAAGATAAGAAAACCAAATGAAAGATGTACGTGTTAAGAACAATATGTATCTACCAGCATACTCTTTAATTCTTACCCTCATTTCCAGTAACCGCACAAATGAGGTTCTTTCAGCAGTGTGATTAGTTTGTTGCTTCTGTCTATTACATTTATTTCAATCAGATATCATCTGCAATTCATAATGCACAATCCAATAGTAGATCATTATATTAATTCAATCATCATATTCAACAAAACATTACAAAGCAGTACAAAAATAATTTACAAGTGACCCACAATAATATGAATCTGAAAACTCTCCTTACCTTGAAGGCCTTGCTTGACCATCTTGCACATAACTTCTCCCACATTTGTCGATTCACCATTTCTGCCCCATTCACGAGTGCTTCTTCATGAATATTGTACTGCATGTAGATTTTATGCAAATCATGCCGAATTGCATTGAATCTCTTCTCAAGTGTCTTCATCACCATCGAGCGATGATTCTTTTTTTACCAGTCATGGATAAAATCATCCTAGATAAAAAGCATATCAAATTTTAGTACACATACATATGTAGAAATTAACATTAAAATAAGGCATCATCTATTCAACTCTGAATTTGAAATAACAGAGTTTGTGCAGCCTCACGCAAACACAAGTAACCAATCTGTCCTTTTCGTGATTTGGAATGTTGTGCCAACCAGGGTGGCTCAAGTTGGCATGGTGCTTCAATAGCCATGTAACCCTCGTTCTAAACACTGTACAGTTTTCACAAAAAGGTGCTGTCTCCCCATCTTTGATTTTCAAAGATATCTTTCCATGCTTTCTCGGTTGATCAAAAGATGTGCTCTTACCTAGTCCACGCCCTAGTTTCCGAGTGTTGCCCAAATTTCCTAGCCCGAACGTCTTCTAAAATGACATCAGTGTCATCAATCTATTCATCATCGAGTTCAGATTCATGCAAATCATAATCATCACTAACAGATAAAGCTTCCTCCTCGCCGTGGAATTTCCATGCAGTGTAATTTGGATCAATTCCTTTAATGAACAAATGACGTTCTACCGTGCTTATAGGCAGCCAATAATTATTTGAGCACAGCCTACATGGACAGCGAATTTCTTCACAACCGATAGCATGAGATCGAGCAGAAGTAATGAACTCTTTAATGCCTTTGGCATATTCCCTGGATTTGAATCTATCGATGATGTGCATCCAACTCCTATCTATCTACAAGAAAAACATAAATGGAAAAGTAGTAAGATTACAATTAACTAGAGGAGTGGAGCAACTTAATGTATAACGAGCAAAACATATGTAGGAAATAACTTGTGAACAATATGCTTTTTCCCTAAAAGATAGTAACTCTCGAAACTCACAAGTTGTTTAGGCTCTGCATGACACTTCCTCTCTTCCTCTCTATAATGAATAACAATTACGAAAAGACATAAAGCTAGAAGTTTCACAAGAATAGGCAATATAAAGGGCCATCCAAACAAGTCCTAAACAAGGTAAGAGCAATTGAAGTAAATGATCGTAATCCATAAAGGGCCATCCAAAGAAGGTCGCACCATGAAAGACCTCCGAAGTGAGTATTATCCCTAATCAATCAATCCATGGATACCCAAGAGTGGGTTTTTAATTAACTAAGCACCATCAACAACGTTTTTTGTTCGATTACATGAACAAAGTAGAGTAAATATCATTATATGCATAAATTTGCTGATTTTTCTTTATGATATAAAAAGCACTAGTACTTCATCATGATCATCTACCTCACCTTATAAGTTCAAATCTAATGTGAGTGGAACTGCCTTTTTCTTATTAATTTGGATGGCTTCTTCTTAATTAATTGTATGGCTCCTCCCGACCCCCCTCCCCCAAAAAAAAGGACAATGTATTAATAGTCTTAGAAAAGAAATGTATGAGTTAAGTAGATGACCATATCTGTTAATCATATATATAATATATATATATATATATATATGATCAAGACAACAAAGATAACAAACAACAAAAGGAGGCAGAGAGAGAGAGAGAGCAACCATGAATTACATCAGATGAATTATATATATGGATGCATGGATCATGCATTCCTTTGATTAGTCCTTATGTATGTGAATTATAACCAATCAATGAAGCTTGAGCTAGAGTCAATATGTAGAGATCTCCTTTAACTATCTGCTTCGAATTTCAAAGGCAACTCACTATTTTTCAGCTGCTTTCTATATTAAGTGGCCAGAAAGGTCTTGCTTTTTTCAGGTATTTCGATCATATAAGAATTTGATTCTAATTAGCTCCAAGGTACTCTTTATTGGGTTCAAGAATGTATATCTCCAAAGTACTTGTTATTCATAATTTAATCGATAAAATGACATTTGTCATTTTATATTATATTTTTCTCAATCATTTTTTTCTTAATAAGTTTATTATTCTCAATCATATTATTGAATATCAATCAATTAAATGGACAATTTACAATCACTTGAAATATGCCATGCAACAGGTATGAGTCTTGTATGTAGATGATAAATTTTGAGAAAAATGATATTGTTTATTTTAAATTCTATTATCCTCAATCACACCCATTGATTGGATGCCACATCAGCAAGTATGAATAATGATGATAAGTTTTGAGATAATCATATAACTCCACTAATTCTCACCACATAACAATATGCAGGTTATGTTTATGGGTTATCAAAAAACAATGCTCATGGATTATTATAGTTATAGGTAGCTAACTGGATCCAAGAATATTCTTGGTCATTTCAATCTGGTGATAGTCTGGGAAAGACGATCCACAAGAGTTAGCGGCCCATATCAATTAGTAAGTTGGTCATTTTGGGGAAAAAACTAGAAACCATTAATTAATACTCTAAAGTTCATATACATGGGAATAAAAATAATATTCAACGTGAATCATGGATATTTTTTGAAGTTGTTTTTTGTTTTTGTTTGCAACCTCTGTGTTAAGCTGAAATTCCTCATTGTTGAATTAGTATTTGATTCTCATTTTGTGATTTCTTTACTAAATGGAGCTGGAGGATGCATCAGGAGCTGCTCAATGTTTGGAATGATATTCTTTCTGGAAGTCGATAGAAGTTTATATGTTCATGCGCTCATGCATATGGCGAAACAATCATATTGCATTTTTTTTTTCATTTTGCTAAAGAAGGTGCTAAAGGGAATTCAGGGCTGTGTTTGGATAGGTCTCAACCTCCTGAAGCTGTAAGGGATTGTTGATGTTGGAAAGGGCTGATTAAGAAAATTTTGAGACAAAAATAAGTAGCCTGTAACAATTTTTCTTTATTTTGTGGTATATGTAACTTAAGGGGAGGTTTTGAATTAGAAGAGGCGTTTTCTGGTTTTTCAGCGAGTGTTTTTAGCTGATACTAGCTGTAATAACTTTTTCAGGGCAGCACAACAGTTAAATTCATCATCTAAGAAAAAAACTAATGGCTATAAGTAAACAAACAAACAGAAAAGCTTACAAGCTAATTGGTAGCAGGAAGATTCTTAGATTCCCCACTTTTGGCAGTAGTGTAGTGCTCTTAAGATTCAGCTCTTTAAACGTACAAGTCATTCATCCATATCAAACAATGGATTTTGTTTGATTCCAAGTCGAAGCTCTTACTCCCAACGGTCCTTTGGATCATTATAGTCCTTCTCCACCTGCTCTGGAAGTTTGATGGCCCAATATTAGGAATCCCTCTTTCTTTCCTGGTTAAGGCTATGTGTAATGTATTTATGTAAATAATTAGAAGCTGTATGTCTATATTTGTAATTTACCATTTCAAATATCTGTAATCTAATGGCTTACGAAGAAGCCACGTATTGACATCTGCTGAAACCCTACTTTGTATTTGACGCCCATATAAAATGATAGTTATCTGGAGAGAGAGAGGAAGAAGAAGATACAGAAGCAGACGGAAGAGGCGATTCATCTTCCTTAGGGCAGATTTCTGAGAAGTGAGATTTGAGTGAGAATCTGGAGAGAGTTGGAAGAGAAATCTTGTAGTGATGCTGTGTAAACTTTCGGTTGATCAATAAAGAGTTCCCAGAGCTAGTTCCCACCGTGGATGTAGATCCAATAGGGATCGAACCACGTAAATACTTGTGTATTTCTGATTTTCTTTCTTGCCGTTATTTTTCTGTTGATCTTGTTCTTTGTTTCATTTTCTTATACACTGATCTTGGTTGAGTTGGTTCGGAGCAAACTAGGGTTTGCTGAAACTTTACAAGTGGTATCAGAGCGAGGTCGAGATGGGGTCAACCAGGTTCGATGTGGAGAAGTTTACTGGAAAAAACGACTTCGGCCTTTGGCGAATAAAGATGAAGGCCTTGCTCGTGCAGAATGGCCTCCAAGATGCACTTCTTGGAGACAAGAAGGCCGTTGCGACACTCACGGATGAAAAGGCTAGTTCCTCTGAGAAGGTAAAACCCGAAATCTTGCAAAAGGCACATAGTGCCATTATATTATCGTTGGGTGATAAGGTTCTTAGAGAAGTGGCTAGTGAGGAGACAGCAGCAGGGATTTGGTTAAAATTAGAGTCCCTCTATATGACCAAGTCCCTGGCAAACCGTCTCCATAAAAAGACCAAATTATACACCTTCAAAATGAATCCAGGGGTGTCATTGGAAGATCATCTCGATGACTTTAACAAGATCATTTTAGATCTTGCTAATATTGACATCACTATTGAGGATGAGGACCAAGCTATTTTGTTACTCAGTTCTTTGGATAATTCATATAATAATCTTAAGGAAACCATTATGTATGGTCGAGAGAGTCTAACACTGGATGATGTCCAGTCTATTTTACATGCTAGAGAGTTACAAGGAAAAGGAGAGTCCAAACCAGAAGGTGGAGAGGGTCTTATAGCTCGGGTTAAACCTGAGAAAACTTCTAATAAAGGAAAGAAAAACAAAGGGAAATCAAAATCAAAAGGGAAACAGTTGAAATGTTTCCTCTGTCACAAAGAAGGACATTTTAAGAAAGATTGTCCTGAAAGAAAACCAAACACTGAAAACAAGCCAATAAGGGAAGGGAATGTGTCTGTTGCTTATGAGGACTATGAGAGTGCTGAAGTTCTCAGTATCTCTGAGACAGAATCTGGGAAAGAGTGGATCCTAGATTCTGGTTGTTCTTTCCATATGTGTCCTTCGAAGTCCTGGTTTGAAGCCTTTAGGGACCTAGATGGAGGACATGTAATGTTAGGAAATAACAAATCTTGCAAAGTTCTTGGAATTGGTACAATCAGATTAAAATTGCATGATGGTAAAGAAAGAATTCTTAAGGATGTTAGATACATACCTGAATTGAAAAGGAATTTGATTTCTCTTGGCATGCTTGATAAATCTGGCTGCATGTTTGTCTCTGAGTCTGGAACTTTGTCAGTCAAGAAGGGGTCTACAACAGTGATGAGAGGGTTTATAAAGAATGGTCTTTATACCCTTGATGGCAGGACTGTTATAGGGGAAGCCTCTGTTACTCAGAAGGCAAATGATGAGTGTAAATCTGTGCTCTGGCATAGAAGACTAGCACATGTTAGTATGAAAGGGTTACAAGAACTCCATAAACACGGACTTCTTGGTAACATTAACCTAGGAGAATTGCCCTTCTGTGAAGATTGTATTTTGGGAAAATCAACTAGGACTAGTTTCAAACCTAGAAAACATAATACTAAACAGTGTCTTGAGTATGTGCACTCTGATTTGTGGGGGCCTGCAAGGGTAAGCTCACATGGTGGGGGAAATTATTTTTTGTCAATAATTGATGATTTCTCTAGGAAGGTTTGGGTGTACATAATTAAACATAAGAGTGACACACTGGGTAAATTCAAGGAATGGAAAATCTTAGTTGAAAATCAGGTTGGGAAAAAGGTAAAGAAACTTAGGACTGATAATGGGCTTGAGTATCTGTCTAATGAGTTCAATGACTTCTACCAAAAGGAAGGGATAGCACGCCATAAGACAGTAAGAGAAACCCCTCAACAGAATGGCCTAGCTGAACGAATGAATAGGACTATCTTAGAAAGGGTTAGATGCATGCTGTCAAATGCCAAGCTGCAAAAGAGTTTTTGGGCAGAAGCAGTTAGTACTGCTGTATACCTGATTAACAGAAGCCCATCATCAGCTATTAACTTCAAAACTCCTCAAGAACTGTGGACTGGAAAACCCTCTGATTACAATAATCTGAGGGTATTTGGTTGCACTGCTTATGCACATTCTAAAACTGATAAACTAGAACCGAGGGCAATAAAGTGTGTATTTGTTGGGTACCCTGAAGGAGTTAAAGGGTACAAATTGTGGGTTCTAGAACCAGGAAAACAAAAGTGCATTTTAAGTAGGGATGTGACTTTTAATGAGTCACAGATGGCTATGACATCTCTGAACAGTGACAATTCTGCAGAGAAATCTGTTCTAGAGAGAACTCAGATTGAGGTGGAGCCATCTAGTATACCAAATGAGGAGACAGACCATGACATTGAGGGAAATAACAATCTGGAAAGTGAAGGGCAGTGCAGCCCTAGGTCCTATAACTTGGTGAGGGACAGACTTAGGAGGACTATCAAGCCACCAATCAGATATGGACAAGCTGACCTTACTGCCTATGCTTTTTCTGTAGCTCAAGATGTAGTTTAACTTGAACCAAGGTCTTATAAGGAGGCCATGAATAGCAAGGAATCTCACAAATGGCTTCTTGCTATGGAAGAAGAAATGGAATCACTTAATAAGAACAAGACTTGGGATTGGGTGATTAAGCCAGAGAAAGCCAAACTTATAGGCTCTAAATGGATCTATAAGAAGAAGGAAGGTATACCCGGGGTAGAAGAACCTAGGTATAAAGCTAGGTTAGTTGCTAAAGGTTTTACTCAAAGGGAGGGAGTTGATTTTAATGAGATTTTTTCTCCTGTAGTAAAACATAGCTCAATCAGACTCATTCTTGCATACACAGCATATCATAACTTGTTTTTGGAACAATTAGATGTGAAAACTGCATTTCTACATGGTGAGTTAGAAGAAACTTTGTATATGCAACCACCTGATGGTTTTGTGAAAAATTCAAATGAAAACCATGTCTGTTTGCTTAAGAAATCACTGTATGGTTTAAAACAATCTCCTAGACAATAGTATAAAAGGTTTGATACTCACATGATAGAAAATGGTTTCAAAAGAAGTAGTTTTGATGGCTGTGTATATTTTAAGAATTCTGGTATCTTTACTGTTTACTTACTGCTGTATGTAGATGATATGCTAATTGCATGCAAAGATAAGTGTTTAATTGAACATGTAAAAGGAATTCTTAAATCTGAGTTTGAAATGAAAGACCTTGGGCCTGCAAAGATGATTTTGGGTATGGAGATAACTAGGGATATGAGTAAAAGTTATCTCTACTTGTCACAACAATCATACATTTTAAAAGTCCTTAAAAGGTTTGGTATGAATTCTGCAAAATCTGTCTGTACACCCCTAGGGCAGCATGCAAAACTCTCTGTTACTCAAATTCCTAAAACTGAGGAGGAAGAAAATTATATGATGAAAATACCTTATGCTAGTATGGTAGGATGTGTCATGTATGCCATGGTTTGTACTAGGCCAGATTTGTCCTATGCTGTTAGTATAGTGAGCAGATTCATGGCAAACCCAGGCAAGCCTCATTGGCATGCCTTAAAGTGGGTTCTTCAATATCTGAATGGTTCTTCTCATATAGGTTTGAGTTATGGAAAAAATGTTAAGAAGGGTCATGAAATTTGTGGGTATGTGGATTCTGATTTTGCTGGGAATTTGGACACCAGAAAATCTATAACTTGTTATGTCTTTACAGCATTTGGGGGGGGCCATAAGTTGGAAAGCCAACTTACAATCAGTTGTAGCTTTGTCTACAACTGAGGCTGAATATATTGCTATGACCGAGGCTATAAAGGAAGCTATATGGCTAAAGGGTATGTCAAATGAGTTAGGTATTTTTGAGGGAAATATCACAGTTTACTGTGATAATCAAAGTACCATTCATTTAGCTAAAAACCAGGTGTTTCATGAAAGGTCTAAGCATATAGATATAAGACTCCATTTTGTTAGAGATGTCATATCTAGTGGAGATATCAAGGTGGAGAAGATACCTACTGAAGAAAATCCATCTGACATGATGACCAAGTCTTTGCCTAATCAGAAATTTAGACACTGCCTGGACATCATCAACATGAAGGGAGGCTGATTCAGGGAACTAGAAGTGGGAACTAGCTCATGGAAGAGGCTGCTCTACTGGGTAAAGAAGCTGCCTGGTTGGTGAGGGTGTTGCCTGATTTAGTGAAGCTGTAAACCAGATCTAATTAATTACAAGGTGGAGATTGTAATGTATTTATGTAAATAATTAGAAGCTGTATGTCTATATTTGTAATTTACCATTTCAAATATCTGTAATCTAATGGCTTACGAAGAAGCCACGTGTTGACATCTGCTGAAACCCTACTTTGTATTTGACGCCCATATAAAATGATAGTTATCTGGAGAGAGAGAGGAAGAAGAAGATACAGAAGCAGACGGAAGAGGCGATTCATCTTCCTTAGGGCAGATTTCTGAGAAGTGAGATTTGAGTGAGAATCTGGAGAGAGTTGGAAGAGAAATCTTGTAGTGATGCTGTGTAAACTTTCGGTTGATCAATAAAGAGTTCCCAGAGCTAGTTCCCACCGTGGATGTAGATCCAATAGAGATCGAACCACGTAAATACTTGTGTATTTCTGATTTTCTTTCTTGCCGTTATTTTTCTGTTGATCTTGTTCTTTGTTTCATTTTCTTATATACTGATCTTGGTTGAGTTGGTTCGGAGCAAACTAGGGTTTGCTGAAACTTTACACTATGGATTGGATTTCAAGTGCTAGAAAGTGATGCTTTTCAAAATTAATGTAAGTATAACGACATCATTCAGACTTACCTTGCAATTTTTTATGATCATTAAAGCGATCCGTATAATCTTCCGAGAAAAATAAAAGACTATTTATTAAAATATACAAAAGAAGTTCGTTTGAGAAAATAAATTACACATCTTGTGTCAGTGCACATGTTTTAAAGTGATTAAATTAGCCCCAGGAAATACAAAAGTAAAAGAGTGACAAAAAAAAAAACATTGAGCTAATAAATGGGGCCCTTGTTTCTTAACTAATGGACTTCAGAAGATCTATATCACCCCACTAAAATGACTATGATTGTTGCAAATCTCTCTCAAGTTATATATCCATAGCGTCCCTAAACCCAAATGTTTAGAGGAGGTAAATTGAACCATTTTTATCTGCTTGGCGACAATTTATCTATACTTTACATTAATAAGATGTCACTGCAAGAGTAAGGGCCCGATAAATAAGAGCTGTATGGTCTGCTACCAAACCAGTTGAGTTTTCTACGAAATCAGCTTGGGGACTCGTGTGGGTACACGGACAGCAAGTCAGCTGGAAGAAGTGGATCTGGCATAAGCATATGCTTATACGAGGCAGAGAGAATGAAAAAGATAGGAGAGAGTTATTCGTAGGAGGTGGGACACTGCCATGGGCTGGTACGGAGACACTGGGGCAGCCTAATCACGGAGGGAGAGACAGTGTGACGGAGCGCGAGTTGTAGAGAGAGATAGACGTCAGACGAAGGATAGAGAGCAGACACACCTTTTTACCGGCGACAAGGAGACGGCGCGGCAGCAGCCGGACGGTGGCAGGAGTGGCGGCAACAATTTCACAGAGAAGACAGAGAGACTATCGGGGTGGATGGGAAAAAAAAGGCGGGACATGCGTATATATGAATCCCTAGGTTTGAAATTTAAGCCGCTTTACAGCCACTCGGGATCCGCCTAGGTAAAATATATTTTTTTTCATATTTTTTTAATAGTTTTAAGAATTAAAAAAAAAACATAATATTATTAAAAATTATTTCTTTAATTATAAAATTTTTAAAAAAATTAATGAGGTGTGAATCTGTTATTTATTTATTTATTTATTTTAAGAAAAATTCATTTCATCAATCAAGACTGATCAAACATAACTTAAGGCATGACCACATCCGGTCCATCCTCCATTCAAATAGTTTCATCTAAAGACAAGCTTAATATTCCAATTATTACATCTGTTTGAGGCAATAGTCTTATCTGCCATTGGAGTAGCATCACTTAGAGCAGAAGATAGCAATTCTAATTCAGTGACAGCAACCATAATTACTTGCTTAGGACAACTAAATTTCTTTTCAAACACCAACATATTTCTTCTAACCCACAATTTGTAGCAAATTTCAGCAACCGAATTAACACTATCTTGATCAAGCTTCTTGATGAAATCATACCACAAATCCACAAGAAGAAATCATACCACAAATCCACAAAATCATGATAACTGCCGCTCCACTTCATCATTGGACAATCCCTTTCCCCCAAGCATCCTTTGCAGCTATACATTCCCATAATCCATGAAGCACATATTCGATCCCCATATTGCACACTGGACAAAAATGATTACTAGTTCTATTTTTCTTAAAAAGATTCTCCTTGATAGGTAAAAGATTTGAGATAGCTTTCCACATAAATTGTCTAACTTTAGTCTTTACCCACCACTCCAAGGTCCCAAATTCTCCTCCATAGCTGTTCATTTTGTCTCTCCCTTGATGAATCCCCAAATTTCTGATGCTTTACCTCGACATCAATGAAATATGCACTTCTAACTGTATATAAGCCTTTGTTAGAAAAATTCCATATGATTTTATCCTCTGCCTTTCTTGAACTAATGGGTATATTGTAAATAAGCTCTGCTTCTTCTTTATCAGAAACCTCATTTATGTTGGGAAAAAAGCCAATGAAACAAACAACAAGAATATAAAATGAATTGCAGCGGATGCAATAATAAGAAATAAAACAGTAAACAACCAAAAAATACAGCGATTTAAGTGGTTCAACTTAAAATGAACTTACATCCACTGTGGGGTTGGTTTCAAATTTTCACTAGATCAAATGGAGGTTACAGAGAGAGAATCAGAAGATTCTTATAAAAGGGAACACTCACCTCACGTGTATACACTCAATCCTCACAAATTTCACTCAATATAGTGGAGAAATAGAGAAGAAATTATCTAAGGAGGAGCTCTATTCTTCGGGCCAAAAACAGAGGGTTGTGCTTCTGTTTATCTGTCCGTGCGAAATGACTTCGCGATATTTATAATATGTGATCTCGCTCGAGCAAAACTTATCCTCGCGTGTCTACAGGGAAGAAGGTGGAGTTGCAGGCTTCACATGAGACACCACCAGAGACTCAGGATCATGCTATAGCTGATGAACATGATTATGAATCAGAGACTGAGACACCAGTTGAGGAGCAATACAGTATAGCTACTAGTAGACAGAGGAGGCATATCAGACCAACTCAGAGATATGGTCAAGCAGACCTGGTTAGTTATGCACTCACTACAGCAGAAGAAATTGTTGAGCAGGAGCCTTCCAGTTACTCAGAGGCTGTGAAGAGTACTGAGTCTGCACAGTGGTGTTCAACGATGACTGAACAGATTGAGTCTCTTCACAAGAACCAAACCTGGGATTTGGTTGAGTTACCAGCGAAGACTAGAGTTGTGGGCTGCAAGTGGGTTTTCAAGAGAAAAGAGGGAATCCAGTCTGATGCAAGATACAAAACTCGTTTAGTTGCTAAAAGCTACAATCAGAGAGAGGGGGTCGACTTCAATGAAGTATTCTCTCCAGTGGTAAAACACAGCTCAATCAGAGTTTTACTAGCCATAACGGCTTTGTATGATCTGGAGTTTCAGTAGCTTGATGTGAAGACAGCGTTCTTACATGGTGAGCTTGAAGAGACTATCTATATGCGTCAGCCAAAAAGATTCACAGTTGAAAGTAAAAAAGACCGTGTATGCAGACTGAAAAGGTCTTTGTATGGGTTGAAGTAGTCGCCTAGACAATGCTATAAACGTTTTAATTTGTTTATAATTGATCATGGTTATCTGCTAAGTAATTATGAGTGTTGTGTGTATCATAAACAATTGCCTGATAAGTCTTTCATTCACTTATTATTTTATATTGATGACATGCTTATAGTTGCTAAAAGCATGGTTGATGTAAATTTATTGAAAACTCAACTTAAAAATGAGTTTAAGATGAAAGATTTAGGTGATGCTAGAAAAATATTGGGGATGGAAATCCATAGGGATAGGAAAGCTGGGAAGTTATACTTGTCCCAGAGAAAGTTTATAGAGAAGGTTCTAGACAGGTTTGGAATGTCTAACTCCAAACTTGTCAGCACGCCGTTGGCATTGCATTTTAAACTTTCAGCTTCCCTATCTCTTCGGATAGATGAGGAGGAACAATCCATGTCAAATGTTCCTTACTCTAATACTGTAGGTAGCATCATGTATGCCATGGTGTGTACCCGTCCAGATATTTCACAGGCAGTAAGTGTGGTTAGCAGATTTATGGCTAAACTTGGTAAAACTCACTGGCAGGCAATGAAATGGATTTTGAGGTACTTGAAGGGAATCTCGCATGTGGGCTTGATATTTGATAGAGATGTAGATCTCAGTTCTGTTGTTGTTGGTTTTGTTGATTCTGACTATGCTGGGGATTTAGACAAGAAAAGATCATTGACAGGCTATATCTTCACATTGTGTGGTTCTGCTATTAGTTGGAAAGCAACACTTCAATCAACTGTTGCTTTACCAACTACAGAGGCAGAATACATGGCAGCAGCTGAGATTCTTAAGGAGGCCATTTGGGTGAAGGGGATGATCAGTGACTTGGGTCTTCAGCAGATAGAGATGACAGTGTTTTGTGACAGCCAGAGTGCTATATATTTGACTAAAAATCAAATGTATCATAAGAGGGTGAAACACATTGATGTCAGGTATCATTTTATCAGAGAAGTAGTTGTAGATGATACAGTTAGTATTCAAAAGATTGCTACTTCAAAGAATCCAGCAGATATAATGACCAAACCAGTTGCAGTATATAAGTTCAAATTTTGTTTGGACTTGATAGGGGTTTGGGGTTTCCAGGTTCCTTAGGGAACTAAGATGGGGTTGGTTTTTCAGATGCTGCATTTTTCATTCTTGGGTTGATCTGGATTTTATGAGGTCTTTTAGGTATTCAAACCAATGTGGAGATTTGTTGAGTATGGCTTGTGAATACACGCCTTAGCCTTGTTTCGCTCGACCCTCGCTCGAGCACGACTCGAGCGAGACTTCCAGATTTCAGGCAGACCTCAACCAGAGAGTTCGATCGACCCTCACTCGACTTCCAGCTCGAGCGAGGATCAGGTAGTGACTTCGCTCAACTGTCGCTCGACCTCCCGCTCGAGCGAAGTGCCACGTATTGCCAGGTGTCCGTTTGCTAGCTCCTCGCTCGAGATCCTACTTGAGCAAGTTTGACCTAGAAGTCCTCACTCGAGCGAGGGTAAGTTTCGCTCGAGCAAAATCACATATTATAAATATCACGAAGTCATATCGCGCGAACAAATAAACGGAAGCAACAGCCCTCTGTTTTTGGCCCCAAGAACAGAGCTCCTCCTTAGATCATTTCTTCTCCATTTATCCACTATATTGAGTGAAATTTGTGAGAATTGAGTCTATACACGTGAGGTGAGTGTTTCCTTTTGTAAGAATCTTCTAATTCTCTCTGTATAACCTCCATTTGATCTAGTGAAACTTTGAAATAAACCCCACATTGAATGTAAGCTCATTTTGAACTGAACCACTTAAATCACTGTGTTCTTTGCTTGTTTACTATTTTATTTCTTATTGTTGCATCCGCTGCAGTTCATTTCATATTCTTGTTGTTTGTTTCATTGGCTTTTTTACCAACAATTTATAAGCTGCTTCTTCCAATTATGACTACAGTAATGCTACAGACAAACTGTAGCATTAGATTTATAACTATTAGGCACTGCGTGTATCTAAAAAGTATATATGGCTTTGGAAGCCATTTATCTTTCCAAATAAATATATTTTGTCTATTACCCACTCACCACACTTTTCTAACAAGGTCCATAACAGAGCATAACCCTTGCCAAATATGTGAAGAACCAGCCAACCAGGCTTCAGCTTTGCATCTACAATTTAACAGTTGTTGAAATACTTAGCTTTATAAATTTGGGCCACCAAAAATGAAGGATCCTAAACCTATGCCATACCTGTTTAGCAAGTAGAGCTCGATTAAAACATTGCAAATCTTGGAAGCCAAGTCCTCCCAATTGCTTAGAAACTCCAATGCTCTCTCAACTTCTCCATTGAATACCTCTACCATCCTTATTGTGACTCCACCAAAATTTTGAAAACATCATTTCTATCTCTTTGAACAACACCTTAGAAAGTTTAAATGCGCTCATGGTGTAAGCCGAAATTGCTTGCAAAACACTTTTAATTAATATCTCCTTACCAGCCGTCGATAAAAAAGTATTTTTCCAACCATTATTTTCTTCCATATCCTCTCATTTAGGCACCTAAAAGTGTCATATTTAGACCTTTCCGCAACTATAGGAAGTCCCAAATACTTGTTGTAGTCACACAAGAAATCCCAGCAGCATTTTGAAGAGTAAAAGCTTTCACATCAAGTCCCGTATTAGAGCTGAACAACATCTAAAAGTGAATCTATAATTTTGGAGTGTGACTTTGGAGGGTAATTTTAACATTTTTCTTAAAATTTATTGCATTAGACTCCAATCCAACACTCTTTTAAAAATTTCTCAAAGAAAAATAAAGAAGATATTTCACGACAAATATAACAAGAAAAATAAATTATTATTAAAATTAAAAAATTTATCATGAAAAAATTTATTAACTAATTCAATAAAAAGATTTATTAATTAATTTATTAAAAATTTATATTCAGTATTCCTACACCCCATATCTATTTTTATAATTGATTTTTTTGTACTTTTGTTTAAGAGATGTGTGGTATAAAATCACCAAATAGAATTCTTTATAGACGGTGATTCAAGCTCAGGATTAATAAGTGGCTCAAGTTACTTCAGAATTATTTAAAGAAATGATATTTGTAATTGTGGAATGCGTAACTACCATGTTATTATTTTGAAAAAAAAAAGAGTAGATATGGAGCCCATATGAAAAAATAAATAAAATTTTAATAGTGAATTTTATTTTTTCAAAATGATTGCATGACATATATGCATTCCTCGACTGTATGTAACAATGTTAAATTATTTAATCTCTCTTTTGTTTTAATAATGTTTTATATGAGATGCTTTTATAAATTTAAAATTTGTTGGTTTCTTTCCTTCAAAGAAAAAATGTTGATTGTTTTAATAATTTTTAGAATTTTAGTGTTATATATTTTATTGTGTCTATACCAGAAATTTTGAGCCAGACTAAGGAAAAGTGGTAACTTTTCACTTTGTAGCCCATCACACAGATTCAAAACTACCTCACAGATTTTCATATTAGCATCAATATACAGATCTAGTATTAACTCTTTCCACAGTCACTGCATATTATCATAGTTTATCAAGGCATGATTAAGATCTTCACAGTGGAAACCATAAAAACAACACTCACTTTCTATTAGTACATGTTTCTTCATTAAATTTTATTTTGTGGGAAGCCCTTTACAAGCATGCCAAGCAAAGATTTTAGCTTTTCTAAACACTGACATCTTCCAAATCTGCTTCCATAAGACCTTATTAGATCCAACTATAGATGATTCTGCAATCTGTGATCCAACCTTGCCTTAATGAACTTGTAACAACTTTTCACAATATAAATTTCACTTCTCTCATGAACCTGTAATCTTCTATCAATATTAACTCTTGAACTGGTAACAAAATTGAGTATATCCGTCACCACAATTAGATTGAAGAGAGATCTAAGTTTGTTACATTTCAACTTCCTGTGTCAACATCAATAAGAGTAGCCACTACATCTTCATGTGCATCATTTGAGCCAATAGATCCTTCAAAAAATAAATCCACGACCTATATCCACTAATCATACCATATTTAAGCAGTTTGTCCATCATGATCAATTCGCTATCTACAACCTGTAAGCATACATTTCTTAGCTTTCCATATACCCCTTGAAGTGTAAAAAGGCAAATGTTTTAAAACAGATTGCTCAAAAGTTGAATTGGGGAAATACCTTGCTTTCAATAATCTCAAAATTCAAGAACTTTCATCTCGCATCAATCTCCAATCCTGTTTAGCCAAAAGAGCTAAATTAAAATTCCTGAGATCTTTAAACCTCATCCCTTATAAGATTTTGTCTCACACATTTTAGTCCAACTTAGCCAATGAATCTTTCTTTCCTCTCTCTTTTGTCTCCACCAAAATTTTTTCATTAAATTTTTCAAATCAGAACACAAACCAACCAAAGATAATAAAAAACAACTCATGAAATAAGTTGGAATAGAAATGGTCACAGCTTTTAAAAGCATTTCCTTCCCCCTTGTGAAAGCAATTGTTCTTTCCAACTTTAAAGCTTTTGCCACACGCTTTGTTTAATATAATGGAAAGCCCAATGTCTTGACTTACAGAAATACGAGAAAAACCTAAGTTTTTTTCATGCTATTGGATTTCACTATTACCCCACAACTGTTTTTTTTTAAGAAGAGATGAGGCCATATGTCTATGAGTCACCCCCTCTTAATTTTATTAATAGCGCTCACTTATAGCGAATGAATACTGTGGTAATAATCTAAACACATGAGATTTACAAATTTCACCAATAAAACCCAAAAACCCAGATGCTAAAAAATTCCTGACAGAACCAAATAAAATAGAACAATACAAACTGGTTGTATAAAAAAACAAAAAAACAAACCAATAAAATAACCAATACATCTTTCGATGTCTAATATAAGGGATACCCAATTTGTCCATGTGAATTAAACCCCAAATACGACTTTGCAAAGAAATTAACCCAAAAGAATCTGAAACTGTGCCTTGAGTCCCATGTTTTGCCAAGAATCTACCACCATATTAGCTTCTACAAAAATATATTGAAATTGAACATTTAGCTCATGAACAAGTTCCTTACTTCCTCCCAAAAATCTCATTGGAATCAGTACTTACACACCCCCGATGCTAGCCATTCAACTATTACAGTTGAATCAGATTCTACTAATAAATCGCACAACCCCAATAGTCGACACATACGTAGACTAACAAGTAGAGCTCTACATTTCATAAAAGTATTTGTGGCATGACCATATGCATGAGAAAAACTAGCAATAAGTCTTCCTTTTGAATCCCGAATGATACCTCCCCCACCTAACTCTCCTAGGTTACCACAAGAACCTCCATCCACATTAAGTTCTAACTTTCCCGTCTCAGGTGCCATCCATGCAATTAATTTTGTCCTCTATATAATAATAGGAATAATCAGACATGCTAATTCTTTCATCACCGCGTGATCATTACTGCCCATAGTAGCTTACAAGAAATATCCCTAATCAAAACTTTAACAAATAGAATGACATCATCATAGTTAAATTTCATACATCTCAATCTAGCCGCACATCTTGCTTTCCGTAAAGCCCAAGATATTATGATAGGGAGTGCACCACGAAGCCATCCAACTTGAGAAGAAGTCGAAGCTCTTTGCCACCAAAAACTCATCATCCCCCTTGTTGTTTAATTTCATCTATAATCTCTCTTCTAACATTGCTGCTGAATACCCTAGTTGTCTTCTTCTTATTTATTTTATGACCCAAAACATATTTATATCCATCCAAAATAGTGCACTTTTATTCTTTCCTCCACCTCAGCCTTACAAAAAATAACACATTCATCTGCAAAGAGCAACTGATTAACAGGTCCATAGGAGACATATTCCTCATTTTTCCTTCTGATAATAAAGTAATCAATCCTTTAGTACAAAGCATAAACAGACAAGGAGACAAATGGTCTTCTAACCCTCTGGTAGGATAAACAGGTCCATTAGGATCACCATTAATCAGCACAAAAAATAAAATTGATCTAATATTATACATAATCAAATTAACTACATTTTGATCAAAACTCATAACCTCCATTACTGATTGTATGAAACTCCATTCAACTTTGTCGTAAGTCTTACTCATGACTAATTTGATAGACATATTCCTCATTTTTCCTTTCTTCTTTTAAGGTAGTGACTAGTTCATAAACAATTAAAATATTATCTGTGCTCAAACGACGAGAAACAAATACACTCTGACTCTCTCTAATGATATAAGATGGAACAACTTTCAATCTATTTGCTATCACCTTAACAATTAAATTATAGGCTATAATATAAAGACTAATAGGCCTATAATCACTAACCTTTGTAGGAGACTTCTTTTTCAAAATAAAAGTAATTAAAGTATAGTTTAGTGGGGCTATAAAAGAGCCTGAATTCAATGCATTCAGAACTGTTGATGTCACTAAGTCACAGACCATATGCCAATATTTTTGAAGAAATACTGGAGACATGCCATTAAGTCCTGGTGCTTTTGAGGAATTCATTTTCCCTTAACTTCATCTTTAGAATAGGCCTTCGTGAACTGCTCATTCATTTGACTTGTCACCCTTTCAGCTAAAGACACCAAAATATCCAAAGAGCCACTTAGATTTGAAGTAGTAATTTTTTTTTTAAATAATCTAGAATAACCCTATCACTTCCTTCATAATCATGCCAAACCCCATTGTTATCCTATATTTTCAACAACTTATTCTTCCCTTTTTTTTTCCTGTGAAGCCTTCATATGAAAATACTTTGAGTTATGATCACCCTCTTTAAGTCACAAAATTTTAGATCTTTGACGCCACATAATTTCATCATTTTCAAGTCATTTCTGAATTTCATTTCTTGCTAAACCATGTTCCTCCCTATTAGCACCTACAAACCCTCTTCCATGAACCATTGCCATATTCTATTTTGCTTTTTGGTGTTGCTGTTGTACATGTCCATAAGACTACCTATTCCAAGCATTCAACTGGTTTCCACAGCTTTTAATCAAGTTCATCACCTCACTTATACTGGTTTTTCTCTACAACTTGACACACCCACCCTTATTTTTCTTTTCTTTCTTCTCTTCTTATCGTATCTCTCTCTCTCTCTCTCTCTCTCTCTCTCTCTCACTCTCACTAACTCATTGCCTCGACCCACCTTTACAAATAAGCCCCATTTGTCAAAACAACATCAATTTGCTTCATTTACAAATAAGACTCAATTAAAAATAAACATGGTGAATTTTTTTGAAAATATAAGCAGACTCTGCCCCTTTATGGTTTTGGACTTTGGCTATTACATGTAATTAGAACTGTAAATGAACAGAACTACTCGTGAACAATTTGAAATTGACTCGTATAAACTCGATTCAAACTCGGTTAATTTAATAAATGAGTTATTCGTGATCAGTAATATTAGTTCGAATATTAAACGAACTAAATTTGTATAGTCTCGACTCGACTCGGTTTGTGTTCGTGAACAAGATTTGTATAAACTCGATTCGACTCGTTTTGGGTTCGTAACAATACTCGTAATATTTCTATATACATATATATAATCTTGAATATATTCTTCCATATATTCTTTTATTATATATATATTTTATGTGTTATATGTCAAATGATCTGAATACTATTTCTGTAGGATTTCCTTTTATTTATATAGGATAATTGTACATAATTGTTGCCATAATTTATGGCGCCTAACATGCTATCATTGAAATATGTACACCACGCCTAAAAATTGACTGTTTCAATATTTGCGTCTGGCTAACATTTCAACATTTGTGTCTAGCTAACATCCCCCCTCAAATTGATGCGGGTTGATCAATGAGCATCAATTTGCTTTTTAAAAAACAATGTCGATGACGAGGAAGAGCCTTGGTAAAAATATCAGCAATTTGTAGTTCAGTAGAAACATGTGGAAGAGTGATAACACGAGCTTCAAAGGCCTCACGGATAGAGTGACAATCAATTTCGATATGTTTAGTGCGCTCATGATAGACATGGTTGGCCGTAATAACACTTTGGAATCACTCGGTGCGATAATCACAATTCATGATAGACAATCAACTTTCGATCTAAGACTACTACTCAGCATTTCTAACACTTTGGAACGAATATTCTGAACTGATTACGATAGATGTTCCTATTAACACACTTTCCACTATTCAACATCTTCATGAGACTAGCCAGCGTGATCAGTTTCTTATGAAATTACGTTCTAAATTTGAATCTATTCGTTCATCTCTGCTGAATCGATCTCCAGTTCCTTCTCTAGATATTTGTTTTGGAGAATTACTTCGTGAGGAACAACGTCTTAATACTTAAGCTATTTTAGAGCACTCACATGATAGTTCAAGGTCAGCAACTATGGCTTATGTTGCCCAAGGCCGAGAACCGCCCAAGGATTCTAAAGACTTGCAATGCTATTGCTGCAAAGCATATGGACATATTGCTACAAATTGTCCCAAGAAATCTTACTCATATTGCAAGAAAAAGGGTCATATTATCAAAGAATGTCGTATTCGTCCTCAGAATCGCCAAGTTCAAGCATTTCAAACTTTTGTTCATAACTCTCCAGCAGTGGCGTCTGCAGGACATGGCTCTTATCTAAGTACCACCTCTGCTTCTACAACAAATTACTGCACCCCGAAATGGTGCAACAAATACTCATTTCGGCATTATCAGCAATGGGGTTTCAAGGTAACAATTCTACTAAACTCTGGTATGTGGACTCAGGGGCCTCTAATTACATGACTAATAATTCCATCACTTTGTGTCATGTTCGGCTCTATGCTGGTCATTCTGCTATTCAGACTGCCAATGACAGTTCTTTGCCAATAACCACTGTCGAAAATGCCTCTTCTAAGTTTACTGATGTGTTTATTGCTCCTCAGCTTTCCATTTCTGTTGGCCAACTAGTTGATAAAAATTGTACTGTTAATTTTTCTAGTAATGGTTGTGTTGTGCAGGACCAGGTCATGGGGGAGCCAATCGCGAAGGGACCTAAAGTTGGGCGCTTGTTTCCACTATTTTTACCTGTTCCAAAATTTTTTCCAGTTTCTTCTATTAAGTCTTTTGCTTGTCATAAAACTTCAGATCCTACTCTGATATGGCATCGTCGTTTAGGCCATCTCAATACTTAAGTCTTATCTCATGTCTTAAATTCTGATTTACCTAATAATGAAGATCATTATTCCCTATCTCTTGAGTGTGCTTCTTGTAAATTTGGTAAAAGCAAAACTCTTCCCTTTCCTTTGCATGCTAGTAGAGTATCTCATTGCTTTTATCTTATACATAGTGATGTTTGGGGACCTTCCCCAGTTAGTTCACATGAAAAATTTAGATACTATGTGACTTTCATTGATGATCATAGTAGATTTACTTGGGTCTATTTCTTTCATTCTAAATCTGAGGTCTTTCGTACTTTTACTGCGCTTTTAGCGTATGTTGACAATCAATTTTCTACTTCTATTAAAATATTACGCACAGATTCCAGTGGTGAATATTTATCTACTGAATTTCAAACATTTTTGAATTCTAATGGAATTATTCATCAACGTTCATGTCCCTCTACTCCTCAACAAAATGGAATAGCCGAACGGAAAAATCGTCATCTCCTAGATATGGTATGTACTCTTTTGTTAGAATCTTTTGTTCCATCTATGTTTTGGGTAGATTCTCTAAAAAATGCTACTTACTTGATTAATCGTATACATTCTCAAGTCCTACATATGGAGTCTCCCTATTTTCGCTTATTTGCAAAGCAACCTTATTATGAAAACCTTAAAACTTTTGGTTGTGTATGTTTTGTTCACTTACCTTTTCATGAGCGACATAAATTATCTGCTCAATTTGTTCGATGTGCTTTCTTGGGATATAATGTGTGTCAGAAAAGAATTGTTTGTTATGATCCAACATTACATCGTACACGTATTTCTAGGAATGTTATTTTCTTTGAAAATCAACATTTCTTTCCTATGTCCTCTGTGCCATCCTCTTCTACTGTGGTTTTTCCTTTTTTTGAGCAGCAGTCTCCAGATCTTCCTTCTGTTAGTTTACGTTCTAAACCAGGTATTGTATATACACGACGTCCTCGCTTACAGTCCCTTCCAGTGGTTCACCCGATATCTGATCCTACCACACTCCAGATTCAGTCAATTGGAGCATCGCCAGCATCTTTGGTATGTCATTCTTCTCGAACGTCTGTACCTCCTGATAGGTATGGATTTCCCTCCTCCAACTCTAACAATTCTATTTTTGTTCTTACTGCTGCACTGTCCAACTTCAATATTCCCACATACTACTCACACACTGCCAAGTATGATTGTTGGCAACAAGCTATCTAGGAAGAAATTGCTGCTCTAGAGGCCAATCATACTTGGGACATTGAGTCATGTTCTCCCACTATTGTTGCTCTAGGTTGCAAATGGGTTTATTCCATCAAAGTCCGCTCTGATGGAAGTTTGGACCGTTACAAAGCTCGGCTTGTGGCACTTGGGAATAATCAAGAATATGGTGTCAATTATGAAGAAACATTTGCCCATGTGGCTAAGATGACTACCGTTTGTACTATTCTAGCTCTTGCTACTTCTCAAGATTGGCCACTTCATCAGATGGATGTCAAGAATGCTTTTCTTCATGGAGATCTGAAAGAATGTATTTATATGAAACCACCCCCGGGGTTGTTTTCCTCTTCGACTTCACAAGTGTGTAAGCTTCGTCACTCTCTTTATGGTCTCAAACAAGCTCCGAGAGCTTGGTTTGAGAAATTTCGAACCACTTTATTACAATTTTCCTTCAAACAGAGCAAACATGACACTTCATTATTTTTTCAGCAAACCAACATGGGTCTTATTGTTCTTTTGGTTTATGTTGATGGTCTTGTGTGCTCTTGTGTGCTCTTTTTGAGATCTTGTGTGCTCGCCCAGCATTGAACCCAACACTTCCAAAGGAGCAGCTCATACCCATCCTACTGCTCCTTGAGTCTGTTGCATTACCATCAAAACCTGTGGATGCATCAGGATATTTCTTCCCTTCACAGGGTACGAATGGCTCCTCCTCGATATCCATTCCACCAATGCCTTGGCCACTCTTCTCCGCACTCTCCTGTAGCTGCAAAGCAAACTCTAGGTTCCACAACACATCACCCATCGATGGCCTTTCAATGCCTTGATCAGACACACACTTCATTACAGTCTGCACAAACTTCTTGAAGCATTCGGAAGAAACTTTCCCCTTCAAATAAGGATCCATGATCTGATCAAGAATGTCTTTCTTGTGGCAATGAGCTGCCCACTCCGCAAATGTTGAAACAATCAAATTTTAGGTGTAAATTAGGTGTAAGTAGGTGTACATATTTCAATGATAGCATGTTAGACGCCACAAATTATGGCAACAATTATGTACAATTATCCTATATAAATAAAAGGAAATCCTACATAAATGGTATTTAGACCATTTGACATGGTATCAGAGAAATATGCACACCTACTTACACCTAATTTACACCTAAAAATTGATTGTTTCAACATTTTCGTCTAGCTAACATTTCAACATTTGTGTCTAGCTAACATTATATATATTATTTTTAATACTTTATATAAGTAATATATATTGTTACTTTATGTAGAAGTAACTTATTTTGTTTCTTTACAATAATAATGTATTAAGTTCATAAAAAAATTATTGAGTCAAATATTTATAAAGAGTAAGAAATTCGAGTAATTACTCGACTAAGTTCGGCTCCTTTCGTGCGGATAATTAGAGAGTAAAAACAAAAATTGATAAATAACTCGATTTAGCTCAAGCTCGTCTTTGATCGGCTCAAATTCGACTCGACTCGGTAAACTTTTAGCTCGGCTCAAACTCGAATTATTTGAGTCCAGCTCGACTCGATTCGGCTCAAATTCATCTTTGATTGAATCATTTGCAACCCTACATGTAATCAACCACACAGCTCGGTGGGAACGATGGTTGCTTAGTCAAAGGGAATCAAGATCGGTCCATTGTTTTTCATCTACAGACCAGGACAATCAAAGAATTTTCATAAAGGGAAGTCACTATTGTCCTCTGTATATATATGCCAAAACCCGTCGTAGATTCCGACATCGAGTGAATGTTGGAAATATTTTCAAAATAATATATATATTTTATTTATTATTAATATTATTTTGGGTTATTTTTAAAAGTTGTGAATTATTTTAGGAAGAGAGAAGATATGGAATATCCTCAGATTATTATATTTTCGATAGGCATGTTAAACGTAAGTCCTTGTTGGCTTAGTGGTATTAGTGACTTTTCTTTTTAATTCCCGGCCTCATTCATATGAAGAGTTTTGTTGAATTATCAACAGGCCTCATCAAGAGGCGTGCAGCACGCACGATGTTTCCATGCCTTGCTCAATGGGAGTGTTTCTCACAAGGTTGGCACGTAAAAGGTTGGCAACATATGGCTAAAGGGCGCGCACTTGAAAATGAGAAATAAAACTCCCAAAGTGCACATCAGGAGACTCGAAGCACGGTGACTGCTGGACCAAGTCCATCAATTGTGTTATTTTCTAAACGGTATAATATTAGTACATATTCCGAATGGGTTTTATAATTACGAAAAGTAATAACTTTTTGTTCATACCTTTTTATCATCTATAAATAGACCCATTGGCCTGCCATTTAAAGGATCCCAGATTTTCGAAATTCTCTCTCTCTCCCAAAATTTCACTTCTTCAAAACTTATTAGAATCTGTTTATTCTTGAGAAAAATAGATTTTTAATTTCTTGGTTGAATAGAAAAATCTAAGGGTATTTGGGGTCTAACTTCGTTTATGCATAACACAGTTAGACAAACAGACTTGTTCTGGATTGTATTATATCTTAAAGGCAAATTTGCTTGTAATCCATGTGTATACCAATTATTATTATTGGTAAGGGCAAATATTGTCTTAAAGAAAGCGACATTGTAACGCGCCTTGAAGCAAATTTCTCTCACTATTTCTGTTTTGCAACCCTTATTATTCTAACAATCTTAAAACAATATTATATTATCAATGACACATAGTTTGAGAGAGTTTGCTACAGATTTTGTGAAACTCGAACGTTTTGATGGAGCCAATTTTCGATGCTGGCAAAAGAAGATGCATTTTCTCCTAGTAAGTTTGAAAGTGGTGTATGTTTTAACCACACCTAAACCAATTGCAAATGATGATGAGACAATTGCTCAAAGTAGAGCAAGAATCAAATGGGAGCAAGACGACTACATATGCAAGGGTCACACCTGCAATGCAATGTCTAATACATTGTTTGGCGCTTATCATAACAAAACAACCGTCAAGGATTTGTGGGACACACTTGAAGCTAAATATCTTTTAGAAGATGCTACAAGTAAGAAATTTTTGGCTACCAAGTTTTTCAGTTATAAAATGGTAGATTTTAGGCCTATTGTTAAACAATTCAATGAATTATGCATATTCTTGATCAATTCATTCAGCACAATATGAAAATTGATGATTCTATATCGGTTTTATCTATTATTGACAAACTTCCTCCATCATGGAAAGACTACAACAGAAGTCTAAAGTATAGAAAGGAGAAAATGTCTTTGGAAGATCTAAGTCAACATCTTCATATAGAAGAGGAAATAAGACTTAGAGATGGTAAGGAAGAGTGTGACTTTTCAACCTCCAATATGCATATGATAGAGGAAGGGAAGACCCACAAGATTGGACAACCTAATCAATCCGGATATGAAAACCGGAAGAGAAAGAAGAAATTTGGAAGAAAACAAAGTCATTTCCAAGGCAATAATCAGAAGAAACTGAGAGTAAACAGCTTCCATTGTGGCAAGCCTAGCCATTACAAAAAAAAATTGTCGTTTTCTTAAAAAGAAACAACAAAACTCTGATTCCAAAGATAATTATGTGGCCATGATTTATGAGGCCAATATTCTCGAAGAAGACAACTCTTGGTGGATTGACTCAGGAGTAATAAGACATGTTTGTAAAGACAAGAGTTTGTTCAAAAAGTATGAGTCGGAAAAAGATAGATGTGTTATCTACATGGGAAACTCATCCACTACTACTGTTAAAGGCAAATGCACAATTGATTTGGAGTTCACCTCTGAAAAGTGCTTACTCTCAAGGATGTATATCATGTACCAGAAGTAAGAAAAAATATTGTAACTGGTAGTCTTCTGAATAAGTATGGGTTTAAATTAGTCTTTGAGTCAGATAAATTTGTGCTAACCAAATGGGATAATTTTGTGGGGAAGGGATATCTGAGTGAGGGTATGTCCAAACTCAATATTAATAATAAAGTGAATGTTTCTGCTTATATGCTTGATTCAAATTCTTTATGGCATTGTCGTTTGGGACATATTCATGCTAAGAAACTTGATGACATGATTAGTTTAAATTTAATTCCTAAATATGCCAAAGATGTGATAGATAAATGTAAAATATGCATGCAAACAAAAATCACAAGGAAATCATTTTCCAAAGTAGATAGAACTTCATCTTTGTTACATTTGATACATAGTGATGTATGTGACATGCATAGCACGCCTACTAGAGGAGGTAAAAAATATTTTGTGACTTTTATAGATGACTTCTCTAGATATTGTTATGTTTATTTGATGCATTCAAAAGATCAAGTTTTGGATTATTTTAAGACTTATAAAATTGAAGTGGAAAATCAATGTGATGCCAAAATAAAATGTCTTAGATCTGATAGATGAGGTGAATATCACTTTCTTGCTTATTGTGAATCTGTAGGCATTATTCATGAAACTACTATAGCTTACACTCCACAACAAAATGGAGTGGCAGAAAGGAAAAATAGAACCTTAGTAGAGATGGTTAATGCTATGCTTACTAATTCCGGTTTAAATAATAGATTTTGGGAAGAAGCTATGCCTACAACATGCTATATTTTGAATAGAATACCCCACAAGAAAACTAAAGTTTCTCCATATGAACTTTGGAAGAAAAGAAAACCAAACTTAAATTATTTTAAATTTTGGGGTTGTCGAGCTATAGTTAAATTTCCTGAACCTAAGATAAAGAAATTAGGACAAAAAGCCATTTGTGCCCCAGATGACTAACACAAGAGGGGGGGTGAATTGAGTTGTATTTAAAAAAATAACAATTATAAATCAAATATATAATATAAAATATAAACAAAATATGAAACAACAATAAATATAAATAGTAAGAGTAAGAGAGAAGCAAACTCAGTATGTTAACGAGGTTCGGCCCCACTGCCTACGTCCTCCTCGCCTCAAGCTACCTCTTGAGGATTCCCAAATCCACTATTCAATCTCCTTTAGGTGGAGATAGAAACCTATTACACCTTTGAGCAGCACCGCTCCAAAGAATCCGTGTAGAACACCCTCTACACTTCCAATCACCTTACACTTGGTGATTTAACTATTCTCCGTGTAGAACACCTTCTACACTTCCAATCACCTCACACTTGGTAATTTAACTATTTCCCGTGTAAAATACCTTCTACACACACAAGACTTATACACACCATTTTACAAATACAAGAGTTGATAGTAGGTAGACTATCAAAGTACACTCCTTAATGAGTGAGATAGAAACAATACAGCGCAACCTATATCTCTCTCAACAAGAACAAGAATTAAGATTCAAAACTTTAGAAAAGAGAGAATGAGAGTTTTGAAGAAATGATGCAAAACTTAGCAATAGATGTGTAAGCTCTTGTTGTGAATTTTGCAAAACTCAAGTAAGCTATTTATAGGCAAATGAGTTTTCAATTTCAAATTTGAAAAGATTCCCATGTCAAAAATATCATCATTCACTTTTCAAAAATTTCAAATCTAATATTTTTACTTTTTGCATGTGACAAAAGGAGCACACTTTACTTTTCAAAAATTTCAAACATAATCCTTTACTTTTTGCATATGACAAAAGGAGCACACTTTACTTTTCAAAATTTTCAAATAAAGACATCTACCTTTTGCATAAGTCAAGAAAAGCATCCACCACTTTTGAAAATATTCAAATAAAACATGCACATGTGAAATATGACAATCAATCATCTTAATATTTTCAAAATTCAAATCTTTAATCATGTCATGCACATGTGAAAGATGACAATCAGTCATCTTTCAAAATTTTCAAATTTAATTTTCAAAATATTCATGCATATGTGGAAAATGTATTTTAATGCTTTATGATAAAATATTAATTTTGAGCCTTAATCCTAATTTCGAATTTTTAAGAGATTCACAAAATTACTCTATGATTTTAATGTGAACTTGTTCTCTTCTTGCTCATGCTTGCTTCCTTGATGTGCTTGATTCTATTGTGTGGACAACTTGAGCTTGAGACTCCTTTATTCTTTGAATTCATTTGTTATCATCAAAATCCATTTGTAGATTTACACGAAACTTGAAACCTTGGGTTCAACAATCTCTCCCTTTTTGATGATGACAAATACTTGATAGAACCTGAAGTCTGTATTAATACTTAAGCTTCCCCTGAGAATGTGCGTTAGTTTTTCAAGCAAAAATATAAAAATAATTCCAAGCATAGATAACAAGTTTAGAAATTTAAATAATGTTAATGTTCTAGTATAAAACTTCTCCCCCTTTTGGCATCATTAAAAAGGAATCATAATTAGTTCAATAAGATATATTCTTACAATAACCAATAGATAAATAAAACGTTGCGTTAGTAGAGACTGTAGAGAATTCGGTGTGTAGCCATACGTGTTCGACAAATTCTGCAAAGGCTGGAGGCCTAGTTTCGATAATTCGGTGCGGAAGGAGATTTTGTAAAGAGCTGAATAATTGAAACCATTCGTGCCCGACAAAACCTGCAAAAGTTGAAGCCGAATTTTATCATCTCGGTGCGGAAGAAGATTTAAATCCGTTTGATGTTATTGACGAATTAGATGTTCCAAAGATTTGAAGTTGAATAATTAAAATTATTCGTGTCCGACAAAAACAATAAAAGCTGGAGGCCTAGCTCTGGCAATGCGGTGCGGAGCCATGCATGTCTGACAAAACCTGCAAATGTTGGAAGTCTAACTGGCAATTCAGTGCAGAGCCACGCGTATCTGACAAAACCTGTAAAGGTTGGAGGCTTAACTTTAGCAGCCGGTGCGAAAGCAGATTTAAATCAATCGCCTGATGTTGTTGACAAAAGGGTTTGAAGGCTTTGAGTTTCTATAAAAAAAAATTACTTTCACCTATCGGATACCAAAAAAAAAATCGCTTCTTGACCTAAGTTCTGTTTTTTCATAACGATAGAATGACGGAAAAAATTTCGTCTGATAATCTTCCGGATTTGAATCAGGAACCGTCTCAACCAATCATTTTATCTCATGAGGTTGTCAACACCATGATAGAAGCAGAAATGCATTTTTCAAATAGAACTGATTCTGAGGTTGTTGTAACATCAAGAACTCTTAGTGCTCAATATGCTGCCTCTGTTACGACCATGTCTCGGAGATTACTAGCGATGGCAAATGAAGTTGATCGACTTAACAATCAAATATCTGTTCTGCATCAAAAGCTTGCAAATAAAGGCAGAAAGAATAAGAGGTTAAAGCAAGAAAATAAAGATTTGACGGAATTAACTCGTGTTTTGAAACTTCAAATAGAGGAATCAGAACGAATAAGAGTTCAAGCACAGAGTCAACATCAGCAGATAATGGCAGCGTTTCACGAGAGAAACAGGGACAATTATAATTAATATCGCTAGGTAACTTTTGACAATATGCATCCGGCATATCTTGTAATCTTGACTAAGTAAGATTTGAAAAGATGACAGTTTGTCTTCTACTTATTTCCATCTTTATAAAAGCAATCTTTGGTTTTATCTAATCCGCATTAAATCTTCTTTTCATTGTTGTAGTTCATCTTCATTCTCACTTTACAAAATCTTAATGGCTCATCAATTCTCCTTCAGTGCTTCTCGTGATCAATCTATTTCTGCATCTGTCGTAAGTGCCATGAAGCAGCAAAACACTGATTTGGCTAATAAATCAGATCATGATGCCATTTACGAGCTTGTGGGTCTCGGGACTCGATACTCATCTTCTATTGTTGCTTTTTCTGCTCGGTTGCAGTCCAAAACCCGCGAGATAGAGAAACTTAATGAGAAGATCGATATTCTTGAACGACTTGTTCAAGAGTCTAACAAAAAAATAGTAGACTTAAAACAACAGAATAAGGATTTAAAGTCTTTACTCGCCTCTGAATTTCGATTGCCTAATCCTTTAGACAAGGATAACATGATGATTTATGAGGAGCAAATGCATTTGAATAATGAGGCTAAACGTCTCAAGTTTCTGTAGGTCATTTGAGATAATGGAATAAAAGTATCTAGCAGATATTCATGGCATGCATAATTCCTATTTATTTTCTAATCATGCATAGTTTATCTTCTGGTAGGGGTTTTGTGAAAATTTCTGCCAATTGATCATGTGTACTAGTGAATTCTAATACAATATCGCTCTTCTGCACATGATCTCTAAGAAAATGATATCTAATTTCAATATGTTTGGTCTGAGAATGTCGTATTGGATTCTTCGAAAAATTTATAGCACTTATATTTATCACATTTGATTGGAATGTGATTGTACATAAGTTTAAAATCCTCAAGTTGTTGCTTCATGTAAAAAACTTGAGGCAACAACTGCCTACAGCAATATACTCTGCCTCAGTAATAGATAATGCAACAGAATTTTCTTTTTACTAAATCATGAAATAAGTGCATGACCTAAGAAATGACATGTTCTACTAAAACTTTTTCGATCATCTTTGCAACCAGTATAATCGGTACATGAATAACTAATAAGATCGAAAGAAGTGTGTTTAGGATACCATAACTCTAAGTCAATGGTATTGGCAAAATATCTAAAAATCCATTTGACTGCAATCAAATGAGATTGTTTTGGAAATGATTGAAAATGTGCACATAAACATATACTGAACATAATATCAGGTCTACTAGTTATCAAATATAATAAACTACTAATCATACCTCGATATACATTTGAGTCAACTGGCTTACCGCTTTCATATTTATCAAGTTTAGTGGTTGGATTCATTGATGTTCCAATTACCTTCGCACGTTCCATCTCAAATTTTGAGTAACTCTTTGATATATTTTGACTGATTAATAAATGTTCCATTTTTTGCTTGCTTGATTTGTAATCCAAGAAAGAAATTAAATTCTCCCATCATGCTCATTTCAAATTCTTCCTGCATATTCTTAACAAAATCTTGACACATATTCATTAGTAGCACCAAATATTATATCATCTATATAAATTTGAATTAGAAGAATACCATTCTATTCATACTTGATAAAAAGAGTTATATCAATCTTTCCTCTTGAAAAACATTTTTCAATAAAAAAACTATTTAAGAAAACATTTTTAACATCCATTTGAAAAAGTTTGAAATATTTATAACAAGCATATGCAAGTAGCATTCGAATAGTTTCTAATCTTCCGACTAGTGCATATGTCTCATCATAATCGATTCTTTCTTCTTGATTGAAACCTTGGACCACTAGTCGAGTCTTATTTCTAGTAATGACTCCGGACTCATGTTTCTTGTTTCTAAAAACTCATTTTGTACCAATAATAGTATGATTTTTGGGTTTAGGAACAAGTGTTCAAACATCATTTCTTTCAAATTGATTAAGCTCTTCTTACATAGCTAGAATCTAAGATTCATCAAGAAGTGCTTCATCAATATTTTTAGGTTCAATCTGAGATAGAAAAGCAGTATGATTGCAAATATTTCTAAGAGATGATCGAGTACTTACACCTTGTGAAGGTTCTCCTAGAATTTATTCTGCTGGATGATCTTTCACATGTATCTTGAGCATCCGTTATCTAAAAATCATTTATTTTTACCTGTAGAATACTTCATGCATACCTACAAAAGCAATTAAAAACAATTCCTGGTACCCAAGTTCTTTGGGTCCTTTATTTATTAGTATTAGAAGAAATAAGATTTTTAGGTACCCATATGGCCCTAATAGTCATTGTATGTTTTCTTCTAATAGGATAAGCAAAATAATTATGATCATTTCTATTACAAAAATTACAAATAGCATGTGACATATATGAAGAACTTGAGTGATTATAATAGTATCATTTTTTAACAAAATTATTTTTATGAAAAAAATTTTGAATATTGGATTTTGATGTAGAAGGATTATCAAAGAAGTTTTTATAAGATTTGTATTTTTGTTTTGGCTTATATCCCAAGCCTGCCTTATCAAAAACACATCTTTGACTACCAAGAAGTTTTTCAAAATTTTTTTTTCCATTCGTAAAGTTTTCAATAATATTTTCTAAATCAGTTTTCTTTTTCTTCAACTCAAGATTTTCATCTTTCAAAACAATACTTTCTTTTCTTAAAATACCAATTTCGTTTGTTAAAGAAGAATTTTTCTTTTTCAAAACAGTATACTTGATACCCAATTTTTCAAATTCCTCATATACCTCTTCTAAAACATTTTGCAATTCTTCATATGAAGGATCTTCAATATTATCAAGATTTGTTACCTCAATGTCATCTTTAGCCATAAGATAAAGATTTGCTGATTCTCCATTGCTTGCTTCACTATCTGAGCTACTTGAATCATCATCCCACGTAGCTTTCATTGATTTTTTGCCTTTGTTTTGATCTTTCTTTAGCAGAGGACAATCTGGCTTGATATGACCAGGTTTATTGCATTTATAACAAATTAAAGTGTCATTTTTACCTGAATTTTTCTTGGAAAACTTATTGAAGGATTTCCTTGGAGGAGTTTTATTTTTCTTTAAGAACCTCTGAATTCTTCTTACTATCATCGCAAATTCTTCATCTTTGTCGTCATTTTCCTCATCTTCATCACTTTCACTTTCATGTGGAACAGCTTTAAGTGCCAATCTTTTTTTTGACTTTCCTTCTTCTTCTCCTATTTTCAATGTGTACTCATGGGTGATAAGTGACCCGATGAGTTCATTCATTTCGAGCTTCTTGAGGTCTCTAGCTTCAAGAATCGCTGTCACTTTTGATTCCCAACGTTTTGGTAGAGAGTTGAGAATTTTTCTTACTATCTCCACTTTGGAATAAATTTTGCCAAGAGTTGTCAAACTGTTTATGATGTTAGTAAAACGAGTGTACATACTAGAAATAGATTCATCATCATTCATTTTAAACATTTCATATTCATAAGTAAGAATATAAATTTTTGATTCCTTGACTTGAGAAGTTCCTTCATAAGTAACTTCCAAGTTATCCCAAATTTCCTTTGCTGTAGCACAAGTCATTACTCTATTAAATTCATTACCATTGATAGCATTATATAATAAATTCATAACAGTTAAATTCAAAGTATAAAGTCTATCGTCTTCACGATTAAACTCTTCTTTTTCCTTTTTGACCTTTACTCCAGCAACCACTTTTGTTGGAATATAAGGTCCATTTACAATGCATTTCCAGATTTCTCGACCTTGAGCCTGAAGGAATATTCTCATTTTAACTTTCCAGAATGAGTAATTGTCTCCGTAAAAAAGTGGAGGCCGACTGCTAGATTGACCTTCACCAAATGAAGCTGCAATGTTAGCCATAAGATCTTAACTCAAAAGATAGTTAATCTTATAATAGAGTTCTAGCTCTGATACCAATTGTTACCCAAATGACTAACACAAGAGGGGGGGTGAATTGAGTTGTATTTAAAAAAAATAACAATTATAAATCAAATATATAATATAAAATATAAACAAAATATGAAACAACAATAAATATAAATAGTAAGAGTAAGAGAGAAGCAAACTCAGTATGTTAACGAGGTTCGGCCCCACTGCCTACATCCTCGCCTCAAGCTACCTCTTGAGGATCCCCAAATCCACTATTCAATCTCCTTTAGGTGGAGATAGAAACCTATTACACCTTTGAGCAGCACCGCTCCAAAGAATCTGTGTAGAACACCCTCTACACTTCCAATCACCTTACACTTGGTGATTTAACTATTCCCCGTGTAGAACACCTTCTACACTTCCAATCACCTCACACTTGGTGATTTAACTATTTCCCGTGTAGAATACCTTCTACACACACAAGGGTTATACACACCATTTTACAAATACAAGAGTTGATAGTAGGTAGACTATCAAAGTACACTCCTTAATGAGTGAGATAGAAACAATACAGCGCAACCTATATCTCTCTCAACAAGAACAAGAATTAAGGCTCAAAACTTTAGAAAAGAGAGAATGAGAGCTTTGAAAAAATGATGCAAAACTTAGCAATAGATGTGTAAGCTCTTGTTGTGAATTTTGCAAAACTCAAGTAAGCTATTTATAGGCAAATGAGTTTTCAATTTCAAATTTGAAAAGATTCCCATGTCAAAAACATCATCATTCACTTTTTAAAAATTTCAAATCTAATATTTTTACTTTTTGCATGTGACAAAAGGAGCACACTTTACTTTTCAAAATTTTCAAATAAAGACATCTACCTTTTGCATAAGTCAAGAAAATCATCCACCACTTTTGAAAATATTCAAATAAAACATGCACATGTGAAATATGACAATCAATCATCTTAATATTTTCAAAATTCAAATCTTTAATCATGTCATGCACATGTGAAAGATGACAATCAATCATCTTTCAAAATTTTCAAATTTAATTTTCAAAATATTCATGCATATGTGGAAAATGTATTTTAATGCTTTATGATAAAATATTAATTTTGAGCCTTAATCCTAATTTCGAATTTTTAAGAGATTCACAAAATTACTCTATGATTTTAATGTGAACTTGTTCTCTTCTTGCTCATGCTTGTTTCCTTGATGTGCTTGATTCTATTGTGTGGACAACTTGAGCTTGAGACTCCTTTATTCTTTGAATTCATTTGTTATCATCAAAATCCATTTGTAGATTTACACAAAACTTGAAACCTTAGGTTCAACACCATTGAGTGTATTTTCTTAGGTTATGCACATCATAGTGTTGGCTACAGATTCCTAGTTGTGGAACCGAATGGGTCTGTTGATGTAAATATAATGATTGTATCTAGGGATTCTGAATTTTTTGAAAATAGATTTAATGCAATTCCGCTTTATAATGATAAAATAGTGGAACTAGATAGATCACTTGAAAATAATAGTGAATCTGGTAAACCTTTGAACCAAAGAGTAAACGTGTCAAAACTGAAAAGTCATTTGGACCAGACTTTATTGTGTACTTGGTAGAATGTACAAGAAACTCATCTTGTAACCAAATCATGATTACCCATATTGTTGAAAATGATCATTTGACGTATGAAGAGGCTATGAAGTCTCAGGATGTAGCTTTCTAGAAAGAGGTTATTAATGATGAAATGGATTCAACCATGGGTAATCATACTGAGGTTATTAATGATGAAATGGATTCAACCATGGGTAATCATACTTGGAAATTAGTAGATTTACCCCCTGGTTTGACTCCTATTGGTTGCAAATAGATTTTTAAAAAGAAACTGAAAGTAGATGGAACAATTGAAAAGTTTAAGGCAAGACTAGTAGCAAAGGGTTTTACCCAGAAAGTCGAGTTAGATTATTTTGATACCTATGCACTAGTTGCTAGGTTTGCTACTATCAGAACATTGATTGCCTTAGCATCCATCTACAAGTTTGAAATCCATTAAATGGATGTTAAGACCTGCTTCTTAAATGGTGAATTAGAAGAAGAGATTTACATGGAACAACCCAAGGGGTTTGTCATGCCTGGACAAGAACATAAAGTGTGTAAATTGGTTAAGTCACTTTATGGACTTAAACAAGCACCAAAACAATGGCATGAGAAGTTTGATGAAGCTGTAGTGAACAATGGTTTTAGGATACATGAATCTGATAAATATGTCTACAACAAGTTTAATGGAAATAAATGTGTTATAATATGCTTATATGTAGATGATATGTTGCTTTTCGATATTGATAATATGAGCATTGAAAGTACAAAGAAAATTTTATCATCTAACTTCAATATGAAGGATTTGGGTATTGCGAACTTGATTTTGGGTATTAGAGTTATAAGAGATAACAATGGTATAACTCTAACCCAATCACATTATATTGAGAAAATATTGAAAAAGTTTAATTACTTTGATTGCAAACCCACGGCTACACCTTTTGATTCAAATTTAAAATTGTATCCTAATACTGGGAGATTAGTTGATCAACTTGAATATGCTAGAGTTATTGGTTGTTTAATGTATGCTATGACATGTACCAGGCCTGATATTGCATTTGCAATAGGCAAACTAAGTAGGTATACAAGTAACCCTAGCCATATTCATTGGATAGTTGTACAAAGAATTTTAAAATATTTACGAAATACCAAAAATTATGGTATTGAGTATAGCGGGTTTCCTTCGGTTGTAAAAGGATACACAGATGCCAGTTGGATTACTGAGCATGATGATCACAAATCTATCAGTGGGTGGATATTCACTCTTGGTAGATGAGCAATCTCCTGGAGATCAAAGAAGAAGACATACATAACTGACTCTACCATGACAGCAAAGTTTATAGCATTGGTTTCTTGTAGCAAAGAGGTACAGTGGCTCAGAAATTTATTGATAGAGATTCCAATTTGGCCAAAACCAATGCCACCAATATCTTTGTATTGTGACAGTCAGGCTACACTGTCGCGGGCCTATAGCCATATTTATAATGACAAGTCTAGGCATATTGGATTAAGACATAGCTATGTGAGGCAATTACTCACAGATGGATTAATTACAATTGATTTTGTGAGATCTTGCCAAAATTTGGCAGATCCATTAACTAAAGGACTTGCAAGGGATATGATGTGAAAGACATCAAAGGGGATGGGTTTAAAGCCAAAATAATAAAATCACCATTAATGGAAACTCAACTCAACTCATGAACATATCATGACTTGAGTTCAATGAGCAAAGTACATTATATATTCGTGGTTTGCGAGTACTATGATATATAAATAAGTTTTTAAACTAATTTAATCATCTCAAGGTTTGAAGTGCTTGGTACTATAATGAAAAAGGAGAGGTTGAGTAATATCTCTTAATAGACTTATAACATGGCTATGTTAAAGTGTTTAGTTACATGACACTTTCGATAAGTCTACCTATATGAGTGTCGGGGGTGGTGCAACCTCTTATGTGACTTAAGCTTTGTCTCTAAAGCACTCATGAAACCAGGATATAGACACAAGACTAATCCACATGTCGGCTTTTATGAACTACCCAAGGAGAAGAAAATTTATTTGTGAAATATGTCTGGCTAATCGTATATAATTGCTAGTTCAAAGCACGGTCTACTATTCCATTCTGGTTAGCTTTAACGTATTTGCTCTATGTGAAGGTTCAAGTCCAAAAGACACATTTATTTATGTATAAGTTTTCCTACTTTAATCAAGATGTATTTTGAAAATGGTGGGGGATTGTTGGAAATATTTTCAAAATAATATATATATATATTATACTTATTATTAATATTATTTTGGGTTATTTTTAGAAGTTGTAAATTATTTTGGGAAGAGAGAAGATATGGACTGTCCTCAGGTTTATTATATTTCTGATAGACATGTTAAACGTGAGCCCTTGTTGGCTTGGTAGTATTTGTGGCTTTTCTTTTTAATTCACAGCCTCATTCATATGAGGAGTTTTGTTGATTTATCAACAGGTCTCATCAAAAGGCGTGCAGCGCGTATGGTGTTGCCATGTCTTGCTCAATGGACGTGATTCTCACAAGGTTGGCGCGCATAAGGTTGGCAACGTATGGCCAAGGGGCGCCCACTTGCGGACAAGGATAGCAATGCATGGCCAAGAGGCGGGCACTTGAAATGAGAAATAAAACTCCCAAAGTGCGCATCCGGAGACTCGAATCGTGGTGACCGCTGGACCAAGTCCATTAATTGTGTTATTTATCAAACGGTATAGTATTAGTACCTATTCCAAATGGGTTTAAGAATTACGAAAAGTAATAACTTTTCGTTCACACATTTTGATCATATATAAATAGACTCATTGGCCTGCCATTTAAAAGATCTCAGATTTTCGAAATTTTCTCTCTCCCAAAATTTCACTTCTTCAAAACTTATTAGAATCTGTTTATTCTCGAGAAAACAGATTTCTAATTTCTTAGTTGAATAGCAAAATTTAAGGGTATTCGGGATCTAATTTCGTTTGTGCATAACGCAATTAGACAAACAGACTTGTTCTGAGCTTTATGGTATCTTGAAGGCAAATTTGCTTGTAACTCGTGTGCATACCAATTATTATTATTGGTGGGGACAAATATTATCTTAAGGAAAGCGATATTGTAATGTGCTTTGAAGCAAATTTTCTCTCACGATTTCTGTTTTGCAGCCCCTATTGTTCTAACAGTGAAAAGATATTTTCTTCGTCAATTGCTTGTCTTTTTGGCATCAACAATCACATTGTACAACCACATAATTGATCAAATCAAATTTATATATTATTTCATTTTACATTCATGGATGTATAATCTTAATACCTTAATTGTAGCTGTAAGCTTGTCCTGGAGCATACATGGAATTTGGAAACTAATGAACTTCTAGTTGGGCCAAAATCCTAAGGACAAAGTTTACATAAAAATGATCAATGGAAAGACTTGACTATTGAGGCTTGCCAAAATTGCAACTTCTCTAACCTACATTTACACCCTTACCAGTTACCAGTGCTTACTGATGTAGGAGGATTTTTCTTTACCTATCTTCAATGGTAAAATCAGGTTCAACCGGCTGCTGTAATGAGCTTAGCATGTCAAAATCTGAGGCACGCCGCATGCTTCCACCTCTCCTAGTGCTTGCTGCCAGTTTTGCCGCATGTATGGTAAACTCTGAGCAGTGTGGGGGCAATGATGTACTCTCTTCTACCGCAGATTTGGGCACAGAGGTGTTTAGATTCTCTCTTTTCTTGAGCTCAGATGCTTCTTTATGTCTTTTATATCGAAACCAAGCTGCCTGAATAGAGCAGGCAGCCCAAGTTCTCCATTGGTGTGAGTAGAACCTAAATATGTGCCTGAGTCGCTTGCTATGTAACCTTCGGAATTGGGCTGCTACAAACTTCACATCCTCAGAAACGAGAGCAAAAGCTTCAACTTCAGTGATAGCTTCCACAGTTCGTGTAGATGAGGGAAGCACAACATTTGGACGAGGGTCCAGGGCCCAGGTTAGCAATTCCTCACCACAAAAATTGCCTTCATCAATGCAGCATGAGTTGAAGAACCCTCTGCGGCCACCATTGGTGGTGTAAGAATTTAAGCGACCTCTGACAATGAAAAGCGTCTCAATGGGATCGCCCTCACGAACCAGGCAAGTTCCAGGAGTGCATAGGTAAGGTTTCAGCCTTTCACATATGGCATCTAGCATCCTATAATCCATCTGATCAAAGAGTGGTACCTGTTTTACATTTATAACTAGTTCAGAATCAGAACTAGATTTAATGGTTATTTTGTTCAGTAATATGAGTTTACAGTGACCCATTTGATCCATAAAACAGAAAAGGCAGAGTAAAAGGGATCCCTCCACGGCAATTGTGGGGATATGGTACTTAGGTATAATCTGAAGCAAGAAAGACATCCAAGGAGTTGAAGTGAATCTGAAGGAATGCACCATACACTGACAAGAAAGTTAGCACAATTTCTACAGTCCACACACAAGCAAATTACTAGAGAAAAGAGACTTGCAATCAAGGAACTAGTTGGGAAGCTCACAAAATTAATTCATTCATGGAAAAAATAGAAGAAATGAAAACTTACTTTTTGAACTAGATCAAGACAGAGGTGGCGTTTAATATCTCGCCTGAGATCCATTGGAAGGCCTTTAAGAATAGCTTCCCCATCAACTCCACGAGTTGCAACCCATTTGTATTGTTCATACCTTCGCACACGCTGCTTCAAATCATGTGGTAGTTGCCTGTGATGCATCCACTCCTCTGCATCTGTTCTCCTACTCCTCCACTCTTCCAATCTTACCATGGTGGATTGGAGGTATATCTGTTGAGTAGATAAAAGGTACATCAGAATTTCAGGATTTTTGAAATAGAACATGCCCGAATAACAACAAAGGACGACGTGAATCTTAATAACCATAAAGAATGATTTCTAGAAACTTGAGTCCAACAGCTTGATGAAAATTTTAAATAGAATTGTGTCTAGTTATCAAAATTTTATGAGGCCTAACACAAACATATCCAAGCTTATTCGAGAGATGATTTTCTGGGGCCAGCAGAAAGTCCTCTACCAGCAACACGTACCTGCATGTCACCTATAAGCAGAGCAAAAAACACCAATCCAAGTATCGCAATGATAACAGCAAAATTAATCTCTCCAATATAAGTGCTGGTGAAGAGATTCTGTCCCAAAGAGCTGCAATATTTGATAGTTAGACAAAGAAAAAAAGGAGTGTAAAATTCATTTTCTGAGAGCATTTAAATAATGAGTCAATGATTTAGAAGATAGATAGATAGATAGATAGATATACATTCCACATTGCATCGCATGGCGTATAAATTTAAATTATCTTGTTTCTAATAGCTTCTTAGATGAATCTTTTAGTAAAAAAATTCCATTTCAACCTAAGAACTTCAAAATTACGATATTCTTTGAATTCTATTATCTCGATTGGCATTGATTCACTGTCATGATAGTACCAATTTTTTCTGTTTTTACTTTTTTGTGAGAGTTCCATTTGGAAGGATAGTAGTAGTGACTTCAAATGATAGGGATTGACATCATGGAACAATATTCTTGTTTCACACAGTAATGTGTAGTCCAGGCTTACCTTAGATTCCTCAGGCCCCACCAAAGACAGTAGTAGTACTTGTTTAAAAAACGCGTGGCTGTAACTCCAGAAGTCAATGCGTCGGAATAAATACCAAACTGAAAGAAGTCAGTACTTGAACCACAAAGAATTGAGATGTTGCTGTTCTTAAACCAGGCATTTCTACTTGTTTCATTCACTGCACGGCAACTAAAAAACCACTCTTTGCAATCTTGTTGAAGACTACAGACTTTCTTCCAACATTCATACTGCCGTTGAAGGGATAAGAGGTACCAACAAGATCCTAAAACCTTTTCAGAAACAATAATAAGAAGTGGAATCAAATTATACACTGCTTGAACAAATCAATGGAAACTACAGCCAAAAAGCCAGAAAGATAGAGAGGAAACAAAGAATTATAAGTTAGTTCTGATTGCTTCTCATATTACTGACAGTCAAGCTTGTAAAAGTCCCCAAAGTAAGAAACATAAACCATAGTACGGTTTTTGTAGGATGGCCTTCAGATAATGGAGAATTTCTAAAA
Organism: Platycarya strobilacea; assembly: GCA_036898215.1. Lineage (NCBI taxonomy): Eukaryota > Viridiplantae > Streptophyta > Magnoliopsida > Fagales > Juglandaceae > Platycarya > Platycarya strobilacea. The sequence continues at coordinate 39,528,119 of CM072547.1, read as the reverse complement.
CACTTTCAGTATGTCGAGGAGAAATTATTGGATGACAGGTTTCTGTCCAGATGAAGTAACTTACATGACTTGCCAACATATAGAGCATCAGATTATATGCTGCTCCAGCCCATGCTGTTTCCATCACAACCCCATTGGACTTGACAATTTGATATGAGAGGGGAAAGATAAGATACAGCCTCAGAAAGTACTGAAAAATGATAAGGAAACGAAGAACAACACTTGAAGGGTCATTTCCGAATCTCTGACGCTTGGGATTGCAGCCCAAATCAACAACTGCCATAAAATCAAATCATTCAAGTTCACATCAGGGAGTTACAAATCTATAAAGCATTCTCTGATGGTGGCATCTTAAGCTTAACTTAAATGGAAGGAGAGGCAATAACTTCTCAAAAACCTATACAATGTAATTAGAAGTAGACTCCTAATTTCCGTTTCATAGACTAGAATAGCCTATTATCCGATCCCTACTTCCAGGAGAGATTCCCTACATACAAATGGGCCATTATCTACCTTCAGATTCCAAAGGAACAGAAATAGAAGAGGAGACGAATTCTCAGACTCGTGAAAAATAACAGGTTTGGATTGAAGTAACTTCTATAAATTCCAAGTTCTGTATGTTCTCTTTCTATTTCAGGCAATGAAGTGGATCATAAACATGGTGTGCAAAAAACTAAGAGAAGTTGAAGCAATTAGTTTATGAAAAAACAAAGATTAGTTTCATTTACACTGATAATTCTTGAAATCAGAGGAGTATCAACCCAACATAAAGTTTACCTATACCTACATACCTGCGGAAGGGGTATGGCGGCACTAAGGTGAAGCCAAAAGTGTTTATGAAGATATCTTGAAGCAATCTTTGAAAGATCAATAACAAGCTCTCCTCTTCCAAAGACTCGAGAGGACGGAGCAACATAAGCAGTTCGAAACCGAACAACAATCTGAACAACATAAAATGCATCGACCAGGGTCCGAATGACTGTGAGGGTCACTTCACGGGATACATTAACATCAATGCATGCTTCTTCATAAGCCACCGGTAGGTAAAAAGACAAGGGGTCGACAAAAAGTGAAATCAAGCAAGCCAGTAAAAAGATTTTGTTCCATCTATCCACAAAAGTTCCTCTCGGATCCAATACTATCTTCTCTACCACATCATGATCCTCTGAGAAGACTCTAGACAGCACTCTCCCACTAAAGCGCTTTCCTGTTGAATCTTTCATATTCCCCAACAGGCTCAAATCAGGTGTCCGTTTACCTATGATCATGTAGATTCTCATCAAAAGACTATTTTTGAGATGTACTCTGAAAATTCAGGGAAGTAAGAAATTTTTCAGTACAAAATTGTTAAAAAAATTATGAGGAGAATTATCCACATATTGATGGCCGATTCACTACAATTGATGAACAGTAAACGCATTGAATGTCATACAAACCTCACAGCATGCATATCTTGATCTACCCAGCAAAGCCATGGTATTTGGGAAACATATGAGAAATGTGCTTTCAATCAGAAATGTTAACAAATTTTTGCAAAAGCTAAAAGGAATGTCTTGTTTCATTTTAGAAATTGCTTGTGAATATGTGAGTTTCATTACATCATTTAGTGCCACAAATATAACAAAATAGAAACTCAAGAGACATGTACAGTGTTGAATTCAGTCAAACAAAAGTTAAGAAAAACTTATTTTAGAAGAAAGAAGGGGAAACTTACGATCAAGGTATGAAGAAAATTCTCTCTGTATCTCCGTCGTCTCAGCCAAAGACTTAACCTGTAGCTTAAGTTGGAGAATGTAAAACTCATGGAACTTTATAGTTGCTTAATGAAGAACCAAACGAAAAAGAAAAACGGGTAAGGGCATATTGGATTAAAAGGCACACTTCATGATATTATAAACCGTTCCTCTGTCTGAAAAGTTTCCATCTTTTAGCATCATCCATGAGAAAACGACATAACTGCTGACTCTAGAACACTTCTTTAAGAAAAATGAAAGAAGCAGTACTTAGGATGTCACGAAATATAAGAGAGAGAGTAATGGTTTGGTTATCTCACCTTAAGTCTGATTTCATCTCAATATTTAAATATTATTTATATATAAATATTTTTTAATTTTTTAATTTTTTTTATCTAATCATTACTTAATCATTATAATTTTTCTAAACTTTTAAACAAAATATAAAAAACAATTTCAATTTTTTAAAGCTAAAAAAACCTAATTTTAAAAAATTATATTCAATTCTTCTCTATTTTTCTAAAATTCTATTAAAATCTTAACTCAAATAATTTATTGTGACAAGTGTCAAGTTTTTTATTAATATTTTATTTATCATCTACGGTTTATATCATATAACTGAGCGATACAGATTGTTATTATTATTTATTTTAGTTAGGGGCAATTCTATCTTTTGGTATTACATATATATATTTATATATTTGCTGTACAGTATTAGAAGGTAGAGATGAGACTCTCGATAGTGCTAAGTCTGAGTAGAGAGAGATATGAAGAGAAATGGGTGACGGAAGCTGATATAGGGTTAGGGTTTCTTTGCAAAACCTGGGCCTAATCACTTATAATCGTAAGGTACTCTTGTAAATCTCCATTAGAATGAATAAACAGCTTGGTACTGCTGTTCCTGTCGTGGATGTAGGCCATTAGGACCGAACCACGTAAATCTTGTGTTTTGGTTTATTGCTTACTGATTTCTTGCTGCTTTGATTTATTTTTCTGATTCTTATTAATTTGTGAGTTACCGAATAGACTTGGCCAACGCTTCTTGTTAATCTCTGAGATCAACAAGTGGTATCAAGATGAGAGCTATTTTGGTGCAACAAGGACTCTAAGATACTATCTCCATGTCAAAGGAGGAGAAGAAACTTTCTTCTTCCTCCTTAGATAAGGAGATATCTGTCCTTCAACAGAAAGTCCATAGTACTATTATTTTGTGTCTTGGTGATAAAGTGTTAAGGGAGGTAGCCAAAGAAAACACGGATGCTGGCGTGTGGCTGAAACTTGAGTCATTATATATGACCAAGTTACTGGCTAATAGACTGTACAAGAAGACATGCCTCTATACATTCAAGATAAGCCCAGGTACGTCTATTCATGAACATTTTGATGATTTTAATAAAATAATCTTGGATCTTGCAAATATAGAAATAAATATAGATGATGAAGATCAAGCTATACTATTATTAAGCTCATTAGACTCTTCATACCTAAATATTAAAGAAACTATTATGTATGGTAGAGAGAGTTTTAATCTTAGAGGAAGTACAGTCTATATTGCTTGCAAGAGAACTTCAGAATAAGATTGAGAATAAAAATGAGACTGGAGAAGGGTTGAATGTTAGAGGTAGAACTGAAAAACAAAATTACAAGAAAAGAAACAATAAGTCAAGGTCCAAGTTTAGAGGGAAGCAATTGAAGTGCTTCAATTGTTATAAGGAGGGACATTTTAAAAGAGACTGTCCTGAAAGGAAACAGTCTCAGAACACCAAGAACATAGAAGAGGGGAAGGCAGCTATTGTCAGTGATGGCTAGGAGAGTGCAAAAGCATTAAATGTTTCTGATATGAATCTAGGGTCTGATTGGATCTTGGACTCAGGGTGCTCGTTTCACATGTGCCCCCTGAGATCATACTTTGAGAACTTTACAAACTTAGATGGAGGGTATGTAGTCTTGGGTAATAACAAGTCATGTAGGATTCAAGGAATTGGTACTATAAGGCTAAAACTACATGATGGGGTTAAGGGAGTATTCAATGATGTACGGTACATACCTGAATTAAAGAGAAATTTAATTTCTTTTAGAATGTTATATCTGTTTGGTCACACATTCAAATTCGAGTCTGGTGTCTTAGAGGCCTATAAGGGATCCTTATTAGTCATGAAAGGAATTATCAAGAATCGCTTATATACCTTCCTTGGAAATGATGTGATTGCTCAGGCATCTCCTATTCATCACAAGTCAGACAACAAGGTCCTAATTTGGCATAAAAGACTAGGCCATATAGGCCAACAGGGTTTGCTTGAGTTAGGAAAGTTAGGCCTTTTGGGAGAAGGGACCTTGGGTCTCTACCTTTCTGTGAGGAGTGTGTTTTTGACAAATCTACTAGAGTAAAATTTAGTAATGGAGTCCATGAAACAAAACAGACCCTAGACTATGTTCATTCAGACCTGTGGGGCCCTGCCAAGGTTAATTCCCATGGAGAGACCAAATATTTCCTCACTTTTATTAATGATTACTCCAGGAAATTCTGGATTTATTTTCTGAAAAATAAAAGTGACACATTTAATAAGTTTAAAGAGTGGAAGACACAAGTTGATAATCAAACAGGGAAAAAAAATAAAGACACTCAGAACAGACAATAGTTTAGAATACCTTTCAAATGAATTCAATGAATTCTGTAAAGTGGAAGGTATAATTAGACGCAATACTGTGAGAGACACCTCAACAAAATGGGATTGCTGAGAGAATGAATAAAACAATCTTAGAAAAAGTTACGTGTATATTGATTGCCTCTGAACTTCCCAAAGTTTTCTGGGCTGAAGCTACTGTCACTGTAGCTTACTTAATTAATAGGAGCCCATCCTCAGCCTTGGGATTCAAAATACCTCAAGAATTGTAGTCTGGAAATATTCCAAGCTATAAACATCTAAGAGTTTTTTAGTGTGTTGCATATGCACACTCTAAAATTGATAAACTTGAACCTAGAGTAGTGAAATGTATCTTTGTAAGTTATCCTAAGGGAGTGAAGGGCTATAAGTTATGGATTAATGAACCTGAAAAACAGAAGTTTTTTATAAGCAGAGATGTCACCTTTAATAAAAGACTGATGGCTAGACAGCCTGAGTCACAATGTCAGGCTAGTCAAACAGTAACCAGACCTACACAAATTGAGGTGGAGCAATCTCACTGTCCTGAAGAAGGCAGTAACTCACTGGAAATAGACAGTGAGGATCAAACTACACCCTTAAGTGAGAGACCTGACTACCAATTGGCTAGGGATAGGGAGAGAAGAACAATAAGACCTCTACATAGGTATGGATAGGTTGAAATGACAGCCTTTGCATTCTCTACGACTGAAGAGATCATAGAAATGGAATCTAGGACTTTTAAGGAAGTCATGGACAGCAAAGAATGCGACAGATGGCTGCTGGCTATGCAAGAGGAAATGAAATCCTTAAAGAAGAATAAAACATAGGAATGGGTTCCAAAACTTGAAAACCAAAAACTGATTAGTTCTAAATGGATTTATAAGAAGAATGAAGGTATACCTGATGTTGAGCAGCCTAAGTACAAAGCTAGGCTAGTGGCAAAAGGTTTTACTCAGAGAGAAGGGATAGACTATACTGAAATCTCCTATCTTGTAGTAAAACATACTTCTATAAGACTCTTATTATTTGTTGTAGCTTACCATGATATGTTTTTGGAACAACTTGATGTCAAAACCACTTTTCTGCATGGTGAATTAAATGAAATGTTATACATGCACCCCCTTGAGGGGTTTGAATCTGAACACTTAGGAAAACAAGTGTGCCTATTAAAGAAATCTCTATATGGTCTAAAACAGTCACCTAGACAGTGGGATAAAAGATTTGATAAGCACATGATTGAGATTGGTTTTGATAGAAGCAAATATGATCCTTGTGTCTATTTTAAACAGCTGGAACAGAACCCTATATATTTGTTATTATATGTAGATGACATGCTTGTGACCAGTAGGGATAAATTCTACTTGATTTAGTAAAACAGATGCTAAAATCGGAATTTGAAATGAAAGATTTAGGATGTGCAGAAATAATCCTAGGGATAGAAATAACAAGAGATAAAAGTAACAATCTGCTATACTTATCCCAGAAATCCTACATATCTAAGGTACTAAACAAGTTTGGAATGAATCAGTTAAAACCTGTCAATACACCTATTGGGCAGAACTTTAAATTGTCCATCACACAAGAAACCTGAAACAGATAAGGATGAAAATTTTATGAGAAAAATACCTTATGCTAGTATGGTTGGGAGCCTCATGTTTGCAATGGTCTGTATAAGACCTGATTTAACATATGCAGTTAGTATGGTTAGTAGATTCATGAGTAACCTTGGTAAAATTCATTGGCATGCACTGAAATCCATTTTTCAATACTTATCTTGTTCTAAAAATTTGGGACTAACTTTTGGTGCTGATATGCAGGGTGTAAATGAATTACAAGAGTTTGTTGATTCTGATTTTGCTGATAATCTAGATATTAGGAAATCACTAACTGGTTTTCTGTTCACTTTGCATGGAGGAACTATAAGCTGGAAGGCCAATCTGTAACTTGTCGTAGCCTTGTCAACCACTGAGACAGAGTATATGGCTATGACTGAAGCTATTAAAGAAGCTATATGGCTGAGGGTAATCACTCAAGAGTTGGGAATTAGTAAGGGTAGTGTTGTGGTGTTTTGTGACAATCAAAGCACCATATACCTTGCTAAAAACCAAGTGTTTCATGAGAGATCTAAGCATATAGATATTAGGTTGCATTTTGTTAGGGACATTATAGAAGTAGTGTGCCAAGGCAGAGATTGTGACAAGTATCAAGTTTTTTATTAATATTTTATTTCTCATCTACAGTTTATATCATGTAACTGAGCGGCACGGATTGTTGTTATTATTTGTTTTAATTAGGGGCAATTTTGTCTTTCTGTATTACATATACATATATATTTGCTGTATAGTGTTAGAAGGCAGAGATGAGACTCTCGATAGTGCTAAGTTTGAGTAGAGAGAGATAGGAAGAGAAATGGGCGACGGAAGCTGATCTAGGGTTAAGGTTTCTTCGCGAAACCTGGGGCTAATCACTTGTAATCGTAAGGTACTCTTGTAAGTCACCATTAGAATGAATAAACAGTTTGGTACTGCTGTTCCTGCAGTGGATATAGGCCATTAAGGCCGAACCACGTAAATCTCATGTTTTGATTTATTGCTTACTGATTTATTATTTTGATTCTTGTTAATCTGTGAGTTACCGAATAGACTTGGCCAACGCTTCTTGTTAATCTCTGAGATCAACATTTACTATTATTTATAAATTACCTCAAGTTTCTCATTTTATGTGTGTAACCAATCAAAGTCCTAAACTTATCGTCATAATACTTCAACTCAGACGGCTCAAAGGATAATAAAAGGTGGTTTTACACAAAGTTGGCTCAATAATTTAAGGGGTTTAAGATTAATTTTTTTTAAAGTAAAATTAAATATTTTTATTTTATTTTAATATTATATTTTTATTTAAAAATAATTCTTATCATTTGCCAAGTAAATTACTATTTAAAATTTTATATTATATTTTCAATTCATATTTTTAATTAATAATAAAATATATAATATCTAATTGATACTTTTAATTTTTTTTATTGAATTAATTAATATTTCTTATTGAATTTTTTTGAAAAAAAAATTATATTTTAAACTTTTTTTGAAGAGCCTTCTTCTATTAAAAAGCTTTAAGTAATTGTCTAAGTGGCCTAGCTAGCCTTAATATTATACCATCGATTAGAGCATTGTTTTTATTTTATTTTTTCCTTAAACATTAAGAAATACATTAAGAAAAAAATTAATTCAATCAGTTTGTTAATGTTTAAGAAAATAAAAATAAAAATGCAAGTATCGGGTAGACCTAGCATTCTTCATGATAAAATTTGACAAAACTGAGAATCAACATAGCAGAGCTGTCGTATTGATGACATCCTTTTCACCATTTACAGACAGACGAGGGAATCGTGCTTCGAAAGACGACGTGTCGCCGCTCGTTGACTTGTATCTCATCTCCAAATTCCAAACCTGAAACCATGCATTGCTGCAAGGGGGCTTCCAAATTTTGGTTACTGGGGCTCCGTTGAATCGTAACTTGATGTACTGCTCTTCTACACGACTCCACTCCATTCATCCAACAAATTTTAATGAGTTATCAGTTTTTTTTTTAAACATTTGAAAATAAAAATCTCGAATTCTAGAAATTCATTTTAGAGACTAAAAATCATGTCAATAAGGCCGCAAGACTTTGGCAAATTAGCAGTTATTTGTAAGAATAATGATGATTAACTATTTACCCCACTTTTTAATTATTTTTTTTAATTTTTTACTTATTATTATTTTATTTAATAATTAAGGAATTAATTATTAATAAAATATATATCTTTTTAAATTTTTTTTCTTGCTTATTAAGGACATTAAAAAATACTTTAAAAAAAGTATTTTTGTTCAACTATACTATGAAATATTCATCATAGTAAAGGGTTGGTAGAAAATGGTAAACTTATAATTATTTTTCATGCGATATTTAAAAACTCTCCTAATAGTTTTTTTCGAGACAAATGTTTGGTTTATATATAAATTTTATAAAAATAAATTTACAATCTTATATGATTTGATGTGTTACGTTATGTTATAATTTTTTTTTATTATTATAAAGTACATTTTGACGTGTCAGGTGAAATTAGATCAATATCTAATTAGTTTTGATTTTTGTAAAATGCATCTATAGTGGTAGCATTTCTATGTTTTTTTAATGATATTAATCAGATTAGACTCGAATAATCCTGTCTATTACTTAAAAGAAAGAATATACCAATTGGCTTATAACAATAAGAAGTGGATATGTTCACATAATGTCATCTAATATTTTTTTTTCCTCGTACATTGATTAACACGTTAATACTCACGAGGGAGTACACTTGAAGTCTTGAATAATTGGTCTCATGTATAAGATTTTTCTTCCTACTGTAACTTAAGAATGGCTTAAAAAAAGTCCCTCCAAATCATTTTTTTTTTGTTTTTAATGAAAAAGTCAATTCCTTAATTTTATTAATAAAACCATCACTTATAACAGAAAAAAACTATGGTAATAGAGGCATCATTTGTAGCAAAAGAACTTTCTACAAAATTAAACAATCTTAAAAGACCACGATGATGATTAAGACTAATATTTTTTGAGAAAAATATCGTCGACTTTACTTTGTTCAAATTCTAACTAGACCAGGCTCATACAAATTCAAAAATTAGATTAACCATTTGATGGGCCGAGTATCAATATTAGGATTAGATTAACCGTTTGATAGGCCGAGTATCAATATTAGAAAAGATCAGGAGATCATCTGCATAGAAAGGATGCGAGACTAAAGGCATACTCATAGGATGATAGAATTTACCAATACAAACTTCCACAAAATTCTAATTAATCAGACAAGACAAAACTTTCTCTAAGATGATAAACAAATATGGAGAAAGAATATCTCCTTGTTTAAGACCTTGAGAAGGTTTAAAAAAACACAAGAGCCTCCACGGCCACAAAACCCCAATCCTAATCATTTGTTACATTAAATACACTAAGGACATGATGTCTAAATGTAAAATATATAATTATGAATATTTGAGATAGTAAAGTGGTGTTTGAGAATGGTTGTAAAATCTTTTTAAGATAGCTATAATGGAGTTGTTGAATAGTAGAAATATTTATGTATATTCTAATAAATAAACTAAAAACAAATTTATGGAAAAATGGGCAGTCACCATGATCGGTCGTCCTGGCCATGACGAGGCGGCCATTTGGAAGCTGAAAAACCCTACCCACCATGGCATTGGAATCCCGCCATTGCATTAATTTTTGATGTTTTAAGAATTTGAATAAGATGAATTGAAGTGTCCGTTGTCGCAAGGCCTTTACCCAAATATATCACGCTCAGATTTTTTTCAAGCCAAACTATTAAAATAAAAATACTCTAGGCCATTTTTCACATTCAAACATCTTTGACCTTGTTTTTCATTTTTTGGGACATTATTTGGACTTTCAGATTAGAAACAAATATATTAATCCTAGTCAACCTGGGAAGTCAACATATCACATCGGAATCTCCCTAGGTGGAGTCCAATTGTCTCAACTCTCGAACCAAAATTTGTATATCCGAGCCCCTCGTTGATTTTTTAGACCTTTGCTCTAAAGACACTCTTGCAAAGAGACACCATTTTAGTTATTTCTCCCAAGTATTGTAACCCAGATGTAAAAGGATTTTGTTTTAACAAATGGTAAACGAACTAAAAACAAACAAACTTGACCCCTCACGTTATTCATAATTTCATTTTCTCCCTGTCCGCCATTAGAGAACTAGTTAACGGTCATTTGTTCAAGCCGAAAAGCCTGAAAGGAAGTGGTGAACCAATAAAGAGTTCAGGGGGGTTTTACCTACCTCGAAATGTTAATTCTCAGAGAGTTTTATGCTTTGCCTGCAAAAGTTTATGAATTTCCAGGATTGAGTAATAACATGTTAAAATCCACAACTCAAAACGCATTTGGGAAAGCCAAATAACATATACCCTCGTACTGGATCTAACATAAGTGACAAAAATATGTTTCAACACCAATTTGCTGTCTGAACTATGGCATCAGAACATACAAAATTAACATTCCTTCAGAGCACGTTTATCAGCTCTTGTCCATCTGTAGACCGAAAAACCTAATTAGTTCAAGGAAGGTTTTTTTTCTGTAAATTGATGAACAGCATTAGGCTCCAGCTTGTACAACTCCCAAGTCCCTGTGACAAAGATTTGCATATTGGCGTTAAAGTAAATAAATAAAAACGAGATAACTGGGTAAACTTTATATTCATTCGGATAGCACACGTGAGTATCTGAGGAAATGTGCAGTTAAAGAAGGAACAAACATAAAACAAAATATATTAAGCTAGATGTTTACCATATCAAAACAAACAATTGGAATGAATTATGAAGGGAATGGTTATCAGAGTAATTTTAAAGATCCAAATTATACATTATCTTTTAAAACAAGATCCAAATTATATCCCAATAAGTCAAAAGAGTATACCCCGTTTTTCGTTGGTCGAGGACTTGTAGTAAAAGATTCAAAACTCAAAATTGACGTCTTGGCCTTGCTTCTGCAGCGCTCACTCGTAGTGCTCTGCCATTTAAGTCCTACACCAACAAATTTTCACAATGAAAAATTGTAAATATAGTTGGATAGAACATGTAAACAATTTATTGTGATACTATAGCTGAAAGCACCAAATCCAAATCAAGTCAAGATTGGAGATTTGAATTGGCAAGAAAAAAATCTTCCAATCCACCCAGACAAATGAATGATAAACAGAAAAATAAATTTACACCACAGTTTTTGTTTACAGAACTACTACTTACAAGAAACTTTAATCAGTCGTTTGCCGATATAACCAAACTTCAGGTGATAAGTCACAACAACTGTATATTATCAGTGTATCCTGATCAACTACTTACTTCAATTATACACGATATAATTTGGTAAATGTTGATTATCAATGGACAAAAAGAGACCAACAGAACCGAGCAAGATTACTTATCAAAAAACCAAAAAAAGAACCGAGCAAGTTGATAATTAATGTTAATGACCAACCAACTACTTCAATGTAACTCAAAAAAATAAAAATAAAATAAACGCGCACATACATCAACAAAAAATTCACCCACATACGAAATATAACACTAGAAAAGGTGCTACTATACTTACAACGCCATCCAAGGATTCAATAGCATTGTTGACCTCTGCAGAAGAGCTGAAGGTTACAAAACCAAAACCTCTTGATCTGCCACTCTCCCTGTCGTAAATCACCCTCGCTTCAATGACCTTTCCTTGCTCACCAAACAAACTCTGAAGCGCCAAATCATCAACACCCCATGCAAGGTTACCCACATGAACACGATGGCCACCACCAGAACTGGGCCCACCTTGACCACCACCAAAACTTGACCCACCTCTGGCACCTCCAAAACTTGTCCCACCTCTGGCACCTCCAAAGGAGGAATCCTCCCTCCTAGGTGGAGGAGGTCCAGCATTCACCCTCAATGCTCTTCCATCGAGTTCCTGTCAAATGTCAGGAAGTTTAGCTCAGATGCAACAAACCCATACAACCAGTGCTCAAGAAACATAAAACAAGTAAACTGGAAATTTGATACTCAGCAATTACTACAATGAAACTTCTGAAAGAGCCTGCTTCACACCAAATAAGATTCAAAACCAAAGAAATAGAACGCCTAAATAAAACCAAGTACATGGAACATGTGCTTACATAGCCATTGAACTGTTGAGCAGCAGCTTCAGTTTCCTCAACCGTAGACATGGTCACAAACCCAAATCCTCTGCTTCTTCCAGTAGTCTTGTCATAAATCACCTATAATAACAAAGACTTCAGCACATCTAACTAAGCCGGTTTCTTATGTTAGAAACCCGAGAATAAATTTTGCTTTTCCCACAGCCAATATTTCGAGAAACAATTTAATAAAAAAGAAATCAAAGATTGAAAACCATTCTCTATAGCATACACATACTTGGAGTGGAAAAATAAAGTTCGGAAAAAAAATAATACCTCAACCATTTCAACATTTCCAGCGCTTTCGAATAACCCGGCGAGCTGAGCACTGTCAACAGTAAAAGGAAGATTACCCACGAAGAGTTTGAGGTCAGGGGAGAAGTCTCTTTCCTCGAAATCCTCTTCTTGGTCAATATCGGACGAAAGGGAGACGTTCCGGACGAACCGGGATGCCGGAGTGTGGAAGACAGGCGCAGAGCGAAGAAAGGAAGCGGAAACGGAAATGGGCTTAGAACGAAGGGCGAGAGGAGAAGGGGAAAGAGAGAAGAGAGAGAGGGAAGTAGGTTTGGAATTGCAGAGGAAAAGGGCCTTGGGTGTGAGAGAAGGGAGAGCAAGTGAAGAGGCGGTAGCAGACATGGCTGGTCTCCTTGCTATAGCTCCAACTTCCTACAGATAAGGTTCAAAGGAGAAGATGGAGGCTCTTTCGGCTATAACCTGAAGATATTTATGAGAGAGCGAGAATGTGGGTAGAAATATCCAGTTAGGTTTTGATAACAATGACCCCTCGCATGGTTATAAAATTACAGATGAGCTGTTCGATCATGACCGTCGGATTTGTAAGGGCGATGGAGGAGGCACGTAGTTTACTTCACCTCCTCCATCTTATGGACAGAAGGATGGAGATATTTCCCTGACAAAAGGATAAGTTAGATAGAATGCACTTCAATATCTTATGAAAATAAATTCGTAAATCTGAACGCACTTGATATACATGGCGTATTTTATAATAAATAAAAATTATAATTAAGCAAATTATGTTATAAACGAACGTCGGCCGTCGCTCTCCTGTCCCACCACTAAATTATGTGAATAACCCCACCACTATTATTTTAAAATCTGCATAGTAATTTGTATAGTGACTTGTATAGTAATTTGCATAGTAACTTCAACGCTTATAAATATGGGTTTTAGTTGTAATGAAATTCATAAGAAAATATAGAGAGAGAAAGAAAGTTTCAGTTTTTAAGAGTTTCTTTTCTCTTGCAATAGTAGTAGTTTTCTTTTTAGTTTTATAATACGTTATCAGCACGAGGTTCTACCGATACTGAAGCTAATGATCTTCTACTTCAAGTAAGTTTTTCAATATATTATTTGCAGTTCTTGAGATAAATATTAAAGGTAATATTGCTGAATATTACTTGATAAAATTTTATTTTTATTCTCATGATAATGTGAATATATTTATTAAATTCACAGATTTATTTTTATAATATAATGTCAAATATTGAGATTTATTACTATTGACATTTCTGAAAAGTGTTATTTATCCAAGATCCTTGATGAGATCTATTTGGATATGATGATGAACTTGAAAGATACAATCATAGAAGAAAACCATGTGTCCCTGAAAGACCGTGCTGTGTATCTCATGATGAAAAATCATCTTACTGTGTGAAATGAATTAAGAGAGTGATATAAGCACCAGAAGATGTAATCCTCTCAAAAGATCATTATGATTTATTGCACCTGAAGTTGCAAGATTTTAAGAGTGGTATTGAATATTCTGCATTCTTTAAAATCAGCTCAATATTAAAATTATACAGTGAAAATGTCACTAATGATGATATATAAAAGAAGACATTATTTTTCATACCTCGAATGTGCTCCTGCAGTAGCAATATCGAAAGTGAAAGTTCAACAAATATTCTGAACTTTTGTTTTGTCTTCCAGTGATTGAGCTAAATAGTGAGTTTTTGTTACACCAGTTACGTCCTATTAATGATATCGAATTTACACAATTCCCAGAAGTGAACTGGATTAAGGGCGTAAACGTGGTAGAAAAATTATAGAAATGTTGGTCCCAAAAGCGACAACACTAAAGATGATAAAAATATATCATATCACCGGAAGTGATCAAACTCAGAGAAGGGTAAAGGCCCTCAGAATAATTCTTCATAAAAAGATGAAGATGTTTGTCATAGATGTAATATGACTAAACAGTAGTCACGTACCTGTTGTACGACCAAGTACTTGATTTATTTATACTAAGTTTTTATATATAAGCTTATTAATATTTCATCATGTTTTGAAATAATGAAATATCGGTGCCTGAAGCACGACAATAAATTACTTGGGATAATAAAGTCCTGTTTAAATTTGATCCTCTTACAAATAAATGTGAACCAGAAGTTCAGAGGATTATTTATCTGCAAAGTATTGCAAATCAATTACATGATGTATTTACTTACATTAAAGGTGATGTAAAATCATATATTACTGCTGTTAATGCTTAAGCAAGAATTGAAGTCCCTGAAGGACGAGTTGTTAAAACAGCAATAAATGAGTCTAAGATACACCTGAAGCGTTGAAGACCTATTGGTGCACAAGAAAAATAAAAATCGGTGCTCATGAAGAGACCGTATTTTCTGTATAAAATATAATCCCCCTGAAGAGGAAACCTCCTGAAGAGGTAACTCCTGAAGAGTGTAACTCCTGAAGAGTGTAACTCCTGAAGAGTATAACTCCTGAAGAGAAAACTCCTGAAGAGTATAAATCTCCTGAAGAGGAACCTCCTGTAGAGGTGTTTCATGAAATGTTTTTCCCTGGAGAGGAACAATGAGATCTCAATACATTTCATGAGTACTGGAAAATTTATGGATAGAAATAAAACTGTTGTCGACAACATATATGATAACACTTGATATTACCAGAAGTAATGAAGAAAGTGAGCCAAAAATCGTCGAAGAATGTCGACGTAGAAATGATTGGCCAAAATGGAAAGCAGTTATTAAAACTGAATTAAACTCGCTAGTGAAGCGAGATGCATTTGGACCTGTTGTCCAAACACCAAAGGGTGTAATATTTGTCAGATATAAGTGAGTATTTATACGAAAGCATAATGTGAAATGAAATTATGCGGTATAATTTGTCGCACAAGGTTTCCAGTAGAAACCCGAGCAATTATGAGGAAATATATATTTTTTGGTATGAATGCAATCACATTCATATTTTTAATTGATTTGGTTATTACAAAAGGATTAGATATGCAGTTAATGAATGTGGTCACTGCATATTTATAAGCATCATTAGATTATTACGATACTTGAAGCATCTAATCCAAGTACATTTAGGAGTATGTACTTTATAAAGTTTCAAACATCTTTATATGGGTTAAAGCAATCCGAACGTATGTTGTATAATTGAATCAACGAGTATCTATTGAAAGAAGGATTTAAGAATAATCCTATATATTCGTGTTTTATCAGAATCCGGATTTGTCATTATTGCAGTTTACGTTGATGATTTATCTTGTTAGAACTCTTGAAAAGATCACAAGGGTTGCTATAAATTCAAGGAATGCATTTGAAAAGGAAAGATCTTATTATTCAATTCATAGATGAGTTACAAGAATTTGAGACTTCTAGTCTCATCTCTCAAATGCATTTGCTTTTCATAAAGCAACATATCATCCTTATCTAAAGGATTAGGCAATCGAAATGAAGAGGCAAGTAAGGATTTTAAATCCTTATTCTCCTGCTTTAAGTCTGTAATTTTGTTGTCAGACTCTTGAATGATTCGTTGAAGTATAGAAACCTTCTCGTTAAGCTCCTCAATCTCACGATTTTTGGATTGTAATCGGTTGGAAAATCCAACAATAGAGGAGGAGTATCGGGTGCCGAGAGTCACCAGCTCATAAACAGCTTCACGATCTGACTTATTAGCCAGATCATTTGCTTGCTGCCATATTGCACTTGCGGAAGATGCAGGATCAACTTGTAATTGAGGTGAAGGATACCTCATATGTTGATTATGAGAAATAGTAAAAGGAAATTGATGAGCCATTGGAAATTTGTAGAATAAGAATACAAATACAGATGAATTATAGATATGAGAAGAAGATTTGATGCGTACTACATGAAACTAAAGACGGTTCTTATAGAAATGGAAATAAGAACAAGACAAACCATCATCTCTTCAAATCTCACTTTACAAGATATGCTGGATGCATAATTTCAAAAGCCAGCGAGATTAATTACAGCTATCCCTATTTTCTTGTAAACGTTGAACCTCTACCGTTAGCTGCTGTTGTTGACTTTGTATCTGAGCTCTCTCTCGTTCCAGCTCTTCTACTCGTGTTTTTAGGTCACGAGAATACCAGTCTACAAGTTTCTTCAGCTCCTTGTTATCTTGTTTTAAATCTTTATTTTTTCTATCTTTAGTTGCAAGCGTTTGATGCAACTCAGATATTTGAGTTTTAAGATGATCAACCTCATTCGTTCTCGCCAATAGCCTCTGAGACATGGTTGTAAGAGAAGCAGCATATTGAGCACTGAGGGTTCTTGATGCTGCAACAATTTCAGGATCAGATTTTCTAGAAAGATATATCTCTGCTCCTATCATGGTGTTTACAGCCTCAGGAGAAAATATAAGTGGTTGAGGTATAAAAGGTTCATGATTTAAATCTGGGACATTAGAATTTCTATCAGACATAATATCGTTCTGGATGAACAACAACTGAATCTATGAGAAATGTGAAATCTTTTTGCTGGAGTAAACCAATGGTAAAATTGGTTATATTTAAACAACAACCCGAAACCTTCAAATCTCTTCAAGATCTCGTTTGTCCACAATGTCAAGCGGATTTGATTTTCCGCCGAATCGATAATATTAAATCTCAAAACTTTTACAGCTTTTATCATACATAGATGGTTTCCAATGTTATTTCCGCCGTATATAAACAAGTTCTTCCTAATAACGCCGAATGAGGGGGAGAAAATTTTAGATGAAAATATTATCATACTCTCTCTAATGCATTATTTAGTTGGAGATCGTGTTTGAATTTTTAACTTGTTATATATACTGAAATCATATTTACTTATTACTTGAAACACTAACGCATATTATCAGGGGGAATTTAAGTATTACTGCAGGTATCAGATTTCTATTAAGTTTGTCAACCAGATATTATTTTTCATCTTCAAATCACTCAGAGATTATTACAATTCATGAAACAAGTCGAGAGTATATTTGGCTGAGATCAATGACTCAACATATTCAAGAAAAGTGTGATATCTTGATAGCTCAACAATTTTATACGAAGATAATGCTGCTTGTATCACTCAAATCAAAGGAGGATATATCAAATATACGATCAAGTGATAATCTGGCAGATTTATTCACGAAGACATCACCAACTGCGACATTCAAGAAAATTGTGCAGAATATTAAAATGTGAAGACTCAAAAACTATTGTCATGCACTTTCCAGGGGGAGTAAAAGTCCTGAAGACTTGTACTGATTGTACTCTTTTTCCTTCGCTAAGGTTTTATCCCATTGGGTTTTCCTTTGTAAGGTTTTAATGAGGCAATCTTAAAGCACTTGTGGATACATAAAGAGACTGTACTCTTTTTCCTTCGCCATTGGTTTTTCTTCCCACTGGGTTTTTCCTTGGCAAGGTTTTAACGAGGCAAATTCTTTATGGGTGGTCATTCAAGGGGAAGTGTTATAAACGAACGTCGGCCGCCGCCCCCCTGTCCCACCACTAAATTATGTGAATGACCCCACCACTATTATTTTAAAATCTGCATAGTAACTTGCATAGTGACTTGCATAGTAACTTGCATAGTAACTTCAACGCCTATAAATATGGGTTTCAGTTGTAATGAAATTCATAAGAAAATATAGAGAGAGAAAGAAAGTTTCAGTTTTTAAGAGTTTCTTTTCTCTTGTAATAGTAGTAGTTTTCTTTTTAGTTTTATAACAAATTACAACTTGTGAGTTTATATTTACGAGAACTTTTAGTAAAGGAAAATGATATTTTATTCTCTTATATATTTTAATTTGATATTTTATGTATTTTAATTTTTTTAATTTTTTTAATTTTTTATTTTACTTAATGATTAAGAAAGTGATTATTAGTATATTTATAATTTTTTCTATTTTTTAAAAATATTTTAAAATGATAAAAAAATATTGAGAAAAAAATAGATTTTTTTTGTTATTTTTCTTTTCATATTTTTTTAATATATATAAATATGAAAAAAATATGAAAAAAATATCAATACATTAATAATTATTTTCTTAATTATTAAGTAAAATAAAAATTAAAAAAAAATAGAAATGATTTAAAGATGATAAAAAGTGACACCCTTGTTAAATGGGATAAAAATATGGTTTTAATATACTATATAGCATTAATAAAAGCAAAAAGCAATTCATATAGTAAGTAAATGTCACGCAATATTTTAAGAAAATAAGAATAAATATAAAATTCATATAAAAAATTAATTTTTAATAATAAAATCTACTCTTTTTTAAAATAAGTATGTATCATCTATATTACTTATAATTATATTTACCATTACTTCTTTTCAGATATAGGGTGAGATGATCTTTGAAAAAAAAAATAGGAGGATTGTTGGTCGTTAGGCGTAAGTAAGGTTGTAAGGTTATCGATCCGAATTTAAAAATCCGATCAGAGTCATCAGAGTAGATGATTTTGATCAGCCTCGATCAATAACTTTTTTAGTATGTCTCAATTTTGAAAATTTCAAAATTTCTATTTTTGGTTTGTTCTTGGTCTAGTCTCTTAGGTAAGTTTTTTCAGCCTAGATTGAATTGGCCAAACTAAATATATAAAAATTTTCAAATTTTTTTATATATCAATTTATAATGAGTAAGCCTGGTTTTGATTGAAAACTTATCTTAACTCATCTCAACTCATTTTCATTTCATAATTACATTTTTATAATTTTTTATACAAAATACAAATTTCTATACATATTTTTCAAATCTCAATACATATTTTTCAAATTCTAATACACATTTTTCAAAACACAAAATAATAATACTATTAAAAAATAAACTAAATTTATCTCAACTTATCTCATCTCCAAATCCAAACGGGGTGTAATTATCATATCATTTAATTAGATGATTTTCATCTAACCTAATTAAATAAGACCATTGGCCATATAAAATATTAAATATACTATTAATTTATATGTTATTAACAATGAACGAATATATTATATGATAATCATAATATTACATACAATGGTATATGCTATATACTCAATGAAAATAGTTAGGTACATTTTTTATAAGATACCCAAGGTTCAAGTATCTATAGACAAAAAAAATTTGTCCTCTTTACGAAGGGTATGGTGTGGTGCCTTGCTCTAAGGCAAAGCTAACGTCTTTAAGGCTTTTTGTCTGTAGAGTCTAAGGAAAAATGGAAGACAACATTGCCTTGCGATAGAACTCTCTTGAACAGAGAATAACAGGAACTGGTCCTACTAGAGGAAACCATCATCTCCATTAAGCTAAAAGACAGTCACTATTTGCTTGCACAAATTTTGAACCATCGAAATGCCTACCCTGAGGGTTTCAAAACAACGATGGCCAAAGTCTGGAATCTTGAAGGTTGAGTCACCTTCAAAGAACTTGGTACAAATAAGTTTATGTTAGAATTCCAAGTTCTTTCAGACAAATGCAAGGTCCTCTAAGGGAGACCTTAGTTTTTTGACAGACACCTCGTCTGCCTCAAGGCATTCGAAGGAGAGCTCCCATCCAATGAGGTAACATTCACTTCTGAGTGAAAGCCCATAACCTACCTTTTGCCAGTATGAATGAAGACTTCGAGGGAAAATAAAACAGCTATAGGGCAGGTCCATAAGGTTGAAGTTGACGAACATGGTTATGGCTAGGGCAACCTTTTAAGGATTTGAGTGGGCGTTAACATCACCTAACCATTGCTAAGAAGAAAAATGCTTAACCTTGGGAGTAAAAAATGCTAGACACACTTTAAGTATGAAAGGCTACCCAACTTCTGTTTCAAGTGTGGCCTTCTTAAGCACCTTCAAGGCAAATGCTCTAAGTTCAGCATCGGATGACAATCGTATAGTATGGGCAGTGGCTTCGAGCACCAGCAACCTCCCCTCCCCTGAACTTTTCTTTAGTTAAGAAGTATGGTGACTTATTAGAGATGCCGTCGCAGGCCCAACAAACGGCCGTAGTTAACCAGAGTAAGGATTCAGGGGGAGGCAACCCAGTAATCGAGGAAGAGAAGTTAAGCAAGGACAACTCAATAGCTTTCCAAGAGAAAAATTCGGCTCACTTCTCTACAAGATAGCTCAAACAATCAACTTTCCCTTTAGAGGACCAACTTGTTAGTCCAATGTGCATGTTTGAGGAAACTAAACACCTTGGACCCCAATGAAAATGAAATAAGCTTTCTTGCATTCTCCAAAAGATGTCCCTCTTTTACCTTGACAGACTCCCCTAGCCCAACAAAAGTCCACCAACCAGACCAAAACTTTTTCCTTAATGGGTCAGATAAACATTTCCTTACACCTCCTATCAGCAACTCTCAAGTCACTCCAATGTCTCTCCCTCATGCACTAAGTAGAAATGTAAGGCAAGGGGTCAGGCCCCCCCTTTTATAGACTTCACTAACATGGACTTAGCTCATGACAGGATCACCAAATCCAAAACCAAGCATTAGTGATACAAAGAAACTAGAAACCATGCTCACCCTTGCAAGGTGCTTAACTCAGGTTCCTGAGGTGGCGGGTACTCAGCAGTCCCACCACTCTAAATGAATTGCTTAAGTTAGGACATTCAGGGGCTTGGGAGCCCCCAAACCATTCAAGAACTTTGCATGTTGGTGAAGAGTAAGGTCCCACACTTGGTTTTCTTAATTGAAAGCAAGTGTTCTAGTGACAAAATGGAAAAAATTTATGTTACACTGGGTGTTGAGGATTGCTTTGCAATAAGGAGTAAAGGAAAAAATGGAGGACTAACACTCTTATGGAATTCTTACATTTTTGTTAAGGTGGAAATTTACACACACTGGCATATCTCAGCTTATATTAAAATGGATAATGAAAACATTCCTTGGCTACTCCAATATTCTATATCCACCTTGAAACAGCCAAGAGACCAAAAATATGGAACCTTTTGAAAGTCCTAACCCCCCCCTCCCCTCCCCTTTCCTCCACAAAATGTCCCAGGATTATGCTTTGAGAATTTCCATGAAATCACAAGTATGGAGGAGAAATTTGGAGCTGCCAATCGTCCCTATAAATAGATCAAAGATTTCAAGAATGCCTTAGCTGAATGTGAGCTCGATGACCTTGGTTATGAGGGGGACACATATACATGGGCTAACAATAAAGAAGGAATGCACTTCACCAAGGAAAGACTTGACAGAGTTCTAGGCAACCCATCCTGGATAACTAAATTCAAGGATCATTCTGTCCATCACTTAGATGCTGCATCTTCTGACCACAAGCTACTTTTCATTGTTACTTAGCCCCAGTAGAGAGTTTCCAATAAAGAGAGACCCTTCATACTTGAAGAAAAGTGGTACAAGAGAGAAGAGTGTGGGGACCTAATTAAAAGAGCATGGGAGAGTTCCTTAAGGCAAACTAGTCCTTTACACAACACCATGAGTGATCTCAGTCACTTTCAGGATAGATTGAGGCAAATGAATATAGACTTTTAGAGAAACCAAAAAGATATAATATAGTATAAATAGCATTGTTAAACGATCTAAAAGAACAAAATGAAGGCCATCTTCATGAAGAGATCAAAGCACTATAAAGGGAAGTTGAAATCTTATTGGAAGAGGAAGACTCAAAAGTGGAGGCAGAAAGCCAAATAAAATTGGCTAAAAAAAGGAGATAGAAACACTTATTTTTTTCACAATTGAGCCAGTCAAAGAAGAAAGCAAAATTTGATCACAAAGATACACAATGAGGCAGGTCGGACTTTCACTACACCTTAGGACATAAGCAAGGAGTTCCAATTTTTTTTTTTCAGAATCTGTTCTCTTCCTCAAACACCCTGGAATCACAAACTGCCTTCATGCACTCCCTAGGAAACTCACACCAAACATGCAAGAAATCCTTTCCTTGCCCTTCTTAGAAATAGAAGTTAAAGAAGCATTATTTAACTTGAATACACTAGGCTTCCCTGGCCCAGATGGCTTCCCTGCTTTGTTCTTCTAAGCATATTGGCAAATTGTAGGCAAAAGTGTCACTAAGGCAGTGTTAACAACCATCAATGGGGGTACATGGATAGTAGATCTAAACAACACCTTTGTAGCACTCATTCCAAAGAAAACTAGCCCCTCCTTAGTGACTAACTACAAACCAATTAGCCTTTACAATTCGCTTTATTTAATCATTTCAAAGACTATAGAAAACAGACTCAAATTGCTTTATTAAATTATTGCACTGAGCTCATTTCACTCACCCAGGAAGCATTTGTACTCGAAAGACTCATATCAGATAATGTTATATTGGCATTTGAAACTCTCCATACCATAAAGACCAGATTAAAAGGTAGAGAAGGTTTCATGGCATTTAAACTTGATATGAGTAAAACTTAGGACAGGATCGAGTGGCCATTCTTAAAAGTTGTCCTATAGAAGATTGGCTTAGATCAACACTGGGTCAACCATGTTCTAAGTTGTATCAAGTCAGTTTCCTACTCTATCCAATGACATCCCACAAGAAAAGTTCCTCCCCACTAGAGGTCTTAGGCAAGGGGATCCCTTATCCCCTTACCTATTTATATTATGCACAGAGGTGCTAAGTTGTATACTAAACACTGTTGAGGTTTCCAAGTTCATTATTGGGTTACCTATCAGAAAAAATAAATTATCTATTAACTATTTATTGTTGTTATTGTTGTTGTTGTTTTTTTTTTTTTAATAGATGATAGCATATTCTTTTGCAAAACAAATTTAATAGAATAGTGCAATCTCTATCACTTGTTGGAATCCCATGAACTGGCCTTAAGACAAAGATTAAACAAAAACAAGACCTCAATTTTTTTTAGCACCAACACCCGAAAAGACATAAAAAAGATTATCACAAGTGTGGTAGGGATAAGAGGGAACACATCCCATGAGAAATAGGAATTCATAATCTAATAGTAAGATCTTGACCACACTCATTCAAAGGGATCCTTGACAAAATACAAACCAAAATCTCCAACTGGAAAAACAAGTTCCTTTCCCAAGCTAGAAAAAAGGTCCTCAGCAAGGCTATAATCCAAGCAGTCCTAGCATACAATATAGACACCTTCAAGCTTCCTAGGCAACTAGTCCATGAACTAAACAAAATGGTGATGGGATTTTGGTGCGGACAGAACACTTAGGAACACAAAATTCATTGGGCAAGCTGGAATCAAATGAAAAAGGCCAAAAGTTTATGAGGTCTTGGCCTAAGGGACTTTTCCAACTCCAATCTAATACTACTGGTCAAGCAAGGATGGAGACTAATCACCCAGCCCAACTCTTTAGCAACTTGGGTGCTAAAGGAAAATTATTTCTCATACAAATCTTTCCTGATAGCAAAATTGGGGTAGAAGACATCTTATCTTTGGTAAAGCTTTCTTACAGCAAGGTCTCTACTCAATGAGGGTTTAATGTGGAGAATTGGTGATGGAGAATCCACAGGTTTATGGTAGGATAAATGGCTTCCCAAGCACCACACATATTGATATCAAAACTCCATCATATTCTTGTAAGTGGAGTCTAAAGCCTCCTTACTAATTGACAGCCACTCTCATCAATGGAGGAGGGACCTAGTATATGCCATGTTCACTGAGGATGAAGCACAATTGATATTGAGCATTCCCTTTAGTCCATTCCATAAACCTAATAGGTTGACGTGGAGGTGCACTTCTTTAAGAGTTTTTAGTGCCAAATCAGCCTACCACCTCCTTACAGATATGGACAACCAAAAACTGGGATAGTCCTCCAATCCCAATCCATCTCAAGCGCCATGGCCCAAAATATGGCACTTGCACATTCCAAACGCAACAAAAACTTTTCTATAGAGAGCCTACATATATGCCTTACCCACTAGAGTTAACCTGGTAAAAAAGAAAGTGATATATGACCCAACCTGCCTAGTATATCAGTAGAATCTAGAATCTACAGAGCACATCATTTGGGAGTGCCCATTCACTAGAGATGTATGGGCTTTGAGCAGCAGGAGACTTTAAAAGGAAAGTATGCATCCCTCTACATTTTCTAAGCTAGTAGGCAACGTGACAACATTACAAGAGCTTGAGGACATGGTGACCTTTGCATTAACCTTTTGGCTCATATGGAAAATGAGGAATGATATGGTCTTCACTGGCCAGTTGTTCTATCCCTCAAATGTGGTCCACCAAACTAGAACCTTAGTTGAAGGCATCCAATAGCCAAAAAAAGATGGCAAGCCCCAACGTAGCCCCAAAACAGCAACTGAGCAAATGAGAATCTTCTCCTCAAGGCAAGGTCAAATTGAACTAGGATGCCTCGATCAATAAACTCTCTTGTAGAGTTGGAGTAGGTGCAGTTATCTGAGATTGACAAGGCCTAGTACTTGGAACATTGTGAATGGAACACGAGTTCTTCTCAGACCCACTCATGGCATAAGCATTTGCCGCATTACAGGAAGTCATTTTTGCAAGACATCAGGATTTCGAGATATCATAGTTGAGGGTGATGCTCTATCGGTGGTTACAGGCATAAATTCTCTAGTCGAAGCACTCAACTATATTGGCCAACTAATCGCAGACACGAGAGAAACTCTAAAAACTTTTAGTCATGGTCAACAAGGAAAACTGTAAGAGCAAATAATGATATTGCTCATGCCTTAAGTAAAGATGTTGTTAGCATCAACAGTTGTATCACCACATTCGTTTTTATCCCCTCTTGTATTAGAACTTTAATTCTAAGTTATTAACTTTGACTCCAAGTTAGAACTTTGACTCCAAGTTAGAACTTTGACCATTACAATTATTCATTAATCATATATAAAATTAGGGGTGTAAAAGGACCGAACCGGACCGGCGGACCGGACCGGACCGGTTCTCCCGGACCGGGACCGGACCGGACCGGTTGAGGTCCGGTCCGGTCCGGTCCAAAAAAGATATGGACCGAAACTGTTCGGTCCGGTCCCGGTCCAGGGAGTTCACCCCCCTGGACCGGACCGGACCGGACCGAATCTCTATAGGTTTTTTTTTTTTTTTTTTTAATATATGTATATATAAATATATAAATAATAATATATAAATTTTAATATTAATATTAATATATATTAACATTATAACATATTAATATATAATATATATTCTTATAATATCAACATATTATGATTTATAGTAGACTAGTAGACTAGTAGTTGACTAGTTATAATATAAAAATATAAATTATAGTATATCTAGATAAAGTATTAGTAATAATTTATAAATAATAAGTATATTATTATTATTTAATATATTATTACTAATTTATCACTATTTACTAACATATAAATATATAATATACTAATGTAAATTGTAATAGTGTATTAGTGTTATTATTTATTAGTTATAACTTATAGTTTATTAACATATATGATATACTAATGTAATAGTATTATTAGACTATTAGACTAATATGCTTAATATATAATATAGACTAACATATTAATATATACTCTTATAATATAAAAAATATAAATAATAAGTATATTATTATTATTTAATATATTATTACTAATTTATCACTATTTACTAACATATAAATATATAATATACTAATGTAAATTGTAATAGTGTATTAGTGTTATTATTTATTAGTTATAACTTATAGTTTATTAACATATATGATATACTAATGTAATAGTATTATTAGACTATTAGACTAATATGCTTAATATATAATATAGACTAACATATTAATATATACTCTTATAATATAAAAAATATAAATAATAAGTATATTATTATTATTTAATATATTATTACTAATTTATCACTATTTACTAACATATAAATATATAATATACTAATGTAAATTGTAATAGTGTATTAGTGTTATTATTTATTAGTTATAACTTATAGTTTATTAACATATATGATATACTAATGTAATAGTATTATTAGACTATTAGACTAATATGCTTAATATATAATATAGACTAACATATTAATATATACTCTTATAATATAAAAAATATAAATAATAAGTATATTATTATTATTTAATATATTATTACTAATTTATCACTATTTACTAACATATAAATATATAATATACTAACATATAAATATATTATTACATTAATATATACTCTTATAATATAAAAAATATAAATAATAAGTATATTATTATTATTTAATATATTATTACTAATTTATCACTATTTACTAATATATAAATATATAATATACTAATGTAAATTGTAATAATGTATTAGTGTTATTATTTATTAGTTATAGTTTATTAACATATATGATATACTAATGTAATAGTATTATTACTTTATTAGACTATTAGACTAACATGCTTAATATATAATATAGACTAACATATTAATATATACTCTTATAATATAAAAATATAAATAATAAGTATATTATTATTATTTAATATATTATTACTAATTTATCACTATTTACTAATATATAAATATATAATATACTAATGTAAATTGTAATAATGTATTAGTGTTATTATTTATTAGTTATAGTTTATTAACATATATGATATACTAATGTAATAGTATTATTACTTTATTAGACTATTATACTAACATGCTTAATATATAATATAGACTAACATATTAATATATACTCTTATAATATAAAAATATAAATAATAAGTATATTATTATTATTTAATATATTATTACTAATTTATCACTATTTACTAATATATAAATATATAATATACTAATGTAAATTGTAATAATGTATTAGTGTTATTATTTATAAGTTATAGTTTATTAACATATATGATATACTAATGTAATAGTATTATTACTTTATTAGACTATTAGACTATTAGTTATAGTTTATTAACATACTTAATATATAATATATACTAACATATTAATATATAATAATTAATATATATTATTATAATATTAATATATAAGTAATAAGTATATTATTATAGTTTATTTAATATGTTATTACTAATTTATCACTATTTATTATTATTTAATAAATTAATATAGCTTATAGTACAAGATTATAAGTATTAATTTATTAAATCTATAGACTAAAATTTATAACTATATTAATATATTTTATTACCAATTTAAATATTTTTTTATTAATTATAGTGCCAACTGACAAATGCCCAAAAATATAAAAAAATTAAAAAAATTTATTTGGAGCTAAACGGTGCCGTTTAGCTCCAAATTATGGGTTCCCGTTCAAATTGAGTAAAACGGTGCCGTTTTACTCAAACTTTGAGTAAAACGGCGCCGTTTTACTCAAAAATTAACCTAAACCTAAGCGTTAAAAACTTAAAACCCCAGCCCCCGGCCCCCCAGGTCCCCGAGTCTTCTTCTTCTTCATTTCTTCTTCTTCTTCTGCGATTTTCAGCTCTCACCGAGTCACCACTCACCAGTCACCGCCTCCACCTCCACCTCCAGCCCTCCAGCCTCCAGAAAGTCGAACCCAGTGCCGTCGCGAGTCCTTCCCCTCCATCCCTTGGCCGTCGTGACTCCATCCCGTGCCGTGTGACTCCATCGCTAATCTCCTTCCAGTTCCGTCCGGTCTCAAATCAAAGCACAGGTATTTTATTTTCCTAATCCATCTCTTGAACTCTTCAGTTGTTATTAACTTATTTGTTAATTGTTAATATAGACTATTAGCCGTATATTTAGCCCATCGCAAATCCATGTCCGATCCTCATCCGTTGTTCACTAGATTTTCTACAAATGAAATAATAATTATTATTTGTTTAAGTTGTAAATGTGTTAGTGAGATTGTGCTTGCAAATTGGAATTCCAAAATATATATATTATATGTGGTTTCGGGTTCGTGTAGCTGTAGGCTGTACACTGTAGCAATCCGAGAAATGCCATTCTTAATTTCTTATGATCAAGCTTCTAATAATATTTTTGAATGTTGGGAATTGCTAGATGGTCTGTGGTTAATGTTTATGCAAGAGTTTGGGCTTGAGAGTTGACCGATTCTTCATTCTATAGACTTTTTTATTTTTTGGAATTTTTTGGATAGTTGACCCATTTTACAGAATTTTTACTTTCTTTTATTGACTGTTGTAGTGTTGTTGTTGGTTTATTTATTCTGTAGATGGAGGCTTCTACAAATGAGGTGCGGGAGCCTCAATCAACACAATCAGAATCGGTCCAGGAAATGCCTCCACCCTTAAATCCAATCTCATCTGATGTAAGTATTCAATCTGGGTCACATAAAGGTAAACGTAGGTCATATGTATGGGAGCACTTTCAAATTGTAGAAGGTGGTGATCCCACCAAACCTAGGGCTGCATGTAATTATTGTGGAGCAACGTATGCATGTGATTCGAATAAAAACGGTACGAAGTGCTTGAAGTATCACCTTGAGAAACAATGTAAGAAATTTCCGGGTAGGAAGATCATGGGTCCGGGCCAAACGATTCTAGGGTTTAAAGTTGATGGAGGTTCAAGTAGTGGGGGACTTGTCAATGTTGCTTTTAGTGTTGAGGCTTGTCGACAAGCCTTGGCAAGGATGATTATTCTTGATGAGTTGCCCTTTAGATTTGTTGAAGGGGAGGGTTTCAAACAATTTATGCTTGTGGTTTGTCCTAGATGGCTAGGAATTCCATCCCGTGTTACGATTGCCTCGGATTGCTATAATGTGTTTAATGAAGAAAAAAAGAAGTTGAAAAATGCTCTTCAAGGGCAACGAATTTCCCTCACCACGGATACATGGACATCCGTGCAAAATCTCAACTATATGTGTCTCACAGCACACTTTATTGATGATGATTGGAAGTTACACAAAAGGATTCTTTCATTTTCTTTGGTTGAAAACCACAAGGGTGAGACACTTGGTAAGGGCATAGAGTGTTGCTTGCATGATTGGGGGCGACCGAAAATTCTTGCAATCACTGTTGATAATGCAAGTTCTAATAATGGGGCTATTTCTTATATTAGAAAAAAAACCAAGTTTAGGAGGGATACGATTTTGGAGCATGAATTTTTACATGTTCGATGTTGTGCCCACATTTTAAACTTAATCGTCCGTGATGGGTTGAAAGACTTTGAAGAGTCTATTGCGAAGGTGAGGGGAGTTGTGAAGTTTGTTAAATCATCTCCTCAAAGGTTAAGCATATTTAAAAAATGTGTGGAGGATGAAGAAATTCAATCCAAGGGATCTGTTTGCCTAGATGTACAAACTAGGTGGAACTCCACCTATCTTATGTTAGAGAGGGCTTTAACATTTAGAAAGGCTTTTGATCGGTTGGAGGAAGAAGATCCGGGCTTCCTTGGTAGTATTGGAGATGAAGATGATGACGATGAAGAAGATGATGTGGTGAATAGGAGAAAGTCAAAGAAGTTAGGGCCTCCCAATGCAACCGACTGGGAAAAGGTAAAGGTATTTGTGAAATTTCTTCAATTGTTTCATGATGCAACTGTACGCTTCTCAGGCGGTGAATATATAACTTGCAATGTTTTTTTCCGTGAGTTGGTGAAGATTCAAAGTGATATTAACAAGGTGTGTGAAGAAGAAAACCCCGTGGTAGGAGTAATGGCAAAAAATATGAAGAAAAAATTTGAAAAGTATTGGGAGAACTTGGATAATCAAAATATGTTGCTGTATGTTGGGCTTATTCTTGATCCTCGGTACAAAATGAGATATCTTGATTTTGCTTTGACTAAAATGTATAAAGATAATTCTACGAAGGCCATTGATTTGAGTTGGAAGGCAAAAAATGCATTTACCCGCTTGTATGAGGCATACATGGAAGATGATATAGTTACTTCTCATGAGCCCGCAAGTTCTCCAAGTAAAAATGTAAGTCCTTCAACTTCCAAGAGACTCAAGAGAATGGAATCGGATGATAAAGCCTATATGGAGGATGAATTTGAGCAACATTTACAGTCAGAAAATTCTTTGGAAAGCAAATCAGAGGTTGATAGATATCTAGCTGACAAATGTGAGGGTCGAGATGATAATTTCGACCTTCTAATTTGGTGGAAAACCAATTCAGTTAGATATCGCATACTTTCAAAGATTGCACGCAACGTACTTGCAATACCAGTATCTACTGTGGCCTCTGAATCTACATTTAGCACAGCGGGTCGTGTAATTGACCCTTTTCGAAGTAGTTTAAGTCCAAGAATAGCTGAGGCTCTCATATGTGCACAAAATTGGCTTCGACCTTCTTCGATCCCAATAAGTCTTAGGACTTTAATGGATGATGTGGAAGATTTTGAGAAGCAGCTGGAAGGTACAGGTAAGTAAATTTAATTTCGCTTGTTAGCTTTTATGATTTATTTTGTTTTATCTTCTATGTTATGTTGTAAATTTTTTTAACTTATCTTTTAAATTTTTATGTCTAGAAATCGTTGGGGAGTGTGATGATTCTATTTCTATGGAGGCGTCAAATTCAACACCTACATGCCCAAAGTAATGATTGAAGGGTAAGTCAATGTAATTTCTAAATATTTTATTTTTACATGATTTCTTTCAAAATTAGTGTATATATATTATATAGTTTTGATCATAAGAGTTTTATTACATGATTGTAGTTTAATTGTCAAATCTCTTTTAACTTAATTTAATTTAATTCACTCAATCTCTTTTCGCAGAATGATTGATTGTCGGTTGAGATTTGGAGGCATAAAAAAAGGAAGGGTCATCTAGATGCAAATTACAATGTTGAGACTTGAGAGATGTTTTAATTTGAATGATTTTGGAATGCCATTTTATTTTTGGATTATTTTAATTTCTTTTTTATTTTATTTGGACTCTTTAGTAAATTTGGAATCTATTGTGTAGACTCTTAAGGAGTCAGGACTCTTAAGGACTGATTATTATTATTTATTTATTTGGACTCTTAATTCTTAAGGACTCTTAAATCTCAAGTCTTAAGGGTTAATTTCTTTTTTATTTTATTTGGATTTTTAAGGACTAATTTTTTTCCTTTTTTTTATTAAGATTATTTTTCTTTTGCTATTTTATTAAAAGTAAATTTTTTAAATATTTTTTTATTTAAATATGTGATGAATATGTAAATTGGGCTAAAAATAATAAATTTAGGTGAAAAAAAAAATTAATCATTTCAGAATTTTAGATTAAAATTTGCTTATCAAATTATATAGGGGTACCCCTGGACCAGACCGGACCGCCCCTGGACCGAATTGGACCGGACCGGAATGGACCGAATAGGAGTTCGGTCCGGTCCAGGGTGAGAGAATTTTTGGACCGAATGAAATCGGTCCACAAATTTCCCGGACCGGACCGGACCGGACCGGACCATTTACACCCCTATATAAAATGTTAAAATGTTAATATAGATTATGTATTAACCATCATAGTTTATGCACATACTAGTATTGAGTACTAAGTTATTAGTTATTGAGTACTAAGTTAAAATAGATTATGCACTAAGTTACTTTAATAAAAAATATATAAAAAAATATTTCAATAAACTGATAATTACTTCCTTAACCATTAAATAAAAAAGTTCTTTAAATAAAAAGTTAATCACAAATGGTCAAAATGAGGAGGCATAGTAGCATTTTTTTATAATGTTTATCTATTAATTTCTTTTTTAAAAGATTAATAAAAAAAAAATATGTGCTAGTTAATATGAAAATGGTTCAGTTTAGAGTGAGTATGAATCTAAACAGTATGTTTAGTTATTAAAAAAAAAAAAACTTGCTACTATTTATACAACCTCCTACTATTCATACAACCTCTACACACCACATATATATTTTTTTTTTTATATTTTATCAAATATTTAGTATATGGATAATGAATAGAAGAATTCAATAGTTTAATAAGAATAAACTCAAAAAATAATTTTAAATTTTTTTAGAAATTTAAACAAAAAGAAAATGTGAAGTGTAGATATTGGGGAAGATGAGTAGCAAAGCACATATAATTATAATGTTGACTTCAATTTGGTCATTTGGATGGTGGTTTGATTTTTTTTTTCTCTCAAGGGATGCTGGTTTGATTTATTTGGTCTTATTTTAGTTGTGAATTAATTTGTACTATTATTTTATAACTAGGTGGTTTATGGTTAGATGCTTGTATTGTAACAGTTTTTATCAAACATTTTTCCTTTATTTTTTTGTTTTTTTAATATATTTGGAGTTTGAAGTTAGGATATTGCATTTATTTATTTCTTTTTCTCTATTCTTTGTTTATAATTTTATTGTGATGATTGCTAACTTTTATGAATAGATAAATGGTGATAGTGCACATTTTTTAATAGAACAAAAATGTGGTTTAAACATATTTTCGAAATATGTTATTATTATGAATAAGCCCCTAATATACTAATTACTAATTTTTCCTAATTTTACTTTGCACTATTTTTAAGAACAAAACCAGCAAATAAAGTTAAATAATTATTATATGTCATTTTCAAAAATTAACAACTTTTTGGGCTCACTTTTTTGACCTGGGCCGAAATAAACACAATCCAGTTTACATTGATTTGATTTCGGTAGGTTGGGTTTTCAACAAAAATTTGTTTTCAGGCTAGACTGATTATACTCCTAGACGTATGAACCTATTTTACAGTTGTTCAAATATAACTCCATCATCATTCCCACTTTCAATTAATGATGAAATTGGTTCCTTATCAAAAAAATAATAATGATATTGGTTTAGTTAAAAGAAAAATTCTACTAATTATCTTCACACAAAAAACTTCACATATTTTTATTTGATAGGAAAGCTCTAACTATCAAATAAAAATAAAATAGCTTTCCACATTTTAGCTTTAGCAATTTTACCTAAGCATAAAAACATTATTTTTTATAGTTCAATTTAATTTTTAAAAAATATTACCATTTTTGTTCTAGTTTCATTTTCCTAAACCCAAGTTAGTCTATTGTTCATTTGTTGTTATTTTATTTTTATATCCACCTTCTAGTTTCATTTCTATGGATCATTTTCTTGAACTTGATGGTTTTCTATTTGACTCCTCATCCAATGATGAATGGTAAATATATTCATCTTTCATTGTGAAAGAAGAACATTTAAATAAAGGAGACGCTGAGGAACGGATCGACTTACAAAGGTTAAAAAACAGTCCTCTAATAAGTGATTGACACGTCAGCTCTATAACAAACAAACATTGAGCCAAGCTACACCGACATGCATTGATTAATCTAGAAAGATCCCGCCCCCCTTTTGATCCCATTCCCTTCGCACAATTCTCATCTCGACTCCTTCTCCCTTCTCTAGTTTTCGACTCCACCCCATTTCCCTAGTTTGACCCCCTTTCCCCATCCTATTAAAGGTAAGTGAATCATCTTTTTTGCTTAACAACGTTATCATTTTCTCAGATTTTGAAAGATTGGCGATTGGCGATTGAAGATGTTTTGATTGTGTATTTCATTTTTCTCTTAGCTTAATTTAACATACTAGATAAAATGGATTGAAGGTAATTATCGTTGGTTACATGATGTATTTTCTTTTGTTTTGTATGAAAAGTACCCAAAGTAAAGGGAGGGGGGGGGATCTTAGTGCACTTCTCCTAGAGTACAAATAGTCTACCCATTACGTGTTTGAATAAATTTCACCAAGAAACCCCAACATAAAGACACCCACATAGATATTGTGGTCAAGAGAAAACACTACATTGAAATTGATAGTATTATAATGTACTATGATATCTGGGTTTTCTACTTTTATCATATTTATCCTCTCATGTTTAATCTGATCGATCAATATTTTATATGATTTGTATACAAAAGATTTAACAAATGTATGCTAAATTGGTTTGATTAATCTTCTGCATACGAAACATATAAAAACTAAAGGTCTAATAACATTTAGGTTTTTGTTTGCACACTTGTTTACAAAAAGGTTAGATACTTCCATAAAAGGTTGCACACTTGTTTGCCAACATTTTAGGTTTGTTTGATATGTGTAAAGGTGTATCCAATATGGTCATGACTATTCTTTGTCCTTCCATCTTACCAACCAAAGGGATAGCTATGCAGTCACTGATATGTTGTGTTATCAACTTTATTTTAATATTTTGGAAAAAAAAAAAGGTTGGTGTGAAAAATACAAAGTTTACATTTTATAATGATCTTGGAAGAGCTTACAAAATTGGCTGGTTTTCGAAGAAGTGGAGGTTTGTCTCAAGACAAATTTAAGTCATAATTTGATGTCAAAGCTGAACAAGTGCATAAAAAATTATTTAGTCTATAGACAATAATAATGAGCACGAGTCTTATTTTTTGATAGTACATTATTATCTTTAAAAAAATTAAATATATTCATTACCAGCATGCCACTTAGATTGTAGATTCCTCCTACTATAAATGGAAATGGAAAAACTTGTTTGCATAAACTTTACGTTTGTACTATCTGGATTTCCCCGAATGTAATTAATATTGTATTTACTGAGTCACCTTTCCTTGTTATTTGTTGCCTTGTCATTACATATTGGTTACTTAAGAGCATTGTCGTTAGATTATGTAAATGTAAATATAAAATTTGTATGATATCACATGATTTTGTATTTATTCACTTGGTAGTGGTCTTTTTAAATCATTTTTATCTGAAGTTGTTAAGAAGTTACCAAGATGCGGTGATATTATTGATGATGTGTGATTCATTAATTTTGGTTATTCTTTGCTAGGAAGAATAACCAAAAGAAACATGATGATTTACTTCATGACATAAACATGTCAATAGATATATTGGCTTTACAGTTGAAACTATTTACGTTATAATAGAAGCATGTCTATATATGCAATGGTTTTTATTGGAAACAATAGCAAAAACATGTTTATATATGTAATGGTTTTTATTGAATTAGAAACATGTTTCTATATGCAAGGGTTTTATAAATTATAGGAGTTATTCTATAAATTATAGTATATATATAAACTTATAATAGTTATAACTTATAATATAGTTAAATTAACATTGTCAGTATTAAAATAACATCTAGAATATTAGTAATATGTTATTAATACTAGTATAGATTCCATAGACTATATTTATTACTTATTAGTTATAACATTAGACTA
Organism: Platycarya strobilacea; assembly: GCA_036898215.1. Lineage (NCBI taxonomy): Eukaryota > Viridiplantae > Streptophyta > Magnoliopsida > Fagales > Juglandaceae > Platycarya > Platycarya strobilacea. The sequence goes on along the minus strand of CM072547.1, from coordinate 39,492,763 downwards.
TTGGTACTAACTACTAAGTCTATAACTATATATATATATATTTAATATCAATGTATTATTATATTCTACTATTAATTATAATATATAGTTAGTAGTTATTTATTTATAAATATATATTATATTTTTTATTTGATAATTTGGTATTTTTAATTATTTATTTGTGCAAACGCTCAAATTAAATTTTGCTATAAATAGAATTTTCAAATTATATATTAAACTAATAATGTCAAAAAATACGTGTATTTTTTAATTGAGTATTTTTTTTTCTTTTTAAAAAATCTATGAAAAAGAGGAACTTAAATAGAAGAATAATACTCATCACTACAATTGAATCTGAATAGAAGAATCGAATATATGATATTAAAAAGAGGGTCATAGAAAGACTATATATCAAACCTAGGATTACATGGTAGAATCCTAACAAAATGTCTTCAAAAAATAGTGGCAAAATCCTAAACAGTTTGGTTTCAATTGCTTTCTTAGCATAAATGCCACATGTATTCACTACCAATATTGGCTATATTTTTATTTCACTGTCTTAGCTCGTCATTCTCTCTAAACAACTTTCAAAAGCATCACAACCTTCTTCAAATATGGGAAAAAAATTGATTAGATTATAAGATGTATTTTAAACATATAAAACTAAAAGTATTTTGAATATTGACTTAGGCAAATCTCCATTAGTCGTCCAAGTTGGTGCGCTCAAAATCAAGTATCTCAGGTGTATGTCCAATGTTCCTACATAAATATTAGACAAATACAATAAAAACACTGTAACACTTTGATTATAATAAATAAAAATAGATAAATAAACAAATAAAACTATAATACCTCACTGAAAAAAAGCAGTTCCTAGCATGTCCTCAGTTTTGCAAATGCTACAATGTATTTTTTTTTAATTGGTTGATTCTCTTTTGAGTTTTTTGCTCTTAAAGATTTCGGACGCCCTTTCGTGGACACTTTTTGGAGGATCCTGCACCGTTTGAGTAAAGTTTGATAGAACTTAACTTCTTGGCAGATAATCATCATTGGCTGACTCAACTTTTTATGAACGTTGGACATACTCATCCATTTAAAGCAATTCTTTGTGAACATTCTCCAATGCAAGTGTGAAATGGTTGTGTTTTTCTGCTGATTGTGCTGCAAGTTCTATAATTTCATAAAGTTGTACCATTGACTTACTTTTTCTAATAGACACCTCATCTTGTACTTCTCCTGCTTGGTCATTGGAACATGGTATGTTGAAAATGGGTCAACTTTTAGTATTAATAGTCCATCTGTCTAGAATATACTGTTGAGAAAATCTATTTACATTCACTTTCTCGCCAAAAACATACAAGATACACCTACAGAAAATTCTTATAAACTCCCACATGTAGTATGTACATGTAGTATCATTACCCTCCAATGTCACATGGTAAAGAGGTGTTTCTTTGTCATGAGCTGTCACTTCATATGTCTTGGTCTCACCATTCGTATACAATTTTTTTGCTTGGTACCGTAGACTACTAAATAGCTCATTTTAAAAAATCATGAAAGACTTTCTTGTATAAACTATTGCCGCTCCCTCTTCAATTTTAAAAGGTTTATTCATAATTGGTCGTGTCGAACTTGTATGCATATCCCTCAACTTCTCTTTAAAGTAACATGCATTTATGACTTTGTTGTATCGTTGCACAAAGTCACTAATCATAGTGCTTGAATGAAGATAATCTTTAAAAAAATTGTTCAAACTTTTACTCCATTGAGTTGTTGACACGCCAGTACAGAATGTTGAAAGAAAGAAAGCTGATACCCACTTATCCCGCAAGCTGTAAAGGTTTTGCAGCCAAATAATTTCTCTGAGCTCATACTTCATCACAATCCTTGCCCATTCTTGCTTGAACTCGTCAGTAGTAAGTGTCGCATGGATGCAATGATTAAAATAATTTCCAAGGTCCAAAAATTTGTTACATGGGCCAAGTATTCGGAAAACTTTTATGCCACAAACACAATCTATAAGTTGTATTCGGAAGTACTCTTTAATTGACTTCGTCATTACTTTGTCATCATCGATAATTATCGTTGATGGGGCACGCCCAAGTATTACCTCTAGCCATGATATCAACAACCATATATATGATTATGCAGTTTCATTAGTTTACAAAATGCACCCAAACATAATAGTCTGATGATGATGATTAACCCTAGAAAATGGCAAAAATGACATCTTATATATATTGATTACGTAAGTAGCATCAAATATAACAACGTTCTCAAAATATTGGCATGCAGCTTTTGAACGTGCATTAGCCCAAAAACAACCGCTCATATACACATCCTTATCAACTTGCATGGAAAACATAAACCCAAGGTCTTCAGCGTATTCGATCTTGAAAGTAGGTGTATAACTTTTGTGCATCCCTCTCTTCTTCAAATACTTTTCTCCTTTCGCTTCTCACATAATTTTTTACATATTTGTCAATACAACCGACACTAAAGGCACAACTTGCATTTTTATTCAATGCTGACATTATCTTTCTAATTAATACACTAGACTCATTCAAAGTCATAATTAATTTTGTTAACTTTAATAACTCTCCTATGTCTACGGAGGAGGTTGGTACTTCTTGGGCTAAATAAGATATGATTCTGTTTAACTACAAACTTGTTCATCCACTTTTGCCCATCTTCTTTAATCCTATAAATGCTTTACATCCGAACTTTTTCTCAACGGATTTAGGCATTACTCGATCTTCGGCATTTATTTTTACCCGTTGTCGGTCTTCTCTTGTGCAAGCATAGTATACTACACTAATAGTTTTATCCTCTTTCGATAATCGAGTATAATTCATTCAAGTTGCAAATTTGATTTGCCCTGCTTATGCCTTGTAAAATGCTTGGGCATATTTGATCTTCTTAGATTTTATACTAATGAATGGCTCCGGTGGATTGCTGCTCGAAGAGGGAATTAAACTTACTCTATCATCGACATTGCCCTCATCTTTGACATGAACCCCATCTTCGACATTGCCCTCATATTTCACATTCATGACTTAAATTTTAAAATTCAATGCAAGAACTTAAAAGCATTTGGCCAGTGAGATTGTTCTAAGTACAAGACAATGGGAACAATCAAAGTCTAATTTTCAGGCACACGCATAATTTTAGTACAAATACTAATTATAAAGAGCATTTGGCATAATTTATTACGCCAATTTGGACAAAAGGTAAAAAGAAACTCATTCAAACATTTTGACAAACACTTGCGTGTCAAAGATGAAAAATACCTGAGGGACATTGGGAGCATTGGAGTCAACCATGAACAACCGTCATTTGGTGGCTGGGATGGTGAGCGATGGACCAATAGTGGTGGAACTACGGTCTGTGTAGTGGGCAACGAACCTGTGAGGTTTAATCATAGAAAGAGAGGTTGTGCTTGCAATGTTTTGAATATCGTATCAGTGAGCGTACCGGTCAAGGCACTGAAACGAAATATTTCGGTACCGATACCATTTCGTGTACCGTTTCAAAATAGTCTATATATAAAAAAATTATATATATAAATACATATATAAATTATATTTCAAAATAATAGTCAATATATGAATAAATTATATATATAAATATATATGTAAATAATATAGTCTAAATTAAGATAAAAAAAAGCAAGAAATGAAAAAAAAAAGAGTGAAATCCTGAAATCCGGTATAAGCTCATATGGCCAAAATATCTGGCCGTATCGGCCGGAATGACCGAAATTTAGGCCGGTACGAAACAAACCCAATTTCTGTACCGGCTACTGCTCCAGTACAGTACGAAATTCAAAATTATGTGTATTGGGGTGTAATGGAATGAGAGGTTGTTGGGGTGGAATGGGATGAAGTTGAGGGATTTGCGGGCTGTGCAAAGGGATTGAATTTGGAACTCCAAGTTCCCAACATTGGGTTTCGAGGGAAAATGGATGATCTCTAGTGAGTTTTGGTGTGGCCTGTCTCAATGTTTGTTTACTATAGATGCTGACATGTCAGTCCCTCATTGGAAAGCTGTTTTTTAACCTTTGTAAGCCCATCCGATCCCCAGACTATTTCATTAAATATTGAAAGAGGATATCATCACGTTGTATTGATGTTCAACCTTGTCAATTCATCATACATAATTCTATTCAAGGGAACCAAAGTCTTGCTTTATTATTTTGTTGAATCATATGTATATTCTCCCAATATATATATCACAGAACGTTGCTTATGAGTCATGAACTATTTCTCCATATTCATTCGAGACTAGAAGTCAACAAACTTTGTCCCAAAAATATATGTTAGTGAAGCCTCAAGATGTCTTTCCTTCAAAAGATGACTAAAACAATTAAGATGCTTGCGAGTGAAAATTGATCTTATGGACAAATAATTAAGGATCCAGGAAATCATTGCATGGTTGAGTATTAAAAACAAATGTCTAAAAAAATATAATTGGAAGTCTTAGGTCGTCTTTCTTTCAAAAGATGACCACAACAATTAAGATGCTTGCGTATAGTGTGACAACTAATTTTATTGACAAACATTGAGCTATTGATCTCCACACTCAAGATTCGAGGGGGTTAGACTTTTCTTCCTCATGCGTGACGCTGGGATCTAGATCTGCATCAAAATCCATAGTTCCAAGAATGAAACCATAGATAAATTATGTGAATATGACTAGACTGTTAATAAGAGATAATACTACCGAATATGAACTCTTTCATAGAAAGATTGGACGAACTCATATGTGTGGTGAGGAGTCACCCTCACTTTTACGGCTACATGCATCCTCAAACATAATAAGGAATCACCCTCTCAAATAATATATGTAGATACATAGACATAACAAGTTATCACCCTCTAGAGATATTGCCCCTTTTTGTTATACAAATTACATAAACACACTAGTATTAATATGGTAAGGAATAATTTGATAAGTATAAAACCTCGTAAAAATCAATATTTGGCCTATTTCAGTCCTAGTAACATTCTTCCACCACACAGGTGTTCATCTCATAGATATTCGTCACACATAGATATTTGTTGCATTGAGGATGCTTCTACCTGACTAGCCAACTCGAAGACACCATCATGTGATATGCTGGGATCCTAAATCCCGACTATCAAGTGAGGCCAAATACAAAATGATTCTCCTCCAATCCTCAAGAGACATTCTCCTTCTCGTGTGAAGCACGTTACAACGTTTTGTATGAATGGTTTGGGGAATTCTCCTTCCTGTCACATGATTATAGATTCACGTTATTGACTTCTCACACAAAGACATTTTCATATAGAGATAGATATTCCTACACAAAGATCTCGGATTACCACACAAGTATTAAAAACATTTAACACATTCATACATTCACAATATTGAGAATGAATGCATATATATATATATATATAAACATATTGATCAAAATATATTTTCATGTTTATAGAATGAGGGAGAGAAGTTCTCAAAATAATGCAATATCTGTTACTCATAATATTCATATCACATTTGACAACATTGTCTTTTAAGCTAACATACTTTCCTAAGTCAAAAATCCTCTCATCACCCTCTACTCCTTATTTTTCAAAGAAATTGACTTCACGAACTTTTTGGTGAATAAGATCTCAAAAGTGAGATCTCGTCCCACATCTTGGTTCTTTAAATAAGGTAGGATTGTCATATGTCATTTTAAACTCTTCTTAAATTTTGGATTTGCATTAAGGATTTTCATTAATTCTTTCATGTCATAGTGCAAGATGACTGAGGCAAGACTATCAAGCATGATTTGCATGCTTGGTCCTCTAACTTTTCTTGAAAGAGGGTCTTGATCGTGGCTTGAGTCGTACAGTTATGTTTAGACGACGTGACCTGTCAAGCCTTCACTTTTCATTGCAGAATCACTTCGGATGAAGTAGGGTTTTTACTTGCAGTCCTACCACTTTTCTGAGCACTTCCAAAAAGCTCCCTCACTTACCTAATCTCTTTCAGACTGCTATTTGCCTTAGCAGATAACCCTTCATCTTGTTAGAGTTATTGGCTTCCGTGGCTCCTCGTTATCGCCTTCTTGGTAAGTGACCTTCTCGTGCTCACCTTTAGTGAAACAATACACTTATCTCCACCTCGTTCTGGGACGTGTTAGTCAAGTATTTGCAAGGTACTTGCTGAGCTATGTGCTGGACTGGTTGCACTTTGCATCGCTTGCTACTAATTCCTTAGTCTTGGACCATTGGAGTACTTCTTATCTTTGCCTTTCACTCAACTCTAAGAATGGCAGCCTGTCCCCTTTTACGTAGGCAATTCATCACATTTTGAGTGTTCCAAGCATGGTTTGCAATTATTTATGAACCATTCATACATTAGATCATATATTTCCGTTTTCAAAGAAATCATAGAGAATTCCCCTAAACCAATGTACTACGTCACACGAGTACAAACTTGACTTGAATTTATTAACTTCGGGACATCATCGCATTAAAGATCTAGAAACTTAGACAACTCCTTTTCAAGTATTTAAGCCAAATGCATAAGAGGTCATTAGAATTTAGAACTTTATATTTTCTCATTCCATTATGTAGTTTGTGTGTAATGTATTCACTTCTTGACAAGGATAAATGATATTTGAACAATTGGTTAGTAATCCTCCATAGAAAATAAAGATGTTCGAAAACAATAGCATCCATAGAAAATAAAATTGGTTCAAAAGCAATAACATCCATGGCAAATATTCCAAAACATAAATGTTTTCCAATGGTTATAACAACGTAGTCCGATACTCTGCAAGGATTTCCAATTGGAGTTCACGAATATATTATTGTTGCATGGGAGATAGTTTGCTTGTATCCGTCACCATGATCTCTAACTCAAGCTTTCTTCTCTTGATGCGAAGTAACTCTTGCCGATCTTCCTCTGCAATTCTAAGCGCTTTCTGCCTCTCCTCATTCAATATTTTCCTCTCTTCCTTCAATTCACTTAACATTTCTGCAAGTGAAGTTTCATGAGCCTTTCTTTTTTTCTCCTCCTTCTCAGCCTTTTCACCATGTGGCCTCTCCAAGTTGACAAGCACATCCTCTGAGAAATGATCTTCCCCAAGATGTATAGACTCTAGAGTATCAGGAGAATGTGTGATATTTCTTAATTTCCTCCTCGATCTCAATTGATCTATATGTGTCTGCCATTATGGTTGATGTCTTAGGATACCAACAATGTTCAAATTGAAATTGTCTTTTCATTTTGACGATACCTATTCTTCACCTTTGAATCTGAAAACATAGACAAAATAATGATAATTAGAATACTTAGAATACTTAAAGTATCTAATAATTAAATAATTCAACACTACCATTATCAACTCATTTAGACCTTATCTTGCTCATCAACACCACTTGGATGCATTGATTTAATCTAAAATAAGAACCTACAAAACTTCTTGGTATAGTTTTGGATTGTTGCCCACCAATGCGTTAAAGAGCCCTCAGAGCATTCTAAAGCTAATATTCCACAATTGTGTGGCTTTTTGGTCATTTCCTTGAATTACATCTAAGCTAATTTTGAGCCAAGCCGATCCAAGTTGATTGTCTTCTTCCACTGTGAAGTTTCCACCCCTATGAGATCTCTTTCTAGTGGATCCTATAAGTGCTTGGGTTTGAGTATCTTGGGCATATAAGTTGTGATGTGTAGAAGTCCCCATAGTTTCATTGTTAATTCCATGTTCACTTTCTTGCAAGATAGTGGTAGAAAAGGGATCTTCACCCGTCTGGGAATCCATCCTTGAATAAATAAAAACACAAGTTATAATCAAAAAGGAGAAAAACTGTTAACATAAAAAAAAAAGGATCAGAAAATAGGGTATAACAAAGACAATAATGGTTGGGTCAAAAATTTAATATCATATAGTAGTACACTAAATATCTCATACCGCTTCACTGATACCACACTAGTACACAAACACAACCATTTTGCAAATATTAGTTTTCTATGGTTCTTACTGAATTTTCCAAATATCTTAGAAGACCACATGATAAAATAAATATCATGGGTTCAATATGTGCAATCTTGGATAATTTCTCTTTTATGGATTTATGAGAATGCCATGCTCATTTGTCTCAGGCTTGCTTACTCAAAGACAAAAGTTAAAACATCCAAAATTATTGAAAAGTCTCCCCCCTTCAAATGGGAGCATTTCAGCCTGAAAATTAAAAAATGGACTTGGATGATAATATCAAACATTGGGAGTTCATCATGCATAATCGTGTTGACTCTTGTACAAAATGAGGTAGTACTTCACAGCAAGCACTGTGCTACCATTTTTTTTTTGTAAGAAAAAAAAAGTTTTAAAATAACTCCTTTAAAATAAGGTTTTCATAGAGTATTGAAGCATAAGTCTTCCTAAAACTTCTCAAAAAAAGTCATAAAATAGCACAGTAGTCACAAAAGAAACTTAAGATTGATTGGGTAGCCCAATAGTTTCGGAGTAGTGAACTGCACTCATATATCTTTTGACAAAAGGAGCTTAACGATTAACATAAAAAAAAAGTGACATTTGTTGGGTGTAATAAAGTAATATTATCAGTGGAAACACTAGCCTTAGAAGAGGGTGGGAATGCCTTAAACAATAAAAACTCTGTGTACAAACTCAATAAATTCTTCTACATTGCTAAATCTACAATACTAGAAAAACCAATTAGGCTATTGACATTCATCTGTAAGTTCAAAACTCTTCTTAGCCTAGCCAGCGTAACTAATTTCAGACCATACATCAAACAATTTATCTACCTCACAAAAAGAGTAGAAAAGGAAAATAAGTAAATCTGATACTCATAACGCCGAACGGCTCGAGCAAGATATTGTAATCCTCAGGTAGTGGCGGCAGTGTATCATGAGCCCATTTTCTAACAGAACACACAGGAAAACTGCAAATGTACCCCTGGTCAGCAGAACACAGAGGAACAAAATAAACCTAGAAAACTAAACGCATCATTTGTCAATTTATAAAGGAACATTACAAACCACAAACTTTAAACCTAAATCCAGAAGGTGGGCAATGCAACTGGGCAGAGATGGAGAAGAAGTCAAAATTAAAATCAGAACCAAAAACTAAAAACAAAGTGGTAGCTGGAAATTTACCCGTATTTACCCGTGATTCAACAACGGAAGAGAACTGGAGATGGAGAATAATTGACGGTCGATAGGTGTGGGCGGCGTCGTTAGCTCGTTGGACTGCAAATGGTGAGAATGTGTGATTTAAATTTTAGCGGACGGGTTTATTCGTGAAATAGATGGTTCTGAAAAATAGAGATGCAAATGGCAAATAGCACTCACATTTGGGGTATCAAATGCATTCAATTCCCAAATTATCGTGTTGTGTTCATCACTGTGCTGGGTAGCGCCGGTCCGTTCCACTGCCGTATGTGATTCCATCGATGGTGGAGGTGGTTGTTCCGTCAATGGTGAAAGAAATTGGATCGTGGTGGTCGACGATGGTGGAGATGGGTTCGAACCTCGAGGCCTGCGGCAGAAGCGAAAACAAATACCTGCAATTTCAAATGTTTTGTAGAAGAAAGAGGGGGCTCATAAAAAAAAAAAAAAAAAAAAGGAGAAAAGCTTGGTCGGACCGACTCTTTTTGAAAAAAGCACTGTTAGAGGCGGAGGTGGTGGTGATCGACACCACCTACACTATTGTGACTGACGGACTCCTGCGAGTTCACCTCTGCGACTAACGGACCCATTTCAAATTTAAAACTACTGGATTTTCGTCGAAGGTCGTCGTAAGTTAGGGGTGAACTCGTTGGAGACCGCTAGTCATAATGGGGTGGGTAATATTGGCCACCTCCACCTCCGACAACTCCGTTTGATTGAGGGCCAAATATCTTTAAAATTCATATTTATTTTATTCTTTTATTGTGATTTTTATTATATTTTTATATTTTTATTATATTTTTTATTATTTTATTTTATTATTTTATTATATTTTTTATTATATTTTTTTATTATATTTATCATTAAAAAGTCACATAAATGCCGTTAGGCAGCTTTTGACCCTGGGGAGAGTCCGACCCGGCCCTGGCATCTCTCAATTAATTTATGTGGGCACAACGGCTCAAATCTGTTTTGCATTGCAACTGATCAAGTCTGTAAGGCTCAAAATATAAGGATCTTAGCTAAATTTTCGCTCGATGCATATTTTACATAAGCCAATATTAATGAATTAGTTAAAAGTTAAATTCATCATATATTTAGCCATAAGCCAAAAAATAAAAAGGTTAAAATAAAAAATTTTAGACTTTAACTACAGTAATTTTGAAAATAAGACCAAATTTAGAAGTTATTTTTCATTATCCAGATCTTTACTTTATTATTATTTTTTTCTATTTTCTTCTCTACATTAGTTAAAAATGTGATTTCTTAACCAATAATTTGATTAGAATATAATTACTAATTAATACATAATAAATAGAATGATAAAATATGATAAAATTAAATAAATTAATAATTAAATAAATTAAATCAATATTATTTCATTACTATATAAATAATAGATAATTCAATATAAAGATTTGATATAAATAGAATAGTTAAAATCAAATTCATCTCATATTATTTTGTTATTACACAATGAATAAATAATTATTCTAATGTGGAGATTTAATGTGAATACAATGACCAACGTCAAATCGTATTGACGGGTCGTGTTTGTATAGTGTTAAGACATGTACATTATATTATATGGGTCAACCTAACCTGACTTATTAAACTTATCGTGTCAAGATCTTAAACTCTAATACAATCTATTAACATAAGGTGTTGTGTCGTGTCAACCCGTTTTGACCCATTAGTGAATATTATGAAGTAGATTAATACGTCACAATATGAATCATTTCAACCTATTTATATAAATAGGTTGAATATAAATATGTTGAATAAACCTAAAATTAATCTATTTGACCTAATTAAATTTAGTATAATTTTATATAAATGTTAAAATCATAAAATCTATAAAAATTATAAAACTAACTATAAGTCAAAAATTTCAATGTAAACAATAAAAATATCAAAAGTTAAAATTCTAACAATTTTACTTTTAGTATAATAGTATAATTGCAACTTAAACTTTCTTAATGTAACGCCCCGATCCCGTAGGGATCCGAGAGTTACTACTTATCACATATACTCACATTCAACACTATAATTATAGACTCCAAAATTCCAAATATCATATAAATACTTGGTTTGAAGATCACTTTCCTCAATATCACCAATTCTAGAAATGTTAAGTCACCAGACTACAATAATATTTTCTTACTAAACCTTATCAATGTTCATATAAATTCTCTATACTTAATCAACCATTCTTGAGTTATCTCACCCAATGCTTCGTAATCCAATCCTTGGCTGAAATATCCAAACTCATCTGAAAAATGTTCAGAGATAAGGGGTGAGTTTAACCACAACTCAGTAAGCAGAGGACATATACAAGAGTGCAAACATGAGCATTTTCCAAAATACAATATGCAGAGCAAAATATTCTTAATTTTTTTTAATATGCAGAACAAAACATATTTTTGTTTCTAAACATAACAGAGCGAGAATTTTTAATTCATATAAAATACAGAGTACTTTGGCATAACAAAACTGAGCATCATCATCATATCAAAACAGAGCATCTTATAGAGCAGAGACCATGTTTAACCCCCGTGGTAGGGTTGTGCTAATCCCGGTGGCCAAACCAGGCAGAGACAGAGGTGAAACATTCCCTTAATCATTCTCGGAGCCCCGAGTATGCACACAGGAAAGTCCACAATAAACCACTTTGTTTCTAAAATGGGTGCACTCAGAGACAAAGAAGTTGGTACCAACCCAAACAGAGCAGAGCAGAGCAAAGCAGAAATAGAGTCAGATACAAACCAGTATACCATGCCAAATGTTTTCAAAGTCACATTAAAATAACCTATAGTTCCGGAATATTTTCAAAATCCTTGTTATGTCAATAAAACAGAGTCAAAGTATCTCTATAAAATCAACGCACAATTTTTTTAGATAATCAATATCGCTCTTTTTTGCATTTTCAGAAATACATGACAAAAGCTAAGCTCATGTCTACACAATGCATGATAGAAATATTTTTCTTTCTTTCATATAACTTTCATGAGTAATGCAAATAAATGACTGAGGTTGGTTTTTCTCAAGTTCTCATTTATAACAAAAACATGCAAAATTTTCAGAAAGTCAACCTCGGTCTCAGAGTTGGTGTAAAATCAAGCATAGGAATCCCGCTTACCTGAATCCTTTAACTTTTCAAAAATATCCTCAACAAAGTTGCACAAACTCAATCACCACCTATAAGATAATCGTGTACTTTCATAAATTTTTCAGTTGATCACCAACCTCAAAAATGTAACCTGAGATATAGAAGCCAATATCTTATCTTAACATTAAGAGTCCCCGAATCTTGAATATAACTCTTAATAATTGAATTTATCAAAATCCTCCAAAACTCTAAAATTCTCCAATACCTCAATTTTCGCTAGAAAAATTAAATACTGAAACGTCATTAAAATGAAAAATATTACCGGACCCAAAATAAATTTAGAACTCAAGCACAAAATGATATAGAACCCGAATTCACCTCAAAAGCATTAACTAAAATAAAAGTTTTTCTTCAAAAGGTTCAGAGAATGAAGTTTGGTTATTTCTAAAAGATAATAATATTACTCATAATATACTTCAAATAATTATTTATTCGCTTTATAAGCTATACATATTTAAATAAGAAATTTCATTAAAAAAAAATCTAGATTTAATAGGAAACCCGCGTAGTGTGTTTCAATAAATAAACAAATAGGTCATGCATGGTCTCAACAGAGAATAAGAAAAAGAACAAATAAGATTTATTCTTCTAGGTTTATCCATGGGACAAAAATAAACCCACCGAGTGAAACGAAAACTTGCGACAAAGATAATGAGATCGACACTGGGTGGACATCTACGGCGGTGAGGCGGGGTGTAGAAACATCTTACTGTGTGAGAGACAAAGTGACAAAGAAACGCCGAGAGTGGTGAGAGCAACAAGGAGAAACGGAAATGCAAAATAGTCGGGAGAGGCTCGTCGTGGCTTACCGGAAGGAATATGGCGGACAATGGTGGCACATTCGGCTGCATCGAGCGTTTTCCGCTTGTTCCAGCGTGAGGTATGTGGCTGAGGTGAAGTGTGCGTGGAGGGAAATAGTATGGGATGCTCTGTTTCTGGGTGTTTAAAACAGGGGCTGTCTAGGGGGTCTTTGACTAATCTATGCAGTGGTGGTGCAAGGTGGTTTGGGCTAGCTTCGGTGGCTGACCAGACTGGGTGTTTTCAGTCGTGCAAGGGGGACTTGCAGAGTTGAGTGGGTTGTCTTGTGGAGGTGCGACGTGACTTCTGGTGGCTCGGCCTGCTTGTGCCGTGGAAGAGCAATGGTGGTTCTCGATTGTTTCAGCTTGGATTTCTTAGGGTGATTATCTATTTGTTTGTTAAAATTTCATGTTGGAGGAACAAGTCTGTGGCTAGGGGTGATTTCAGTGGTTGGCGAAAGGGTGGAGAGTGCTCTGTTTCGAGGAACAAATTCAGGGGATGATCAGCGAGGCTAAGAGGTGTTTATGACGTGGTTCCAAGTCTGGAAAGGCATTGCAGTCACGGCAGATACCTATGGTGGCAACGACTTGATGCACAATGGGAGTTTAAACTGAGTTGTGTGATGGTGGTGCAGGTTTCGTGTGGCTGCTGGCTGTGAGGATTCGAGTATATGTTAAGCAGGTGATTTTATGTGAAGAACAAAAATGGAAACCGCTTAAATTGTGGGGGTTCGATTCAAATGGGAGAAAAATCTGGATAAGCATATATGGTGGCACGTTGAAAACCTATAGAGAGTTGAGTCATGCATACGTGAAAAAAAAAACAGAGGACCAGTAGCAAATTTGAAAACAAATAATCATTTTACAAATATGGGTCGCAAATACTTCATATATTCCAAGCGTCGGACCGGGCTGTTACACTTAACGTGTCATAACATGTCATAATGGGTCAATCCATATTGACCCGTTATCAATCCGTTAAGCAATCGTATCGTAACGAGTTGACTTTTTTGACTTAAATTCGTTAAGACTAAACTTAACCCGTTATTATTGTGTCGTGTTTGTATTGAATTAACGGATCGTATAACATATTGCCATTAACTAAAATTGAGGTTTGACTTTGATTAATTCATCAAAAGTGCTCAAACCTCTTAGACCTCCTCGGCTTCAAACTAGAAGCCTAGACACCTCCAAATGTTATTAATGTTAGAATTCGGCACGGGACTTGACACAAAGTTAAAAAGGGTGTTTTTTTTTCTTTTTTTTTTTGAAGTAAGAAAAAATTAACAGAACTATATATGAAAATATTAGAGATAAATGTTATGATATATTGTTCTTAAATTTCGTTTAAACTGAATTGATCGGAACTTCAGAAGAGACACAACTAACAAAAAGATCAATGTAAATGCACCTACAAAACCTACAATTAATTTGGATGATCTATATAAATTAAGATTATATTTGAAGGCTTTTGCAAGTTCCATAGGTAGTTTCCTCAAAGCGGATAAAGTTGGTATATATAAACCTTAATTGACAAACTTTGGATTGGGATTTTGAAAAGCAAAGGATTTAGGCAGAGGGTGGTATGCAGAAGAGTTCCCTTTTTTCTGCAAGTCAGCAAGCACTAACAGCACCTTCTAAGTGTTTGTAATTGGCCTCAAGCCTGTGCACTCAGGTTTCGGATTTAAAAACCTGGGTATCTTGACCCGAATTCAGAAATCCGGGTATTTAAAACCGAAACTTGATTTTCAATCCGGGCCAGAATCCATGTGATTCTGGATCTGGATTCGGATTTCAGGTTTGAACCCTTTTTTAAAAAAAAATTACTATCTCCTCTTTGAACCTTAAAAAAAAAATGTTGCTCTTAATTTGCAAGGAACAAACGCATAAGTCGATCAATGAGTGCAGAAGAGGTACATAAAATTGGGACATAATTGTTCAGTTTTCATAAGAAACACAGTTGCAATGGATGTAATTGAGAAAGTGGCCCCCAATAGCACATCTCATTACACTACCAATTAGTGGATTAATGGATACTTTGCATTCACTGTCCAAAATAAAGGACGCAGAGGATATCGGAACCAACTGACTATAGGCTTGTGGTTTACAAAGCTCCAGATATACTTTCCAAATGACCCAAACTCATCTATGACCTGGCATCAGCATATATCAATTGAGGAATGTTCAATTATTACACATCCATAAAATAGTTTGTGACAAAATGACACAAACTGTTGGGAATCATCAAAACTGATAAATGATGGGCCTTGCCAAATGCCAACTAAGAAAGTTGGCATGACGTTGAAAATAATAATAGATTAGGTGTATGAGTAACTCTTGAAATAAGGTATGATATGTCAGGCTTAATATATAAGTTTATCCTGTACAGTACACAAATTGCACATGGAACAATTCAACTACTTTGTTCACCAAACGGACATGACCAAATGATAACTAAGCTGCCCCTAGTACATGCTTCTTCTGCAGATGGAAATCTAAAAAGTGCATAAAAAAACATATATTCAAATCATTCTTCTGCAGATTGATCTTTCACTAGAGAATACAAATATGTTTGCGAGTATAATATAAAAACACCAACAGAAACTCACAGCTGCAAACCTTGCAGCTCTTAGCTACATCACCAAAATTCAGAGAAGTAAACTAACCTAATTCCCATGAGATTATGAAGAAATTAATGCACGATAATGCTGTTTAAAAACTGCTTTCTTTTCCCACAACATGATGAATATTATATATATCAAAACACGTACATATATTATATATATAGAGCATTTTATTCATTGATTTTCACATGCAGTACAAACTAGATCTCTCTACAAACTTTTATATTCATTTAATATCGAAACAAACATCTATAGATCAGAAAACTATCATGATCATCTATGATCTCCAATTCTCCATATCATTCCCAACATTTTTCACTTTTTTTTTCCCCCTCAATTTCCCATTATTTTCCAACATTATTTTCCCCTATATATACAACATATATAGAGCTTAAATATTGACTTGTATCACTGGTTTCATGAACCAAGGCTCAGGTGTCATAACTTTGCTGTAAACATGCATATAAGACATGATTGCTAAGATTGATGCCACTTAAAGGTGGTGAAGTAGCAGAAACAGTAATCATCATTACTGAACAACTTAATTTGCAACTCAAAGAGGAATTTACATGAAAATTAAGAAGCTTTCCTTATACAATACACTTACATAGCAATCATCAAGCAGAGACAAGGACCCCCTAGTCATGGTTATTTAGAAGACATAAATAAAAACATATCTTAATTAGTAAGAGTTTTATCCGAAACACTTACAAATCTATGGGTTCTAATGTTATAGAACCCTAGTGTATTTTTTCACAATTTTTCTATAAAGTCATTTTCAACAGAAACTAAATATATAAAAGTATAGAAATCCATTGCAAGAAAACCATGATTGATAAGGTCTAAATAAAACCCTATAATCAACTTGGATTTTTTTTTTAATCCATTCCTAATCCTCATGCAAAGTCATAGTTGTAAGGAGGAGAGAGAGAGAGAGAGAGAGAGAGAGATTACTGAACAATATGGGAATGGAGGCTAGGGGGTTTTGGTGATACGGTGATGGAGATTCGACTGCGGAGATGGCGATAGGTCACAGACTCAACACGGGGATGGAGGCTAGGGTTTCGCATAGAGAGAGAGAGAGAATGAGTCGAGACTTTTTTTTGGGGGGGTGAGAGGAAGAAGAACCGATGCAGTTAAGAAACAGCGTCGTTTTGAAATTTAAGCTCGATATGATTTAAGAAAGTAGGTATCTGGTTACCAATGCTGCATAAGTATTTGGAGAATAGAATCAGCAATGCAAGCTGATTCGAAAAAGATCGGCCACATTAAAGAATTAATCCGAGTTTATTAATTTTTTTTCCTTTACAGTTTACGGATTCTCTTTTAACAATAAAAAGATCATAAAGTTGAGTTGGGGTATTAATATGTATCATGATGTGTTTCCTTTTTGCAGATTGACACTGCTTCTGTTTTTAGAAGCCATTCGCTATATCAGATTCCTCCTGGGTGAAATTGAGGTGATGTACTGCTCTAAATATTATACTCGCCAATCTTTATTGTAAGTAAAAAATAATTTCACATAAAAAGCAAAGTCTCCAGCCTCAAAAGGAAGTAAATTCATGGAGTTCCTTCATGTAAAAAGAAATAGTAATAAAAAACAGATAAAATGACAAAACTGCTGCTTTTTCTTCTCTTCTTTGTAAATAAGTAGGCATGCCTCGTGCACGTTTGGGAGGAATTGTACATGCCCGTTTCTTAGTTTGTGCAGTAAAATGTGTTAATCGGATCTGATTTGCGATTTGGTGTCGGCAGGTTCAAATGGCGTTTTGGAGAAGTGCCTACATGGCACGTGAGGACTGGTTGGCTGGGAAACTCAATTTTCAAGACAGTCTGGATTGCAACGTTTCTCTTTTCAGATATTTGTTTGTTTTTAAATTTCTGGACAGAAAATGGTAGATTCAAGTTCATGCAGCATGCCACAAATAGTCAGCAAAGTGGCAATTGGATAGGCAGTGCCATGCGCCATATATATATATATATATATATATATATTACTCTGGATATAAATCGAGAAATCCAATATAATATTATATTTTTCTTAAGAGAAAGGTGTGGGAGAGCTAGGCTAAAAAGTTAATATCCTTTTTATAAGTGGATATGACGTACCACGGTAAAAGTCTATAATCATCGAATATTCATCCATATTGAGTGAAGATTAATAATTAATTAAGTAGATACAATAACACTAGTAAATTGCAGCTAAACTGGGAATTATAATATTCTAATCAGAATAGGATGGCGCGAAGGCGACATTTGGTGTAGGGAACTAACGTGAAGGCAACCAATTACGTACTACGAATCTCACAAGATGTAAGAAAGATAGTCCCGTTTGGATTGAGAGATCAAATAAGTTAAGATGAGTTTAGTTTATTTTTTAATATTATTATTATTTTAGAATTTAAAAATGTTGAATTAAGATTTAAAAAATGTGTATTAAAATTTGTATTTTGTATGAAAAATTAAAAAAATATAATGATGAAATAAAGATAAGTTAAGATGAGCTCAACTCACTCTCCAATTCAAATGGAGCCTAAAACCTTGCCCAAGCAAGCTTGCAAATACAAGATTCATTTTTACAATCCTTGTTTACATGAAAGTTGTCCAGCAATCATTTTTTTAAAGAGGAATGTACCTCAAATTTATTGAAAAGACCTTCACTTATGACAGTAGAAAATCGTGACTACAACTTCACCTTGACAATCCAAATAAACAAGGAAACCTGCAATCCTAGTTTGGTTTTTTATAATTTAATAATATAATATTAATTTTATCTTGTGTTAGTCCCCTTTTTAAAAATTATCTTGGCTCCTCTCTAAAATATTTAATCTAATTTAAAAATAAAATCCATCTCATATAATATAAAATAATATAATAATATGATGACATGTTTTTATTATAAATAAAAATAAAAATAAAAATAAAAAATAAGTTGGATGATTTCTAACTTATTTTTAATATATTTTATTATGATGACATGTTTTTAGATATCATATATTTTTTTCACACATAAATTGTATTAAACGTATTTTATTTTTATTATAGATCTTACTATTATAATATTTTATATTATATAAAAAATTATATAAAAATAAAATAAAAAATATTTTATATATTTTATTTTAATTTTACTTGACCCTAAAGTAATTATTTGACGCCACCAGTGAATCTGGGAATCCAAAAGGACTAAAACCACCACAATACTTATTAACCATAAATAAAGATTAAAAATACAATGTGATAAAAAAGAATCTCCAAACCAACCCAGAATTGAGGAATACAACCTGCATGCACTAAACATCCCTCAACCACAGACAAGGTAAGGAGCATTTGTTTAAGTCTAGCAATCGTTCACGCTAAGCTTCTTCAAGAAAATACCATATATTGGGAATAGATGATGACATTAACTGTTGGGATCGGCGGAAGCTCACAAATAATATGGAAACCAGAATATAACGTGGTTCGGCCAATTTAGCCTACGTCCACACACATAAAGAGGAAACATTGTATTAAACAACAAACCAATTATTTACAATGGTTTCTCTCAACTCTCACAGCTTCTAATCTCTCCAACGGACTTCACCTCCGACTCTCTGCTTCTCATTACAATCTTAAATGTATTTATAGGAGAAATAAATAATGTGAACATGTAATGACGGTGAAATTCGAAATTCCGGCGGCTTATATTTTCAGGCGGCGCCTACCTTCCGGCTGTTTCTATTCGGTGCCTAACTTCATCTTCCAGAAGCCTCCAGCTTCTTCATTTGCATGTGTCGATTTCTAACAATCTCCCCCTCAACACCAAATGGAGGATATCCTGACACATTTTAGTTCAAGGTACTTAACCTGACTATGTTTTTACATAACTCAAGTTTTTCGTATGTGACTACCTTTGTTAGCATGTCCGCTGGATTCTCGTTTGTATGACTCTTTACAAGCTTCAATAGCTGTTGCTCCATTACTTCACGTATCCAGTGATACCGAATATCGATGTGCTTTGTTCGGGAGTGGTACATCGAGTTTTTACTTAGATCAAGAGCATTTTGACTATCACAATAGATTCTGTACTCTTTTTGACTGACTCCCATTTCTTGGAGGAACCTCTTTAGCCACAACATTTCTTTACCTGCTTCTGCTATAGCAATATACTCTGCTTCTGTTGTAGATAAAACCACACATTTCTGCAGTTTGGACTGCCATGATACAGCTCCACCTGCAAATGTGTAAATATATCCTGATGTAGATTTTCTCCCATCAAGATCACCTGCCATATCAGCATCTGTATAGCCATCCAAGACTGGGTTAGCTCCCCCGTGGCACAAGCACAACTTTGATGTACCTTTAAGGTACCTGAGAATCCACTGTACTATTTTCCAGTGTTCTTTCCCTGGATTTGAAAGAAAACGGCTCACAACTCCGACAGCGTGAGCGATGTCAAGTCTGGTACAAACCATGGCGTACATTAAACTTCCTACTGCTGAATTTCTTGAACATTTTTTGGTGATGAGGGACATGAGCTCTTGCTCAATTTGAAGTGATTAGTCAGTGGAGTACTGACTGGCTTTGCTTTCTCCATGTTGAACCTTTTTAGTATTTGTTCAACATACTTTTCCTGTGACAGCCATAGCTTCTTTTTCTTCCTGTCACGAGTGATCCTCATGCCCAAAATCTGCTGGGCAGATCCTAAATCTTTCATCTCAAAGACTTTGGAGAGATCCTTCTTTAGCTTCCTGATAATGGATGGATCTTTTCCAATAATCAGCATGTCGTCAACATAGAGTAGTAACATCACGAAGTCACCTTCTGAAAATCTCTGGATGTAAACGCACTGATCTGCAGCAGTTTTCTTGTAGTCATGACTTATCATGAATGAGTCAAACTTCTTATACCACTGTCTGGGAGCCTGCTTCAAACCATAAAGGCTATTTTCCAACTTGCAAACCAAATGTTCCTTTCCTGGAACTTGGAAGCCTTCTGGCTGCTCCATGTAAATCTCATCATCAAGGTTGCCGTGAAGAAATGCTGTCTTCACATCCATCTGTTCAAACTCCAAGTCAAGACTTACCACCAATCCGAGTACCACTCGAATTGAAGTCATCTTCACAACAGGTGAAAATACCTCATCAAAGTCGATTCCTTTCTTCTGCTGGAATCCTTTGACGACCAAGCGAGCTTTGTGCTTCACCTGCTTGCCATCATTTTTTAGCTTGAACACCCATTTATTTCTCAGTGCTCTCTTATCGTTTGGAAGTTCCATCAGCTCATAAGTTTGATTCTTCTGTAACGAGTTCATCTCATCCTGCATAGCCTGCATCCATTTGTTGCTAATTTGATGAGATATTGCCTCCTGGAAGTTTTTTGGCTCCCCCTCATCTGTAAGAAGAATATAATCTGATTCTAGATATCTTCGTGACGGAATCAACAATCGCCCTCTAGAGGATCTGTCCTGCTGAGGTTGATCACCTGATAACTGTGGAAACTCTACAGTTTCTGATGGAGAAGGCAACTACTCCCCCTGCTCAGTAGTGGTTTCTCCGTTGTCAGTATCCTTTTCTTCTTCTGGGGAAACTTCCTGTCTATCTTCAGTGTTTGAAACAGACTGAAGTAGTAGTGAACTCGGAGCTGGTTCTGAAGCACTTGGAGTTATTTGTTCTAATCCAAACATCTGGTCTTCATGGAACACTACGTCCCTGCTTCTGATGACCTTCTTCGCTTTTGGATCCCATAATCTGTATCCAAACTCTTCATCTCCATAGCCGATGAAAAAACACGGAGTAGACTTTTCATCAAGTTTTTGTCTTTTCTCCTTGGATACATGTGCAAATGCTTTGCACCCAAATACTCTTAGATGAGAGTATGAAATCTTGCGGCCTGACCACACCATCTCTGGGACTTCAAACTGCAGTGGAACTGACGGTGTTCTGTTGATCAGGTAACAGGCTGCTTTTACTGCTTCACCCCATAATGGCTTAGGCAACTTTGTCATACTCAGCATGCATTTGGTTCGTTCCACAATGGTCCGGTTCATCCGTTCTGCTACACCATTGTGTTGTGAGGTGTAGGGGACAGTCTTCTCGTGTCTGATGCCATGTCTGGAGCAGTATTCTCTGAACTCTCGAGAAGTATATTTACCTCCATTGTCTATCCGGAGACATTTCAGCTTCTTGCCAGTTTCTCTTTCTACCATGGCATGAAAGTTTTTGAATTGCTCAAAAACTTGATCTTTCATTTTTAGGAAATACACCCACACTTTTCATGAAGCATCATCAATAAAAGTAACAAAATATTTGTTACCTCCAAGTGATTCAACTTCAAAAGGACCACAAACATCAGAGTGTACCAAGTTCAATAACTCTGATCTTTTTCCAGCAGATGTCTGGAATGAAACTCTATGCTGCTTACCAAATAAACAGTATTCACAAGAATTGAGAGCAATACCTTTGTTTACTGTAATCAATACTTTCTTTGCAAACATAAACACCCATTTTTCTCCCATATGGTCAAGTCTCCGATGCCACAAGTTTGGTGATGTATCATCTTCAGCTACATTGAGACTGTTTGCACATATCTTAGCACTTGATTTGTACAAAGTGCCACAGACATGTCCCCGTGCAACGACCATTGCTCCTTTCTTCAATTTCCAAGCATTGTTGCTGAAGATGCTCTCATAACCCTGTTGATCAAGGGTTCTTATAGAAATTAGGTTGAGTCGAAGATCGGGTACATGCCGAATGTCATTTAGCACCATAGTACAGCCAACACTGGTTTTTATTCTGACATCTCCAATGCCCACAATCTTTGAGAAACTCGAATTTCCCATCTTGACTGTACCGAAGTCTCCTGCCTTGTAAGTATTGAAGAAATCCTTACAAGGAGTGGCATGATAGGATGCTGCTGTATCTATTACCCACTCGGCTTCCTCACTTGAAACGTGCAAGCAAGATTCTTCACCAGCGGAAAGAAGTACACAATCTCCAGAAAGCGTCACTGCAGCTTCGCCTTCTTCGTGCTTTAACTAATTGCTTGGCTGATTTTGCTCCTTCTGCAGCTTTCGGCATTCTCTTTTAAAGTGGCATTCAATATCACAATAAAAGTATTTTCCCTGCTTTCGCTGTTTACCGCGACTTTGGGATTTCCCTTTACTTTGACTTCTGTTCCTTTCTCTACTTCTACCTCTACTATTTCTCTGATGCCTTCCTTCTGTTACAAAGGCATCTGTCTCGTCTCCTCCAATCTCCTTTCGTCTAGCCTCTTCATTAAACAAGGCGTCTATCACCATTGACATGGCGAGCTTTCCATCTGGAGCTGAATTACTAAGTGAGACCACTAACGTTTTCCAGCTATCTGGTAGGGAACTGAGAAGTAGTAGAGACTGCTCTTCATCTCCGAGCTTAAAATCTACGGATGCAAGTTGATTTACAAGATTCTGAAACTCGTTGGTGTGTGCGGCCACTCACGAAAATTCACAAATCCAGCCTTCTACCGGCTCTGATACCACTTGTTGGGATCGGCGGAAGCTCACAAATAATATGGAGACCAGAATATAACGTGGTTCGGCCAATTTAGCCTACGTCCACACACACAAAGAGGAGAAATTGTATTAAACAACAAACCAATTATTTACAATGGTTTATCTCAACTCTCACAGCTTCTAATCTCTCCAACGGACCTCACCTCCGACTCTCTGCTTCTCATTACAATCTTACATGTATTTATAGGAGAAATAAATAATGTGAACATGTAATGACGGTGAAATTTGAAATTTCGGCGGCCTACATTTTCAGGCGGCGCTTACCTTCCGGCTGCTTCTATTCGGTACCTAACTTCATTTTCCAGAAGCCTCCAGCTTTTTCATTTGCATGTGTTGATTTCTAACATTAACTAATTCAACTTCTGTGATTAATTAACACAGTGAAGGGTACTGAGATCCAGGAAGATGGCTGATACAAATCACATCCCCTTCATTTTTAGATCATCATGTATTAAATCTGGAAGTCAGCCGCGGAAGGCGTAAATGTACTTGCGATCAAATACAAGGGATTTTTCCTTGTGGCAATAACACCAACGATTTCGGTCATGTGAAGATCCTCTGGTTGCATCCGACCTGGGAGTTCCCAATCGAAATGATACAGCAGTTGAGCGAGAGGAAGTTCAACATTGGCAAGACCTAATAATAGTCCCGGCATATCCTCCTCCTGCACCAAAAGGGATATATTCAAAGCTATTCCCTTTGAGATCACTTGAAGTACTAGCAAACCTCTCTAGCATGAAACTCTCAGCATGATTCCAATATGCAGGATCTCTTGCAATTGCCCATGCATTTACGATGACTTTAGTTTTGACAGGAATTTCATATCCATCAATTTTGCATGTCTCTGTGCATTCTCTCTTGGGACTAACAGGGAAGCAGGAGGGTGTAACCTCAGAGTTTCTTGGATCACTAACTTTAAGTAAATTAGATTCTCAACGTCTTTCTCATGGACCTTTTTCTTCCCTCTCAAGGCTTGTCTTATCTCAGCCTGTGCCTTCTCCAAAATTGTAGGATTCCTCATCATTTCTAACATGGCCCAAACAACTGTGGTTGATGAAGTATCAGTTCCGGCAGCAAACATGTCCTGGAATGAAGTTAGAAATATTCACAGATTGTTCTTTAAGATATATATGTTAATGACAACGAGTGTGAATGAACCCAACAATTAGTACTTGGGATTCAACTTTTTTGTAAATTATAACGAACATGATAGCAGATATATGTACTAACAAAGATGACAGCCTTGATGTTCTTAGTTGTAATGGGGATCTCAAGGCCACTACTTTTCTGAAGGCGCAAAAGAACGTCAACAAGATCTTCATGCCCCGGTTCAGCCTCGCTAATTGATGCACTCATTTGGTTCTCCTTGTGCTCATGGATGATGTTTTCCAAAATCTTGTCAATCTTCCGATGCATCTCCTCTACTTTATTTTTCATTCCAATAATCACAATAAGAAATTTCTGTGAAGGAAACAAGTCGGCAATAAGAAATTTCTGTGAAGGAAACAAGTCGGCTAAGTCAAAGCCTCCTATTGTAGATATTGCTTCCCTAGCCAAGGATATAAATACATCAGGATCTTTGCATTTTCTCCAAAAGCTGCCTTGCATACAATGGTACTCATTAAATAATAGATCTTTTCTGTAAAATTGAACGATGATCCTGAAGATAAGCGGATGGAGTCGATGAGATTGCAAACCTCATCTTCTCGAAGAGAAGAAAAGGATTGGACCCTCTTGGCACTAAGAAGTTCCCTGACGCAAACTTTTCGCATTTGCCTCCAATGATCATTGAATGGAGAAAAGAAAATGTCTGAGCCATCATAACACAACTTTAGCTGCAAAAACTTCTTGCCTCTTCCCAAAGGCGAGGTCATGAGTCTTTAAAAACTCTCTGGCTAACCTGGGGGATATTGCCACAACTGCAGATACCTCGCCCAATTGCAAGTGCATGAGTGGCCTATGTTTTCTAGCCAATTCTCGAAGAGCATGGTGTGGTAGGGACCCAGCCAAGTTGTGCAAGTTCCCAATAAGTGGTAATTTCCAGGGACCCGGGGGAAATTTCTGAACTAATCTTTTGCATCTCTTTAAGAGCCAAATCAAAGCAAAGAGAAAGAGGGAAGTGGTGAGAGCCAAGGAATAATATTGGAGCATCATGGAAGAAAGGTGAGAAAGAAGTGATTTTTCTTCTGATTTCTTTCACTAAATATATATTCCCATAGTTATAGTTTCTCCACCAGCCGGTTGGTGAAATGTTACTTTTTTGCATGTTTTTGCTTTATGCAAAGTTCGATACAGTTGATAGCCACCCAAAGGTAGGCGAAGAATATAGTACGTACACTGGATTACTACAATTATTGCATTCCAGTAATTGTATAGTTTATGTTAGAATTATTGAGGGGGGAAAGAGTGATCCCCATGCTCCATGCCTATGTGCCCCATGTGAAATACCTAAATTTCTTTACTCTTTTTCTCTCCAAATTACCGCCCCCACATCCCCCGACACCCCCCCCCCCCCCCCCAACTTTCTTTTCTTGTCTGAATGAATCATCCTCTCTTTTAGTCTCAAACTCTTTATAAATTTTAGTTTATATGCACACATAGAAATGAAGAAAAGAAAAGAAAAGAAAGAAAGAGGAGAAAAAGAATAAAAGAAAAAGAGAAAATTCAGTTATTAAGAAATAAAGAGTTCCAAATATTTTTTCTTACAATAATAATTTTATTTTAGTTTTATAACACGTTATCAGTACAACGGTTCTACCAATTCTGAAACCAGTGGTCTTATTCCTCAAAAAATGTCAAACCTTACAAAATTGGAATTCGTTACTCTTGATATTTATGAGAAAAATTATTTATCATGGATTCTTAATGCTGAAATCCATCTTGATGCTATGAACATAGGAGAAACAATTAAATAAAAAAATCAAGCGTCTTTGCAGGACCGTGCTAAAGTAATGATTTTCCTACGCTACCGTCTTCATGAAGAATTAAAAATTGAGTATCTTACAATAAAATATCCATTTATTTTGTGAAATAATTTAAGGGAGAAGTATGAGCACCAGAAAACTGTCATCCTCCCAAAATCTCGTTATAAATGGTTGCACCTGAGGTTGCAAAATTTTAAAAGTATTAGTGAGTATAATTCTATACTTTTTAAAATTAGCTTAGTACTAAAATTATGCGGTGAGAACATCACCGATGATAATATGTTAAAGAAGACATATACTACTTTTCTGTCTCGAATGTGCTCATGTAGCAATAATATCAAGAGTGAAAATTCAAGAAATATTCTGAACTTATATCATGTCTTCTAGTAGCTGAGTAGAACAATAAGCTATTATTAAAAAACCACCAGTCATGCCCTACTAGTTCAATATCATTCTCTGAAATGAATGGTAATAGGTTTGTATCATTCCCATAAGTGAATGGTGATTTTTTCGAAAAAATCAAAAGCGTAGACGTGGTAGGAGAAATGATAGAATTATTGGTCCTAGAAGTGACAACATTAAAATGGATAATAATATACCGTATTACCAGATGTGGTACAACTCAAAAAGGGCAAAAGCCTCCAGAATAATTTTTCAAAGAGAGGTAAAGATGTGTGCTATAAATTTAGTATGACTAGAAATTGATCATGTACCTGTCGTACGGCCAGACACTTAGTAGATTTATATCAAGCATCTATAAAATGAAAGAATAAAAGGGTTGAAACAAATTTAGTAAAACTATCAAATGATTCATTTAATATAGATATCACTCATCTTGATATTTCTTATTTCTTTGAAAATCCTGATGGTAGAATTGATCACTTGATTGGAGATGGATGTGTTCCTCCCAATTAATGTATTTTCTTTATTATTTGTAATGAAAATTTTGAATATTTTACAAAATCATAGATCACATGGATAAACTTTTTATCTCTGAGTTGAATGCTAAAAATATCTGTTTGGCTAACAGTGTTACAACTCACACAATTCTCAAAAAAAAAAAAAAATTTCAAAATCTAACACTAAGCAAAACTTATGTCTATACCATATCAGGTTCATCAAATCTAATTGAGGGCTCTGGAAAAGTTTATATTGTGTTGCCTAATGAAATCAAATTTTGTATTAATGATACTCTATTTTCTTCACAATTTAAAAGAAATTTATTAAGTTTTAAAAATATATGTCGAGATGATTACCATATTGAAACGACCAATGAAAGTAGTAAAGAATATCTTTTTATTACTACGGGCCAGAAGTTCGTATTAGAAAAACTACCTACTCTCTCTTCTGGATTGTATTATACAAAAATGAGAACAATTGAATCATATATGATAGTGCACCAGAAGTGCATTGATTCCAAAGTATTTATGACTTGACATGATCGCCTTGAACATCTGGGATCAATAATGATGAGACGAATCATTGATAATTCACATGGACATTCCTTGAAGAACCAAAAGATTCTTTTACCCAATGAATATCCGTGCTCTACATGTTCCTAACGTAAGTTGATTATCAGACCATCTCCCTCAAAAGTCGTCATTGAATCTCTATCATTTTTACAAAAGATTCACAGATATATATGTGGGCATATTCATCCATCAAGTAGACCATTTAAATACTTTATGGTTTTGATTAATGCATCAAGTCGATGGTCACATGTTTGTCTACTTTCCACTAGAAATATTACATTTGCTAGACTTTTTGCTCAGACAATCAAACTACGAGCACAATTTTTTAAGTATCCAATTAAAACCATTCGATTGGATAATGTAGGCGAATTTTCGTCTCAAACTTTTAATAACTATTGCATGTCAATAGAAATAGATATTGAAAATCCTATTGTCCATACACACACTCAAAACAGTCTAACTAAATTTTTGATCAAAAAACTTCAGCTAATCGCTAGACATTTACTTATAAAATCAAAATTATCTGTTTCTGCTTGGGGACATGCTATACTTCATAAAATATCATTAATTTGTATTAGACCATCTGCATATAATAAATATTCATCATTACAGCTTGCATTTGGTTAACAACTAAATATTTCTCTTATTTGTACTTTTAGATGTACTGTATATATTCCAATTGCACTTTCACAGTGTACAAAAATGGGCCATCAACGTAAACTTGTGATATATGTTGGTTTTGATTCTCCATATATTATTAGGTACCTTAAACCACTTATAGGGGATATGTTTAAAGCACGTTTTAAGGATTGTCACTTTGACGAATCCACTTTTCCATTACTAGGTAACGAAAAATCGGTGCCTGAAGTACGACAAGAAATTAGTTGGGATAAAAAAGCTTTGTCTCAATTTGATCCTCCTACAAATGAATGTAAACTAGAAATTCAAAGGATTAATCATTTGCAAAATGTTACAAATCAATTATTAGATGTATTTACTGACACTAAAAATGTAGTAAAATCTTATATTCTTGTTGTTAATGCTTCAGCAATGATTAAGTCCCTGAAGGACAAGTTGTCAAAATAGCAATATGTGAGTCTAACACACGCTTGAAACGTGAAAGATCTATTGGTGCAAAAGATAAAATTTCCCGAAAAAAAAAGATACAAAATGAATTTAGTATTCCTGAAGAACCAATACCCACAATACAGGTTACAAATATCGTTGATACTCCTGAAGAGGTCAAATCTTCTATTCCAAAATCTCCTGAAAATAGATCTCCTGAAGAGGTGTTTCATGAAATGTTTTCTCCTGAAGAGGAACAGGTATCTGAAAATAATGACATCTCAATATATTTAATGAGTACTGGAGAAATTCTGAATAGAAATAAAACTGTTGTCGACAATATATTTTTATATAAGATGATCATTAACATTACCAGAAGTAATGAAGAAAGTGAGCTAAGAATCGTTGAAAAATGTCGACATAGAAATGATTGGCCAAAATGAAAAGTAGCTATTGAAGTTGAATTAAACTCACTAGTAAAGTAAGAAATATTTGGACCTGTTGTCCAAACACCAAAGGGTGTAATGCCTGTTGGATATAAATGTGTATTTGTACAAAAACGAAATGAGAAAAATAAAATTGTGTGGTACAAAACACGACTTATCGCACAAGTTTTCCTGCAGAAATCCGATATTAATTATGAAGAAACATATTCTCCTGTTATGATGCAATCATATTCAGATTTTTGATTGGTCTAATTGTTACAAAAGGATTAGAGATGCGGTTGATGGATGTAGTCACTGCATATTTATATGAATCTTTAGATTATGACATATATATATATATATGAAAGTCCCTGAATGATATAAAATACCTGAAGCATCTATAAGTACATCTAAAAATATGTACTCTATCAAATTTCAAGGATCTTTATATGGGTTATAACAATTCGGACACATGTGGTATAATTGTCTAAGTGAATATCTATTGAAAGAAAAATTTGAGAATAATCATATGAATTATAACAATTCGGACCATATATTTTTATTAAGAAATCAGAATCCAGATTTGCCATTATTGCGGTATATATTGATGATTTAAATATTGTGAGAACTCCTGAAAAGATTTCAAGAATCGCTACATATTTAAAGAATAAATTTGAAATGAAAGATTTTGACAAAACAAAACTTTATCTCGGCCTGCAGCTCGAGTACTTGCCAAATGAAATTTTTATTCATCAGTCCATGTATACAGAAAAAATCTTAAAGTACTTTTATAAGGACAAAACTCATCCCCTGAGTACTTCAATGATTGTTTGATCACTTAATATGAAAAATGATTCATTCCGTCCTTGTGAAGACGATGACGAAATTCTTGATCCTGAAATACCATATCTCAGTGCAATTGAAGCTTTGATGTATCTTGCAAATTGCACTCAACCTAATATTACATTTTCAGTTAATCTGCTTGCAAGATATAATTCTGCACCAACTTGAAGACATTGGAATGATATTAAATATGTCATTCGTTACCTTTATAGTACGGTTGATATGAGATTATTCTATCAACGTGGATCAAGTTCATAATTGATTGGGTATGCAGATGTAGGTTATCTTTCAAATTCACACAGAAGTAGATCTCAAACTGGATATTTATTTACTTATAGAAATACTACTATATCATGAGATCTGTCAAGCAGACACTATCTGTCATATCCTTAAATCACTCAGAGATCATTGTTATTCATGAAGTAAGTCGAAAGTGTATTTGGCTTAGATCAGTGATTCAACATATCCAAGAAAAGTGTGGTCTTTCTATGATCAATAATAGCCCAACAATTTTATATGAAGATAATACTGCTTGTATCACTCAAATCAGAGGAGTATATATCAAAGGTGACAGAACCAAATATATTTCACCTAAATTTTTTTATACTCACGAACTTTAAGAGAAATGTGAAATTGATGTCAAGAAGATACGATCAAATGATAATCTGACAGATTTATTCACAAAGACATTACCAACTGCAACATTTAAGAAAATTGTGCAAAATATTGGAATGTGAAGATTTAAAGATCTGTTGTCATGTACTTTTCAGTGGGAGTAAATGTCCTGAAAACTTGTGCTAATTGTACTCTTTTTCCTTCGCTGAAGTTTTGTCCTATTGGATTTTTCTTTGTAAGGTTTTAATGAGACAATTTTAAAGCACTTGGATGTATATAAGAATACTATATTCTTTTTCCTTCGCCATTGATTTTTCTTCTTACTGAATTTTTCCTTAGTAAAATTTTAACGAGATAGATTTTTTATGGGTGGTTATTCAAGGAGGAGTGTTAGAATTATTGAGGGGGAGGAAGGCAATAAATGACTCTCCATGCCCCATGCCCATGTAATACCCCATGCCCATATGAATCCCCTAATCTCTTTGCTCTTTTTTTTTTTCAAACCGCCTCGCACTTTCTTTCCTTGTTTAAATGAATCATCCTCTCTCCCCGTCTTAAAATCTCTATAAATAGAGAGTTTCAGTTTCAGTTTATATGTACACACAGAAACGAAGAAAAGAAAAGAAATAAATAAATGAAGAGAGAGAGAGAAATAAAGAGTTCTAAATATTTTCTTTTGTAATACTAGTTTTTATTTTAGTTTTATAACAATTTATATATTATCAATCTATTATTATTTATTATTTAAGTATTTGATACGTAATTGGACCAAAAACCCGATATCTTATTACCTATATAATTTTCAGAACCATTTATGTTGTTTTTGTTGGGGCACGTTATCTTATTGGGTATTAATCTTGACATTATTCTTATTCTTTCATATAATAATATGATTTGAATTAGGTGATCTTAGATGATCTATAAATAGTAGGAAAAAAATAAAATATTAAATAATAGTGAATGATATTAGAGAGTAATTAAATGTAAGTAAATAATAATAATAAAATAATAAATACTAATAGAGTGACCTCATATCACTCCACCATCTAAACACACTACCTTAACATTTGTTGAAAGGTTTTGTTGGGACAAAATAATAGGCCTTTCAACTCCCTCACAATATAACATATTTAGGAGGGCAAACTCGAATGACAGTACCAGTGACCGAGATACCCGACTATATTTGCATTCATATCCAGATTTATAATGTGGTCCAAGCTAGTACCAGTGAATATACCTGGTTATAAATGTTTGAATATACGGTTATCTGGATTGTAACTTAATATTGGTTGATGTCTTAGTAGATACCAACAATGTTCAAATTGAAACGCTGCCTTTTGGTTTTCACGAGACATATTAACACTACAAGAAAAACGAATATTTGTGATATTTTAATTGTAATGAGAATAATTATTTATGATGAAAATAGACAAAATAAAATGAAATATCATAAGTAATCATTTTGTTTGCAATCAAAATATCACAAATATCCATTTTTTTATAGTAATTTTCCAACTGAAAACATAGACAAAATAATGATAATTAGAATCATTGTATGTGTATTTGGTAGCGTCACCCATGCCTGTTGAAGCTCAAAATCCACGATCGAATGGATATGTTGGCGCACTAGTGATTCCGCCGAAAAGCTATGACTTTATTTCCAAGCCCACTCTTTCAAGGTGCTAACAGAGCACGTTCTTGAAAAGATCCTACAAAAGCCAAATTCTTCAGAGCATTTAGTCACTTGTACAAAAAAACCGAAAAAATAATTTAAAAACCAAATGAATCTGGGCAGCCTACTCATGAACAGAATCTAGAGTATTCTACAGTGAAAATTCTCCACTACTAAGTACTAACGACCGTTGTAAAGATAGCGATATTCTCAGGCCCATAAAACAGGTATACGTAAAAAGAAAATGAGACAATTTAATAATTTAATCAAACATGGAATAGGTATGAAATTACACAGCATGTGACAGCAAGGCGCTATATAAGCAGATATGCACTAATGTTAGAGCAACATGTAGGAAAAAGCTAATTACGAAATTGTAACACAAGAAACCTTCATCGAATGTAAAGTAAGTATAGAGTATACCAACCACGTACACAGATTATCAGTACAAGTCTACTTCCAGAGATAAGTTGATTACCTGATCATTGGCCATCCAAAACAATACTTATTAAACCAACGTCGACCCAGCCTACCCAGGAATCCAAAAGGACTAAACAGGGGCGGCTTAATGTAGATTGAGGCGTTAGGCGAAAAATTAAAATGAGATATTTTATTTTGTATTTATTATTATATTAAATGTTAAATTGATTTATTTTAATTCTTTAAAATCTAAGAAGAAAAGCTACTTAATAAAGATGGTGGATAATATATGAATCAATAATTTTTTAATATATGAACTAATGAGAGATAATTTATTTTAAAAAATAGAAGTCATGGAACAATTGAAACAAATTAGCGTTAGTTCAAGTAAAAAATGATAACGATTAAAAGAAAAAAAATATTAAATAAATTGAGGATAGCTTAAGTAAATTTAGATTATTTGTTTTGCATGTAATTCGCTTTTCTTTATATAATATAATTTTTTCTCTTTTTTTTTTTTTTTTTTAATTTTGTGCCATTTTTTTTTAAAATAAAAAGTCGTAACTTTTTATATTCTGGAGCTCACATGGGTTGGGGGCCTTAGGCAACTGCCTAAGTCGCCTAACCCATGAGCCGGCCCTGAGACTAAAACAACCACACGATACTTATCAAACCAGAAATAAAGAACAAGAATACAACGTGCTAACAAAACCAACCAAGAAATAAGCTAGGAATACAACCTGCATGCACTAAACATCCCTATTATATTAATAAGTGAAACTAAGTTCAGAAAACTATTATATTGTTGAAAATGGAACTACATGCATGTTGAATTTAATGATTTTCAACTGTAGTCCTTATTATATATATTCAATGATTTGCCGGCTATCAGACATTAATTTTGGTTGGTTTTATTGGTTGGTTGTTCTTTTTGTTTTAGTTTCTTTGATGGTGGTTTTTTTTAGGCTTGTTTAGAGACTATTGGTTTTATTTTATAGGTCTGTTTAGCTCTTATTATAGACTTGTTTACTTTGTTTTTATCCTTTACGTTTGTTGGTTTATATTTAGGAGGTTTTTTTTTTAACCAAAGAGCCGGTAGCTATTCTTCTCGTGACTCCATCCCAAATTTATTAAAAAAATCTCACTTATGACGGATGAATATCATAGTTACAAAACAAGCATTTGAGAGATTACAGAATAAGAAAATAAAATCTTCCCAAATACAACCCAACAATCCAAACAGAACAAAAAAAAAAAAGAATAAAACCATCTAAACAGGCCTATCAACAAATAAAATAAAACTAAACAAGCCTAATAAAAACAGAACAAAACTCTAAACAGTCCTAATAAACCAAAACAAAGCATACTAAGAAAACCAATCAATATCTGATATGCAGCAAAAAAAGCCTATCCAAACGTAATATACCTCTTAGCGGCATCAGCAGCTCATGTATATCATAGAAGCGGCGAGTGACCACCTCCTCCCCCAACCGAGCGAGGAAATCAATTGCAGAATTACCCTCTCGAAACTGATGAGTAATAGTAAAATTAATTTCAGCCAAAATCATAAGGAGTTCCTCCCAATAATACCATAAATACCAGTATAAACATTTTTTTTCTTTAAGCCACTTTACAACTAGCATAGAATCCGACTCCAACTCAATAGATGTGAAACCTATATCCTTGCACATGCGAATTCCCATGATTAATACTCTCAACTCAACCAAGTTATTAGTACCATGACCAAAGGGGTTAGAGAAAGCATCCAAAAATATGCCCTGATGGTCACGAATCACCCCACCCCCACCACAGTTGCTTGGGTTACCCCTACAACTTTCATCTACATTAAGTTTTACCCATCCTTCCTTTGGTTTACTCCAATAAATCAACCTCGGCCTTCTAATAGGGCAATGGACAACATGGATATTCAAAGCTTCCAAGATAAATTTATCACAAGCAGACACTGACTTGCTTTTAACAAACGAAGAAGATAAAATACGTAACCAATATTTTATCTTTAGCCATACACCAACCGTATTTTCATACTTGCCTTCCATTCTCACTTTACAGCGACGCAACCAAAGTCTCCAAAAAATATTGCAAGGAAGGATACCAATGAGAATACATTTTAGTGAGGATTTTTTAGCAAATGAGAACGAAAACTGAACCATTGCCCAAATACAACCCAACAAAACAAGCATTAGAGAGATTACAGAATAAGAAAATAAAATCTTCCCACATACAACCCAACAATCCAAAAAGAACAAAAAAAAAAGAATAAAACCATCTAAACAGGCCCATCAACAAATAAAATAAAACTAAACAAGCCTAATAAAAACAGAATAAAACTCTAAACAGGCCTAATAAACCAAAACAAATCAAGAAAAACAAAGCATACTAAGAAAACCAATCAATATCTGATATGCAGCATAGAAAGTCTATCCAAACGTAATATACCTCTTAGCGGTAGCGACAGCTCGTGTAAATCATAGAAGCGGCGAGTGACCACCTCCTCCCCCAACCGAACGAGGAAATCAGTTACAGAATTACCCTCTCGAAACTGATGAGTAATAGTAAAATTAATTTTAGCCAAAATCAGAAGGAGTTCTTCCCAATAATCCCATAAATACTAGTATAAACATTTTATTTTTCTTTAAGCCACTTTACAACTAGCATAGAATCCGACTCCAACTCAATAGACGTGAAACCTATATCCTTGCACATGCGAATTCCCATGATTAATGCTTTCAACTCAACCAAGTTATTAGTAGCATGACCAAAGGGGTTAGAGAAAGCATAAAAAAATATGCCCCGATGATCACGAATCACCCCACCCCCACCACAGTTGCCTGGGTTACCCCTACAACTTTTATCTACATTAAGTTTTACCCATCCTTCCTCTGGTTTACGCCAATAAATCAACTTCGGCCTTCTAATAGGGCAATGGACAACATGGATATCCAAAGCTTCCAAGATAAATTTATCACAAGCAGACACTGACTTGCTTTTAACAAACGAAGAAGATAAAATACGTAACCAATATTTTATCTTTAGCCATACACCAACCATATTTTCATACTTGCCTTCCATTCTCACTTTACAGCGATGCAACCAAAGTCTCCAAAAAATATTGCAAGGGAGGATACCAATGAAAATACCTTTTAGTGAGGATTTTTTAGCAAATGAGAACGAAAACTAAACCATTGCCCACCATGACTGATGTACTCTGTTAGGAATACCCAAACTAATTTTTGCAAATTTCCAAACTAACGTTGCAATCTCACCCGAATTAAGAACATGATCCACAGTTTCTGAATCACCTTGGCTACAACAATCACAATGTGAAACCAATGGTATTCGTAAACTTTTTATACGATCATCCACAGTTAAGCTATTAAACTTTGCCTTCCACATACACACGACAATCTATTTTGGGATAATCTGATGCCAAATCCACTTAAATAATCAGAAAACTATAATATTATTTTTGGTTGTTTAGATCATTTCAAGATTAATGATGTAAGACAATATGATTCTTTACGAATTTTTGACAATTAAATTTAATGATTTTGGATTTTGGATTTTTTTTTTTTTTTTACTGCTTAGAATAGACTATTCTTAGTACATAACATTTTAGGATTCTAAATGATAGAATTTCCTTTTTTTGTGTAATATATGATTATTATTGCCCTCCTTTATATTGTATAGGTAGACATAATTTTTTGTATCTTGATATGACATTTTGATTCTTTTTAATAAAAATAATTCTTTTCCATAATTGTTTTTTACAATTGGGCAAACGTACCTTGCACATTGCTATTATATATATATATAATATTACTCTGGATAAATTGAGAAATCCAATATAATTATATTTTCTTAAGTGAAAGGTATGGGAGAGCTAGACTAAAATCCTTTTTATAAGTGGGCATGATGTACCATGGTAACAGTCTATATAATCATCGAATAATATACATCCATATTATATTATATTTCTAGATCATCATTATCATCATCATCTGATTATAATTTAAAACAGCTTAATTAATTTATTTGAGACCAACAGCATCGATCTGATGGTCAACACTTTTAAAAATTGAACACAGATGGGTCTATTATAATTTATATGTAGTTAATTAGTAATATAATAATAAGTACTGATATTATTCAATTAGAATCATGATTTTGAGTGAAGATCAATTAATTAATTAATTAATTAAAGAGATACAATAACACTGGTAAATTCAGCTAAACTGGGAATTATAATGTTCTAATCAGAATAGGATGGCAAGGCGACATTTGGAAATTATTGAAAAAACTCTTATTTATGATGGAAGAATACCATAATTATAACGTGATTCTTGGGAATTCCAAATAAACAAGAAAACTAATTTAGGAATCCAAAAGGACTAAATACACCACAATACTTATTAAGGCCTAGTTTGGATTGAGAGATGAGATGACTTGAAATAAATTTAGTTTATTTTTTAATGTTATTATTATTTTAAAATTTGAAAAAATTGAATTGAGATTTGAAAATTTTGTATTGAAATTTAAAAAAAAAATTTATTAGAATTTGTATTTTGTATGAAAATTTAAAAATATATAATAATAAATTTGAGATGAGAATACAACGTGGTAACAAAGAATCTCAACGTGTTAACAAACCGGCCCTAAACCAGAATAAGAGTACAACGTGGTAACAAAGAATCTCAAAACCAATTCAGAAACAAGGAATACAACCTGGCATGCACTAAACATCCCTCAACCGCAGAAAGGTAAGGAGCATTTGTCAAGGCGCAACAATTAAACCTTTAAGTCGGCCAGCAATCATTGACGCTAAGATTTTTCAAGAAAATATACCATATATTGGGAATAGATCGATGATGACATTAACTAATTCAAGTTCAGTGATTAATTAACACCGGGAAGGGTGAAATCCAGGGAGATGGATATAAATGATTATCTGATATAATATACCCTTCATTTTCAGACCCTCAGAGTTTCTTGGATCACTAGCTTTAAGTAACTAAGATTCCCAACGTCTTTCTCATGGACCTTTTTCTTCCCTCCCAAGGCTTGTCTTATCTCGGCCTGTGCCTTCTCCAGAACCGTATGGCTCTTCATCATTTCTAACATAGCTTAAATTTCATAAGCTTAAATTTCACATTTGAAAATAAGCTCTAAGTGGACAAATTTAAAAGGGACGAGCCTATTAAGAGTATGCAATTAGATTTAGATTCTATAGAGTTTTTATTCAAAATCTGGGACCAAAATGCAAAAGAGATCATCAACAAATATGTGAGAAATTATTGGCTTACATTTATCCTCTTGAAAAACATGGACAAGATGATCGGGAGATCATGGAACGCCCTATTCACTTTTCTCGGTGCGCACTTTTATTCACTTTTCGATTTGCTCTTTTTATTTTGTGAAGTAATTGAAATTTGGGTCTACCTTTTTATTTTTGTTTCTTTGGTCTGTTAGAAAGCAGAAGATAATTTTAAAACTTGGAAGTTAATGTTGATATGTCGAGTTTCTTTCTTTCATTCTTTCCTTTTTCCTCTCTTTTAGATTTTTTTCAATAATTAAAAATGTTAGTGAAATACACAATAATATAATAAAAATTACAGCAAATACACAACAATATAATAAGAATTAATTACAATAAAATAAAATTAAAACGACATGATCAATTTGGCTGAGACACGAAAATCTTGCTCACTTTAAGGAGATTCAAGCCCCTTGCAGTTTATAATCTCAGATTAACCAGTACAGCAGAATATCTCTTGACCCGACTCCTCCAACATACAACAGTCTTACTGATCGTCGTATGACTCAAACAAACTCTACATAAGTGAATGAGCCCAAAGATCTACCAAAGGAGCACATTTTTTTATTATTTGGAAATACTTTCAAAAATATATACACAACTTTATTTTTCTTGTCTCTCTTTTTCTAAAAAATAATGTTTCTCCCTCAAACGCCTTGAATAACCGAAAACACACATAATTAATATAAAGTTTATTGTTGCTTCACTTGTTTCATCCGAAGTAACGGCAACCAAAATGAAAAGCTCGTTAGCACTTAAAAAGATATCCAACGGAAATGTTATTAACAACAACAAAATAAGAGTGAAACTCACGGAAAATAATAAATATTATTAAAAAATATCACCATAAAATAAGATGGACTGATCATAACAAGAAATTTGGATCCTATTTGTTAAGTGTTTTTGTTCTCTCCCTTTATTTTTTTGAATAAAAGTTTCTAAAGAATATTATATATATATATAAAAGAATATTCTTGCTAAGAATATGTGAAGATGTCTTTAAAATTTGCTAATTCAGTTTGCTTCCCCCAGTAGTCATTACCTCCCAAGTCCCAAGTTCTTCTACTTTCACAGTTCTACTTGTGAGGTTCATTTTCCTTAAATTTATGGTTAAGTTGGAAGTATAAACTTTTGGGCCCATTTCTGCTGGTACTTTTGTACATTTGATAAGACTCGTAGCAACGAATTTGTTTTGGAGTTTGATTGTTTCGTATCGGATACGAGTAGAACTAAGGGCTTTGTACTCCCAAACAATATCTCGTGATATCGAATAGTACGTAAATATAAAAAAAAAATAGTTAAAAATAAAATGCTTGATTAAAATTTGAAAAATAAGAGAAAAAAATTAAAATATATGTATTATAAAATTAAAAATTTGAAAAAATCGACCTATTATTTTTAATATTTTGTTTGTAAGTGGGAAATTTGTATTAGGTTACTCTTTTAAAATAAAATATCGTCCACACAAACAATGGCTAAAACACCCAGCCAAATTACGAATTGAGTAATGAGAGTAAGGGACAGATGGCGAGCAAATATAGTGTAGGAAATACAAATTAATAAACAATGGAGTTATTCTACTTAGTAGTTCTACACTACACAAATATTATTGTCTTATTGAGACGTAGAACTCTTTTATTTTTTCTAACAGGTGTGTAGTATAAAGATGATGAACAAAATTTTTAATATGCAAAGGTTTCAAGTTATGCGCTAATTTGTTTTCCTATTGGTTTCATTAAAATGGCTTCGAACACGCTTAAAATGGAATTTTTTGGATAATTTGAAAGAGCTAGCTAGGAAGTTTGCTCCTGAATTTTGGTAGCGTTAAGAAGTCTTGAAGCTTTCCTGATTGTTTTTTTATCAATTAAAATTTTTTAAAAAAAAACATGGCGATATTCCTTTAACAATTAAATTAGTACTTATCATTGTTTTTATCATAGTACACTTAGATGTCATAGACTCATATACGTACGCTCTCGTTTGGTTCATTGAGGTCTGACTGTTACTTTGACTCTATCTAGGGGTGTAAAAAGACCGAACCGGACCGGCGGACCGGACCGGACCGGTTGTCCCGGACCGGGACCGGACCGGACCGGTTGGAGTTCGGTCCGGTCCGGTCCAAAAAATATATGGACCGGAAAATTCCGGTCCGGTCCCGGTCCAGGGAGTTCATCCCCCTGGACCGGACCGGACCGGACCGAATCCTTTTTTTTTTTTTTTAATTTTTTTTAAATATATGTATATAAAAATAATAATATAAAAATTTTAATATTAATATTAATATTAATATATAATATATACTCTTATAATATTAACATATAAATAATAAGTGTATTATTATTATTTAATATATTATTACTAATTTATTATTATTTACTAACATATAAATATATAATATACTAATATAAATTGTAATAATGTTATTACTTATTAGTTATAGTTTATTAACATATACTAATGTAATAATATTATTAGACTATTAAATTATTAGTTATAGTTTACTAATATACTTAATATTTAATATTAACTAATATATTAATAGATAATATATACTCTTATATATTAATATATAAATAATAAGTGTATTATTATTATTTAATATATTATTAATAATTTATCACTATTTACTAACATATAAATATATAATATACTAATGTAAATTATAATAATGTTATTACTTATTAGTTATAGTTTATTAACATATACTAATGTGAAAGTGTTATTAGACTATTAGACTATTAGTTATAATTTACTAACATACTTAATATATAATATATACTAACATATTAATATATAATATATACTTTTATAATATTAACATATTATAATTTATAGTAATTAAATTTGGACCAAAAAAATATTTGAT
This sequence comes from Platycarya strobilacea, assembly GCA_036898215.1. Classification (NCBI taxonomy): domain Eukaryota; kingdom Viridiplantae; phylum Streptophyta; class Magnoliopsida; order Fagales; family Juglandaceae; genus Platycarya; species Platycarya strobilacea. The sequence goes on along the minus strand of CM072547.1, from coordinate 39,451,882 downwards.
TATTGTATAATTATATATTAAATTTAGCCCATTAAATCATATGGAGCACCCCTGGACCGGACCGGACTGCCCCTGGACCGAATTGGACCGGACCGGTATGGACCGAACTCCTGTTCGGTCCAGTCCAGGGTGAGAGAATTTTTGGACCGAATGAAATCGGTCCACAAATTTCCCGGACCGGACCGGACCGGACCGAACCATTTACACCCCTAACTCTATCATCTGTGAGAAATGATTTGTCATATTAAAAAGTACTTAAGGTAAACCTAATGTCCGCCACGTTGGGGAGGGAGCATATATTGACCCCTCCTTCAAAAATAATTTTGGCCCTTCATAAAATTTAATCTGATATAAAAATAATAAAACACTTCTCATATAAAATAAAATAGATATTTTTATTATAAATAAAATTAAAGAAAAATTCTAACTATAACCGACAATATTTCTATTCTCTTTCCAATTTCCATAGCATTTCAATCTTCAGTTATGGCTTACAGTTACGGTGTCGGTAATGCCGCATTCTGCCACTTACACTTACAGACTGGCATTTCTTTGGCACACGGCACTGCCGCACAACATATCATACTTCACATCTTGTCTTTCACATTTTATTTTATCTATCTTCCAACATCAAAACGAAGAAAAGAAACAAACGCTTTACCTGCTCAACCAGCGCGACAGACCCATTTCCAATTTCTGATCTCCAAAAATCTTCTCGCGATCTCGCCTACAGCCTCTTCCGTTCTCGCCTATAGCCTCCTCAGTAACACAGCCGCAGGTAAGCTGCTAAGCATCTCACATGATGGCATCTCGCATGATGGCATCTCTGATCTCCCTCTCTCAGCGCTCTTGGCTCTGAGTCTCGCTCTCGCAAAAATTAACAAGTTAGGACTGGTCCACTTCTAGGTCCTTCTTAAGTGAAGCTTCGAGAAATTATCAAACTAAGAAATAGACTTACTTTTTTTTTTTTTAGCAGAAACGGGCTTACTTATTTAGGCCTATAAGATTATTTATTTATTTTTATTATTTGTTTAGTAGGTTAATACTTTTTTCTATTTAAAGTTTAGTATACGATTTACGAAGGTTGACTAATATTTTTTTATTTATATTTAGTAGAACTAGACTAAGTGCCAGTTTCTATATAGTACTGTAAACTAACATTTTGGTTTTTTAGTAGATTAACATACATAGTTGACAGCTCCACCAGCTCTCACGATCCCACGGAGCACCATTTATTTACATCTTTGTCTACATGCAGCCCGCAGGTATGCCTTTTCTCTTTATAAAAATTTTATATTGGTATTAATCATATTATATATATTACATATATTAGTTGTGTATGGATTTAAATATGTACTGATGTAAATTGTTTTTTTATAGCATTATGTATTATGTGTATTAATAAATTGTTTGATTTTCAATTTTAAATTATTTAACTTTAATTTGACATCTTATTACTAGATTCATAAATAATGTCTAAATTAAAAATTATCAACTCATTCTTCAAAAGAAAAGAAGTCGATCTTTCAGAAAATTCTTCTAAAACTCTAAGGATTGAACTTGAGGAAAATCCTAATCTTAACTCTCCAATTTTGGAATTTGATAATTTATTCTACATCGTCAACATTTGATTCTAAAGAGATCAATCTATCTTCTCTACAACGTGATGAAATAAGATTACGTTCTTCGATATGGGATTATCTAGTCAATCAGCGTGATGAAATAAGAAGAACTTATTTAAAAATGAGTTCATATCAAATATATCTCTCAAAATATTTATTTTCTGGTTCTGAAAAGCATCCTTGTCGCTTTCAAGATTTATGGTTTGTACAATTTGAATCTTGGTTAGAGTATTCTCTATCAAAAGATGCTGCATATTGTTTACCTTATTATCTTTTTACAATAAAAGCATCTCAACGTTTTGGATGAGATGTATTTACTGTTATGAGATTTATAAATTATAATAAGATTAATGATGGAAAACATTGTGGCTTTTTGAATCATATTGGGGAGGGTTATTGTTCTTGTTATAATAATGTTGTGAGATCTTGTGATGATTTATTAAAACAATCACAGCATATTGATAAAGTAATGAATGCACAAAACTCTGAATAAATTCTCAATAATCGACTCTGAGTAAAAATAACTATTAATGTTGTTCGACGACTTGCATTTCAAGGATGTGCCTTTAAAGGTCACGATGAGACAACTTGATTCAAAAAATCGAGGTAATTTTCTGGAGATGTTTAAACTCTTGGCTTCGTATAATGACAAGGTTAGAAAACTTGTTTTGGAAAATGCTCCTAAATCTTCAAAGTATACTTCACCCCAAATTTGAAAAGAGATTTTGAAAGTTCTTGCAATGAAAGTAAGAAATAAAATTTCGTGAAGATGTTGGGGATTCTCGATTTTGCATTATTGTTGATGAAGTACGAGATGAGTCTAAAAGGGAGCAAATGGCTATAATCTTGAGATTTGTTGATATTGATAGTTTTATACAAGAACGGTTATTTGATCTTGTATATGTTAAAAATACATCAGCATTAATTCTAAATAATAAAATATCTGCAGTTCTTTCTCGTTATTGTCTTAATATTCAAAATATTCGTGGGCAAGGATAAGATGGTGCTTGTAATATGCGTGGTGAATGGAATGGATTGCAAGCATTATTTCTTAAAGATTGCCCATATGTATACTATGTTCATTGTTTTGCTCACCGATTTTAGTTAGTATTAGTTGCTGCATCTAGAGAGGTGGTTTCTGTTAATGAGTTTTTCTCAAATTTAAACTTTATATCAATGTGTGGGCGCTTCATGTAAACGTAATGATGAATTGCAAGCTGTTCAGGCAACACATATTGCACATATGATAGCCATTGATAAACTTGAAAGTGGAAAAGGAGCTAACAAAATTGGCACTATCAAATGAGCTGGTGATTCTCGTTGGGGTTCTAATTTTTATTCTATTTGCAATCTACTACAAATGTTTGAAGCCACTTGCTCGGTGTTTGAAACCATAATAAAAGAAAGATCTACTTACTCTCAACGCGAGGATGCGAATGCTACTTATAAAATGATTATCTCATTCCAATTCATATTTATTTTACATTTAATAAAGGAAATCATGGGTATTATTGATGTTCTTAGTCCAATTTTGCAGCGAAAATATCAATATATTTTGAATGCCATGAATATGGTTTCTACTACAAAATGACTCATTCAAAAGTTGAGAAATGAAGGTTGGGAAATTCTGCTTGAGAATATTGTATCTTTTTCCAAGAAATTTGATATTGACATTTCAGAATTGAGCTCTCATTATGTACAAGGTCGTGGTCGTCATCAACGAGATCACATTATGATAGAGCATCATTATCATTTTGAAATTTTTAATGCTACTATAGATTTTCAAATGCAAAAGCTTGACAATAGGTTTGGTGAAAGAATGACAAAGTTTTTGACCCTTAGCTCAGCTTTGGATCCAAATGATGGGTTATAAATCCTTTAATATTGATGGTATATGTTGTCTTGCGGAAGAGTATTATCCTCTTGATTTTTCTGAGAATGAGAAAATCAGTTTGAAGTTTCAATTGAAGCATTTTGAAGTTGATGTGCTTAGCAATTTGAAGTTTCAATATTTGAGATCCATTGTAGATTTATGTCAAAAATTGGTAGAGACAGAGAAATCAAAGATATATTATCTTATTGATAGATTGATTCGTTTAATTTTGACTCTTCTAGTGTCTACAACAACTAGTGAACGTGCATTTTCAGCTATGAAGATTGTTAAAATAAGACTTCGTAACAAGATTGAAGATGAATTCTTAGCAAATAATTTAGTTGTCTATATTGAAAGAGAAATAGCTAATAATTTTGATTTAAATTCAATACTTGATTATTTTGTTTGTTTAAAAGAATGCAAGTTATAATTTTAGACACTCTATATTTCTTTTGTTTAATATATTTGTATGAGCGTCTTTATATTATTTCAATGATATATTATTCTTGACTTATCAAATACTTTTTTAATATATAAGTTGTGTTAAACATATTTTATTTCTATTATAAATCTTATTATTAGATTATTATATATCGTAAAAAGAATTCTATAAAAGTAGAATAAAAAATATTATATACATTATTTTAATTTTATTTAACCTTCTCTAGAGTAAGTTCCTCATTCCACCACGAGGAATGCATTAAAAATCTTGTTTGTCAAGGTCACCCATACAATATAGTACACAGGATTAACACAATTATTGCATTCCAATTATTGATTACTTTACATATTATCGTAACAGCCATTGGTACAACATTGGACTAAGAACCAAATATCTATTTATTACCCATATATTTGTTAGGAAGGTTGAAAGGATTTGTCACAAGAAAATAATAGTCCTTTCGGCTCCCTAGCTCTCTGTATCACATATGCTGTCTCCACCAATTCCAGGCTGTATCCGATCATCACTGACCTTCAAATTCAAAGATCTGAACCAATGAACAATTAAGTTGACCAAGATTTCACACCAATGTTCGATAATCTATTAATGTTATTGCAAAGATCAGCAGGATCGATATTGAATAAGGAAAACAAAAATATTTTCATTTGCGATCCATTTCTGTCACGTCTTTGTCATGAGTCATTAATCTTCAGTATAAGCTGACTAGAGCTGCTACATCACCTGAAAGTGATCATGTCCTGCCCGAAATCTCTCGAGATAGTATATTTTTTTTTGTTTTTATTTTTGTTTTTAATTTTTTCTGATTTTTTTCATTCATCTTTTTATATTCTTAAATATTAAAAAATATTTTCTTACTAAGTATAATTTTTTTTTTTGGATGAAATTCTCAAGATTTTTTTTTTTTTCGAGACAAACAACTCGAATCTCACAAGATGTAAGAACGATTAAAACCTTGCCTAGGCAGGCATACGGATACGTGATTCACTTTTACAATTTTTTGTTTTTCTATTTCCAAGACAAAGTGCTTCCTGCCAATCTTCAAGTCCCAAGTTCTACTTTCACTGCATTACTTGTGAGGGTCATTTTCCTTTAATTTATAGTTAAATTGAGAAAGTATAAACTTTTGGGCCCATTGTTGCTGGTACTTTGTTCATTCTTTTTTTTTTTTTAATGGAAATTGGTCTAAACTTCATTAGAAATTGAGTGAGAATTTACAACATTGAGTTACACAACATAAAAGCTATGAAAACAGAATACTTTTCGTGCATAATGAGCCATAGAATTTGCAGCCTCATTTGCAAGTCGAGGTATATGCTTGAAAGAAGCATTCAGCTGTTGCTGCATCAATTCCTTAAGAACATTAGCAATGGTCTAATATCAATTCCTTAAGAAAATTAGCAATGATTTAGCCATTACTAAGTCTAAATTGAAAGTTAAATTCATTCTTTTAGTTATAATACATATGATTTTAGTCAAGGATTTCACATTGATCTAACTAAATCAAGATCTAAATAATAATATATTATTATATATTTTAATTAAAAAAATTAATTTTTTTTTGCAAATAAACTTAATATATTAAATATTAATTTTAGTAAATCATAAATTAATTTTTTTTTATTTTGCAAATAATAGTCCATTCGAGATATTAAATATTAATTTTATATACTTAATATGTTAATTAATAATAAACTTGCCAAAAAATAATTTTTAGAAAGTCTTAGTGATTTTAATATTTTAAATATATTTAATTTTAATATGTTAAATATTAAAGTAGAATAAAATATTAAGATGGAGAGTAAATAGTAATTCTTTATATTTGGTAAATTTGAGTGATTTATTATTCATCAAAACCAAATAATTTTGGACTTAGCAAGTCCAATGTGAAACTTATTTGATCATTTTACCTTCATTTTGACTTTGCGATAGACTTTAACAAGACTATTGCTAGTGCTCTAACAACATATATAAGATTCTCTTCTAAAGATATAAACTCTTCTTGACTTTGAATGGCTTGTACACTTAACAAAGAGCCAATTTTCCCAATGAGAGCAGGATTATCTAGAGGAATACATAGTTGCAAACCTCTCAGAAGAGCCAGTACTTCAACTGCTATAAAGTTCTGTACCTCAGATTTCCTCCCACTTGCTGCCATAACAACTTATCATTTTGAATTCCTTATAATTACTCCAAAACCTGAGGAAGATGAGTAAAAAAATATAGCTCCTTTTGGATTTAATTTATATGATGTATCTAAAATATTTGTCATTTTTCTACCTTATGTTGAGCGATTATTTGATACAAAACTTAAAATTCTTCAAACGGATGGGGGTGGTGAATTCAAACCACTCACACCCGTTTCTCAAAAAATCGAAATCCATCATCGTTTCACTTGTCCACATACTCATCAACAAAATGGGCTAGTTGAGCGTAAATATAGGCATATTATGGATACTAGGCTTGTGTTACTAGCCCATGCTTCTCTCCCCTTTCAATATTGGGCCGATGCTTTTGCCACCGCTATCCACTTAATTAATATCTTACCCACACTCATATTAAACAATAAATCACCATTTTCTCGTGTTTATAAGCGAGATCCGGACTATAATTCTCTTAAAGTCTTTGGGTGTCAGTGCTTTCCTAATTTAAGGCCCTATCTCTCACATAAACTCAATTTTCGTTCATCTCCTTGCCTTTTCTTGGGTTATAGCACCACACATAAATGATACAAGTGTCTGGATATGAAAACGAGCAGAATATATTTCTCCCGTGATGTTATTTCCATGAAACTACATTCCCTTTCTCCACTACTCGGCCCAGCCCAAATATCTCCACTCAACACAAACTGCCAACCCCCCCAACCCACATTCCTTTACCTTTGGTTAACCCACTCCCATCTATACTCGGCCCAGGCCCATCTTCCACAAACAATCCTCCTTCTTACTCTCAGCCCATACCTAATATTCATCCGACCCCACTTTCCCAAATTCTAACCCTATTCTTCTTCTTCTTCTTCGTCGACACCTATTTCCTCTTCCCCTCTTTTGCTATCTTCTCCCCTTATTCCTCCACGTTCCCCTGTCATCACGTGAGCTCAGACGAATTCATCTCAGCCCCATGTTTGAATGGATGGAACCATTCCATACCCCTCCCAAAGGTGTCTCGATGCCACTGTAACCCCACCTGCTACACCGAAGCCTCAAAGCACCTGGATTGGCATACAACCATGTCGTAGGAATACAATGCCCTTATCCAAAATAATACGTGGTCCCTTGTTCTTTCTAACCCTTCTCTCAATATTCTTGGTTACAGGTGGGTCTACAAGACCAAACTTCATGTTGATGGCTCGATTGAACGACGCAAAGCACGCCTGGTAGCCAAAGGCTACCATCAGCAACATGGCCTTGATTTTGAGGAAACTTTCTGTTCGGTGGTCAAAACTCCCACTATTCGACTCATCCTTTCCATTATTGTTACACGGAAATGGCCACTCCGACAATTGGATATTCAAAACGCGTTCCTCCATGGAACCCCAATTGATCAGGTATACATGCATCAACATCAAGGTTTTGTTAATCCTCAGTTTCCTGATCATGTGTGCAAATTACACAATGCAATTTATGGTCTGAAACAAACCCCAAGAGCTTGGTTTGCTTAGTTGAGCTCTTGGTTGTTGGATTATGGTTTTGTAGCCTCTCATTCGGATGCCTCTTTGTTTGTTTTGAAATCATGGAGATTTGCATATGTACTTGCTTGTTTATGTCAATGATTTCATCATCACAACCTCCAAACCTAGTGCTATTGATAAATTCATTTATGATCTTGGCTTAGCCTTCCCTGTTAATGATTTGGGCCCTCTTTCCTATTTTCTGGGTCTCGAAGTTATTCCCCTTCCTTCTGGTTTGCTCTTATTACAGAGAAAATACATTAAAGATCTCCTTACCTGAAGCAATATGCTTCATGCTAAACCAGTCACATCCTTAATGGCCGCTTCATTAAGCTATCTCAATTTGACTCACCAAACTTTGATGATCCAACACTGTTTGGGAGTATTGCTGGCGGGTTCTCTGACAAGACTAGATATCTCCTACTCGGTAAACAAGGTGTGTCAATTCATGCACACACCTAAGTTACCTCACTAGGTGGCTGTTAAGTGTATCTTGCGCTACCTAAAGGCTACAATTAACCATGGCCTGGTCTTCTTCTCACAATCTACCTTTCATTTACATGCCTACTCTGATACAGACTGGGCTGACTACCCAGATGATCGAAGCTCTACAAGAGGCCATTGCATTTATTTGGGTCACAATCTCATTTCTTGGAGTTCTAAAAAGCAACGCACAGTGGCCAGATCCAGCACAAAAGCCGAATACAAAGCTGTGGCTGCTGCTGCTGCTGAACTCATTTGGACTCAAACTTTAATCTTTGAGCTTGGCTTACCCCTCACTCAGGCTCCTCAATTGTGGTGTGATAACATTGGAGCTACATACTTAGCTGTAAATCCAATTTTTCATTTAAGAACTAAACACATGGAGATTGACTACCATTTTGTACAAGCTCGGGTTGCTGCCAAGTCCCTCAAAATTTCCTTTCTCAATTTAAAAGATCAAATAGCAGACATCATTACCAAACTACTGGTGGCAGATAGATTTTTTACACTAAGGTCAAGTCTCCCGGTTGTTGATACACCCTTGAACTCGAATGGGCGTATTAAGCTAGATGATCATGCTGACTGACCAAAGGACAACAAAGGAAATTCAAGTGTAAAAGCCGGGAAACCATAGAGCATTTTTTACATGTATACAATTCTTTACATTGTAATCGTTTTATGCCGTCTAGAAGTCTGTACAATGTGTATATAAACACTACTGTACCTGAATACAATAAAGCAAATTTTCTTAGCAATTCTGCCTTCCTAATGGGGGCTTTAGGCAATTGCCTAAATGGCCTAATGGAAGATCCGGCCATGCTGCTCAAGTGGAAAGGGAATGCTGGGGGGGGGGGGGGGGGTTAAAAGGTTGAGGAAAGGATACAAAGCATCCCAATGAAAGGGAAAAAAGGAGAGTAATTAATATTATTTTCTTTTTTTGTTGGAAAATTTCATAGGTTGTAGTTCGGGCTCCATTCAAATTAAAATACATCCGGTGGAAGAAATATCTGATGAGGATGACAAGTTGGACTTGATAAAGGAGGCTGTAATGGGGGTGAAAGCTTCACAAGAGACAAGGTGACATGGCCTTTCTTTATCAAATTCCTTCTCTTCTCTAAAGACAATACGACAAGCAAGATCTTTTTGAAACCTTCATAAAAAAAAAAAAAAAGAATTCCGAATCTAATAGGGATGCACTTATAATTTTGTTGAGAAATGAGCTCGAAAAGAAAAGTCTAAAACCACTTGGAAATAATCATCCCCCGATCAAACTGGTACACTCATGATTCCTAGATCACTTGTTTGGAATATAAAAGGGGTACGAAACTTAGCACCAGTTGGAAAGTTAAGGAAATAATGAGAAATATCAACATTTCATTATTACATTATTAGAACCTTTTATTTCATTTATAAAGCCCATTTCCAAAAGCTTCATTTTATAATTACAACTCAAATGAAGTAGAAACTGGGAAGATATGATTATTATGGATAACTAAGTATCCTTTAATTATTTGAACCTTTTATATCATTTATTTTTTCGATAAGTAAAAGTGTATTAATAATCAATGAATTGGCAAAAGCCATTTACAAACAGATCAATGCCTATCAACTCGGCACATTAAAAACAAGAAAAGCATGAAGGTTCATACCGTTAAAATCCACGGCACTGGTCTAAGTACATAAAGTCCTAAAAAATAAAACTATCAGCTCCTCCCATGACCTTTTCTTATCTTCAAAAGTTCACTCGTTACGCTCTTGTCGCATGCACAACCTTTTACATCATTTATAGAAGCACATTGCCAAAAAGCTTAAGTTGATTTTTACAACTCAAATGAAGTAGAAAATAGGAAGATATGATTATTATAGGATAACTTGTCCTTTAGTCCATTACAGATCACCTCACATCTGTTTCTAATATTCTAACTATCATGACTTTGTATTTGTACAATCAATTTTCTATGCAAGTTGTACATATAAAGAAAGGAGAATGTTGAGGCAGGACCTATAGCATCTTTAAATTCTTGACAGAACTTGAATTGTAAGTGGGGATTCCCAAAACCAAAAAAATAATTTAGTTGGGATAAGGTTTGGCATGGTGTAGATTTGTGAAAAAATATAAGGAATGGGTGGAGTATTTCACTGTGATCCATGTAATAATGAAATGTTGATCCATATATGGGACTGGTGGTACATGTGTAAAAGGGGTACGAAACTTAGCACCATTTGGAAATACTCACCACTTTTTTTATATGGAAATAAATGATCCATATAAAAGGGGTACGAAACTTAGCACTAGTTGGCATGGTGTAGATTTGTTTGTGACTTTATATTTGGGTTGTGCTAGGGATCCAAGGTCAAATTTTGGCAAGATATTTGGTGGGTGCTATGTCCCTTAAGATTGCATTTCCTTCCCTTTTCGATTGCTCATGTCCAGGAGACTTTGGTGGTTGACCTTTTGGATAGCTGTAGTGGTTCCTTACAGTGGGACGTTCACTTTCTTTGAGTTGCCCATGATAGGGAATAGGGCGATATTTCTGCACTATTCATCTTGTTGTATGTGTTGAGTATTGGTTGTAGTGAGGTGGACTGGATGCTCTGGATTCATCCTAGGAACAAGAAGTTGACAATCCAATCCATGTACAAGGTCATGTCAGGTCAGATCCTCGATCCTTGTTTAAAGGGTATTTGGAGGACTAAGGTGCCTTTCAAAGTGACTTTATTTGGCTAGATTGCTTCCCATAGAAAGATCTTGAGCATGGGACTGGTGGTACATGTGTAAAAAAAGTGGTGAGTATATGGATCATTTATTACTTCATTGTGAGGTGGCAAGGTTCTTAGGAAGGAGATTTACCAGGTTGGAATTTAATGGATGATGCCAAGGGTGGCGGATCTCCTTGCCAGTTTGAGATTTAGGGTAACCCCCCTATCGCCCCCATATGGAAAATGAATTCTTTATGTCTCATGTGTTGCATTTGGCTTAAAAGGAATGGACAGATTTTTGAGGACCAAAAAGGATCTTTGGAAGGTCCATACCTTAATTCTATTGGCATCCGTTATTGTCAATAATGGAGCTAGTTTTGATTATTTTCTCATATCTTTTCTAATTCCTAATTTGTAACTAGGTATTCAATCGTGTATACTTCCTATGAACTTGGACTATGCCTATTTAATTGATTCAATAAAATTTTACTTATAAAAAAAGTTTGGTGGAATCGTCATGCGTGGACCCTAAGGCCTCATTTAGTTTCACAGATGGTTTTAACCCATCTTATCTTATACCAACATCCAAACACCATTCAAACATAAACACTTTTCAATTTTAATTTTTAAATTGTCAACTTTTTCATCTAATCATTACATAGTCATTACAACTTTTTCAAACAAAATATAAAAGACAATTCAACTTTTTTTAAATCTAAAAAAATATATATATGAAAAATTATATTCTAACAACATTTTAACTTTATAATATTTTTGTTCAAATTTTTTGTTCTCCTTACCCAAAACTTCATAGAGTATCTTAACTCAAACGATTTTACTATCATTCATAAACTATATCTCATTGTTATTTAGAGATTTTTTATTTCACCTCATCTTTAACTGTATAACTAAATGAGGCCTAAATTATTATGAAACAAAAAGCTCAGGTAAAGTGGCTCAATGAAGGAGATGCAATGCTACACTCCGACAATAAAGGAAAAGTTTTATTGTCAGAAATATGACACCAGAGAATGGGACAGTATTGAACCCTTCGAAAAAATTCATGACGCTGCAGTTTTGTTCTCTGAAAACATGCATTGCTCTAGAGGAAATGCGTTTGATTTTAGTTTTGAGTCAATCATTTCCCTGAAGATCTCTGAAGACAAAAATGATTGTCTATGCAAAACTCCAACAATTGATGAACTAAAGAAATCTCTGAAAGACATTCGTGGATAGTAGCCCTGCATCAGATAGTTTTGGGTCAAGTTTTTTATTTAGATTAATGGGATATTGTGATAGATGATTTGCTAGAAGTTGTCAGTGAATTCTTTAGTGGGAGTCCTCTCCCATTTGCCAGCGAATTATTGAGGGGATGTTCAGCTGTAAGATATTCTTTAAACAATTTATGCAATTTTATAGAAAACTTTTAAAGATCGTTTTTTGGGGTTTTGTAAAAGCGCTGGGACCCATAAAAATAAGAAAATGTTTTACTAATACATTATTGGGATTTGAGAATGGACTTCAAAATATGAAGGGAAGGAAATTTGTGTGAGAGGCTTTTGTTTTTGTAGAAGTCATTTTAGTTTTGACAATTGAAATTGTATGTGTATTCACATATCCACTATACATATAATGAGCTAAACGAATTGAGTTGAACTTTGCCAAACTATGTTCATGAGCCGAATCAAGATTTGGCAAGTTTGAGTTGTTTAATAATGAAATCTGTTTTAGCATTCCGGTTTTACAAACCGGAAGTTTGTCTATTTTGAGTTTGTATGACCCACTTTTACAATTACACTTACGGACGTGCGTGTCTTACAGGCCTCCTGCCCTAGTCTACTCACGAGAGCCTCTGTTATTTACTTACTCCCCTACCTTTGATATTCCATTGAGCATTCGCTCCTTCATTCTTCGGTTGGTTTTTGCTCAGAAGTCATTAACATGAAATTCTTCTGCAAAGTTCAATGCTGCAATGATGGTGGCGTATGTGGCTAGGCTGTTAGGTTCTTCCAGCCCAAGAAGCATCCCACCAAGGAAGACTGTAGGCTTCTTGAGATGCTGTTTTTTTTGTATGATCGTCACTATAGATTTTACGAATAATCCATAAACGAGTTGGGTGGGGGGAAGAACCTGCTGCCGGCGCATCGGGTTCAGGGGAAGAGAGGTGATGAGAGGGAAAGAGGAAGGGACAAAAGGTTAACCATTCTCAAAATTATACCTACAAAATGCTGATATTAGTAATGGTTGTATGATTTTCAACATGAAACTTCCAACTATTTCACAAATTGAGCTTACACCCAGAACACATGCAACTAGTTAGAAACTTGCATTTCTATATGTTGAAGCAGTATCAGCATTGGGTTTCGCCTTGGCTGGCAAAAGGAAATGGCAAGCCTGATATAAAGAAATTATATCTTGAAGCAAAATTTCAACCTTTGCAATGGGCAGTACTCAGATTAATATACACGAGCAGAAGAAGTTGGGATATCAAGGGCCCAAGGTTGCATTAAGGTGAGTTTGATATAAACTCAATTTAAAGATTGCTGACAATCAGAACAATAACAATAAACAAGAATTTCTTCTGAGAAAGTGTTATTACATTAGCATTTGCATCATCCAATGACCCTCAGGCAAAGGTAATTATGGCTCAAGAAAAGGGCTATATGCTTCCTATGTCTTCCTTCTTCACGGTAAGTTTCCCAGGCACAGCTAGGTGACGAAGTACAAACCGGAAGCAAGGTACTCTTTCTGCTGATATTCAGCGAGCTCGGAAAGGCTGTGAAAGCTGCAAACTTATGACTGCAAGGACCAAGGGGGGTCCAATGTGGTGGAACCGGACCAACCAAATGAAGTTATATATGTAAACCATAAGAACCATGATGTAGCTAATACCCTCTCTGTTCACCAAAATGGTCAGTTACTCTACCTATTACCACTACCACCTCAAAAGTAAATTGAAGAAAAAACAGGAAATTTGTCGAGATGAATTACAACCCTAAATTATAACAAAGATACAACCAGATAACCTTTCAATGTTTATAACAAATTCCAATGAGGATGAGAATTTTCTGCTCGTTCTAAAAGTAAAATTCAAGCCTGAAATCCTCCCTCAAAGTGACAAGGAAATGAAGGGCAGCAAATTAGGCAGCAACATTAGCATGCTTTTTCCCTTTTTTGCCGGCATGGGACTTCTCCCCATCCTTAATCATTCTGGAAAGAATATCTGCCTGCTTCGTGTTGCCCTCCTGATTAAGGCTCTTGATCAGAGCCTCACGACTACTCCAATCCATGGCCCCTCCTTTCTCCATAATTTTACACAAAATTGAATATGCATTGAGTGTTTTCCCTGCTTCCAAGAGAGCATCCAACACTTTCTCATAGCTTGAAAAGTCTACAGTATAGTCTCTTTCCAATGCAAAATCTAACACCTTCAGAGCAGCAATGGTCTTCCCCTTCTCACAAAGAACTGTTAAAAGAGAATCAAAATCAGGCGAGCACCCGCTGTGCATGAGTAGATCAATTCGTCCCAGGGCTTCCTCAACGTGACCTCTCATGAGAAGGGCTTCTAAGATCTTAGCAACCAAGTCCATGTTCTCCTTCACCCCCTTCTCCACCATGCTCTTCATCACTCGACTTGAAGTTTGAACCCTCCCATCTTCAAATAGGCTCTCCATCACTGACCTGAAGAGTGCGGAATCTGGGAGATGCCCAACTTCGAGCATACTATCCAAAGCTGTTTTAGCATCAGCTGGTTCACCTCTGTTCAAGTAGCTCTTGATAAGCAAATTAAAGGAATCTGCATCTCTAGAAACTCCTCTCCTACCCATGATCCTTAGAATCTCAAAAGCCGAATCAGGATTCCCTTCTCTGGAATGCCCACAGATCAAATTATTAAAAGCAGATGAATCCAGGACACCCTTTTTCATCAGTTGACGGAAAAATATTTCTGCTTTCGCCGTCTGCCCATGCTCGCACAGATGCTGAATCATTGGGTTATAAGCAGTAGACTCCATCTCCAAAGAAGACTGTGGCCTCAAGATGATTTCCTTCTCAATCAGCTTATCCAACAACTTAATTGCCCGATCATACACACCAGCTTTGCAAAAGTTCTCAATTAAGACCCCATAGTGACCAGCCTCAGTAGGTATGCTCAGCCGAATCATTGCCTTGAGCACATCTGCAGCAGCATCCAAGTCACCAGAGTTGCACTGACATGTTAACAGTCTAACGAAGATGGAACTATCCTTGGGAGCAAAATGTCTCTCAACCATCTCCTTCAACATCATTCGAGCTTCAGACATTTTCTCAGCATCACAAAGCCCAGGCAACAAGGTCGAGTATGTGATAGCATTGGGCTTAACACCAAAAGACTTCATCTCATCCAACAATCTCAACCCGTCATCGATTCGACCAACCGAAACATACCCTTTTATCATGGTAGTATAACTTATAACTGTAGGAGCTATGTTCCTCCCCTTCAACTCTTCAAACAACTTCTCTGCCTCATCCATCATCTTGAACCTATAATATCCATTAATCATAGTGTTGTAAGTGACCACATCCGGAGAAATCCCTCTACTCTTCATATCCTCGTAAAACCTTTTCGCCGTCTCCAACCTCAGCGACAAAAAGAATCCCCAAAGCATAACATTGAATGTATGACGAGTAGGCTCAATCCCTTCATTCAGCATCGCATTAAAATACCTCTTCGCCATCATATACCGCCCCCGCCTCAAAATCACCTTAAACAAAGCATCGTAGGACTTGACACTCCTCTCCACACCCAATTCCTTCATTTTCTGAAAAATCTTAACAGCCTCTTGAACAATCCCGGCTTTACCATAGCTCTCGATGAGCACAACAAACAAGTCCTCGTCCCACTCGACGCCCTTCTTCGGCATATCCAATAGTATGCACCTGGCGTGGTTGATCTTCGAAGCGCGGCCTAAAATCTCAATCATTTTCAGATGGGTCTCGCGGTCGTGATGGATCAGTCCAGCCCGCTCGACCCACCGGAAGAACTGTAGCGCGTGCTCCGAGTTAGTAGAACTGTGCAATACATTCCAGACGAGGGAGTTGTCGAATTCGGGCACCAATGCCCGGATTGAGTTCTGCAACCGGGTTGTCCAAGCCCGGCTCGCCATCATCTTACATATAACATCCTCTATCTTTTCTGGATTCCGACGCTTACCTCGTGGAGTTCTCTGGTAGACCTTCGGCTCTCCATCTGCCGTCTTTGGTCTTTCGACTTCGAATTTTGGGTTGGAAGGCGCACCCGGTTCGGGATCTGGGATTGGATTCTGATCAACAGAGGAGCTTGTGTCATCAGTGGAGGAGAAGAAGCGGAGTAGATTAAGGGTGGAAGTATTTAAGGTTCTGGGAATGTTGGGAAAAACCCTAAGCGTCCATTGGTGGGGTTTAGATACAGTAATGAATGCCATTGAGTGGAATGCTTCGAATCACTGAAATCGGTTTGTAGAGTGAGGCTATGTCTGGTTTGAATCTTTGGTGTTCGTCGCTATACGAATCTACATGAAAATTAAAAAAACAAGGGGAGAGAGAGAGAGAGAGAGAGAGAGAGAGAGACTAGGGTTTAAAGGCAGTTTTCATGTATTTTGTTTTTTTAGGATGGAGAAAGGGTTGGACTACTGGACTCGATGTTTAAATTGGGTCGATCCATATATTGACCAAACATACGAATAGAACACAGCGTGGGCTGCTTTTGGGCTCAAAGTGATTTCATATACTGCAAACCTTTGCTTTTCCTTTTCTTTTTTTTTTTCTTTTTTTTCATATTATCAAAATCCAAAAACGATATTAGAATTTTTCTAACTATTTTATCAAGAGTATAACTGCTACATCTATAAGTAATTATATAAAATTAATTTCATAAAAAAAAAAAAAAATCAATCAAAGTTAGGGCTGGCCTCATTTTAATCACTACCATATCGAATGTCCCACTGTGGGTCAACCCGTATAAGTCCACTCCTTTTTTTTTTTTTTTTTACTAACTTTCTTCTGTTTTGATTTATTATTTCTATGGCTAATTTTGTAGTGCTATGAGTTGTAGATAAGAAAATCAGCTTTATACAACTCTTCTCCCGCGTCTCTACTTGCTTTTCTCTCATTTTTCATTTTTCTCTTTCATATCACCTTATTCTTTTCCATCTGACACTTGTTTTATCTTATCCCCTTGTCTTCTCTTCCCCTCTCTTTCTGTTTTTTCTTTCGTGGGTTTATCCATTTTCTCTTCTCCCCTAGACTTCCTGGTGATGATTTGGGCTAGTACGTCTTGGACTGGGCCTAGTATATTTGCCCCGACAGTTATAATCCCCCAATAAATAAAGATTTTATGTGATAAAGGTGACCATTCTATATACATCCTAAACCAAACCACGTAACTCAAGGCCTGAGCTGTGTACAAAACCGGGTTACATCTCCAGCTAAGGCAACGCCTGGAACTATGCCATATCTGCTACAAGCTCGTGGGGTGTAACTTGTAAGCCATAAACAGCTAAGGCAGAGTGAATAGAAATATTATAAAAAAATCACAGAAACAACTCGACTTAACTCTGTCCGGCTAGGCCAACAAAATACAGAAAAAGCCTACTTTCAGCTAAAATCATGATCACTGTCGCACATGAGAGAACATCAGATAACATGGATAATATAAGTTTTGAATTGCAGAAATCAATGACTTTCTATTGGTATTACGAGAGTAAAAGATTAATAAGAAAACAATGTTCCAACCAAACTGCAGATTTTGTATTCTTTTTGGTTGACTTTGTGCACGCCATTTCCTGATATTGTGATTCAAACATTTCAAAGGCCTATGCCATGTATATAAATATAATCAAAAGAATATAATATCTACATTGTTGGCACATCTCAAATCACCCTCCAACGAATTTCAACATGTATGACTCCGTTTCTTGAGTTGATCAGATTATACTTCTCATTGATGCGTCCATTATATACTACGTCGTCTAGATTGATTTCAACGTGCCCCAATTTCTCCTAGATCAATTATAGAATGCAGAAAATGCAAATTGTTGTTAGATATATGGAGCTAATAAACAAGGACCAAGAAAAGATAAAGATCCAACCTTCCAATGCAAACAGAAGCCTGTTCGTTTGCTCATAACCTCTATATGGATCTTTTCCTTTAAAGGAGCCTGTTCCAGCACAAATTGGAACTCTTCATTCCAGCAAGGATTTTGGGTTTTCTTGATCAGCTAGACAAATCAACATTACAATATAAGATGAAATATATGATTTCACAGTAAGAAGGTCACCACAAGGTGCACCTATACCATAATTAAGCAGAGAGGTTTTCATAAATCACCCAAAACATACTTATAGTCCTAGATATAAGAGTGCAACATATACATGTCAGCCGAGAAAAAAAAAATTACTTTAGGGATTAATAGTTGAAGAAGGTTTAATAATATTCACCTTGGTTTTCTTCTGTTCTCCTCCAAAAGTAACAAGAGCGTAAGGGTTGCTTTGATGCTTCCCCTCAACATCTTCAGCGCCTTGGAGCAAAACAAGAAGTAAACCAGCTGTGTGTAAGGGAACATCTTCTGATGCCTTTCCACCCGCATTTATTTTTATTCCATTTGTGTTCAGAGGTCCAGTAAACTGTTCATTATCTTCTCTAAAAGGTTTAAATGTCAACTCCACCTCAAGTTTTCCTCTTGATTTCTTGTTTTGGGGATCATTAGGGTTCATGTTCTTGACCAAATTAAGTGATAGTCCTTTCATCTGATGTGGGCTAAGCAACCTCAGCGGAACTACTTGCATTCCCAACTTGTCATGTGCCCCAACCTGAAAAACCAACAGATCTTCACTGGGGACCAATAAGTTTTACCTTTCAGAATGACAAGATTTACCATGGTTCATGTTCTTGACCAAATTAAGAATTAGTCCTTGCAGGTTTTTCAATATAATTTTTTCGATATAATAATGAATACTGCTGCAAAGATTTATTTCTAGTTCAGTCATTCCATTATAGCTAAATTTAAATCAACACAAGTATATGTTTAGGGAAAGAGAAATGGCTTGCACAGTCATAGGGTGTGCAAGCCTCGTACACTCTCTTTGAAAAAATCTACTTTTTAATGGTGGATCTCACTCTTTCCAAAAAGAGTGTGAGAGGCTTTCACATTTTAGGACTGTATTTGTCATTACTTATATGTTTATTGCTTATTTTGAGGCATTATAAAACACTACAAGTTTAGATTAAGGCACTAAAATATAAGTAGCAGAACAAAATACAAAACCTTCTCCCAGTCATAGACATGTAACTGGAGAACTTGACACTGAGGGTCCTTTACTGTGAGTTTGAAGTCCTCATTCCACTCGGGGTTCAGGTTCTTCATCTTTATAGAAGTTTTTTTTGCTGGAAGCCTATCTCCACTTAGGCTGAGTTTGACATAAGGATCAGACATTCCCAACAAGTCCATCTTCAAGAGATTGAGTGCTCGTACAACCTTCACCTGTAGTATGCCGACAGGCTTCTTCATAGTCCCACTATTGAGATAGACAATAATAAATAAATAATCCATTAATGCTAAATGGAACCACCACACCTAAAATTTACACAACCAAGTCTGATCTGCAAGGTAGTCAAGAACCTATATGGACTCACATGGCAGCAATTTAACCCTTGCACTCTTAAAAGTACCCACACATCACTGAATTTCGTATGACAGTGTTTACATGGATCACTGATGTCATACATCCTTAACAATTACGGTGCAATATCTCAACTTACACTGAACCAGCAAGAATCTGTATTTCAAAAGTTTGGGGCCAGAGGTAGAGGCTTGCAACTTGTCTTCTTATGGTATCCTGTTAGCAACAGAGAAATAGTTACATTCTACTATTTCTAGTATGATGAGCTTACGTTTTATGGAAATCATATTGCAATATATCGATTCCAAAACTCAAGATTACCCAAGACTTTGGAAGTACATACACATCAATTCTTCCTTTCATATTTAAGACTGCTTATCCTAATTAGAAGCATGCATAAATTTTATGTCCTCCAAGTATAATTAGAGCTCACACATTGTCATATTCAACTCATATCTTGAGCCCTCAACTGAACTCATATTTTTATATTACATTTTTACTTAATCATAATAAAGTTAATCTCTGTGATACTTGTCTCTAAGTTAAATATTAAAAGATCTCATGTGGAAATGAGCTGACGAGTAGCTATGTTTTGCCAATTCATCTACACTTTGGTTCACTAGGTAACCAAAATGAAGTAAGATAAATCGGCATCTGCTGTCAGTAATCAATTTCTAATCAATATTCTTCTGTATAATCAATTCAACCCCCCCCCCCCCCCCCAACCAATTGTGCCCAAGCAAGTACTTAACACAGCTTTCAAGAATACTGACAAAAGAAAATTATTTAATACATCCTTAGTTCCTTGTAGTGTGTTAGAAACCCTACAAAAGTCAACTGAATACACAGAGGAATAGACAAATAGTAAGGATTCCTATACCTTTTAGGGGAAAGTTTAAATTATTAGTTTAAAATGATGTATTTTATCTATTCTATGGTTATAGTCATGTTAGCTGTTTTCCCTAAAAAATTGAGCCTAATAAACTATAATTTGAATAAATATGACTTGGAATAGTTTGTATAAAGGGATTGAAAAAATGAAGCCAATCTTATAATATAATTATTACAGCATCATGTCCAAACCGATTGTGCAGTTGACAATGAGCTCAACTAATGATCATGTTGCTTATATATATAGACACATACAATAAAATGTCGTAGAACTTTACAACAGATTATTGCAAACCAAAAAGAGAGCAAACCTGAATATATTGATATAAACAAGGTATTGCCATAATATCCCCTCCCAGCAAATTTAGTCCAAAGTCTACATGTGGCTGCAAATATAAGATTTTCATCATAAGGACATGAGACTCAGAATTAATAGATCTTCCATTCATGACACCATATAGACTCGACTCTGTCAAATTTGCTGAGCACTTAACCTTCTCCGTCAAAGACACTATTATGCTCCCAAAACATGGGAATGTTGGCACTAGAGGTTTCAAAACAACGCGAGGTGCTACAAATATTTGTATGTCCACCAGCTGAGGAAAAACCATAAAGTTTTCTTTAATAATCATAAACAATACTTAGTCAATCTTAACCCACGACAGAACAATATTATTTAGTACCATTTTCAATCCCATTTAAATGCTTTTTGAAATAAACAATAAACTAGTGTCATCAAGAGAATGATGAAATAAAATAATCAAACGTCAGTGAGAAACATATTGGACAGACCTCATCGTTTTTAAAGTTTCAAATAGAAAGTTGAATTATGCAAGTTCACAAACAGAAAGGAGACGTGTCAAATTCTGTTTGAAAATCAAGGGGAAGTATGTCGTAAAGTTCTCAAACACCCGCCTGAACTATCATTGTTAGGATATGGTCTGAAAAATCTTCTCACCTGTAATGTAATTTCAAGTGACAATAATTGAAATACCAGAGTTACATTTGGATTCCCAGCCCATCTAACCGCAGTTTCAAATACCAGTTCATTTTCACTAGTTTCGTGCACTTTGATACCTGCCAGTTTGATGAATAAGATTCCAAAATAAAATAAATTTGTAAGCTAGATGATGCTGGTACATCTTGCAATCAGAGATATTTGCTTATCTGTTGTAATGCAATAGGCATGCTTTCTTGCAGTTGTAGCCTAGTAGACAAGTACTGTATTTCACTTCCTAGTGTTACTTAATTTATATATTGAGCTCATATTCAGGTCAGATTGCCATAGAAGTTACCTTCTCAAGATTACTTGGCATTAAAATTTCAAAATATAAAGTTAAATGGCATCATGAAATCAAAGACTACAACATTGCAAATTCAGTTAATTAAATGATCAATTCATTAGAGATGCCTACCATGGAATGTAGGGGGGAGTGTTCCAAGACTTAGACTTTTGAACTCTACTGACTGTATCTGAAACGTGTCAGTGTACTTTGCAAACATTGGCTCTGTTGTACTTCTTATAATCCCAGATATTGCCTGCAGACACAACCAACATATTTGCTAAAAAATTATTAGTTAATTTCTCATTATTTGGATCAATATGCTTGCACTTTGAAATTGATGGTAATATTAAAACTTAATATCACCCTATTGAGGTAAGGCCACATATAAGATATCATCCTGTTCAACCAGTCAATCTGCACAATTATACAAATTTGGAAATTAGAAATGAAGAAGGTTAGATCAATAGGGTGAAGAACACAACAATAACTGTAACCTCTTAAATTTAAAAGAAAAAGGGAAAAGAACTTAAAACCCACTCGATCATAATCAGGATGCTTTACCCATAGGGGAATCTCAGGCAAAATATCAAGCAAAGAGCTTGTATCATACTCATCAAGTGGTCTAACAATCGGATCCTGCAAATGTAGGTTCACAACACTTACTTCTCTGACAAATGACAGCATTAGGATTTTCAAAGGAAAAAAATTGGCTAATCATTCACACCATTGATGTTTGGAAGAGATTTTCCCAAAGAGGAGAAATTCACACAATTTTTTTAAAACTGTAAGTTTTTTTTATCAGTAGAATTACAACTATAAGTATCCTAGTAGTGTAGTTAAAGATACTAAAGTTAAATTGTAAGGTATCATTCATCCAATCTCATCCATAATTAGAAAAAACTTCTCTTCCTTTTGTTGCTCCTTTTCCATCACAAAAGACTCTTACATCATAATTGAAAGAGCTTTGTTATTTCAAGCCGGTGCATATATCACACCATTTATGGTCGAACTTCTTACAATTATAAAAAATTACGGCTTCGCGTGGATACAAAAATGTTTTCATCTCATCTTATCATTATAATTTTTCTAAATTTTATACAAGATATTATAAACAATTCAACTTTTCAAATTCTAAAATAATAATAATAAATTTAATCTAAAATCATCTAATCTCATATCATCTTCCTGTCCAAATGGGCTTAAAAGGCTAATAACTATTTTACAATAGCTGACGTGGGATCTGGGATTCCGTATCAGCTGTGTGTTTGTTATTATATCAAATAAACAAGCTTGTAGCTAAAATTAAAAAAAAAATACAAATTAGCTTATATAGTTCCTCCAATGCATTGAAGGTTCAGCTTATAACTGTACGTGAAGCCAAAAATAATAAGAAAATAACTGTTGACACAAACATCGACTTGCGGTTCAGATGTTATAATGCATTTAACAATTGTGGCACCTTCTTCATGCCGGTCATTGATCATAGAATGATGAAACGCCCCATATTTACCGGATATGGGTACGAATAAAGCATCCATGCACCAACTTTATCATAGAAAAACAATTTATAATTGAGAAAAAAAAATGGAAACAAGAAGGAGATACACATGTATTACCTTCACATCAGCAGGCTCGGCGTATATAAATAGGAAAAATCCCAGTAAAAGACCAGCTGGGATTCCGATTGCAAAACCAATGATACCCAGTAAGCTCCCCACGAATCCCATTCTCTCCGAACCCAAAACATTAGTGAAAAAAATTAAGTTTGCAGCATGAGATTTATGAACCAAAGTGAAAAAAATAAAAGAACAGGTAACAGAAAACGAAAGCTGCAAGAAATTGACATCGGAAACGTAATGGGAGGAGGCCTAGTCAGAAACTGCCATTATGATCTTCTTCTTTAGAAAACACACGCGTCATACGCCCTACGTGCGTACGGTTTCACTTCCTTGAATTAATAGTGTAACGCCCTCTTTATTCGAAAGTTAAGTCTTGAATTAATAGTGTAACGCCCTCTTTATTCGAAAGTTAAGTCGAGATAAATTAAGATAAAATTTAAAAATTATTATTATTATTTAAAAATTTAAAAAAATTAAATCAAAATTTAAAAAAATTATATTGAAATTTATATTTTATATAAAGATTTAAAAAAAATATAATAATAAATTTGAGATGAATTAAAAATTACTCTAAATTCAAATAGGGCCTAATATTATTATTATATTTGTTTAAAATTTTATATAAAATATAAATCTTAATACAATTTTTTAAATCTTAATATAATTTTTTAAAATTTTATTGAGAATTAAATATAAATTTTTTAAATATATATAAATATATCTTGGATAATTATTCTTGAATTTTTTATTGTCTTTATAATATAATAAATCAGTATATAATAAATTTTTCTTATAGTTTTTAAATATAAATTTTTAAAATTTTTTTTATTAAAATAGTAATGTTATATACAGTTATAAAGTTGCAAACGACGTGCAGTCGTTTTAAAAAAAAATTAACTTTTTCACTTAAGTCTTATATATATTTATTTTTTTTAAAAAAATTAATTTTTTTCTAAAGTGACTGCACGCCACTTATAACTCCATAATTCCATCTATCATTTATTTTCTTCTAATATTTGCCATATTTGTCATCATGTCTCGTAAACTTTTCCTTTTTCTCAATACAGTACATGTCAAATGACAGAGTTTTAAGCGGTATATTAAAATAATAATATAGTTACAAATCCCAAATTCTGAGTGTATAAGTTTTGTACAAATATTTTGTAAAAATGTGAACCTCATAAAACAAATTTGAATATTTCACACTTTTTTAATAAAATTTACTTTTTTAATAAGAATTTATGTAAATGTGTACATTTAAATATATAAATATATATATATATATAGATGTGTGTGTGCGTGTTATATCATTTCTCTGTATAAAAATAGATGTTTACTTAAAGATAACGTGTAAATTGGGTGTTTACATTTTTACACATGTGAGAATGCACTAAACTCACCCACTCTGATTGAACATTTTATAATTTTAAAGTGTATATATATATATATATATATATATATATAGAATAAAAAATGTTGTTCGCCTTGGGTGGCATGGCCACCACCTCCAATGGTGGGCGGTGCCAAATATCGTGAATTCGACACTTTTTTGGTCATATTAAATTGGTCAAAGTCTGAAAATTATGACCCTACAATATTGCTAAACATAATTCCATCATTGTCAGTTATTATACACATGCCAAATTTGTATTTTATTAATTTCTTTCTTTTTGTTTCTTTTTAAATTGCACATTTATAGAAACTGTATTGGAATTAGAGAAACATGAGTTGTGGTAGCAGAGACAGGGTAATTAGAAGTACTTATGTCCAAAGTAGGTACTCCGAAATTTATGTTTGACGCATTTATATTTTATTTCTGTACAAGTTTATTTCATTGCCATTTCCAGTGCATAGGAAAATGAGATTATTAATTAGTATTTTAATTTAAATAGAATATGATTATTAATTAATATATAATAAGTGGAATGATAAAATATGATAAAATAAAATAAAATAACAATTACAAATAATTAAATATTTTTTTAATTATTAATTACTTATTACTATATAATGAATAAATAGATACTCCGATGTAAAAATTTAATGTGAATAGTTAAAACTATATTATTGTTGTATTCTTTTATTATTAGAACACTCTCATTGAAATAGACATTTGTAAATCTAATTAAGTAATAATAAATCTCAATAATTTTTCATATTGGAATAGATATTCGCAAAAGAGATAGGTTTTAACTATAGTAAAAACACCTTTTATTGTCAGATTTGCCTATCACTATAGTTAATTTATCTCTCCACTTCTCCCCTCTTTGAATTTAGGATAATTTTATTTGTGATAGTGCAATTAAAAGAATAATGCAATTAAAAATATATATAACCAATTGCAATTATAAGAATATAATGCATTAATATATATATATATATATTCTTTTAATTAGATTGTATTCTTTTAATTGTATTTGGGTATATATATATATATATATATATATATAGCCGTTCATGATTGGCATTTATCTCTTTAATATTTCTCTATTTTAAAAGAATATAATACAATTAAAAAATATATATTATTAAATTGATAATATTTATTATTATTTTTGTTAAAAGATAAAGAATCCAATGTGGGAATAAGTTTTAAATAGAATAATTAATTGCAAAATGATGTAAGATTAAGCCCATTTGACAAATACAAATGTTTAATCTAATGAGAATGAAAATGCTCTTATATAATAAAAAATAGTTATTCCAATGTGAAAAATTATATGAATTGAATAGCCAAAAGTTAAATTCTTTTTTCCAAATGGTTAAAACTGTCTTTTAATTTTGGACAATCTAACGAGAGTGCTCTCAACAATCTAATATTGAGCACTCCTATTAGAGATGTTGAGAATACTCTTATTGGATTGTCCAAAATTAAAAAATAATTTTAGTCATCATTCAAAGAATTTGGATTTTGACTATTCTCTTTACATAAATCTCCACATTAAATTAGCTATTTTTATTTTTAATTTTATTTTATAGGAAGCTATTTTTCATTATATAATAATAAAATAATATAACAATAATTTAGTTTTGGCTATTAACATCAAATTCTCATATTGGATTATCTATTTATTTATTATATATTAATGACTAATTAATACTTAAAAAATATTTAATTTTCTATAATTATTATTTAATTTAATTTTATCATATTTTACCATTCTATCTATTATATGTTAATTAATAATCTTATTTTAATTAAATTATGGGTTACAAGTATTCATTAGTAATCCTATTATATTTAAATTAAATTACTAATGAATCATTTTTAAAAAAATCTACTTAATAAAATAAGCACTTGCATGCATCAATATAGACATTTGCTCTACAGCAAGTGACTGTCAAAGAAATCAATAAAATAGGCATTTGGTCAATGTAAATTGATTACCAAAGATAGAAATAAATTTTGCAATATTGTAGCTAAAGTCCAAAAGGTTTGGACTTATTTTAAGGCTTATTAGCTAAATATAAGATAAATTTGACATTTAGTCAATCTAATAAGAATGTTTTAAAGAAGTTTTGGATATTTTACTCCCAACTCTAGAACGCAGAATTACTCAAATTCAATTCTTCTAATGTCAAATTTGGGCATGTCGATCTTTAAAAGAGTCAAACTTGACCACAAAGACCATGGCGCCTATGAATTTTTTGATCGCTAGTGCTCATGAAAGCAGCAACCATTAGTGCCATTAGTGCCACCGTTATCTTGAGTGACGATCGGACTAATTGCATTTTCTAATTTCTCTAACTATTTATCGAGAGGTAGCTAGAATTAATTGTTATCAAAACTGATTATCTTAAATATAAGAATAATTCTTTTTACAATCAATATATGTAGACTGTATTGCAAACTTATTTGAAATACTCTCATTTCATGTGCAAAAGAAATGAATTTGTCAAATCTTGAGAATTTTTTATTTGTAAATAAAGATATTTTGTCTAAGTTTATTTTAAAATGGGAGTCTTTCTGTGTGTAGGAGTCTAATTTTATAACCTATTCTTAACATTGCCCTAAATATAATTAGTGTTATAGTTGTTATGAGTTTTTACGGTTTAAGAGTTTTTTTTATCTAATAAATCTTAAATCAATGTGGTCTTGCTTATAATAAAACTAAATAAATTATAAGTTGGTTATTGAGTCGGACTCAGGCGTTTATGTTTTTTACTCTCATATATGACATAAATTAAGTACTACAAGAAAAATGAATATTTATGATAAATTATTTGTAATAAAAATGACTATTTATTACAAAAGAAATATTCATTTTGATATAAAATAATCACTTTAACAAAAAATAATTAATTACGAATAAACAATTTTTTTATAATAAAATTCTATTAAAAATCAAGAGTACTATAAAGTGTTGGAGTGGGATAGCAGGACAAATAAAATAGGGGGCTAAAGAGCACATTGTAGTAGAAAAAGTGCCAGGAACCACTAGTAGATTTTAATGACCTTTAAGTATATATTTTGGATCACGGTAGAAAATATAGCTTATAAATTTAGAGTTTATAACTTATAACTTAGAAAATAAACTTCATATTTAAAAATTTGTTTACTGTTTGATAAATATGTATCTAAAACACATTTAAAATTAGTTATAATAATTTTTTAAAAATATATAGTTATCTGTAAATACTTTTTTATAAGCTTTAATTTATTGGTATTTTTTGAGAAATTAGACTTTTAACTTTTTTTTAGTTGATTAAATCACTTTTAATAAATCTACTAAGTATATTATTTTTTTCTTTGAAAGAAATTTTAAATAATTAAAAGTATTTTTTAAATTTCTAAAGGTTTTGTTAGAGATAGTGGAGATATTATACGTATCATTGGGATTTTATTGTTAGCTGGAGTTTATATTACTAACAATTATGATATATTTTGTTGCCGAGTTAATTAGCAGATGTAGGTAATTAATGCTTGCACAAAACATCCTTCAATTCAAATTTATATAAGTTACAAGTGCATTTTACTTCGAACTCGTCTTCATTGAAGTATGCTAGATAAAAGGTTTGCCCGTTTTATGAACAAGTCATAATTTACTAATTGCGCCCTCGCATCTTATACCTGAACTGGGTAGCATGAATATAATTGACTCTTGAACTCCATAATTAGAAACTCAACAACAGCAGGGTAATATCATCTTGGAGAAATACTTTAACCATAAATAAATTAAAACAAAAACAATCATACAGCAAATTGATATGGTTTTATATGATTCATCCGATTATAAATTTTTGTTATTATAAAATAAATATAACGAATCACTTTGTAAAATTGCTTCTATATAATTATTTTGTAAATATAGGCGCACTACAGTCCTTGATATCTCGATCAGTACTAAGCCACTTGGAGTTGCACACTTTCATTTCCTTCTTAGAAAGCTGGTGGTATAATAGTTATTAATAATCTTTTACACTTCATCTCAAGGGAGAGTGGTATTGGATCGGTTGCATGCAGTCGTTTTGTATTGGTCAATTTAAGTCAGAAATAGCTACGAACGTACCATTAATTATTAAGTCAACCTAAAACAAATGAAATTGATCAGCACGCGGTTTGGTTGGACATAACGTAGATTAGAGATCATAATGATTGAGTATTATTAATTAATAACATGCTGATCTAAATTAAGTAGATTTAAAAAATTAAATGAAAATACAAGATTTTAAACCCAATGATACACACATATATATACAACCCTTTTCTTGATAATGAGATGCAATGAATCAACTCCCGGAGCAATAACCAAAACACGAGTCATATTAATTAAAAGCTTGCGCCACAAAACCCCAAAAATCTTAATCTAGTAAAGAAAAGTATGAAAAGCTAGATTCTTGGCAGCAACATATAATATAAATATAATGACCTGTGCCATGTTTGCCATATGGGAATTTTGTCTACGTTAACTGTATTTTTTTAACTGCCCAACATGATATTAGAGGATCGATCGAATAATATTGTTTAGTTTTTTCAATAATACTCGTTTTTTAGAAGGCTAGGTAGCTAGCTAGCTCGTATTGGGCAGAGTTCAGTGAACCATCTTGCTTCGATTGGCGCGTTTATATTTTATGTAATAGAATATAGCTTCTTATGTCATTAATGAACATTAAAAATAGGCTTATAGATTGGCGAATTCGTTTGATGCATTGCATTGCTGACAGCTGATCTATTGAGAGAGAGAGAGAGAGAGAGAGAGAGAGAGAGAGAGCATGCAGCTTTGTACAATGTTTTCGATTCCCATGCATGCACTCACTGTAATGAATACGTCGATCCAATTAGGACAAGTCGAGAATGATATATCCTTAAATTTGATGATCTATGCGAGGTCATCTGTTAAATAGATCTATATTGCAGCATGCGCACGCTATGTCTGTTTAATTCCGAATTAATTGGAGAGTTTCTGGTCTTTTACCTTTTTAGTTTCTTTCATTTGGCATAACTACTAAATGGTACTATATATTCTAGAAATATCATCCATTACAATATTAGAAATTAGCTAGAAAGGTCTCATTTAATGACATGAATGCATGCGACACTAGAGACTAGTAGTCTCATGCTGTACTATACCTGGGAAAAGATTCATACATCATACTCAAGATTTTTTTTAAGCAAATAGTTCAAATCAGTCAACCAAACAAATTAAGGTTGCATTTGGGCGCGCGATAAGTACTGTTTTCAAATGATATGAAGTGATATATGTAATAATATTGTTTTGTGAATTATATTAAGATGCATTTGAATATATATATATATATGTGTGTGTGTGTGAATTAAATATCTTAATTTATGTGTTTAAATTAATGTATAAAATCATGGATTGAGATATATTTAACTTTTTATAAAAAGTTGAAAAGGGCGGTTTGATCTTTTAGTCAAGATAGGCTGAAATCAAGTCAGCACCCACCCAAACAGTATAGCCTAACTCGCTGGATGTAAATTTCCCTATGTAAACAATGTACAATGTCTGATGAGTCAATTAGTTGCATTCCCAGCTAAATTGCAGAAGGTAATTAACTTTTCACTCACCTGATACGTCAATTAATAAATCATCCAGTACACATGACTGATTAATTAACTTATAGTAAGTACGTAGTGCATGCATGGAATATTGATGATGATGGACCGGATGACCAGATCAAAGTATCCCAAAGGCATTCATAATATTGGTTGAACTATATATATATATATATTAGAACAATCTGTGAGCTTAATTTCAAAAGGTATGGAATTATGTATTTCTTACACATGATAATCAATTAATGCAATATTTATTAATAGCTAGCTAGACTTCATCATCCTATAAGGTTTACTACACATAACAATCATCTAAAAGAAATGCATGTACGTAACATAGTCACTTAATTCATTACAAGAATTAAAATCATTTATTTACAATCATTTAATTTAATAAAATGATTATTTGCACGTAAAATAAGTCTATTTTCATTATTAATAGTCTTATTCATCGCAATGATTGATTATAAATACTTATTTTTCTTAGAATGGTCGTTAGAGACATATTAAATGGGTCTAATAATTAGAGCACTTGGGTACCCGTTTAGGCGGTTTAGCCAAAAATTAATTAAGAAAGGGAATTATCGAGTTCATATTGAGTTCTCACTATGAACATTAATCAAGGTTTGATTGCCTTGTCATCTAATCTTACATTATTAGTTTTTTCTTTTATGATAATAAATACATTATTGCATAAGAGATTACAAAAGTTTCTCAGCCCAAATGATTTGTGAAACAGATCAGTCTGAGAAAGAATTCCACCAATTAACACAAACAACATCTAAATGAATGCCAAATATATCTAGCAAGCTTGTGGGCAGTTTCATTCCCTAATAGTACTTGATATTCCGAGTCCGTACCCTGTCATCGAACTATTTTTTTCCTAGCTAGGCTGTTTTACGTACCTAAGTATTCCGAGTACGTACCTTAATGTCATCAAACCTTAACCTAAAATTAGAATGGATGCAGTCTTTCTCACTGATTTTACTTTAGTGTAAAGGCCGGGTTCCGGTCAACTCTCCTGCCCTCGGAGAAGAAATTGAAAAAATAAAAATAAATAAATATTGGCAACAATTGTCAATAAAAAATTCTGTTCATCAACATTTTAATCGTTATCTTCTCATTATCTTCTTATTTAAAATTAAGTAACTGGATGATAAATAATAGATCATAAATATTTTTTCACTCAATTAATTCCCGAGGATGGCAACAAGAATGACAGATAGCACTTCTCTAATTTCAATTTATGTACAACTTAATTTTAGGATACATGATTAGCTTTTGTTGTTCCAATTAGATACATTAGGTTTTTAATAAAAGTAGAAATAAAAATAATAATAGACACATTTATTCCATAGAGAACATAAAAAGAAAAAGAGAGAAATGTGTAAGGAAAATAAAATATACTAAACTAATAAGATAAATGGTGAATAGTAATCTTTCAAATTTAAAAGATTTGTCTAATTTTACTGTAACTCAAAATTTAAGAAATATAATTTGATGAGAGCAATGTGAAATAATTTTTAACATAAATCATCAATTATGTATTTAATGATTAATTTGATGAGACCCATAAAGATACTCTGAGGGATGAAAACCAAACGTGTGGGAGTTTCAACTTTAATAAAACAACAATGGTATGTTTCAAAAGTCAAAACACATCGTTTTGACTCTGTTTTGTTCGAAACTTCTCCTCCCAATATTACGTCCCTAATTTCTCCATTCTTCCATCTCCTTCATCGACTTCTTCATTCTACATGAAGCTTTTTCCTTCCGTGCATTTCCTTCTCCCTAACCCTAATCATTGAAGTCCCTTCTCTTCCCCTAACCCAGAGGCCTATGTTAATGCATACCGGTCTCAATATTTTTTTTCAAGAATGTTCCACTTTCTATTTGATATGGAGACTACCTATTTATTTGTTCTATATCAATTTTTTGGCTTTTTGGGGGGAGGGAAATGTAGAGTAGGATAGAGTGGATTCTGTAGTGAACTTAAAATGTACAGAGCAGTTGTTGAAATTAGTTTCTTTTCCCAGAGTTGCTGTTGAACTAGAATCCACTTACAGAGGATAATAGGCCTGCGAATCAAACCAATGAATCAGATTGGTGGAGAAAAAAAAAACAACAGATACGTACCACATTAAGCTAAAAGTCTTTTTCCTCCTCTTTCTATTTTGAGTTAACAAAGTAAATTGGTAAAGTAGGTAATGAGTGAAGAAGGAAGAATGCCAAGCAAGAAATCAAAATTCTTGAGAAGAACCTTGAAAAAATTGGCAATCCCAGATCCCATTTTGTTCTCTGATCTCTCAACCGGTTATCTATTTCTTCTTCCTTGTTCTGGCCTCAAATCACTCTCAAAAGCAACATAGTGAGGACTGCTTTTATTTACTTTAAGGTGAGAAATTAAGAACATTTTCATTGAATTGTTCAAAATTAAAGGACAAGTTTAGTCAATATAAGAATAATTTAGCTTTTAGTTATTACATTTTTATAAATTTCTACATTAGATTAGCTATTGTTTTCATTATATAATAATAAAATAATATAACAATATCTTAATTTTGACTATTCACATTTAATTTTCATATTTGATTATCCATTTATTTATTATATAGTAATGAATAATTAATAATTAAAAAATACTGAATTTTTTGTAATTTTTCATTTATTTTATTTTATCATATTTTAATATTCTACCTATTATATGTTAATTAATAATCATATTTTAATTAAATTATGGGTTACACAAAGTAATTAATAATTATATCCTATTTAAATTAAATTACTAATTAATAATTAAAATAAACTTAATAAAATAAACATTTGCATAAATATAAATAAATAATAAAATAGATATGTGCATGAATAAAAGAGAGAATAAATTAATAAAATAGATATTTAGTCAATGTAAAGTAATTGTGAAAGATGAAGGAAATTTTAAATTTTGGCAATAGTGGAGCAAAGTCCAAGATTTTTGGATTTTAATCTTGGACTTTGGTCAATTCAATGTGGCCTATTAGCTATATAAGATATGAATTTGACATTTAACTAATCTATTAAGAGTGTTCTAAAAAAAAAAAAATAAGAGATGAATTAGACATTTAACTAATCTGCCACCTCTAATATTGGGCGGTGTCAAATTGTGAATTCGACATTATTTTAGAATATTCTTATTAAATTGGCTAAAAGTCAAATATAATATATAGTTTTTAGGTCTTAAAATAAGTCGTATTGAATTGGCCAAAGTCTACAAATTATGACCCAAAGCTACAATATTGCTAAACATAATCCTATCTTTGTCAGTTATTAACACATGCCAAATTTATATGTTATTAATTTCTTTCTTTTTCTTTCTTTTTAAATTGCACATTCATAGAAACTGGATTAGAATTAGAGAAACATAACTTGTGGTAGCACAAGGTAATTAGAAGTACTTATGTCCAAAGTAGGTACTTCGAAATTTATATTTGACGCATATATATTTTATTTCTGTACAAGTTTATTTCATTGCCATTTACGGTGCATAGGAAAATGAAATTATTAATTAGTATTTTAATTTAAATATAATATGATTATTAATTAATATTTTTAAGCCATATTTAAATAAAAATATGATTATTAATTAATATATAATAAGTGGAATGATAAAATATGATAAAATAAAATAATAATTACAAATAATTAATTTTTTTTAATAATTAATTACTCATTGTTATATAATAAATAAATGGATACTCCTAGAGGTGTGCATCCGGATCCGAATATCCGGCTATAACCAGATCCGAATCCGGATTCAATAAATTGGGCGGTTATCTGCCCGGATTGATCCGAATTCAATCTAGGTGGTTAACCATATTAAATTCGGATATCTAGATTTTTTGCATTTTCTCCCTTGAAAACTAGATATCCAAATTATAATCGGAATAAATCTTAATACCATGAACACGAACACAAACAGAAAATATTATTTTTGACAGAAATCTCAACAAACAACAAACATTGTTTTTGATAGAATTCTCAACAAATGAAACAGATCATAACAGGTCAAGTAAATATCGAATAATTGTTGCCAATGGTTGAGTAAATCCAATGTTCTAAAGAAAGATATAGAAGTTCTCCAGAAAAGAAAAAAAAAATCAACAGTAGTAGGAGCACTTTCAATGATGTTTAGGTTTTGTGATATGCAATCTGATGTTTATGTTCTATGGAAACTAAGAATGAAAATCAAAACCCTAAATTCAAAAAAAAAAAAAAATCTCATTATGACTTCATAACGGGGATAATTTCTAGAACAAGAAAGATCCAAATCTTTGCTAATGTTCAATGAACCATACCACAAATACCACGATTTCCAAATTCTTAATTGGTGGGTTGGGTTAAAAGCGCACATAAGCGAGAGAGAGTACAACCAAAGAGGGAGATTCTTCAAGCATAAATCCAAATCCAGATTGTTATAAGTCTCCTAAGAGATCGGCCCCACGAGTGATAAGTGCGAGCACAAACACAGCAAGGAACTTCTCCAAGCCTTTAATTGGGGGGTTGGGTCGAAAGTGAGAGAGAGATCGGTGAACCTATAGAGAGAGAGAGATCGAGAGATCAGCGAACTTGTTGAAAGAGACTAGATCGAGAGATCGGTGAACTTGTTGAGTAGATTGGCATACGTTGAACGGTGAACGGCGAATGGCAAATGGCACGTGATGAAATGACGGGTCGACGGCTAGGATTCTGTAGATTTAGAGAGATGGAGAGAGAGAATGTCGTAGGAACTGTGTTTTTAAAGCTAAACCGATTACGAATATCCGGTTTAAAAACTGGATCTGTAACCGTTTTTGGGTGGATATCCGCTATTCACTATCCGGTTTGATAAAATCCGATCGGTTATTCACCCGGTTAGTCCGAATTTTCGGTTTTTAATCCAAATCTAAAAAAAAAAAAACTAGATTTGGATGAATATCTCTAGAGTAGAGTGTCTAAGGTGTGGACTCGAGATCCTTCTCCAAAAAAGTAGAAGTTCTTTCTTATGTGATATCAAGCTAGACCATCAAAACAAAAAAGAAAAACAGACTGTCAAATGTTTTGACCTTTATGTAGTACATATATAGGCGTTGAATCTTGATTAGTGCGTATATATATATATATATATATATGCATGTATAATTTGTCCAATTGGGTATTTAGAGTTTGTGTTCATTAGGATACGTATCTAAGAGTTCGTGTTTGATTTTATTTTCTCCGCGTGGATCATTTAGGTAATAATAGTACCCAATTAATGTGATAGACTTTATAATCTGATCGATGACTTTCTAACTCTAAAATTTAACCAATTTTAAAGCTGAAAAAAATTCTAAAGATTCTGATCCAAAGTTCTTGCATAGGTTCATTTTAGAGCACTAGTTTTGTAAAACTCAATTTTTATGTAAAATTTGGAGAAAAGTAGTCTAAAAGTGCTTCAAACGAATCATGAATTTTAATATTTATTTCCCATTTGTCTAGTGTTCTGCTAATTTAGCGTGAACCGTGCACAAATGTAAACATTGTTTATTTATTTCTATTTTTGTACTTTGTCTTTTAAAATAGTTTCTTTTTCTCTAATAAAATATTCAATAATGCAATATTTAAAAAATATAAAGAAAAATAGATAAATTGATGTATAATATATTGTAAAAATTAATATGTTAAATCGAACAAATGAATTTTGATTAGGATAAGAACTCATTTGGAATGCTCTTAGACCGACAAATGAAATCTTATCTTCCAACGATTAAGTAATATTATATTTACGATCATGTTTCGCCAAAGAAAGTCAACTGGAGTTCATCCATTCATCGTCTTTTATTCTGTCTTTAAAAAAATAGAAGTCTTTAGGACTCCTAATTTGTAGAAGTTAAAACTCAGGATTGATTTATAATTCAACTGATATTTGAAGCATTAATACCTAAACTAAACTAGATTAATGATATCATAATCTACACAATTTATACATGAGAACATCACAAATATTTTTAATCACGTAAATTATATCCTTGCGAGAAGGTTTTAGGCGTATTACTGTTGCCCTTCTTTCTTTACGTCATGGAATCAAAATCATTAGCCCTTAGGTGCACGAAATATTATTATATTAAGCCTCATGTCCATTATTAAGACGAGATTTTTATATTTATTTTTATTTCTTAAAAAAGAAAAAGTGATTATATGTTTAAGAGAAGAGAAATAATAGATGCAGTCGTAAACTTGTAAATGATATGCAGTCGTTTTAAAAAAAAATATATATAAAAGACTCACATAAAAAAAAAAGTTAACTTTTTTAATAATAAACTCAATTTTTTTTCTAAAATAATTGTATGCTGTTTACAATTTTATGACTATATGTAATATTATTTTTAAGAAAATTCACATATAAATTTATTCAAATTTCTCACTTTTAAATAAATAATTTTACTACTATTTTAAATAAATCAAAATTTTGTCTCATAATCTGGATAACCTTATCAAATTCTAATTATTCTTAATAATGGTATTTTCAAAAAACACTTCCTTTTTTTTTTTTGAAAGAAAAAAAAACAGCCTTTGAGAACTTGATTTTGTTTTCAGTTAAATGTTTTGTTTTTGTTTGTAAAAAAAAAAAAATTGGAAGGAGTGAGGTATGTGACATGAATTTATGTAACCGTACAAGTGGCAGCCGATTACATCCTTTTAAGTTCATCTGACAAAACGAGCACAGAATACACGAGCGCTTCTGAAGTGCCATCATCTTTAACTCAGCAAAGAGAGAGATTGAGAGAGAGAGAGAAGAAGAAGAAGACAAAGAGGAAAGAAAGGAAAAAGAAATAACTCTCGGGCTATAAATGAAAAAAAGTAGAGGAAACGTTAACTGTATTTTGGAGCTGTCTAGCTTTTACCATATTTTGTTGAAACTTTTGCCCACTTCACACACACTCTCTCTCTCTCTCTCTCTCTCTCTCTTTCTGCTTTCGCTCTCTTCAAGTTGGCCTTGAAAGCCCACCCATTTTTCTTCTCTTTCTCAAGTCACTCTCCCCCAGAGAGTTGAGGTTCTCTCTCTTAGTATGCAAAATATATGAATAAAATACCAAAACGTGGGGTCTTATAAGAGCGTCTGAGATCTACTTGTAGGACTAGATCAGATGGGGATTGGCAGAGAAAGGAAAAGAGAAAGCTCGCACGCACAGGAGAAGAAGGTAAAACCATTTTCCCAAAAACCCTAACCATACGGTCATCTATTTGGTTCTGATTGAGACCCAACTGCATATCTATTTATACATCATCATCAACCTCGGTATTCGTGCAAGCTGGTTCCTTCGACACTCATTTTCTTCTTGCCACAGATCCATGACGGCCGTTTCTGATTATTTCTTTTTGGATTCCAGGGCGTTGGGCTTCGGGTTTTTGTTTGTTTTGAACGCCTCTGCTTTTGATTCCCTTTTCGGTTGTTTTTGCTGTTGCTCTTGTTTTAGTGTTACTTTATGAAGATCTGATATGGGTTTTGAGCTGGGCCTTTGCATTTTGTTGATGTTTGTGGTTTCAATTTTAATGGGTTTGTTATAGATTCTTCTTCTTTGATTTCATGTGCTTAATATTCTTGTTGTGGTGGCTATAGTTAATGCTATTCTCATTTTCCTTCTTTTTAGTTAGAACCGAGAAGAGTATTTTTCCGGTAAGTATACACACTAATTTGGATTTGCTCTGTTTTGTGCTGTGTATTTAAATTTACTTCGGCCCTTCTTTTGGTATTCTCATCTGTGTTGAGCTGATATATAATTGGGCATGATGTCTTACTTCCAACGGAGGAACTAAATTTTTTCTTCTATAGGACGTTGCTTTTTTGGGCGGATTCTATTGCTTATAACGGACTTAGTG
The DNA here is from genome assembly GCA_036898215.1 of Platycarya strobilacea. Taxonomy (NCBI): domain Eukaryota; kingdom Viridiplantae; phylum Streptophyta; class Magnoliopsida; order Fagales; family Juglandaceae; genus Platycarya; species Platycarya strobilacea. The sequence continues at coordinate 39,413,748 of CM072547.1, read as the reverse complement.
TCCATGAACTTCTTTCTTCTTTGTAACACTAGCTAAGTTTTCTCAAGTATACCTCCGGTATACCTGGGCTTAGCCTTTTTCTATTAATGAAATCCTTTTGATTACCTATCAAAAAATGAATTTGGAACTCCGACAAAATTTGGAACATACAAAGAGGTGTTGTGGGACCGTTGTATAGACCATTTTGATTTGGAATTCCCCTTTTTGGAATTATTTATGTTGGGTCTGGTGCACCATTGTGAATGTTTCAATTTTTTTAAATTGCAACTGCCTTCAAATTTTCTTTTCAATAGCACAAGATATTGTTCTTATATAAAACAGCATATCTTTTTTTGAACTTATCAAAGAAAAGTCTAGGTTTATAACTTTTTGATTGTGCATGGTTTTTATGTTAGTGTTTTCATATTGATTTGGTTTAGATTTCAGTAACAGATTGTGCTCATATAACAAGTTGTTTCTTCAAAAGTATTGTCAATTTTTTATTTTTTTATCACATTTCATTCGAATTTGAGCTTTTTCTCATCTTTTTGGTAGTAAACTGATTTGATTTATTGAATCAGGATTAGACCTAATCAAGGCACATGAAGAAAGGCGATTCCATTTGACAGAGTTTGCCTTGTGGAAGTCAGTTGGGTGTTGAGATTGTCTTGGCTGGCATCCAAGTTGATTTTGTTAAAGCATCAGTTTGGTATCTAAAGACTGGGGCGAGTATTGGAAAGACTCAAGTGAGTTGCATTATAGGCCTGAAAGACGCAAACTCACTTAGGTCATCATTAGATGCTATAACATTTTTTTGATAAGGAATGCTATAATCCGTTATTGAAGTTCTTTGGATATGTTGGATTAGACTTGTGGTTTACTGTGGTTAAGCATTGTTGATCCCAGAAATTGCAATGTCTCCGTGATTGAATTTTGAAGGTTGTACGTTCCCTCTTGCAAACAAGGTTGGAAGCTATGTGATTTATAAGTTGACACTCAACTGGAGGTCCCTTCTGTTGCTCAGAAGTGTTATTTAAATATTGTAGTGGACTGGTACCTCTGTTTTGTTTGAAGTAACGATGAATAACATGGAATCTGAGATTTCTACTTCTAACAAAATTTTGGGTAGTCTTAATCAGCTACTTCCTGCAGTTGCACCTATGCTTCTGATTTCAATTGGTTATGTTGACCCTGGAAAGTGGGCAGCAATTATTGAAGCCGGGGCCCATTTTGGGTTCGATTTGGTAGCATTGATGCTTGTTTTTAATCTCTCTGCTATATTCTGTCAATACCTATCAGCTCGGATTGGCTTGGTCACCGGTAGAGATCTTGCTCAGGTATTTTTTTCTTTATCTTTAGGGTCTTAATTTGGCAGGGAATTATTGTTATATTTCTCTTTGTTGGGAAGTAATGTCAATTTCTGGTTCATTGTGTCACCCTTTGCCCTTTCACTCTGCAAAATGGAAATTTAAATGAGAAAGCTGATGTACTTTTTTTTAGTATGAATCTATTTTGTCTGTTTTGCTATGGTCAATATGATTCATTGATAGCAATGTGAAGAAGGTTGAGTACTGATGTTATATCGTGAACTTTATTTCTCTAGGTCCCTAGGTAGATTTGTAGTTAGCTGCGTATGCATGCGGCTGCCTTATTATTTGTATATTTCTGTGATACCGCATATGAGTGGGTATAGTTATAAATGGAATCCCCCTTGGAGGGAAAAGTTTTTGCCCTTTATAATGATCAAGGGGCTTCAATCGTGCCGTTTGACTGGTTTTTGGAGTATGCTTCCAGATTTGGCTTGGGCCCTCCTCCTTAGGTCATTACAGTTTGTTTCACTTAGTTATGGTGAATTAGTTGATTATCCAATGAAGTGGTTGACCATTTATTCCCCTGCTTGTTCCACTCTGCTGTCAAGGCACAAAATCACCAAAAGTGCTCACAGTTGCTGCTAACTAAACGAGTATGGTTGTAAATTTCTAATTAGTTTTCTTTCCAAATTTTTATGTCAAAGATTTGCGGCGATGAGTACGATAAGTTCACATGCTTATTCTTGGGAGTCCAAACAGAGCTTTCTGTGATTGCATTGGACCTTACCAGGGTAATTTCTCATTCACCATCAAAATGCTGTTCATCCTTTTTGTAGCTGTTCCTTTTGAAAAAAGTATTTTTATGTTTGCTCTTTAAAGTTATGATGGAATGAAATATGAATTTTAATCTATAATTTTCATTATTGAGTACTTGCTTTGTTTTATCCCTAACGTTTTATTACATTGATTTTTCTAGATCTTGGGCCTTGCACATGGACTTAATCTTCTTTTTGGCTGGGACTTGTTCTCTTGTGTCTTTTTGACTGCTATCAGTGCTGTTTTATTTCCACTTTTTACTTTCCTCCTGGTAAGTGCGCTCATGTGCATTCTTTTTGGAAGTCTAATTTTGTATTTTAATTGTAATGCTGTTAATTAACTTTGCAGGAAAACAGCAAGGCAAAGTTCCTATGTATATGCCTATCAGGCTTTATTTTGCTTTCTGTTGTCCTTGGAGTACTCATCAGTCAAGCAGAAGTCTCACTGTCCCTGAATTTGACGCTAACAAAGTTATGTGGGGAGAACACATTTGCATTGATGAGTCTTCTTGGGGCAAACATCATGCCTCATAACTTTTTTCTCCATTCTTCTATTGTACAGGTATCTTTGTCTTCTATCCCCGTTATCTGCCTATAACTATGTACTTTGACTTCTGTTACAGTTTTGACGTATGTGTAAAATTCTTATAAAAAAAAAAACTATGTACTTTTTTGGCACTGATTTATTTTTATTTTAGTTTCGAAAGGTACTTGAGTGAATCTGGAATTATATATTCCTTTAAATTGCACTGTCATTGTGGCTGATGTTGAAAATTCACAATGTTTGTTTTTGTAAAACTATATTGCAATAATTCTTATGTGAGGGATTCCTTGTTGCTGCTCTATCAACATAGAATCTTGAATTTTTCCTTTCTCTATAAAGTTTTACTAGTGTCAATAATGGTATTCTTGGAGTTGTTTGCATGCAGGCATGTGCACTTTAGTTTGGTGCTTTGTTTCTATTTTGTTGGACCTGTAAAAGATTTGGTCTATGAATATAATGAGTTCAATGCAATGTGAAGCCTCCGAAATAACTGCAGAAGCGTAAGAATGTAATGGTTAAATCTGTGGTAGTTGATCTCTGTATATTTTAAATTTTCTGCAGGTGGAATCATTTTCTGCCACATTTCACAATCCTTAGCTTTTACAGGTCTGTTGTTAGTAATGCTGGTGCCTCTGCATAACCCATGCCTGCAGAATGTTGGCTCATTGAAATTTGGCGTGGCACCGGATCTTATTTTTAAAAGAATTTCTTGAAACATATTTAAATTACTAAAGATTATGGAGGATGATGCATAAGCTTCTTTCATTGCAACCATTGAAAGTTTTGGAGGTTCTCCTTGTGTATTTGGACATGAAACTCTTATGGACACCACTTTTAGGAAGGATACATGAGAAAGTACCGAACTAAGGTTTACAACTGAAAGTTGAAATCAATGTCATTTAGACCATAATAATCAAGAACCGGGGGTCCATAAGAATAATGATTTAAAGAAGAGAACTTTAAGCTGATTAATTGTCCTCTCGCGATCCTCGAAGCTTCTATCATTTCACTCCTGCCAAATGCATCAACACGTACATATACATATATGTTGCTGCCACTTACTCGATCGCGGAGATTTTTGGAACACCTCTAACAGGGTCAAATACATTTACCCTTTCTTGTTAAAATATTTTTAAACATGTATCAGTGATATTTTTGGAGATTTTATCAATGTTGAATACATGTTATATGACACTATCAGTTCTTCCATGTCTACAAATTAGAAATTTTAAATAAGTCATTTGTGTGATTTCTTCTGGTGCATGGGCTGCTCTATTTTATGGTCTTTTGCACTTTTTGTAGCAGAAATGCCTTTCTTAATTATTACATCTTGTTTTCTTGGTTTACTTTCCATTTAGTTCATGCATGTTGATTTTCTTTAGTCATTTGTTCCTGTGATAGCCTAAACAAAAAGCTCTACCGGCATGGTTTGCGTCATAGTGCATTAAACACTTAAACTATGCTCTTTCTCCCACTTAATTTTTTGTGACTTACAAAAACCTTTTCTTTGATTCTTAAAAGAGTACCTCATGACCTGGGAGTCCCTTAAAAACCCTCAACCCCTCTCCCCGGCAAAACGAATTGTCTGGGTAGAATGGTGTTGATATATGTTGTTTCAGACATGTGCTTGTCAAAATAAATTCTGATATTTGCTATCTGTCATAATATTCTTGCAGCAACCCATGTCATCGCCAAACATTTCCAAGGATGCCTTGTGTCATAAGCATTTTGTTGCCATCTTTAGCATCTTCAGTTGTATTTATCTGGTGAATTATGTGCTGATGGTCTCTGCAGCAAATGTGTTAGACAGTGACGTGTTGCTCACTTTTCAGGATGCAATGTCACTAATGGAACAGGTTTGATTTTTTCCTATATTTTCTATTCTTGCTGAGTGCCAACTATGATATCGTTCAGTATCTTGATAGATACTGATCAGATATATTTCTGTATATTTTCAATGCAGGTTTTTGCAAGTCCTCTAGCTCCCGCTGCCTATCTATTGGTTCTGTTTTTCTCTAATCTAATCACATCATTAACCTGGAGTCAATGTGGGCAAGTAGTTTTGCATGATTTCTTAAGGCTAGACATTCCTGGTTGGCTTCATTGTGCCACAATCAGACTTATTGCTGTTGTTCCAGCCCTTTACTATGTTTGGAGTTCAGGAGCTGAAGGGATGTATCAATTGCTTATATTCACACAGGTGTTGGTAGCTCTACTGCTTCCATCTTCTGTGATCCCCCTGTTCCGTGTTGCTGCATCAAGACCGATTATGGGCGTCTACAAAATTTCTCATTTTGCTGAGTTTCTAGCAATCATCACATTTATTGGGATGCTAGGATTGAAGGTTATGTTTATGGTAGAAATGATATTGGGGAATAGTGATTGGGCAGGTAATTTGAGGTGGAACATCGGGGGTAGTTTATCTTTCACCTATGTAGTTTTTCTTGTTGCTGCTTTTGCATCCCTTTGTTTGATGCTCTGGCTATTAGCTACTCCATTAAAGTCTGCAAATGCTGCATTAGATGCTCAGATTTCCAACTGGGTTACACCGGAGGCTATACTTGATTTGTCCACAGACACACAGGAAACTGATTTAACTGAAACTGGATATCATGGAGAGGCTCCTGTTCTGAAGCAAGAACCATTGTCAGCACATGGGAAGAGTCATTCAGATATGCCAGTTTCAAATTTTGATCTTGATTTGCCTGAAACTATTATGGAGCCCGATCAAGAGCTTCTTTTGACTAATGTGGAGAGAAATCGCTCTAGTACAACGCTTTCAAGCTCAGAATCAGCAACCCAGGTAGAGTCAGTCCCAGTTTCAACTGTTTCTGATGAGGGTTCTGATATTAAGTTGCTGGATGATGGGACTGCCAAAATTGAATCAATGGACCCTATGGAGAAGACTCTGGGTGTTGAGGGAGAGCTACAAACTGAAAAAGATGATGATGAGGGAGACACCTGGGATCCTGAATCATCTAAAGGGGTTTCTGGGGGCATCCCATCTTTGACATCCGAGGGTCCGGGATCTTTTAGAAGTCTAAGTGGGAAAGGTGATGAAGGTGGGAGTGGTGCTGGAAGTCTTTCAAGATTAGCAGGATTGGGGCGTGCTGCAAGGCGTCAACTAGCAGCAGTTCTGGACGAGTTTTGGGGACAGCTGTATGATTTCTATGGCCAGGCTACTCAGGAAGCAAAGTCTAAGAAACTGGATGTATTGTTGGGAGTAGATTCCAAGTCTACCTCTTCATCTCTAAAAGTGGATACCACCGCAAGGGAGTTTTCTGGATGCTTCCCATCTGTGGGAGGCAGGGGATCTGATAATCTAATTAACTCAAGCTTATATGGGTCTCCCAAGCAGCAGAATATGCAAAGGAGTTTAGAGTCATCATATGGGGTTCAAAGGGGAACTTCCTCATTGTGGTCCAACCACGTGCAATTGTTGGATGCATATGTGCAGAATTCAAGTCGCAATGCTGACTTTGGCGAGAGACGCTATTCTAGTGTGCGCAATATACCATCTTTTGAAAGCTTGGATAATCAGCCAGCTACAGTACATGGTTATCAGATTGCATCCTATCGAATGGCTAAAGACAGAAACTCTGATCATCTGAATAATCAGATGGAGGTAGCATCCTTGGGTGTTTCAAGCTACAGAGACTCGATTACATATGCATTGGGGCAAGAGATGCAAAATGGATTAAGCTCTGATCAGGCTTCTGGTTACCAGAACCTGGCAATATCCAGAGGAAGTCCATTGCATTCAGAAAGACCATATTATGATCTTCGTTCTTCTAGACCGGCTGAGAGTGTGGTAAGTTCAGCCAACACGAAGAAGTACCATAGCTTGCCAGACATATCAGGATTCTCTGTCCCACCTCGGGATTTGTATGTACCTGATAAGAGTACTCAATGGGACAGTCCCATTGGATATGGATCCTCTGTTGGTAGAACTAGTTATACAAATTCAGGATCAAGGGCAGGACCTCCCTTGGCATTTGATGAACTCTCTCCATCAAACGTTTACAGAGATGGTTTTACCTCACAGTTGAATCCTAGTATAGATACTGGATCCCTCTGGTCTAGACAACCTTACGAACAGTTTGGCGTAGCTGACAAAATTCGTACTGTTGGGAGCGAAGGACTTGGAAGTAGGCTAGGTTCAATAACTCATGAAGCTGCTTCTATTGTGGATTCTGAGGCCAAACTTCTCCAGGGTTTCAGACATTGCATTGTAAAGCTACTGAAATTGGAAGGATCTGATTGGTTGTTTAGTCAAAATGATGGGGCTGATGAGGATCTAATAGACCGTGTGGCTGCTAGGGAGAGATTTTTATATGAAGCTGAAACAAGAGAGATAAATTGGGTAACTCATAGGGGTGAGCCGCAGTATTTGTCTTCTGAGAGGAAGTCTAGTACTGCAATGAGGACTAATGAGGTGAGTTTCAACAACTTTTTGATTTCGTCTGTTCCTCATTGTGGAGAGGGCTGTGTTTGGAGATCAGATTTGATAGTAAGCTTTGGGGTGTGGTGCATCCACCGGATTCTTGACCTCTCACTCATGGAAAGCCGGCCAGAGCTGTGGGGGAAATATACTTATGTACTCAACCGTCTTCAGGTAAATATTTATGTGCTAGTTTATGCTGTTACTATACATGTTTGTGGTAATCACGATCTCTGCACTATCATCAGTATCTTGTTAGCCCCCTTTTTCACCAAGCAGTAAGCATATTGTTGCTGCTTAACTATAATTGGGTTCGGGTGGGTTTCACCATTCGAGGCTCTATCCGGTATCTCTGCTTCATGAATACCTGCTGCACTTTTAGGGATATCTTGTTAAATTCGTCTCTCATAGAGGGTCTTCCACCCAATGTTTCAATCAGTGAGTACAAGAAGCATACACTGCCCTACTAAAACACAAAATGATCTTGAAATGTTTGTGGTTTTTTTTTAAAATAATCTTCTTAGCTTGTTAATCTTGACAATGACTTGTTTTTACAAATAGGGGATCGTAGATCTTGCATTTACGAAACCTCGTTCTCCAATGGTCCCATGCTTCTGCCTTCAAATCCCCGTAGCATTCCCACAGAAGACAAGCCCACCTGTTTCAAATGGAATGCTGCCCCCTGCTTCAAAACCAGGCAGGGGGAAATGCACCACTGCAGGGATGCTCCTAGATATGATCAAGGATGTAGAGACCGCAATTTCTTGCCGAAAGGGCAGAACAGGAACTGCAGCTGGTGATGTGGCTTTCCCTAAAGGAAAAGAAAATCTGGCATCTGTCCTCAAACGCTACAAGCGTCGACTATCCACCAAACCTGTTGGTGCTCATGACAGTTCAGGGCCGCGCAAAGTTCTGACCTCTGCTCCATATAGCTAATAGATTTTTGACCTTGGTTGGCTTCTAGTGGTTCAGTGATTGTGGGGCTGCTTGATTTTGGACAGCAGCTCATGGTCTGGATCAGTTGTCCTCAGTTGTTGAGGACTCTCTCTCTCTCTCTCTCTCTCTCTCTCTGTGTATCATTGCTGCAAATTTTATTCCCATGTGTGTGATATATACATAGGATAAGAATTGCTGGATGTGTAATTGCAGCAGAATTAATCAAAATGGTTAGAAGAAAGGTGGGAAATTGGTTATTGCAATTGTGTTGTTGTCTACTTGTCACTTTCACAATAGAATTGAAGCCGCAAATGCTCCAAAACGCCAGTGTTGCCATTGCTAGTTACCCGCAATTTTTCTTTCTGGTCCAGTGGCTTCTTGGCTAAAGGTCAAGAAAAGGGTTTGTTGGAACGAATTCATTAATCATTGATCAACAAGAACTCAGACTGGACGTCCTTGATAGGCATTTACTGCTGTAGGTGCCAAAGAGCTACCAAAGACATTTCTGCTGTAGGTGAGCAACCGGTGCAAGTGCATTTTGGTGCAGCCAAGAATGCCTAACAAATGTTGCTACAAGCTTTGTTATTGCTAGTGTCTAGTGGTGCGCAATCACGGTAAATGTGCTTCATTGGTCTATGTTATACTCTTAAAAGAACCAAATCAAAATAAATCATGATGATGATGATGCTCATTGATCTCAGCTATATGCTAAAAAGAACTAGTCAATTAAATATGCATTATTAATATCTGGTATTGAGATTTCTGTGCAACATGATGAGGTAGGCAGGCACATTTGGTTTAAAAAAAAAAAAAATTCGTTTTTTTAAAAAAATTTTAAATCAAAACAAATATCTTTAAAAAATCTCGAATTTTCTATTTCAGCTTTTGAAATTTTAATCCAATTAATACCCAATCATTATTTAATACAAATCAATCAGATTTTACAAATTTCAGAACAAAAATACTCTTAAACTCAAAAAAATTTTCAACTTTTTCTTTATACGTACGTATACTTTATTATAATAATTATTAAAAAAAAACTAGTAATTTTTTGCCTCTTTTTTTTAAAACTCAATCTTAAAAACATTCAACATTCTCAAATTTTCTCAAAATATTTCATAATTAAGCATGATATGAACTTATGAAGTATCACAATCTTATAAAACTGGAGGAATAACTCTATTTTATTTTTCTTCTTCTACCCAGGCGCTTTAGTTCCTTTTCTTTCTTTGGTTTCCTGTGCACCGTTTTCGGTCTCCGTATCCTTTCCCAACGCCTTCTCCGTCTTTTTAATTTTCCTTTCTTTCACTTTAGCTTTTCCGTGTGTATAGCAGCCGCACTTCTTTCCGCCAGTTTGCATCTATTTATGTTGAGAAAATATTGAGGAAATCAATATTTATAGCACACACATATAAATGGGTATAATATATACTGTTTAAATATTATTCATATGTGTGTGGAGTGTCGACTTTACTCTAATATTACTCATTTTTCTTTTATTTTTTTTTTCTTACGTCTAAAATTTATTTTTCATTTTGATAAAAAATAAATATTTTAAAACTAAGAAAATATGAAATTAAAACTATATAATTATGATAATACTTTATTTAAATATACATATTTTGTACAATTCCACTATTATTAGTCATTCCTAATATTATTCTCCACAAAAAACTGTATCTATTATATTATAAGGGACTATCTAACAGTTATTAAACAAATTTTCTCATTTTTTCGTTAAATGATCGTTAAATTTAACAGCCGCTTATTATATCTAAAATATCATTTCAAAATTTAAAATATCTTATATTAATTTAAAATCAAAATCATGATAATCATGAGTTTGATATATATTAATTAACTAAAATATAGAATCAAGCTCATAACTTGCTTTGAAAAATCAAATCATGTGATCATGATGATTTAAGTATGTCCGTGCCTTTAAATTTTCTATTATTTAAATTATATAAAAAAACATTTATATAATATAATTTCTATTACTACTTTTTCTTATCTTCAATTATATACATATATTTAACATTTTTTTAAGGACTGATACATCGAATTGGCCATAGATAAAAATTAGAATATTTAACATTCAACCATATATAAAAATTGGAAAATCGAGTCAAGTTATCATGATGATTCAAGTATGTACGTAGTTTTAAATTTGCAACATCATGAGTCTAGTGTATATTAATTAACTAAAATATAGAATCAAGCTCGTGTATCTTTAGTTTATATAGGAGAAACATAGTATATAGGGAAAAACGAGATAAGTAGTAGTGTATATAAGAAAAACATAGTATACTAATTAACTAAACTAACATGATAGACTAATATCATGTATTGCATATTATCCAGCAATAGTTTGAGGTGTTCATAAATATTAATGAATTATATTTATGAGATATATATTATCCAAACTAACATGAGTAATAGTTTGGTTAATATCATGTGTATATATAGGGGAAATCGAGTATATTAATTAACTAAATTAACTCCTCATGTCCATTCTAATCTAATTCTAGCAAGATTTTAATAGTCTTAAAAATTAATTTAAATGGATATAAATGCCAAGTGTAATAGATGGATACAAACACGAAAGTGTAGTAAATAATGAAATAGCAAAAATTAATTTATAACACGCTAGAAAAATAATATTTGTAGCCTCTTCAATTTACTCCAAGGTGGTCTCCATTATGTTTTCAAGTGATCCAAGTATAATTTTTTTTTTGTTTTTGTTTTTGTTTTTCATAGGTCTAAACTTACAATACCCATAAGATTGAAATGTTTTTTTATTTTTATTTTTAAATTTGCAATAGGTTTCATGGTTCCCCAAAATATGTATTTGAAAATTCAAATGCCTCAAAAATAAATGCTTAAAAGAAACAAGGTATAGTTAAAATATGGAAGCATATTTTAACTACCATATTAAAATTCCACCACTATTATGCATATTATATATAATCTAACATCCTGTAAAATAAGCACATGCAATAGTAGAATTAGCCAAACTCAAACACTTCAAAATATACCTTATGTAAAACTGAATCTTAACTGTTATTGAATATGGTTTTGGACTCATAAATTACGTAAAACTAAATTCTTATGTAAAATATGGTTTTGGACTCCTAAATCGAAATTGAATCTGAATTCAAACACTTCAAAATTTTTATATTTTCAGTAATTGAATCCTTATAATGATTAGTTCCTTTATCTCTCTGTTTGATTACCTAAACATAAACCATCTCTAATTTAAATTTTTTGATAACATCCTAATCAAACATGTTAATCTTTTCCCCTCTCTCTCTCTCTCTCTCTCTCTCTCTCTATAAAATCCCACTAAATCCTTTATCTAAAAAAATCCATTATCAATGCTCATTATCTCGCCAAAAGAGTTCTTATGTTTCACGCTACTACTGCCAACAAGTATCACCGAGCCGCATCACCATGCTAGAGGAATCAACCACTTCCAGCTCTTGAGCTATCGTCACACTACCCATACCCAGCATAGCCCTCATGTTTCTTTGTAAGATTTAGAATTTGAGCCATAGATAGAGAGTGAAAACCTATATATGGAGGCGCTGGTTAGCGTTTAAACCTAAGAAATTACATATTCTTATACATAAAAATACGCATGTAAAAAAAATTGGAGAGACGCATAATCCCAATAAACTTTGGGGCTCCAGGGCGGCGTAAACCCTAGCATTGCAGGGGATTCACCGATCTTCTACACTAGGGTTTCCGTTAGCGTTGGCAACTGACAAACGTGGTGGAGAGAAGACAAGATATAGTGTTGGCGGGGGGATTGGAACTGCAACTGCTTTGAGCGAGAGAGGGATTTGGCGGAGGAGATTAAGAGTCAGACGAATAAGTGGAGTGTTAAGCGATTACGAAGTGGATGAGAAGTAGTGCTGCAATTGCTTTGAGCAAGAGAGGGAGTAATTGAATCTAGAGGTGCATGGTGTCTTTGTTGTATACTAAATTTTTCAACAACCTGATTAGGTGTATAAGAAAATGGAGTGAACTGAATATTTCTATTTCACTTGAATTAAATGTTTTACATTGCTGTGTATATATAGACCTCTGGTGAAGCAGAAGATCTGATACGTAATCTATATTCAAATACTTTTGAATTTAAACTCTAACAAACATGATAACAAGATCTCAGTTTAAATTCAAATATTCCAAAATAGATTTCAAGATCGCCATGCCGTCTCCTACATTGCTGGAATTTCTCATCACGTGTTGATTCTGCATCAGTTGAGGTTGGTAAGAGTTGTTCTTCAATACGCCCCCTCAATCTCAGGGGAAGATCTTAAACATTGAGATTAGATAGTAACAATTTGAACCGAGTTGCTGCAAGGGGTTTGGTAAGGAGATTCGCAAGTTGATCGTGGCTAGAGATGAACTGAACTAAGAGCTTTTTGTTTGCAACAAGATCACGGACAAAGTGGAAGTCGATTTTAATATGTTTTGTCCTTGCATGTAATATAGGATTGGCACTTAGATAGGTTGCTCCAATATTATCGCACTATAGCACTGGCGGGTTGGGCATGTAAATTCCGAGTTCCTTGGTGGGGGGCTGCAACCAAAGGAGTTTAGTTGCAGCATTTGCCAAAGCTTTGTACTTGGCAAGTGCCATGAAATAAGATTTTGTCTAAGGAAGATGCAATAAGCACCCACTGACCGTCTATCATCACGATCACCTGCCCAGTCGGCATCTGAGAAAGCCTGAAATTATAGTGAAGTGTGACAAGAAAGGAAGAGGTCATGTGAAACCGTGTGTTTGAGAAATCTTAAAATTCTTTTAACTGTCTGCTAGTGAGACATCTTGGTGTTGGGAAATAAATCTAAACAGCGGAAAAATTATCTCCCACTTTGTGTGAATCTATTAGGAAGTAATTGAGTAGATAAAAATACAAAGAAAATCACATACATAGAAAACCAATTTTTTATGTGGAAAATCCTTCAATGCAAAGGGAAAAACTACGGGACCTAGTTCAGTTAAAACTTCCACTATTAAAACTTCCACTGTGGAAAATTCTCTCTAGATAATACTAGAGGCATACAATCAACAATGATTTCAAGAAACACTTTCTTTGCAACCAAACAATGTGATTAGGAAAGAGCTCACCAAAACGTATTACTGTTTACGAACTCGAGCACCAGAAATACTGCTCAAACTCTGATCTCCACCGTTCAGATTGTAGAGCCTTGAGTTGTGAACGTTCCTACAAAATTTCAACTCAAATGGACCACAGAAGACTTTGATCGGAGCTTTCAAAGAAGTGTTACTGTTTACAATCTCGAGCACCAAGACGCAGTACTGTTCACGAACTCGAATACCATAAATACTACTCAAAATCTGATCTCCACCGTTCAGATTGTAGAGCCTTGAGTTGTGAACTTTCTTGAAAAATATCAGCTCAATCTAACCAGAGATAACTTAGATCGGAGTTTTCGATTGAAACTGGATGAGAGTTTCTTTCTCTCCTCGTTTTTGTTTTTCTCTTCTTTTTGCTCTCTCCGTCTCTCTGTCCGCTCTATTCTCCTTTGACTGAAAAAACATATACTCATATATGTTAAGTTGGGTATGAGTTGGCTTCCTCCTCACATGGAGGGACCCACAATAAATCTCCCCCTCCCGACTATGTGAGAGGCTCCATCAAACCTGCTTTTACTCTGTATACTTCGAGTTTTTGCATAGGCAGTGGTTTTGTCATCATATCTGATTCATTTTCATCAATATGAATTTTCTCAATTTGTAACAACTTCATCTCCAAAGCATTACGAATCTAGTGATATCTCACATCAATATGTTTGGACTTAGAATGAAAAATTGAGTTCTTGCTGAGATGGATGACACTTTGACTATCACAGTAGAGAATATACTTCTCTTGTTTCTGACCCAGTTCTTCTAGGAACTTCTTCATCCATAGCAACTCTTTGCTAGCTTCTGTTATGGCAATATACTCAGCCTCTGTAGTAGACAGGGCAACACATTTTTGTAGTTTGGATTGCCATGACACAGCTCCTCCTGAATAAGTAATCAAATACCCTGAAGTAGATTTTCTAGAATCAATGTCGCCAGCCATATCAGCATCGGTAAACCCATCAAGTATACGCTTACCATTTCCAAAGCATAAACATACTGTGGAAGTTCCTCTGAGGTATCTCAAAATCCATTTAACAGCATTCCAATGCTCTTTACCATTTGAGAGAAAACGACTTACTACACCAACTGCATGAGCAATATCTGGCATCGTGCATACCATTGCATACATTAAACTACCTACTGCTGAGGCATATGAGACTCTTTCCATATCTTCATTTTCTTTATTTGTGGAAGGGCTTTGCTTTGTGCTTAACTTAAAATGAGTAGCAAGAGGAGAGTTAACTGTCTTAGCTTTATCCATATTGAATCTGTCAAGCACCTTCTCAATATATCGCTCTTGTGACATCCGTAATTTCTTTTCTTTTCTATTTCGATAAATTCGAATACCAAGAATTTGCTTTGCTGGCCCCAAGTCCTTCATAGCAAAGGACTGACTCAATTCATTCTTTAGATTTTCAATCCTTGAAGAATTCCTACCAACAATCAACATATCATCAACATAAAGCAATAATATTATGAAGTCATCATCACAAAATTTCTGCACAAATACGCAATGGTCAGAGGTGGTCTTCTTGTAGCCTTACTCTTCCATAACTGACTCAAATTTCTTGTACCATTGTTTGGGTGCCTGTTTTAAGCCATATAGGCTTTTCTTTAACCAACACACACAATCTTCTTTGCCATTCACACTGAAACCCTCAAGCTGCTCCATATAAATCTCTTCCTCTAAATCACCACGTAGGAAGGCAGTTTTCACATCCATCTGTTCAATTTCTAAGTCTAGGCTAGTTGCTAAGCCAAGAACCACACAGATGGATGACATTTTCACAACTGGAGAGAAGATCTCATCAAAGTCGATACCCTTTCGTTGAATGAATCCCTTAACAACAAGTCTAGCTTTGTATCATGGTTTGGAAGTATGTTCATCTTGCTTCAATCTATAAACCCACTTGTTCTTCAAAGCTCTTTTGCCTTTAGGCAACTTTACCAACTCAAAAGTGTGGTTGTCATGTAATGACTGCATCTCATCTTGCATGGCATCAACCCACTCTGCCTTATGTTCATCTTCCATTGTTTCTACATAACATTCGAGCTCTCTCCCGTCAGTCATTAACACATACTCATCTGTAGGATACCGAATGGAAGGATGTCGGTCTCTGATAGACCTCCTAAGTGGAACATCTAATGGCAGCTCTGATTCTGGCAACTGATCAGAGGTCTCATTCTGAAATGAAGTATCTGCATCACTAGGACTCTGTTGGTAATCTTGGATAGCATCTTCAACTTGTGCTGGCAAGTCAGTCAATGGCACTGGATCCAAGTTAACTGAACTATCATTGGACCGAAGCATTACTTTGTCTGTTTTCTGAATATCTTGTATGGTTTGATCTTCAATAAACACAACATCTCGGCTTCTCACTAGTTTCTTATCAACTGGATCATACAATTTGTATCCAAACTCATCCAAACCATAACCTAAAAAGATGCATTGTCGGGTCTTCACATCGAGTTTAGATCTCTCATCTTTGGGAATATGCACAAATGCTTTACATCCAAAGACACGTAAGTGATCATAAGTAACATCTTTACCAGTCCAAATTCTGTTTGGTACATCAAACTGAAGAGGAACACATGGTGTGAGATTGAGAACATATACAGCAGTACTCAAAACCTCTCCCCAAAAAAAATCCAGGCAATTGTGCTTGTGAAAGCAAACATCTCACCCTCTCAATCAGTGTTCTATTCATCCTTTCATCTAAACCATTCAACTGAGGAGTCTTTGGAGGTGTCTTTTGATGTCGAATACCTTGTTGTCTGCAATAGTCATCAAATGGGCCTGAATACTCTCCTCCATTATCAGTTCGGATGCACTTCAGTTTCTTTTCAGTCTGTCTCTCAACCAAGGCCTGAAATTGTTTAAACATTTCCAATACTTGATCTTTTCTTTTCAGGAGATAGACCCATGACTTTCTTGATTGATCATCTATAAAAGTCACAAAATACGAAGAGCCGCCAAGTGTTCTTGTCTTCATAGGGCCACAAACATCTGAATGCACAAGATCAAGTATTCCTGACTTTCTTGAAGAAGGAGAACTTTTGAAGGAAACTCTGTTCTACTTCCCTTCTAAACAGTGAGTATACTTTTTCAAAGACGCACTTTTCATCCCAGATAGAAGATTCTTTTTAGCCAATATTGTCAAACCTTTCTCACTCATGTGGACAAGTCTCTTATGCCACAATTGTACTGTGTCCTCATTCTTCATAACATTAACAATGTTACTAGAGAGCCTTGCTTGTAGCATGTACTAGGTTGATACCCTATTTCCTCGAGCAATAACCATAGCGCCCTTTGTAAGCTTCCACTATCCATTATAAAAGGTGTTGCAATACCCTTCATCATCAAGTTTACTTGTAGAAATCAAATTCAAATGGATGTCAGGAATATGCTTTACATCTCTAAGAACAAGAACCGTGCCGTTATTCGTTTCCAAGCATACATCTCCACTTCCAATAATTTTAGCTAAACCACCATTGCTCATCTTCACCGTGCCAAAGTTACTGAGCACATAGTTTGTGAAGAAATCCTTTCGAGGTGTAGCATGGATAGAAGCACCACTATCAATCACCCAGCTAGTTTCATGAGAAGTGATGTTTACAGTATCATTATCATCATAAACAATGAAGAAGTCTCCAGTAGTAGTGGTAGCAACTTGATCATCTTTCTTTTCATCGTCGTTCTTCTTCTCATTCCCTTTTTCTTTGTATTCTCTCTTCAACTTTCTGCAATATTTCTTTATATGCCCTTTCATGCCACAATGGTAGCACTCAACATTAGCAAACTTGTTTGACTTGCTTCTGCCCTTATCTCTGTTCTTCGGACCTCTGCTTTTACTCCTTCCTCTCTTTTTTGTAACCAAGACATCTGACTGCGATGAAGAGCCCTGTGATTTTCTTCTCATCTCTTCATTCAAAACACTACTTTTCGCCAGATCCATACTGATTACACCATCCGGAGCTGAGTTAGATAATGACATTCTAAATGTCTCCCAAGAGTCCAGCAACGTACCAAGCAAACACAATCCCTGTACTTCATCATCAAACTTGATACCCATTCCAGCCAACTGATTAATTATTCCTTGGAATGTATTCAAGTGATCTGTCAACAGAGTTCCATCTTGGTATCTCAGAGTCATCAAATGCTTGATCAAATACATTTTATTATTTTCGGTCTTATGAGCATATAACTGTTCAAGTTTATTCCAGAGTGTACGTGCATGTGTCTCTCCACTAATATGATTCAAAACATTATCATCTACCCACTGCCTGATGTATCCACGGACTTGTCGATGTTGCAAAATCCATTCTTCATCAGATTTATTTTCCGGCTTCTCATAAGCAAACACCGGTAAATGAAATTGCTTCACAAATAAAAAGTCTTCCATTTTTCCCTTCCAAATATGATAATTTGAACCATTCAAAGTAACCATTCTACTCAAATTGGCTTCCATTATTCAACACAAAGTACTAAGCGGTTATAACCCCGCTCTAATACCAGTTTGTTGGAAAATAAATCTAAACAGCGGAAAAATTATCTCCCACTTTGTGTGAACCTATTAGGAAGTAATTGAGTAGATAACAATACAAAGAAAATCACACACACAGAAAACTAATTTTTTACGTGAAAAACCCTTTAATGCAAAGGGAAAAACCACGGAACCTAGTCCAGTTAAAACTTCCACTATCAACAATGTTTGAGTACATAAATATTCTCTCTAGATAATACTAGAGGCATACAATCAATAATGATTTCAAGAAACAATTTCTTTGCAACCAAACAATGTGATTAGGAAAGAGCTCACCAAAACGTATTACTGTTTACGAACTCGAGCATCAGAAATACTGCTCAAACTCTGATCTCCACCATTCAGATTGTAGAGCCTTGAGTTGTGAACGTTCCTACAAAATTTCAGCTCAATCGGACCACAGAAGACTTTGATCGAGCTTTCAAAGGAGTGTTACTGTTTACAATCTCGAGCACCAAGATGCAGTACTGTTCACGAACTCGAACACCAGAAATACTACTCAAAATCTGATCTCCACCGTTCAGATTGCAGAGCCTTGAGCTGTGAACGTTCCTGAAAAATATCAGCTCAATCGATTAAAACTGGACGAGAGTTTCTTTCTCTTCTCGTTTTTGCTTTTCTCTTCTTTTTGCTCTCTCCGTCTCTCTGTCCGCTCTGTTCTCCTTTGACTGAAAAAACATATACTCATATATGTTAAGTTGGGTATGAGTTGGCTTCCTCATCACATGGAGGGACCCACAACACTTGGTTTATGCATAAATTTGCTTACTTGATGAACAGAATAAGCAATATCCGACCTGGTGAAAGATAAATATTGTAAGTCTCTGACGATACTCCTATATAGAAATGTGTCTTCAAAGTCATCCTCATCATTAACCGATAGGTGCGAATTGGTAGATATAGGAGTGACACACGGTTTGCAGCGATCCATTTTAGATCGCTTGAGAAGATCTATTATATACTTGCGTTGTGTGAAGTAGATACCACAGCCGAATGGAGAGCTTCTACTCCCAGAAAGAAAGATAAATTCCCTAAATCTTTTACGGCAAACTCCTTGTGTAAGGTGGTGAACAGATTGTTGACAAGCTTTGCATCTGATCCAGTAATAATTATATCATCTACGTAGATGAGGAAGAATATAGTATGAGACTTAGAGCGATAGATGAACAAGGAGGAATCAGCCTTACTAGCAACAAAATCGATCTTCTCAAGAGCTGCTACCAGGCGAGAAAACCATTGCCGGGGTGCTTGACGTAGCCCATACAAGGACCGCTGAAGTTTACACAAATAATTAGGATATGTGGATGTTGAAACTCAGGAGGTTGAACCATTAAAACCTCTTATTGAAGTGAGCCGTGTAAAAAGACATTTTGAATATTGATTTGGCGAAGACACCATCCTCTAGATACTGCAATAGAGAGGACAAGATGAACAGTTTCTGGTTTGATAATGGGACTGTAAGTTTCATGAAAGTCAATACCCTGTTGTTGGTGATATCCTTTGGCTACTAGTCACGCTTTGTAGCCCTCAATTGCACCATTTGCGCGACGTTTAATTTTAAAAATCCATCTGCAACCAAAAACGTTTGCACAAGGGTTAGGGGGAACTAAATCCCAAGTACGGTTTTAAGTAATGCATCAAATTCCTGATTCATAGCATTACGCCAGTGGCTATGTTTAGCTGCTTCAGTGTAACATGTAGGTTCCATGTGGTCTTGGTCAACTACAGCGAGTGGTGCTCTGGAAATTGGGTGCATAATGTTGCCATCTGGTAGGGTCTTGGGTTTTCGAATGTTATTTTTGGACCTAGTGGTCATGGTATGTCTATTCGTGCTTCTGGGATTCTCATGGATCACCGACTGATTGGCATGTTGAGAAGAGCTAGATGGATTAGGTGGAAGAGCCTCATCTTGTGAATGATCCGATAGTGATGATGCTGTACAAATTGGTGTAAGTTGTGGTGTGGTTTGCACGGTACCTGCAGATGACAGCATAGGGGAACACAAAGGAGAAACAATATTGTAGGAAGTTGACACGGCAACAGTATTGGAAACATTGTGAGACTCAATGTTGGCTGGTTTCGTATATGGAAATGTTTGCTCATTGAAGATAACGTGACGAGAAACATAGATTTTTCCTGTTGCAAGATCCGGACATTTATAACCATGATAATTGAGACTGTAACCTATGAAAATACAAGTTTTTCAACGGAAATCAATTTTCTGGTTATTAAAGGGACGTAAATGAGGCCAACACGCACATCCGATGACCTTAAGAAATTGATAATCTGGTTTAGCGTGATAAACAATTTCATAAGCTGATTTATTTTGTAGAATTGGTGTGGGGAGACGATTTATCAAGTAGGTGGCTGTTATAAAAGCATCTTCCCAGAATTGTTGTGGTAGATGCGAGTGTGATAGCATGGATAAACCGACCTCAACTATTTGTCTGTGTCTCCTTTCAATTGCACCCATTTGTTGATGTGTATGTGGACAAACTATTCGATGTTGTATACCAGAGGTTTTAAAATGAGTAGTTAATTTTCTAAACTCACCACCCTAATCAGATTGGAACATTTTGATTTTGCGTTCAAAATTTTAGAAATGGGCAAACCTCCACCATTGCCTTCGTGAATTTGATCAGCACCATCATAATCTTCACTTTGTAGATTGAGGTTGGCTATATCATTTGTGAGGTGATGGGTGGCGCCAGTGTCGGGATGCCATTCGGGTTCAGATTGAATAGAGCTAAAAGCCACCATTGCTTGCGGTGTGTGAGGAGCAGTGTTTACAGCATAGGTTATATCAAACCTGTATAACGTTTCTTCGCATTGTGGCTTGGTTTACCACAAACTTGACAAATGGTGGCATCACGATTGTATTGACCACGACCAGAGGTATTAGGGTGTTGAGAACCTCCCCGAAAACCGCGCCTCCTACCTCTGTGTCCACCATGACCACGATAAGCATTGTGTGTAGCGACATTAGCAGATGCTTGTGGTAATGATTGATTATGATGAGACAATCGGGATTCGGTAATGAGTAAGAGAGAGTAGATCTCTTCCAAGGTGACAGGATCCTTGCGAGCAGAGATAGTGGTAACAAAGGAGTCATAGTCGTGTCCAAGACCTGCAAGGAGATGAGTGATTATTTCATCACTGGTAAGAGTTTGGCCAGCGGTAGCCAATTCATCAGTGCACCGTTTTATCTGCATAAAATAATCAGTAGCAGAAAGGGCACACTTGCGGGCATTAGCAAGCTCAGTACGCAATTGAATAATGCGGGCCCGAGACTGAGAAGAGAAGGAAATTTCTAGCTCATGCCATACACTAGCAGAAGTTGTGTGAGATACAACCTGGACTAGTATGGTTTCAGATATAGTAGAGAAAAGGACAGCAAGTATAATAGCATCCTGCCTTAGCTGCTGTTCAAAGAAAGGATTAGGAATGGTAGAAATTTCAGAGGATTCTGGGTTGTTAGCAGTAATTTCTTTGGGAGGTATTTTAACGTTGCCGTGGATGTAACTGATGAGAACTTGGCCACGAAACAAAGGACGGAGTTGAGCTTTCCAGACATGATAATTGTCACGCGTAAGCTTGATGATATTGATGGTTGATGGGGTATTAAGGGAGGGAATAACAGAGGAAGATGTGTCTGACATGGTTGATGAAGGAGAGGACATGGAGAGACGTAGGTTGAGTGGCTCAAGCTGATACCATATAAGAAAATGGAGTGAATTGAATATTTCTATTTCACTTGAATTAAATGTTTTACATTGCTGTGTATATATAGACCTCTGGTGAAGCAGAGGATCTGATACGTAATCTATAGTCAAACACTTTTAAATTTAAACTCTAACAAACATGCTAACAAGATCTCAGTTTAAATTCAAATATTCCAAAACAGATTTCAGGATCGTCATGCCGTCTTCTATGTTGCTGGAATTTCTTCATCACGTGTTGATTCTGTATCAGTGGAGGTTGGTAAGAGTTGTTCTTCAGTAAGGTGCAATAGTCACTTGACTATCATGTTATTCAATTTTATTGAAATGATATTTAAACTTAGTCCTACTTGATTTCCAAAAGAAAGTCATTGCTTTCCATTTCTCCATGAATTGCTTGTTATTTTATCATGCAGTCTAGATCTTTCAGGACGCAATATTGCAACTTGATTGTTGCTTTGAACTTCTTCTATTATATCGAATGGTGTTTATTTTAATGATTTTTATGTTCCTTTCTGTAGAGAGTAGTTTGTAACTAGGCTTTTTTTAATATACTTCCTAAGTATATGGGCATTGCCTATTTATGTGGATTAATAAAACTTCTTATTTATTAAAAAAATACTTTTTATTTTCATTCCTTAAAATATTTATTAATATTTTAAAAAAAATTATATTATTTTAGTAAAGAAATTGTTTCACTTAATTAGTACGATGCTTTCGACCTAATATTTATATACTTGCTAACTATATTTAGAAGCAAGAGAAAATGCAAAGAAATTTTTATTTATCGTTATTTCTATTGTAATGTACAATGTACATGTGGCATAAATTAATTAATAATTAATTCAGAAATGAAAGGTAACAAATAACTTCTAATAATTTAAATATAATTTTATTTGAAGCTGTTTACAGTTTACAGTAGGGCCAGCTTAATCATAAGGCCATTTAGGCCATTGTCTTAGCCCCATTCTATACAAGACCCTTAAAAATAAAAGATCAAATATTTTTTTTTTGAGTTGTTTTTTTTTTCAAAAAAAAAAAATTTAATATCTTTTAATGTATATAAGGCCTAATAATACTAAATTTAATATTTCATATAATGAATTATTTATATCTTTAAATAATTTTATTAAGGTCATACTAAATTGAGATACAAAATTTGTCTTAAGGCCTCATTTCATATAAATTATTTTATTAAATATAAATTTAAAAAAATTATGTAAATATTTAAATAAAGTTTGATTTTATTTTTATATAATAATTTATATTTTATTATATTATATATAATTATGAATCATTCACTTAAATTTTATTTTAAGTTTCAATATATATTGAACCGACCTATTTACAATTTACACAACACATTATATACCTGACATAATTTAATTTTAAAAAAATAATTTTTGAAGTTTGAAAGTTATAAATCAAAAGTTAAAAGTTAAAGAAGAAGCAGTTTATCCACTCAAAAACCGAACAAAAGAAGGGTGAAATTTTTTTGGCTCAAAGAGTCAAAACCAAGGTGGGAGAGCAAGTAAACTGGATAAGGACGTAAACGCGTCTTATGCATCAAGGATACGCGCGGAGGTCGACTTGGTCATTTCAACAAGCTACCACAAGGAGCCTCCTCGTCTCCACTCTCCGTCTCCCATCTTTCTGTAGTAGTGATTAGGATTTAGGCTCTCTCCTCTCCTCTCCTCTTGTAGCCTTGTTCGGGTTCTGTTGCGGCAGAGCTCAGGGTGACATAACTATAAGTAAGTACAATGAATTAGTTCAGTATATAGTAACTGATTTAAAGCTCTGCTTTCATTTTCTATTTTATTTTGTTTCTTATTTAATTATTTATGTGCTTAGCTAATCCTTTTCTCTTGGCACCTGCTTGAGGTTGGAATTTTCTATTCAGAACCTCATCAGTTTATTTTTTTCTTAC
Organism: Platycarya strobilacea; assembly: GCA_036898215.1. Classification (NCBI taxonomy): domain Eukaryota; kingdom Viridiplantae; phylum Streptophyta; class Magnoliopsida; order Fagales; family Juglandaceae; genus Platycarya; species Platycarya strobilacea. The sequence goes on along the minus strand of CM072547.1, from coordinate 39,390,372 downwards.
TTCTTTTCATTCTGTTGTCCAAAGAATATGTACCCGATTTGAGGCTTAGCTGACAAAGAATTTGACCTGATCAAAGAAGTTTTGTGGTGCTCCAAATTGAGTATAGGAAGCTGGTGAATGGTAAAGGTCCAATAATTTTTTTTTATCGATACAAGAGTAGAAGAGAATTTAACAAAAATCAGAGTAAAACAGAAGATGAACTAATCCTGCAGAAACAATTTCCACTGATTGAGCAGGCGCTATAAAAATTATGTTCGAGTATCACCAAACCAGTAGGTGAAATCATTTTTGGTTTGTTATCGGAGATGAGATTAGATGAAATAAAAGTTAAAAATTGAATAAAATATTGTTAGAATTTATTTTTGTTTTGAAATTTGAAAAAGTTGAATTATTTATTTTATTTTGCGTAGAAATTTAGGAAAGTTGTAATAATTAAATGAAATGAGATAAAAATGATTGTGAAGACAAGAGAGAGAGAGAGAGAGAGAGAGAGAGAGAGAGGTCTGTGTTTGAAATATTTGGTTGGAGAGAACTTTAAACTAATCAAATTTATATTGGTGTTATATGCAGAACCATAAGAACCTAAAGAAGCCTAAAAATGGGTTATATTGTGGTGATATCACTGCCTGTGATACTGTTCATCTTGATTGTAGCATTAGCATTTTACCTTCTTGGAAGGGCACAGGGTCGAAGCCAAGCAACAAGAGTTCCGCATTATGGGCCGCCAGCACCTCCATTCCACGCCCAGTCTCCACCTCAGGATAAATCAGCACAGGTCTAGAATTATGGTTCTTATGTGGCTGTGAAAATTTGGGTGGTGGAAGTATAGCTCTATCTAGTTGCATTTTTGTGCTCGGAATGGTTCTTATGTGTTTGTTAAAATTTCTATTTGCAAGATGAAAAGAATGGTGACAAGAAGCTGAGTTTCTGTAATATATGTGTATATCTTGTAAATGAATGAATTGGTTACTTATAGTTGTGTAAGGAATAAATTTATTTATCAGCTTTTTTCTAATCATCCCATTATGTGACATTAAATGATAAACTTATAAATGAAATCTAATAAATAATCTCCAGTCATGTAATGTCACATTATGAGATGATGAAAGGATAACAAGAAAGGAGATGATGAGTATCATTGGTCGTAAGGAATAAATCTACTCTCCCTTTATGCTAGGCTATTCAGATTAAATCTACTCCTCCTTTGACCAATAAAACCCCCTCCACATTATTGAGCTTTGTCACAGACAAAACCATGACGCATCAAGGCTAAATACCCAGGGCAAAGATATTGGCACAAGTCAACTTATAAGTGAATATCTCGAGTTGATAGTTAAAACATCAAAAATCAGGGATTCCCACGAATACACCTAGAGGGTATGAGTATGTGTTTCAAATTTTGTGGAATATTTAAATTAACCATCAGTGAACCAAATTTTATCACAAAAAATAATCAACACATCAATTTTGATAACAAAATGGAAACTCATTTGAAAAATATTTTCAAAATCTAAAATCACTGCATATGTAAGTCACCATTTAAAATATTTAACAAAAATTTTGTTCGTCACAACCAATATTTAACAAATACCTGCAAGAGGCTTAAGTAACTAAATCTAGCTTGCAACATCACAAGTATTCCACTTGATCTCTACATCCTGGTAGCTCCAGACCACTGGCCTTTCTATAGTTTCACCTTGAGCACCAACTCCATTTCTGCATCAACATCTCCAAAAATCCTTCCAAACAGAGAATATGTCCACATCAATGAACTCAGTAACACTCGAACACAAGCACAATTTGATAAAAGTTTGTTTATCAAAAGAGATTAATCAATCTGAAGTGCTCAATAGATCTCTTTAGGGTTTTCTGTCCAGTCTATAATGAATATGACAAACCTTGCCTCTCTCTACACTCTAGAAATCCAAACCACTTAAGTGAGTCTAAACCCTAGTAAAAGAGTGATTCTCATAGTTTTGCATGAGCCAATTGTCGAGTGAACTTTTTGTTCAGTTTTTCAATTGCAATATTGTTGAACTGTTTTCATCTAATAAACATTGGAATATGATGGTCTTTGTGGACATAAATTTGTAGATAATTGGGTTAACTTTCAACCCCACAATATCACCTCAATCCCATGTAAGGATCCAAAGTTGACTTATTTACTCTTATCTCGGAAGATTTTTTTCATCAGGTTTTGCGAAACTCCAATCTTTGCATTAATTGTTTTTATTGATCTAATTGCAAACTAGACTCTATCCAATATATTTTCAACTCAATTGGACAAACTTTTGTCATAAAATGTACCAACATACTATTTTTATACTATTTTTACACTGAGTAATTAATTTATGAAGTTGTAGTTTGTAAGTTAATCGAGGTGATTGACTGTGGCCTGGATAGTTTTGGGATGCTCAAACCAATAATGTGTCCATATAGTTAAGGCCAATAATCTCTCCTACGCTATATTTGCTTACTCTAAGATACATATGCACTACATTTTTTAAGGATGATAAAGTTATCTTAATCAAAGTACGTTAAATGATCTTCAGATAATTGAAAATTAGCTCGAATGGATGTGTATGAATGGTCTAGAAACCACACAACTCATCTCAAACAGATGAAAGATATGAAGATGGTATATTAGGGACATATGCTTTCAAAAACAAAGGCAAGTTAAAAACATGAAAAATTCTCAATGTTTATATATCACATGAGAAAAACATTTTGAACTAGCCAGCTAGTTACTAAGTAATCGCTTACCCTTGGCTAACTAGAGGGCATGTGTTTTTTCTTAGTTCTATATTTTAGAAGAGAGAGTGACAAATGATGTTTGTTTTGGAGAGAAGATTGAGATAAAGATGGGTTGGACGTGTTGGAGGGAGGAGAAGAAATTGCAAAGCACGAACTAGAATGACATCCGAAAGATCTTCTACCCATCGGACCCTCTCCTTATATAGGCCTAGGGGTGTGCAATCGGGTCGGGCCTTAGCCACCTAAAAGAAATTAAAAAATCACCTTTTCTTTTTATAAGAGCACTAGATTAAAACTTTTCATATCTAATATATATATATATATACTATATATATATATATATATAGTTAAAAAAAAAACCACACGCGATGCAATGCATGTGTGTCCAGTTTCCAAATTAGAGAAATCTTCTTAATTTTTTTTTAATAATGATTAAAATTGTTAGAATTCAATAGAAGGGACGACTGTCCCTCCCTCTTTCTCTTACAATTATTTTCTTCAGTAAATGTCCATCTATCACAACTTTTGAGGTTTTGTATAATAATTTATACAGTAATTTGCATAGTCCTCAATGTCTTTATATATGAGTTTCGTTTGATCTGTAATTCATAAGAAAATTTATATAAAACGAAAAAAATTTCAATTCTTAAGAGTTATAATATTTTATTTTATAAATTCTTTTGCAATAGAAATTTTCTTTTAGTTTTATAATATGTTATCTGCATGAAGTTCTATCGATACTGAAGTTAGTAGTCTTCTATTTCAAGTAAATTTTTTAATATATTATTTACAATTCTTGAAATGAATATGAAATGTATTATTACTAAATATTATTTGATAAAATTATACTTTTATTATGATGATTATGTGAATATATTTCTTAGATATATATATTTATTTATTTTTTGTGATTCATATAAGTATAAAATGTCAAATCTTACAAAATTGAAATTTATTACTATTGACATTTTTAGAAAAAGTTATTTATCCTAAATCCTTAATGAGATCCATTTGGATATGATAAATTTAAGATATACAATCAAAGAAAGAAATCACATATCCCTGTAGGATTGTGCTGTATATCTCACGGTGAAAAATCTTTTTACTTTATGAAATGATTTAAGAGAGAGATACGAGAACCAGAAGATGTAATCTTTTCAAAAATTCATTATGACTTATTGCACCTGAAGTTGCAAGATTTTAAAAGTGATAGTAACTATAATTCCACACTTTTTAAAATCAATTCAATATTAGATTTATGTAATGAGAAAGTCACTGATGATGATATGTTAGAGAAGATATATATTATTTTTCATGTCTCGAATGTGCTCCTGCAACAGCAATATCGAGAGTGAAAGTTTAACAAATATTCTGAACTTTTATCTTGTTTTCTAGTAGTTAAGCTAAATAATGAATTTTTGTTAATAAATCATCAGTACATCCTACTAGTTTCACATCATTCTCTGAAATGAATGATACTAGATTTACATCTTTTCCAGAAGTGAACAGTGTATCTTTTTCAAAGAAACCAGTTGCATGGACGTAGTAGAAAAAATTATAAAATTATTAGTCCCAGAAACGACAATACTAAAAATGATAATAATATAAATATACCGTATCATCAGAAGTGATCCAACTCAGAGAAGGATAAACCCTCAGAATAATTTTTCATAAAAAGATGAAGATATTTGTCATAAATGTGATATGACTGAACATTTGTTACGTACCTGTTATATGGTCAACTATTTGATTCACTTAACTAAGTTTTTATATATATTATAATATTTTTTTAAATATTTTATCATGTTTTGAAATAATGAAAGATCGGTGTTTGAAGCACGACAATAAATTATTTGAAAAAATAAAGTCTTATTTGAATTTGATCCTCTTACAAAAAAACAAGAAGTTCAAAAGATTATCTATTTGTAAAATATTGCAAATCAATTATCAGATATATTTATTGATACTAAAAATGTTGTAAATCATATAATACTGTTGTTAATGCTCAAGTAAGAATAGAAGTCCATGAAGAATGATTTGTTAAAACAACAATAGATGAGTTTAAGACACGTATGAAGCGTTGAAAACTTATTGGTGCAAAAGAGAAAAGTAAAAAGAAAAGAAATTGGTGCTCATGAAGAGATTGTACTCACAAAACAAGTAATAAGATCTATTTAAACTTTCTGTACAAAATAGAAACTTCTGAAAAGTATAATTCTCCTGAAAAGGAAACTGTTGAAAAGTAAAATTCTTCTGAAGAGGAAACTCTTGAAGAGTACTTCCTAAAGAGACTTTTCATGAAATGTCTTCTCTTGAAGAGGAACAAACACTTGAAAATAATGAGAGTTCAATACATTTTATGAGTACTCAAAAAATTTTGGATAGAAACAAAACTATTGTCGACAACATATTTTCATATAAAATGACCATTGAAATTACCAGAAGTAATGAAAAAAGTAAGTCAAAAATCATCAAAAAATGTCAACGTAGAAATAATTGATCAAAATGGAAAGTAGCTATTGAAATTGAATTAAATTCGTTAATAAAGCGAGAGGTATTTAGACCTGTTGTCCAAACACCAAAGGGTATAATACATGCTGAATATAAGCGAATATTTACGAAAATGTAATGAAAAAAATGAAATTGTGCAGTATAAAGCACAACTTGACGCATAAGGTTTCCTACGGAAATCTGGGATTAATTATGAGGAAACATATGCACTTGTTATGAATGCAATTACATTCAAATTTTTAATTAGAAAGATTGAATATGCGGTTAATGGATGTGGTCATTGCATATTTATATGAATTATTAGATCATGACATATATATGAAAATTTCTGAAGGATATATAATATTTGAAACATCTAATTCAAATACATTTAGGAGTATGTATTTTATCAAGTTTCAAATTTTTTGTATATGAATTAAAGCAATTCGGACCCATGTAGTATAATTGACTCAACGAGTATATATTAAAAGAAGAATTTGAGAATAATCCTATATGCCCATATGTTTTTATTAGAAATCGGATTTGCCATTATTGTAGTTTACATTAATGATTCCTTTGTTAGAATTCCTGAAGAGATCACAATAGTTGCTATATATTTAAAGAATGAATTTGAAAATGAAAATGTTGAACCTAAGGTTTCAAGTTTCGTGTAAATTTACACATGGATTTTGATGATAACAAATGAATTCAAAGAATAAAGGAGTCTCAAACTCAAGTTGTCCACACAATAGAATCAAGCACATTAAGATACCAAGTATGAGCAAGAAGGGAACAAGTTTACATTAAAGTCATAGAGTAATATTGTAAATCTCTTAAAAATTCGAAATTAGGATTAATGTTCAAAATTAATATTTTATCATAAAGCATTAAAATACATTTTCCACATGTGTATGAATATTTTGAAAATTAAATTTGAAAATTTTGAAAGATGATTGATTGTCATCTTTCACATGTGCATGACATGATTAAAGGTTTGAACTTTGAAAATATTAAAATGATTGATTGTTATCTTTCACATGTGCATGACATGATTAAAGGTTTGAACTTTGAAAATATTAAGATGATTGATTGTTATCTTTCACATGTGCATGTTTTATTTGAATATTTTCAAAAGTGATGGATGATTTTCTTGACTTACGCAAAAGGTAGATATCTTTGTTTGAAAATTTTGAAAAGTAAAGTGTGCTCTTTTTGTCATATGCAAAAAATAAAAGATTAGATTTGAAATTTTTGAAAAGTAAAGTGTACTCCTTTTGTCACATACAAAAAGTAAAAAGATTAGGTTTGAAATTTTTGAAAAGTGAATGATGATGTCTTTGACATGTGAATCTTTTTAAATTTGAATATGAAGTCTCATATGACTATAAATAGATCATTTGAGAACTTCACATTTATAACACTAAGAGCATACAACATTTATTCAAATCTTTCATTCTCTCTTCTCTAAGCATTGAGCATTGAGCCTTAACCCTTATTCATTTTGAGAGATATAGTTTGTGCTGTATTATTTTTATTTCACTCATTGAGGAGTGTTGTCTGATAGCCTACTCACTATCAATTTTTGTATCAGTAAAAGGGTGTGTATAACCCTTGTGTGTGTAGAAGGTGTTCTACACGGGGAATAGTTAAATCACCAAGTGTGAGGTGATTGGAAGTGTAGAGGGTGTTCTACACGGATTTTTTGGAGCGGTGCTGCTCAAAAGTATAATAGGTTTCTATTTCCACCTGAAAGAGATTGAATAGTGAATTCGGAGATCCTCAAGGGGTAGCTTGAGGCGAGGACGTAGGTAGTGGGGCCAAATCTCGTTAACATACTGAGTTTACTTTTCTCTTACCCTTACTTTTTATATTTATTGTTGTTTCATATTTTTTTTTATTTTATATTATATATTTGATTTATAATGGTTATTTTTTTTCAAATACAACTCAATTCACCCCTCCTTTTTTGTTAGTCATCTGGGTAACAGAAAATTTTTATTATTCAAATACTAGATGACTTACAAAACATTGAGACTTTTAGCCTTATCTCTCAAATGCATTTGGTTTTCAAAAATCAACATGTCATCATTGTCTAAAGAATTAGGCAGTCGAAATGAAGAGGTAAGTAAGAATTTTAAATTTTTATTTTCTTGCTTTAAGTCTACTATTTTTCTGTTAGACTCATGAACAAGTCGTTGAAGTATATCGATATTTTTATCAAGCTTTTCAATCTTGCAAGTTTTGTGCAATCGAATGAAAAATAAGACATTGGATGATAAGTATCGAATTCCAAGACTCATAAGTTCATATATGACATTATGACTTGACTTATTAGTCAGATTAATTTCGTGCTGCATCATGGCACCTACAATAGGTGCAGAAATAATTTGGGACTAAGGTGAAGAATACCTCATATTTTGATCACGAGAAATACCGAAAGGAAACTGATGAGCCATTGAAAATTTGAAAAACGCAAATGTAGATAAATTATAGATATGAGAATAAAATTTGATGCGAAATAAATGAAGTTAAAGATGACTCTTATAAAGATAGAAATAAGAATAAGACAAACCGCCATCTCTTCAAATCTCACTTTGTTAAGATTACAAAATATGCTGGATGTATATTTTCTCGTAACTATTTTGCTAAGCTAACGAGATTACCTACAGGCTATCTTTAGTTTTCTCGTAAATGCTGAAACTCTACTATTAGTTACTGTTGTTGACTTTTTATTTGAACTCTCACTCGTTCTAATTCTTCTATTCGTGGTTTCAGGTCACGAGAATATCAGTTTTTCTTGTCTTAACTTTTTATTATTTCTATATTTAGTTGAAAACTTTTGATGCATTTAAGATATTTGATTATTAAAATAATCAATCTCACTCGATTTTGCCAGTAAACTCCGGGACATGGTTGTAATAGAGACAACATATTGAGCACTGAGAGTTTTTGATGCTGCAACAATTTCAAGATTAGTTTTAGTAGAAAAATGTTTCTTTGCTCCTATCATGATGTTGATAGCTTTAGGAGAAAAGATGAGTGGTTGAGATGTAAAAAATTATTGGTTTAAATCTGGAACATTAACAAATGAATTTCTTTCAGTCATAATATCGTCTTAGATGAACAACAATTGGATCAATGAGGAATATGAGATCTTGCATGAGTATCCGATTGGTGAAAATGATCATATTTAAACACTAAAAAATAATTGCAATTCATGAACCAAGTCTAGAGTGTATTTGACTAAAATCAATGATTCAACATATTCAAGAAAAGTGTGATCTTCTCACGATCAATGATAATCCAATAATTTTATATGAAAATAATACTACTTGCATCACTCAAATTTGATGAGGATATATTAAAGATATGATCAAGTGATAATCTGACAGATTTGTTCACGAAAACATTACAAACCGCGACATTCAAAAAATTGTGCAGAACATTATAATGCAAATACCTTAAAAATTTATCGTCATGTACTTTTCAGGAAGAGTAAATATGTTGAAAACTTGTGCTGATTGTATTCTTTTTTCTTCGCTAAGGTTTTGTCTCATTGAGTTTTTATTTACAAGGTTTTAATAAGGTAATTTTAAAACACTTGGTGATACATAAGAATACTATACTTGTTTTCTTTCGCCATTGATTTTTCTTCCCACTAGATTTTTCCTTGATAAGATTTTAACGAGATAAATTCTTTATGAGTGGTCATTCAATGGAGAGTTTTATACTTCAATAAAAGGGGCGGCTGCCCCTCCCTCTCCCTCTCTCTCTCTCAATTATTTTCTTCGGTGAATGACTCCTTATCACGACTTTTGAGGTTTTGCACAATAACTTACACAATCCTCAAGGCATATATATAAGTTTTGATCTATTTGTAATTTATAAGAAAATTTATATAGAACGAAGAAAATTTTAATTTTTAAAAGTTTTAAATATTTTCTTTTATAAATTCTCTTGCAATAATTGTTTTCTTTTAGTTTTATAAAAAAAATGAGGTACATTAAATCTAAATATTTCTTTTATACAATCAACCAAAATCTCTCCTTATTTATTGTCTAATCTAGCCATTTTAGTTTTTTTTTTCTTCATTTTCCTTTAGCTCCTAGTCTAGACCTTTGTTTTTTTCCTCACTTTTCCCCCTAACGCCCACCCCCAATCTAGACTTTCTTCTTTTATTTTTTTCCCCTTCATTTCTCCCTTACTGCCTAACCCAACCCCATCTCATTTTTTTCTCCTTCTTTGTCATCCTAGTTTTTCTAGTTCCCAAATTTTCTTCTCTAATTTCGCCCTCTTGTTTTCTCTCTCAAAATTTATCTCACACCGAAGCTCTCTTTATCTCTAAAATTTCACTCTTTATCTACCTCCTTCCAGCTTTCATTTTTATTTTTATTTTTGTTGTTTTTGTCTTATATTTCTCTCAGCTTTCACTATTATTTTTTTTCATAGATGTGGATATTCTTTTTTCTTTTCCTTTTTTCTTTTCTCGTGTAGGCAAATTAACAAATCGTATTCATTTCTTATATATCTAAGCAGATCTAACCGTATTTTTTTTTTTGCTTTTTTTTTAAGATCCAAGTTGTTTTTTTTATTTCTGTGTACAATAATGAAAAATTATTCTTCATGTGTTATAGATCTGTGCAGTTATCAATTTATTTTTAACTCTTTGTCTTCTTCCTTTTTAAATTTCTTTTCCTTATATTGTTTAGATCTGAACAATTTTTCTTTTTGTTATTTATTTTTCTATTGTTCTTTATTTTTATTTTTCTTCGAGTAATTTTGTTCTCCTTTCCTAATCTTTTTTTCAATAAATCCAAATATTATTGTTTGTTTTTGTTCTTTTCCTTTTTTGCCTTGTAGGGGAATGAAGAAATGTTGTTAAGTTCTTATAGATTTGAGTAGAAATTTTGAGTTTTTTCTTTCCTTTCACCACCTCCTATCTATATTCATCCCCTTACCATGAGCATGAACTTTTTTCATAACTTAAAAAGATTTTTTTTTAGATCTAGACATGCATCATATATTTGGTGGTTTTTTTTAATCTTTTTATTGAGGTAAGAGTTCCTTTGATCAATCTGTTTGTTTTTTTTTTTAATTTTCTTTGTTGTTTTTTTTAAATAATAAAATAAATTAGATTTTTTTTTTGTTCACATCTCTGCCTAATTGTTTTTCACAGTTGGAACTTTCGTTTTCTGATTGGCATTTAGGTCCCCAAAAATAGCGACGATGCCCAAATCCCCAATACCAAACTCCATATCCAAGGCCCACCCCAAGGTTTTTATTTTTTAACTACAATATAGGCATAACAAATAGAATCAAAGCCTAAATCCGTACTACCCAATTTCATATTTGAGGCCCGTTCCAGTACAACCTCTTCCCACCACAAACCCATATAGTGCTGTTTAGACACGTTGCAACTCTAGTTTTTTTCTCCTTTTTATTTATTAGAGCATTCTTATTAGATTATTTAAAACTATTCTTTAAAAAATATAAATTTATTCATTTAATTTGATTTTTGTTGAATAAAATTTTAATTTTACTATTTACAAAAGTACTTTTATTCATTTTTCCTACTTTTATTTTCTCACTTTTAATCAAATATTACTTTTTTTTTTGATAGTTATACAAATTTGTATTTTTTGAATAATATTTTTAAACAATTCAATAAAAATGTTTTATTTCCTAAAAAGCCTCTTCTATCTCATAATCTCAACCTTCTAGGGTCTTTGTTGTCTTCTCTATCTTATTCCTTTCTTTGTCTATGTGGTTTGCTTTTTCATTATGTGTTTTCTCTATCTTCTTTCTTTTTGTCTTGTGGTTTCCTTTTTTACTTGGTGAACATTTTCTTTTCCTGATATGAGTTTTTTGGTTGTCGTGTTGCGGTATGTTGTGTTTTATATTTTCTATATTTTATAATTTTTCATATATATATATATATATATATTGAAGAGCGTCCTATATTTCTATATTTTTTCTTTCTCATTGTGTGCTTCTTTTGATTTTTTCTTTCACAAATGAAATTTTAGTTATATATGCATTTTCTTTTGTGATTTTGTATCTCATTTTCTATACTGGATGCTGTTTTTTCTTTCCTGTATATATTTAATCATCCAAAAAGCAATAATGGTGAAGAAGAACAATAAAGTAGAACAGAATATCTTTATAAAAGCAGCGGCAAAACAGAAACGTATAATATGATAAAATTGGAAGAAGAATAGATGACAACGGCATTTAAAACAATATTAGGGGCAAATTGGAAGGACCAAAATGTAACTATTGCTGTTGACACCATCTCCAATAGCCCCCCCCCCCCCCCCCCCCCCTCTCTCTCTCTCTCTCTCTCTCTCTCTCTCACACACACACACACACACACACACACTTTTGTTTTATTAACCATCTAACCCGAGGCTAGCTCATACTTCCTTAGCAATCCTAGGATATTTGTAAAGGTAGCTACATCAGCATTGTAGAACATTATAAAATTGTCGGCAAAAACTATGTGATTAAGTTGTGTTTGTAGGTTGAGAAAGTTTGTGAATAATAATAAAATGTAGGTGAAAAATAATAATAAAATATTTAATAAAAAAAAAATAATGAATAATAATAAAAATAAGTAAAAAGTAATAATAAAATAATAAATAATAATAAAGAATGTTGAAGAGTATTGGAGAAGTCTTGCTTCTCAAACCCAGCTAAATCTGGGTGCTCCCCTACAATTTTTTTTTTTATCCCTTTTACAGTGCTGTCTAGATCTACATTTTTCAGCAAACTCACCAAAGCTTCAATGCATAAAAGAAATAGATAAGGAGACAATGAACCTCATCTTTGCCTAAATCCTTAAGATGGTATTATTGGTTTAATAGGATTGTCATTCACCAAAACAGAAAAAGAAAATGAGGTTACACACTTCATAAAAATATCAATCAAACTACTGTGAAACCCCATTTTTCTTAAAACACTTTTAAGGATATCTCACTCCACATGATCTTAGATTCTTAAGTACTTTTAGACATATCTAATTTTAATAACATGCACGAAGCCTTCATTCCCTTTCCCTAGTTTTAATGACACGAAGCCTTCATTCCCTTTCCCTTCTGTTTTAGATAGTAAATCAGTTCATAGGCGACTAAGACATTATCGGTAATACAACGTCATGTACAAATTTTTTCAACAAGTATTCTTCTCCAATTCTTTTCCCTTGTTCGTTTGCCTTTTCTACAATGGTAACGATTCTTCTCCATCAAGGGATATAGCCTCATTAAAATTAAGATTTATACATTATTATTCCCTACATGGCGCTGCTGCATGCCCATATTAATGGATTTTTTTTTCTTTTCTTTTTTTTTTTTATGTAAAAGGTTGAAAGAAAGCGACTGTGTTAAGGGGAATAATTTATACAAATTTTAAATATACAACTTTCATATAAATCTTTGTAAAAAAATAGACCACACTTTAAAAGGTGTAAAAAATTATTCTTTTTTTAGTGAGATTTATTTTTTTTATAAAAAGTTTGTACGTGACTTATATATTTGAAACTTATACCTAACATTACTCATCAAAGAACTAGCCTAAGCAATATTGAGCTCTTATTTGGATTTAAAAAGTATTTAATCTCATCTCACCATTACAACTTTATTAAATTCTTACATAAAATATAATAAATAATTCAACTTTTTTAAATTTTAAAATAATAATAATAATTTATTAAACTTTCATATTGTATTTAAAAATATCTCATCTCATCTGTACTCCACTCAACTCTGAATGCAAACCGAGCAAATTTGATCTATATATAGGTCTTTGTCATGTAAACGTGGATTATATTCCACTTTAAAATATGTATAAATAATGAATTTGTAGAATGTCTTAATTATGTTTATATGAGATGAGAAGTATTATATGCTTTACATAAAAAAGTTGATGAATGATTTTTAATATAGACAAAATAAATTTGAGAAGTGTTACCATCATAAAAAGATTTTATAGTAGTAAAACCACATCCTGACATAATTTTAAGGGCAATACTAGGGATCCCGCTAGAGGGTCCCGTTGTCCAGTCTTATTAGGTATAATTTTATTTTTTTGATTTTTTTACATATTTTTAATATTTTTAATCATTTTCTGAAAATTAATTTATTAAAAAGGAGCAGACTGCAGAACCCCAAAGTGGGATTCAAAGTGAGATCAATAGCTTTTTTCTAACTTTAAATAAGATAGATTATATGTATTTTATAATAAAAATATTTTTATAATTTATATATCACATCAAGATAAATTAATTTATTTATAAATGAACCTTTTATGACTTTTTGTGGCAAAAATATATCTCAAAAAGTTTTTTGCTTTAAATCATGGGCAAATTTCTAGGTTCCTTCTAATTTGGACGGTACCTACTTCATGAAAACGGTCCTGGCCGTAATGTAAGTGTGGGACCTTTTCACGCAATTGCTTACCTAAGGTTAATAGCTAGGTAGGTGCGTGCGAGGAATATTGGTGGATTAGCAATTTTGGTCTACCTTACCAATAGCTGATCTTGCCGATCCATCCTTTTATGAGGACTATGCCTCCTAATTTAGGTTCCTTTTTTATCGTTCTTAATTTCAATCTATAAAAATATTTGATCCTTTTTAGTCTATTTTCACTTCAAAAAAAGAAGGGAAAAAACCAAGATATCTTGAGATTTCGGTTTTGTGCCACCTACCCAGATCGATCAGAAAAAGGGTATGTTGAAGGTCTTTGTCAGAAAAAGACAAATTTTAGCTCAACAACCCAGCAAGCTGTAATCATGCATGAGTGTGAATCGATTAGCTTTAGGAATTTTAATTTGTAGTTGAGTGTTTATAATACATCATGTGAATTGGTTTGGCATTCAAGACTTTGGCAGCACCAACTAAATCACTGATAACAACTGACCTTCAATATTTTTACTTCAATAGAAATAATTATATTTACTAAATTAATTAATATATTATTTTGTTCATTGCGTTTCTAAAGAGATTAAATTGATAAATAATAAAATAACCAATATATATGCCTCACATTTTATATATACTTAACTAAATTGATAGTACCATTCGTTTCAACTAAAATGAAGAGGGTTCTTCTATCCATACTAGCTAATACGTACCTAATACTTGTTAAATTTTGTAGGATTAACGTGCTGTACATGTATGATCTCTTTAAAATCAATCTAATTTCTGTCAAAGGAATGAAAATCTAGAAAATCTTAATCCTACACGTGTACTGCAAGGTATGATCTCTTGATCTCCATCCATTGTGCTTGTTTCAAAGTGGCAAACATGTTGCATTATTCTTTTGATAGACAACAAAAGCCTCTTTAGAGTTTTTTCCTTAAGCTCAACCTATTAAACCAGCCATTGAAAACTTCTTTCCAATTTGGAGCAAGAAAATATATGTACTTATGATTCTTTTCCCTTGTTTTTGCATCTTTTCCATGTACCGTCCACCTTTTCTTTCTCATTAAGTTTAGTTGATGCAAGTTCAAGTGATAATGAGTAGGATTCTTCACCAAGTTGATGGTCATATTTCTTTTGCAAGACATAGAAACAAATTATATATACAAAAGAAAAAGGCAAAGCATCATGAGTCGATCTATTAAGATATAAAATATATAATAAAAATTTATTTATTTTTATCAGTTTAAACTTGTAGAACAAGTGATGATTTCTCACGATTTGCCTTCAAAATTTGACACTACCAAATATTTTAATTACCAGCACTGTGCATATTGTGAAAAATTTGTCAAAGTACTTTATCTAAGAAGATAAAAAGTGTCTTTATTCTCCACCAACAATTTTCCAAAAGATCATGTGTGATAAGTGATCCTAAAAGGATAATTCAAACTAATCCATGATCAATCCTGTCCGAGCATAAGATTATTGCCTCATTTTCTAATTAAAGCATATATAAAAGACGTGGTCCATGCAGATCACCACAAATTACAATCAAAGAATAATTACTTGCTTTATTATAAGTGTGAAACCTCAAATGTGGCAAGGACGACTCATGACTTAATTTATGTTTTTTTCTTTCTTTCCATGATTTGGATGGCCATTTCGAGCATAACTGGTGGAAATATTGCTGTTCGATCATTGATCCAATTGTGTTAATTTCTATATGTAATAAATATATATTTAAAAAAAAACTATTTTTATAAATACGTGGAGATAACACCTCTAGTAAATTACTTACTTGATGACATAATTTGATTTAGAAGTTTTACAATTTGAATTTTACAAATCAAATATTACCATTTAAATACTTAAAATGTGGATGTTATATTCTACAGTAATGTGCCTTTTATTTTTTAGAACAAGAACTTATTTGTTAATATTGTGTTTTTAAATACCCAGATAGTTATATTCCCAATTTTTAAGCTAGAAGAATAATATAGCTTCAAAATCAATATATGTAAATTTTTATGGAAATGATAATCCACTATTTTTCATCTTTTTTATTTTTTAAATTAGCTTGAAAATATATAATAAAAATGATCTCCATAAATGAATTCTTTATTGCTATTTTTTAAAATTTTTGTTATCTTTTTACTAGAAATGCTAACGTGGCATTTAAGTGCCAGTACGTGGTAACCTCAATGTAATTAGTTTGTTTGATGGAAGTTGGACGTACGGATCGGGGTTTAATTACCAAATTTTGCATAATCAAACAGTGAATTATAAAAAATTAAAACTCAGGGAGTCATTTGCAAACGGACTAAAACTCAATTACAGATTTTATAATTAGCTCATTAGAACATAACTAATTGATTATCTAAAGCACCTAATTTCTCAAATACACTGAAGTGTTTATAATCAATACACCCAATTTCCCGAGCGCATAAAACAATATTAATGAAATTGTCGTGTCATTAGCTAGATACAGACATAAATTTAGGATTTTAGCAAGGATTGTTATATCCAGTCTCAAATTAGTGTGTAAATGTCATGCAACTATTTTAAAAAAGTGTGAGATTTCTTATTAAATAAATCATTTTTTTCATGTGCATTACATATATATTTACTTACTACTTTTTAAAAAAAAAATAATTAGGCAACACTTGTATACTAATAAGGACTTTAATTAGCATTTCTCACCTTCAAAATGGTTGCTGACTTGTATCAAAGATGAATAGGAGGCCACAATTGAGAATAAAACCATTACTCTAGCAAATAAAAAAGCATAGCGGAGAGAGCATGAAACCAAAACTGCAAAGAAGACAAAATCACAGCAGAGAGAGAGATAATTCCAGAAATGCTTGTATACGACAGGTGTCATAGGACAAGTGCCATCTTGTTCTAAACCCTAAACAATTCCTTTAGAATATTGTTTTTGTAATCCTTGTCTATAAAATGTTGTAATTATTGCACAGAAATACATGTTGAAATATACAAAACGAGAGAGTTTATCTTCTAGTCATTTTGTCAAATACCTGGTATGCTGAATGAAAAATAATTTCGTTATGGTATCACGAGCCCATTAAGACTCACGTCTTATTCAACTATTGTGGCTGCACCAAAACTTCTAAACACTTATCATATGGTCACACGTGTAAAAGTAAATCACTTTAAACCTCTTGTGTGCACTGATGGGATTGTGCCTTGGCCCTCACGGAACACGCACTCTCACTCACTGTGTCTGATTTCAAATCAGTTTCTGAGGAACCCACTAGTTTTACTGAAGTCTCTAGTTTTCCTGAATGGCATGCAGCTATGCAATAACACGCACTCCTTCATAATCACACGTGGGCTTTAGTTCCTTCATTCTCTGCCTTCAATGTTTTAGGACCAAAATGAATCCTCAAAACAAAAAGAAAGGCGGATGGTAGTCTTGAAAGGCGGAAGGCACGCATAATAGCTAAGGGATTTCATCAACAAGCTGGGGTTAATTACACAAAGACCTTTTCTCCTATAGTCAAGTCCACTACCATTCTACTCTTACTCTCTCTAATTGTCTCCTTTCAATGGCCTATGTAACAGTTAGACATACAAAATGCATTCTTACATGGTGAATTGAAGGAAGATGTTTACATGCAACAACCCCAAGGTTTTGTACGTTCCGAACTTCTTCAACTATGTCTCTAAGTTGAAAAAAGTCATTTATGGTCTCAAACAGGCACTTAGGATCTGGTTCTCTAAACTTAGTGCCAAATTATTTTCAGTAGGATCTTAGAAATCCAAATTAGATTCATCTCCCTTTATTTACAGAATTTCATCTATGTGATTTTTGTCTTAATCTATGTAGATGATATTATAGTCATTGGTTCTCGTTAATCTCTGAATTCATCTCTGATCTTGGCATGTCCTTTCCTGTCAAAAGACTTAGGACACCTTCATTATTTTTAAGGAATTGAGATTTCCAGAAATAATCAAGGTTTGTACCTCAGTTGATCTAAATTTTTGTTGGACTTGTTGAAACATACCAATATGCACAATGCAAAACTAGTCTCATCCTCTATGTCCTCCTCCGTCAAACTCTTGAACTTTGAAGGAAACTCTTTTGAAGACCCTCCTCATTTTTACCATAGTGTCATTGGTAGCTTGCAATACTTATCATTCACTCACGTTGACATTTCATTTGTTATAAATAAAGTGTGTCAGTAAATGCATAGTCCAAAAATTTCCCACTGGATAGCTGTTAGAAAAATCCTTAAATATCTCAGACAAATTCCCACTTTTGGACTTCATTTCAGCTCCTCTTCCAAATCTACCATTTCTACTTTCTCTACTACTAATTGGGCTGGGTGTCCTGATGTAGGAAATCCACGGGTGGTTTTTGTGTGTTCTTTGGATCTCACCTTATCTCATGGGACTCCAATAAGCAACCAAATATTGCAAGATTCTCAACTAAAGCGAAGTACAAACTTGTGGCAAATGCCATTTGTGAACTTCTTTGAATTCAAAATTTATTAAAAGAACTTGAAATTTTCTTACAAACTCCTCCTACCCTTTGGTATGACAACTTGGGTGCCACCTACTTATCAACTAATCCAGTCGTGCATGCATAGACAAAGCACATTGAACTAAATCACTATTTTGTTGTGGATCGTGTGGCTACCAAGACACTAACTGTTTCCTTTGTCTCAAGCAAAGATTCATTGGCTGATATTCTTACAAAACCTCTCTCAACAGCTTGGTTTCTAGCCCTTCGCTCAAGCCTCAATGTTTCCCAAGTGCCTCTTAGATCAAGGGGGCTATTGAGGAAGAATAGGAGGCTACGATTGGGAATAAAACCATCACTCCAGAAAATACAAAAGCAAAGTAAAGAGAGCACAAAACTAGCACTACAAAGAAGACAAAATCCCAATAGAGAAAGAGGGATAATTCCATAAATGCTTGTACATGACAGGTGTCACCTTGTCCTAAATCCTAGACAATTCTTTTAGAATATTGTTATGTAATCCTTTTCTATAAAAGATTGTAATTATTGCACAAAAATACATGTTGAAATATACAAAATAGAGAGAGATTATCTTCTAGTCATTCTATCGAATACCTGGTGTGCCGAATGGAAAATAATTTCATTATGGTATCACGAGCCCATTAAGATTCACGTCTTCTATAGACAAACACTCATCCTATGGTCACGCGTGCAAAGGTAAATCACTCTAAACCTCTTGTGTGCACTGATGTGATTATGCCCTGGCCCTCACAAAAACACACTATCTCACTCACTTTGTCTTCTTCCACATTAGTTCTTGAGAAACCCACTAGCTTCATTGAAGCCTTTACATTCCCTGAATGGCATGCAGCCATGCAATCTGGATTTCACACACTCCTTCACAACCACACATGGGATTTAGTTCCCTCGATTTTGAAGGAAACCCATAAGTGGAAGTGTTTGGAGAATACTAGAGAATGAATGTGAAGATGGATTCAAAGCGACGAGCCTCGCCGCTTCGTCCCCTACCATATCTCCTTGCCGGCTAGTCTACTATGTGTAAAGCCCATCGTAGGATTCCCGTGATGGAGAGAAGACAACGACGTCTTTTCACTCTATGTCGGTGTTTAGCACCGTCAAATCTCTGCCTCATTCCCACTCGTCCGTCAACCGACACTCACGAGAGTCCTCCACAAGGTTCTCCAGCTCTCTGAAACTTGGATATCACAAGATCTTGCCCAAGGATGGTCCATTGAAGACTACCGAAGGGGTCAGAAACCATGGAAGGAGTGTGATGTATTTGAGGAAGAGGGCCTTATGAAGAGCGTCGAAGGGAAATCCCTCGTCATTGCTATGTTCTGGCTTTTGCTCTTGGTCTTTACTTGAGTTAAGACCAGAAGTACCAATATTAAATCCATTGAATCCAACGCTCTAAGTCAGTGAGGAGTTTAAGAATATGACGAAAAAAGGTCACCTACTTGTCTCCAACCACGTCCTTGTTCGGGTCGGAAACGTGCCCACTCTTCTCGATCAGTTCATTGAACGATCTACGAGATATTGGAGTGGTCAAGCGGGTAATATTGAAATAGGGTAAAATCGAGTAATGGGTAAATACCAGTTATAAATTTTGCCCATAATTGGGTTGGGGTTTCGGGTCGTTTTGCGTCGAAATAACATGTCAACCGATAAACAGATATTTTGTTCAGCCCAACGAGTTGCATATATATATATATATATATAATCAATTTTATGTATTTCTTATGTACTTCACTGATTTGATTGATCAGAACAAATTATTTTATATTAAAAAAGTAATACAACCAATTATATTAGTGAAGTGGACAGGAAACTAGGATTGTGCAAGAAACTCGACAACCCGCTTAACCCGATTGAATCAACTGGGTTGACCTGACAAAAGTTGGGTTCATCAGCTTAGAACTCGTTTATGGGTTTATGGATGTCAAACCTGACGAACTTGCTTAGATCACCCGACTATTCCTCTCTTCTTCTGATATTGTCGGCTCTTGCTCAGCTTGATTTTCGCTTTCGATCGATTTGAGTCATCTCAATCCCATTAAACCTCAAATTTTCACAAGGAATTCAACCGTGAAGCGTCAGACAAGTGACAATGGGAAAAGTGGAAGACCATTAATGGTGACGACCTCTTGTGGGCCATGACGATACTATGGTGTGAGAACTATGTTGAACCCTTGAAGAACTACCTCGGCAAGAATAGAGAGGTCGAAGGAGACAATACTTCTTCCATGGCTAGACAGAGAGACCAATCTCCGACTGATTCTAGCACCAATTTAGATATTGACCCAAGAAGCAAAATATCAAGAAATGAATGAGAAAAAGAGAAAACAATGGATAAAGAGAAAGATGGGTACATAATATAGGGGATGATGGGTAGGGTTATTCAACATGTGTTGTTGATCTTTGACACTTGACGTCTAATTAGACACTTGTGGTAGGTTTTTATTTGTGGGGTTGTGATAGTTTATAAAAGAGAAAGATGGGTAATAAACATTGTGGTGCTGATCCGTATTTCAAAAACTTAGATATTTCCTGACGAGATAAAGTTGACAAGGATGAAAATGTCCCAATTGATCAATGGTGAAGGCGTACTTGAAGCAGAGGTGAGGAGCTATATATGGGGTTGTTGTAAACAATGTCAAGGGTAGTATCACTGAGAACCAATGACCCAACCCAACTCAGGTCGGTTTGAGTTGGAGCCAAAATGTACTTGTCGGGTCGGGTCGGGTCAAATCCAGAGCCGACTTTGTGATCTCGGGTTGCAGCCCTATAAAAAATATATAAAGTGACTGCACATAAGATATTTGTTCTCCCTAAACCCTTATAAGTTGAAGTATGCTCACACAAGAAGAAAATTATCTATTAATTCAGTTTATGATTTGTAGTCCAAACCACATTGAAAAGTTTATGATTTGTAGTCCAAACCACATTGAAAAGTCCTTTGTATACTTTCGTTGTAACCATTAGTGCGATTCCTGCATCAGTGTGTATATACGGAGACAATATTATAGTTGTATAACAATTACTACATTAACTAATTGTAAGACATTCTTTTGAGAACAGAGCAACATAAAACGTGATGTCTACAGAATTAGTAATTTGGGGCAATTTTTAAAATTTGGGCCGGAGAAATGACTTTGAGGGACATTTTTTTGGGTTTAAAAAACAGCTTAATTAGTACGTACTATTCCTTTGATTTATTGTAAATTTCAAGAATTTCTCCCTTCGAAATATTAATATGAAATTCCGTTTCTGATCATTGATTCTCTGATATAATTAGTCAGAGTTACAATTGGAGATTTTAAACTTATTTTATATATAAAAAAATTCCTTAAAACCTTTATAAATGTGGAAAAAAAAAACACCAAACTTGCAATATTGTTCAATATCCCAGTGATCACACGGGGGTGTTATATATAAAAGTCATTTATCGAAACTACAATGAATATATATGATCTAAAGTACTACTTGAATAAGAATGTCCAATAAAATATATCATATTCTATTAATCCATTTTAATGGTGATTGAATAAAGAAACTTCTAAATCTCAAGATTAGTTTCCATATATTGCAATTTATATAGCCATTTGTCTTTGATTAATTAATCTTTGGTTATTTTCATAGCTGTAGATGTAGCCGTCGCATGTGGTTGACTAGCTAGTCTTGTTAATAGATCTAGACCATAGACTGGAAAATTAAAAATGTATCTGGAAAATAAAGGACAGTTTATTTGCTACCATTTATTAGTCGTCAATAGTCTATTTTAGTCGCTATTAATTTGTTTTAGTCACAAATAATTATTTTGATTGCAAATATTTGATCACTAATATATATTTTTCTTGTAGTGACTGATCAACATAATGATCAAACCCTGACAGTTAGCGCCCAAATGAGTCTTGAAAATGTACTGCTAATTAAAAGGTTGATGCTGCTGATGATGCTTGCCGTACGAGGAATGAGAAACCTTAGCTATTCCTGATGCCCCAATATGAATATGAAATCCTCTTTTATCATTGAGCTAAAGTTCATCATGTCTAGTTTAGAACATATTCAGTACTTGAATTCACGTTGGCATTTTATTCTCATAATCTGATGCCTTTAACCCTTGTCCATCAATGTAAAATTATATTCTTATTCGGTTATTGACAGTTAAGATCATTTCAGAGAAAAAAAAAGAAGCTTAATTTCTTGTTTTAAAAAAATTCAGATAATATATTATAAGATATGCTTTTTCCATTATTTCTTTTCCTCCTAACCTAATGTTTTCATTAATTAAATTAAATGAACTTGTTCTGTTGAGTTTCACATTAAATCATTTTCTGAAAAATTTCATTTTTATGATTTTTTGGATGCTTTTGAAAAAAGTAGTTTTATTTGACGAAGACCTTTATACCAGACACCATCTGCATGATATAATTAGAAATATAAAATTTAAACTTCAAAATTTATTTGGTAAGTCACAGCCCTACGTACGGATCACATCAGAGTCAACTCAATAAATTAAGAGGTTTTAGACAAAAATTTTAATTGAAACATTTTTTAATTAAAATAAATAGATATATTATAATTTTTACATTATATTTTTATTTAAAAATAATGCCTATTGCTTGCTAAGTAAAATTATTAATTAAAATTTATACTATTTTTTTAACTAATAACCGACATAATTTTTATTAAAAAGATCTAATTTAGAGAAGTTTCTATCAAATCTATTTTTATAAGACGTATTCTTGAGTTTTATGGGTCGTTTGAAAATACAATTATTTTTATGTAATATCAGATATTTTCAAATTCAACTTTTTCTTTCACTCAAAACTTAATAAAATATTTTAAGTCAAACTATTTTACTACTATTCATAGATATTATGAGAGATATTTATAAAACTAATAATGACAAATATAATATCTATTTGATACTTTTATTCTCTTATTAAGTTTATATAATATCAATTTGATACTTTTATTCTCTTATTGAATTAATTAATTTTTTCAATTAAATTTTGATTTTTCTTAACAAAATATTATTTTAGACTTTGTTTTTTAGACTTTTTTCCTCCCTTTAAGATTGCCTAAGTTGCTTAAGGGTGGAGCCGGCCCTAAGTAACATCTAATTTATATAAATATTGTCTACCTGTAACATTAAACTAGTAGAATGCTATATACAATATTAGATATGCAAGCCTCCGTACATTCTTTTTTAAAAGAAGGAATATTACATTACAAAAAATGGTTTTCTCATTAGGAACTCAAGTTTTTTGCCGGCCATGATCTTTTACATGAACTAGAGTAGGAGTGAATTTATATACCTTAAAATTGAACAAATTAATAATATCTTTGAGTCAGACTTTAAATTTCATAAAGAGCAATATTTTATTCACAAAAATGATTATAAAAAATTTGTGAGGTGCACGTGTCAAGCTTTAGTGATGATGATGTTATGAGACTTGATCCTGTGGCTTGTATTTGTTTACTTGTTCTGTCTGTAATTATTTTAACTAGCTGAGGACATTTATGTAATTGGACTGGGTGATATATATACTGCTCGAATGCTCTAGACCTAGAATGAGATCCTTTCTGCCGCTTTGTAATCGAGATACAGAGAGAGAGAGAGAGAGAGAGTGAGAGCTGAGGGTCTGGAAGCTTAAGGCTAGGGTTAGGGTTTTGCTAACCCGTGCTGTGTGGTTGAGCTCAGAGATGAAACGTCTGAGCTGATGGCTTGGTTTCTCTTGGTCTGTAAGATTGTAATCTCTTTTTCAGTAAATAAAACATCTCCTAGGGTTCCTGCAGTGGATGTAGGCCATTAGGGCCGAACCACGTTAAATCTTGTGTTTTTGCTTTCTGTTTTCTTTCTTTTCTTTCATCTTGCATTTCTGGTGTTTATTTTGCTTACCGAATCATTTCTGGACAAGGTAACCTGAAACCTGTTTTCTATACTACAAGAAATCTGTTCTTGTGTACTCAAAGAAACTAACAAGTGGTATCAGAGCTTGAGTTTCGATAGGGACCGCCAGATTTGATATAGAGAAGTTTACTAGCCAAAATGATTGGAGGATTAAGATGCGAGCCCTGCTAGTGCAACAGGGACTTCAGGAAGCCCTTCTTGGGGAAAAGAAGATGGTCTCCTCCTCGTCGGAAGAGAAACCATCTTCATCTTCCTCAGAGAGAGTCAAACCTGAAGTCCTACAAAAGGCACACGGTGCCATTATCTTATCTCTCGGTGATAAAGTACTGAGAGAGGTTGCTAATGAGGACTCGGCTGCATGGGTGTGGCTAAAATTAGAAAATTTGTATATGACTAAATCCCTAGCAAATAGGCTCCATAAAAAGATAAAACTCTACACCTTTAAGATGTCACCGGGGACCTCTATTGATGATCACCTTGATCAATTCAATAAAATATTGTTGGATCTTGCTAATATAGAAATCACTATAGAAGATGAAGATCAAGCACTTCTGTTATTGAATTCTTTAGACTCTTCCTATGCTAGTATCAAAGAAACTATGATGTATGGTAGGGAGAGTCTCACCTTAGAAGAAGTGCAGTCAGTTCTTCATACAAGAGAACTCAACAATAAATCTGAGTTAAAATCAGAGTTTGGTGAGGGTTTAAGTGTGAGAGGCAGACCTGAAAAGAAGGGTCAGAAAGGTAAACACTATAAATCCAGGTCAAAGTCAAAAGGCAACATCTAAAATGTTTTTCCTGTCACAAAGAGGGGCATTTCAAGAAAGATTGCCCTGATAGAAAGAATAAGGAAAACACTGAAAAAGGGGAAGAGGGAAAGGCAGCAGTAGTCTTAGAAGATGGATATGGTAGTGCTGAAGTGTTAAATGTCTCAGAAGTGGATTCTGGTAGGGAATGAATTTTAGATTCAGGTTGTTCATTTCACATGTGTCCTATAAGAAACTGGTTTGAAAACTTCACTACACTAGAGGGTGGTTGTGTTATTTTAGGCAACAACAAAACTTGTAAAATCCAGGGTATAGGAAATGTGAGATTAATGATGTATGATGGGTCTGAAAAACTGCTAAAGGAAGTCAGATATATTCCAGAACTGAAGAGAAACCTAATTTCTCTGGGTATATTAGACAAATGAGGATACTCTTTTAAATCTGACAATGGAACCTTAAAAGTTAGTAAAGGGTCTCTGACTGTAATGAAAGGGGTCTTAAAGAATGGGTTATACATTCTTATGGGGAAAACAGTGATAGGTGAGGCATCACCTGTCACACACAGAACTGAAGACCAAGTTCTCCTATGGCATAAAAGACTAGGGCATGTCAGTGAGTAGGGCCTTAGGGAACTGGAAAAACAAGGCCTGTTAGGAGACAAAAAACTTGGAGATTTATCCTTCTGTGAACAGTGTGTACTAGGCAAATCCACAAGAGTAAGCTTTAAGAAAGCTATACACCAGACAAGACAAATCCTAGACTACATACACTCTGACTTATGGGGTCCAACAAAGGTTAACTCACATGGTGGGGCTAGGTATTTCCTTTCTTTAATTGATGATTGTTCTAGGAAAGTATGGGTGTATGTTCTTAAACAAAAGAGTAACACTTTTGAAAAATTTAAAGAATGGAAAACACTTGTTGAAAATCAAGTCAGCAGAAAGATTAAAACTTTGAGAACTGACAATGGTCTTGAATACCTATCTACTGAGTTTAATGACTTCTGTAAAGCTGAGGGGATAATAAGGCATAAGACTGTTAAGGAAACTCCTCAACAGAATGGCCTAGCTAAAAGGATGAATAGAACTATCCTAGAGAGGGTTAGGTGTATGCTGGCAATCTCAGGGTTGCCCAAAACATTTTGGGCAGAGGCTGTAGCCACTGCTGTTCATCTAATTAATAGGTGCCCATCCTCTACTTTGGGTTATAGAACCCCTCAAGAGCTATGGTCTGGAAAACCTGCAAATTACCAAACCTTAAGAGTTTTTGGTTGTGTAGCCTATGCACATTATAAAACTGATAAGCTAGAACTAAGGGCTCTTAAGTGTATATTTGTAGGTTATCCAGAAGGGGTTAAAGGTTATAAGTTGTGGGTTATGGAACCTGGCAGACAGAAATGTATAATCAGTAGGGATGTTATTTTTAATGAAAACCAAATGGCAAGGAAGCCAGATAACTCTCCTGACCAGGAAAGGGCTGACCCTAAAACTGATATACAGTTTGAAGTGGAGCAGCCCTCCAACTCTACTGATAAACAGAATGAGGAAGCTGACCAAATAGAAACTGACAGGGTAGATACTGGAGACCTGGAGATACAAAATACCTATCTCCTTACAAGGGATAGGGAGAGGAGGGTTATAAAACCTCCACAAAGGTTTGGGCAAGCTGAATTAACAGCCTTTGCCCTATCTGTTTCTGAAACTGAGGTAGAACAGGAACCTAGGAACTTCAAGGAAGCCATGAATTCTAAAGAGACTGATAAATGGATTCTTGTTATGCAAGAAGAAATGGAGACTTTGATAAAGAATAAAACATGGGATATGGTTCCTAAACCTAAGATACAGAAATTGGTTGGATCCAAATGGATCTTTAAAAGGAAAGAAGGGATCCCTGGTGTAGAACTCCCTAGGAATAAAGCTAGGTTGGTTACAAAAGGGTTCACTCAGAGGGAGGGAATAGACTATAATGAGATATTCTCTCCTGTGGTAAGACATAGTTCAATAAGACTTTTACTCTCTGTTGTTGCTTGTAATGATTTACATTTAGAACAACTTGATGTTAAAACAACTTTTCTGCATGGTAACCTTCCTGAAACAATCTACATGCAACCCCCTGAAGGGTTTTATACTGTTCTCAATGAGGATCATGTATGTTTGTTAAATAAATCCTTGTATGGTTTAAAACAGTCCCCAAGACAATGGTATAAAAGGTTTGATGCCTACATGATTGAAAATGACTTCTGTAGGAGTAATTTTGATGGCTGTGTTTACTATAAAAGTTGTGATGGAAATATCATTTACTTACTATTGTATGTTGATGACATGTTATTAGCTTGTAAGGACATAATTCGTCTTAATCAAGTTAAGAGTATGTTAAAGGCTGAATTTGAGATGAAGGACTTAGGTCAAGCTAAAAGAATTATGGGTATGGAGATAAATAGGGACAGAAATAAAAGAACTCTCTATTTATCTCAGAAATTGTATATTTCCAAAGTGTTAACCAGATTTGGAATGGTTAACACTAAAACTGTTACTACTCTTGTTAGTCACCATGTTAAACTGTCAGTCACACAAGCACCTAAAACTGATGATGAAATTGAGTTTATGAATAAAGTCCCTTACACTAGCATGGTAGGGAGCTTGATGTATGCCATGGTATGCACTAGGCCAGATTTGACCTATGTTGTGAATTTAGTAAGCAGGTTTATGAGTAAACCTGGAAAACCACATTGGCATGCATTAAAGTGTATTTTTCAATATCTGTCAGGAACCAAGTGTTTGGGGTTAAAATTTGGGGATTGTGATTTAACTGATAAGAGTTTGAATGGTTTTGTGGACTCAGATTATGCTGGAAATATGGACACCAGGAAGTCTCTTTCCTGCATGATATTCATGTTTTTGGGTGGAGCTATAAGTTGGAAAGCAAATCTACAATCAGTGGTGGCTTTATCCACCACTGAAGCAGAATATATTGCTATGACTGAAACCTTCAAGGAGGCTTTATGGTTAAAGGGTTTGACTCTAGAACTAGGAATGTTGACTGGCAGTGTCATTGTGTATTGTGACAATCAAAGTGCCATTCATTTAGCTAGAAATCAAGTATTTCATGAGAGGTCAAAGCATATAGATGTAAGGCTACATTTTGTTAGAGATGTTATATCCTCAGGAGACATAGGAGTTGAGAAAATACCTACTGAGGATAACCCCTCAAATATTATGACTAAATCTGTACCTTCCATCAAGTTTAAACACTGTTTGGGTTTAATTAACTTAAAAAATTGCTAGTACCCATTAGGGGGAATTGCAGGAACTGTAGAAGGAGATGGAGCTGTAAAGGAGAAGGGATGCAAGCTTGCCAAGGTGGAGATTTGTGAGGTGCACGTGTCAAGCTTCAGTGATGATGGTGTTATGAGACTTGATTCTGCGGCTTGTATTTGTTTACTTGTTCTGTCTGTAATTATTTTAACTAGCTGAGGACATTTATGTAATTGGACTGGGTGATATATATACTGCTCGAATGCTCTAGACCTAGAATGAGATCCTTTCTGCCGCTTTGTAATCGAGATACAGAGAGAGAGAGAGAGAGAGCTGAGGGTCTGGAAGCTTAAGGCTAGGGTTAGGGTTTTGCTAACCCGTGCTGTGTGGCTGAGCTCAAATATGAAACGTCTGAGCTGATGGCTTGGTTTCTCTTGGTCTGTAAGACTGTAATCTCTTTTTCAGTGAATAAAACATCTCTTAGGGTTCCTGCAGTGGATGTAGGCCATTAGGGCCGAACCATGTTAAATCTTGTGTTCTTTCTTTCTGTTTTCTTTCTTTTCTTTCATCTTGCATTTCTGGTGTTTATTTTGCTTACCGAATCATTTCTGGACAAGGTAACCTGAAACCTGTTTTCTATACTACAAGAAATTTGTTCTTGTGTACTCAAAGAAACTAACAAAATTAATCTCCAAAATTGATATGATTTGTTAAATTAAAAAATTATTTTTATTATAAAATAACTATAAAATAAATTTAATATATTACATAAATTCATATAAGTTTATAAAAGAGAAGATCTTTAAACCGGATCCCTCCTATAAAATGAACTTACTAAAATCCAATCAAGGAACGCCACGCGATTAATGAAAGAGAGCAATTAATGATATGGTATGAGTGAAAGTACATGATCCTGAGCGATTCCATTCCCGGTGCGCATTTCACCATGAGTAGTGCTAAAGTAAAGCCAAGCTCATGTAAGAGTGAGTAGTGTGCTTTCACTCTATAATTTTTCTTTCACGATTTCTTCTCTCATTGAAAGTTCATCTCTCTCCTTCAATGGTGTTGAAACCCTCAAGATCTTCAACCTTGTCCTTACAGCAGTACATTTTCCTTAAAGATTCATTTCTTCCCCTTTACATAAACCCAGCCGCACGATTTGCTCAAAAGGGAAAAAAAAAAAAAAAATTCCTTCAAACCTCAAATCGATTTGCTCTATTTCAACTCTTTCCACAAAATCAAAAATCAAAAATGAGGAAAGCTGAAATAAGAAAAGATACAGACAGAGATTAGATTTTCTTCATCTTGAAAATGAGCCATGGACGGCCGAATGCAGAAATGAGCCATGGACGGCCATGGAGCCATCTGCAGGTTTAATATGTAGGGGACCGTCTATATTTTTTTTCTTTCTCCTCTGATTTCAGCTTTCCTTATTTTTTATTTTGTTCTAAAAAGAAGCAGATAGAGAAATGTTTCATAATCAATCTTCCTTGTTTTGCCATTAATGAGTTGCTCTGCTTTCTTCCGTATTTCTATCGTCTTTTATGTATCAATTTTGCAATAGCATAAGCATTCTAATCGATGGTGATTTCAAGTTCATTAAAAGAAGAAGAAGAAGAATGGAGAAAAGTGAAATCTGGGTTACGAAGTGAAATGCGTAATGGAATGAGTGAATCAAGGAACATCAAAGGAACATTCAAAGAGTCACATTTGCTTCCTTGAAATACAAATCATAGGAGGTGAAATGAAATTGCGTAGAGATGAAATCAGGAGGGAGAGGGAATTGTGCAAAACAGATACTTTTAGCCACCATAATCATCCTTGGCAAAAACCAATAATTGTTGTAGTGAGAGATGAAATTGGGAGAGAGAAAGGGAGGAGGGGGGGTTGGGTTCGGTGCAAAGCTCACAACTGTTATTTCCTATTCTCCCATCGTGGTATTTTGTGAATGACTTTCGATATTCCTTACTTGAGGGATCCGGTCCAAAGCGCCTCCCTTTGTAAAATTCTTTTTGCGCAATATCCCTTTATAGCTTTTGCCAACGCACGCAGTATGTCTACATGCCTAAAGCTGTTTTTAATCCTCCACCAACCATCCTGTTACCATGCACCCATGCCCACCAAAGTATAAGCACGCGCATAAACCCCATCTTACTTGGGTGATAATTAATATCGTATGGTCAGAATTAAGTTTCAACCAACAATCCTGACTCTTTCATATGCGCACCTTTATTTCCAAAACCACAATTATGCTTACCTACCAAGACTTTGATCTGACACGACACTCAAAGCACCATAATGGTGCCACCATTCCATCTACTTAAGCCTCTTCATTCTCTCTCTCTCTTCCTCACCAAGCAAATCCACACTCTCTGTCTCTGTCCCCCCAACCCCGGAGTCCCTTCTCTCTTAAATATTGCCTCACTCATCGTCACTCATTAACCAGCATGGAAACCACAGGAAAGCACGACCAAAGTGGCTCCAGCTTGGAGAGTCTCTGCGCCGGCAGTAATCATGATCCCCTCAACTGGGGAGTGGCCGCCGACTCACTCAAGGGCAGTCACCTGGATGAGGTGAAGCGCATGGTAGCAGACTATAGGAAGCCCGTCGTCCAGCTCGGCGGCGAGAACTTGACTATCTCTCAGGTGGCGGCCATAGCCACCAGAAAGTCGGAGGTGAAGGTGGAGCTCTCGGAGTCGGCAAGGGCCGGCGTGAAGGCGAGCAGCGACTGGGTCATGAACAGCGTGAATGCCGGAACTGATATTTATGGTGTCACCACAGGTTTTGGTGCTACTTCACACAAGCGAACCAAACAAGGTGGTGCTCTTCAGAAGGAGTTGATTAGGTAAGCTCACGCCTCAGCGAAACTGTCTTAACTTCAACGTTAGCTTTCAATGCATCCGGATCTCGGTCGGTCCCACTTTCATTCAACAACATTCACGTCGATCTCCTATAATTTTTTTTTCAATTTTAATTAAAAATTCACTGTCTAGAAATTTTTTTTTAATTTTAACCATTTAAAAAAATTCCCTACATCATATTTTTAAAATTTTTTTATCTATTAAAATAATAATATTCAATAATTTTTTTTACTACGTTATTTCACATCATACTATTATTTTTAATAAAATATAATAAATTTTAACTTTAAAAATGAATAGTACCCTCCCAAATATAAGGGAGAACTATTTATAATATCAAATCCCTTCCATAATAAGGGACTAAATGTAAAGACCAATTTTGATCCCTAAATAATAGTAGATCCCTATTATAAGGCTAAGAAAATTAACTTTTTACAACATTAGATTTTGTTGCAAAGAATAAAAAAAATGGTGTAAAAAAATATTTGCAGTAAAAATAATTATTTTGACTGTAATTAAAATATCATAAATAATTGTTTTTTTTTGTAGTGAGGGATCGATTGTGAGTACTCTTTTAAGATGATAAATAGATTTTTATTTTAAATGATGTTCACTTTTTTATAAAAAATTGAACAAAATTTATATACTTACACAAATAATATGATATATACAAATATTACTTATATATAGACTTTCAAAAAGATACTTATACAAATAATATGTTATATACAAATAATACTTATACAAGATTTTTATTTTAAATGATGTTCACTTTTTTTATAAGTTTCAAAAAGATAAATTCTACATAAATTTTTTGTAAAAAAAAATCAAGAATAAAAAATGACTTTTTAGCATTATTTTGAAAGTAGAATTTAATTTTTTAATTAATTTATTTAAAATGTATAATAAACATTTATATAATATATATATGAATAATGATAGTCTTGCTATTTTTTTACTACTCTTTTACTTTTTATTTTTTAAATTTCTTCTCAATAATTAAATATGTAAAAAAAATAGTAAAAAAATACAAATATACTAAAAATAATAATAGAGTAGTAAGAGGTATATAACTTCATTAATAGTCATTTTTTAATTATTAAATAAAAAAATTAAAATAAAAAATAAAAAATAAATATAAAAATAAAATAAAAAAAGTAGTAAAAAGGTGATAAGATTAGTAAGACTATCATTATTCATATATATATATATATAAATAATGTGTGTGTAGCTTGGTACGCATGTAGAAGATGGTATGTGGTATGTTACAGAAAGAAATGTATGTGGTATGTTGGTGGGAGACATGGAAGTCGCGTTTATGAGTTCTTTTATGGGGCTGCCTCAGTCAAATGGAAGAGTACGGAAAGTACATGGTATAAATATTGGTCAACTGTTAGAGTCAAATGAAACCGTCCTGGTTGGCTCTTTGGAGAGTGTATTGACCGGTTGTCATTATTCTTGACCTGCAGAAGGGCCTAGTCTGCCATTTTTTAGAACAGCAACGATGTACATAGAATGTTTTTTACAGTTATCATATAATTATATTTTATAGTAAAATATTTATTTAATTCCAAATTATTTTTATAAGTTATTTTATAAATATATTATTTAGTTAAACATTAATATATGTATGTGTATATTTGTTTTTATAAAACTTTGATTCCGGTGATCATTAAGGACACGGATCGAAAATTAAATACGAGAAAGGAATATTGCTGATCCTACTGTTTTAGAAAGTTATTTTATAATTAATTTAAACAATATTTATAATGTATTATAGAAGCTATATATTTATTATAAAATAGTTGTGTTTTTTTTTATATTATTTTTCATATATACCCCAACAATGTTGAGAAAATAAAATCTGCACCACCCTCTGATCAGGTTATAGATTTAATATAAAATAATTAATTGAAATGGTTATAATGAAGAACAATTAAGGCTCTGAAAAAGAAAATATTACATAAAATTGCAGAATGCGTAAAGATGGCATAATTGCTTTGAAAAGCTTAGATGTAAAATTACCAGTATATATATTCATGAAAAAAATACAAATTTGAAATTTATTTCCGATGTTTTACAATTTGTTTATCACTTCATTAACACAGATATTCCTAAAAAATCTCAATTTAATTATTTATTCTGATCCAAAACTAACCAAACCCTGCTAATCTGTTTGCTCCATGTTGCTGCATGCTCTAGATTTTTGAATGCTGGGATATTTGGAGAAGAAACAGATGCATGCCACACATTGCCTCACTCAACAACGAGAGCTGCTATGCTAGTGAGGATCAACACCCTTCTCCAAGGATACTCTGGCATTAGATTTGAAATCATGGAGGCCATTGCCAAGCTCCTCAACCATAACATCACCCCTTGCTTGCCACTGCGCGGTTCAATCAGTGCATCAGGTGATCTCATCCCTCTTGCCTATATTGCCGGATTGCTCATCGGCCGTCCCAATGCCAAAGCCATCGGACCCTCCGGTGAATCCCTCGATGCCACAGAAGCCTTTCGCCTCGCGGGTATCGAATCTGAGTTTTTTGAGTTGCAACCTAAAGAAGGCCTTGCTCTTGTTAATGGCACAGCAGTTGGCTCTGGCTTTGCTTCTATGGTTCTTTTTGAGGCAAACATTCTAGCAATTTTGTCAGAAATCTTGTCAGCTATTTTTGCAGAAGTAATGCAGGGTAAGCCTGAGTTTACAGACCATTTGACACACAAATTGAAGCACCATCCCGGCCAAATTGAAGCTGCGGCCATTATGGAACACATTTTGGATGGAAGTTCTTATGTGAAAGAAGCCAAGAAGTTGCACGAGATAGATCCCTTGCAAAAGCCTAAGCAGGACCGTTATGCACTAAGAACTTCGCCTCAATGGCTTGGCCCACAGATTGAAGTTATCAGATACTCAACAAAGTCAATTGAAAGGGAGATCAATTCTGTCAATGATAACCCTTTGATTGATGTTTCCAGGAACAAGGCTTTGCATGGTGGCAACTTCCAAGGGACACCAATTGGTGTCTCAATGGACAACACCCGTTTGGCTATTGCAGCAATTGGAAAACTCATGTTTGCACAATTGTCCGAGCTTGTCAATGACTTTTACAATAATGGGCTGCCATCAAATCTCTCTGCAGGTAGGGATCCAAGCTTGGATTATGGTTTCAAGGGTGCTGAAATTGCCATGGCTTCCTACTGTTCTGAACTTCAATTTATGGCCAATCCAGTCACTAGCCATGTTCAGAGTGCCGAGCAGCATAACCAAGATGTAAACTCTTTGGGATTGATTTCCTCAAGGAAAACAGCAGAAGCTGTTGAAATTTTGAAACTCATGGCTTCCACATTTCTGATAGCACTTTGCCAAGCTATTGATTTGAGGCATTTGGAGGAAAATTTGAAGACCGCTGTCAAGAATACTGTAAGCCAAGTGGCTAAAAAAACTCTAACAACTGGTGCTAATGGAGAACTCCACCCATCCAGATTTTGTGAGAAGGATTTACTCAAAGTGGTTGATCGGGAACACGTTTTTGCCTATATTGATGATCCCTGCAGTGCGACATACCCATTGATGCAAAAACTGAGGCAATCACTCGTTGATCATGCACTTGCCAATGGCGATAATGAGAAGAATGCAAACACGTCTATCTTCCAGAAGATTGGGGTCTTTGAGGTAGAACTAAAGGCCATCTTGCCAAAAGAGGTGGAGAGTGCAAGAGTTTCAGTTGAGAGTGGTAATCCTGCAATTCCAAACCGGATCAAGGAATGTAGGTCTTATCCATTGTACAGGTTTGTTAGAGAGGATTTGGGAACTGAATTGCTGACCGGAGAAAAGGAAAGGTCTGCCGGCGAGGATTTTGACCAAGTATTTACAGCAATGTGTCAGGGCAAGATGATTGATCCAATTTTGGATTGCCTCAGGGATTGGACTGGTGCTCCTATTCCAATCAATTAGTTCATATGTTTTATTTTGCTTGAACCCCATATCCTAATCCATCTCCTACAACTCTATATCCTAATCCATCTACTACTACTACTTTTGTGTGCTACCTATGTAATGAACTTCACTGTTACCCTATAGTTTTGTTCAAAATTATAATAAGAAAAAAAAAAAATATTTTCAGGGTTTTATTTCCTTTAATTTGTATTTTGTCTCTAATAACATGGGAGAAATAAATATACTTAGAAATAACTTTGAACTTAAATATTTGCCTATAGTCTGTTCTATTTGTTCTTAATTAATATGCAAATTGCTCATAAAATTTTAACAAAGAAATAAATATTGAAAAAAAAATTAAATTTTAAAATGGCTACATAAGACAGTAATTAAGGAGAAATTTTACTCATCAAAGAACTGGAGAAGTGACATTGAGCCCCTATTTGGATTTAGAAAGTATTTTATCTCATTTTATTTCATGCAATTTTTAAATTCTATATAAAATATAATAAATAACTCAATTTTTTCAAATTTTAAAATAATAATAATATTAAAAAAATATTATTCTAACAATAATTTATCCAATTTTTATATTTTATTTAAAATTATTTTATCTCATCTTATCTCCATGTTAAAATATGTAAAAATAATGAATTTATAGAATGTCTTAATTATATTTATATAAGATGGGAAGTATTATATGCCTTACATCAAAAAGTTGATGAATGATTTTTAATATAGACAAAATAAATTTGAGAAGTGTTACCATCATAAAAAGATTTTATAGTAGTAAAACCACGTCCTGACATAATTTTAAAGGCAAATGCTAGGACCCTTCATGGAATTTTGTGTTGTCCAGTCTCGTTAGACATAATTGTATTTTTTATTTTTTAGTTTTTTTACATATATTTTTAAAAATCTTAAATCATTTTTTAAAAATTAAAAAAAATAAAAATAAAAATATTATTTAAAAATATTTGCTTAATTATATAAGGAAAATGATAAGGAGCTCGATAGGGTCTTGATTTGGTACTCCGCTCCCAATTCTTTAATTTTGTGTTTTGTTTTTTATTTAATTAATGATTAAAAAATAATTCAATACTATTGTAATTTTTTTTTCTTTTTCTTTTTTAAAAAATCTATGAATATTTAAAAAATAATGTAAAAATAATTAAAAAAATTAGGAAAAAAAAGTAGACTAAGTGGGCACAAAAAAGGGATCCTAGAGCGGGTTTCCTAGCACTACACATTATGTAAAATAAAAAAAAGACTAAAAAAAAGAGCGAAAATCTAAAGTGGGACTTCAAAGTACGACACCGAAGTGAGACCAATAGCTTTTTCCTAACTTTAAATAAGTAGATTAGATTTATTTTATAAAGAGAATTCCTAATAACCAGTCCGACTTTTTTTACTTAAAATCAGCCTTCCAATTATTTAATGTCACGTAAGCATTTTCATTAAAAATACAATGAAATGAAATGACGTGTATAGGAAAAAGTTCCAAGAGATATCATCATCTTCCAAGCGATCCCAAACCCATTTTCTTTCTGAATTTTAGAAAGATAAAAAGACATTCAGATAGGAAGCAGAACCTTGTCCACTGGGCAAGGCTAATGTTGAACGATGCCCAAAAACTTTTCCGATTCACAGACTTAAGATTAGAGTATTTGACATGAAGAATGATTCATTCCGTCCTTATGATGATGATGAAAAAAAAATTTGTTCTGAAGTATCATATCTCAGTACAATTAGAATTTTGATATATCTTACAAATTGCATTCGGCCAGATATTACATTCTTAGTTAATCTGCTTGCAAGATATAGTTCTGCATCAACTCAAAAGTATTAGAATGACATTAAACATGTCCTTCGTTACCTTCATAGTACAATTAATATGAGATTATTTTATTAACGTGGATCAAGTTTACAATTGATTAGATATGCAAATGCAGGTTATCTTTCAGATCCACATAGAGGTAGATCTCAAACTGGATATTTATTTACTTATAGAGATACTGTCATATCATAGAGATCTATTAAGTAGATACTATTTACTACTTTTTTAAATTACTCAGAAATCATTGCTATTCACGAAACAAGTCGAAAGTGTATTTGACTGAGATCAGTAATTCAACATATCCAGAAAAAGTGTGGACTTCCCATAATCAATAATAACCCAACAATTTTATATGAAGATAATATTACTTGTATCACTCAAATCAGGGGAGGATATATCAAAGGTGACAGAACCAAACATATTTTACCTAAATTCTTTTATACTCATAATGTTGGGAAATAGGCAATGAAACAAACAAGAAAGATATGAAATAAACCGCAGCGGATGCAACAATGAGAAATAAAACAGTAAAGACAGAAAGAACACACAGATTTAAGTGGTTCAGCTCAAAATGAGCTTACGTCCACTGTGGGGTTGGTTTCAAAACTTCACTAGATCAAATGGAGGTTACAGAGAGAGTATCGAAAGATACTTACAACAGAGAACACTCACCTCACGTGTATACACTCAATCCTCACAAGTTTCACTCAGAATAGTGGAGAAATGGAGAAGAAAATGATCTAGAAGCCGTTACTGTTCACTGGCGCCGAAAACAGGGGCTCTCGTCGTCTGCTGCTTCTTCGTCTGCTTATACGCGAAAATGCCTTCGCGATATTAATATCCTGCAATCTCGCTCGAGCGAGATTTAAACTCGCTCGAGCGAGGACTTCTAGGTCAGATTCGCTCGACTAGAAATCGGACACCTGGCACCACGTGGAATCTCGCTCGAGCGGGAGGTCGAGCGAGTGTCGAGCGAAGTCACTGCCTGAACCTCGCTCGAGCGGGAGGTCGAGCGAGGGTCGAGCGAAGTCTCGGGGTTGGAGCAATTCTGGAAGTCACGAAGTCTCGCTCGAGCGAGGGTCGAGCGAGACAGGACTGGGCTTGTATTCTAAGCCATACACAACACATAAACTTCAAGAGAAATGTGAAATTGATGTCAAGCATATACGATCTAGTGATAATTTGGCAGATTTATTTACAAAGACGTTACCAACTTCGACATTCAAGAATATTATGCATAACATTGGAATGCGAAAACTCAAAAATCTATTGCCATGCACTTTTCAGGGGGAGTAAATGTTCTGAAAACTTGTGCTGATTGTATTCTTTTTCTTTCGCTAAAGTTTTGTCCCATTGGATTTTCTTTTGCAAGATTTTAATGAACCAATTTTAAAACATTTGTGGATATATAAGAAGACTGCACTCTTTTTCCTTCGATTGATTTTTCTTTCCATTGAGTTTTTTCTTGACAAGATTTTAACGAGACAGATTCTTTATGGGTGGTCGTTCAAGGAGGAGTGTAATGAATTATAACAATAGAAGGAATAGCTACTGTCCCCTGTCCCACCACTAAAATTATGCGAATGATCCTACCACTATTATTTTAAATCTTGCACAGTGACTTGTATATTAACTTACATAGTAATTTCAAGACCTATAAATAGAAATTTCAGTTGTAATAAAATTCATACAAAAATATAGAGAGAGTAGAAAGTTTCAGTTCTTAAAAGTTTTAAAGAGTTTCTTATTTTTCTCTTATAATAGTAGTTTTTTTTTAGTTTTATAATATATATCACATTCAAACACATTAATTTATTTAAAAATAAACTTTTCATGACTTTTTGTGGTAAAAATAATTTTCCTTAAATTTCTTTACTTTAAATCATGGGCAAAGTTCTAGGTTCTTTCTTCGGAGTTTGGACAGTAACTACTCCAAATGGGTCCTGGTAATGTATGTGTGGGACGTTTTTAGGCAATTGCTTTCGTAAGGTTAATAGCTAGGTAGGTGCGTGCGAGGAAAATTGGTGGATAGGCAATTTTGGTCTACCCGTTGGGCCCTTAGCAATAGCTGATCTTGCCGATCCAGCCTTTTACGAGGACTTTGCCTCCTTTAGGTCCCTTTTTATTGTTCTTTCAATCTATAAAAATATATAATCCTTTCTAGTCTAATTTCACTTCAAGAAACAGAAATATTAAAAAAAACCAAGATATCTTTAGATTTCGGTTTTGTGTCACCTACCCAGATAGATCAGAAAAAGGGCGAAGGTCTTTGTCAGAAAAAGACGCAAGTTTTAGCTCAACAACCCGGCAAGCTGTGATCATGCATGAATGTGAACCGATTAGCTTTAGGAATTTTAATTTGTAGTTGAGACATGTTTATAATATATCAAGATAAATAATTTATATTTACTAAATTAATTAAAATATTATTTATGGAAATTTACGTAATATATATTATATATATCATCAGCCTTTAGATCATGATGATCATGATCATGTATTGAAACCTTAAAAATGTTAATTTTATCCATTTAGATTGAAATGTATAGTATCTATTTGGTGCCATTTTTTGTTCATTGTGTTTCTAAAGAGATTAAATTGATAAATAA
The DNA here is from genome assembly GCA_036898215.1 of Platycarya strobilacea. NCBI lineage: Eukaryota > Viridiplantae > Streptophyta > Magnoliopsida > Fagales > Juglandaceae > Platycarya > Platycarya strobilacea. The sequence goes on along the minus strand of CM072547.1, from coordinate 39,351,031 downwards.
AATGACCAATATATTATATATATGCCTCACATTTTATATATACACTTGGCTAAATTGATAGTACTAATCGTTAAAACTAAAATGAAGAGGATTCTATCCATTTATACTAGCTAATACGTACCAAATACTTTTTAAATTTTGTAGGATTAACGTGCTGTGTCTGATGTCTTTAAAATCAATCTAATTTCTGTCAAAGGAATGAAAATCTAGAAAATCCTAATCCTACACGTGTGCAAGGTATGATCTCTTCACCATCCAATACTGTGCTTGTTTCAAAGTGGCAAACATGTTGCACTTGCATTATTCTTTTGATAGACAGTAAAAGCCTCTTTAGGGATTTTTCATTAAGCTCAACCTATTAAACCAGCCATTGAAAACTTCTTTCCAAGTTGGAGCAAGAAATTAAAATATATGTACCCATGATTCTTTTCCCTTGTTTTTGCATCTTTTCGATGTACCTTCCTTTTCTTTCTCATTAAGTTTAGTTGATGCAAGGTCAAGTGATAATGAGTAGGATTCTTCACCAAGTTGATGGTCATATTTCTTTTGCAAGACAGAGAAACAAATAATATATACAAAAAAAAAAGGCAAAGCATCATGAGTCAATCTGTTAAGACATAAAATATATAATAAAAATCACTCTCTCTTATCGGTTTAAGTTTTTTAAACAAGTAATAATTTCTTACGATCTACCTTCAAAATCTGACACCACCAAGTATTTTAATTACCCTAGCACTTTGCATATTGTGGAAAATTTGTCAAAGTTCTTTATTTAAGAAGATAAAAACTGTCTTTATTCTCCACCAACAATTTTCCAAAAGATCATGTATAAGTGACCCTAAAACGATAAATCAAACTAATCCATGATCAATCTTGTCGAGCATAAAATTATTGTCACATCTCTAATTTGCACATATATAAAAGACATGATTCCATTATAAGAAAATTATTTATTTGTGATTAGTTATTTCTAACGAAATAATTACTAATTTTTGTTAAAATGAGTGTTTTTTTTATATCGCAAATAATCATTTTCATTACAAAATCACAAATACCCATTTCTCACAAATATCCATGATTACCACAATCAAAGAATAACTTGCTTTATTATGAGTGTGAAACCAAAAGGATCAATAAATTACGCTAGTATGGTGGCCGGTAAGCACGACTAACTTTATTTATGTTTTCTTCTTTCTTTCTTGATTTTGGATGGCCATTTTGAGCATAACTGATGGAAATATTGCTGTTCGATCACTGTCCCAATTGTGTTAATTTCTATATGTAACAAACATTATGTTAAAAAAACTATATTTATAGTACGTGTAGATAACACGTCTAGTAAATTACTTCCAAGATGACATAATTTGATTTAGAAAAAAAGTTTTACAATTTGAATTTTACAAATCAAATTGTTAAAGCCATAAAAATCGACCAACAGGTCGGGATGAGAGAAATAATTATTTCCAACCCACTGGTGCAAATTGAGCTTCATTCGAAGTTGTTTGAGGCTCCCAATGGGGTCCCGGCGTGAATGTACGTGCATAAATAGCGGATGAAATAAATAGAGATAGACACACAATTTTACGTGGTTCGGCAAGTACCTACGTCCACGGATATTTGAAAATGAGAATCCACTATAATGAGAATTTTTACAATCACTCATAGCTCACTATACAGGAAAAAATATAGATGAATATGCAGATAAATTCGTCAGTCGAAACTCTCGGGAAAGGCTGAAAAAACTAATGTTGTGGAAGAAGAAGCTGCCCAAAATTGTTTCAGCGAGAGAGAAAGTCCAGCCCCCTTTTCTTTCATTTGTTCGAGTCCTTTTATAACCAAGTTTCGGTTAATACGATCAGATATTTTTCTTGCGTGTACTAGTCGAATTCTTCTTTTTTTTCACTACCCTGTTTTTCACTGACACCCCCACCTCCCTTAATTTTTGCACCTCTTTAAACCCTACAGATTTAGTCTTTGCCAATCTTCTTTTTGTCTCATCACCTCCCTTCTTGTTTCCTAGTGCCATAAATACTTGATAGGTGTAATAAATGTCTAGCTAGATTGTTCACGCTGATTTTATCCCTTTCACAAATATTACCATTTAAATACTTATAATGTGGATGATATATTCTAAACTGTGCCTTTTATTTTTGAGAACAAGACTTATATTTGTTAATTAGCTTGAAAATATATAACAAAAATGATCTTTATTTTTATTTTTTAAAATTTTTGTTATCTTTTTACTAAGAATGCTAACGTGGCATTGAAGTGCCACGTGGTAACCTCGTTGTTAGTTTGTTTGATGGAAGTTGGACATACGGATCGGGGCTTAAATGCCAACTTTTGCACGCTCAAGAGTGAATTACAAAAATTTTAAATTGAGGGAGTCATTTGCAAACGGACTAAAACTCAATTACTGATTTTATAATTAGCTCATTAGAACATAATTTGTTAATTGTATAAATGCACCTAATCAATACACCCAATTTCCCGTGCGCATAAAACAATATTAATGAAATTGTCGCGTCATTAGATGGAAACAAACACAAATTTAGAATTTTAGCGCGATAATGTTACCTGTAGTTTAAAGTGTGCAAATATTATGTAATTATTTTTAAAAAGTATGAAATTTATTACTAAAAAATTTTTTTTTTCATGTGGTATAATTACATTAATCTTAGTAAAAGGTGTTTTAGATACACGTAGCTCTAAGTTAATGTCAGATTAAAGGGATTTTAGTTATAGTTTTCCTTGTGATGATTCGGGATGAGGCGATACTTTTTATATTTTGGCTTGGAATGCATTTTATTTGGCAGTTTTCTTGATGTTAGATACTATTGGATGGGTTACTTTTTATTGACGTTGGAAACACATCACATTATGTAACGTTTCACAGTTTAATCAATCTTCCACTTATTTGAGGGGATGGTTAAGAGACTATCTATGGTTAAAGTCTTCACAACTTATCAATGGATATAACCTTTTTTATGTGAATAGTTTATCAGTCTAGGCGTGGATGTTCTTATTTGGACATCTTCTTTGGGTTACTAGATTTATCTTAATAATTTCCTATCGTGGATACATATTGGCAAGAATTGATTTAAACTTTAGCGTGGGCTTATGAATGCACACCCTTAATTTGACAGAGAAATAAATCAGTGGCTCTTTCCATTGTGCAACAAGATTGGTTGGATTAGCTCACTTTTCTATAGGTTATATATTCACTTACGCGGCTTTCTTGATTGCCTCTACATCGGGAAAATTTGGTTAATTATTTATTTTATGTGTTATATTTTTGAGAATATCATTTCTTTTGAACGAGAAGGGGATCCGCCTTCTTTTATTTCTACATTAGTATCCAACTTGTATCATTGATACTACTAGGAAGAATTGAACCATTATGGCAAGAAAAAGTTTTTAAAAGGAGAAGAAGAGGCAAAAATTGAAACAAAAATATCATTTGATTCTCCGATCCCCCAAAAAAGAAATAAGTCCAGTCCAATTGTTGAGAGTAAATGGGAAATTCATGAAAAGTTACAATTCCAACCATGTAATAGTGCACCTACACGTCTTCATCGACGTTGTTTTTCAACCAGAAGGTCGAAAGATGACTGTCGAGACTTTGGACTATCCGAACACATACTTTGTGAAATGATTCGTGCATGTTTTTTGCTCGGGCCAACAAGATCAAGTTGGTAAGGATTAAGCTATCTCTTCATTTTTGCTGTCCATTTCTATGATCATTGATCATAGAGGGGCCCTTTTACCATTTTGTATAAATATACTATTCTATTTGTACCAATATGGTATATGGGTCTACTCAATCCTTCTTTGTCCATTATTTCCTAGTCTTTCTCTTCGTCACAGGGTAGAGCAGCTTGGTAGCTTGTAAGGCTCATAACCAAAGTTTTAAATACGTACCGGTAAGTGTACCTGTCAAGGTACTGGAACGAAATATTTCGGTACCAGTATCGTTTCGTGTACCATTTCGAAATAGTCTATATATAAAAAATTATATATATAAATACATATATAAATTATATTTTAAAATAATAATTAATATATAAATAAATTATACATATAAATACATATATATAAATAGTCTAGTCTGAATTAAGATTAAAAAAAATAGCAAGAAATGAAAAAAATAAAAATCCGGTATCGGCCGATACGGCCGAAACAGGCCGAAATCTGCAGCGAAATGAAACATGCTATTTTCTATATCGGTCAACTGGCAGGTATTGCATATTTCAACTGTATCGGCCGGTACGATACGAAATTTAAAACTTTGCTCATAACATTGAGGTCAAAAATTGAAGTTTTATTTTGGTAACTAGTAATTAATTACTTTTTTTTTTTCTTTTAGGGTAGGGGTAGGAAAAGAAAGGAAGAGGATAGAACTACTCTCTTGTCAAGGTTAATTATACTTAATTCTTTATTTTATTAAAAATATTAACCAATTATCCTAGGCGGATATTGGAATTGAACCCGCATTTTATCCTTGGCAAAGAGAAATTTTACCATTCAACTATATCTGCTTGTTCTTGATACATAATATATGGACCATAGTTGGGCAAAGCTAGGCCGTATACTCTTTTTTTTTTAATTTATTTAGATTATTTATAAATTATTCTTATTATTATATTATATTATAATATATAAATTATAATATATAATATAATATAAATTATAATATATAATATAATATAAATTATAAATATAAATAATTTTTTAATTTAATTAATTTTTAAATATTAAATATTTGTTTGACCCCTCCCCTTAATTTGTTTTCTTTATGTTCATTTTTGGGACTTATATTTTATTTAATTTTAATGTGTCTCACAACCTAAAATGAAAGAATTAGGAGGGGTCGTTTCATTTTTTGATCTAAATGGAACGAATAAGTTCAAGAAATGAGAAAATTAAGGATATCCACCAGAAAGACTAATCCAATCCATAATGACTTATCGAAAAATACAACATTTTTATCACTCGACCAACCATCAGGAGAAGCAAATACAACAAGTACACTAATAAAAAAAGTATACGAACAAGACATAATAGTATACGAACAAGACCTAATAGTATACGAATTTGATAAAATGAAATGGTTGAATAATTGAAAAATTAGATTATTCAAGAATACAGAATGAATGCTAAGATTACATATTGAGTTTCTGGTAGTAGATCCATAATCAAAAAAGTGTTTGTAATTGTTCCAAAAGAAATGAAACAAAAGATACGGTAGAGCTAGTACAGTTATTATATAAGATCTACCCAATGCTAGATGCAGATGTGCATAATAGATCGATATGAACATCATAAGTTGTCCCGTAATAAAACCAGGTGTTGCTGATACTTTCTTCTCGATTCCTCCTTCTATAATCCGAACTCGGAGAAGGAAGAGATAAGAAGGTCTCATGGGAAATGTGATCCATAATTCCATAATAGAGTTCAACCACAATCAAGGAATTGATTATCTTCATGCATGAGGATACTAGATTACCGAGTATAAAATATTGAAAAATGTCACAAAATCCCCTTTTTCTTTTCCATTGCAATTTTTGGATTCTTATATGATGATTTTTCAACTTTTCATATATATAGAAATAGAACAGATAGACTAGAAATGACATCTCTTATCTCAATGACACCAATAGATATTAAATGAATGCAATTGGGATATGGATGGAGTAAATGAAATAAAGCGGCTTTGAGGTTTCCTATGAAATGAGGCAAGGAACAGAGCCACTACGAAGAAGTTCTCGGAGTTACGAAGCTCATATTGCTCATGAGTTGAGAACGGGAATTGAAGATCTAATCTCCTATTGGACCTCAGTAGCTAAATGGTATAGTGGTTGGCTATTAACTAACTGGCCGTAGATTCAAATCCTACTTGGAGAGATTTTGCTCATTCCGAATTGAAGAGTAGGTAACCAATTCCCTCTGTCTTTATTGCATTCTATCTCATTGTATCACATTCTATTCAGTGATATTTGGGAATCACCTTCTATACCTTATGTAGGTCTAGGATAATCCTTTGTTCTGCAGTCTGGGGCTATTTACAACTAGCCAAATAAGAATTTTCAGATGTACTAGTACTAGCAAGTACATTTTTGTTACAGTCATTAATTCTCCCAAGAGGCCATAATTACCGCGAGCAAATGTATTAATGACGAAAAATGCATTTTTGTTATTCTACTAATGCTTATATACTTATACTTTCTCTGCTATTCTACCCAAGCCCCGTTGAAGAAGAATTACGGAGTGTAAAACAAAAAATATAATGATTCGAGTGGACATACTATATTTAATATATCATTTATCTACCACTAAATTAACGATAAATAAAAAGATTTCATATATATATTTACTTATTTTTATTAAATAATTATGCAATATTCATACACTAGTCATAATTGCAATTAGCATTTCTCACCTTCAAAATGGTTATTGACATATCTCGTCTTTAGTCTCAAACATCTGATAATGCTCATGGCATGATGTACCTACCACGGTATAGATTTATAGTATATGATTATTCCTAATATGATTATTGATTAATTTATCATTAATATTTTTTTGCTTTTCCTGTTGTCCATCAATTTATCGTTAATATCATCAAAAACTCATCATCCTTAGTGCTTCCTGATCATGTGATCCTTAACATCCTATTTATGGAATTTATTCCAAAGAGAATGTACTAGTTGTAGGTGAGAATTCCTTTTTGCCCAATTCCGGTCATATTAGAGAAATATTATTTATATACAATTTATGTACTTTTTGCGTTCATGTTGTATACAAAGGTATATTTACACATCTTTTAGTCCAACTATTCGTATTTTTTTTGTAATATTCCCATGAAAGGGAAACTATGTATCTCTAGCATTGCTCCTTATATTAATTACCCCACCACCTATGTCCTTGTTAGCAATATTGACATTTATCTTATCCACGTTGTGCACTTGCTCTAAATTAGTGACTGGTCGAGATCATAATGTGATAGGCCGCTCGTAGTGATTATAATAATGCCTTAATCTCGAATAAAGTCTACTAAGTACTGCACTTCCTAACCTCATGATAAAGTTCATGTCAAGTTTTGTTGCATATAGGGCTGTTCACTGACTCATCACGTCCCGTTCCGACTCAATCCGCAAACGCCAATGTCCAACCTGACCCACAATCGGTTCATACCATTTAACCATTACTCGATTACCCGCTTACCTATTTGAGGTAAGAAGGGAAAGTGAATCAGAATAGGTTAATTAATCCTCAACGAAGAATAAATTGCTTGGACTCAAATATAAAGGAAACCCATAAGTGGGAGTGGTCGGAGAATACCAGAGAATGCATGTGAAGACGGATTTAGAGGTGACGAGCTCGCCGCTTCGTCCCTTACCGGGTCTCCTCGCTGGCCAATCTACTATGTGCAGAGCCGGTCAAGGGATTCCCATGATGGAGAGAAAACGATTTTCAAGGCTGAGAGTATAATGAATTTTGCTTGTTCATGGAGCAACCCTCCACAATGTAATTTACTTGTAATCCCTCGTTAATTTCATTCATCTCTGAAAGTATAATATATAGGGATACAAGTGACCAACTTCGGGGACTACACGATTGAACGTGGCCCAATAACCCCAACTGAATTACAAATAACTTGAACATAACTGACTGGGCTCTACTTCGGCAACTAAGCCCACTTAGGCCTCGCTTGGATTCAGAGGTGAGCTCAGCTCATCTCAACTCATCTTCATTTTATTATTATATTTTTATAATTTTTTATATAAAACACAAATTCCTATACACCTTTTTCAATTCCCAATACACCTTTTTCAATTTCCAATACACCTTTTTCAATTTCCAATATACCTTTTTCAAATCCCAAAATAATAATAATATTAAAAAATAAACTAAACTCATCTAAACTCATCTCAACTCATCTCATCTCTGAATCCAAGCGGGGCCTTAACCGAACATAAACAAATAACTGACCCACTTCATATAACTGTCCCATTTACAAGCTTAAAGACTAGAATACCCTTGACAATTAATAAAAAGATATCCATACTTAAATAACCCCTTCGAACCTTAATTTCCCCATTTCAAAGAAACATTAAGACACATCTTTGTCTCCTGTGATTTCTATGGCACACTTAACACACTCCCCTTCTTTAGAGGATCTTATCCACAAGATTTGGGTATCGTAACTTCATATCTTCAAGATCTTCCCTTCTTTAATGGCCTTTGCTGAAGAACTTAGTTTGGTTCAGGACTAAGTATTCCTTAGGGAGTGAGTTGAGTTAGGCGAGGTAGAGGTTGAATTTGGGCTCCCAGTTTCTTTTTAAGGCATAAAACATGGAAGGTAGGGTAGATCTGGGCTTCTTTCGGGAGGTCCAGACGATAAGCTACCTCTCCTACCTTGTGGAGGATTTGAAAGGGTCCATAATACCTCGGCGAAAGATTGAGGTTCCATCTTGTCACCGCTGTCATCTGCCGGTAAGGTCTCTCATCTGCCGGTAAGGTCTTAATCTTGGTTAGACCCAGTCTCTCTTTTCAAACTTTATTTCTATTCTTTTAAGATCCACATAGTATTTCATTCTGTTTTTGGCATCTTGTAGGTTTTCTCGAACCAAGGTGGAGATAAAGTTGTGACTTTTCAGCTCTTCCTCCACAACTTCGACTCTGGTTAAGCCTGGTTCATATAATAACATTCTTGGTGCTTGTTTACCATATACTGTTTCAAATGGAGAGATCTGTGTGAGCTGTGCTTTATTGTGTTGTATACATACTCTCCTAAGGCTAGCCATTTGGTCCAATTTCTTGGTTTGTCACTACAAAAACAGCTCAAATAGCACTCTAAACTTTTATTAGTGAATTCTGTTTGCCCATCTGTTTATGGATAGTAAGCTAAGCTCATTAAGAGCTCGATCCCAAAGATGCGAAAAAGCTCATTCCAAAAGGTGCTGGTGAATACAGGATGTCTGTCACTCACTATTGATTGTGGTATACCATACAATTTTATAATATTGCCAATAAAAACCTTGACTATAGTTATGGCATTGTAAGGATGAGTGATGGATATAAAGTAAGAATACCTGCTTGACCTATCCACCACTACAACTTCCACAGTCTTACCTCCTGCGGGAGGTAGCCTATCATTGAAGTTCAAGCTTATGTCTTTCCAATTCTGAGTTGGAGTAGGAAAAGGTTGGAGCAACCCCGCTGGGTGGAGAGTTTCAACCTTGTTCCTATGCATATGTCACATTCTCGAATGAAGCTCTTGATGTCACTTCTCATTCCAGGCCAGTAAAACTCCATTTTCATCCTTTAGCTTGTTTTATGTACTCATGTGGGGCCTCCGAATGGACTGCTGTGGAATTGTTGTAGGATTTGTTGTTGAAAAGACACCAATGTTTCGAGATGAAGCTTCCTTTTGTAGAAGAGGAGCTCATTTCGAAACTGGTACTAAGAAGGGTCCAAGATGCCCTGATGGTAGGAACTCACCAGCTTCTACAATAGGGGGGTCCTAGTGATAAGATTTCTTCAATTCATTAATCCAATTGTTTTCGATCATACTGATTGCATGCATTGTTGTTGGTTGGGAATTTGTATGGATTTGTGTTTTGGTTGGGTTATGGCTATTATTTTTTATGTTGGGTACATGCATATGGTGATTTGGTTTTCATTTTATTTTTCTGGAGTTTGGTAAGAGTTTTTTAGTGCTAGTAATCTGGAAAGTGCATCTGCAACTTGATTTGTCTTACCACTTTTGTGTTTCACAAAAAATTTAAATCTTAACAGCTTTGAAACCCATTTTTTCTGAGTAGGGATTCCAATTTTTTATTCCAATAAGTGCTTTAAAGCCTACAGGTCTGTTCTCACTTTAAAAGTTTGCCCCAAGACATAATGCCTCCACTTTCTAACTGCTATCACTAAAGCATGTAATTCATTTTTAAAGGTAGATAAGTTTAAGTTTTTACCTTTGAGTGCCTGGTTGAGATAAGTTATTGGCCTCCCTTTTTGCATTAACACAACTCGTAAACCATAACCTTAGGCATCACATTTGATTATGAAGTCCTTTGAGAAATCTGGTATTCTGAGTACTGGTGGACTCATCATGGCCTCCTTAAATCTTTCAAATGTCTCTTGAGCTTCCTTTGCCCGCTAAAATGAATTCTTCCTTAGCAATGATGCTAGAAGAGCTTCCATGGTTTCATAGCCCTGTATGAACTTCCTGTACTAACCAGTTAGATCAATGAACCCTCTGAGAGCCTTAGGATTCTTTGGAGGTGGCCACTTTTGCATTGCTACAATCTTAGGTGGGTTAGCACTTACTCCTTTTTGAGATATTACATGTCCCAGGCACTTTATTTCATTGCAGCTAAATACACACTTAGAGGGTTTAACATAGAAGTTGTGACTTTGTTGGACCTGTAAAACCACTTTTAAATGCCCAAAGTGATTCTGCTTACTCTTGCTATAAATTAGAATATCATCAAAGAAAATCAGTACAAATTTTTCCGAGTAGGTTCTGAATATTTCATTCATTATCTCCTGAAAAGTAGAGAGAGCATTTGTCAAGTCAAATGGAATGACTAGAAATTCATAGTGACCCTCATGAGTCTTGAAAGCAGTTTTAGGCACATCATTAGAGTCCATTCTAATCTGGTGATATCCTGATTTGAGATCCAGCTTTGAAAAAATAAGAGACCCGTGGAGTTCATCTCATCTATGTTTGTTGTCCAAAAAGTTATAAACCAAATACACAATATAAAATATAAACAAAATACGAAACAGCAGGAAATATAAAGAGTAAGGGTAAGAAGAAGCAAACTCAGTATTTTAACGAGCTTCAGCCCTACTGCCTACATCCACGTCTCAAGCTACCCCTTGAGAATCTCGAATTCACTATTCAATCTCCTTTAGATGGAGATGGAAACTTATTATACCTTTGAGCAAAAGCGCTATAAAGAATTCGTGTAAAATACCCTCTACACTTGCAATCACCTCATACTTAGTGATTCAACTATTCCTTATGTAGAATATATTCTACACACACAAAGGTTATACGCACCCTCTTACAAATACAAGAACTGATAATAGATAAATTATTAGAGTATACTCCTTAATGAGTGAAATAGAATAATACAATGCAACCTATTTCTCTTTCAAAATGAATAAAAATTAAGGTACAAAACTTAGAGAAAAGAGAATGAGGATTTTGAAAAAATGATGTAAAAGCTCTTGTTGTTGTAATTTTGCAAAACTCAAGTAAGTTATTTATAGACAAATGAGTCACACGCAATCATCTTCCAAATTCAAAATTCAAATTTTGATGAAGTCATTATGTCATATAATTTTCAAAATTCAAATTTTTGATGAAATCATTACATATGTCATGCACATGTAAAATATAATTTTTGAATTTAAACCGTTTGATGACATCATTGCATATGTCATGCACATATAAAATATAATTTTTGAATTAAAATTTTTAATGATGTCATGTATATGTTATGCACATATACAATATAATTTTTGAAATTAAAACTTTTAATGATAACATGCATATGTCATGCACAAATAAAAAAAATTTTGATGCTTTATTAGAAAAGATTAATTTTGAGTCTTAATCCAATTTTAAATTTTAAGAGATGTACAAAATTACTCTGTGAGCTTCATTTGTAGACTTGTTCTTCTTTTTGCTCATGCTTGATTTTTTGATGTGTTTAACTCTCTTCATGCGTAGATAAGTTGAGTTTGAATATGAATTTATTTGTTATCAAAATCTATACGTAGATATGAGATTTGAAATATTGGATTTAACAATGTTGGATTGGGATACTTATCTTTAATTATGTATTTGTTGAGAGCTCTATAATTCACACAAATGCACCAACCTCCATCAGCTTTCCTCACAAGAAGTACTAGTGAGGACTAAGGGCTCTAGCTGCCTCTAATAATCCCACTCTTTAGCATGCCAATCACCAATTTATCATTTTCCTCCTTTTGGTAGTAAGGATACTTGTAGGGTCTAACACAAGTGGGCTTGGCACCCTCCAATAGTAGTTTTTTATGGTCATGGCTTCTAGGTAGAGGTACATTAGGTTCCTAAAAAACAGTTTCAAATTTTGATAACACCGTTTGCACTTCTTGGGGTACCTAAGCTTTCTTGTCATCATAATTTCCATCAATTAATTATAACCAAATTCCTTTAGCAGTACCTTTGATCATTTCCCTAATATTCTCAACCTTTTCAATTTCCCTTTCAAGCCTCTGTATTTCATTTAAAGTAAATTCATGTCTCAAAACTTGAAACTTCATAATAAGATCAATGAAATTCTATATAATAGTGCCTAATAGTCTTAGCCAATCCATCCCTAGCACAATATCACAACCTCCCAGAGTCAACAAGAATAGGCTAGGTGCTGTGTAAACATCTTGTAACTAGAGTGGTGCAACCCTACATAAACCTAGGCAGGGAATATTAGCTCCATTGGCTACTTGAACTGTCAGTGTGCAATTTTTCATTAGTAGTCTTTCCTTCCTTATTACATTTGGATCAATAAAACTATGAGTACTGTTTATATCTATCAAATCTAACACTTTTTGATTCCATATTTTCCTCATAACTCTCATAGTTTTAGGAGCCACTGAACCTGTTACAGCATGCATAGAGATACTGAGTAGTTGAGCCACCTCTTCCTCTTTTCCTTCTTCAGGTTATATAATGGCTAAACTCCCATATGTTTCCTCATCCAACTCCTCTTCTTTTCCCATCCTTTCTAACATTAAGATTCTAGATTTATTACACCTATGCCCAGGTTGGAACTTATCATCACAGAAGTAGCAAAGCCTCTTTTCCCTCCTTTCTTGCATTTGGGCAGGAGTAATTCCTCTAATTGGCATAGTTGGTTTCTTAGGTGGGTTAAAGGGTGGTTTGAAGTTAATGTTTGGATTTTTGTACTCAATTTTAGGTGAGGGTGTAGGTAACCTCAATGTGAGTGGAACTGTGAATATTTTGGGGTTCTGATATTGAGTGATTGGTTGTGGGTTATGGTATTTAGGCTGATAACCTGTCTTCCACCTCTTCGTCCTCCACAAGTAGGTTCTTTGGCTCTTTGAAACCTGGATCTCGCAAGACCTTGCCCAAGGATGACCTCATGATGGCCATCAGAAGAGTCATAAGTCATGGAAGGAGTGTGATGTATTTGAGGAAGAGAGTCTTCTTGAAGATTAAGAGCATTGAAGGGGAATCCCTTGTCACTGTTATGTTCCGGCTTTTGTTCTTGGTCTTTACTTGGGTTAAGACTAGAAGTACCAGTATTAAGTATTCCATTGAATCTAATGCTCTAAGCCAATGATGAGTTCAAGAACATGATGAAAAAAGGTCACCTTCTTGTCTCCACCACATTACTTTTCTCCAACCACGTCCTTGTTTGGGTCGCGAATGTGCCCACTCTTCTCGTCTAGTTTGTTGAACGATCTACGAGAGATATTGGAGCGGTCGAGCAGGTAATATTGAAACAAGGTAAAATCGGGTAACGGGCAATACCTGTTTCTGATTTTACCCATAATCGGGATGGGCTAATAAGCAGATATTTTGTTTAGCCCAACTAGCTGCATATATACAATCAATTTTACGTATTTCTTACGTACTTCATTAATTTGATTGATCAAAACAAATTATTTTATATTAAAAAGTGATGCAACTAATCACATTAGTGAAGTGGACAAAAAATATGAAAGTGACTGCACATAAAATATTTGTTCTCCCTACAACCCTTATAAGTTGAAGTATGCTCACAAAACTCACAAAACAAAAAAAAAATTATCTATTAATTCAGTTTATAATTTGTAGTTCAAATCACATTGGAAAGTCCTTTGTATACTTTTGTTTTAACTTAGGCCTAATTTATTTTCTGAAATGAAATGAGATGAGATAAAAATTAAAAAAAAATTATTGTTGGAATATATTTTTTTAATATTATTATTGTTTTGAGATTTGAAAAAAAAAATTAGAATTTGAAAAAGTTGAAGTTTTTATTAAATTTTGTATGAAAATTTTTAAAAAAATGTAATGATGAATTTGAAATGAATTTTGAGTTTTTGATTTTATTTCCGTAAGCAAACCAAGCCTTAATTAGTGCAATTCCTGCATGCAGTGTGCACATATGGAGACATTATAGTTGTATAACAATTACTACAATAATTAATTGTAATAGACATTCTTCTGAGGACAGAACATAAAACCTAATGTGTATATATATATAATTGGTAATTTGGGGCAATTTTTAAAATTTGGGCCAGAGATATGAGTTTTAAGGACATTTTTAATTGGGTTAAAAAAAAACAGTTTAATTAGTACATTTTGTTCCTTTAATTCATGAGTGATGCTGGAGGATATGCAAGTTTGCAACATTCAGTGTATCCTCCTCACATGAACAGTACCATGCACTGTTTATGGCATTGTTTCATGGCATTGTTCATGTTAGGGGAATGCGCTGAGTGTGTGTGCTCCCCCTCATTTCTCTTGATTCATTGTAAATGTCAAGAATTTCTCCCTTTAAAATATTATGAAATTCCATTTCTGATCGTTGATTCTCTTATATAATTATTCAAAGTTACAGTTGGAGTTTTTAAACTTAATTTATATAGAAAAACTTCCTTAAAACTTTTATAAATGTAAAAAAAAAAAAATACCAAACTTGCAATATTGATCAATATCCCAGTGATCACATGGGGACATTTTATATAAAAGTCATTTATCAAAACTACAATGAATATATATGATCTAAAGTACTACTTGATTAATAAGTGTTATGTTTTAGAAAAATAAGTTTCCTTTCAATCTAAAATCATGTCCTACAAAAGATTTATGTTCTTGAAATTTGGGTTTCAAGATATCCTCAGATTCAGCAAATCAAAACGAGAAATAAATCAACATAAGATAATCAATAGAAAATAAGGTTCTAAAGATAAAAAGGAGAGATCACACCGGAGTTACGTGATTCGACCCTAATAGTTTACATTCATGGCAGAAACAGTCTCAGAGATTGATCTTATTGAAGAATCAACAAAGTCCCAGTGTCTTTCAAAGCAGTGCTAGTTCTTGAATACAAAAGAGCCAACAAATCCTCCCTTTCACTCAAAATCAAGAAAACCTTAGCACAAGGCACACCTATAGACACACACTCTCTCAATCTCTCTATAATGCACAAATGAATCCCATAACCCTAAAACTGAAGTTAGGTATATAATACAGGTCGAGAAAATGACACGTGCCTATCTAACGATCTAGAAACAAAACAGTTAATAATATCTTCTTGACAAAAGGTCAAGTTTGCCCTTCTACTCAAAGGATTAAAAATAGCTTCCATCAATTGATCAAACGACACTGAAGCTTATCACGTGACTACACATCATTAGCTGCCAAAAGAACACGCTAAAAACACATTTAAATATAAAATGTAAACTGAGTTTGACACAAACTTACAATAAGAATGTCCAATAAAATATATCATATTTTATTAATCTATTTAATGGTGATTGAGTAAGAAATTTTGTTAATTTCAAGATTAGTTTCCATATATTGCAATTATAGCCATTTGTCTTTGGTTAATCTTTGATTATTTTCATAGCTGTAGATGTAGCCGTTTTATCTTGATAATTTGTTTCCATATATGAACCTGTAGCCGTAGCGTGTAGTTGTCAAGCCCCGTTTGTATTCAAGAGTGAGCTCGTCTCATCTCAAATTCATCATTATATTTTTTATATTTTTATACAAAATACAAATCTCAATACAGGTTTTTTAAATTCTAAAGCAGTTTTTTCAAATTCCAAAACAATAATAATAATAAAAAAAATAAATCCATCTCAACTCATTTCATCTCAATTTCAAATCCAAAAAATTAAAAATGTACCCAGAAAGTTATATAGGACACTGATCAACATGATGATCAGGACCCGACAATTAGCGCCCAAATGAGTTTTGAAAATGTACTGCTTAAAAGGTTGATGCTGCTGGTGATGCTTGCCGTACGAGGAATAAGAAACCTTAGCTATTCCTGATGCCCCAATATGAATATGAACTACTTTTTTATCATTAAGCTAAAGTTCATCATGTCTAGTTTAGAACATATTGAGTACTTGAATTCCCGTTGGCATTTTATTCTCATAATCTGATGCCTTTAACCCTTGTCCATCAATGTATAATTAAATTATTAATTATTCGGTTATTGACAGTTAAGATCATTTGAGAGAAAAAAAAAATGCTTAATTTTTTGTTTTAAAAAAAATTCAGATTAATATATTATAAGATATGCTTTTTCCATTATGTTTCCTCCTATACTAATGTTTTCATTAATTAAATTAAATGAACTTGTTCTGTTGAGTTTCACATTAATAAATCGTACGTTTTCTGGAAAATTTGATTTTTATGGTTTTTAAAATGCTTTTGAAAAAAGTAGTATTATTTGATGAAGACCTTTACACCAGACACCATCTGCATGATATAATTTGATTTATAAAATTTAAATTATAAAATTTATCTGGTAGTACATCACGGCCCTTATACGTACGGGACGTAACACCTCTAATTTATATAAATATTGTCTACGGGTAACATTAAAGTAGAATACTATATACAATATTGGATATGCAAGCCTCCGTACATTCTTTTTTAAAAGAAGGAATATTACATTACAAAAAATGGTTTTTTCATCAGGAACTCAAATTTGCCGGCCATCTTTTGCATGATCAACTAGAGTAGGAGTGAATTTATATACCTTAAAATTGAACAAATTTAATCATCACTTTGAGTCAGTCTTTAAATTTGGTATAGAGCAATATTCTATTCACAAAATAATTACAAAAAACTAATCTAAAAAATTTATGTGATTTATCAAATTATAAAATTAATTTATTATAAAATAATTATAAAATAAATTTAATAAATTGTATAAAATCATACCAATTTGTAAAATTTATGTAATATCCCTTTTATAACTTTTAGAAACGCCCGTAGTATGTCTACATGCCTAAAGCTGTTTTTAATCCTCCACCGACCATCCTGTTACCATGCACCCATGTCCACCAAATTAGTAAGAGCACGCGCGCAAACCCCATCTTAGTTAAGGTGATAAATTATCACTTATAATTAAATGAGTAGTGCCAGGGGCAATCAGGCGTCACTTTTGATAAAACATTTTATATTTTCAATGTTCTTTCTCTTCATTATCTTCTTCTCCTTTCTCTTTGTTATGTTCTTCTCCCTTTTTTCGTAGTTGATTGTAGTCCTAGTAGGATTTTCTGTGGCTTCCACCATGGCACAATCCTCAGCACCGTCTCTTGTGAAAACTCCGCCGTCGAGTGCTCTGTCCCCAACCGTAGTGACCTCTCTGTCGTCACCTTTTCTTGTTATTCATTTCCTTTCTCTAAAATCAGAAACCAAGTAGAAAATGACTTGCTTTCTTTTTAAGTCTTCCTTAAAAGCTGGGTAACTTGAATTAGCATGTGGAGGAATCGGCATTGCAAATGTTATAGAGACCAAAAATCTCAAAAAGAGATAAAAAAATCTTAAAAAAAAAACATTTTCCTTCCTGGATACATAGACATCACTCATTTATAAGCTTCTGGATTTGGAAATGGTTCGTTTTGTTAGGATAAGAGCCCAAGAGCATGAGAAGCAAAAGAGCTAGTGGATTGAGCATTCGACGGATTTGGCCATCAATTGAGGCTATGATGCTTGAGTCCAAAGCCTCTGATCTTGATTAAATCTATCTCTTCCCTCTTTCTGATTTTTACTGTATTGACTAAATCTATATTTGGACGTATCCATTGAACATTTTTTTTGTGTCTGTGCTGTTGTTGTTTTATGAGGGACGCATAATGGAAGATCGACGGCTTCTGGACCCAGTGTTGCATTTATTTTGTACTTCTCATAAACTGAACATGATATTTATTAGCAAAACCCAAGATAAGTATGCACCATAGATTGTTTGTAGCGGAAGAGAATGAGAGGGAGACTATCATATTTGGATGCAGAGAAAATTAAAGAAATTCATGAAGAATGGGTAGGGGGAAAGTATACCCAGGAAAATTTGCTCCTCACACTACAAGAAAATTGACCTGTTGTAGCATTTCTATAGCAACTAAATAGGCAGTTGTGGCATTTTTATGTCTCAAATAGTCTATTTGACTGTTATAAAAATATCACAACAGGCCAGTTTTCTTATAGTGCTGCCATGCACGAACAAGAAACTTAAAAAGAGCTTTTTTTTTCCATCTTTTCTATAAGATTCTCAATAAAAAATCAAATACTAACAACACAAAAATAAAAAAAAGACAGTGCAGCAAATTATCATAAAAATAAAATTGAATTGTGAAACAAGCAAAAAAACAAGAAAAATAGGGAAGAAGAAAAATTCAAAACATGCAACTATTGAAGATAATAGCTTTACCAGTTGCCGGTCTACAAGAGCTCTAATCCAAGACTCAAAGGGAAAGAAGGGGAAAATGTAAAAGTTTCTGGAGAGATCAAAGCGTAAAAGGTGAAAATGCGTTTGCTTCTTGTCTTTTCATTATTTTATAATAATATCGACTGAGCTGATGTCGCGCTGGAGACGCAATCCCAGTTGTCTCTAGCATTTCCTAAATAGTATGGTTAGAATTAAGTTTCAACCAACAATCCTGACGCTTTCATATGCTTAACTTTATTTCCAAAACCACAATTATGCTACCTACCAAGACTTTGATCTGATACAACACTAAAAGCTCCATTCCATCTATTTAAGCCTCCTCATTCTCTCTCTCTCTTCCCTACCAAGCAAATAATCCACACTCTCTGTCTCTGTCCCCCTAACCCCGGAGTCCCTTCTCTCTTGAATATTACCTCATTCATCATTAGTCATTAACCAGCATGGAAACCACAGGGAAGCACGACCAAAGCGGCTCCATCTTGGAGAGTCTTTGCGCCGGCAGTACACATGATCCCCTCAACTGGGGAGTGGCCGCAGACGCACTCAAGAGTCAAGAGCAGTCACCTGGACGAGGTGAAGCGCATGGTAACAGAGTACAGGAAACCCGTCGTCCGGCTCGGCGGCGAGAACTTGACTATCTCGCCGGTGGCGGCCATAGCCACCAGAAAGTCGGAGGTGAAGGTGGAGCTCTCGGAGTCGGCAAGGGCCGGCGTGAAGGCGAGAAGCGACTGGGTCAGCATGAATGCCGGAACCGATAGTTATGGCCTCGCCACAGGTTTTGGTGCCACTTCACACAGGCGATCCAAACAAGGTGGTGCTCTTCAGAAGGAGTTGATTACGTAAGCTCAGCCAACTTTGTCTTAACTTTAACGTTAGTTTTGAATGCATCCGGATCTCGGTCGGTCCCACTTTCATTCAACAATTACTACTTGGACCATTCACATCGGTACCTTATAATTTTGTCCAAATTTTAACTAAAAATTATACTCATAATTTTTTTTTTAATTTTAATCATCTTAAAATACATTTCTACATCTCATTCTCTATATTTTGTTATCTATTAAAATAATATTATTTAATTCTTTTTATTATTTTTTCTACTACTTTATTTTATATCATAATATTATTCTCAATAAAATATAATAAATTTTAACTTTAAGAATAAATAGTACTCTTCCATATAAAAAAATGCTCTCTTAAATATAGAAGAGCATTCTTCATAATATTAAACCCATTCCCATTATAGGAGATTGAATGTAGAGACCATAATGGATTACAACCCATTTTAATTCCTAAATAATAGCCAGATCATCGACCGACTGTGAAAATAATTGAACAAAATTTATATACTTATACAAATAATATGTTATATATATAGAAAATAAGATTAGTTATAAGTTTCAAAAAGATAAATTCTACATAAATTTTCTGTAAAAAATATTTCATCAATAAAAAATGACTTTTTAGCGTTATTTTTAAAGTAGAATTTATAATATATATGTGAATAATGATAGTCTTGTTATCTTTTTACTATTTTTTATTTTTAAATTTTTTTTTAATAATTCAGGATGTTAAAAAAAATAAAAAAATAAAAATTTCAAATATACTAAAAATAATAATAGAGTAGCAAGGGTATATAACTTCATTAATAGTCAGTTTGTAATTATTAAATAATTTTTTTAATTAATATGTGTAGGTTGGGGCAGAACTACCTCCCCCCCCCCCCCGGGCGAAAAGAAATTTTAAAAAAATTATTAACTATATAATTATATATATATAATTAAAATTGTTTCTCCTCTCCAAAATTTTTACTAAAATTATCGTCTAAATCTAAATATTCTTGTCGTGACTCGTTCTATTATAACTTTTAATTTCACTAACACTCAAATCTTTCACTCACCTAGTTTCACAATCACTTTAACTCTAATTAAAAATTTGTTGTTACAACTTATAGTGCTAGAAGATCTTCTAGCAAATTATAAAAATCTTACAAAAAAATCATCTTATAAGATAATTTATAGATATATATTTTTTATATATAATTTTATAACGTATGTTTATTGTTTTTTATATATAATCATATATAAAAAATACACATTATTTATATTTATATGTGCTATATATTTTATCGATTATCTTCTAAATATTAAATTCTGGTTTCGCCACTGCATTACACATGTAGATGGTATGTGGTATGTTATAAAAAAAATAATGTGATATGCTGGTCGAAGACTCGGATGTTGCATTTCTAAGTTCCATTTAGGGATAACCTGGGGATCAAACGATTCGATCCCCATGAAAAATGGTTGTCGAATTCGAAACTGGTTTAAGGTTATGTGGAACACACCGGAGGTCGCCGTCACAAGGGTGGGGTTGCCAGAAGTCGACGATCACGATAATGTGGACAGTATCTCTCGCGGCCACCGGCATCGGCGACATCGGGGCTGAGGTTGAATACTTTTTAAAATCATCTTCACTTTATTTTTTTATTGTGTTTTTAATCGTGTTTTATTTTATTTTATTTTATTTTATTAAAATAAAATTTAATTAAATTTAATCAAAATATTTTATTTTATTTTGATTTTGACAAATTTAAAATTGTTCTCTGCATCCTATGCAGAATTGAGTCAGAAAAACTATTTTCCTAAAATGGTTATTCTTTCCCTTAATCGTATTGGAATCGGAACAAGAATTCTATTTCGATTTCATAAACTTTATTTTATTTTATTAAAATATTTTATTTTGACAAATTTAATCAAAGAAAATTTTAATTTTGTCAAGACCAAAGATATTGACAAGGGAAAATAAGTAGTAATTTCTATTCTGGAAATTACTGGAATTTTCTCTGTTCCAAGAATTATTCGTGGACCAGTATGACTCTGATCATCTTCCAGTAGGGAAGATGAGGGAATAGTAACTTTCAGTAGGAAAGTTACGCATTTGTGAGCTTCCTGGAAGGAAGTTTCAAATCTTAAGTCAATTTCCTGGAAGGAAATTGACTGTTTATCATCTTCCAGTGGGGAAGATGATTCAATAGTATCTTCCTGGAGGGAAGATACATCAATAGTAACTTCCAGTGGGGAAGTTACGTATCTGTCAACTTCCAGTGGGGAAGTTGACTGTCGTTCAATTTCCTGAAAAGAAATTGAATGACTATCACTGTCAATTTCCTTCCTTTATCATCTTCCAGTGGGGAAGATGATTCAATAGTATCTTCCAGGAGGGAAGATACATCAATAGTAACTTCCAGTGGGGAAGTTACGTATCTGTCAACTTCCAGTGGGGAAGTTGACTGTCGTTCAATTTCCTAAAAGGAAATTGAATGACTATCACTGTCACAGGAAATTGACTGTTTATCATCTTCCAGTGGGGAAGATGATTCAATAGTATCTTCCTGGAGGGAAGATACATCAATAGTAACTTCCAGTGGGGAAGTTACGTATCTGTCAACTTCCAGTGGGGAAGTTGACTGTCGTTCAATTTCCTGAAAGGAAATTGAATGACTATCACTGTCAATTTCCTGGAAGGAAATTGACTGTTTATCATCTTCCAGTGGGGAAGATGATTCAATAGTATCTTCCTGGAGGGAAGATACATCAATAGTAACTTCCAGTGGGGAAGTTACGTATCTGTCAGCTTCCAGTGGGGAAGTTGACTGTCGTTCAATTTCCTGAAAGGAAATTGAATGACTATCACTGTCAATTTCCTGGAAGGAAATTGACTGTTTATCATCTTCCAGTGGGGAAGATGATTCAATAGTAACTTTCATTTCGAAAGTTACTGATTTATCAACTTCCTGGAGGGAAGTTGAATCTTTATCAACTTCCAGTGGGGAAGTTGATATCATGGTAACTTCCAGTGGGGAAGTTACCTGCCGTTCATCTTCCTGAAGGGAAGATGAATGACTTTCACTGTCAATTTCCTGGAAGGAAATTGACTGTTTATCATCTTCCAGTGGGGAAGATGATTCAATAGTATCTTCTAGGAGGGAAGATACATCAATAGTAACTTCCAGTGGGGAAGTTACGTATCTGTCAACTTCCAATGGGGAAGTTGACTGTCGTTCAATTTCCTGAAAGGAAATTGAATGACTATCACTGTCAATTTCCTGGAAGGAAATTGACTGTTTATCATCTTCCAGTGGGGAAGATGATTCTCGATCAAATTCCATAGTTAAAACATTAACTGTTTTAACTCTAGAATTACAACAATGACCACCGCAAGAGCAGTCATGCTCAAATTCAATGAAGCACATTAAGATCAACAGAAAAGATCAACAGAAGATGATTGAGAAGATCAACAGAAGATCAGTTAGTAGATGAAGACATGATGTCCCCACTGCCGACACCTTTGAGCCAGTCAGCACTAGAAGACAAAGAACTTTCGGTGCAGACAAGATGATTGCCTGTCAGCCCAGCTTTCGGCGCCGACAGCTTTACTTTTTACTTTTTACTTTCGGCTACTTTCGGCCGCTTACTATTTACCTTTTACTTTCGGCTACTTTCGGCCGCTTTTGCTTTTGTTTGTCTCCCGTGATTATCGGGACTTGTCTTTTGTAAAGCCTCTCCGTCTATATAAGGAGAGTTTAGTTTTCACTTGAAGGCAGAACGAGTTCTACTCCCAAATCAGATTGAGAGAACTTGTACCTCCTCCAAGAGAGAATCTTGTGAGCCTTGAGTGACAATCTTATGAGTGAACCTTGTGAGATTGCAAATTGTGAGTTCTTGTATATTTGTAAATCTGTTAATACAATGAAGTATTTCTCCTACTTCCTTATCAATGCCTTACATGGTCGGCCTTGCCGCCTGTTAAGTTATTTTCTTATATCTCCTCATGTAATGCATGCATTGGTCGGCCTTGCCGCCTCTTAACTGTTGCATGTTTATTTTCTTTGCATCTCGCTCCTGTTCCCTTCTTTGGCCTTGTGCTTCTTTTTCTTTCTTTTGTTCCTCTGCTCATATTTCTCTGTATCTATTTTTCTTTTTTGCTTCCGCATCCTTAAGTGGTATCAGAGCCATTTTCCGGTTCTGTTGCTAACTATTTTACTGTATCTCTATTTCCTTTTTATCTTGATAATTGCTATAGATACTCTGTATCACTATTTCTTGTTCTTTTATTTTATGCTGTTTGCACCCCCCCCCATATTCGCAAGTCGAGTGTCAAAACCGAGAGGCCCCGTGTTGCCGTTAGCCTGGAGGGCGTTGAGGCGTTGAGTGGGCATAAAGTGTTTTGATAAGGACTGTAAGTCGATAGAAATTTGTTGTCTTGGGCATTTGTTGCCTGTGTAAATAGTGTAAAGTCAAAGATCGAGACTTAGGAAATACCCGAGTCTTTGTAGCTCTTGTCAAGGTGAACAGGATGTATAGATCCAGTTCATCAGATAGCTTCGGGTCAGGTGAACCACCTGATATTACTGATTATGAGGAAGAAGAAGAGTTTGAGATTGAGTCTCACTCTGAGCATAAGTTTGAGCCAGACTTCCCCAAGTCTGATTTTTATCCTTTGAATCAACATGGTGTTGATACAGTTCTTCCATCTTCCTATATTCCTTCGATTCCGATCAATATCAAGTCTTTTATAAGACCAAGTGTTGATCCCTCTAAATCTGTTAATGTTGAGCCTCAGAAGCTTTCAAAAGAGTCTTCTGAAAAACCTTTTAAAATTGATCTCGTATCTTTATACGAAGATTTTAATAGCATTACAAACCGGCCTAAGCGTAAAGCTTATGCTCGTAATTTTAGTCTACCTCAAAAACAGAGGGTCAGACGCAAATGGACAGAATGGATGAATGCCCACAAAAGACATATTCTATTCTTTGATTTTCTTGAAAATCATTTTGATTTCAAAAATCTTGATTTTAAAGATAAGTTTTTAAATGAATTATCAAAGACAGCCAAAGGCGAGTTTCCCTTGGAAACAAAATCTTCAAAAGCCTCAGCAAACTTTTCTAAACCTGTTGCTGAGAAAATTGTTTTTGAAAAACCTTTACCAGAAAACAGACAGAATTCAAAGCCTGTCGGTATCCTGGAAAAGATTGATCAAATGCTAGCTGAAATACAGCTAGAAAAGCAAAAACCTTCTACTAATATCCCTGATAAAGGTAGAAAGGATTTTATTCCAGTTTCTGCAGAAATATCTCTAGATAAATCTGTAGATTCTTTAATGTTTTTCAGTGCTCCTCCCAAAAGGAAGCATTTCAAAAAGAAATTTCACGGAGAAAAAAGATTTTCTGAAACCCGTGATAAAATCGTTAAAAGTTCTTTTAATAAAAGAATTTTTAAAAAATCTTTGAAAAAACCATCCCTGAAGAGATGCTATAACTGTGGAAAGAAAGAACATA
The DNA here is from genome assembly GCA_036898215.1 of Platycarya strobilacea. Taxonomy (NCBI): domain Eukaryota; kingdom Viridiplantae; phylum Streptophyta; class Magnoliopsida; order Fagales; family Juglandaceae; genus Platycarya; species Platycarya strobilacea. Next base: position 39,326,212 of record CM072547.1, on the reverse strand, counting down.
AGGGAATTAAATGCCCTAATCCTGAAAAACCCAGTATTTTCGCTATCTCTGAGGATGATTTATTAAAATATTTTATTCCTGATCATTCCTCCTCTGAGGAAATAGATGGATACATCCCGAGTGATTCTTATGAACACTCAGAGACGGATTCGTCTAGTTTTGAGCATGACTCTAATGATTCCTTGAATCATTCTGAGTTAGATCAAAGTGAGTTTGGCTCTAGTGATTCCAATTATCACACAGAGTCTGAACCATCAGATCTTTTATCTTCATCAGATCAAAATGAATTCAGCCTTTCGGAAACTGAATCATCAGATCCTGATGAATTTGAGCATGACTGCTCTTGCGGTGGTCATTGTTGTAATTCTAGAGTTAAAACAGTTAATGTTTTAACTATGGAATTTGATCGAGAATCATCTTCCCCACTGGAAGATGATAAACAGTCAATTTCCTTCCAGGAAATTGACAGTGATAGTCATTCAATTTCCTTTCAGGAAATTGAACGACAGTCAACTTCCCTACTGGAAGTTGACAGATACGTAACTTCCCCACTGGAAGTTACTATTGATGTATCTTCCCTCCTGGAAGATACTATTGAATCATCTTCCCCACTGGAAGATGATAAACAGTCAATTTCCTTCCAGGAAATTGACAGTGAAAGTCATTCATCTTCCCTTCAGGAAGATGAACGACAGGTAACTTCCCCACTGGAAGTTACCATGATATCAACGTCCCCACTAGAAGTTGATAAAGATTCAACTTCCCTCCAGGAAGTTGATAAATCAGTAACTTTCGAAATGAAAGTTACTATTGAATCATCTTCCCCACTGGAAGATGATAAACAGTCAATTTCCTTCCAGGAAATTGACAGTGATAGTCATTCAATTTCCTTTCAGGAAATTGAACGACAGTCAACTTCCCCACTGGAAGTTGACAGATACGTAACTTCCCCACTGGAAGTTACTATTGATGTATCTTCCCTCCAGGAAGATACTATTGAATCATCTTCCCCACTGGAAAATGATAAACAGTCAATTTCCTTCCAGGAAATTGACAGTGATAGTCATTCAATTTCCTTTCAGGAAATTGAACGACAGTCAACTTCCCCACTGGAAGTTGACAGATACGTAACTTCCCCACTGGAAGTTACTATTGATGTATCTTCCCTCCGGGAAGATACTATTGAATCATCTTCCCTACTGGAAGATGATAAACAGTCAATTTTCTTCCAGGAAATTGACTTAAGATTTGAAACTTCCTTCCAGGAAGCTCACAAATGCGTAACTTTCCTACTGAAAGTTACTATTCCCTCATCTTCCCTACTGGAAGATGATCAGAGTCATACTGGTCCACGAATAATTCTTGGAACAGAGAAAATTCCAGTAATTTCCAGAATGGAAATTACTACTTATTTTCCCATGTCAATATCTTTGGTCTTGACAAAATTAAAATTTTCTTTGATTAATTTGTTGAAATATTTTATTTTGACAAATTTAAAATTGTTCTATGCATCCTATGCAGAATTGAGTCAGAAAAACTATTTTCCTAAAATGGTTATTCTTTCCTTTAATTGAACTGGAATTGGAACAACCATAATCCGATTTCATAAATTTGTTCTGATATTGTCTCACGATGAGCCAATATCTTCTTTCTTTTCTTGGTTTCCAACCAAGAATCTTTCTTACAGATTTTCACTCCCAAAGATAAAGATGAAGACTTCATTCTTTTTCGCCCGGGAAGGATTGAGAAGATAAACAGAAGATCAGTTAGCAGATGAAGACACGATGTCCCCACTGCCGATACCTTTGAGCCAGTCAGCACTAGAAGACAAAGAACTTTCGGTGCAGACAAGATGATTGCCTGTCAGCCCAGCTTTCGGCGCCGACAGCTTTACTTTTTACTTTTTACTTTCGGCTACTTTCGGCCGCTTACTATTTACCTTTTACTTTCGGCTACTTTCGGCCGCTTTTGCTTTTGTTTGTCTCCCGTGATTATCGGGACTTGTCTTTTGTAAAGCCTCTCCGTCTATATAAGGAGAGTTTAGTTTTCACTTGAAGGCAGAACGAGTTCTACTCCCAAATCAGATTGAGAGAACTTGTACCTCCTCCAAGAGAGAATCTTGTGAGCCTTGAGTGACAATCTTATGAGTGAACCTTGTGAGATTGCAAATTGTGAGTTCTTGTATATTTGTAAATCTGTTAATACAATGAAGTATTTCTCCTACTTCCTTGTCAATGCCTTACATGGTCGGCCTTGCCGCCTGTTAAGTTATTTTCTTATATCTCCTCATGTAATGCATGCATTGGTCGGCCTTGCCGCCTCTTAACTGTTGCATGTTTATTTTCTTTGCATTTCGCTCCTGTTCTTTTCTTTGGCCTTGTGCTTCTTTTTCTTTCTTTTGTTCCTCTGCTCATATTTCTCTGTATCTGTTTTTATTTTTTGCTTCCGCATCCTTAAAGATAAAAAGGAATTAATGTGCTTCTTATATCTGTATTTATTTTATTATATTATATTTTATTTTATTATATTATGTTTTTTAAATTTTATTTTTTTATTATATTTTTATTACAAATCATTTTTAATGGAGATCGGATGGACCGATCTTTAACATTTCCCTTCTTTTAAAGCGCTGCCTCACTCAAATGAGAGTATAGAAAGTACATGTTATAAATATTGGTCAACTTTGAGAGTCAAATGAAACCGGCCGAGTTGGCTCTTTAGAGAGTGTATTGACCGGTTCCCATTACTCTTGACTTGCAGATGGCCTAGTCTGCTATTTTTTAGTACGGCAACGATGTACGTAGAATGTTTTTTTTACAGTAATCATATAATTATATTTTGAGCCATGCTAGGAATTCTTATTTTTGAATCAAAGTAAGGATCTCTACTTTTATTCTCTATTAATCTTTTTTTTTTTAAATTATATGATTTTTATATAAGTTTTTTAAAATAATATTGTGATTTCTTATATTTCTAAAAAATATTTTAAGATACTAAAAAAATCATGTAAATAAAATATATTTTATTTTCATGATTTTTTGAACATTTTAAAATATTTTTTAAAAATATAAAAAAATTATAATATTATTTAAAAATTAAAGGCCATCTTGCCAAAAGAGGTGGAGAGTGCAAGAGTTTCAGTTGAGAGTGGTAATCCTGCAATTCCAAACCTGATCAAGGAAGGTAGGTCTTATCCATTGTACAAGTTTGTTAGAAAGGATTTGGGAATTGAATTGCTGGCCGGAGAAAAGGAAAAGTGTGCCGGCAAGGATTTTCACAGAGAAAAGGTCTTATCCAATGTGTCAAGGCAAGATGATTGATCCAATCTTGGATTGCCTCAAGGATTGGACTTGTCGACGCTCCAATTTACGTGTGTGATCTAATGTAAATGGAAGCGTTGATACATGTATCATTAGATTACATATCTCTTCTTACATGTCAGAAATATTATGCATGCACTTAAACTTACTAATAGAATACAACACGTATTGCAACGAAATAAGGTCAACTTCCTATAATAGACGAAAAAATCTAACTTTGCAAATGTCACATGGTAAACTACAATAAGATCCCACAAACTTCATATTATACAATAATATACAGTACCAAGTCTACACGATCAAGTTCTCAACAAAACATAACATAGTTTGATATTTTCAATATACAACTATCACTCTTCAGCTCCAACATACAACTATCCCTTTTTCACAACAGAGGTTTACAATAACCTCATCGCTTTTATTGGATAGCACCATCCATTCCCTTTTAATCTGATCCACCATCGTAAGCATCTCAATCCATTCCCTTCCGATCTAATCCACTATCATACGCATCTCAATCTCCCTCTTTTCGAGAAGGTCGCATATCTTTTCAACCTCTTTCTCTTTCTTTATCAGTTCACTCATTCATTCTTAAAGTTGGAGCTTGGTCACTTCATTACCATCCACCCACTTGAAAAACTTGCAATATGACAATCCCTGATCATTTCATAAGAATTATTAGAAATGTATGAACTATACATCATATTAATCATTACATATAAAAATGGTTTTAGGCAACCAATAATGCAAAGGTAAGTTACCTCTGTGTTGTACTAGAATTCTACGACTAACAGGAATGCTTGATCAAAACTTTTTGTTGTTTCAAGAACCTTACAACAGAAATTGATCCAGTTATTCTAGAACTTTATCTGCACAATTGATCCAGTTAGTCTCTGATTTGTCAAAAAATAGATCTATCAAGCACTCGGCATATATAGAGATAATTTATAAACTCTAATAAAAACTGTTAAATTTCCCTTTATCCCGTGTATTTGGTGCTGAATTATGACCCAGTAAGTATGCTGAAATTAGTTGATTACACAAGTTAGTACCACCTAAATAGAACTGTCATGTAGTTTTTCAATTGTGCAGGAAAGCAAAATGCAGGAAGAATGAGTACTGGCTAATTATACTCCAGTGGAAATGGAACATCAATTAAAGGAATGGTTGTAGGACATAGATTTCTTGATTTCAACAATTTGTTGTCATCTTACATTGCATTGCCCTAAGGGAAACCTTGGAGCTGAAGAGTGGAAGTACAATTATGAAAAAAAAAAAAAAAATTGCATATGGACCAGAAAATAATATATACAAGCATATGAGCGTATGGATATATCATTAAATGGTAGTCAAGACTCCATCACAGTTATTAAGCCTGAACTGTTGAAATATTTTACCAAAAGCACAAGAATATTCTAAACATATACAGGTAACTAGCTCTACCCTGCCTAGGCTAACATTCCAGCATAGATCTTATGCCAAATACTTTTCCTACTACCATTCATTAATGGATAAGTCGAGTGGGATAAATGAGCATACCCGAGTGGGGATAAACGAGCATACCAGAGAAGATAGGATTGGAAAAGGCTGGGAGAGGGGCTTTCGTGCGATGCGAGTCCACCGAGAGCGACAGAGGGCTTCGTGCGAGAGGGGGTGTCAATGGATTCGAAACCCTAGAGGGGGTGAGGGGGGAGCTTCGTGGAGATGGAAGGAGTGGATTTGAAACCCTAGAGGGGATGAGGGGGGAGATTCGAACCCAGTTCAGCTGATTTCTAAAGAATTTCAGAGAGGGGTGAGGAGGGAGATTCGAACTCTAGAGCTGTTTTCTGAAGAATTTTGAGAGAGGGAATAGAGGCTTCGCGTGGAAGATAGAAACAAATGGAGATGTGAAAAGAGATGAAACGACATCGTTCGGATAACTGGTCCACGTAGGATGCGGGATTGCGCCGGGGTTATACCCCGGTTTCCTAAAGTATTTTCGATCATTGACGTATTTGCTATTCTCTCTCGCGTCTCGCCCCGTGTTGGCCGTAGTCCAGTGGTTATGCCGTTATGGCTTCTCAGCTCATTAGACGCGTTCTCGGAAGCCGGTCGTGCCAGATCCTCTCCTCCGGCACAAACCCTGAAGCTAATGCACCGTTTATGTACCGGGCCTTCTCCTCCGTGCCCACGCCGATCCGAGCCACCCTCTTCCCTGGGGACGGTATCGGCCCCGAGATCGCCGAGTCCGTCAAACAGGTCCCTCTCTGTTCCTCTAAGATTGCAATTAATTCCGAATTGGATTATCTCGCTATGCTAACCGTGTAATTCATATGAGAATATAATAGACACACGATGTTGAACTTTAATTTAGCTGCCTTTAGGCGTGACTCTCATCGGGGATAGTTTTATAAGGCATACGGAGTATAAGGGTTTTATTGCATCGGACATGTGTGCTATCTTAGTGTTGTTGTTAAGTGCTATATAAGGGTCCTGTATTGACGTAAGAATTTGCAAATATAATTGTGATTGATTGTTTCAATGATTAGTATCTCGAGGAGATTGCTTTCCCTACGAAACATCTGAGTTAAGCCCCGTCTCCAACACCACACAATACCCCACGAAAACAAAAAAAGATAGGTTGAAAATGTACTAGATATTTAATAATTCAATCTTCATTGTCAAGGTAGAAGGATTGTCAGAAGAATTTTAACATATTTTTCTGGGCGTTACGCTTTGATGGAATTAATGGAGTCGGCCAATACTTTAGAAGTATGTTGAAATATCTTCTGTAGAGAAAAAAAAGCCTACTTGGATTGAGATGGACTCAGATGTATAGTCAATGCACAAGGATGGCACTTTCTGGACTGTTGAATAATTTTGTTTCAATTCAAGACGCTACACGACCAGGGGAAGCTGAGGAAATTAATTGGCATGAAAGCAGACATTCTTGCCGAGAAATGAATGTTGGTGGAGCCTTAAAATGTTGGTGGAAGCTATGTTTAGTTTCTAATTTTTTTTTTTAAACAAAAAAAACTTCAAATATTGTTAAGAAGTTTTCAATATTCAATACAAACATATTTTAAATAGCAAAATTTCTCCTATTCTCAAAATCAAAGAAATAAAATTTTCATCAAATCATTTGCTCTATTTCCTGAAAACTGAAAAACAAACAGACAACCAAAAGAGCTCCCACCAAAACTAATAAAAATAACCTCTTACAAAAACTTTATCCAAACAACTTTTCAAATATGCCTATCCTCTTTCACAAACCTCAATACAAGCATATCTCGAAATGTTTTTATACAAACAACTTCTGATTGTTGCTACCCACTTTCACAAAACCCAATACAAAACACGTCTTCTTTTTCAAGAACTTACAAAAATTCTCAAAATTCTCAGTAACAAACATGCTTTTGGCTTGGGAATGGGGGTTGAGGATGCAAAGTTATCTTGTATGTCTTGAAAGTGCCAATATTTTTCTTTTAAATCTTTGTTAACTTTTTTTTTTTGAATTCATTTTCATTTGTGGTATTCTTCCATTAGGATTCTTAGTTAGGATTCAATAACCACATCTGTTTTGTTTATTTATTTATTTGAATTGCAAGTGTTTTGGGAATGGTGATGTCTTATTGAGCACTTATTTGGTTTTTGTTTTCATTTGCAAGGGAGATGGAATGATCATATTTTATTGGGCCCTCCTGTCTTTACCGTTTCTTTCTTTGTTTTGAATGTTCAGGGTTGGTTCTATGCTCCTTTTTTCTTTCTAATGTTAGGCCTTTTATTTATGTTCTGTTTTTGCTACTCTATCCCAAAATTTGAACAGGTCATATTATATATGGAATTCTATGTTGATTGTTGTTTTTAGAATACCTTAACTTGCATGTTGCTGAAGAATGCGTTGATTGCATCTGAATGTTTGAGTCTCCAAGAATGTGAGATACCAATATTTTACCAATGATACTGTCATCATTTTGTCTAATGTAGTCATGTTCTGATTAGTTTCATTGTACAAATTCATACAGATATTTAAAGCAGCTGATGTTCCAATTGAATGGGAAGAGCACTATGTTGGGGACCAAATAGATCCTAGAACTCAAAGTTTCCTAACATGGGAAAGCTTAGAATCTGTACGGCAAAATGGGGTAGGCTTGAAAGGGCCTATGGCCACACCCATTGGAAAAGGTCATCGTTCTTTGAATCTTACTCTAAGGAAAGAATTAAATTTATATGCCAATGTTCGGCCTTGCTCCAGCCTCCCTGGCTATAAAACTCGGTACGATGATGTAAATCTTATCACTATCCGTGAAAACACAGAAGGGGAGTACAGTGGACTTGAACATCAAGTAAGTGTACTTTGATACATATAGTGAATGTTTTGGCAATATTAGATGTGCTTGAATCTGGACTTGTTCCCTACTTTTGATCCTAGGTGGTCAGAGGTGTGGTTGAAAGCCTCAAGATCATTACTCGACAGGCCAGTTTGAGGGTGGCTGAATATGCTTTCCACTATGCCAAGACCCATGGAAGAGAGAGAGTGTCTGCAATACACAAAGCAAACATTATGCAGAAAACTGATGGTCTTTTTCTAAAGGTCTGCACTAGTAGATGCATAGACTAGAGATTCTAAATTGTTTAACCTAATAACATCATCTTGACTTCAGTTGGCTTTGCTTACAGTGTTGTCGTGAGGTTGCAGAGAAGTACCCTGAGATTACATACGAGGAAGTTGTTATTGACAATTGCTGTATGATGGTATAGATATGAGTCTCTCTATGGTCATTCAATTTGATGAGTGTGCGTTTGGGTTTCCTTTCTTGCGATGGCCTATCTTAATAAATAAAACCATTTTAACTTTTAAGGCATGCTGTGAAATTGCATTTCTTCCAGCATGCAACTTTATGCACTGACCTCTGGTTTTATTAAATGCACAGCTTGTAAAGAATCCAGCTCTTTTTGACGTATTGGTGATGCCTAATCTGTATGGTGATATTATCAGTGACCTTTGTGCTGGGTTGGTAGGGGGGTTAGGCTTAACGCCAAGGTATGTACGGTCCTGTAGGCATCTCCAATGATCTATAAGTAGATCATCTGACATTGTGACTTAATTTGCAGCTGCAATATTGGTGAGGGAGGAATTGCCCTCGCTGAAGCTGTACATGGTTCAGCACCTGATATTGCGGGAAAGGTTAGACCTCAAAGTGATTTATGATTTTTGTGTTTCCCATAGTTCCTTGGTTTGTAAGTAATCATGTATGGCCATTTATATGCCTTCTTGTTTTAAAAGTCATGCTAGATCTTCCCTTTCTTCTGTCCCTGCAGATATTAAACTTTGTTTTTTGGCCTTGCTCGGAGAATTAGCTTGAAACATAAGTTTCCTATAGGTTATTCAAAAGAGGATACCCCCCCTCCCCCCCTCTCTTGGTTCAAGACATTATTCAGTTTGTGTTTATCCTATATTACCATAACAGACACAATTAGGCTTTCTGGGACTTTTGTAAACAGAGTATTTCACTGACTAAGATGAAAGATCGAAAATGGCTCTGATAAACAAGAGTAGCTCCCCTTACCATTAATTTTACTTTAAAAAAAAAAAAAAGATGATAAAAGGAAGAAAGCTCTGTTAGTCATGTGGCTAGTGCAGGTACTGTTTGGTCATGACAAGATGGTAGAATTACATTATCCTTAGAATAAGGAAAAAAGGATTGTATAATGGTAGAATTTTCAGGACGATTTGTTTGAGAGAATAGATCCTGAACAGGCTTCTAAAGTAGTCAAAAAGTGGTGGTAGACTATTCCACTTTGATTCCCATTCTACAAATAATAATAATATTAATACTAAGACCTTCTGCAGGAGTTCTCTTGATCTTATACAGTTCCAGTTGGGATTTTCTGTCAGGGAAATCACTTGAGAACTGTTGTTATTTTTATTCTAGACCATCAGTGATATGGGTCACTAGTACGAGGTGTAGCAGTTTTAGTTAGCCTTTTAGACGAGCTGTAACTGAGTCTTTTTACCATGGCACTTCTTCAGTGCCAGAAATTACATGGCCTAGAGAAGATGGTTTTAGGAGAGGATTATAGACTACAATTTTTTTTGCAACTTTCTCCTTTTGTTAATAGCTTCCTTTTGGTTCCTTCCTCCCCCCCCCCCCCCCCCCCCCCCTTCCTCCTCCTCTTTCTCCTCCTTCCTCCGTCTAAAGCATCCCTTGTGCCTCCACACTTGTAACTCTGTGTTTCTTTAAGCATACTTCCTATGAAACAAAATGTGTGAAACTCAGTTATATTTGTTGTGGTTGAGTTTATATAGAATTTGGCAAATCCAACTGCTTTGTTGCTGAGTGGTGTCTCAATGCTGCACCATCTCAATCTCCATGACAAAGCTGATCAGATCCAAAATGCTATCCTCGACACAATTGCAGAAGGGAAGTACCGAACAGCTGACCTTGGTGGTAGTTCATCTACTAGTGACTTCACAAAGGCAATTTGTGATCATCTTTGAAGTATATCTTACTATAGGATTTGAGTTTTTCATTAAGTTGACGACAAAGAATTTTGTTGTGATGTCTCTAATAGAGCCATATTCAGGACCTTTATCTAGATCTTTTTCTAAGGGGAATAACACCACATCACCTTGATGCTTTGAAGTTCATCTGGTTAGGAGATTGTGGGATGGTGTTTTTGCTGTTGTTGTAGGGTTCTTTGCATTTTAATCAATTCTTCATCCTTTTCTCCCGTTAGTGTCATCCTACGAAATGAAAAATGATGTTTGCTCAATCCATCAAGTTCAGTTAATCCGCTGATGAAAAAACAAAACACTAACGTAACATGTGAAAGCAATTATAGGACTACACGTCTCAAATTCATTTACAGTCAGCTTTTAAATAATTTTAAAGAATGCGCGTTTATCACGAATATCAGAAAAAAAAAATCAATTCGTACTTCAAAAGATCTTTAAATGTGTTTCTTTGGATTTCTTAGAATATTAAGTTTTTTTATTATTTCTAAAAAAAATTATTTGTTCTTTTAGATTATATGTGTTTTAACAACTGTCTTTTGTGTGTTCCTTTTTTATTTTTTTTTTAAACTTCAGCTAATTTTCATTTCTTTTTTAAATAATATAATTATTTTATTAAAAAAAAAAAATTCTACTCATCAATTTGAGTTTAACACTCAGATGGACTACTTAATCTAACAATATCATTTGGCACTGTCAAATCATTTTAAAAAATGAAACATAAAACTCATTTAACTTGCCCCAATCCATCTTCTTTTGGATCTATTTCTCGTTCTGTGTTTTTATTCGTGGCATTTTTTTTTTTAATAAGTAAAAGTTTTTTTATTCATGGATGATAATATGCTTACTATTCATTTACCACTTATTTACTATTTTAAGTGCATTTATGTTTTTCCTAATTTCTTTCAAATATTTTTTTAACATCCTTAATCATTAAGAAAAATTTTAAAAATATATAATTTCATTAATAATTACTTTTTTAATCATTAAATAAAAAGAAAATTTTTTAAAAATTAAAAAAAAAATAGTAAAAAAGTGATAGATGGATAGTAAAGCTATAATTATTCTTTATTCATAGCAATGATTATAAAACAAGGCCTATCAATTGCAAGTTGTGATATTTCTTTGGTGCATTAGAATAGAAATGAAATTATGATATTGGGAATAAGGGAGATTGATCGAAATTTTATACAGCAATACTGTTTGGTAATAAATCGAATGGTACATTTGAGGTTTTGTTAAGGGAATCGATTATTGTTTATAATCAGTGAATTATTCTGCTGCAATGCTTACCATCAGGATAACAAAGTAATAATAGTGATAATAAGAATGGAAAATGAGTTTTACGTTACGGTTTTTTTCTTAATATGACATGGCAGTGTCGCATGACACTACAAAGTCTAGTAGTCTATTTGAGCAATAAGTTTTGTGGTTTTACTGTTTAAATAAGCAGTGAAATTACTGTTTATGTGAGGAGTTAACGCAGAAGCCTAGGGTTTTTTTTTGCCCAGCACGCCTCTAAAGTCATTCTTGTTGGATATTCAGAAGCTTTTTAGTTCTCCCAAATGACTTTTTTCTCTCTTTAAATGCCTTCATTTAAGGATTTGGGATAAAGTTTAGAGTTTCATTTATAATCATGCCAAAATTTAATATATATTACCATAATTTTAGTTAAAATTGATTGAGACAAATAATCTCATTTATGATTCAGTTAACCAAAATAAAAGAAAAGAAAAAAAAAAGATATTTTTGTGTATCAGGTTAAATCGAGCTCGAGTCGAGCTACTCGAGATCGGGTTGAGCTACTCAAGCTCGTAACAGCTCGAGTATTTTTTTATACTTGAATTTGAGTTGAGTTCGATAATAATATGTGTTAAACAAGTTGAGCTTTATCAAAAATTTTGAATGTTTTTCGAGCTCAAGTCTAGTTTGAGTAGTAAAATATGCTAAACGAACTTTTGATCCCCGGTTTGAATTTGACTCAATTCGAATTTGTTTGCAGCACTATCTAGAATCAATCAACCTTTGTTTTACTGACCACTCCTACATGATCGTGACTAGCAAGCCTTCCCCACCTATGCCCAACAGAGTGCGTTGGGAAGATGGAGAGAGAGGTAGACAATAAGAGAGAAAGAGAGACTGAGGGCTCATCAGGCAAGGACTAGGGAACAAGATGGAGGCCTTATGGCAACCCTAAAAACACATCATTTGGTGTTTTTAATTTAAAAATAATCTAAATTGGAGATTTTTGTTTATTGAACATTTGTGGAACATATTAACAATATAGGATTTTTTTTATATCTCTTCTTAGCTTTAAAAATATAGGATTTTTCCAAAATGGTACCTAATTGATAAACAAGAATTATCTTAGTATTAGTTTTCATAGTAATTAAAAAAATATTATAATCATTGGGCTAATAATGTTTTTAAAAACACTTTCATTTTAAACTATTATTAAAAGTTTTAGTAATACTGTTTATTATTTAAAAGTTATTTTAGTAAGAACGTCTTTTATTTAAAAAAAATCAACACTGCAATTTCAGCTTTTGAAAAGAATATAATATTGCCTTTAAGTTCAAAATTGAAAATAGTCTTTAAACTTAAAAAGTAATATTTTTTATTCTTATAAGTTATCGTTTAAAAAAACAACCATCTTCATGTAATTACAATTGTCTCAAGTGTAATTATAATTATTTATTTGTTGTATAAATTTATGATTGCTTATATATTTATCATACTTTCTCCATAATATTATGTTCCATATAATATATAATTGTGTATTATAAGAGTAATTCTACATATAAATACCAAAAAAATAAATTAATAGTAAAATTTCCTACGAAAAAGGCTTTTGCAATCCACATATAACAAAATAATGGCAATGGGTACAAGCGATCATCCTCGACCGGACAATCTCCCCATGACACCCAACATAGTGTGTCGGAGAGAGAGAGAGAGAAGCAGCAGGCAGGGGCTAGGAAATAAGATTGGGGGCTTAAGGCAATCATAAAAACACATCATTTGGAGCTTTTAACTTACAAATAATCTAAATTGGAGATTTTTTTATTAAACATTTGTGTGGTGCCCCTGACCCCCACCTGTAAATATGTGGAAGTCGAAATATTCGAATGATGACTATATGGGTCACACACACTATCGCTATGTGCAAGTGTGTGCAAATATTTAATAAGTGGAACACAAAAAAAATATTGTAGCAAAAAAAAAAAAAGAGGGCACTCAAGTTAGTACTAGAAAATTTAACTCTACATTCTAATCGAATACTCTTTATAAATTTAGTACAGTTACCCAATTGATAAAGTAAAACAAAAACAAACCCTTAAATTACAATTTCCTACAATACTCCAAATATTCACTCCTCGGGTGGAACTGGTTCAATGTTCGAACTCGACCTTTACAACAAATCTATAGTTCTATAAAATAGAACCGTAGGTGAAAATACTACATGAGATTATGAAATCTCAACAAGTAAGCAACTGATCAACATAGAGTTTAAAACACATTTAAGTAACTAATACATTTCATAAACATCCAACAAAACATACAAGAATAAATCCATTATTTTTTTTTTGAAAAAAGACACATTTACCCACTCACCAAAAATCCTGTTTTTGGCCCACAATACAATCATCAATAAGTGTACACCATAATCTCTTCTCACTAACTTTTTACGACTTGAGCCATTGAGACTACCCTTATATTGATCTTCACCACAAATAAATATTGCATGCAATCGAGACCAAAAATATATATTTTTGTAAGTCCATAGTTCGCCATATCGATAATGTAAGAACGAAAAAATATATCATATTAAATAACAAAGAGGATTTTTCTATTCTCCTATCAAAAAATAAAAAATTAAATAACAAAACAGATTTTAACTTTGTTATAATATTCTCAAATATTTTCTTTTTAAATATCATTAAACAATTTTTTTTTTTTTACCTTTGTTTGTCTAATTATTATTTAATAATTATAAACTTCTTCAAACTTCTAAGTAAAACACAAATTTAATACTACATTTTCAAATTTAAAAACAAAACTAATATTTAAAAACTTTATAATATTTTTGTTCTAACTTTTTTTCCTCTCCTTTTCTAAAATTCAATAAAATATCTTAATTTAACTTATTTATTACTATTTATATATATATATATATACTAAGATATTCTAAGTATCCCGGAACTTACAAGTAAGAAGCCAAATGCCCTTATAATCTAAAATTCAACTAATAATTCCTTAAAATTTTCTGCATCCGACGAGACGAACGGATTGCACGATTTGCTTAAAACGCAACAGTAAATCTCCTAATATGTGTGTCATTATTGTTGCCCTTCCATTAATTAAATTAGCTTAATTAGAAAATCTAGAGACCAGCCGGCCTGGTATCCCTCCAAAACCAGCCCTCCAATACAATGTTGCTACGTCATCTTGTTATATTACTATAGAACTTGTCTACACCCAATTATTAAGCTCAACTGAGGTTTCTCTTGGAATCCACAGTACCCGATAGATGAAGCTCGACCTAACGCTGGACGAAGCTGGACCCCCCAATGTTGATTTTATTACGTGCATGCATATTACTTGCTGTGGACTCTTGAAGCCGAATGTTAGTTTTCCCTCTATTTTCAGATGGAGTCCCTGTGTCTTGGTGTAGGGTATATATGAATTAATTTATTACTTATCCTATTATGATTGGAGGGCTGATTTCCCTCGAAGACCAACCATGCTGTCCCGAAGTGGGACTGTATTTTAATTTCTCTCAACTCTCTTTCTCATATTCAAACTAATTTGGTATCTTCTTTTTTGAACAGTTTTATATTTTTTTTATGTGTGAATTATTAAAAAGTATTAACAGTAAGATAAAAAATTAAATCAAAATATAAAAAATATATATTAATGTAAAAAAAAAGTAAAAACCCCAAATTCACCCTAACTAGTCATGAAAATCATTCTCAAAAAAATAAAGATCAATCTGTATTTATTTATTTTCCTCATTTCTTAATATCTTCTGCTTATTCATTTGTTCATTTTGTAATATCAAACTTATAACGTTTTGTTAAACAGCCTTCTTGAGTGACGCAATATTGATGAAATTATAATGTTCAAATTCTTTATACATATTTATAAATATGTAGTAATTCTTTTGTTACTAAGATGTTTTCTTTTTATTAACCAATATTAGTACATACTTATTTTTTTAAATGATATTTAAAATAATATATAAAACTCCATAAGACAAGGTTTATACGTATCAGGTTTTTCTTGTAAAATCGCCCAGTCTGTATTGCAAATATATATTATATATATATATATGAAATGAACGAACGGAATTTATTAGCCGCCCCTGTCCCACCACTAAATTATATGAATGATCCCACCACTATTATTTTAAATTCCGTATAGTGACTTGCATAATGACTTGCATAGTAACTTGCATAGTAATTTCAAAGCCTATAAATAGGGGTTTCAGTTGTAATGAAATTCATAAGAAAAAATAGAGAGAGAAAGAAAGTTTCAGTTCTTAAGAGTTTCAGAGAGAATTTCTTATTTCTCTTTTGCAATAGTAGTTCTTTTCTTTAAGTTTTATAACACGTTATCAGCACGACGGTTCTACCAATTCTGAAGCTAGTGGCCTTATTCCTCTGTAAGTTTTTCAATATATTATTTGAAATCTTTGATATATTTTATTGATGATTATCTGTGTAAATTTATAAATATATTTTCTGAGATACACATATTTATTATTTATATGTGTAGAAAATGGCAAATTTTACAAAATTGGAATTTGTTGCTCTTGATATATCTGGAAAAAATTATTTATCCTGGATACTTGATGCTGAAATACATCTTGATGCAATGAACCTGGGAGAAACTATTAAAGAAGGAAATCAAGCATCCCTGCAGGAACGTGCTAAAGCAATGATTTTCTTTCGCCACCATCTTCATGAAGAATTGAAAATTGAATATCTCACAGTAAAAGATCCCTATATTTTGTGGAATAATTTAAGGGAGAGGTATGAACACCAGAAGGCTGTCATCCTCCCAAGAGCTCGTTCTCAATGGATGCACCTGAGGTTGAAGTGTTAGTGAGTATAATTCCGCACTTTTTAAAATAAGTTCAGTATTAAAATTATGCGGTGAGAAAATCACCGATGAAGATATGCAAGAGAAGACTTTTACTACATTTCATGCCTCGAATGTGCTCCTGCAGCAGCAGTATCGAGAGAGAAAGTTCAAGAAATATTCTGAACTTATATCATGTCTTCTAGTAGCTGAGCAGAATAATGAGCTCTTATTAGAAATCCACCAGTCACGCCCTACTGGCTCAATATCATTCCCTGAAGTGAATGGTAATAGGTTTGCATCATTCCCAGAAGTGAATGGTGCATCCTTTAGAAGAAATCGGAGGCGTGGACGTGGTAGGAGAAATTATAGAAATGTCGGTCCCAGGAGTGACAACATTAAAAGGGATTATAATATACCATATCACCAGAAGTGGTACAATTCAGAGAGGGGTAAAAATCCTCAGAATAATTCTTCAAAGAAAAGTGAAGAGGTGTGCCATAGATGTAGAATGACTGGACATTGGTCACGTACCTGTCGTACGGCCAGACACTTAGCTGATTTATATCAAGCTTCTATTAAAGGAAAGAATAAAGTGCATGAAACAAATTTAGTAGAACCATCAGATGATATATTAGATTCAGTAGATGTAGACGTTACTCATCTTGATGTATCTGATTTCTTTAATCATCCTGATGGTAGTATTGAACACTTAATTGGAGATGGAAGTGTTCCACTCAATTAATGTATTTTCTTTCTATCAATAATAAAAGTTTTGTATATTTTGTAGAATCATGGATCACATTGATGAGCTTTTTATCTCTGAGTTGAATGATAAAGATATATGTCTGGCTGACAGTGCTACAACTCACACAATTCTCAAAGAAAAGAAATATTTTCAAAATCTAACACTAAGTAAAGCCTATGTCCATACCATATCAGGTTCATCGGATTTAATTGAGGGCTCCGGAAGAGCTTATATTGTGTTGCCTAATGGCACCAAATTTTGTATTGATGATGCTCTATTCTCTTCACAATCCAGAAGAAATTTATTGAGTTTCAAAGATATACGTCGTAATGATTACCATATTGAAACGACCAATGAAGGCAGTAAAGAGCATTTTCTTATTACTAAAACAGTATCGGGCCAGAAGCTCGTATTAGAAAAACTGCCTGCTCTATGTTCTGGATTGTATTATACAAAAATGAGAACAATTGAATCATATGTGGTAATGCACCAGAAGTGCATTGACCCTAAAGTATTTATGACTTGGCATGATCACCTTGGGCATCCGGGTTCTATAATGATGAGACGAATTATTGAAAATTCGCATGGGCATCCCTTAAAGAATCAAAAGATATTTCTACCCAATGAATCTCCGTGCTCTGTATGTTCTCAAGGTAAGTTAATTATTAGACCATCTCCCTCAAAAGTCATTGTTGAATCTCCATCCTTTTTACAAAGGATTCACGGAGATATATGTGGGCCTATTCATCCATCAAGTGGACCATTTAGATATTTTATGGTTCTAATTGATGCATCTAGTCGATGGTCACATGTTTGTCTTCTTTCCACTAGAAATGTTGCATTTGCTAGACTTTTTGCTCAAATAATTAAACTACGAGCACAATTTCCTGAGTATCCAATTAAGATCATTCGATTGGATAATGCATGTGAATTTTCATCTCAAGTTTTTGATGATTATTGCATGTCAATAGGAATAGATGTTGAACATCCTGTTGCCCATACACACACACAAAACGGTTTAGCTGAGTCTTTGATCAAAAGGCTTCAACTAATCGCTAGACCTTTACTTATGAAATCAAGACTACCTATTTCTATTTGGGGACATGCTATACTTCATGCAGCATCTCTAATTCGCATTAGACCATCTGCATATCATAAATATTCTCCATTATAGCTTGCATTTGGTCAACAACCAAATATTTCTCATCTTCGTACTTTTGGATGTGCTGTATATGTTCCAATTACACCTCCACAACGTACAAAAATGGGCCCTCAACGTAGACTTGGGATATATGTTGGTTTTGATTCTCCATCCATTATTAGATACCTTGAACCCCTTACAGGGGATATGTTTAAAGCACGTTTTGAGGATTATCATTTTGACGAATCAAATTTTCCGTTAATGGGTAAAGAAAAGTCGGTGCCTGAAGTACGACAAGATATTACTTGGGATAATAAGACCCTGTCTCATTTTGATCCTCCTACAAATGAATGCAAACAAAAAGTTCAAAAGATTATTCATTTGCAAAATGTTGCAAATCAGTTACCGGATGTATTTACTGACACTAAAGGTATAGTAAAATCTTATATTCCTGCTGTTAATACTCCAGCAAGGATTGAAGTCCCTGAAGGACAAATTGTCAAAGCAGCAATAGGTGAATCTAAAATACGCCTGAAGCGTGGAAGACCTATTGGTGCAAAAGACAAAATTCCCAGAAGGAAAAGAATACAAAATGAATTTGGTGGTCCTGAAGAACACGTACCCACAATACAGGCCACAAATATAATTGGTGCTCCTAAAGAGCTTAAATCTTCTATTCCAGAACCTCCTGAAGAGGAAACTCTTGAAGAGTATAAATCTCCTAAAAAGGGACATCCTGAAGAGGTGTGTCATGAAATGTTTTCCCCTGAAGAGGAACAGGTACCTGAAAATAATGAGATCTCAATACATTTCATGAAAACTGGAGAAATTC
Organism: Platycarya strobilacea; assembly: GCA_036898215.1. Lineage (NCBI taxonomy): Eukaryota > Viridiplantae > Streptophyta > Magnoliopsida > Fagales > Juglandaceae > Platycarya > Platycarya strobilacea. The sequence continues at coordinate 39,307,591 of CM072547.1, read as the reverse complement.
TGGATATAAATAAAATTGTTGTCGACAACATATTTTCATATAAAATGGCCCTTGACATTACCAGAAGTAATGAAGAAAGTGAGCCAAAAAGCGTCGAAGAATGTCGACATAGAAATGATTGGCCAAAATGGAAAACAGCTATTGAAGCTGAATTAAATTCGCTAGCAAAACGACAAGTATTTGGACCTGTTGTCCAAACACCAAAGGGTGTAATGTCTGTTGGATATAAGTGGGTATTTGTACGAAAACGTAATGAGAAAAATGAAATTGTGCGATACAAAGCACGGCTTGTTGCACAAGGTTTCCTGCAGAAACCCGAGATTGATTATGAAAAAACATACTCTCCCGTTATGGATGCAATCACATTTAGATTTTTGATTAGTCTGGTTGTTACAAAAGGATTAGAAATGCGGTTGATGGATGTGGTCACTGCATATTTATATGGATTCTTAGACCATGACATATATATGAAAATCCCTGAAGGATATAAGATGCCTAAAGCATCTACAAGTACATCTAGAAATATGTACTCAATCAGACTACAAAGATCTTTATATGGGTTGAAGCAATCCGGACGCATGTGGTATAATCGCTTAAGCGAATATCTATTGAAAGAAGGATTTGAGAATAATCTTATATGCCCATGTGTTTTTATTAAGAAATCAGAATCCGGATTTGTCATTATTGCGGTTTATGTTGATGATTTAAATATTGTGGGAACTCCTGAAGAGATCTCAAAAACTGCTATATATTTAAAGAATGAATTTGAAATGAAAGATCTTGGCAAAACAAAACTTTGTCTCGGCCTGCAGCTTGAGCACTTGCCAAATGGAATTTTTATTCATCAGTCCATGTATACTGAGAAAGTCCTAAAGCATTTTTATATGGACAAATCTCATCCCCTGAGTACTCCAATGATTGTTCGAACACTTGATGTGAAGAAAGATCCATTCTGTCCTTGTGATGACGATGAAGAAATTCTTGGTCCTGAAGTACCATATCTCAGTGCAATTGGAGTTTTGATGTATCTTGCAAATTGCACTCGACCAGATATTACATTCTCAGTTAATCTGCTTGCAAGATATAGTTCTGCACCAACTCGAAGGCATTGGAATGGCATTAAACATGTCCTTCGTTACCTTCATGGTACGGTTGATATGAGATTATTTTATCAACGTGATTCAAGTCCAGAATTGATTGGGTATGCAGATGCAGGTTATCTTTCAGACCTACACAGAGGTAGATCTCAAACTGGATATTTATTTACTTATGGAGATACTGCCATATAATGGAGATCTGTTAAGCAGACACTATCTGCTACTTCTTCAAATCACTCAGAAATCATTGCTATTCATGAAGCAAGTCGAGAGTGTATTTGGTTGAGATCAGTTATTCAACATATCCAGGAAAAGTGTGGACTTCCTATGATCGATAATAGCCCAACAATCTTATATGAAGATAATACTGCTTATATCACTCAAATCAGAGGAGGATATATCAAAAGTGACAGAACCAAACATATTTCACCGAAATTCTTTTATACTCATGAACTTCAAGAAAAAGGTGAAATTGATGTCAAGCAGATACGATCTAGTGATAATCTGGCAGATTTATTCACAAAAGCGTTACCAACTTCCACATTCAAGAAGATTGTGCATAACATTGGAATGCGAAGACTCAAAGATCTTTTGTCATGCACTTTTCAGGGGGAGTAAATGTGCTGATTGTACTCTTTTTCCTTCGCTGAGGTTTTGTCCCACTGGATTTTCCTCTGCAAGGTTTTAATGAGGCAATCTTAAAGCACTTGTGGATATGTAAGAAGACTGTACTCTTTTTCCTTCGCCATTGGTTTTTCTTCCCACTGGGTTTTTACTTGGCAAGGTTTTAACGAGGCAGATTCCTTATTGGCGGTCATTCAAGGAGGAGTGAAATGAACGAACGAAATTTATCAGCCGCCCCTGTCCCACCACTAAATTATGTGAATGACCCCACCACTATTATTTTAAATTCCGTATAGTGACTTGCATAGTGACTTGCATAGTAACTTGCATAGTAATTTCAAAGCCTATAAATAGGGGCTTCAGTTGTAATGAAATTCATAAGAAAAAATAGAGAGAGAAAGAAAGTTTCAGTTCTTAAGAGTTTCAGAGAGAATTTCTTATTTCTCTTTTGCAATAGTAGTTCTTTTCTTTAAGTTTTATAACAATATATATATTATTGGTAGATAACTATTTATTATGAAAATGACTCTTTAGGATAAGAATGTATTCATAATTTTTATAAAAAGAGTCATTTTCATCACAAAAACTTAGTCATATATATACATAATTTTCACATATATACCTAATTTTTGTAGTAGCCGACTCCTTCAATAATAAACTGAAGATCTATACTACTTTAATTTGATTTTCGTGAAGGCTCCATATATAAATAAAAACAAATTGTTGAGTAAAAAAACTCAAAAAGTGAATATAATTAATTAGGCCATTTTGAAACAAAAACCTCAACTTATTTTAGTTCGAATTATATATCATTGTCAGATACCTTCACTTTGCCATGCAATATCATGCGATGAATAATAATTTTGTTCACAATGTCAGAAGTAATTTGTTCACAACTCATGTCTATATCTAACATGGTTATTGTTTTGAATTAGCAAATTTGCTACATTATTACAATCAAACAAAATTTATATTATAATGACAAAACCAAAAACAGTTGGGAAATTCTTCATTTCCAAGAAAAAGAGAATATGATTTAAAACATTTTATTTAAAATCTTTTTAATTGATCTCTTTTTCTTTGCAAAGGATGAATGTTCTTAGTGTTTTACAAAATTGTTGTTATAATAAGTTTTATTATTGTCGAAAAATGTAATAAATATGCCAAATTCTAAATCCTTTTTTCCTAAGTATTCTCCAAAAACTTTAGTTTTTTCCAATTTCTTAATTTGTTATAGAAAAGTTTAAAACTTTAAGATTAATTATGTACAAAAATATTTGTTAGGACTTACAATTTTTTTTCTCTATGTATTAAAATTATTGATTGAAAACAATTTTTTATATAAAAAAATGTGATTTCTTAAAAATAATAATTTAATTGAACTAGGCAAGCATATTATTTCCAACCGGATCCTCAAAATGATCTAAGAACTTAAAAATTCATAAACTAAGTTAAACCCAAGTAATCACACATAGGGGTGTTCATCCGGGTTCCGGATTCCCAAATCCGAAATCCGGATTTAAAATTTCCTTAACCATTTTAAAAAATAAAAATAAAAAATGTTAAGAAATAAATAAAATTTTAAACCGGGCCGGGTTGTACCCGGCCCGGATGAACAGGCCTAATCACACAAATGTTAAATAAAATCAAAAAGAAAAATAAATAAAGAAATTCCATCAATTTACCAAAAACAGGTCCACCGCCTGTTCATATATATATATATATATATATAGATAGATAGATAGATAGAGAAATATATATGTGTATGTGTCTATACAATGCAATGAAAAGTTACAATATGTCTTTTGTGTCTAAATAGGAATGATCCTCCATATCAAGAGATCTAAACATATAAAATGCTCTCCACTATTCATTTCAAAACCTATAACTGCATTTTTTTATATTATATATATATATATATATATATTGCTGGTCCCTGCTTGTAATTTTTAGCGGGGGCATGCTTTGAAGAACAAGTTAATTTTGACAAATATTTTCTTTAAGATTTTTTATATTTGATATTGATTTATGCTTTTATTAGATCCCCTTTTCATGGTATTTTTTTCATTCGATGTCTTATTTTGTTATCTTCATTTCCTTGTTGACTTGAAGTATAATTAATGTTGAGTATGGCTTAGGAATACAAGCCCAGTCCTGTCTTGCTCGACCCTCGCTCGAGCGAGATTTCGAGACTTCCAGAATTGCTCCAACCCGAGACTTCACTCGACCTTCGCTCGACCTTTAGCTCGAGCGAGGTTCAGGCAGTGACTTCGCTCGACCCTCGCTCGACCTCCCGCTCGAGCGAGATTCCACGTGGCGCCAGGTGTCAGATTTCCAGTTGAGCGAATCTGACCTAGAAGTCCTCGCTCGAGCGAGTTTAAATCTCGCTCGAGCGAGATTGCATAATATAAATATCGCGAAGGCATTTCGCGCAGAGGACGACGGAGAAACGCAGACTAAGAACGAGGCCTCTGTTTCGGCGCCAGTGCACAGTGTTTCCTTCTAGATCATTTTCTTCTCCATTTCTCCACTATTCTGAGTGAAACTTGTGAGGATTGAGTGTATACACATGAGGTGAGTATTCTCTGTTGTAAGAATCTTCTGATTCTCTCTTTGTAACCTCCATTTGATCTAGTGAAGTTTTGAAACCAACCCCACAGTGGATGTAAGCTCATTTTGAGCTGAACCACTTAAATCTGTGTGTTCTTTTTGTGTTTACTGTTTTATTTCTCATTGTTGCATCCGCTGCGGTTTATTTCATATCCTTGTTGTTTGTTTCCTTGCCTATTTTCCAACAAACTGGTATCAGAGCGTTTTCAAGCTCTGTGAACATTTGAAGGGATGGCTAAAGCAAGATTTGAAGTTGAGAAATTTGATGGTCAGAACAGTTTCAGCTTGTGGCGCCTGAAGATGAGGGCTTTGTTGCGCCAGTAGGGGTTATTCAAAGTTTTAGAGGAAAGGACGGCAGATTCTCCTGTACCGTCTAAGGACGATGAAGAAAAGGTACATAGTACTATTCTGTTATCATTGTCTGATGGAGTGTTGAGAGAGGTGTCGGAGGAGGAAACCGCTGAGGGTTTCTAGAACAAGCTTGAGAGCTTGTACATTAAGAAGTCTCTCACAAACCGGTTGTATTTAAAAGAACGGTTGTATACACTCAAAATGACTGAGGGTTCGTCAGTTACTGAACACCTAGATGAGTTTAATAAGATTGTAATGGATCTTAGAAATATTGACATCAAGTTTGATGAAGAAGATCAAGCTCTAATTGTGCTGTGTTCATTACCTGCCTCTTTTGAGAATTTTGTGAATTCTATGCTGTATGGTAGAGATGCTATCTCCTTAGCAAATGTGAAGTCAGCTTTGAACTCGAAGGAGTTGAGGAGTAAGTATGATAAGGGTGGTGAAGCACAGGCCAGTGGATTGTTTGTCAAAGATACCTCCGACAGAGGGAGATCCAGTCAGCAGGGTTCAGAGAAGGGCAGAGGCAAGTCCCGGGGGAAATCAAAGTCCAAGTCCAATAAGAAGAATGTAAAATGTTACTACTATCAGAAGTTTGGACACTATAAGAGTGAGTGTACTAAGCTGAAGAAGAAGGAGGAATCCACGAGTTCCTCTAATGCCGTCAATGCTGCTGATGAATCTGACGGCTCTGATGTAGTTCTTACAATCAGTGATTCAAACAGTCGGTTCAATGATAAGTGGGTGATGGACTCAGCTTGCACATTCCATATGTGTCCCAGAAGGGACTGGTTCATGTCTTATGAATCAGTCAACAGTAGTTCTGTTTTGTTGGGGAACGACACTGCTTGCAAGATTGCAGGAATGGGTTCTGTGAAGATCAAGATGTTTGATGGGATGGTTAGGACATTGACCAACGTCCGACACATTCCAGACTTGAAAAAGAATCTTATCTCCATGGGGGCCCTTGATTCTTTGGGTTTAAAGTACACGGGACAAGGTGGAGTTTTGAAAGTCAGCAAAGGCTCCATGATCATTATGAAAGGAGACCTGAAAGATGGTCTCTATTTCCTCCAGGGCAGTACTGTCAGCGGTGAATCTGCAGTTTCAGTATCTGATCAGACAGAGTCAGATGTTACTCTCGTCTATGGTACATGAGATTGGGCCATATGAGTGAGAAGGGGATGTCTATCCTCAGTAAGCAAGGGCTGTTAGGGAATTAGAATTTGGGCAAGCTAGACCTGTGCGAGCACTGTGTATTCGGGAAGCAGAGCAGGGTTCAGTTTGCAACTGGGGTCCACAGAACAAAAGGTACAGTGGACTACATTCATTCCGACCTTTGGGGTCCATCTTCAATTCCATCAAAAGGTGGAGCTAATTACTTGCTTACATTCATTAATGATTACTCACGGAAAGTGTGGGTTTATTTTTTGAAACAGAAAAGTGAAGTCTTCAAGAACTTCAAGCAGTGGAAAGTTCTGATAGAGAATCAGACCGGCAAGAAGGTGAAACGGCTTCGGACTGACAACGGGATGGAATTTTGCGGCAATGACTTCAATGAGTTCTGTAAGAACGAAAGAATTTTCAGACACCGTACAGTCAGGCACACTCCACAGCAAAATGGAGTGGTTGAACGCATGAACCGGACCCTCCTAGAACGAGCACGCAGTATGCTCTCCAATGCTGGCCTGTCTAAGGACTTTTGGGCGGAAGCAGTCAATACAGCCTGTTTTCTGGTGAACCGCTCTCTAGCCACAGCTATTGAGTTGAAGACACCTAATCAGGTATGGTCTGATGAACCTACTGATTATTTGAACATGAAGATCTTTGGTTGCCCTGCTTATTTTCATGTAAATGATGGTAAGCTAGAACCTAGGGCAAAGAAGTATATTTTTATGGGATATGCTTCTGGGGTGAAGGGATATAGATTGTGGTGTACTGATCCCAAGTCACCCAAGTTTGTGATAAGCAGGGATGCTGTGTTTGATGAAAAATCCATGCTTAGTCTGAAAGAACAAATTCCCGTGTCTACAGGGAAGAAGGTGGAGCTGCAGGCTTCACTTGAGACACCACCAGTAACTCAGGATCATGCTATGACTGATGAGTATGATTCTGAGTCAGAGATTGAAACACCAGCTGAGGAGCAATATAGTATAGCTGCTGGTAGACAGAGGAGGCAGATCAGACCACCTCAGAGATATGCTCATGCAGATATGATCAGTTATGCACTCGCTACAGCGGAAGAAATTGTGGGGGCAGGAGCCTTCCAGTTACTCAGAGGCTGTGAAGAGTATTGAGTCTGCACAGTGATGTACAGCGATGACTGAATAGATTGAGTCTCTTCACAAGAACCAAACCTGGGATTTGGTTAAGTTACCAGAGAAGACCAGAGTTGTGGGCTGCAAATGGGTTTTCAAGAGAAAAGAGGGAATCCAGTCTGATGCAAGATACAAAGCTCGTCTAGTTGCTAAAGGCTACAGTCAGAGAGAGGGGATCGACTTCACTGAAGTGTTCTCTCTAGTAGTAAAGCACAGTTCAATCCGAGTTTTACTAGCCATCACGGCTTTGTATGATCTGGAGCTTTAACAGCTAGATGTGAAGACAGCATTCTTACACGGTGAGCTTGAAGAAACTATCTATATGCGTCAGCCAGAGGGGTTCACAGTTGAAGGTAAAGAAGACCGTGTATGCAGACTGAAGAGGTCTTTGTATGGGTTGAAGCGGTCACCTAGGTAATGGTATAAACGTTTTGATTTGTTTATGATTGATCATGATTATTTGAGAAGTGATTATGACTATTGTGTATATCATAGACAATTGCCTGATAAGTCTTTCATTCACTTATTGCTTTATGTTGATGACATGCTTATAACTGCTAAAAGCATGGTTGATGTTGATTTGTTGAAAAGTCAACTTAAAGATGAGTTTGAGATGAAAGATTTAGGTGATGCTAAGAAAATACTGGGGATGGATATTTACAGGGATAGAAAAGCTGGGAAGTTATACTTGTCCCAGAGAAAGTATATAGAGAAGGTTCTAGACAGGTTTGGAATGTCTGACTCCAAGCCTGTCAGCACGCCGTTGGCGTCGCATTTTAAACTTTCAGCTTCCCTATCCCCCCAGACAGATGAGGAGGAACAGTCCATGGCAAATGTTCCTTACTCTAATGCTGTAGGTAGCATTATGTATGCTATGGTGTGTACCCATCCAGATATTTCACAGGCAGTGAGTGTGGTTAGCAGATATATGGCTAAGCCTGGTAGAACTCACTGGCAGGCTGTGAAATGGATTTTGAGGTACTTGAAGGGAACCTCGCATGTGGGCTTGATATTTGATAGAGATTGTAGATCTCAGTTCTGTTGTGATTGGTTTTGTTGATTCTGACTATGCTGGGGATTTAGATAAAAGAAGATCATTGACAGGCTACATTTTCACTTTGTGTGATTCTGCTATTAGTTGGAAAGCAATTCAATCAACTGTTGCTTTATCAACTACAAAGGCAGAATACATGGCAGCAGCTGAGGCTGTTAAGGAGGCCATTTGGGTGAAGGGGCTAATCAGTGACCTGGGTCTTCAGCAGACAGAGATGACAGTGTTTTGTGACAGTCAGAGTGCTTTACATTTGACCAAAAATCAAATGTATCATGAGAGGACAAAGCACATTGACGTCAGGTGTCACTTTATCAGAGGAGTAGTGTCAGATGGTACAGTCAGTATTCAGAAGATTGCTACTTCAGAGAATCCAGTAGATGTAATGACCAAGCCAGTTGCAGTATTCAAGTTAAAACTTTGTTTGGACTTGATAGGGGTTCGGGGTTTCCAGGTTCCTTAGGGAACTCAGATGGGGTTGGTTTTCTCAGTTGCTGCATTTTACATTCTCGGGTTAATCTGGATTTTATGGGGCTGTAGGTATTCAAGCCAAGGTGGAGATTTGTTGAGTATGGCTTAGGAATACAAGCCCAGTCCTGTCTCGCTCGACCCTCGCTCGAGCGAGACTTCGAGACTTCCAGAATTGCTCCAACCCGAGACTTCGCTCGACCTTCGCTCGACCTCCCGCTCGAGCGAGATTTCACGTGGCGCCAGGTGTCAGATTTCCAATTGAGCGAATCTGACCTAGAAGTCCTCGCTCGAGCGAGTTTAAATCTCGCTCGAGCGAGATTGCATAATATAAATATCGTGAAGGCATTTCGCGCAAAGGACGACGGAGAAACGCAGACGAAGAACGAGGCCTCTGTTTCGGCGCCAGTGCACAGTGTTTCCTTCTAGATCATTTTCTTCTCCATTTCTCCACTATTCTGAGTGAAACTTGTGAGGATTGAGTGTATATACATGAGGTGAGTGTTCTCTGTTGTAAGAATCTTCTGATTCTCTCTCTGTAACCTCCATTTGATCTAGTGAAGCTTTGAAACCAACCCCACAGTGGATGTAAGCTCATTTTGACCTGAACCACTTAAATCTGTGTGTTCTTTCTGTGTTTACTATTTTATTTCTCATTGTTGCATCCGCTGGGGTTTATTTCATATCCTTGTTGTTTGTTTCCTTGCCTATTTCCCAACAATTAATTTGGTAGTATGTATTGTTCAACGTATTGTTCACATTAAGTAATTGTTATTTATTCATTTAGTCTTGCTTGTGTGGAACAATATCCAACAGTTGAAAGAATCATTTCCTTCATTATTATAAAGAAAAGTGGTAAGATTGTGTTAATGAGTTACACAATATTTGTTTTGAAACGGTATTATTAAATTCTGTAAAAGTTAAGTTTGTGACCTATTTTTTGAAGATTATGAAAAACAACCTGCAAAAAGAATCTGGCATAGAGATTTACCAAAAGAAAAAAAGGAAGAGGTCCGTAGAAAACATAGAGAAAGATATACTAAAAAGAAAGCATCTAAAAGCAATTTGATTTAGTTAAATGATTCCGCTTCATTTGGTGGTGATCAATTGACTACGTCTGTTGATGAACCTTCAAATGATAATGTCCAACATATAAACAATGTTCAGAGAGCGTCAAAGAGACAACGAAATTTTTACTTTCATGTTGACACTGTTGAACTGACTTTGTCTTATGAAGTATGGGTTTCGTAAACAAATGTAATGGAATCTTATGATCATCCGAGTAATTCTATGGACTTTTTGACACATAGATTAGCAAATACACACATCGAAAAACAACTGTCTTTGATCAACTATTGATTCAGCAGATTCTCCTAAAATTATTTTTCCATCTTTCTTATTCAAGTCGCCTTATATTCTTTTTCATTGAAATTTTGGAACATATTATACAAATAGGCTCCATGTGTTGTCTGAGAGGAGTCAATGAAACAAATATACCGACACATTGTAGGGATAAGAAAGAAATAACAAATTTAGTTTGTTCTTTTAATTCTAACATCAACTCTTGCTACTCATCCAGTAGTGTCCTTAGTCAGATCATTCGAAGAATTTGAAAAGTTTGCATATGTTGTCTTATCTTCATTTTTTGACACAATAGATTAGCAAGTACATCACCGCTCTGCTGGACTTAGACAATTATTGCAAGTCATACCATCTGAAGCGTATTCTTTTCCATATGTGCCTTGTTGCAGAAATTGTAAAGCAAAGTGATTCCAACATGAAACAATTGCTTTTGTTTTGTTAATGGAACAATTTTTTTAGCCACAAACAATGATCAACTTTATGAGCTGGTTACCTCCAACACATTTTAGGACCGATATTCGGGTTTATAATAACAAGTTCACTTTTACATATTTTGGAGTCAAGTTTGATAGAGATTTTTGCTGGAGAAATAGAGCAATTTATACCTTCAAAACTCAAGAACAAATCTATCACTATATCAATGATTTGCTTCCTTTAAATGGGCTTCCTTTTTATCTCCAATTATATTTCTATGATACGGAGCATGAATTAGAAAATCGAATTTTTTATTAAAAGAAAATAGATCCATCAATTGTAGCTCAAATCATTGAATTGCATCAATCTGTATTCTGTGTTTTCTTGGTCTCTTGGCAATTTGTTAAATTTGAAAAATCAAGTAATCCATATAAGATCAAATGTTGGTTTAGATCAATGTGTATTCAATGCCCCGACATTTACACAAGTTGCAGCAAGATGGGTAGAAAATGATGATGCAAATCAACTGATAGGGTAGGACATTTTTATCTTTAGTCATTCTGGTAGAAGTCATATATTTCAGTATTATTTTGGTTGCTACGATCTATTTCAGTATCCTTTGTTATTTCCTTTTGGCCTTTTTGGCGATATTGGTTGGCATTAAGACATTAAAATGGTTAGTGGATGAAGCATATCAATATGTATTAAAACAACCCAATTAATTGATCCTCACCAATCAATGTCTGTAGAGGAATTAATTACAAGAGAACAACGGGGTTAGAGTGTAGTCTTAATCTTCCCATTTTGTAATTAGTTTGTAGACATCCAAATTTTTAATATTTCGTTCCCCTTCAATTTTTCTAGCATTAAATAAAAAAAGCAAGGATCCAATTGTTTCATGTCGTGACCATTATTGCTACAAATTGCAAATTAAAGAAAATTCCAGATCAATTTGTTACTATATGGTCGTCTATTGTAATAATTTGTTGTTGATATGTATGTTAAGATCGAGACGTCAAGATTAGATTCTTTCTATAGCAAACAACAAAATATTCGATTTGACTTATATCAAGGTATTGTTCATACCATTATGCTTGGAGAAACTAATGCTTCTAATGTTGAAAAATAGATTATTTTGCCTTCGTCATTTATTGAAAGTCCAAGAGAGATGCAAAAAAATATATATGGAAGCAATGATTTTAGTTCAACGTTATGATAAACTATACATTTTCTTAACAATGACGTGCAATCCAAACTGGTAAGAAATCTCAAATGAACTATGCATGCATGAGGGTAGTTAGAATCGTCTTGATTTAGTTGCTAAAGTCTTTCGTGCAAAATTAGAAGAATTAAAGGATCAATTATTCAATTGGCAGATATTTGAAAAAGTCTCAGCATATGTCTATGTTATTAAGCACTAAGAAAGAGGGCTTCCACATCCACATTTTTTAATTATATTACAGAAAGATTAGAAATTCTATGCACTTGAATCTTTTGATGAGAAGTGGTAAGTTTGCACTTGCATAGCACTGTTGTCAAGAATATGATGCATAGACCATGTGGAGTGTTGAATTCAACAAATGTTTGCATGAAAAAAAAAATGGTTGTTGTAGAAGCCATGACCCAAAAAAATTTGCATAAGGTATAACTGTTGAAAATAATTGCTTCCCAATACATAAGCTTCTGACAATTGAATAATTGTCAAAGTGAGAGGCCACAATTTGGATAACCGTTGGGCCATTCCATATAATTCATATTTGCTTGCTAGATTTGACTGCCACATTAATATCGAAACTTTTCTACAATAAAATTAGTCAAATATCTTTTTAAGTACATTTACAAAGGGCATGATCATGTTGCTTTCAATTTAATTTCTGAACAAAACAATCAATAAATTGATAAAATCCAACAAATCCAACCGGCCCGTGGATTGCTCTGTCTGAAGCCATGTAAAGAATATATGGCCTCATTATTAATGAAATGTAACCATTAGTGTATAACTTACATTTACATCTTGGGGATCAATACCAAGTGACTTTTTGAGTAAATGAAGACTTAATCAATGTTCTCAATTCGGATCGATCAGCAAAATTGATGTTAACATGCAAAATTCTTTGCATCAAAATGTGTGAATGAGAATACCAGGACATTGTTCTATAAAGAATTTCTAGAATTCAATATTTGGAGCCAACAAGATAAAGAGTGGACTTCTCAAAAAAAGAAAAATATTATAGGTCAAATTGTTACAACAAATTTATTTGAAAATGATAGGTATTATCTGCGGATATTGCTAAATCATATAAGAGGATTTTTGTCATTTCAAAATCTTAGGACAATTGATGATATTGTGGCTCCAACATTCAGTGAGGTAGCAACAATGCATGGTTTGCTACAGAGAGACAGTAGCTTAGAAGATTGTTTATATGGAATATCTCTATATCAAATGTCATCTAGTTTAAGATGGTTATTTGTAAGTATATTGGTTTATTGCAATCCAACTAATTCGAGAGAGCTTTGGAAATGTTTTGAGCAAAATATGTCAGTTGATTTTAGGTCAACTAGACATTCTATTTTAAATGTAAGGATGCAAGTTTTGCATTCAATCTCTTTTAATCTACGCTTGAATCAATGGAGAAAGACATTAATTCATTCCATTTTCTTGATGACGGCATTTGTTTTCATGAAGACGAATTTGAATTTAGGAAAATTGATGATGAATTGGTTTTTGAAAATCCAGAAGAAGATATTGCTGCATTAGAAGCACTTACTAGTGAACAACGACATGTTTATAATTCAATGCTAGAAAAGGTTTCTCAAACAGAACTGCTATATTCTTTGTTGATGGCTTTGGTGAGACATTGAAGACATTCATGTACAAGGCACTTCTCGCTGCAGTAAGGCCAAGAAAATTAATAGCACTTGTGCTTCATCTGGAGGTCAAACATCACACTCGCGATTTAAGATTTCACTAGATACTAATGAAAATAGCACGTATTGTGTCAGAAAACAAAGTGCACTATTAAAGCTACTACGTGTAGCAAGGCTAACTATATGGATGATGCCTTTATGTCAAGAAAACAACGTATTGAAGCATTAGATAAAATGTTTCGAGACATCAATGGTTCAAAGTTAACATTCGGTAGAAAAGTTGTTGTTTTCGATAGAGATTTTCAGCAAGTTTTATCTGTGGTTCATAAAAGAACAAGACAAGAACAGGTTGATGTCAGTTTGGTTTTTTCCTATTTGTGGCTTATATTGATCAAGTTTCGTTTGACTGAAAACATGCGAGCAAGATTGGACCTAGTATTTTTGAGTATGTGTTAGAATTAGGCAATGCAAGGCCACCAATCACAGTTGATGAAACTAGAAAAATTCTTGATAGCATGCTTGTTCCCTATGAAAATGACTGTACTTCTTTGGATCATTTAATATATATTGTTTTCCAAGATATTCATGAATATTCATTAAATATTTCAGCTACGATGATTCAGGCTATATTAACACCAAAGAGTAGTTATGTTGAGGAAATAAATACATTACTAATTAATAAGTTTCCTAGAGAGCTTAGGCAATACTATAACTTTGATGAAGTAATAGATGCATATGAACAATCAATTATGGAGGATTTTTTAAATACTCTAATCCTAAATGGACTTCTTCCTCATGAATTATTACTGAAGAAAAATTATCCCACCATATTGCTTAGAAACATTAATTCTTTAAAAGGACTATGCAATGGAACATGTCTAATTTGTTGGACTTTTGATCAAAATTTCATTGATGCAGAAATTGCAGTTGGGCACTATAGCGAAAAAAGAGTCTTTATTTCAAGGACCCCATTCTTACCAAATGCTGATGAAAATAGTGGCTTCTCATTCAGACGAACTCAATTTCCTATCAGATTAAATATTGCAATGACTAAAAATAAGTCACAATGGCACACATTGAATTTTGTTGGGATCTATTTACCTCAACCCATTTTTTCACATGGTCAATTATGAATCATTCTTATTGCAGTCCCCACTCGAGGACTGCATTACAAGCATAATGAAACACAGTGCTTTATAACTAAAAGAAATGATGCATTTCATTTAAGGGAACCAAAACCAAAATTGCACAAGATGAAATCTCTCCTCATGCCACACCCCGCCCCCTCACCTAGATGAAATCGCTTCAATACCCAGATTAAATTGGACCTCTCGCCCCATCATCATCGTCGTGAAAGCCCATACAAAAGCCTTAATAGTTGTTTCTGTTATTCATGTCATTTCAGTATCAATACAAGTAAATTCATTTGTATCAATTTAATCCATTCATCTCATAACAATTCACGATAAGTTCTTCATCTTCTTCTCTCTATTTTCCAATTTATCAGAATTTTCTCTTGCATTTTATCAGAATTGTCTCATGTGTAATCATAATTATTTGTTTGAAGCATAAATTTGTGATTGTTTTTATATTTGTCATATTTCTTGCATGGTATTATTTTTCACATATATATATATTAGTAGAGTAATTCTACATATACAAGTCAATATTGTTGTGAATGACCTATTATGCAGATTTCATCTAGTTAGTTCGTGGAATGATGTGGGAGGATTCAACATTGGGCCTCAAACAACTTTTTTGGTTTATTTGGATGAGATGTGAGAGGTGAGATGCATACAAACGCAACTATTGGGGATATGGTATTTCAACGAAATCGAAGATGAGGTCACACATTTTACGCTTTTTGTAAGGTTGACCATGATGCCATATTCGCTTATGTCTCCTAGCATTAGATGCTACGAGAAAGAGATTTATAAATTCAACATTGTAATGCCAGTTTTTTAAAAGAATATAGAATTAAGTTTAAGTTAAAAAATGAAAACAGCCTTTAAATCTAAAAAGTAATATTTTTATTATTATTATAAGTTATCGTCATAAAAAACAATTGTTTTCTTGTAATTACAATTGTCTACAGTATAATTATAGTTATTTGTTTTTACATAAATTTATGATTGTTTATATAATTATCAACTTTCTTACAAAGTATTATTTTTTATATCTTGTATTTTAAATGTGGCTATCGGTAAGTAGACTGTAATTTACAAGAATTTTGATTTAACATTCGATTTTTCATTTATCCCCATGTGTAGTTGATTATTTTTACAATTTGATCCCTAGCACTTGTATTTTACAAAGTTAAAAATTGTCCAAAACAAAAAATTATATCATAAAACATACAAACTCTTCAAAAATCATCTCAGGTTAATATTACTATTGTTAGCTAATTTGGGAAGTTGTATTTTTGAATTTAAAGAAGTTGTAAGTCTTAATGTAATCATCTAAATATGTGATCAATGAGAAATAGATGGTCAAAACATTTAGAATCAATCTTGAGGTAAAGATTGACATTTCTCCAAAACCTCGATTCTATTTTCTTCTTGATAATATCAACAACGCCCTATTGCCATCCTTTCCTCCTCCTTTACCACCACCACGCCCTCGCCTTTAACGATTTCTGCTTCCCCAAAGAAGACCAACGCATGGGTCTGCTCAATCACAACCAGCAACTCCTTTGAGTAGTGGTCTTTAGAAAGAGATAATGTTAGAGGTTTCGATTATGTGCTTCTTGACCAATACATTCTTCCCTTTAATATTTACTGGGGATGTTTGGGTTGCAATAGTGGAGACGTGGAGGACGCCAAAGGAGATAATGGAGGAAGGTTTTTCCTTGACGTTGAAGATGTTGAGCTAGAGTATCCTTATTATCATTTTAGAAGCTAACTTCTGCAACCCATTTGTGAGCAGATTTCATGCCGGGTCGTTGGGAGGTTTTTTGCAATGATGTTTCACTCAGCTTTGGAGGTTTATTTTATGGTGGCTTGGCTCATGCTTTACTTAAATGGGAGGTATAGGGATTCTAGCTTGCACGATGAGATGTTTTGGAGGACAGAGTTGGAGGGTTTGGTTAACCTGTAGGAAGCAATATATTGTTCTTGTATATCTTTACACGAGAAGGCTTCATCTTCTACCATGATCACTCTTGCAATTCTTTACAGTGTTTCATGTTTGTGATGGTGACGAGAAACGAAATTTCCTCATTACTCCTGATTTTGAAGGTTAGGTATAACAAAAACACTTAACACCAGTTTGTAACCGCCAATATCATGCATGAAATATGAATTAAAACCTCATCTAAAGTGCTCGACCTAAAAGAACCTCATCTAACCGCCAATATCATTCATGTGAATATCTTCTACCATGATCACTCTTGCAATTCCTTACAATGCTCCCTGTTCGTAATGCTTATGAAAAATGAAATTTCCGTATTACTCCTGATTTTGAGTGTTAGGCTTAACCAAAACACTTAACACCAGTTACTAACCAACAATATCATTCATGAAATATGAATTAAAACGTAATCTAAATTGCTCAACACGAAAGAACCATAAACATCCAAATTAACTGTCATTCAATTCGAGAAAAGTTGTAGCAAAACCTCGTCAAATTGCTCTATATTCCATTTCGACTAGATTTTGCAGATATTCTTACAAAACCACTTGGTTTTTTACCTTCTCATCACACCCTATGCAAGATGGACATTCTTAAGATTTATTTTCATCTTGAGGGGGAGGGGTAGTGTTCAAGAATAGCTTCAGAAATAGAAAATATGGAGTTAAAGTTAACACAAAAAGGGCAAATTAGAGAATAAGCCTTGATAGTTGTTTCTGTTATCCATTTCATTTTAGTATAAATACGTGTAAAGTCATTTGTTTCAATACAATTCATTCAATTAATACAATTCACGATAAATTCTTCATCTTCTTCTCTCTTCTTCTCTTTGTTTTCCAGTTTTATAGAATTTTCTCTTGCATTTTATCAGAATTGTCTGATGCGTAATAATAATTATTTGTTTATTGCATAAATTTATGGTTGCTTTTATATTTACCATATTTCTAGCATAGTATTATTTTTCATATATATATATTAATTGGAAGAGTAATTCTACATATAAAGGTCAATATTGTTGGAAATGATCTATTAGGCAGATTTCTTCTAGTTATTTTTCATATCTTATATCTTAAAAGCGGCGGTAAGTGGACCGGAATTTACAGTAATTTTGGATTAACATTCTATTTTTCATTTTTTTCCCATGTGTAGTTGATTATTATTACAATTTGATCCCTAATTCTTGTATTTTACCAAGTTAGGAATCATCTCAGATAAAAAATTATTCTAAAAAAACAAATTCTTCATAAATCGTCTCAAATTATTATTACTATTGTTAGCTAATTTGAGAAGTTATATTTCTGAATCTAAAGAAGTTGTAAATCTCAATGTAATCATATAAATATGAATTAATGAGAAATGGATGGCCAGAACATTTAGAATCAATCTTCACATAAATATTGAAATTTCTCCACAAACAAAACTTTGTTTTCTTCTTGTTTATATTAGCAACGCCGCCCTATCCTCCCCCCTACTGCCCCACCCTATTGCCATCCCTTCCTCTTCCACCGCCACCACGCCCTCGTCTATAACGATATCTTCTTCCCCAAAGACAGTCAACGCCTAGGCCTGCTCAATCACAGCCAGTAGCTCATACTCAACCAAGAATTAGTCTTTACTAAGTACATCAACGTTAACGGGATAAATATCTCCACTATGAAAGAACAAGAGCTCCGTGAAAGTGAGGAAAAAAGGATAGACTTTTTGTGTGTTCTGTATTGGCAGTCTATACCTGGTTGCTTCTTTTGTTTGTTGCCATCTATTCAGTGGTACTAGGTATTGTTTTCATTTTTGTTCTGAATTATCTACTGGAGAGGTCCAATCCATTACTTCTTACTACATAGGAAGGTTTAGTATTGGGTCTCGAGAGGCTATTTGGATTGATTTTGATGCGATGGTTGGTGGAATATATAGTACCAGATATCCTTTTGTTTTGAAGTTTTCACAAAATCGAAATTCAAGACACATTTGAAACTTTTTATGAAGTTTAAATTGATGCCCTTTTCGATCATGACTCCCTAGTGTAGTGGTCTTGAGAAAGAGATAATGTTAGAGGTTTCAATTATGTGCTTCCTAACCAATACGTTCTTCACTTTAATATTTGGTGGAGATATTTGGGTTGCATTTGTGGAGACGTGGAGGATGCCAAATGAGATAATGGAGGAAGTTCGTTACTCGACTCGATTTGGTAAATATTCTTACAAAACCATTTGGTTCTTTACCTTCTCATCGCACCATCTACAAGATGAACATTCTTAAGATTTATTTTCATCTTGGGGGGGAGGGGTGGTGTTCGAGTATAGCTTCACAAATAGAAAATATGGAGCTAAAAACAACACGAAAAGGGCAAATTAGGGAATAAGCCATGATAGTTGTTTCTGTTATTCATTTTATTTCAGTATAAATACGTATAAAGTCATTTGCATCAATTTAATTCATTTATCTCAATACAATTCACAATAAGTTCTTCATCTTTTTCTCTCTTCATCTTTTTCTCTCTGCTTCTCTATGTTTTCCAGTTTATTAAAATTTTCTCTTGCCTTTTATTGAAATTGTCTAATGCATAATAATAATTATTTGTTTGTTGCATAATTTTATTATTGCTTTTATATTTTTCATATTTCTTTCTTAGTATTATTTTTCATATATATATATATTGGAAGAGTAATTCTACATAAAATGTGAATATTGTTGTCAATGATCTATAAGGCAGATTTCATCTAGTTATTTTTCATATCTTATATCTTAAAAGTGGCTATCGGTAAGTTGACCAAAATTTACAGTAATTTTGGATTAAAATTCTATTTTTCATTTATTCCCATGTGTAGTAGACTATTGTTACAATTTGATCCCTAGTTCTTGTATTTTACAAAGTTAGGAATCAATTCAAATAAAAAAATTATTCTAAAAAAACAAATTCTTCATAAATCGTCTCAAATTATTATTACTTATGTTAGCTAATTTGGGAAGTTATATTTCTGAATTTAAAGAAATTGTAAATCTCAATGTAATCATATAAATATGTGATTAATGAGAAATGAATGGCCTAAACATTTAGAATCAATCTTCACGCAAATAGTGAAATTTCTCCACAAACTAAACTTTTCTTTCTTCATGTTAATATTAGCAACGCCGCCCTATCCTCCCCCCTACTATCCCACACTGTCGCCATCCCTTACTCTTTCACCACCACCACGCCCTCACCTTTAACGGTATCTTCTTCCCCGAAAACAATCAATGCCTAGGCCCGCTCAATCACAACCAGCAGCTCGTACTCAGCCAAAAATTAGTCATTCCTAAGTACATCAACGTTAACGGGATAAATATCTCCACTACGAAAGGACAAGAACTCCGCGAAGGTGAGGACAAAATGATAAGACTTTTTGTGCGTTCTGTATTGACAGTCTATTATTGGTTGCTTCTTTTGTTTCTCGCCATCTATTCAGTGGTACTAGGTATTGTTTTCATTTCTGTTCCGAATTATCTACTAAGGAGGTCCAATCCATTGCTTCTTACAATATGGGAAGGCTTAGTATTGGGTCTCGAGAGTCTATTTGGATTGATTTTAATGCGATGGTTGGTGGAATATATAGTACTAGATATCCTTTTGTTTTGAAATTTTCGCAAAATCGAAATTCAAGACACATTTGAAACTTTTTGTGAAGTTTAAATTGATGCCCTTTTCGATCATGACTCCCTAGTGTAGTGGTCTTGAGAAAGAGATAATGTTAGAGGTTTCAATTATGTGCTTCCTGACCAATACGTTCTTCGCTTTAATATTTGGTGGAAATATTTGGGTTGCTATTGTGGGGACGTGGAGGACACCAAAGGAGATAATGGGGGAAGTTTGTTACTTGACGTTGAAGATGTTGAGCTAAAGTATCCATATAATCATTTTTGAAACTATCTTTTGCGGCCCATTTGTGAGCGGAGTTCATGCTCGAGTCTTTGGAAGGTTTTTTGCAATGATGTTTTAGTCAGCTTTGGAGGTTTATTTCATAGTGGCTTAGCTCATGCTTTACTTAAATGAGAGGTATAGGGATTCTAGCTTGTGCGGTGAGACATTTTGGAGGACATAGTTTGAGGGTTTGGTTAACCTATAGGATGCTATATACTCTTCTTGTATATCTTTACACGAGAAGGCTTCTTGTGAATATATTCTACCATGATCACTTTTGCAATTCCTTACAAAAACACTTAACGCCAATTTGTAACCGACAATATCATGCATGAAATATGAATTAAAACCGCATCTAAAGTGCTTAACCTGAAAGAACCATACACATCCAAATTGACTGTCATTTAGTTCGAGAAAAGTTGTAGCAAAACCTCGTCAAATTGCTCTATATTCCATCTCGGCTAGATTTGGTAGATATTCTTACAAAATCACTTGGTTCTTTACCTTCTTACCACACCCTTTGCAAGATGGACATTCTTAACAATTATTTTCATCGTGAGGGGGAGGCGTGGTGTTCGAATATAGCTTCACAAATAGAAGATATGGAGTTAGATAAACACGAGAAAGGAAATATAGAGAATAAGTCTTGAAAGTTATTTCTGTTATTCATTTTATTTCAATATAAATACGTGTAAAGTTATTTGTATCAATTTAATTCATTCATCTCAATACAATTCATGATAAGTTCTTCATCTTCTTCTCTCTTCTTCTCTATGTTTTCCAGTTTTTCAGAATTGTTTCTTCCATTTTATTAGAATTTTCTGATGCATAATAATAATTATTTGTTTGTTGCGTAATTATATTATTGCTTTTATATTTGTCATATTTCTTGCTTAGTATTATTTATATATATATATATTGCAAGAGTAATTTTATATATAAATGTCAATACTATTGTCAATGATTTATTAGGCAGATGTCATCAAGTGGCTATTAGTAAGTGGACTGAAATTTACAGAAATTTTGGATTAACATTCTATTTTTCATTTATTCCATGCGTAGTTGATTATTATTACAATTTGTTTCCGAGTTCTTATATTTTACCAAGTTAGGAATCATATCAAATAAAAAAATTCTTCATAAATCATCTCAAATTATTATTGCTATTGTTAGCTAATTTCGGAAGTTATATTTCTGAATTTAAAGAAGTTCTAAATCTCAATGCAATCATATAAATATGTAATTAATTAGAAATGAATGGCCTAAACATTTAGAATCAATCTTCACATAAATATTAAAATTTCTCTACAAACCTAACATTGTTTTCTTTCTATTCATATCAACAGCGCTGCCATATCCTCCCCCCTACTGCCCCACCCTGTCGCCATCCCTTCCTCTTCCAGCACCACTATACCCTCGCATTTAACAGTTTCTTCTTCCTCAATTCTTTCCCAAAGACAATCAACGCCTGGGCCTGCTCTATCACACCTAGCAGCTCGTACTCAACCAAGAATTAGTCTTTCCTAAGTACATCAACGTTAACGGGATAAACATCTCCACTATGGATGGACAAGAGCTCAGTGAAAATAAGGACAAAATGATAGACTTTTTGTGCGCTTTGTTTTGGCAGCCCATACTTGGGTGCTTCTTTTGTTTGTCGCCACCTATTCGGTGGTACTAGGTATTGTTTTCATTTCTGTTCTGAATGATCTTCTGGGGAAGTCCAATCCATTACTTCTATCAATATGGGAGGGTTTAATATTGGGTCTCGAGGGGCTATTTTGGTTGATTTTGTTTCAATAGTTTGTGAAATATATACTACTGGATATCCTTCGGTTTTGGAATTTTCACACAATCGAAAATCAGGACATATATTTGAAACTTTTTGTGAAGCTTCAATTGATGCACTTTACAATCATGTCTCCCATGTGTAGTAGTCTTGAGAAAGAGATAATGTGAGAGGTTTCGATTATGTGCTTCATGACCGATATGTTGTATGCTTTAATATTTGGTGGGGATGCTTGGGTTGCAATTGTGGAGACATGGAGGACGCCAAAGGAGATAATGGGGGAAGTTTGCTACTTGACGTTGAAGATGTTAAGCTAAAGTATTCATATAATCATTTTCGAAGCTATCTTTTGCGTTCCATTTATGAGCGGAGTTCATGCTCGAGTCTTTGGGAGGATTTTTGCAATAATGTTTCAGTCAGCTTTGGAGGTTTATTTCATGGTGGCTTGGCTCATGCTTTACTTAAATGGGAGGTATAGGGATTCTAGCTTGCCCAGTGAGACGTTTGGGAGGACAAAGTTGGAGGGTTTGGTTAACCTGTAGGTTGCTATGTACTCTTCTTGTATATCTTTACACAAGAAGGCTTCATCTTCTACCATGATCACTCTTACAATTCTTTATAGTGTTTCATGTTCATGATGGTGACGAGAAATGAAATTTCCTCATTACTCTTGATTTTGAAGGTTAGGTATAACAAAAACACTTAACACCAATTTGTAACCGCCAATATCAAGCATGAAATATGAATTAAAACCTCATCTGAAGTGCTTAACCTAAAAGAACCATACACATCCAAATTGACTGTCGTTTAGCTCGAGAAAAGTTGTAGCAAAACCTCGTCAAATTGCTCTATATTCCATCTCGGCTAGATTTGGTAGATATTCTTACAAAACCACTTGGTTCTTTACCTTCTCACCACACCCTTTATAATATGGACATTCTTATGATTTATTTTCATCTTGAGGGGGAGGGGTGGTGTTCGAATCTAACTTCACAAACAAAAAATATGGAGTTAAAGTAAACACGAAAAAGGCAATTTAGAGAATAAGTCTTGATAGTTGTTGCTGTTATTCATTTATTTCAGTATAAATACGTGTAAAGTCATTTGTATCAATTTAATACATTCATCTCAATACAATTCACGATAAGTTCTTCATCTTCTTTTCTATGTTTTCCAGTTTATCAGAATTTTTTTTCCATTTTATCAGAATTGTTTGATGCATAATAATAATTATTTGTTTGTTGCGTAATTTTATTATTGCTTCTATATTTGTCATATTTCTTGCTTAGTATTATTTTTCATATATATATATATATTGGAAGAGTAATTCTACATATAAATGTCAATATTGTTGTCAATGATCTATTAGGCACATTTCATGAAGTTATTTTTCATATCTCATATCTTAAAAGTGGCTATTGGTAAGTGGACCGGAGTTTACAGTAATTTTGGATTAACATTCTATTTTTCATTTATTCCCATGTGTAGTTGATTATTGTTACAATTTGATCTCTAGTTCTGCTAATTTACCAAGTTAGGAATCATCTTAGATAAAAATAATTATTCGTAAATTGTCTAAAATTATTATTTCTATTGTTAGCTAATTTGGGAAGTTATCTTTCTGAATTTAAAGAAGTTCTAAATCTCAATGTAATCATATCAATATGTGATTAATGAGAAATGAATGGCCTGAACATTTAGAATCAATATTCACGTAAATATTAAAATTTCTCCACAAACCTAACTTTGTTTTCTTCCTGTTAATATCAACAACGTCGTCCTATCCGCCCCCTACTGCCACACCCTGTGGCCATCCCTTCCTCTTCCAGAACTACCATACCCTCGCCTTTAACAGTTTCTTCTTCCCCAATTCTTCCCCAAAGGCAATCAACGCCTAGGCCCGTCCAATCATAGCCAGCAGCTCGTACTCAACCAAGAATTAGTCTTTCCTAAGTAAATCAACGTTAACGGGATAAACATCTCCACTATGAAAGGACAAGAGCTCCGTGAAAGTGAGGACAAAATGATAGGCTTTTTGTGTGCTTTGTTCTGGGAGTCTATACTTGGGTGCTTGTTTTGTTTGTCGCCATCTATTCAGTGGTACTAGGTATTGTTTTCATTTCTGTTCTGAATGATCTACTGGGGAGGTCCAATCTATTACTTCTTACAATATGGGTGGGTTTAATATTGGTTCTCGAGAGCCTTTTCGGGTTGATTTTGTTGCGGTGGTTGGTAAAATATATACTACTAGATATCCTTTGGTTTTGGAATTTTCGCATAATCAAAAATCAGGACACATTTTTGAAACTTTTTGTAATGCTTCAATTGATGCACTTTACGATCATGTCTCCCTTGTGTGGTGGTCTTGAGAAAGAGATAATGTCAAAGGTTTCGATTATGTGCTTCTTGACCGATACATTCTATGGTTTAATATTTGGTGGGGATGTTTGGACTGCAATTGTCGAGACGTGAAGGACACCAAAGGAGATAATGGAGGAAGTTTGCTACTTGACATTGAAGATGTTGAGCTAAAGTATCCATATAATCATTTTCGAAGCTATCTTTTGCAGCCCATTTGCAAGTAGAGTTTATGCTCAAGTCTTCGGGAGGTTTTTTGCAATGATGTTTCAGTCAATTTTGGAGGTTTATTTCATGGTGGCTTGGCTCATGCTTTACTTAAATGGGAGGTATAGGAATTCTAGCTTGCCTGGTGAGACGTTTTGGAGGACAGAGTTGGAGGGCTTGGTTAACCTGTAAGTTGCTATATACTATTCTTGTATATCTTTACACGAGAAGGCTTCATGTGAATATATTCTACCATGATCACTCTTGCAATTCCTTACAGTGCTTCATGTTCGTGATGGTGATGAGAAATGAAATTTCCTCATTACTCCTGATTTTAAAGGTTAGGCATAACAAAAACACTTAATACCAATTTGTAACTGACAATATCATGTATGAAATATGAATTAAAACGTCATCTAAAGTGCTCAATCTGAAAGAACCATACACATCCAAATTGATTGTCATTTAGTTCGAGAAAAGTTGTAGCAAAACCTCGTCAAATTGCTCTATATTCCATCTCGGCTAGATTTGGTAGATATTCTTACAAAATCACTTGGTTCTTTACCTTCTTACCACACCCTTTGCAAGATGGACATTCTTAACATTTATTTTCATCGTGAGGGGGAGGCGTGGTGTTCGAATATAGCTTCACAAATAGAAAATATAGAGTTAAAGTAAACACGAAAAGGGCAATTTAAAGAATAAGTCTTGATAGTTGTTTCTGTCATTCATTTTATTTCAGTATAAATACATGTAAAGTCATTTGTATCAATTTAATTCATTCATCTCCATACAATTCACGATAAGTTCTTTATTTTCTTCTCTATATTTTCCAAATTATCAGAATTTTCTCTTCCACTTTATCAGAATTGTTTGATGCGTAATAATACTTATTTGTTTGTTGCATAATTTTATTATTGCTTTTATATTTGTCATATTTCTTGCGTAGTATTATTTTTCATATATATATATATATATTAGAAGAGTAATTCTACATATAAATGTCAATATTGTTGTCAATGATCCATCAGGCAGATTGCATCAAGTTATTTTTCATATCTTATATCTTAAAAGTGGCTATCGGTAAGTGGACCGGAATTTACAGTAATTTTGGATTAACATTATATTTTTCATTTATTCCCATATGTAGTTGATTATTCTTACAACTTGATCCCTAGTTCTTGTATTTTACCAAGTTAGGAATCATTTAAGATAAAACAATTCTTCATAAATCGTCTCAAATTATTATTGCTATTGTTAACTAATTTGGGAAGTTATATTTCTGAATTAAAAGAAGTTCTAAATCTCTGTGTAATCATATAAATATGTGATTAATGAAAAATGAATGGCCTGAACATTTAGAAAAAATCTTCACGTAAATATTAAAATTTCTCCACAAACCTAACTTTGTTTTCTTCCTGTTAATATCAACAGCGCTGCCCTATCCTCCCCCCTACAGCCCCACCCTGTCGCCATCCCTTCCTCTTTCAGCACCACCATACGCTCGCCTTTAACAGTTTATTCTTCCTCATTTCTTCCCCAAAGACAATCAACGCTTAGGCCTGCTCAATCACAGCCAACAGCTTGTACTCAACCAAGAATTAGTTTTTCCTTAGTACATCAACGTTAACGGGACAAACATCTCCGCTTTGAAAGGACAAGAGCTTTGTGAAAGTGGAGACAAAATGATATACTTTTGGTGCACTCTTTACTGGCAGTCTATACTTGGGTGCTTCTTTTGTTTGTCGCCATCTATTCAATGGTACTAGGTATTGTTTTCATTTCTGTTTTGAATGATCTACTGGGGAGGTCCAATCCATTACTTCTAACAATATGGGACAGTTTAATATTGGGTCTCGAGAGGCTATTCGAGTTGATTTTGTTTCGGTGGTTGGTGAAATATATACTACTGGATACCCTTTGGTTTTGGAATTTTCGCAAAATCGAAAATCAGGACACATATTTGAAACTTTTTGTGATGCTTCAATTGATGCACTTTACGATCATGTCTCTCTTGTGTAGTGGTCTTGAGAAAGAGATAATGTCAGAGGTTTCGATTATGTCCTTCTTGACCGATATGTTGTACGCTTTAATATTTGGTGGGGATGCTTGGGTTGCAATTGTGGATACGTGGAGAACGCCAAAGGAGATAGTGGAGGAAGTTTGTTACTTGACATTGAAGATGTTGAGCTAAAGTATCCATATAATAATTTTCAAAGTTATCTTTTGCGGCCCATTTGTGAGCGGAGTTCATGCTCGAGTCTTTGGGATATTTTTTGCAATGATGTTTCAGTCAGCTTTGGAGGTTTATTTCATGGTGGCTTGGCTCATTCTTTACTTGAATGGGAGGTATAGGTATTCTAGCTTGCACAGTGAGACGTTGTAGAGAACAAAGTTGAAGGGTTGGTTAACCTGTAGGTTGCTATATATTGTTCTTATATATCTTTACACGAGAAGGCTTCATGTGAATATATTCTACCATGATCACTCTTGCAATTCCTTACAGTGCTTCATGTTCGTGATGGTAATGAGAAATGAAATTTCCTCATTAATCCTGATTTTGAAGGTTAGGCATAACAAAAACACTTGACACCAGAATCGACAATGTAATGCATGAAATATGAATTAAAACCCAATCTAAAGTGCTCAACCTGAAATAACCATACACATCCAAATTGACTGTCATTTAGTTCGTGAAAAATTGTAGCAAAACCTCGTCAAATTGCTTTATATTTTATCTCGGCTAGATTTGATAGATATTCTTACAAAACCACTTGGTTCTTTACCTTCTCACCATACTCTTTGCAAGATGGATATTCTTAAAATTTATTTTCATCTTGAGGGGGAGGGGTGGTGTTCGAATATAGTTTCACAAATAAAAAAAATGGGATTAAAGTAAACACGAAAAGGGCAATTTAGAAAATAAGTCTTGATGGTTGTTTCTGTTATTCATTTTATTTCAGTATAAATAAGTATAAATACGTATAAGTCCATGACATTTTTTAACTTTGTTTGACCATTTTTCTGCTTCAATTACTCATATACATCTCTTTATGTCTTTGCTACGGCCACAAACAATGGATCCCAATGTCTAAGAAAACAACTTTTTTTGAGTTTTTTTTCATGTAAATTTTTAGTTTTAAATATACTTTTCTAAAAAAATACAACATAATTGAAAAATAGGATTTTGTGAGTTTTATTTTTAAAAAAGTAAAATCAGGATTTTGTGACTTTTGTTTATGACTTTTATTTGTGAGTTTAGTATTTTTCATCTCATTAATTGTCAACTTTCTTCCTATTTTTACAATTGGACATATGTGCATGGCACGTTATACCCTTGCTATATATATATATATATATATATATATATGTAATTCTACATATAATAGCCAATATTGTTGTCAATGACCTATTAGGGAGATTTCATCTATTTCTGCTACGATGTGAGAGGTTTTGAGATTGGGCCTGAAGCAACTTTTTTGGTTTATTTAGATGAGATTTGTGGCGCGATAAGGACAAACGCAACTGTTTGTGATATGATATTTCAGCATAATCGAAGATGAGGACACGCATTTTTAAGCTTTTTGTGAGGTTGATTGTGATGCCGTATTTGCTGATATCTCCCAAAATTAGAGGTTATCAGGAAGAGATTTCTGAAATCAAAATTGTACTGCTAACTTTTGAAAAGAATATAATATTATGTTTAAGTTCAAAAATAAAAATAGTTTTAAATTATAATTTTAAATTTTATTCTATTCTGACCAAAATTTTTCATTCTAGTGTAGCATTCGATATTAATGTTTTGAATATTGTACCGATATCGATACGAATCAAATCACTGAAACGAAATATTTTAGTACCGGTATCATTTTGTGTACCATTTTCGAATAATTTATACATAAATAAATTATATATATAAATACAATTATAAATTATATTTCAAAATAATAGTTTATATATAAATAAATTATATAGATAAATATATATATGTAATTAATTTAGTCTAAATTAAGGTTAAAACATAATAAAAAAAATTTTAAAAAAAAATTTAAAAATTTGGGAAGGCCAAAATCCGGTACGGCCGCTACCGGCCGTACCGATCATTTTTCGGCCGATTTTGGCAGTACCGGCCGGTACGGTCGAAAAATCGGCCAAAACGAAATAGGGTATTTTTTGTACCGGCCGGTACAGAAAATTCCAGTCGTACCTGCTGGTACGACACGATATTTAAAACACTGTTCGGTATACTATACATTTTCGTTTGGTTTCCCTCTAAGTTTGGGCCTGTTCTAGCTATTTTGGTCAAATTCCGATTATTCTGGCCAGAATTTACAATTCGATCTCTATTCTATTTCGGATTGTTCTTGTAATTTTTTTTGTATTTGAATTATTTTTTTTTAATTTAAAATCCAGACGATATTTAATTCATTCTTGAATATGAAGTGTATATATATAATTTTAATTATTTTGTAATTTTAAATATTTCCACCTATTTTCTTCTCTTTTTTAATATCATTATTTTTAATAAGTTCTTTATTCTTTTTTTTCTTTTTTCTCTTTTTGTGTTTCAATTCAAGTTTGTATTTTTTTCAATATATATTCTTTTTGTAAACACTCTGTCCTTACACACACACACGCGCGCATATTTATATATGCATATACATGATACACACTTACATATATATATTTATTTATTCTATTAGTTAGTTTATATTATATAATATATATAATTAATCCTGAAACAGTATACCAGAATATAACGATACTAAAATATTTCATCTTAATACTGAAGTCGAAATGATTACCTGAACAGAATTTAAATCATTGCTAAAAAACTCCTCCAATTTCAATGTTATCAATGAAACTAATTAAACGAATTGGATCTTATGAGTTTAGTAGTAAGGGTAAATTCTTGTAACCACATTCCTTTTTTTATCCACATAATGATGAGTTTCGCACATAGTGATTTTATGTTAAATCCAGCTTGATTATGAACTATCGAGGAAAGGAGTAGAATATTGTTTGTGCGTGATGTATTTTCATTTCGTGTTTTTTCACAACCTTTATACAACAAAAAGCATCAATCATAAGCAAAATCAATACCAATTATTACCATTTTAATTTTTTAAAATGTCTACAACTCCCAAAATAATTTCAAATATTAGAAACATAAGTAATGTTAAGTACAAGTCTCAAACGTACAAGTTTTGTATAATCCTTTTGTAATAATGTGAGCCCCATCAAAAAATTGTAAAATTTTCACACTTTACTATTGTGGGATTCACTTTTTTTTATAAAGGACTTGCACAAAATTTATACATTTTGAGCTTGTATATGTCATTTCTCTAAAAGCACCACTTACATGGTTAGATGGAAATGCACCACTCATACTATTTATGCACAATTTTATGGAGACTCTACAATGTCGTCCGAGGATGGCTCAAGCTTAGAGGCGGGTATTAATATGCCAGGCTTGCCTTTAACCCTATAAAGTGGCATTCCTACCTTAAAACCTTCAAATTCTGTCCCTCGAAGCTCAGCCTCAAAAATACTTTTAGCATCTAAATCCTCTTCTGAATCTGCGAAGCTAGACTCTGCAATTAAGGTCACCAACAACATAACAAGGAAACCAACCGATAGTTTTTTTATCAAAGCTGCCATCTTAACCTTGTTTCGATGAATGTTCTAATCAATCCTTTTTAATGAATATGTAATTCAAAAGTGCTAGAGAGAGATTTTATAACATAGAGTTTTTCTATTTATTTTTGGCGATGTTCTAAATACAGCCCATACTTTGATGTTCCTGTTTTGTTGTATCAATATGCAATCAAAAGCAATGATAACCGTTTACTTGTTCAAATTGGATGGTGTAGAGTATATTGCGAATACGATATTTTTGGTTGTTGGTTTCAATACAGTTGGAGTTTGATAATATCTAGACTTTGTCAGGTTGGTCTTAGAATGGCGGAAGCATCTTGATAGAAATTGTTTTGTGTGTTGAATATTATTTTGAACTTTCTGCTTAAGTATTGAACTATGCTAGTAATAATAAGACAAAAACTGGCAAAAAAAAAAAAAATTAAACCTAACATCAAAGAATATGAAGAGGACGTAACTATCATCTGATGACAAATTCATCAAAAGAAAAAAAAATTAATATTAGAAAAAAAAAAACTTTAGATATCATGTATATAGAAAAAATTATATATAACAAAACACAGGGATTATCTAAGACAAATTGAATCCTGAGACAAAATTTAAAATGAGACTTTTTATTAATAACAAAATTAAATTCACAATAGATGTCGTACTGGCTGACACGACTGGTATTCACCCTGCCAGATCAGTAACCAATACTAAGAGATAGGTGTTTCGTGTCAGGTCAAATACTGACCATTTCAGTGCGTTTCAGTCAATATCATTCAATTTTTCTTGTACTAGCCGATTTTTAGTATACAAGTCAAAATTTTATATTTATATTTTCAGTATATTTTCGTAATTTCTACTTCAATTCTCACATTTGAAGAGTAATCTCTCAACTTTTTTTAATCCTATTTTTTCAAGGACTTAAAATTAATTCCTACTCCTCTTTTCGCGGTGAAAATGAGTGATTATTTTCATAATAATTGGATGGACATATTTTCATAATAATTGGATTGACAACTTAGAAGTATGATTACTTTTTAAAAAGATGTATTTTAACTTTTGAAGACTTGTATTGATGTTATTTTAAAATATAAATTATACATATTATTAATTTATCTATATATAAATTGATACGACACGCTATTAGTATCAAAATATTTCATTCTAGTAATTTAATTAAAACGATCACCGAAAAGATTTTTTTTTTTTTTTTTTTTGATAACCAGAAAATTCATCATTCCCAACAAAACTAGAATACATCAATTGTTATCAAACCATAAGAAGCCGCTTAGAGTCATCAGTACTTCATTCACCACATGGAGACAATCACTCTCTATGATCATTTTTGGAATCGTCAATGGTAAACAAAGCTGAAGACCTCTC
The DNA here is from genome assembly GCA_036898215.1 of Platycarya strobilacea. Lineage (NCBI taxonomy): Eukaryota > Viridiplantae > Streptophyta > Magnoliopsida > Fagales > Juglandaceae > Platycarya > Platycarya strobilacea. The sequence goes on along the minus strand of CM072547.1, from coordinate 39,276,021 downwards.
AAAACAACAATGGACTTTATTGTGGCAGCTTCATCAACGGCATCCTCATGTTTACTCGCAGCCACCACCACTTAACCTCTACTATCTCGCAAAATAATTCCCACTCCAGCTTGTTTTAGATCTGCAAAAATTGCTGCATACACATTAATTTGAAGAAATTCATCTGTCGGAGCACTCCATTTAGACAAGTTATGATACTCCCTGGCACTTGTTGCTTGCACTTCTGAAAAGGCTTTACACAGAGGAACCAATATATGCAGCTTTATCTGGCTGTAATTGCCCATCTGCATTTGATTTCTTCGGTACCATAAACTCCAACAAATAACAAAAAATTGAAGTAAATCAGCATCACTATACTGGCGCAACAATATTCTCACAACATCCATAAAAAGCAGAGAACAATCAAAGGCAAATAAAGATGAAAAAAAATTCTGCCACAAGGATTGAAATGAAGAGCAACGTAGTAAAGCATGACTAACATCCTCTTCATAAACATGGCAAAAACAACAGTGAACCCCCACATTAATCCTATTCTTCCTTAAATTCAGTAACGTTGGCAATATATCCTTACAAGCCTTCCAAGCAAAGGTTTTAATTTTCTATGGAATTTTCAAATGCCAAAGCCTTCTCCAAAGAGCTCTATCTTGATCTGCCATTGAATTTTCCCCTTCAGATCTTTTTTCAGAGTTGTATATCAGCTTGTATGCACTTTTAACTATCAGCTTACCACTTATTTCCATATCCCAGATCCATTTGTCCACACAGTGAGTCCCTGGCAGCCTTACTTTTAAAATATCCTCAGCTACATTTGGATTAAAGGTAGCTCTAACCAGCTGTACATTCCAATTTTTTGAAACAGGATCAATCAAGGTATTTACTGAAGCTTCCTCATGAACATCCACTCCATGTCGACCATCCAAAGCTGGCTGTAAAATTCGGCAACCAGGTAACCAAGGGTCCTTCCAAATCTGCACACTGTCACCATTACCAACCCTCCATCTACACCCTTTCATAAGCCATTTCCTTGCTTCAAATATCCCCCTCCAAGCGTGTGAAGGATTAGATCCTAAAGAAGCTTGGAAGAAATAACAATTAGAAAAATACTTGGCTTTAAAAATTCTTTACAACAAAGAGTTCTCATTATGCAATAATCTCCATGCTTGTTTAGCAAACAAAGACATATTGAACATATGCAAATCCCTAAACCCCATCCCCACTCTAGATTTGGACTTGCATAATTTTTTCCAACTCAACCAATGAATTTTCCTCTCATTGCTTCGTTGACCCCACCAAAACCTCGCCATCAATCCTTCGAGTTCATGACACAGAGTATAGGGCAGCATAAAACAAGACATAGAATAAGTGAAGATAGAAAGTGCAACCGATTTGATTAGAACTTCTCGGCCTCAATGAGAAAGTAGTTTACCTTTCCAGCTTTTCATATTAGACCAAACTCTTTTCTTAATATCCTCAAAAGCATGTTTCTTATATCTTCCCACAAAATTAGGGAATCCAAGTATCTATTATACTGTTGGCAAGAGTTAACACCCCACATTTGTAGCAACTCTCTACACTCATTAGCAACCACATTTTTAGAGAAAATCATAGTAGTTTTCTCTTTATTTACCTTTTGCCCAGATGCCAATTCATATTTTTTCAATAAACCCTGAAGAAATCTAGCTGCCTCAGCATTAACATATAGAAAATTAAACTGTCATCCGCAAAGAGTAGATTTGTAACCATTGAGCCCCTCTACACACCTTCACCCCCACCAGCTCTCTCTTTAAGTCTGCATCTTTTAATAAAGTAATTAGATCTTCCGTACAAAAGAGAAAAAAGTAGGGGGATAGAGGATACTATTGTCTAATTCCCCTTGTTGGAACAATGGGTCCATGAGACTCCCCATTAATTAAAACTGAAAAAGAGACAGTTCTTATGCAAACCATGATGAGACTCACAAAGCTAGCAGCAACATGTCCAATTTAAGAAGCTCCACTCAACTCGGTCATACGCTTTACTCATATCCAATTTAATAGATATAAAGCCTCTTTTACTCTTCCTTTTATTTCTCAGGAAGTTAACAATTTCATATGCAGACAGAACATTGTCACTGATTAATCTACCCCCCACAAAAGCACATTGAGATTCTTAGATAATAGAAGCTAAAAAATCCTTCAATCAATTCACTATAACTTTACTACCAATTCACAAGTTTTCTTTTTTGGGATTAAACTAATAAGAGTATGATTGAGTTGAGGTAGAAGCTGACCTGAATTAAGAGTATCCAGCACTACCATTGTTACTGAACCACCAACAATGTACCAATAAGACTGGAAAAAACATGCCGACATGCCATCAGGTCTCAAAGCTTTAGTAGGCTGCATTTGATCCAAAGCCAGCTTCACTTCAGCAGCTACAAAAGGCTTAGTCAACTCATCATTCATCTCTACAGTAACTTTCATTTCAACCAAATTCAAAACAACCTCTTGATTCCCCTATGTAGTAGAAGAAAACAGGTCTTTGAAAAAATCAACAACCAGCTCATCCCTTTTAGCCCCTTCATGCCAAATACCCCTTGCATCTTTTAAGTTCATGATCAGATTTCACCTCTGTCAAAAGGAAGCCTTTGAATGAAAAAATCGTGTATTCTGGTCTCCCTCCTTAAGTTCATGAGACCTTTGCCTCAACATCACCTTTTCTCTGTCTAGCCACAACTAAACTTCCTTTCTAGCACTTTCCAGACCAACAGGATCGGGATTAAACTCATCAAGCACTTGCTTCTTATCTAAATTTTTCCTTGCATCATTCAACTTTCTCTTAACATGCCCAAAGGAAACTTTGTTCCAAGCAGACAACTCTTCTCCATAGTCTTTAATAAGCTTTGAGATACATTCCATATTCTGGACACTACTGCTTGGGCGCCAAACTTGTTCTATAATCCTTTGATATTACTCCTCCCCAATCCACATAGCCTCAAAACCAAAAGACTTCTTCCTCTGTCGCTTGTCCTCAAAACTAACAGTTTCAAACACCACTGGTAAATGATCAGAGTAAGCATTGCTTCCATGGGAAGTAACAGCTCGAGGAAAGAGATCAAAAACCCTGTTATTTCCAAAAAATCTATCAAGTCTCTCAAAAACACTGGCAATACCCTCCCTTTTATTCCACCAAGTAAATTTGGGTCCTTTGAAACCCAAATCTCTTACATGACAGTCGGTAAGCACCTCTCTAAAAGCATCAATTTGAGCTAGAGACCGAGTTCTCCTCCTGCCCCACCCCCCCTCTCTCCGTTTTTCAGAGATATGCAAGTGTTCATTAAAATCTCCGCCCAATAACCATGGAATGTCCTCAAGAGAGTGGAGATTTCTAATAAGATTCCAAGTATTAATCCTATTAGAGGTCGCATGATGCCCATAGATACCTGTAAAACGCCACTCTTGCAAATTCTCCATTTTAAGATGAACATCAATATGGTGCCTCGAATAGGATTTAACAACAACATCAACAGCAAAGTTCCACAGAAGGCTTAATCCACCACTACGACCAATAGCATCAACCTAAAAACAACATGGAAAGCCTAATTTAAATTTACACAAATCCATACCTCGAGCCAGTAATTTTGTCTCCTCCAAGAACACCAAATTGGGACCTTCCCTCCTGAATAAGTCATACAGAGCTCGAATTCCATGTGGGTTTCTAAGCTCATGGGAATTCCAACAAATGATCTTCATGGCTGTCAGCAAGGCTGAACTTCAGCCCCTGCCAATGAAACAATGGGAACTTCATGAAGAATGCAAATCTGATCTTTCTTAGAAATGATCCTTCCTTCTTTCATCTGAACCTCTTTAAAGGTAGTAGTGGAGCGTAGGGGTCGCAATATGTCACACGACCCGTTAACTCAATACGAACACGACATGATAATAGCGGATTAGGATTTAGTCTTAAAGGGTTTCGGGTCAAAACGGGTTGACCCGTTATGACACGATTGCTTAACGAGTTTATAGTGGGTTAACCTGTTTTGACCCACTATGACACGTTATGACATGTTAAGAAAGTTAAAATTACAAGTATGCCCTTACATTTAAAGGTAAAATTATTATAATCTTAATTTCAATATTTTTATTATTTATATTATAATTCATACTTGTAGTTAGTATTATAATTTTTTATAAATATTGTGATTTTAACATTTGTATAAAATTATGCTAAGTTTAATTAAGCCAAACAAATTAATTTTGGACATATTTAACATATTTACATAAACAGGTTGAAACGTATCATATTTTGTCATGTTAATTTATTTCATAATATTCACTAATGGATCATAACGAATTAACACGTCACGATACATTATATTAACGGATCGTATTAGGATTTAAGATTTTGACACGATAAACTTAACGGGTTGGGTTAGGGTTGACCTGTATAGTATAATATACATATTTTGACACGACACGAACATGACCCGTTAGCACGATTTGACACCCCTAGTGAAACATCTCTTAGCTTGAAGACGATGGGTATAGGGGGTTAGGGATTTCATAGCACGAGACGGACGACCTTCTTTCCTTCTCCAAAAAGCTCAAGACGAAGAGTGTTTAAAAGGGCCATCAGAATGTTTAGAGGCCCTACTTACTTTCTCAACAACAGGAACAAAGGCCATAGTTCCCGATCCACTTCCTCGCCATTTGTTGTTGGGCCCTTACCAGAAGATTGGCCCAAAACCCGCATCATAGAGGCCTTCTCCCCATCTACATTCAAATTACAATCCCAAAACTCAAGCCTCCCGGTATCCCCTTTGTCAACTGCCATATCAAGAGCATTAACTCCCTTCTGTAACTTCTGCGAAGTATCCGCCAGAATTGAAACCTCCACATCTTCCGCAACTAATGGCTCCCTACTAGCCTCAGTATCCGTTACTGGTTTTGGTGCACATCCGTTGGAGAAAGAACGCTGACCATCGTCACCATGAGCAGCCTCCGTTGACGGTTTCCGTCTACTTATCTGCTCTGGCACAGGGCTCCCTTTTCTGACACCACATAACCATTGACCATACGGGAGATTACATTCTAAGAAAAATTCTTAGTTGCAAGCTCGCAATCCCCAAGCACATGCCCTATCCGACCACATATGTAGCAAAATTTCAGTAGGCGTTCATACGTGAATCGAACCCAGTAAGGAACATTGAATCCCAAGCATACAAGCGTTCCTCAAAGAAGAGGTTTTGAGATATCCAAACAAGCTCTCACCCACATGAACACACCCCATTCACATTCCCCTTCAAACAAATCAACATCCAACACCTCTCCCAAAGAAGTAGCAACTCGACGACCAATCTTCTCGCTTCTGCCCCCTAAAGGCAAGTCAAAGATGCGCACCCAAAATAAAGCTTCCGTCAATTGGATTTGGTGCAATTGAAGCAAACCTTCAAACTTCTTTACTAAGACCAACTGCTTATCAAAGGACCAAGGCCCATCTCAATTGATTCAATCTAAGTCCTTGGTCTCCTCAAATTCGGCAATTAGAAATTTAGACCCCAAATCTTTCAAGCACAAAGCCTTAAGTGGTTGCCAAATCTTCCTCAAAACCTATATAAAAGCCCCGTTGTTGTAGTGTTTAGAAGTAAGCAGTTGCACCATTAAACATTTCTCACCACACACAAGATTTTCCAGAAGAGCATCATCATCCACAAAGATGATTTCTTGTTCCATCTCCGTCAGAGACAACTTTCCATACGATACTGTTGGGAAATAGCCAATGAACAAACAACAAAAGTATGAAATAAACTGCAGCAGATGCAACAATAAGAAGTAAAACAGTAAACAACTAAAGAACACAGCGATTTAAGTGATTCAGCTTAAAATGAGCTTACATCCACTGTGGGGTTGGTTTCAAAACTTCACTAGATCAAATGGAGGTTACAGAGAGAGAATCAAAAGATTCTTACAAAAGGAAACACTCACCTCACGTGTATACACTCAATCCTCACAAATTTCACTCAATATAGTGGAGAAATGGAGAAGAAATGATTAAGGGAGAAGCTTTGTTCTTCAGGTGGAAAAACAGAGGCCGCTGCTTCTGCGTTCGTTTGTTCGCGCAAAATGACTTCGCGATATTTATAATGTGCGATCTTGCTCGAGCGAAACTTACTCTCGCTCGAGCAAGGACTTCTAGGTCAAATTTTCTCAATAGCAAACGGACACCTGGCAACTCATGGCACTTCGCTTGAGCGGGATGTCGAGCAACAATTGAGCGAAGTCACTGCCTGATCCTCGCTTGAGCTGGATGTTGAGCAAGGGTCGAGCGAACTCTCGGGTTGAAGTAAGTCTGGAAGTCTGGAAGTCTCGCTCGAGCAGCGCTCGAGCGAGGGTCGAGCGAAACAGGGCTGAGGCGTGTATTCACAAGCCATACTCAACAAATCTCCACCTTGACTTGAATACTTAAAAAAAACCTCATAAAATCCAGATCAACCCAAGAATAAAAAATGCAGTATCTGAAGAAACTAACCCCATCTGAGTTCCCTAAGGAACCTGGAAACCCCGAACCCTTATCAAGTCCAAACAAAATTTGAACTTGTATACTGCAACTAGCTTGGTCATTATATTTGCTGGATTTTCTAAAGTAGCAATTTTCTGAATACTAACTGTACCATATGCAACTACTTCTCTGATAAAATGATACCTGACATCAATGTGCTTCGTCCTCTTATGATATATTTGATTTTTAGTCAAATGTATAGCACTCTGGCTGTCACAAAACACTGTCATCTCTATCTACTGAAGACCCAAGTCACCGATCAGCCCCTTTACCCAAATGGCCTCTTTAACAGCCTCAGCTGCTACCATGTATTCTGCCTCTATAGTTGATAAAGCAACAGTTAATTGAAGTGTTGCTTTCCAACTAATAGCAGAACCACACAATGTGAAAATATAGCCTGTCAATAATCTTCTCTTGTCTAAATCTCTATCATAGTCAAAATCAACAAAACCAACAACAATAGAATTGAGATCTACATCTCTATCAAATATCAAGCCCACATGCAAGGTTCCCTTCAAGTACCTCAAAATCCATTTCACTGCCTGCCAGTGAGTTCTACTAGGTTTAGCCATATATCTGTTAACCACACTCACTGCTTGTGAAATATCTGAACGGGTACACACCATGGCATACATAATGCTACCCACAGCATTAGAGTAAGGAACATTTGCCATGGACTGTTCCTTCTCATCTGTCTGGGGAGATAAGGAAGCTGAAAGTTTAAAATGCAATGCCAGCAGCGTGCTGACAAGTTTGGAGTTAGATATTCCAAATCTGTCTAGAACCTTCTCTATATACTTTCTCTGGGACAAGTATAACTTCCCAGCTTTCCTATCCTTATGGATTTCCATTTCCAATATTTTCCTAACATCACCTAAATCTTTCATCTCAAACTCATTTTTAAGTTGAGTTCTTAACAAATCAACTTCAACCATGCTTTTAGCATCTATAAGCATATCATCAACATAAAGTAATAAGTGAATAAAAGACTTATCAGACAATTGCTTATGATACACACAACAATCATAATTACTTCTCAAATAACCATGATCAATCATAAACAAATCAAAACGTTTATATGATTGCCTAGGCGACTGCTTCAACCCATACAAAGACCTCTTCAGTCTGCATACATAGTCTTCTTTACTTTCAACTGTGAACCTCTCTGACTAACGCATATAGATAGTTTCTTCAAACTCACCATGTAAGAACACTGTCTTCACAACAAGCTGCTGAAACTCCAGATCATACAAAGCCGTGATGGCTAGTAAAACTCTGATTGAGCTGTGTTTTACCACTGGAGAGAACACTTCATTGAAGTAGCCTTTAGCAACTAAACGAGCTTTGTATCTTGCATCAGACTGGATTCCCTCTTTTCTCTTGAAACCCCACTTACAGCCCACAATTTTGGTCTTCGCTGGTAACTTAACCAAATCCCAGGTTTGGTTCTTGTGAAGAGACTCAATCTCTTTAGTCATCGTTGAACACCACTGTGCAGACTCAGTACTCTTCAGAGCCTCTGAGTAAATGAAAGACTCCTGCCCCACAATTTCTTCTGCTATAGCGAGTGCATAACTAATCATGTCTGCATTAGCATATCTCTGAGGTGGTCTGATCTGTCTCCTCTGTCTACTAGTAGCTATACTGTATTGCTCCTCAACTGGTGCCTCAATCTCTGATTCAGAATCATGCTCATCAGCTATAGCATGATCCTGAGTCTCAGGTGGTGTCTCATGTGAAGCCTGCAACTCCACCTTCTTTCCTATAGACATAAGAATCTGATTTCTCGGATTAAGCATAGACTTTTCATCGAAAACTACATCTCTGCTTATCACAAACTTGGGTGACTTAGGATCAGTACACCACAATCTATATCCCTTCACCCCAGAAGCATATCCCATGAATATACACTTCTTTGCCCTAGGTTCTAGCTTACCATCATTCACATGAAAATAAACAGGACAACCAAATATCTTCAAATTCAAATAATCAGTAGGTTCATCAGACCATACCTGATTAGGTGTCTTCAACCCAATAGCTGTGGCTGGAGAGCAGTTCACCAGAAAATAGGCTGTATTGATTGCTTCTGCCCAAAAGTCCTTAGACAGCCCGGTATTGGAGAGCATACTACGTGCTTGTCTTTAGACACTCCATTTTGCTGTGGAATGTATCTCGCTATACGGTATCTGAAAATTCTTTCATTCTTGCAGAATTTATCAAAGTCATTGCCGCAAAATTCCATCCCGTTGTCAGTTCAAAGCCGTTTAACCTTCTTACCAGTCTGATTCTCTGTCAGAACTTTCCACTGCTTGAAGTTCTTGAAGACATCACTTTTTAGTTTCAAAAAATAAACCCACACTTTCCTTAAGTAATCATCAATAAATGTAAACAAGTAATTAGCTCCACCTTTCGATGGAACTGAAGACAAACCCCAAAAGTCGGAATGAATGTAGTCTACTGTACCTTTTGTTCTGTGGACCCCTGTAACAAACTGAACTCTGCTCTGTTTGCCAAATACACAGTGCTTGCACAGGTCTAGTTTGCCCAAATTCTGATTTCCTAACAGTCATTGCTTACTAAGGATAGACATCCACTTCTCACTCATATGGCCCAATCTCATGTGCCATAGTCGAGTAACATCTGACTCTGACTGATCAGATTCTGAAACTGTAACTTCACCGCTGACAGTACTTCCCTGGAGGAAATAGAGACTATCTTTCAGGTCTCCCTTCATAATAATCATGGAGCTTTTGCTGACCTTCAGAACTCCACCTTGTCCCGTGTACTTCAAACCCAAAGAATCAAGGGCTCCCATGGAGATAAGATTCTTTTTCAAGTCTGGAATGTGCTGAACATTAGTCAGTGTCCTAACTATTTCATCAAACATCTTGATCTTCACAAAACCTGTTCCCGCAATCTTGCAAGCTGTGTCATTCCCTAACAAAACAAAACCATTGTTGACTGGTTCATAAGACATGAACCAGTCCCTTCTGGGACACATATGGAAAGTGCAAGCTGAGTCCATAACACACTTGTCACTGAACCGACTATTCGAATCACTGATTGCAAGAACCACATCAGAGTCATCAGATTCATTAGTAGCATTGACGGCATTAGAGGAACTTGTGGATTCCTCCTTCTTCTTCAGCTTCGTACACTCACTCTTGTAGTGTCCAAACTTCTGACAGTAATAGCATTATATATTTTTTTTGTTGGACTTGAACTTTGATTTCCCCCGGAACTTTCCTTTGCCCTTCTCTGAACCCTTCTCACTGGATCTTCCTCTGTTGGAGGTATCTTTGACAAACAAACCACTGGCTTGTACTTCACCACCTTTATCATACTTACTCCTCAACTCCTTCGAGTTCAAAGCTGACTTCACATCTGCTAAGGAGATAGTATCTCTTCCATAAAGCATAGAATTTACAAATTCTCAAATGAGGCAGGTAATGAACACAACACAATTAAAACTTGATCTTCATCATCAAGCTTGATATCAATATTTTTAAGATCCATAACAATCTTGTTAAACTCATCTAAGTGTTCAGTGACTGATGAACCCTCAGTCATTTTGAGCGTATATAACCGTTGTTTTAAATACAACCGGTTAGTGAGAAACTTCTTAATATACAAGCTCTCAAGCTTATTCTAGAGACCCTCAGTGGTCTCCTCCTCCGCTACCTCTCTCAACACTCCATCAGACAAATACAGTAAAATAGTACTATATACCTTTTCTTCATCGTCCTTAGACGGTACAGGAGAATCTGTCATCCTTTCCTCTAGAACTTTGAATAACCCTTGCTGGCGCAACAATGCTTTCATCTTCTGACGCCATAAGCTGGAACTGTTCTGACCGTCAAATTTCTTAACTTCAAATCTTGTTGTGGCCATCCCTTTAAATATTCACAGAGCCTGAAAGCTCTGATACCAGTTTGTTGGGAAATAGCCAATGAACAAACAACAAGAGTATGAAATAAACTGCAGCGGATGCAACAGTAAACAACCAAAGAACACAGCGATTTAAGTGGTTCAACTCAAAATGAGTTTACATCCACTGTGGGGTTGGTTTCAAAACTTCACTAGATCAAATGGAGGTTACAGATAGAAAATTAGAAGATTCTTACAAAAGGAAACACTCACCTCACGTGTATACACTCAATGCTCACAAATTTCACTCAATATAGTGGAGAAATGGAGGAGAAATGGAGAAGAAATGATCAAGGGAGAAGCTCTGTTCTTCGGGCGGAAAAACAGGGGTTGCCGCTTCTGCGTTCGTCCGTTCGCGCGAAATGACTTCGCGATATTTATAATATGCGATCTCACTCGAGCAAAACTTACTCTCGCTCGAGCGAGGACTTCTAGGTCAAATTTGCCCAACAAAAAACGGACACCTGGCAACTTGTGGCACTTTACTCGAGCAGGATGTCGAGCGAAGTCACTACCTGATCCTCGCTCGAGCTGGATGTCGAGCGAGGGTCGAGCAAATTCTCTGGTTGAAATAAGTCTGGAAGTCTCGCTCGAGCAGCACTCGAGCGAGGGTCGAGCGAAACAGGGTTGAGACGTGTATTCACAAGTCATACTCAGCAAATACATCTAGATCTTCTTCCATACCAAACTCTCTATACCTGCAGTGGGCAAGATATCAAACCTCTACTCGTAGTGGTAACTCCCGAAATGATATTCAAAACTTTGATAAGGATATCATTACCCTTTTGTAGTTCGATCAAACTTATAATACTCTACATGACATTTACTATATGTGGCGAACCCCGATCTCATAGATATAAGAGTCATAGTTTTGAATTTTGTTATGTTCGGACTAGAATTTTTTGTTCCATGTAGTATCTGGTTTACTATTACACATAGTTTTTGTTTTGCTCTGAATTTCGGCCCATTTTGATTTGTTTCGGCCATTCTGATTGGAATTGGCATTTCGGTCCCAATTTCGTTTCCAATTATTTTATAATTTTTTTTTGCATTTGAATGACATATTTTAAAACTTCAAATCTAGATGATATTTAATTAATTCTAAAATATAATGTGTTTGTATAATTTTTTTTTTTGTAACTTTAAATATTTCCACCCATTCTCTCTTTTTTTAAATATTAATATTTTTAATAATTTCTCTATTCTATTTTTTTTTTCCTTTATTTTTGTATCTCCACTCAAGTTTTTATTTTTTTAACATATATTTATTTTGTAAACCTTCAATTTTTCCATATATATATATAAATATATATATATATATACACATACATATATACGCATATACACGGTACATATTTATTTTATTAGTTGTTAATTTATATATACATATGAATATTTTATATAATATATAATGAATCCCAAAAAGGTATTCCAGTACTGAAATATTTTATTTGCAACCTCCGGTGTATTCCAGGAGGCTTAAACTCGAAATGGATCATACTCAGTGTCACCCATCGCCACTAGAGGCGACGGGCTGCAACCAAGGCCGAATGTCCTTAAAATTCATCTCTATTTTATTTTTTTTATTGTATTTTTTATTATGTTTTTATTTTTTTATTGTATTTTTTATTATGTTTTCTTCATTTTATTTTTTTATTATATTTTTTATTATATTTTATTTTATTTTAATGTATTTATCATGAAAAAACAACCCAACTACGGTTGGATTGCTTTTGACACTAGAAGCAGCCCGAGCGTCTGTCATATAATCTCCCCAATAAGTATGAGTGGTCATCTTCAGTGAACAATCTCCGCATGATGCCCAACACACACACACACACACACAGAATGTGACATCCGACAGGTGCTAGGGAACAAGATAAGGGCCTTAGGGCCACCCTAAAAACACATCGTTTGGTGCTTTTAACATACAAATAGCCTAAATACGAGATTTTAGTTGATTGAACATTTGGGGAACAAATTAACAATTTTGGATTTTTTTGTATTTCTTCTTATTTAAAAATATAGGATTTTTCCAAAATAGTACTAATTCAAAATCAAGAATTATCTTCTTGTTAGTTATCATAGTAATTCAAAAAAAAAATCATAATCATTGGACTGATAATATTTTAAAAAAAGTTAAATGATTATTAAAAGGATTACTAATACTTTTTATCATTTAAAAGTTATTTTAGTAAGAACGTCTTTTATTTTCTAAAATCAACATTGCAATTCTAGCTTTTGAAAAGAATATAATACTATGTTTAACTTCAAAAATGAAAATAGTCTTTGAATTTGAAAAGTAATATTTTTATTACTATTAAGTTATCCTTTAAAAAAATAATCATTTTCTTGTAATTACAATTGTCTCAAGTGTAATTATAATTATTTGTTGTTGTATAAATTTATGATTATTTTTATATTTATCATAATTCTTGCATAATATTATTATATATATCATAGGATTAATTCTCTGTTGTGAATGACCTATTAGCAAGGTTCCCTCTATTTCTTGGTACGATGTGGGAGGATTCAGGATGGGGTCTTAGGCGGCTTTTCTAGTTTATTTTGATGAGATGTATGGTGAGATATGTATAAACGCAAATGCTTGAGATATGGTATTTCAGTAAAATCAAAGATGAGGAAAAATATTTTAAACTTTTTTGAGGTTGACTATGTTTTTGTATTCGCTTATGTCTCCCAAGTTTAGAGGTTATGAGGAAGAGATTTCGAAGTTTTTGATCATATGATTCTGGACAGCTGTGTTCTTGGCTTTAGTATTTGTTTTGGGTGCTTGGGTTGCGATGGCAGAGCCGTGGAGGACCCGAAGGGAGATAATAGGGGAAGGATGCTATTTAATATTGACGATGATGAATTGGGCCACCAAGATTATGTGTTTCGAAGCTATCTTTTGTGGCCCGTATGTGAGAGGAATTCGTGCACAGGTCTTTGGGAGATTTTTTGCTTTATATTTAATTCAATTCTAAAGGTTTTTTCATGGTGGCTTGGCTCATGTTTTCCTTTGCTACAATGTGTAGGGATTCAATCTTCTAGGGCGAGATGTTTGGAAGACAAGAATTGATGGGTTTGGTTGACAGTCCAAGATCATGATACTATCTTGGTGCAGTCTCTGTCATTTGCCAATGTGTTGGTGATGGTGATGTAAAAGCTCACAAATGGTACGCTTTTTTCCCCATTTTCTCATGGCCAAAATTCTAGTATTTCTGGGTCGTTTTTCCACTAATATTCTGCAAGTGAGGATGGTAGATTAGATTAGAATGACTCTTTGAATGGTAGCATGTGGTGTTATTCTGGTTTTTCTCTCTTATTTTTTGTCTAAGTTTTAGTGATATTGGGCTTATTTGAATACACACTTTTTTTAAGCTTCCAACTTGGTTATGTACTTATCATCTGTTCTCACTCTTTCAAAAGAGTAAATGAAAATGGAAATATCAACAAGACAGTAAATGAAAATGGCATCAAAGGCGTAGTGCATGCTTTAAGAAGTAATAATTACTTACAAGTAGTACTCTTATATTGCTTAGGAGTATAGCCTTAAAGATTTTTCATGGAGCGTGATGTGAGATTAGAGGCAATATATAGTTTCTTGCTCGACTCTTCTTTACAGCCGGAGGGAACTAGCTTGAGAAGTTGAGCGTTGTAAAGGCAAGAAAAGGTCACGAGGCGACAAGTATTCACTACAAGAAAACAAGATTTTTGAGGCGACAAGTATTCACCGCAAAAAGCCCAAAAATAATTGCAAATATCCAATCCCTTCGATTTTAGGAGCGCCGCATGTTCGGCGCTATTATAACTTCGCTTATAAGTTCAATCAGTGAATGAACTAAACCACCGCAAATATAGGGAAATTTCATCGCAATTAAGTCCCACATTTCATGCAAAAATGGCTAAAAAAGTATTTTTGCGGTAATGCATAACTACTGCAAATACCTTGAATTTCACCGCAATAGCCGTTATTTGTAGTGAATTAGTTGTTGCCGAGAAAAAAATAATAGTCTCATGTTATTTTTCGCAGTGAACGGAATTGGCCATAATGACTGTTTGCGGCGAACACCAACCACTGCAATTATCCCTTTTTGATGAAATGTGTCCTTTCGCGTCGTGTAAGTTGCCGCAAATAATCGTATACAAAAATAAAATAAAAAATACGAGCGAAACTGCAGTTTCAAGAGGAAATTTTTACAATACATTATTTCCTTATTTCTTATTAATCTTTTAAGAAAATAAAATTATAAGAGCCTAAATCAGTGGGTGGCCTAAATCAGATCATTTAAATTTGAAATTTCCTTTTTACCCCTGTATGGCCAAATATATCTAACAATTTTCACAATCAAATTTATTAGATATCAATCGTGTGAATATTCATAAATATGCAATAAATAAATTATCAAGCATAACACACTAATTGGTTACGAAATGAAACATTTTGAAGAACTCTTCAAAAGTAAAACCCTACGGGACAACCAAACTCAGGAAAGTCATTTTTATTGATTGAAAATCAGTTTACAAGTAAGCTATTCAATTACAAAACCTTTGTCAATTGACTCCCGTACTTGACCGGATAAACAACCCGTTTATCCCTACTGCAGTAGCAGCCAGAACCTCTGACGATCTTCAATCTATGCATTTCCTACTGGAACCTCCAGTGGTTGATCACGTACACCAATCAACGATCTTCTCAAACATTGAAGAAAATCACACTCGCAAGTGTATAAAAATCACAAGGAAAATTCTCCACTAATTTTCCTCTCAAATGACTTTCAAATATATCTAAAATTAGCTCTGGCCAAAATCCCTTCCTAGGGTTACCATATGACTTGATTTAAATAAACAATCCAAAAGTGCTGTTGAAACGCGTCTGCTGACAGGTCATCCTTCATCAGAATCTGTTTGCTGACAGGTTGCTAACGACTTCCGGATTTACTGTTGCAATTTGAATTTTGAATTTGTCTTCTGATTTTATCCTTCCAGATCTCAAAATTCAACTACCCAGCCTCTTTAACAGACTCCCTAGACTCATAAATGAATTCAAAATACTATGGATAAATCCTATAGTGTAAATTACATTCATTCAAAAATCAAAACTTATCCTATTTGAATTCAAATTCAATAATTCAAAATTACAGCTTTAGAGATAAGATGAAATCTTATCCTATTTAAATTCAAATACGCCAACACTAATCCAAACCAATAAAATTTACATTAACAATCTTCCCCTTTGGCTGATTGATGACAAAACATTTTTGATGAATATATATTTCATGTCCCGCTCGGGTTTTCTCCCCCTTCATCAATGCTTCTCCCCCTTAGTATGTGCTGCTGCTCCCACTCACTCCTTACTTTTCTCTCCCTTTTTGTCATCAATTTAGCCAAATTAATGTCATGTATAAGCTGAAATTGTAGCCTCACTTGAGGAATCGGATGAGGGAGGATTTTGCTTTTTCCTTAGTTCTCATCTGAGCACTCACAACCAAAATGTTTGGAAAAAAATAAACGCAAGTTAGCTTTAAGGGAGAACCTGAGTATCAAACTTGCATTGAAATGAAAAAAAAATTCCAAAAAAAATAACCATATGGTTCGGTATCCAGCAAGGTTATCTCAACTTGTCATAAACATATATGCATCGATTAACTCAACAACCCAACATTCAAGTCCATACTTCTCATCCAATGCCAATACAAAAACCGAAACCCATATTTCTTAAGGATAGAATCCGAATCTTAGAATGGAAAAATCAAGATTAAAGTTAAAGTGACTTACCTGGATGCTGAGAGATGGAAGATACTTCTTAAGCGTAGTCCAAAATCACGCAAAAACTGTGTGAGATTTTATAGAACTTGGGACTTAGGGTAGCATGAGAAGTGGAGCCTTAGAGCACCAAACAGTCTTGCATGCGATATGGGTACTAGAAGGTCTAACGCACTAGGAATGGGCAACTAAGGTTACTGTGAGTCACTTTAAGTGACCAAACACTTGGCCACGTGTTGTGACCTTGCCGAGACCTTTCTTTGTGTCCCACCGGGACTTAGTTACAAAATAGAACAATTAGATCACTCCCATATAAACCTCACGAAATCTTAAGCATTGATTCTCAAAGAATGTCTCATATGTACTTGTAAAACCAAAAACTTGACCAATTTTTTTTTTCATGTTGGTCAGAAAATAAATTGCCAAAAAAATGTTTATATGCAGATTTTTTTAAAACAAAAACCAAAAACAATGGCAATGAGGCAAGTAGCATAAAGAGATGCATTTAGGTTTAATCAAAGTGCTACTCACCAAATAAATTCAAGACCATACATCATCTTAATTGCAACACCCACAATAGATTTTCACTCCTCGTAAAATCATAAAAGTCAAGGTTCATATGAGTATGTGAGTGAGCAACTTATGAAAGGTAGCAACTTTTTCTTGATGATTTTATTCCATAAATTTTTTTTTTCATGAATTCCCCTTGTTTTTTTTTATCATCATTTTTAATAGGAATCTTATTTTAAAAGATGCTCCTAAGAGATTGTCACTCACTTTAAGACAAACTTTATGCTAGGGCCTAGATACATAAGTGT
Source organism: Platycarya strobilacea (assembly GCA_036898215.1). Taxonomy (NCBI): domain Eukaryota; kingdom Viridiplantae; phylum Streptophyta; class Magnoliopsida; order Fagales; family Juglandaceae; genus Platycarya; species Platycarya strobilacea. The sequence goes on along the minus strand of CM072547.1, from coordinate 39,258,970 downwards.
CTCCTCCAAACACTTTACTTGCATAGCCCCTTTTTGATTCATTTTTATTGCTCATCTTTTTCCACAATGATAGGAGCAATGATTTTTTCTATAAGAACTTCCAAGATTAGATCCGTGTAGGATGTGAGTCTTTTTCCACAATGAATTTCACACCGACTTTTTCTATATAGATCAACAAGTGGTGTTTGGCAATGGGAGACATTTTTCATACTTGTACTAGGTTCAACTAGTATTAGTCAATTTAAAATTTGGACTCTCTCTATGATGAGCATCTCAATACACTTATTCAGCCCCCCTTCTTTTTTTTTTTAATCAAACAAAAGTACATTCACATAAGTTTCTCACAGTATATTAAGAGTGAAACTTTACCATGACGACCCATAGGGTTAGGATGCACGATGTGGGATGCACAACACAAGAATAGTGCATGAGTGCAAGGATTTATAAAGTGAGTATCAACATGTTCAATTCCTTCAACACACCATCAAATATGCACTCTACATCATTTATCCAAAAAACACAATTTTTTTTTTAATAAAAATTAGGAAACCAAAACAAAATAAACCAACCAAAAAAAATTCAATTTAAATATATATATATAAACCAAACGAAACACAATAAAAATACATGTCCTATACTAACGATATGCAAGAAATACAAGAACTTGCATGTGGTCCTATAAACTAACGTGGTACGACATACTTTTTGACCGCCCATTTTGCCTTGAGATTTGGCTTGTCCTTTCCATTCTTTTGAATACACAGCCTAACCAATTCACCAAGCTTACGACTTACAAAATTAATTTGTTGGCCCATCTCATCAACTTGATTTTGTAGGCTATTTTCACTCATATTCAGACTTTCTCCAATTTTTATTTTCTACCCTTGAGACACATTAAAACAATATGGTCTTATATGCCCAACAATTCCATAATTATGACAAGTAGGAGTAAACTTACCTTCATACGTACCTTTCTTCATCATGGTTAATGGAGAATTTTTGTACAAATTTCTTGAGTCGCCAGCCTTCGGCATGGGAGGATTGTTGTGGTTTTTCTTTTGACTTTCCTTTACAAACATATTACCTTTAGAGCTCGACGCAGCGGATAAGGGTATTTTTTTTCTTTTTCCTTTAGAAACCACATATCCTAATCTCATCTTATCACTGCTTGGTTTTTGAAACCTCAACATTTCATTTAATTTTTGGGTTGCTGAATTTTGTTCACACTCTTGAAAATTTTTCAATTTTTGTTCTATTTCAACCTTTTGATTTTTTAGTATCAACACCTCAACCTCAAAAACTTTTACAGCTTCAATCAAAATATTTTTCTCATTTTCTATAGTTGTAAGGTTTTTACACAGCTTTTTGTTGAGTTTTTTCAACTTGACTACCTCTTCATACACTTCATTATAAACATCTTGAACACTAAGTTCTTGGTCAGCATCAACTAAAGTAATGTCCAAATCACTAGAAGCACAACTACTTTCAGATTTTGTTAGTGAATTTTCAGTCAAATCATTCACAATAGTAGAAAAAGCTATAAAAGATTTTTCATTATCGGAAGATGATATTTCACTTTCAGAATATGAAGTATCACTAGAGGACACATTTGATGTTTTTCCTTTATTTCTATTGAAGTTAGGACACTCAATTCTAATATGACCATAGCCTAAGCATTCATAACATTTTACCTTCTTATTTTTCTCAACTTTTTCTTTATTCCAATTTTCTAATTCATTTTTCTTTGCTGAAATTTCTTTTGCTCTCTTTTGTTTTTCATTAGTCTTTTTTTTTAAACATAAACTTTTTGAATTTCCTAGCAATAAGAGCTATATCCTCATCATTTAAACTCTTTTCACCACTATTATCATCATGCTTTTCTTTCACAGTTTTTAAAATAATAGATTTACCTTTTCTCGTTTGGGGAAGAGATGATTCATACGTTTGTAAGGACCCGACGAGCTCTTCAACTTTGACTGTATTCAAGTCTTTGCTTTCCTCAATAGTTGTGACTTTTGGTCGAAATCTCTCAGGTAGAGACCTCAAGATTTTCTTCACGACTCTTGAGTCTTCAACTTTCTCTCCAAGATTAAATCTGAATTCACAAGATCATTTAGTTTAGCATAAAAATCATTAAAGCATTCATTTTCAAGCATTTTAATTTCTTCAAATCTAGATGTTAGTAATTGTAATTTAGAATTTTTCACAATCATTATTCCTTCATTTGTGACTTCCAATATGTCCCATACCTCTTTCGCTATCTCACACATGGAGATCCTTTTGAACTCTTCTTGAGATACCGCCATGAAGATAGCATTCAACCATTTGCTATTGAAATTGCTATTATTTAACTCATCTTTCGACCAAGTATCAATACTGGTCTCGGGTTTTTTCCACCCTCTTTTAACGGCATGCCATACTCGTTCATCCAATGACTTTAAGAATGCTCTCATACGTACTTTCCAATACGCATAGTTCTCACCATCAAATTCTGGTGGAATATACAATGATGCAATCTCTACCAAGGAAACGAATCACACTCGGATGAGTGAACCCGCTCTGATGCCAATTGAAATTCCCTTTTTACCCCTGTATAGCCAAATATATCTAATAATTTTCACAATCAAATTTGTTAGATATCAATCGTGTGAATATTCATAAATATGCAATAAATAAATTATCAAGCATAACACACTAATTAGTTACGAAGGGAAACATTTTGAAGAACTCTTCAAAAGTAAAACCCTACGGGGCAACCAAACCCAGGAAAGTCATTTTTATTGATTGAAAATCAGTTTACAAGTAAGCTATTCAATTACAAAACCTTTGTTAATTGACTTTCTTACTTGACCAGATAAACGACTCGTTTATCCCTACTGCAGTAGCAGCCAGAACCTCTGACGATCTTCAATCTATGCCTTTCCTACTGGAACCTCCAGTGGTTGATCACGTACACCAATCAACGATCTTCTCAAACCTTGAAGAAAATCACAGTCGCAAGTGTATAAAAATTACAAGGAAAATTCTCCACTAATTTTCCTCTCAAATGGCTCTCAAATATATCTAAAATCAGCTCTAGCCAAAATCCCTTCCTAGGGTTACCATATGACTTGATTTAAATAGACAATCCAAAAATGCTGTTGAAACGCGTCTACTGACAGGTCATCCTTCATCAGAATCCGTTTGCTGACAGGTTACTAACGACTTCCGGATTTACTGTTGCAATTTGAATTTTGAATTTGTCTTCTGATTTTATCATTCCAGATCTTGAAATTCAACTTCCCAGCCTCTTTAACAAACTCCCTAGACTCCTAAATGAATTCAAAATACTATGGATAAATCATATAGTTTAAATTAGATTCATTCAAAAATCAAAACTTATCCTATTTGAATTCAAATTCAACAATTCAAAATTACAGCTTTAGAGATAAGATGAAATCTTATCCTATTTGAATTCAAATACGCCAACACTAATCCAAACCAATAAAGTTTACATTAACAAAATTTAATAACCATGAAAAATTTCCTAAGAAAGCACTAAATCACCGTCAAGAAAAGAAGTAAGCACTAACCCATTCTAAGAAGCGAATTCAAGACAGGGCTTCACTAAGGCGTATCAAACTCTTAATCTACCTAGGTGTTGCCATTATCACCAGTTGAATTTGCCGGCCAAGCCAGGTATGTATTAAAAGATGTAAAACAGGTTCCAAAATCAGAAATCAAAAGCAATGAATTTATAGAAATGCATAAGAGAAAGTTTCAGTAACAAAAACTATAATCATTATGAATTTTGTAATTTTCCAAGTACGAAAGTACTTGAAAAAAAGACATGATATGATGGGAAAAAGGATGCAAATCACACCTTTCAATACCGTGCTTAATCAAATGTTAATCACACAAGGCAGAGACTAACTTCTGGTTAGTGGTTAAATATAGAATCATGACCATTTTAAAAAAGCTAATTAAACAAACTGTTAAGCAAGCAAACAAAATTTCAGTAGGAGCAATGCATTAACTTTTATCTTTTTGCCACTTTCTAGGAAATTTCCTCTCCTCCTTATCTCAACGTACCCTCAAGTCAACTCTTCAGCAGCTTCGTCAAATTATTTTTGAGTGAATGTGCCTACGAGCATAACTCACATATGCAGTTAATGTAAAAGGTCCAAGACATCTTGAACTGCACTGTGCAAATAGAGATGGGGTTTTACAAATGAACAAGAAAAATAAAAATAAAAATGATTGCAAACAAGGGATATGGTTAGAATTCTTCCGACCTCAGGATTCTCAAAGTGTAATGAAATAATATACTTAGCAAGCCGCCTATCTGTTTGCTCATCAGCCTTGTCAAGAATTAAATAATCAAATCAAACTTGGAAAGGAATTAGAAATATAGTTATCTTTCTAAAATATGGCATATTGTTTAGCTGAGTATTGGCATGCCTATTATGCATGGCAGAAACTGGTTAGAGAGAGTTGAAAGCTGGCATAGAAGAGCCCGTAAATCTTCCAAAGCTGGACAGTTATTGGGTCTTTTACCATTAATTATAACATGGAGACTATGGAGTCGAAGGTGCAAAGCGAGAATGGAGGGCAAAGAGGAATCTTCTCAACAAGTAACTCAGAAAAATCATGAGCCCGTAAGCATGGAGATTCTCTAATAAATGCAGAAATTGATCTTTTAAGGGTGCTGATTGCTGAGTTCAGAAATTGACCTTTCTGTACAGATTCGTTTATTTTGGTCTTTTGCTATGTCGCAATTATTTGACTCTTTCGTTAAGCATGTTTATAGTTGGTTTAAAAAAGAAGGAAGGAAGGATTTCCTTATCTTTGGAAACGTTGATGCTCTCAATTTGTACTTGCAGGGTAGAGGTAATTGGTTGGTCTTTGGTCTTGTATTTCTACGTCTTTATCATTTATTTGTGGTTTTTGTTATTATGGTTGTTGGTTTATTGGTTTATTGTTTTTTAATAAGCTGGTTGAGTCCTTTTTGGTCACTTGGGTTTTGGTTTTTTTGGATATTGTTGTAACCCCCAAGTGATAAGGTTGAAACCACGGTTCTCCTTTGCCATAAGTGAGAACTCTTCAATAAACTTGGGACAGAGCCACTATGTGGATTATATATCTTCATGTCTCCCAAAACAGGAAAAATATATATAGTTCATTCATGTCACTAGCTAGGAAGAGAGGAAGATAGGTCAACAAGCTATAAGACATGATTAGTGTGTATAAAGCTAAATGCAGCCAGCTTACTGAACAAGCATTTATGAAAAGAAAACAATACAAAAGGAAAAAAAAAAAGTAGAGAAACTTTTTCAACAGTGAAAGATAGGAGAAATCCTACTTTGGAGCGCCATTTACCAAATCTACCCAATTTGATTCTACATGTGATCTTCCACATTGACATTCAGACAAAAAGAGATAAATGAAATCTTCCAAGATCTGTCTTGGACAGTAAACACAAAGAACCAATTAGGGAAAAGAATGCTAATTGCTAATAGCAGCCATATTTATTCTAATGTTCCATCATGCATTAACTAATGAAATCATTCTTGATCATCTAATCAACTTGCAGCAGAAAGCATTTACAGAAATAACTATTTCAATTGTACAAGCAAGAGATGTAGCACTTCCCATGTTCAAGAGTAAAAAAATAAACTACAACAACGGATGCCATCAGACATGTTTATGTTTGGTAGAACTGGCAATTTGACAATATGCTTTGGATTCCAAGTACAGAAAGCCACATACCCATGGTTTCCAAGTATTGTAAAAAGTCTTCCTCTTTTGACAAACTCTTAGGCAAAGGATTGTGAATGAAAGTTAGGAGAAAATATGATGAAATGGACAAAGAAAAGAACCTGAGCGAGGTGGAGTATAGTGAAGGAAGCATTGTGATGGTGGAGTATGGTGGAGTGGTGTGTGAAGGGGTTTTTTTATTCCATCCTCAACCTAGAAATTGATCTTGAACGGTGGAGTATGACCAAGAATGAAGAGTTTTTTCTATCCTTAGCTAATTTGGAAAGTTGTATCTAATTTAAAGAAGTTGTAAGTCTCAATGTATTCATATAAATATGTGATCAATGAGAAATGGATGACCAAAACATTTAGAATTAATCTTCACGTAAAGATTGAAACTTCTTCAAAAACTCAACTCTTTTCTTCTTGTTAATATCAGCAATGCTGCCCTATCCTCCCCCTATTGCCCCACCCTATAACTACCCCTTCCTCCTCCACCACCATGCCCTTGCTTTTAACGGTTTCTTCTTCCCAGACCAATGCATAGGCTCACTCAATCACAACCACCAGCTCTTTCTCAATCAAGAATTAGTCTTTCCTAAGTACGTCATCACTAATGGGATAAACATCTCTGCTATGAAAGAACAAGAGCTCCGTGAGGACATATGGATAGACATTTTTGTGCGTTCTGTAGTAGTGGTCTATACTTGGATGGTTCTTTTGTTTGTTGCCATGTAGGAAGCTCTACCCAAATCTTCAAGCTCTCAACAATATATTTGAAAGTGTCTTTCGGTGTTCTCCAGTGTTCATCTAATCCTCAGTCGAGCCCTTCCTTAAATACGCAATATAGTGATTGAGTAGGATTAGGACCCTATTGACGGTATATCTAGTTTTCCAATCTGTTATGTTGCTGACGATTTATCAACATATCTGACTAAAACACTTCTATTAGATGTCTCCGAGTCCAAATATAATTCAATATCTTCATTTAAATCTTGTATCTCAATATCTTGATCTCATCAATTGATCTCCAGACTTGAACATCTATCTAAAACTCTTAAATCTCTCATCTTTGAATTTGAAAGTTATAAGATAAAAGTTATAATACAAATCAAATTTTTATCCTTATTAGATAACCCTTAGAGTCCTATTTAAAACTACATTAATCCAATGTTTAAATTTAAACTCAGATCATCTAATTCTAGCCAATCCGAAATTACATTTACAATTTGAGCTAATTTTATCAAATGTGCTCATAAGGGTACGAGCGTGACTATTTCCTTCATGCCAAAATTCTTAAAAGATCTTTAGCATATTTGGATTGGGAAATAAAAATTCCTTCTTAGTTTGTTTAATTTGAATTCTAAGAAAAAATAATAATAATTCTCCAATCATACTCATTTCAAACTCATTTTTCATTTCTTTAGAAAAATCATAAGAAAGTTTGTCAAGAGTATCTTCAAACACAATATCAGCAAAATAGATTTGAGTAATTAGAAGATAATTACCAGTTTTCCTTAAGAAGAGGATCATGTCAACTTGACCTCTTATAAAATCGTTTTCAAGCAAGTATTTAGTTAATCTTTCATATCATGCTCAAGGTTCTTCCTTTAGTTCAATTTGTTGAGGAGTGATTGGAACTGAAAACTCTTGATATATGCCATGTTCATCACAAAAAGAAGAAAAGCTAGAATTTTCAAATAATTTATCGTGGTCATTGCGAATATGAGAGATTGATGAATCATTCTCTGTTTGCAGGCGTCTGAACAGTTTCTTCACAGGGTCTAAGGTTTCTGATATGTCTCTTAATAGGATAGTCTATGTGTATCTTGAATAGTCATCCACTATGACCATAATGTACTTTTTTTTCCCACCGAGATACTCATTTTTAATAGGATCCATCATATCTATATGTAAAAATTCAAGTGACCTTGAGGTTAGAATGTCAGCAATATTCTAATTGTGATGTGTCTTTGTCTGCTTTCCTTCTGGCAAGCTCCACACACCGTCTTTTTATTTTTTAGTAACTTTGGCAATCCACATATTGCTTCCTTCATAGAGATTTTTGACATATCTCTATAATTAATGTGACCAAGCTGGTGGTGTCATAGTTCAGTTTCATCCATTATTACTTGATGATAACACATAGTGTTCATGAGTGAAACTCCATAACAGTTGTCAGCAATTCTGGTGCCTTTCATTTTCCATTTTCCAGTATAGTTATAGACATTGCATTCGTCCTTCGAGAACTATACAGAAAGATTATCATCACAAAACTGACTTATACTAAATAGGTTTGATTTAAGATCGTTAACAAAAAGAACAATGTGAAGAGTAGCTAAATCAGGAATGTCAACACTTTCCTTTCCTTCCACGGTTGATGTGCTTCCATCACCAAAGGTCACGAATCCTCCATTTAAGGACAACCCACATAGTTTTAGTTATTGTCTTATCCATATTTTTGGAACCAAGTTTTCTTTTATTAGGAAGACAAAATTCAACTAAATCACCAAATTTTTTACTTAGGATAATTATTTGACTACTAAACTTGTCTACCTTAATTTCTAGGCTTTTACCCTCGTTAGAAAATCTGTTCTTTTTTTCTTTTTTTCTTTTCCTTTTTCCTTTTTCTTTTTCTTTTTTTTTTCTTTTCTTAGACTATAACAGTCTGTCCTAGTATGACTATTTATTCCACAAAAATGACACGTAGGACAAACTTACATTTGAACTTACCTGGATGGAACATGGTTGCTTTGCCTTTGCTCACAGTTCTTTTGGAACATCTTCCACTTGACTTCCTTTTATAAAAGTAATATCTTTTGATGAGGAGGCAGCGGATGCATTGTGCTTAGGATCTTTGAAAGTAGTGTATCCCAAATCTGTGTGATCAGAATTGTCTTTTTGAACCTTCAGTAGTTTTATAAGTTTCTGAGTTGCTGTCTTTTCTTTGACTTTCTGACAAACTGTTAGCTCCTTTTCAAGTGCTTCTTGTTGATTGCGCAATCTTGACATTTCTATTTCTAATAGTTTCAGTGCTTCAACCAAATTGTTTTTCTCATTCTCCATTGTGTTTAACTTGTTGTATAGCTTTTTATTTAATTTTTTAACTTTCACAACCTCTTCACATAAATCATCATAAGCTTCATGCAGGCCTAATTCATGGTCAACAATAGCTATAGCAATATCAGAATGACTATTATCACTATCAGTTTTGCTATTATCAGCACATTCATTGACAGACGTAGAGAAAGCAACAAAACAGTTTCATTATCAGATGATGTAATTGAATTTTCAGAGTTAGAATTATCATTCAATGATTTTTTCTTACTTCTTTTAAAGTTAGGACAATCAATTCTTATGTGACCAAAATTAGAACTTTCATGACATTTGATCTTTTCTTTTGACTTGATCTTGTATTTATTCCATTTTTCAAACTCATTATTTTTAACAAAGTCTTTACCTTTGAGGATTCTTATTATTGAACATAAACTTCCTGAATTTCCAGGCTACAAGAGCTAAGTCTTCATTGCTGAAGCTTTCATCATCAGACAAATTATCATGCCCTTCACTAATTTATTTGAGTGCAATGGACTTACCTTTCTTCTGTTGTAGAAGAGAAGATTCATATGCTTGTGGGGAGCTTACCAATTCTTCAACTCGAATTGCATCCAAATCCTTGCTTTCTTCTATGACTGTTACATTTGGCCAAAACCTCTCAGGCAAAGATCTTCGAATTTTTCTCACAACTCATGAATCACTCACTGTCTCTCCAAGATTAAACTTGGAATTCACAATATCATTAAATTTGCATAAAATTTATTAAAATTCTCATCTTATAGCATTTTAATTTCCTCAAACTATGAGGTTAACATTTAGAATTTGGAAGTTTTCACCGTTTTAGTCCTTTCATGTGTGGTTTCCAAAATAGCCCAAGCCTTCTTGACTGTTGCACACATAAAAATTCTCTTAAATTCATTAGGAGAAACTACCATAAAGATGGCATTGAGACCTTGCCATTCCAGTTACAATTATTGGATCGATCTCGGGTCTAGAAATCAACAGGTGCTTCGGGCTTAGTCCATCCTTGCTCAATTGATTGCCAAACATTCACATCCAATTACTTGAGAAACGCTCTCATCCGTACTTTCTAATAAACATAATTCTCCCCAATAAATAACAGTGGTGATGATAGTGCCATCATGGTCAACCAGGGAAACGAATCACACTCAAGATTGAGTGAACCACGCTCTGATGCCAATTGAAATTCTCGTGTTACCCCTAATTTATGAACATTAGGCTTAACAAAAATACTAACACTAGTTAGTAACCAACAATATAATGCATAAAATATGAATTAAAATAAACATAATATTTGGTTACAAAAGGAAACTCAATAAAAAACTCTTCAATAATAAAACCTTATGGGACAACCAAACCTAGAAAAACCAATTTTATTAGATTGAGATATTACAATAAAGTTTTCAGATTACAAAACCTTTGTAACTAGACACCCTTACTAAATAAGACAAATAATCTGTTTGCCTTTTATCGCACTAGCAATCAAAATCTCTGACGATCTCCAATTCATTGTCTTTCCTCTTGGAACTTCTAGTGGCTGAATACGAACACTTTAACTCCCCTTTGGAGTATGGTGCTCTTACTCAAACCCCACAGAATGAGTATCTCGAAAATTTTTCAGTCAAGAATTTTCTTTCACACAGATACTTGAAGTTCTACCCAGATTTTCAAGCTCTCAATAATATATGTAACACCCCGTACTCGTAGGGGGTCACGAAACTCCACCTGTTTGGTATATTCCATCCTCAACTACAAATAATAATAGGTCTCCGACTATATTCAAAATAAAAATATTTTTTCACGAACCAATCCATATAACAATGTCCACCAAGTCATAAATAAAAGAATATGAATAAATCATAACTGAGATAGTTCACAATCTCCCAAAAAGCTTAACGATAAAGAATAACTAACATTCCATAAATCCAATGAAACTAGAACCTAAATAATAAATAAATTAAATTTTGTTTTCTCTCATCTAGCCTATGGCCCTAACAGTTTAAAACTTGGTCAAGACTCTACTCTTGGTCCTCTGATGGAACATCCAGATCATCTGAAAAATATATGAGATAAGAGGGGTGAGTTTTTCCACAACTCAGTAAGCGAAGAACCTATACATGCGTGTAAACATGAGCATTTACCAAGAAATAAAGTACGGAACAAAACAAAATTATGCATAAAAGAAACAAATGATTTTCAAGACAATTTAAATCATAAAGTACTTTGGCATAAACAAACTGAGTATTATCACTATATCAATCAGAGCATCTCACAAAGCAAAGACCATGTTTAACCCCCGTGATAGGGTTGTGCAAATCTCGGTGGCCAAACCAGGCAGAGACAGAGGTGGAACTTTCCCTTATTCGTTCTCGGAGCCCCGAGTGTGCACATAGGAACGCCCACAATAAACCACTTTGTTTCCAAAGTGGGTGCACTCAGAGATAGGAAATTGGTACCAAATCCAAACAGAGCAATTACAGAGCACAGCAGAGCCAAGCAGAGATAAAGTCAAATACTAATCAGAATACTATGCCAAAGATTTTCAGAGTTATTGAAGACACATAAATCCAAACTATTTTCAGAATAAAACTTATGTAAATAAAACATAGTCAACACAATCAAGGCATAATTTTTCTCAGATAGACAAAAATGTTCTTTTCACATTTTAGAAAATAACACAACAAAAAAAAGCTCATGTCTACACAATGCATGCCTGAAATATTTTTCCGTCTTTTATATAAGATTAATGAATAATGCAAACAATCGACTGAGGTTGGTTTTTCTCAAGTTTGCATTTCGTAACCAACAAAAGCACAAATTTTTAAAAGTCAACCTCAGTCCCCTTTTGGTATAAAATCGAGCATACGAACCCCGCTTACCTGACTGCTGTAGTGAAAAATCAAAACTTTGAGTCTCAACGCTAAGAGTTTCGTCACGTATACGTAAAAATAATTCCCTTTATATTAATGACCACTCCAAAGGCCTAAAATCATAAATTATAAATTAACTACAATGTTTGTCTAAAAATTCACAATTTTCAGCAACCTAACAAATATAGTATCGAAACGCTCAACGACTATTTTTCCAAACCCACAAAATTTCAGCAACTATTCATCATTCCAGCTTACCATGTATTTTTCTCAAAACCCCAAAATACCGTAAAAATGATTTCTTCAATACATACCGTTAGCCACCAAACCGAGTATTATTATATGCGTTTCAACAGCACTTCACAAACTACAAAATTTCAACACCCAAAATCATGTTTCCTTCATCCTGTATCAACCCCCGACACGCTCCAAACAACTCATCGACAGCACCAAAACAACAAAAAGAAATTTAGACAACCAACCCTTGAACCTCCACCAAAAATCCTTCAAAAAATGGATTTGGAAAATAGAGAATATAAATCCATAAATATTTCGGTATAGAGAAAGCACTCAACCGTGTATATACATTCAAATAAAAATCAGATTTTCCTCAATCCACACAAGGTTCCGCAACTAATCACCAAAACCCAAAACCACCGCCAACATATCCATAAAAATATGATGCATAATCAACATACGAGCTTCCAATCGGTCTCAAGAAAAAAAATAGAAGTTCTTACCAGCAAATCGAAGGCAACCCGCGCGAGAACAGAGGCCGAGATTGCTTTCCAGCTTCCTCAAAAAATCAACTATAAACAATGAAATTTAACCAGGTTTCTAAGTGAGTAAAACCCCAAATCCACATCTCATTATGGATAGAAGAAATTCGAAATACACTAGGGGATTAAGAGAACACTTACCGGCAAGAAACCAAGCGGTGAATGAAAAACTAGGGCGTTTGGCGCAAGAGAGGAGAGCCAAAATCCCAGCTGTAAATGCCGTAAAATGAGAGGGAAAGAAATAAATTTCCGTTGAGCCTCCTAGAAATCAGAACTGCCAAGGAATCGTGGGGGAGATGGGCGCTGGAAGTGGTAACCGAAGCAGAGGGAAACTGTCGCCAAGGGGAAGAGAAGGAAAAGAGAAGAAGAAAGGAAAAGAAAGAAAGAAAGAAGGAAGGAAAGGGGGCGGGGGTTTAAAATACCTAGGGCGAAAATGACGCCGTTTTGGGGCTGGGGCTGGGCCGGGTCACGGGCTGGCTGAAAGGCCTTGGGCCGGGCCTGACATCCTCTCCCCCTTAAACAAATTTCCGTCCTCGAAAATTACTACAAGAGCTCAAAATCTTCATTGAAGAGGTGTGGGTATTTCTCTCGCATTTCCTCCTCGAGTTCCCAGGAAGTTTCACTGCTTGTATGATTACTCCATAAAACCTTAACCATGGGAATGCTACGATTCCGCAGCATGTGTGCTTTCTTTTCCAAGATTCGCACTGGTTCTTCAATATATGTCATATCTTCCTGAATCTGCAGCGGCTCATAATGAATGATGTGAGTTGGGTCGGGAATATACTTTCTCAGCATGGACACATGAAATACATTATGCACTCCCGCAAGATTTGGAGGAAGTGCTAACTTATATGCCAATGGTCCAACTCGTTCTAGAATCTCAAAGAGTCCAATATATCTAGGGCTCAACTTGCCCCTACTTCCAAATCTCATAACCCTTTTCATTGGTGCTATTTTCAAGAATACTTCATTTCCAACCTCAAACTCTAGTGGACGGCGTCGATTATTAGCATAGCTCTTTTGTCGACTCTGAGCCGCTTTAATTCTAGTTCTAATGATGTCAATCTTTTCTGTGGTTTTCTGAATGATCTCTGGTCCCAGTATTTTTCTTTCACCAACCTCATCCCAATATAAAGGGGACCTACACCTTCTGCCATACAAAGCCTTATACGGTGCCATCCCAATACTAGTCTGGAAACTGTTATTATAAGCAAATTCCACCAATGGTAAGTGTCGTATCCAAGTTCCTTTAAAGTCCATCACACATGTCCTCAACATATCTTCTAAAATTTGAATAGTCCTTTCCGATTGCCCATCAGTCTGAGGATGATAAGCCGTACTGAAGTTTAACTTAGTACCCATTGCCTCTTGTAAACTTCTCCAGAATCTAGAAGTGAAATGAGGGTCTCTATCTGACACAATAGACATTGGTACCCCATGCAATCTCACGATCTCTTGTATATACAGTTCAGCTAGTTTCTCCAATTTATAAGAAACTTTAATGGGCACAAAACGTGCAGTCTTCGTTAAGCGATCTATGACTACCCATATTGCATCTTGTTCGTTTACAGCCCTCGGTAGACCTGTCACAAAATCCATGGATATATGCTCCCACTTCCATTCTAGAATCTGCAATGGCTGTAACAATCCTGCTGGTCTCTGATGATCTGCTTTCACCTGTTAACATGTTAGGCATGGTTCTACGAATTTAGCAATTTCTCTCTTCATACCGTTCTACCAAAAAGACTCTCTCAAGTCCCGATACATCTTGGTACTCCCCGGATGGACTGTGTATAAAGAGCGGTGTGCCTCCTCAAGAATTAATTTCTTCAATGAATCATCTGCCGGCACGCACAATCTGTCTCTAAACCTTAAAACTCCATCCTCAGAAATGCTAAAATCAGCCTTGTCCCCATTTTTAACTTCTTCAACTAGCTTTGTCAACACTGAATCCACTTTCTGAGCTACTTTAATTCTCTCTAACAAATCTGGTTGCACTATTAAACTGGCCATGAAAATGCTTGTATCAGTAGTGATAACCTCAATACCGGCCCTCTCTAAGTCCATTAACAACTGGGGCTGGGTGGTAAGGGTAGCCATTGCTAGACTCAAATATTTCCTACTTAAGGCGTCAGCCACAACATTCGCTTTGCCTAGGTGGTAATTTGTAGTACAGTCATAATCCTTTATTAACTCGAGCCATCTCCTCTGTCTCATGTTTAATTCTTTCTGAGTGAAGAAATATTTCAAACTTTTATGATCTGTATAGATTTCGCACTTTTCCCCATAGAGATAATGCCTCCATATCTTGAGTGCGAATACTACCGCTGCCAACTCTAGATCATGTGTGGGGTAGTTTTGTTCATAAGTTTTCAGTTGTTGAGAAGCGTAAGCTATAACCTTTCCGTGCTGCATTAATACGCACCCCAAACCCAATCTTGAAGCATCACTATACACCACAAAACCACCTCTCGCAGTGGGAACTGTTAAAACTGGGGCAGTCACGAGTCTTTGTTTCAAGGTCTGAAAACTTTTTTCACATTTTTCTGTCCACTCAAATTTGTTATTCTTCCTGGTAAGAGCGGTAAGAGGAACTGCTATTTTGGAGAAACCCTCAATGAATCGACGATAGTATCCCGCCAATCCCAAGAAACTTCTAACCTCACGAACATTCTTCGGTGCCAACTAGTTAACTACTGCTTCTACTTTCCCTGGGTCTACTGAAATACCTTCTTTTGAAACCACATGCCCCAAAAATATAACTGAATCCAGTCAGAACTCACACTTCTTTAGTTTAGCAAACAACCTTTCCTCCCGAAGTGTTCCGAGTACTAGCCTCAAGTGTTCCTCATGCTCCTCCTTACTTTTAGAATAGATCAAGATGTCATCAATGAAGACAACCACAAATTTATCCAGAAATTCATGAAATACTCTATTCATTAAATCCATGAATACCGCAGGAGCATTAGTCAAGCCGAAAGGCATGACCAAAAAATCATAGTGACCGTATCTGGTTCTGAAAGCGGTCTTAGATACGTCTTCTGCCTTGATCTTCAATTGGTGATACCCTGACCGAAGGTCAATCTTAGAGAAAACTTGTGCACCCTGTAGTTGATCAAAGAGGTCCTCTATATGGGGTAAAGGATATCTGTTCTTGATAGTTACTCGGTTGAGTTCCCTATAGTCGTTGCACATTCTCATTGTCCCGTCTTTCTTTTTAACAAATAAAACTGGTGCACCCCATAGGGACACGCTGGGTCGGATAAACCCTTGTCCAATAAGTCTTGCAACTGCTCTTTGAGTTCGATGAGCTCTGATGGAGCCATTCTATAAGGAGCCTTGGACAACGGTGCCGTGCTGAGAGTAAGATCAATCGCAAATTCTACTTCTCGGTCGGGTGGTAATCCGAACAAGTCTTCAGGAAACACTTCTGGGTATTCTCTCACAACAGGAATCTCTTCTAAACACAACTCTTCCTTTTGTGCATCTATCACACAAGCCAAAAATCCTTGACAACCATCTCGCAATAACTTTCCAACCTGAACTGCTGATATGACTGATGGATGTGATCGCACTTTCGACCCCACAAATTGAATTCCACCTCCCTCAGGAGGCTTGAAGATTACTTCCTTTTTAAAACAGTCAATACTGGCATGATATGAAACCAGCCAGTTCATCCCCAAAATTACATTGAATCCAAACATATCAAAAATTATAAGGTCAGCTGGCATTAATCTTCCTTCAACAGTTATGGGGCAGCCACGGAGGATTTTATGACAAGATACTGAATTTCCTGTTGGTGTCGCGACTACTATACTATACCCCAACCTTTCACCTTCCCAAGTGCAAAACTTAGCATAATTCAAAGAAATAAACGAATGCGTTGCCCCAAAATCAAATAACATAGTAGCATCATTAGAAAACAATGGAAGAATGCCTGTGATCACAAAATAAAAAAAAATAAAGACATGCTCCTTCTAGTAACGATCCGCATTGAATACCAAGTTAATCCTAAAAGAAAACGAGAACCGAAAATACCTGTGATCACATCATCCCTGCCTTCAGCTTCTCCTGGTGTCAATGCAAAGACTCGAGCAGGTGCAGTAGGACGCTGATTGTTACCTCGTCCTGTAACTTCATTTCTCTGGGGTGGCAACATACTCAGGTTATTGTTGTTCGGTTGCAGAGGGCAATTCCTGATGTAGTGTCCTGACTTGCCACAACGGAAACATAGTCTTGCCTCTCTTCTGCATTCTCCAGAATGCACTTAGTTACATGTCTTACACTGGTAGGACTGCCGGTTACTCTAGCCTGGTCTATTGCTTGAGCTAGCCCCTTCATTTTTCTTCTTCCACGATCCTTGATTGACGCTTGCATGGTATCCAGATGAGGTAGATCTCTTCCTTTGATCAGATAAAATTGTACTTCTTTGAAGGCTTCTTTCAAACACTGTAGTCTTATTTACCAATTCTGTGAATTTTTTTACTTGGAATCCCACTACTCGCTCAAAAAGCTTCTCGTTCATCCCTTATTCAAATTTGCAACACTTCTTCTCTTCATCTGGAATCAGGTATGCCGCAAAACGTGCCAACTCGGTAAATTTTGCTGCATATTGATGTACTGACATCGCTCCCTGAACTAAGGTGGCAAATTCCATAGCTTTATCTTCCTTAACTGAGACTGGGAAGAAACGCTCTAGGAAAACTTCCTTGAACAGCGACCAACTTTTTATTTCCGTCTTTTCAGCTTCCCTGATAGTCCTTTCAGAGATCCACCACCTTTTAGCCTCCCCGGTCAGCTTGAATGTAGCAAACGCCACATTTTGCTCATCCGTGCAAGGCAAGACACGAAATATCTCCTCAACATCCTGTACCCAATCCTCTGCCAGTATCGGGTCGCCTCTTCCATCAAAAGACGTGGGATGCAACTTGTTGAAATCTTCCACAGTTCAACCCCTTTTACTTGTGGTGCGGTGATGGCTAGATGAATTTTGTGCGAGATCATCAATCAGCTGATGCGCTGCTGCTCGAAGTACTTCAGAAGCTCTTGGATTCGCTTCCCTTTCATTTCTGGCCGCATTCAAGTCCGACACACTTTGCTCACGTCGAGGAGGCATCCTGAGAACACTTGGACTATTAAACACATCGTTCACTAAAACAAATAACCAACTAGCTAAAAAATAAACATCTACAGGTAAACTTAGTAGTCAAAACAAAGTATAGAATACTCCCCAAACAAAAGAGGTACCTACCACAACAAGATCACATGATGCCAAAAATAAAAGACATAAATATATATAACCCCTAACTCTCCGACAATATGAAATCAGCTCACAAGCCTAAATAATTCTACACCTCAAATAATTCCTAAAGTTGGCAATTTCTAGAACCTCAAATTCCTAAAACCTTATTGCATAAGTCTGCAGAATCTTAAACCTTCGCTCTGATACCAACTGTAATGTGGGACTTGAGCCATGCCACCTACAATGGACAGACCCGACGAGGACATCGGGTATTTAAGGGGGGTAGATTGTGATACCCCATATGAGAATGATAAGATAGGTGGTGTATGGGATCCCACATTGCTTGGGAATGAGAAGTTCTAGCTCTTTATAAGGTTCTAATGGGACTCCAATTGTATCATTGACTAGTCCTTTTGGAGTATAGACCATGTGGTTTGGGTCTTCTATTGAGGCGTTACAATATATGTGGAAGTGAGTATTTCGGTGTTCTTAGGTATTCACCTAAATCTCAGTTGAGCCCTTCCTCAAATAGGCTATGCAGTGATTAAGTTGAACTAGAACTTTGCTGATAGTTTATCCAGTTTACCAATCTGTTATGCTGCTAACGATTTACCAACGCATCGGACTAAAACACTTCTATTGGATGTCTCCGAGTTCAAATCTAATTCGATTCTTCATTTAAATCTTGTATCTCGATCTCTTAATCTTATCAGCTGATCTCTACACTTGAACGTCTATCTAGGACTCTTGAACCTCTCATCTTTAAATTTAAAAGTTACAAGATAAGAATTATAACACATATTAAATTTTTATCCTTATCGGATAATCCTTAGAGTCTTATTTAAAATTACATTCATTCAATGTTCAAATTTAAACTGGGATCATCTAATCCTAGCCAATCCAAAATTACATTTACAAAAAACTCACAAATGGTAATGATTCTTTTTACATTTCATGGCGAGGAATTCTTGTGTACGTGTTCATTTTTTTTCATTTGTATATATATTTTGCAGATGGGTAGATTAGAGTAATAACTGATCTTTGAGTTTTGGTAGTGTTATGCTTGATATTGAGCTTCTCTGAATACATTTCTTTTTTCTTCACTTCACGAGCGAGCTAGCAGGTTGGTCAGATTTTTCTTGATATTGGGCTTCAAAGGCATGCTTAAGAAGTTATTACTCTAATTCCAGGATTAGGCAGTTGCAATTCAAGTACTTTCAACTCTGTAGAAGACATTTGGATTAATTCCATAAACACCTATACAGTTATACTAGAGTTGAGAGAATTTATACTGTAGAAGATTTGAGTGCTGGAAAAATTGTTTCTTCTCTTAGAAGTGTTTAGAACTGTGGGATATTGTGGAAGTCATATATTGAAAAGTTTTGAGGTAATGGAGGCTGCAAGATTTTTTTCGTAAGAATTTTTGCGGGAATTCTGTTTTTTATTTCCAGAAATATTGATAAAGTTATTTCTACTTTTGTGTTTTATTATTTTATTAGCATTAGGTGAATGGAACAAAGTCCCTATTAATTATGTGGTTCACAGGTCATCCATAAAGAATTTTCTGCAAGTCCATTTTAGAATTTAGAAAATTCAAGGAAAAATTTTCTAGGACCAATGGCTCTTAGAGTTGTTTGCACCTAAGATTTGAACTTTATACTGGGAAAGTTAGGATACCACTATGATCAAATCTTTTACCATTTGAACCAACTAAATATTTATATTTTATTTTTACACGTAAAGTGATGCAAAATTATGAGGAATCAAATTTGTTTTGAGGTAATTTTCTGGTATTTAAAAGATGTTTAGACTAAAAGTGATTTTTTACTTTTTTTTTTTTTTAATGGGAAATATATTTTATTTGTGAAATATTCATTCCCAAACAATGCCTAGAAATCAGGAATGCCAGATCATTTTCAGGATTTTGATGTTTAGACTCTGGGAGGTTTGGACTTTGGTGCTAATTTCTGTCTTGATGCTTCACTCAAGTACTGTTAATTACTAGGTCAGTTTTATGTACTAATCTTATGCACGAATTTTAAGTGATGAGAAGAAGACTATAGCGTACCTTTTTTTATATAGATTTTCTTAGTACGATACAGCGCCTTAGAGCATGGAGGGAGACATCTTCTTAGTTACGGGATGCACGTGATCAGGTAATTGATAGGTTTTCCGGCCATATTGTACGCATCTTTGTTATTGCAGTTTCTTCAGGAGGGGCGTTGCCATCATTTTTTTCCTCTGGTAATGCACAACCCACTTGTGACACTTTCTTATGATTTTTCACCTATTTTTTAGAGAAAGAAAGAAAAATAATATTTGTAATGTAAACGCCACAAATTCTTTTGAAAAAAATGAGTAATTATAAATATGGAATTAATATCAAAGAGTACTTGTATCCTAGGCGAGCACTACGGAAGGCGAAATGCTTGTTCTATAGGCGAGTATCGCGGTGAAAATACTATGAACCAAGGTTAGCATCTGACATGTGCCCAATCTCTTCATTAAAAAAACAAAAAAAAACAAGGTTGTTATAAATTATATGCCGACGGCAGCCACCCCTGTCCCACCACTAAAATTATGTAAATGACCCCCACCACTATTATTTTAAAATCTGCATAGTGACTTGCATAGTAACTTGCATAGTAATTTCAAAGCTTATAAATAGGGGTTTTAGTTGTAATGAAATTGATAAGAAAATATAAAGAGAGAAAGAAAGTTTCAGTTCTTAAGAGTTTTTTTTTACTTCTCTTGCAATAGTAGTAGTTTCTTTTCTTTAATTTTATAACACGTTATCAGCACGAGGTTCTACCGATACTGAAGTTAGTGGTCTTCTACTTCAAGTAAGTTTTTCAATATATTATTTGCAGTTCTTGAAATAAATATTAAAGGTAATATTGCTGAATATTACTTGATAAAATTTTATTTTTATTCTCATGATAATGTGAATATATTTCTTAAATTCACAGATTTATTTTTGTAATATAATGTCAAATATTGAGATTTATTACTATTGACATTTCTGAAAAATGTTATTTATCTAGGATTCTTGATGAGATCTATTTGGATATGATGATGAACTTGAAAGATACAATCATAGAAGGAAACCATGTGTCCCTGAAAGACCGTGCTGTGTTTCTCATAATGAAAAATCATCTTACTGTGTGAAATAAATTGAGAGTGATATAAGCACCAGAAGATGTAATCCTCTCAAAAGATCATTATGATTTATTGCACCTGAAGTTGCAAGATTTTAAGAGTAGTGTTGAATATTCTGCACTCTTTAAAATCAGCTCAATATTAAAATTATGCAGTGAAAATGTCACTGATGATGATATATAAAAGAAGACATTATTGTTCATACTTCGAATGTGCTCCTGCAGTAGCAATATCGAGAGTGAAAGTTCAACAAATATTCTGAATTTTTGTTTTGTCTTCCAGTGATTGAGCTAAATAATAAGTTTTTGTTACACCAGTTACGTCCTATTAATAATATCGAATTTACACAATTCCCAGAAGTGAACGGTGCATCCTTTCAAAGGAATTAAGGGCATAGACGTGGTAGAAAAACTATAGAAGTGTTGGTCCCAAAAGCGACAACACTAAAGATGATAAAAATATATCGTATCACCAGAAGTGATCAAACTCAGAGAAGGGTAAATGCCCTCAGAATAATTCTTCATAAAAAGATGAAAATGTTTGTCATAGATGTGGTATGACTAAACAGTAGTCATGTACTTGTTGTACGGCTCAACACTTGATTTACTTATACTAAACTTTTATATATAAACTTATTAATATTTCATCATGTTTTAAAATAATGAAATATCGGTGCCCGAAGCACGACAAGAAATTACTTGGGATAATAAAACCCTGTTTAATTTTGACCCTCTTACAAATAAATGTGAACCAGAAATTCAGAGGATTATCTATCTGTAAAGTGTTGCAAATCAATTACATGATGTATTTACTGACACTAAAAGTGTTGTAAAATCATATATTACTGCTGTTAATGCTTAAGCAAGAATTGAAGTCCCTGAAGACGAGTTGTTAAAACAGCAATAAATGAGTCTAAGATACACCTGAAGCGTTGAAGACCTATTGGTGCATAAGAAAAAAAAAATCAGTGTTCATAAAGAGACCGTATTTTCTAATCCTCTTGAAGAGGTAACTCTTGAAAAGTGTAACTCCTGAAGAGGTAACTCCTGAAGAGTGTAACTCCTGAAGAGTGTAACTCCTGAAGAGTATAACTCCTGAAAAGGAACCTCCTGTAGAGGTGTTTCATGAAATGTTTTCCCCTGGAGAGGAACAATAAGATTTCAATGCATTTCATGAGTACTGGAAAATTTATGGATAGAAATAAAACTGTTGTCGACAACATATATGATAACACTTGATATTACCAGAAGTAATGAAGAAAGTGAGCCAAAAATTGTCGAAGAATATCGACGTAGAAATGATTGGCCAAAATAGAAAGCAGTTATTAAAACTGAATTAAACTCGCTAGTGAAGCGAGATGCATTTGAATCTGTTGTCCAAACACCAAAGGGTGTAATATTTGTCAGATATAAATGAGTATTTATACGAAAGCGTAATGCGAAATGAAATTGTGCGGTATAATTTGTCGCACAAGGTTTCCTGTAGAAACCCGAGAGCAATTATGAGGAAACATATTTCCTTGGTATGAATGCAATCATATTCATATTTTTAATTGATTTGATTATTACAAAAGGATTAGATATGCAGTTAATGAATGTGGTCCCTGCATATTTATAAGGATCATTAGATTATTACATATATAAAGATTTACGATACTTGAAGCATCTAATACAAGTACATTTAGGAGTATGTACTTTATAAAGTTTCAAAGATCTTTATATGGGTTAAAGTAATCCGGACGCATGTGGTATAATTGAATCAACAAGTATCTATTGAAAGAAGGATTTAAGAATAATCCTATATGTCCATGTGTTTTTATCAAAATCCGGATTTGTCATTATTGCAGTTTACGTTGATGATTTATTTTGTTAGAACTCTTGAAAAGATTACGAGGGTTGCTATAAATTTAAGGAATGCATTTGAAAAGGAAAAATCTTATTATTTAATTCATAGATGAATTACAAGAATTTGAAACTTCTAGCCTCATCTCTCAGATGCATTTGCTTTTCATAAAGCAACATATTATCCTTATCTAAAGGATTAGGCAATCGAAATGAAGAGGCAAGTAAGGATTTTAAATCCTTATTCTCTTGCTTTAAGTCTGCAATTTTTCTGTCAGACTCTTGAACGAGTCGTTGAAGTACAGAAACCTTCTCGTTAAGCTCCTCAATCTCACGATTTTTGGATTATAATCGGTTGGAAAATCCAACAATAGAGGAGGAGTATCGGGAGCCAAGAGTCACCAGCTCATAAACAGCTTCACGATCTGACTTATTAGTCAGATCATTTGCTTGCTGCAATATGGCACCTACGGAAGATGCAGGAACAACTTGTAATTGAGGCGAAGGATACCTTATATGTTGATCATGAGAAATAGTAAAAGGAAATTGATGAGCCATTGAAAATTTGTAGAATAAGAATACAAATACAGATGAATTACAGATATGAGGAATGCGAGATCTTTTTGCTGGAGTAAACCAATAGTAAAATTGGTTATATTTAAACAACAATCCGAAGTCTTCAAATCTCTTCAAGATCTCGTTTGTCCACAATGTCAAGCGGATTTGATTTTCCGCCGAACCGATAATATTAAATCTCAAAACTTTTACAGCTTTTATCATACATAGATGGTTTCCAATGTTATTTCCGCCGTATATAAACAAGTTCTTCCTAATAACGCCGAATGAGGGGGAGAAAATTTTAGATGAAAATATTATCATACTCTCTCTAATGCATTATTTAGTTGGAGATCGTGTTTGAATTCTTAACTTGTTATATATACTGAAATCATATTTGCTTATTACTTGAAACACTAATGCATATTATCAGGGGGAGTTTAAGTATTACTACAGGTATCAGATTTCTATTAAGTTTATCAACCAGATATTATTTTTCATCTTCAAATCACTCAGAGATTATTGCAATTCATGAAACAAGTCGAGAGTATATTTGGCTGAGATCAATGACTCAACGTATCCAAGAAAAGTGTGATATTTCATAATCAATGATAGCTCAACAATTTTATACGAAGATAATGCTACTTGTATCATTCAAATCAAAGGAGGATATATCAAAGATACGATCAAGTGATAATCTGGCAGATTTATTCACGAAGGCATCACCAACTGCGACATTCAAGAAAATTGTGCAGAATATTAAAATGTGAAGATTCAAAAATCTATCGTCATGCACTTTCCAGGGGGAGTAAAAGTCCTGAAGACTTGTGTTGATTGTACTCTTTTTCCTTCGCTAAGGTTTTATCCCATTGGGTTTTCCTTTACAAGGTTTTAATGAGGCAATCTTAAAACACTTGTGGATACATAAGAAGACTGTACTCTTTTTCCTTCGCCATTGGTTTTTCTTCCCACTGGGTTTTTTCTTGGCAAGGTTTTAACGAGGCAGATTTTTTATGGGTGGTCATTCAAGGGGGAGTGTTATGAATTATATGCCGACGGCAGCCGCCCTTGTCCCACCACTAAAATTATGTGAATGACCCCACTACTATTATTTTAAAATCTGCATAGTGACTTGCATGGTGACTTGTATAGTAACTTGCATAGTAATTTCAAAGCCTATAAATAGGGGTTTCAGTTGTAATGAAATTGATAAAAAAATATAGAGAGAGAAAGAAAGTTTCAGTTCTTAGGAGTTTTTTTTATATTTCTCTTGCAATAGTAATAGTTTCTTTTCTTTAATTTTATAACAAAGGTGAGCATCTCGGGAGATAAGTGCACACAACCCAAGAGAACACCTTGAAGGTGTTAGAAGTCAAGACATGTGAGTCTCCACCTCAGCTACAGAACCAAGTATTTCCAAGTCAACAACATTGCTGGAATCATCTACACCTTAGCCCTCGTCAAAATGAAGATTCTAGAAGAATATTTTGTTGGTTATTTTCTATATTTGTCTTTACCTTTGTAAATGGGAATCTCTTACGGTTATAACAGACTGACATCTAGCCCTAGGTGAAATGCACACTACGTGCTTGTGTAAATGCCGGAATCACTCTCAGCTTTTCATTGGTTATAAATAGTCCTGTACAAAATGATACAATCAATGAAATATGATTCTGTTCAATTCCTTTATTTTTCATGTTGGAAGTCAAGGCATGTCAGTCTCCACCTCAGCCACAGAACCAAGTATTTCCAAGTCAGCAGCATCGCAGGAATCATCTACACCTCAGCCCTCGTCAAAATGAAGATTCTGGAAGAATATTTTGTTGGTTATTTTTTGTATTTGTCTTTACCTTTGTAAATGGGAATCTCTTACGATTATAACAGACTGACATCTAGCCCTAGGTGAAATGCACACTACATGCTTGTGTAAATGCCAAAATCACTCTAA
The DNA here is from genome assembly GCA_036898215.1 of Platycarya strobilacea. Lineage (NCBI taxonomy): Eukaryota > Viridiplantae > Streptophyta > Magnoliopsida > Fagales > Juglandaceae > Platycarya > Platycarya strobilacea. Next base: position 39,233,759 of record CM072547.1, on the reverse strand, counting down.
GCTATTCATTGGTTATAAATAGTCCTGTACAAAATGATACAATCAATGAAATATGATTATGTTCAATTCCTCTGTTTTTCATGGTATCCAAAGCCTGTGAAGACCAACGTCTCTCATGGCCGACGATCCAAAATCCTCCCCTCCCCCTAGCCCATCCTCCCCTCTTCTTCCTCATCTCAATCACCTGGTCTCTATCAAGCTCACCCATGAGAACTTTCTCCTTTGGCGAGCTCAAATGATTCCGTATCTGAAAGGCCAAAGGTTGTTCCATTTTGTCGATGGCACCACTCCTCTGCCACCTCCTGTACTTCCCAAAAAAGCACCCAACCCTGACTTTGCTATCTGGTCTCAAACAGACCAAATTATTCTAAGTGCCATAATTTCTACCCCTCCGATAACCTCATCGCCCAGGTTGTTGGCTATCCTACGGCCAAAGCAGTCTGGGCTGCCATCGACAAAATCTTCACTTCCTAGTCCCATGCTCGTGTTATTCAACTTCGCTATCAACTCGCTACTGTGTCAAAAGGCTCTTCCTCTGTCTCTGATTATTTTTGAAAGGTTAAGCATCTTTCTGATACTATGAGTGCTGCCAGCACCCCTCTTTCTCCTCCTGAGTTTATTTCTTACCTTTTTTCTGGGTTGAGTAGTGATTATGATGCCTTTGTTACCTCAGTCACTACCCGGCTTGAACCTATGTCTCCTGAGGAGCTCTATGCTCTTCTTCTCACTCATGAAAGCCGTCTATCTCATTCCTCTCATCTTCCACCTTCAACAGACCGTGGTAGTCCTCTCATCTTCCACCTCTCATCCTCTCAGCAAATTTCACTTCGTCTTCACGTGGCCGTGGTAGTCCTCGTGGCAATCATCATGGTGGCTATCGAGGTCGCGGCAGGGGGCACTCCAATCCCTCTAAGCAATTCCCACCTCACTCATCCTCCCAACCTCCTCTTCTCCCCACCCCCAAACCCACCTGCCAAGTGTGTGGGAAAGTTTGTCACAATGCCATTAAATGTTACTACCGCTTTGATCATGCTGTTCAAAGTGAGCCACCTGCATCATTAACAACCAACTATACCACCTCTGCCTCTACTCCTAACAACTCCTGGTACCCAGACACTGCTGCCACCAACCACCTAACCTCTGACCTTAACCATCTAAACCTCAACTTCTCACCTTACACTGGTCAAGATCAAATTTGCATTGGTGACGGCTTGGCACTACCGATTGCTAACACTGGTGACTCTATTTTTAAAATTTCATCTCGGACCTTTTCACTTAAGCATCTTCTCCATGTTCCCAATATTACTAAAAATATTGTTTCTGTAAGACAATTCTGTCAAGACAAATCTGTTTTCTTTGAATTTCATAGTTCTTGTTTTATTGTGAAGGATTCAAGAACGGCGACACCTCTGCTTCGTGGCTCCGTCCATGAAGGTCTTTACATCTTTCCAACGCCCTCTTTTCCTTCTCAAGCTCTTGTTGGCACTGGTACCAGTCAGTCTCAATGGCATTCCAGGCTTGGGCATCCATCTCTCAAGATTGTTCAGCATGTCATCTCTCAACACTCTCTTCCTGTCTCGGGTCGTGACTCCCCCTCCATGTGCTCGGCCTGTTGTCAAACTAAAAGTTCTCAACTACTGTTTACCTCATCTCATCAGCACTCTTCAAAACCATTAGAATTAGTTTACTCTGATGTATGGGCCCTACTCCTGTCCTTTCCCGAGAAGGATTTCGTTACTATGTTACCGGTTTAGATGACTTTACTAGATTTACTTGGTGGTTTCCTTTAATACAAAAATCAGATGTTATCAAAGTGTTTCTTCAATTTCAAAAGCATGTTAAGTTACAATTCAATTCCAAAATATTATCTCTTCAAAGTGATTGGGATGAAGAGTATCGCTCTCTTCACACCTATCTTAATAATCAAGGTATTACTCATCGTCTATCATGTCCACACAACCATCAACAAAATAAGACTGTGAAACAGAAACACCGACATATTGTGGAAACCGACTTGGCTCTCATGGCCCATGCTTCTTTACCATAACATTTTTGGGCTGATTCTTTTCATATTGCGGTCCACTTAATAAATCGTCTTTCTACTCCTATTCTCCAATTAAAATCTCCCTATGAGAAATTATTTTTGAAAACTCCTAACTATACACTACTCAAAGTGTTTGGCACAGCCTGCTGGCCTCATTTGCGCGCCTATAATAAACACAAGTTAGACTTAAGATCTTCTCAGTGTCTTTTTATAGGCTACAATGACTCCCACAAAGGCTACAAGTGCCTTCATCTTCCCTCCAATCATCTGTATTTCTCACAGGACGTTGTTTTTTATGAGCATACATTTCCTCTTGCTCAAAAGTCTGCCACCTCAAATCAATACCCTTCCCAACCCCTTCCGTTTCCTATGGGCTCTATCCCAACCCAATCATCCCTCTCTTTATCCCAACCTCTTATATCCTCCTCGCCTTTTCCTATCTTGTCACAGCCCATTCATTCATCAAGCCCATCATCCCAACCTATTCTGAAGATACAAATACATTTTCATCTTTAACTCCTCGGCCCAGCCCACCTATTGTCTCTTCACAAACTTCTCCTACTATCGAAGCTTCATTCCAGTCTTCCTCCCCAATCTCTCAAACCTTTTCATCTCTAGCTCCAGAGTCCCCTCCCTCTCCTCCTCAGCGCATCACTTGTTCTAAAACCAATTCCCTTCGTCCAAAATAGTTCACTGACGGAACAGTGCCTTGGCCGCCACCACGAAGCTATCTCACCACAACCCTAACCGTCGCTGATGATCCGCCTACCTTCACCGAAGCTGTCAAACACCTCCCATGGCAATCAGCCATGGCAAACAAATTTCAAGCACTCATGCAAACCAAAACATGGACTCTGGTACCATCCTCTAGCATTGGGTTTTTCGCACCAAAAAGAATGTCGATGACTCCATCAATCGCTACAAAGCTCGTCTGGTGGCAAAGAGTTTTCATCAACAAGAAAGTATTGACTTCTCTAAAACCTTTAGTCCAGTGGTGAAACCCACCACTATTCGAACCATTCTTACCATTGTTGTTACTGAGAAATGGCCTCTACGTCAGTTAGACATTAATAATGTCTTTCTGCATGGAGATCTCCAAGAACAAGTCTTCATGACCCAACCTATTGTTTTTGTGAACCCTGATTACCCAAATCATGTTTGTCGTTTGAACAAGGCCATTTATGGCCTCAAACAAGCCCCACAAGGTTGGTTTTCAAAACTGAGTTCCAGGCTCCTTGAACTCGGGTTCAATCAATCTCGTGCTAATCCCTCACTTTTTCATTATAAACATGAGTCTGTCACAATTTATTTTCTAGTATATGTCGATGATATTATCCTTAATGGGTTCTCTTCTACTGCTATTTCTTCTGTTTTACATGCTTTAAGCTCGTCTTTTCCTGTCAAAGATTTAGGTGCTCTGTGGTTCTTCCTTGGTCTTGAAATACAGTATTGTCAAAATGGCCTCCATTTGTCTCAAACAAAGTATATCTGTGACATTCTCAAAAGAACGAAAATGGACCTAGCTAAACCAATTTCTACTCCTATGGCCACCAATACTCATCTCTCCCTCTCTGATGGACCTGCGTTCAGTGACCCTACACTTTATCGTAGCACTGTTGGCAGTCTTCAATACCTGTCTCTTACCCGTCCAAATGTGGCTTTTGCGTTAACAAAACCTACCAATTTATGCATGATCCCAAGTTACCATACTGGCAACCAGTAAAGAGGATACTACGGTACCTCAAACATAATGCTCATTATGGTCTTCTTATCATGCCATTTTCTAATTATCATATTCAAGTTTTTCAGATGCTGACTAGGCGGGTTGCCCAGACGACCGTAGGCCCACAAGTGGCTATTGTATTTTTCTTGGTTCTAATCCTCTTTCTTGCAGCTCCAAGAAACAGCACACAGTGGTTCGTTCGAGTACCGAAGCAAAGTACAAATCTGTAGCAAATACCACCGTTGAATTGTTATGGATTCAATCCCTTCTCAGAGATCTGGGGGTCTTTCTCCCAAAGCCTCCTATATTGTAGTGTGACAATTTAGGAACAACTTATTTGTTTGCCGTCCTTGTTCTCCATTCTAAGACAAAACATATGGAGATCGATTTTCATTTTGTTAGGGATCAAGTGGCTTCCAAAACACTCCAAGTGGCCTTCATTGCATCACGGGATCAACTAGCTAATATTCTTACAAAGCCCCTACTTTCTTACTCGTTTTCTTACACTTCGATCGAGTCTCACCATGGTTCCCTTGTTGGACTCGCGGGAGGGTGTTAGAAGTCAAGACATGTTAATCTCCACCTCAGCCACAAAAACAAGTATTTCCAAGTCAGCAGCATCGCTGGAATTATCTACACCTTAGCCCTCGTCAAAATGAAGATTCTGAAAGAATATTTTGTTGGTTATTTTATGTATTTGTCTTTACCTTTGTAAATGGGAATCTCTTACGGTTATAACAGACTGACATCTAGCCTTAGGTGAAATGCACACTACGTGCTTGTGTAAATGCTAGAATCACTCTCGGCTATTTATTAATTATAAACAATCCTGTGCAAAATGATACAATCAATGAAATATAATTCTGTTCAATTCCTCTATTTTTTAGAAGGCAAGGTGCTATCTTTATTTGCAAAAGAATGTAATTTAAATATTATCAAATATTGACCTTTTTTCTAATATAAATATTTAACTAAATTCTAATTATGGGAATATTACTTAACCTATACAGTAGATCATGTTTACAGTTCTGGCTATTACAAAAGGTCTAGGGTGTGCAAGCTTGGTTTAAGATCATTTAAATAATTCCAGTTATAGATGTGGATCTCAATTTTTATAAAGAATAATTATAAGTTGACTTCTTTATATATATACTATTTACTACTCCATAGTGTATTTGAATTTTATTTTATTTTATTTCTTTTATAAAAGGGCTTACATTGTATTTTCACCAACTCGTATATGTCCTAAATCTGCATAAATAATTTTTCAGTCCAAAATGGTTTGGCCATATGGAGCAGAATACCTAGGCCGGTTCGCAATCTCTTTAATACCGTTTGTGGGTCGAGCTTGGGTGCAAGATTGGGTTGTACTTGGGCTCCGGCCCAGTTAAATTGTACTATTTTCGGTACCTTGCAGAGCAAAAGCAGTGACCATAAAAATAAAATAAATAAATAAAGAGGTGGGTTCCCCGAGAGAATGATATCTATCTATCAGAATTCTAGAACCTAAAATCATTTACTGATCCCAGAAAACTGAATTACATTAGTAATTAAGAGAGAGATCAGGATAATTATGTCACAGTCCTACACATATAGTATACATATTAATCGATGAAATTATCTCAATTATCTCAAGCCGGCTGTGGTTGCATTGTACGTTAAAAACAGAGTGGGATCCTCCGATCATGAACAGGAGAGCTAGCACAGCGAACAACATTGATGAAAAGGTTCTCATCGCAAGGGATGCAGAGTTTTGAGCCTGTACTGGTGAAATCATATTCATCTCGTGCTTGGTCCAATAATGCCTTGAAAAGTGGGTGATTGAGAATGGCGACTTTGATCACAAACCTCCTGTAGTTCTCTCCAACATAAACCACTAAGTGACCCTTTGGTACATCTTTTGGAATGGATTTTTCTTCGTTTGCAGTAGCCCACGAGGCCCATTGACAGCAGTATTCACACGCTGCACAAGGTATAACTCTACTCCCCATCTTTCTCCACTTGTTCATGCATGCCCTCGAGATTTTTCCCTTCATCATAATCTTTATTAACATAGAACACACACACAGCTGAGAGAGAGAGAGAGATGTGGGGGTAGGAGCAAGAAAGTGTAAGGTTTATATAAGTGTGAAATGGAAGAAGAAAGTAATATCTTGGAGCATTAAATGGTTGAGGTGATAGGTTGCTAAGATGTGATATATAAAGAAAATTATTTATTTGTAATAAGTTATTTTTTATAAAAATATTATTTTTTTGTTAAATTAATTAACTTTTATCATAAATAATTATTCTTGTCATAAATAATTAATTACAAATTCTTATTTTTGCAAGAAATATCCTAGGAATCGGTCGGATCGATCCCCGTGTAAAATGCAGCTCACCGCCTCCGGTGACGGTAGGCGACACCGCCCACCCCATCGGGACCGGTAGGATCCATTTCGGGTTTAAGCCTCCGTGGGGCACACCGAAAGTCGCCGTTGAAGGGATAAACTCACCAGAGCCTGCCAGTCCCGATAGGATAGGCGGTATCGCCCACCGCCCACCGGAGACGGCAGGCTGCAGCCAAGCCGAATATCTCCTTAAAATCCATCTCTATTTTATTTTTTTATTGTGTTTTTTATTATTTTTTTATTTTTTTATTGTGTTTTCTTCATTTTATTTTTTTATTATATTTTTTATTATATATTTTTTTATCTTATTATATTTTTATTTTATTTTATTTTAATGTATTTTTTATCAAAAGCGTTGGGCTGCGGTACCCAGCGTCTGCCTTTTTGCAAACGACTAGTGGCATTTTTTAAGGGCATACCGTAAGTCATATGGTTGCTGCCTTTTGCCGTGCTGTACCATTCATGATCTTTATATGTTATGGCTATCTTGATACGAAACTGTACGAACATGCATATATAGCATGATTCCAAGTTATTAAATTAGTTTTCTTTCTCTTTCTTTCCATCTCTTAAGAAAGGATCGATTGTGCGGGATCAGTGATCTTTCGAAGTTCTCAAAGTTAAGACGACCCCACAAGCTGAGATCAGAGAATGCAAAAAGATAAGATATGAAGAAGGATGGGGATAAGCTTCTTGGGCACAGTGCGATCCCACTCATTTCTAATACATAGTTTATGGATATTGTTGAATATATCACTTTCGTCAGATACAGATAAGAGACAAAGAAATCTTGGCTTCATGAAAGTGTTAAGACCCATGAAAATTTCTATGATTCTTATGCATATACATGTGAGACAAACCAGTTTATTTTGGATTCCTAAAGATGGTCTATTATTATTCAGCAAAACTAAGCGCACGGACAGAAACATGAATACCAAAATCAATGTTTATTTCTGTTTTACTGTTCATGTTTCTGTCCTTGCGCATATGTTTCTTTATTATTATTTCCAAGAAAATGTGTTTAACGTACTATTAGGGCTATAGATTTAAGTGGTTTAATTTCTCTGGCCTTTTAGATTGCTTCAGTACCCCCACTTCTCTTGAATTAGTCTTAAATTTGCAAGATCTAAAAGCTGTGTACTGTCCGTACGTACAACACTGTTCTTGTTATAGCCGTTTCCCGTTTTCTCGCAAATGGATTCGTGCTGACTTTTGCGCATCTCTGGACTACTCTGGCCATGCAAACAGGGGATGGGTTATGCAGAGCAAAAGGGATGGAAAGGAAAGGAAAAAAAATAATCTTGTATTACAGAGAAAAGAATGGAAGCCACATCTCTGAATAAGAAGAATGCTTGATCCTCGATGGTTGCGACATTGCAGTTATGTTCCTTTCCTCTGTTATGCCACCGACCAAAGGATGATATTTTAGGTTTTTCTGATTATGGGAAGTCAACTTTTATTTGATGTACATGGAAATATATCATATATATATATATATATGTAACCCAGATAAGCAAATATGTGTAATAGCAGCTCCAGAATCTGATATTATAAGAACACTAAATCCATGGTTTTCCAATACACAATTGTGAGATTCAGACCTGTCTATATTTTTGTTTGATCATCAGTTTTTCGGAATGAATCGAGTTTGAACAGATGTTGCCAAAGTGTTTTTCAACAAGTACAAGAACTAGCAGGTTATGAGATTAAAGAGAAAGAACAGGATGAAGAGGATGATAGTTATGATGAGGTTTCTAGTATTTCCTGGTAGGTTCGTTGTTGAAGTTGATGTTTTGCTCAGAGGATGATTGTGAGAGTACAGCACATGGATTCATCCCCTGAAGACAAAGCTGTGCTGTCACACCTATTTGTGTTAACTGCCAGCAGTTGTGTAGACACGGAAAGAGACTGAGCGAGAGAGCCGGCTGATATTCTAGACAAGTCACTCCTTTGGGTGGTTGATGAATGTACACTCCATCTTGTAAAAAGTTGCAGAAAATCATAGCATAATATATAGCTAGATTCAAACTGCAAAATATGGGTAAATTAATTGATTTGAGATTATCACAAATCCAGCCAAAACAAACATACATTGGTTGTATAAGACTTGCACAATAGGGATATTCCTTCATCCGAGTTTCGGATTTAAACGATAAGTAATTTTTTTGAGCCTCTTAGATAAAATTGTTAAAATTATTAAAAAATAAAGAAAATTTTATACTCGGACTGGATAAAACCCAACTTAGATGAATAAGCCTAAAATTCTTTCTAATAAGTTATTGAAAAAAATCAAAAAGATGAGTGCAAGACAGTAATCCACTTATGGTATGCAAATTCTCTACAATTATTTTAAAAAATAATGAAATCCATCATTATGTTTCGGATTTGTCCATCCTAATTAGTGGAAGTTCATATAACCTAAAAAATAAGATCCTCTGACCAAGAAAGGAGGTAGCCACATGAGGTCGGGGCGGTAAGGTTGAAAGGGTGGGTGGGTGGGTGGGTGGGAGAGACAAGGGAAAACGGCTAGTTGGTGACACCTCAAGCCACTCATATGCGTCTCAGCCCAAAGGCATAATGAAACTGTGAATCAGCCCCCAATCATTTGATTGGACTCGCACGTCACCCTTGCACGTGCAGTTCTCAGCTCTTATTAGCTGGCAAAACCTGCCACTCTCTTTAAAAGATAAAAATATTTCCCCAACCACCACACCCATAACCTCCTATTAACTGCTTCCCATGCTTCCTCTCAGGAAGCAATGGGGGTTTGATTTTTTTTTTATTTTTTATTTTTTTGGCGGTGTTCCCATTATTACTTTTCTCTTTTATTTACATAACTGGAGATATTGAGTTCGTGCAGATTTGGGTTGAAGGATAATTGTGTTTGGTACACATTAGAATTTGGTCCTTGAAATTAGAGACGTTTTCGGGATGGTTTCAGGTTGAGGCCCTTGTTCATCATATGTTGGAACATGTAATTGGTGTGGTTCAATGCTAGCCAGGCCGTTGGGCTTGGGCTAAAGCCGAACTATTTCTACAAAAGCTTGGTAAGGATTTAAGGCTTCCACGAGAGTGGAGGAAGAATTTTAAAACATGGTCGGAATATTGAGAGTGAGAGCTCTTGGTGGGATTGGTATTTTATAATAGGAAGCATAAGGTTAACTTTTTGCTCTTTGAATCTCGCATGAAAAATGAGTGGGAGTGGGGCAATACGAAAGGACCTATCTAAAGAGACTTATCCTCATTAGTTTAAGTACACTAGTCACTCTATTGGAGTTAAACTCGACGACGAGGATCAAGCTTTGAGGCTGATCTAGTCTCTTCTACCATTCTATGAGCATATGAAGCCTATTTTGATACATGGGAATGAAAAAATAATTTTTTCAAAAGTTACTGGTAAACTCTTTTCTGAAAAGAGAAAACTAGGTGGTAGAAGTAATGGTTCACTTGAAAACTTAGTACTAGTAATAACTAGTGATTGAAAGAGGAAGAACTCCATGAACAAGAAAGCAATCTGTTGGAGGTGTGGACAATCTGGGCACGTCAAGAAAAATTGTCAAAAAGGTAGAACAAGTTCGGCAAAAGGCTTAAACTCGGTAAATGGAGATACTGACAATGAAGCTGACATTGCGTCTCTCCCCATGGAAGATGATTTTCTTTAAAAAATAGACATGTGCATTCTCATGGCATGCCGCTAATCCCAAATTTGTCATGATAGAGGATGTGTTGATGTTAACGGTTCCACAAGTTTGCACATAGGCATTGGTTTGGCATTGATGCAGGGTGTGTGATGAAAATTCATATCGATGGCTGATGAACTTTCAAGAAAGTCAAACGTAGAAGTTACACCATAATTTTCAGTAAGGTTATTTTCGACATGGGCCAAAGTAAAATGTTTGGAATTGGTTTATTCTGAATGAGTATATTTTTATGGTGGAGCATGATAGCGAAAACTATGAAAATCTTCATTGCGGATGAGCGTGGTTGTGGGATTAGTCAAAGTTGCAAGGTGGAGATTGTTGACTTTTTGCTCCTTAAATCCCACATGGGAAATGAGTGAGAGAGGGGTAAGGCCGAAGAGCCTATTTAAGGACACTTACCCTCCTTAGTTTAAGTACACCAGTCAGAAACTTATTTAATAACTTTTGACTTTAAAAAAAAATTTCTGTTGTCCTTTTTTGTATGTAAAAAGAAAAATAGGTGAAAGTTAAAATTTTACTAGAGGAGAAGTTTTTATAGGTGTTGTTAGGATGAGAAGAAAAATTGTGTGACTGTAACAATTTTTCACATAGTAAATTTTCTTCTCTTGATCTGGTAGTTTTTCTCTTATTTTGAGAGTTTTTCACGTAAATAATTCTTATGTTGTGTTTATTTTTTTATTTTTCATGATATTTTATCAAAAATAGATCCTAGTTAGGAGAATTTGGAAGGTCCAGATTCCCAACAGACTCTTGGTGGTCTACGCCTACCATCCGACCTGCCCAAGTCAGATTTTAGCCTTACCGACCCCGCATACGTAAGCGTGCCAAACCGACCCTTTTTGAGAAAGCGCACTTGGTTTGTAAATTTTTGTAAGACTCACCACTTGGTTTGTGCTAGGGGTGAGCCAACTTAGTCGGAGTTCAAATCCGAACTCCTATTATGATTACGACTTATGTAATCTAATTTCGATTCTAACCTTTTGGAATAGGACTGAGATTTGAGCTTTTAGTTTTATGTTTTTTTTTTAGCTTTATATTTACCCATTTAAAAAGAAATTGTGGCTTTTCAAATTTCAATTTTCCAAGAAATGTAAACTAAATTAAATTATTCACTACTAATTTACTTCTATATATACTGATATCTAACTTAATTTTTATACTAGACTCATATTATAATATCTAATTGCATATATTATCATCCTATAGTATTACATATTATTTTTAGCATCTAATTATATGTTATTATATATTAGTACTATTACATGCATTTATACTAGTGTTTAACTAGCACTACAAGGTATAAGGTTCAAAATCGTGACAAAAACTCATTTGATGCGTTTTGAGGATCGCAGATAAGCCGCGGATATTTGGGGGTGACATAAGTCCAATTCTCGCCGCAATGGTTCCTCCACAAATATTAGGTTTTGTTTGTTGTGATTTGGATGTTTCACATCCAAAATCAAAATCAAAATCAAAGACTTTTTGCCACGATATGAGTTCGCCGCAAATAGTATCAGAATTTTAAAATATATATATAATCGGTTAATAAAAAGCCAAAAAATGACCTCATACAAAATAAAATATATATATATATATATATGCAATTAAACAAGATCATAGAATTCTATTACATAAATTTTCGCATCAATATATTGATGTGAAAATGCCAAAACAACCAACATTTCACTTAGTTAAAGAACACAAAGATGCAAATATCCAAAAGAGATAAAGAAATTAGATAAACCTGCATGCATGATCTTAAGTCCTTTGCATGATTGAATTCCATTTGAAGAACCTCCTAATTATGAAGGAAATTAAAATATGCACCAAAAATGAATTTTTCTCTCATGTTTCATTAATCCATTAAGCTAGTATACACTAGTTTTGTACTTTTGCATATGCCCAATATGAGCTAAGAAATTAGTGTGTGACAATTCAAGTAAATTATAATTATAATTCCTCTCTCAAATGACCAACAACAGGTGCTATAATATATAAATGCTCATATATATATATATATATATATATCTTCAGCCAACACTAAGCACATGATCTCACACTTTTGGATATATACACATGAAATCACACTTGTAAATAATTGTATTTGCAGCCAAGCAATGTAAACATCACATTACATAAACATGTAAAAATAACAAGTTCAATACAGCATATTACCAACTTTTGCATCATCAAGCTAATATATTTAGAGTTGGCCACTTTAATATCATAATTACACATTATGACTCAACTAATAGTGGGTAAGTAATTTTGCCATAACTAATATGCGACCTATAGAAATTCTTTGGTGGGTGAGCTCTCCAACAATTTTTATCCAACCATGCAGGGCAACTGGAATTCTCTAGGATACAATTGCAAGCACCTATACAAAAACAGAGTAAACTCATCTCATCATTCTCATTCTAAACTGATTTTCTGCATTTGTCCATATAAGTAGCAACTCAAACCTACTTCACAAAACCTCCATCCAAATTTATTAAGTAAGGGTCCATCCAGATTTCTTTACCTCAAATTTAGTGAAAATTGGACTCAAGATAAAAGTTATCCATCAATAAATATGCAGACTAGAGTAAATATCATAATCTAGTAGCCAAACATTGTACAATGTAGAACAAGTTCATTCAAAATACTTACAAGTGCATATAGAATAAATATATATATCTTCTCCCTTACTAACTAGTTCAGAACGTTACAAAAATAACTCCACGTATTTAAACTAAACAAACTCAACCCAAAAATATTGAGTTTGTTTTGCATAAACAAAAATTACAGATTAACTATAAACAAAATCATCCACGCTATTACAAAAAAAATTACAAAGAACCAATAGGTAGATAGATGTTACCATAAAATCACTCATGCTGCTCTTTACATCTTCTTCTATCACTCACTCATCATCAAACTTGAGCCTAAAGACAAATAAAATAATGCAGTTAGGAAGGAGCAAAAATCATAAACCTAATAATTTTCCAATTCTTATATGTTTTCGAAACATCACAAACCTAATAATCATAAACCTAAAAATAATAAACCTTATTTTCTAGCTTTGGAAATAAGAAACATTATATGTTTTGTTTAGTTACAATAAAGCAATTAAACCTAATGAAAAAGATATGAAAAGGCAAAAGGCAAAAGGCAAAGGCACAATCCTAATACAAACAAACAACTAAAAGCTAATGGAAAAGTCATCAAGAAAGTAAAAAATAAAACAAATGGAAAAAAACTTTAAACCATTAACCTCCAAGAGACACCCCCAAATCCATGTTTGGATTCATTTAAACTTTTCATCGATGAATACTTAAATGGCCTTGAATCCTACATTAACCAAAAAAAAACAATTGGCATGGGAAAAAAAAACACAACAATGGTTGAGCATTACCACACAAGAAACTTCACTGCATGTTAAAAAGCTATGATGATTAAAAAATCGAGAAGATGGCTCGAGTTAATAAAAAAGATTATGATTGTACTATAAATTATCACCCAGGCAAAACGAATGTTGTAGCTGATGCCTTAAGTAGGAAATCATTGAGTGCAACAGTTGCAACCCTTACCACTCAGCCCCAGTTGTTAATGGACTTAGAAATGGCCGGTATTGAGGTTATCACTAATGATACAAGCACTTTCATGGCCAGTTTAATAGTACAACCAGATTTGTTAGAGAGAATTAAGGCAGCTCAGAAAGTGGATTCAGCATTGATAAAGTTAGTTGAGGAAGTTAAAAACAAGGACAAAGCTGATTTTAGTATTTCTGAAGATGGAGTTTTGAGGTTTAGAAACATATTGTGTGTGCCGGTAGATGATGCACTGAAGAAAATAATTCTTGAGGAGGCATACCGCTCTTTTTACACTGTCCATCCAAGGAGTACCAAGATGTAACGGGACTTGAGAGAGTCTTTTTGGTGGAACGGTATAAAGAGAGAAATTTCTAAGTTCGTAGAACAGTGCTTGACTTGTCAACAGGTGAGGGCAGAGCATCAGAGACCAGTAGGGTTGTTACAGCCATTACAAATTCCAGAATGGAAGTGGGAGCATATATTCATGGATTTTGTGATAGGTCTACCAAGAGTTTTAAACGGACAAAATGCAATATGGATAATCGTGGATCGCTTAACGAAGACTGCGCGTCTTTGCCCATTAAAGTATCTTATAAATTGGAGAAACTAGCTGAGCTGTACATACAAGAGATTGTGAGATTGCATGGGATACCAATGTCCATTGTGTCAGATAGAGTTCCTCGTTTCACTTCCAGATTTTGGAGAAGTTTACAAGAGGCAATGGGTACTAAGTTAAAATTCAGTACGACTTATCACCATCAGACAGATGGGCAATCAGAAAGGACTATTCAGATTTTAAAAGACATGTTGAGAGTATGTGTGATGTACTTTAAAGGAAATTGGATACGACACTTACCATTGGTGGAATTTACTTATAATAACAGCTTCCAGACTAGTATTGGGATAGCACCGTATGAGTCTTTGTATGGCAGAAGGTGTAGGACCCCTTTATATTGGGATGAGGTTGGTGAAAGAAAAATACTAGGACCAGAGATCATTCAGAAAACCATAGAAAAGATTGACATCATTAAAGCTAGAATTAAAGCAGCTCAGGGTCGACAAAAGAGCTATGCTGATAACCGACGCCGTCCACTAGAGTTTGAAGTTAGAAATGAAGTATTCTTGAAGATAGCACCAATGAAATGGGTTATGAGATTTGGAAGTGAGGGTAAGTTGAGCCCTAGATATATTGGACCCTTTGAGATTCTTAAACGAGTTGAACCATTGGCATATAAGTTAATACTTCCTCTGAATCTTGCGGGAGTGCATAACGTATTTCATGTGTCAATGTTGAGAAAGTATATTCCCGACCCAACTCACATCATTCATTATGAGCTGCTGCAGATTCAAGAAGATATGACATATATTGAAAAACCAGTGCAGATCTTGAAAAAGAAAGCACACACATTACGGACCCGTAGCATCCCCATGGTTAAAGTGTTGTGGAGTAATCACACAAGCAGTGAAACTTCATGGGAACTCGAGAAAGAAATTACGAGAGAAATACCCACATCTCTTCAACGAGGATTACGAGCACTTACAGCAATTTTCGAGGACGAAAATTTGTTTAAGGGGGAGAGGATGTACCAATCGGTTTAGGAGGCCCAGACCCAAGCCTAGACCTGTGCCCACGCCTAGCCCAGCCCTGGTCTTCAAACGGCGCCGTTTTACATTTAGGTTAGTTCCTTTCTTTTTCTTTTCTCTTCTCTTCTTTTTCTTTCTCCTTCATCCCCTGCCCCGACGGTTTCACTCTGTTTTCGTTGCCCCTTCCAGCGCCCACTCCCCCACGTTCTCAGTAGTTACCGAGCTCAACAGAAAACTCAACGGAAAAGTTATCTCTCTCTCTCTCCCTCCCTTTAGCATATATTCTTCTGTTTTGGTCTCTTTCTCCGTCGTTCTCCCTTCGACTCGTCCATCTACAGAGCACCGGTAAGTTTTCTTTTAATCCCATTATTTTTCTCGAAATTCTTCTATCCATAAAGAGGTGTAGTTTTGGGGTTTTAACTTTTAATCACTTAAACCTGGTTGAATTTCGTTGATTATAGTCGAATTTGGAGGAAGCAGGAAAGAGTTCTCGGCCTCTGTTTCTCTTGCGGGTTTCCCTTCAATTTCAGGTAAGATCTTCTACCTTGTTGAATGCTAGTTTTACATGCAATATTCTAGAATACGTGGTGCTTTAAGAGTCGGTTAGGAAGGGTTTTTCTTTGAGGCCGATCGGGATTTCGTATGCTTGGTTATGCATCTTACATATTAGCTGGCTGTGGTTTTGGGATTGACGAATAGTTGCTAAATTTTGTGGGTTGAGGAAATTTGGATTTATTTGAAACGTATATACCTCAGTTGAGTACTATTTTTTTTTTAATGCTGAAATATTGGAGCAGTATTGAAGAGTATTTTCGATGGCTGCCCAGATTCTTTTTGTTGAGTTCTTGTTGCTGTGTTGTGTCGATATAGCTACGGATTGAGAATATTTCTGAGTTAATATATGATAATCGGATTTGATGAATTGCTGTTGAAAATTCAGTGGGTATGGAAAAATAGTTTGCTGAATGTATATGATACTATAATTGTTGGGTTAGCTTTATCAGAGTGATGTTTGAGATGATTTTGGTAGTGGACTGAAATGATTGTTTTTTTTTAGGCGTATTTAACGCTGTTAGATAATTTTGAGTGGCTGGTTGCTTGGGCTTTGTTTGCTAGAAATTTAGGATTTTAGGCAAACAGCGTAGTTTAGCTTATAATTTTCAGATTAACGCCTTTTGGAATAGTCATTAACGTTAGGGAATATTTTTATGAATAGATGACGAAACGCTTAGAGGTCGGATTCAAAGTTTTGATAATTCGCTACAGGAATCAGGTAAGCGGGGTTCGTATGCTCGGTTTTATACCAAAATAGGACTGAGGTTGACTTTTGAAAATTTGTGCTTTTGTTAGTTATGAAATGAAAACTTGAGAAAAACCAACCTTAGTCGATTGTTTGCATTATTCATAAAACTTATATGAAAGAAAGAAAAATATTTATGTCATGCATTGTATGAACATGAGCCTACTTTCTGTCATGTTATTTGCTAAAATGTGAAAAAGAGCATTTTTGTCTATCTGAGAAAAATTATATGCCTTGATTGCGTTGGCGATGTTTTATTTATATAAGTTTTATTCTAAAAATAGTTTGGAATTATATGTCTTTAATAATTCTGAAAACCTTTGGCATAGTATTCTAGTTGGTATTTGACTCTATCTCCGCTTGCTCTGCTCTGCTCTGTCTATGTTCTGTTTGGATTGGTACCAATTTCCTATCTCTGATTGCACCCATTTTGGAAACAAAATGGGTTATTGTGGGCTTTCCTATGTGCACACTCGGGGTTAGCACAACCCTACCACGGGGGTTAAACATGGTCTTTACTTTGTGAGATGCTCCGTTTGATATAGTGATAATGCTCAGATTTATTATGCCAAAATACTTTATGATTTAATTGTTTTGAAAATCATTTGTTCCTTTATGCATAATTATGTTTTGTTCCGTACTTTATTACTTGGTAAATGCTCATGTTTACACGCTTGTATAAGTTCTTCGCTTATTGAGTTGTAGAAAAACTCATCCCATTATCTCATATATTTTTCAGATGATTTGGATGTTCTAACAGAGGACCAAGAATAGAGTTTTGACCAAGTTTAAGTAATTAGAGCCACAAACTAGATGGGGGAAAACAATTAATATTTATTTTAGATATTCGATTTCTAGTTCATTGAATTTTAGAATATTAGTTATTCATTATTGTTAAACTTATTGGGAGAATGTGAACCCTCTCATTTATGATTTGTTCATATTCTTTTATTTATGACTTGGTGGACATTGTTATATGGATTGAGATGTGGAAAATATTTTTATTTGAACATGGTCGGAGACTTATTATTTGTAGTTGAGGACGGATTATACCAAACAGATTGGGCTTCTCGACCCCCCTACAAGTATGGGGTGTTACACTTTGCCTTTAGACTAGACTCCACAACTAGATCTACAAAACCAGAGGCCAAAAGAGTATAAGCATAGCAATCACAGCCATACAATGAAACTTTTACCTGTGGATCATACAAACATTGAAAAGAGAAAATTGGATGCTTGAATTTACATTAAATAACATTAATTATCAATCCGCACAAACTACATTCATGAATGCTTTAACCAAGATAGCAATGAAGAAAACATGAATTTAACAATTTCACTTGAAAAGAATGTTTTTTCAACCCAAAGATCCTATTTTAAATGAACTAATTCTATTTTGGCTTTGTGCTAGAAACAACAAACATCCTTAAACGATTACAAATATTATATATGCTACCCCTAAAATAACAATACAAAATAATACTGGAATTTGTCCCATAAAGAAAGGATATTGTAAGGTATATGTATCCTAATCCTTCCCGCTAACCAAAATCTCCAATGTTAGTGACATTAAAAGCATATATGATTCTCATGTTAACAACAACCGTAACAGAAAAAATTGAACTTCAAAGCCCAACCCAAACCATCAACTTAGGTGCAAATCATGAGAATCATAAGATTTTGCTACTTCAAAACCCTAATCCTCTGTTTTCTTGAAACCCTAACAAAAAAAAATCTTCCACACATGCTAAAATTAGTTGCAGTCATTGTATAAGCATTTTGATTTCAAACCCCAAATCAGGCTGATAATTACAAGAATTCACTAAATAAAACTAAAATCAACCAAAAATAGACAGAAAGACTAACAGAGATAGGAAAGAGAGACGAACGGGGAGAGAAATAGAGAGCACATGAAGAGGTTTCAAGGGTGGCAGATTGGAGTTGAGGAAGGGTGGGTTAGGTAGCTAGGAGGATAAGAGACTGGTAGTGAAGTGGTGAATAGGTGGTGGCCAATGGTGGAGCGACGACGGCGCTGGAGCACTAAAAGGCCACGGCATAGGAGGCATGCGTGAGGGCAATCGGCAACATGCGCTGGGCTAAGATTGATGGGGAATGGTTGTCGGGCGATGGAGAAGAAGATAGGAGGAGCGGTGTCAACCAAGGCACTGGGTGAAGAGGGGGCAAAATGGGCAGAAGGGGAGAAGGGGGGGTTTGTCGCACGAGTTGGGAGGAAAATGGGGAAGAAAATAAATAAGAAAAAGGAAAAAATAAAGAATGGAAAGAAAAAAGGTCTAATTCTCACAACTTGAGTTATATAATTAATTCAACGAAAAAAATTTCAAAACATTAAGCTAAATAAATTAATTTAAACACAATAACTAGTTAAATAAAATAATAAATAAAAAACAACAACACCATAATTTAAAGTCCAACAATAAACTAATTTAAATTAATGAGTTATTTAAATACAAAAAATCAATTAATATTAAGAAAGCACATCAATTTAAATTTCATAACTTAAAATCATAAAATAAGTTCAATGAGAAATTCGATAAATTTAAAATAGGAGAACCAAAATTAAACTAAATAAAATAATCTTTCAATTAAAATATACAAAAATACGGGATATCATGGATTTGCTATTGGGGGATTATGCGAGCTTGATTTGATTTTTAAAAGTATCTATTTCTGGCGCTTTAGTATCGTCGCAAATGGACTAAAATTTTGCCGCAAAATAATTTCCACTGTGAAATTAGTGATGCTAAATGATAAATGTCTTTATCATAGACAATTTGCAACTAAAGCTTTTGCTACAAATATAAAAACACCGCTAAAATGTACTTTTGTTTCAATTTGCGGTAGGATTTGACTCCCAGCTAGATAAAACGTAACAAATACCATTAGTTACGGCAGAATTTGACTCCCGACTAGAAAAAATGCAGTAAATACCATTATTTACGACAGCATTTGACTCCTAGCTAGAAATTTGCGGCAGAATTTGACTCTCGACTAGAAAAACGCAGCAAATGCCACTATTTGAAATAGAATTTGACTCCGGCTAAAAAAACAAAGCAAATACCACTATTTGTGACATAATTTGAAAAAAACGCAACAAATACCACTATTTATTGTAGTGATTTATTTGCACAGAGACTAATTCGGTCGACCACCACGTCCCTATATACGTGGTGCGTATTACTTTCGAGAAAGTTTTATTGGTTTAATTCCATACCAAATGGAAATGAGTTCTCGCCTTTTAGATTGAAGTGGTTCATGGAGAGAATCTCATTCGTTTTTAGTATCAACCTAGATAGTAAAGACTGTTGTTCCATGTTTCTATATATGGTATACCACTCTTGCAGTAAATAAAGTTTTATTTTGCTCAAGTGGATTAGCGAAGGTGGATTGTTATAACGAGAAGAATCGCTTAGATTGTCACGACAACTAAATCACACAGTTTTCATACAATTATATAGTAAAATAATATTTTTAAAATTTAAGTAGACATTTGCTTTGAGTTAATCAGTTAATTATATTTATATTTTTTATAAAAGGTGATATATTCTTTTATTCTAAAGTTCTAGTCCGTGGATAGTCATAAGTGCTTTCATGTATTCATGATACCTCTGCTCAAAATAATAAGATAGGTTAGCGCCATAGAGGAGGAGGATATTGATCGGAGTTTTGTAGGTGAATGAATATTCAAGGTCCCACATAAGGAGTATACGTGGAATGAGCTACTGAAGTCTTGGAAACACTACAAAATGAAGTGTCTTGTCTACACATTGGAGTTCTTATTATATTATTATAGATAAGAGGTATGTTTGATCGTTGAAATCAATTCATATCAAAATAATCATCATTATGGGATCTAATATTTTTTAACTTTTCTTAAAAATAATAAAAATAAACTCATCTTAACCTATTTCGACATCAAACACAAATATATCTTAACCTATTTACATTCAAACACATCTCAACGTGACTCACAAAATATTGATATTCACTAATCATATCAGATTATTTGAACAACAATAATTAACAACAGTGTTGTTACCAACTTTCGTTAAAGTAAGCAAGCAGATTTTTATGTGATGCATCCAAAAAATCCTCAACCATTCTTCTTTTTCTGGCTTGTTCCTTAGACTCAGATGAGAAAATTGTGTACTTTTCTGTTTCACTTCCATGGTTCAAGCTAGTAGTTGTAGAATCAAGAAATTTTTCATATGAAGCAGCTAAGTAGTGCTCCACTGTTTCGGTTGAATATCCTTCACGAACCTTGGATGAGAAACATTCCATCTCCCTTTTTAATTTCCAATTGCTTTGGGAAACTGGAGATGTCCACTTTCTCTTTAGCGTTTTTCCCCTATATTCATATTTATGGGCCTGAAAAGAGTATGTGCCATCAACATAATTTACATTAATCACCCAAGAATAATTTGCTTTGTAATTAATATATATATATATATATATATGCAACTCACTGAATCATCTCCTTCTAATGGTCGTTTGTTTGCCTTCTGAAGTTTGTCTGGATAAGTCTCGTAAATTAGAAAATTAACAACCTCAATGGTTGACCTGAATGTTCGGCGTGCCTTTCCATGATGGTAATACTACATGCAAGGAGAATTTCATTGTGTATAAACATATATGTACGTATTAATTTATCAAATTAACTTCTTAGTTATAATCCTTATCAAATTAATTTAGCTTTAGAGTTAATACAAACGTCAAATAAAAATTAGTATTATAAGAACAAGAAATAAACATAATTACCAAGTCAATTCTTCCATTACTACGTTGCCTGTATTCAATTCGCCATCCTTCAAGCCTCTCTGCAAAGGAAAATTGATGTCTCGGTTGCGACCTTTCTAATTGTAAGAAAATCAAACAATTACTATGAAAACAAGTACGTTATTAGGCACCCATATATATATATATATATATATATATATACATGACACACATGATGTGTTTATTGAGATATAAAAAGGATGCAAAAGTATTTTGTTTTTTGAGTTACTCAACTAGTTAATAAAGCATATCAATGAATAGGCTATAACGAAAATACCTTGTCCAACATTAATATAACATCGATATCACGATCTTCAGGAAGTTGGAAGGATACCCCAATTTCTCCTACAAGACGGGTTGGTGCATGCTTTCTCTGCAATATTGGCGCAAGTGATTTGAGATGCAAGTGCAAAAATCATGAAGTTAATGATGCTATATAATGATGCAAAGCCAAATTACTCAATCAATTTGTTATCACAAAAACTATCATGCATTTAAAATAAAATTAAGTTGTCACTGCATTGAAATTAAGAAGGTCATGTAATGCATAATCATGATCGAAAATCACTATGGCTTTAAGTAAAAAAACTAGTGGAAGACTTTTGTAACTAATTTGGCTACCATATTCGGTGTTATAGTATTGATGGGGAAATCATGATCTGTAACATTATTGGATATTGGGACCACTACGAGAAAACCATCTATATTTGTCATGTGTCTTAATTTGTTTGCCCAACCAATGTTTGTTTCAACTTTGACGTTGATTACTATTTCAAATAAAAGATTAGTATAGTGCCGGGGTTATGAAAATAAAATATGTTTATTTATCATCATGATGCAGAACTAGTAGTACTGTTCCACCAGCATTAATAAACTTGTCCTATAATTTAATGAATAGAACAAGAAACTTACCACAATCATCTCTCTAAGTACTTGGACTAGCCTACTGTGGTCGGAGTCTTTTTTAATGCAAAAACTCTGGTCATGTACTGGATTTGGGGCATAAAGTTGTATCTCCCCCCCAGTGACCTTTTCCAATTTATTATTGGAGTTTTGAGAGTTGTTCTCATTCAAAATCAGTGAAGTGATCTTGACCTGCATGGAGAGAGATTGAGGAGATCGATAGAGATGAGTAGCAAAGAGAGATTGTGTGGAGGTGAATTTTAAACTAGTTTAAACAAGTCACCACATATATAGTTGCAATATTTATATCTTTTATATATATATATATATGTGTGAAATCACCAGTTATCCCAAAAGTTTAAATTGATGGTAAGAAATAGATTTTATTATATCTTAACATTTCTTTTCACTTGTAGGCCGCCAGATATCTTCTCAATTAATAAGTCCAACAAGTAAAATATTTAATTAAATGAAGTACAGAAAATAAAGTCAGAACTCAAACTCGAGACCTTTGCCATAATACCTGCTTGTGAAATTACTACTTGTCTCAAAAGTTTAAACTTTCGAGACAAGTGCTGATCAGATGCTATTGAGATTTCAATACCTTTCAAACAAACTAAAATTATCGTGTGATTCTTACTAGTTATTAAGCAATTCTATTAGAGGCAAATGATTAAATTTCTTGTACTGTTAATGATTATAGTACTCCAATCCTAACTTCATTAGCATTAAATAGAACATGGTTAATTAACAGTTAACAACCAATGACCATGTATTGTAATTAATTAAATTATTCAAAGAGATGCAATTATAAAAGACAGCAACAAATTAAATATGCAGGAATACCATATTAAACTGATTTTATCAACTAGAAATTAATATTTCCTAAAACTAGCTAACGCGTGTCTAGTCCAGTGAAAACGTACAGCAAACAAATGTTGAGTTGCTATATGGACTCTCCCACTAGCCAAATTAAGTGATTCTAATAACTATAAACGATTAATGGTCTTGTATTAATGAATGCAATCCAATCCAATCTTATTTGATCATGTGAATTTGCATTGATCATTAGCATAAAATAAAATAAAAAATAGTTCAATTATAAAGATGAAAAAAACGTGCATATACCATTTGATCTATATCGATCTTATCGATTAGAAGATTAACGGTCTAGTCATGAAATCAATAAATATAAACGTTTATATTAGAAGTAAATAGTTTATCGTTAGTTGACTCTCAACAATATCACCGCTGGTATTGATCTGTATAGATCTTAAGTCCATAATGATAAAGAATAATTAATGTGTTAAACTCAAATATTAATGGTTAAATCGTATAGTGTATGCAGTCTGGATTTATTTATTTCTTGACAATTGTTTGAAGTACTTCTAGTGCTGTCATGGGTACGTTAATCTACCACAATATTGCGTATTATTTGAAAGAAAATGATATCCCTCACAAAATTAATGTAGCAATATGTAAAATAAATATATTTTCAGCTTCGAAAACAATACTTCATTACAAACAAATAATATGAACAGTTAGGCAGGGGGAAAAAACATTACCGTGTCTCTCCACATGTATGTACTCCGAGAATTTTCTAAGCACTCCATCAGTTTTGAAATCGGTGCATTCCACATGTCAATCAAATCTAGCTTCGGCACGCGAACAAGCGTATAATGTGTCAATGGCTGACTTTCGTAATGCTGTCAAAACTTAGATCCATGCGATTTGTAAGGTGAAAAATCATTGATAAGAATAATAAAATCGCCGCAAATAATCGTTTTCAAAACTTGATATAAAAATTCCGCGACGATATCAGAATTGCCAAAATGAAAAACTTATTGCGGCAATTTCATTTCCAACGATACAAAAATCGCCACTAAAAACCCTTTTTCTTATAGTGAAAAAAGGTATTATAAAGAAAATTCAATGTCTTATCAACTTTACACAATCATCTCTGATATGTTTGCTACCAAATGCAAATTGTAACGTCTTTAGTCATGTTTTAGGGAAAAGCATGCAAGCAATAAACATAAGCAATTACTTCATTATAAGAAATACAATTTTTAATAATAATATAATCTTAGAAACTATGAACTTTGGAGATTTACATACTGGCCAATGGTATTATGGAATATCATATACTATTTATCTGTTTTCATGTAAAATCAGAAGTATCACTTCCCTTGTGCATGCATGCAGTACTGCAACGTCAAGGCTACCCTCAACTTAAAAGTTGCTTGTTTTGAAGCATTTGAGGTAGATTTCGAAAGATGAAGAAAAAAAGGGTACCAAAAAATATTTTCAAAATCATGAAACTCTTCTTCAAGAGAGATTGAGGGGAACAAACCCACCAAAAATTAGATCAAACAATAAAAAAACCGTTTTTGTACTGTTTAAAGCTCCACACTTTTATAAACTTTTTATCTTAAAGCTTTCAAAAGTAGGAGAATCCTAGCTAGCTACGTTCGTACTACCCCATGATCCAATCTTTTGAATGGCACTAGGAAATTGTGTTGCCCCCTTTCGATGTAAAAACACTTCCGACATCCTGATGCCAATGGCATAACGATCTTTGTCTCTGCTTCTTTGTTATTTTCATGAGCACCGATTTCTGAAATGAGCACCATTGTGACCCTGGAGAGAAAGCTTGAGAGAGAAATTAGCTTGTGAGAGAGAGTAACATGTGAGAAAGAAGGCTTGTGAGAGAGAAATGGGAGTGGCCTTCATCCATGTACATTTGCATCTATTTATACTAACATTCCTACATAAAGAAACGTAATACTTGGAAGCTATGTGCTCGTTGACGAGGTGGCGAGGTAATTTAAGGTTTTAGATTTATCTCTATGGATAAGCTTATACATGTCATATTTTTTTCATATTTAGCACCTGGACATGAATTTGTAACACTTAAAAAAAATATTCAACATGTGAATAATCCCACATTCATTTTTACGAGTAGGGGTGATATTTGGGTTTGATTGTGAATTTAATGGACTGCCCAAAAATCTATATAGGCAGTAATAAACGTACATTGTAAATTTATTCAATGTGCCTATCTATTTCAACTCGACGGTCTTAAAGTCTACAAATAACTTGAGAGTTTTGTTTCAAAAAAGAAAAATTAGTATCATTGATTTAAGCACGGGAAACTCAGCAAGTTGTGCTAGTATAAACTTCCAATTAAAGGGCTAACACATTAAATTGTAAAATGACAAAATAAAAAAAAGTAAGATTTTAGGTAAGATTGCTTGCCATACTTAATTTGGCAGTGAAGTAGGGGTCACGTGAAAAAACTGCAATGAAAATCCAACCTTTGTTTTTCTACCAATTATGGTGTATTGCAGTTCAACTTGGTAGATATGCCTGACATGCATCACCTAGATTATGTTTTAAATGCAGAGATACAACTGGCCATATTCTCCTTTTACATATTACTTTTTTCGCTCCATAAGAATTAAACATCTTGCTAAGTTTCGAAGGACAAATGCAAAGTGGCAGGCATGCATTCTGTACGTACCCCATAATGCATCAAATTATAAATAAAAGACACAATAGTTATTCACCAATTTATTAATACGCAATTACTTCAGTTATTATTTGAGTGGAATTTAAGTATGAATAATGATAATAATGAAATTTAAAATTTTTTATTTACGACCAGTTAATTACAACAAAATGATTATTTTTAATTAAAATAAATATGTTTTCATCGCAAATAGTCTTTTTCATCACACATATATAATTAGTCACAAATGCTCATTTTTCTTGTAATGATAATTATTATTCTATTATAAATTAGATAATAAATTGGTAAAGTCCTTAGAATCCCATTTTTATATGTGAATTAGCACTCCATATACGAGGAATAATTTTTAACAGAGTAATGTCAATCTAAATTTCTGTAAACTAAAATTAGTAGCAAAGTCTTCGAAAAGTTCAAGAATTCCCGAAAGTCAAGTTGTATATTTTCTTCTAATTTGTTTGATCTCTTTTATTTTTATTTTTTATTTTTCTAATTTATTTCGTAGTAATTATATAAACATTTAAACAATAGATCAGAATTCAGATGATAACTAATTGGCCTCGATCCACTCACGATTAAAAGAAAAAAGATCATATTGATCCAAAATAATGTGGTTAAGAAAAGCTGATTAGTAGAAGAAATTTTTCGATATTTTAGCTTGAGATTAATATTATTAATGGTGCTAAGCTAGCTAGACATGAAGATTTTGGATCCGTTCAGCTTGATCAAAGTTTTGTCAAAATGAAGAGAATATATATAAATAGTTATAACACCGTTCTATGATTCTAAGTTCAGTCATACAAAAATATAACAAACCTATATTTTTGTATAAATTTTATAAGTGTCCTGAGACTTGGACATTTCAAATATAGTTGATGAGCATGATATGCTTCTTTTCAATGAAAACGGGTTGCTGCACCCATCTAATATATTCGTCTTCATCATTGATTATTTTATCTTTTTCGGGAAATGATATGGAGATCACAACTATAGTATAACTAATTTAATATATCTCTTCAATAAAATATTATAAATCTTTTATATATATATATATATATGTTAATTTTTAAGCACGTTAAGGTGTTTGAATTCTAAATTTGTTGTACATGCGCAGCACGTATTAGCACCAAGAAAGGTGTACCCTTTTATTTGGTTGCAAACAAAACCAGGGAAATAAAAAGGAAATGAAAACTTTGAGGAAAACAGAATCCCTTTTTAAGGATCACTTAAGTCTAGCCTTAGTTTTAAACCCAACATACCGATACATAATATAATATATACAATAAGTCTATTCATTATTCCTAATTTTTTTCATCATCCTCCCATCATTTCATTAAGTTGCATTAGATGAATACGTGCTACATCACTGGGTCTACTTTTTGTACCCACTTAGTGTATTTATTTTCTTGTGTTTTTTTATTTTTTTACATCATTTTTTAAATACTCTTAAATATTTAAAAAATTAAAATATTATTAAATAATATTTTCTTAATCATTAAGTTTTAAAAAAAATGAGCGGGTCCCCCCAACAGACCCCTTATCATTTCCCTTTAATATATATATATATCAATAATAATTTTCAATTTGAGTTTCAAAAAAATTTAGTTAACACCTAAGAATAAAATCTCATAATATTACTTATATATTGTGACCATTAAAATCAAAATAATAACGATAGTTTATATACTACAATTAATAACTTTTCTAATATCATATATATATATATATATATATATATATATATATTACAATAACTTTTCTAATAAAACTTTTAAGTCTTGGAGTCGGTATTTCCATTAACTTACTTGATGAATTAGATTCTACTAATATCATATATAAAATCTACCAAAGATTTTCTACAGACAATACTATTTCATATCATTTGAAAGAAAAAAAAAAAAAGATCCATCGCTACTGTAGCAATATATAAAACAAAACAAATATATTTTCACGATTAGAAAATAGTACTTAGTGCATTGAATAGTTTAATCACAACTGCATCTCGTAGTAGTAAGATAATAATTTGGTTTCTACATAATGGATTATCATATATTCCATAGGAATATACTCAATATAATTTTTTAGTGTGCTAGAAAAACTTAAAAATTCCAAAAAGTCAAGGTAGCTTTATTTCTTCTTTATTTATCTTTTGTTTTGTTTTGTTTTTTGCATCAGTCTTTGTTTTATTGAGTTATAGGATATAACATTAGAGCATACAGTATACACAGAACTATTTGGCGTAGCTACACTCATGATTAACTCAAAGAAACAATATCATAATTATATATACGTAATAAAGCGGACGGCTAACAAAAGCTACAAGAACTTGTTGATCAATTTCAAGGTATTTGCTCAAATTGATGATTTTGTTTGACGATGACCTTGATAGATGTGACGCCCCAATCCTCCATTTGAGATCTAGGAAATGTTTGATTGAGGTGAGTTCTGAAGTTGCAAATATTTGCTCAACTTAGTTTGAATTGAGAGATGAGATAAATTAAAATGAGTTTAATTTATTTTGCAATATTATTATTGTTTTAAAATATGAAAAAATTGAATTAGAATTTAAAAAATATATATTGAAATTTGAAAAATCTGTATCAAAATTTGTGTTTTATATGAAAATTTAAAAAAATATAATAATGAATTAAGACGAGTCCGTCTCATCTACGAATTCGAACCGGCCTTAGTCGGGGAAATGACTTTTTGGAGGTCCAAATTTTCATGTTAGACAAACAAATCGAAAACATATTCTTGACTCAGTTTGAGTAAAAAAATTACTACACTCAAAGAAATTGGACTACTTGCTGAGAAGAAAACTGTGAAAAAGGGTACTGAAGTTATGAGCTGAATTGAAGATCATTGAATGAATGATTGTTTGGTAAGAAAATTGATAAGAATATTCAAGTCCAACAATGAAAACATCATGCAATGATCTCGAAATAGAGAAACTCATAAAGTACAGCTTCCAGGTTTTTAAATTCTATAAATGATAATTTTCTTGAATTATTTGCTTTTATTTTGTTAGTTTTTAATATTTGTTTAGTAGTTTCCATTCAATTGTATCTTTCAAACTAACAGAGCTGAGAGCAAATTGCTGCTGTGAGTGGATCAAGAATAAAACTTGGCATCTTACGTGATATACCAACAATTTAGATTTTATTGGAGAAAAAAACTAGGGAGATTTGATAGTGATGGAATGTGAAGGTGCTGAGGCTGTTGGCTAAATCTGAGGATAAATTTTGGGGTAGGTATAACCCACTTCTATATTGTTAGGTTTTTAGCTCATGATCCCTGCATCATAAAGCTTCCAATTCCTAGGCAACAGTGAGTGCACACCAACCCCTTTTAATTGGAATGAAATGCACCTAGAAAAATGGAGGACATATTTATGGGGCACCTTTAGAATTAATCTATATCCTAACATGAGATTTTAATTTTCATTCATAAGATCTAACATATTATATATATATATAAAGGATCTGGGGTCAGAACTTGACTCCCACCCATTTCTCACAAGGGGTCAAGGATCTGGTTTTGATATAATTAGATAAACTCATGATATCTCTTGTATCTTCTAATTACTTTAGATATCTATGATATGCTTGATTAGGAGGGAAAAAAACCTTCAATTTAAAGATGGACAAATGGCCTTGATGAGGTTGTAAAGCCTAAAAGGTTTCTTCCACCTTCTTCATTAATATCCTCCACTGTTAAGAGTGCACTAAAACTCTATTTGCACCTCATGAGTCATGACATAATACATCAGCTCAAATTGAGAAAATCCATTATGCTCCATTGACTTTGCTTATGTTAATAATTCCACTTAAAAGTGGACTTTCCCTGTTGAGGCTGCTGCTGCAGACACAGTTCCTCTAGCCATCATGAGCGATGTATTAGCTCTTAAACAAAATTATTTTTGTAGTCAAATAATATATGAATCTCTGTCTTGTCTCATTCTTAGTGGAGACACCATGATTTAATTTTCAATACTAACTGTCATTTGTATCACGATTCACACTGGCATATACATCTATATAAATAATGTCTCAACTTGGTTGTGAATGTACAGAACAAAGCAAAAATGAAGCAGCTTGGAGCTCTGTTCTTGGTTGTTCTAGTGGTTGGGACCAGCTCTTGCTTGGCAGTGCCGTGGAGAGCTATGTTGGGTGGAGCATACCAACAAGAGCAGCAATACCATGCTCAGAAAGGAACAGCAGTTGAAGGTGGAGGAGAAGAGAGCAAAGTTCAGTACACGGATGGCAACATCGACAACCATCATAACATACCTAGACAGTATTACAATGGCTGGGGTGGCACTTCTCAAGGAAATAATGGTAATGGTAATAAAGATGGTAGTGGTTAATAAATTGTGGGCGTGGAGCATGTGATGAGAACTATATTGTGTATGTATCTAGAGGGTTGTAGTAGGTAGTTTTGTTTTGGGTCTCTGATGCCTTCTTTAAGGCTTCTACTCTGTCTGTAATTTGCCTACAACTTTGCAATGTTTTTTGACGATCCAATTTTTTAGTAGTGTTAATTCACTAATTTTTCTCTTTTACATAGGGAATCATATTTTCTTCATTTCAGATCAGTAGTGCAAACTATCTGATGATTTGATGTTTTATTTGTAAATAGCTCGGTGCTTTATTTTTGCAAATTATTTGGAATTTTTATCCATTTCATTATTTTGCATGAAAAAAAAAAGATCATAAACAGTAGAAAAATGCATGACAAAGTTTCCTGCATCTCAATTCCCAAATCTATGCCTACCGTCGATCAGATCTGTTTTACCTATCAATGGTGAGCATAATTGGTATTACCAGTATATTGAACTCCAGATCCCGGTAGGCATAGATGGGTAAAACCATAAAACCATTTATGCCTTCACACAATAATCAAATTAAATTAAAAATTAGTCAGAAGTCAGTACTCAAAGCCATTCTATTAGAGCAAACACCAACTTAACCCTTCAAGACCCTCACTCAGAAGCAAAACACAACCCCACTGTCCCTATACCCATTAATCATAATAATATAAGCACCAAAAACATTGGCTTCGGCATCAGCAGCAATAATTATAAGAGTGCTACTACTGCCATCTGAAACTTACCGTTCAGATGATCCTCTTGACATAAAATCACCATTATAGTACCATGCGATTTATTAAAAAAGTAAAAGAGAACATATTCAAAACAAAAAGACATCCAAAAACATAATATGAAGATTGAAACCCTAGATTGTCTCTCACTTTTGTGTTTATGTTTTTTATTTTTTTAATAACCACAAAAGATCACATGGTAGCACCATATCAAGAAGACCATCTGAGCAGTAAATTTTAGATGGCCAAGTAGTATTATTTCAATTGTAATCACCCAAAAACAGATCGAAGTATCTAATGTTTTATGCTAAATGGATACCATCCATTTCACTTGAACTAGAAAATATTCTTACCACCAATGGATACTACCTACACGAGGTGCACTGTACCTCCAGGTTCGAAAAATTATGAGAAAAACTGAGATGGTAGAAGATAAGTTAGATATTTCATAGCTGTTATAGTTTTAAAGTTTGGACGCACATATGCTAGCACAAATCACATTTGCTAACCAGAATTTCGAGAATATCTGGAAAACTAGGTGTTTATGGGCAGAGCATAGCTGGCTGATGAAAGCAGGTTTTTTCCAACTAAAATTAATGTGAAATACCCGAGTATCGCATCTAATGATGCTGCTTCAATTATAAGCCTTCTTTCTTACAGTTCTCCTGCCAAGACTAGATGGAGGAGCACCTTTACTTGCAGAAGAAACCATGGAAGGGGCAACTTGTCCTACGCATAAATTCTTCGAGATGTGTACTCTTGGATATGGATGAATTTTGGCTAGCTCAAGAACTCTGCGTAGCAAAGAATTAGGTAAGGGCCGCAAGGAATGTTCCTGCTTTTGCTCAACCTGTATAGACCATGCAATTATCATTATCATTCTAGCAAACAAGTTCAGAAAACACTTGCAATGAACAAGTGAAATTTATTACAGCAAAGCAAAGCATTAAATCCATGAAGCACAAGAATGGTTGAAAATTTTCACAAGTTAAATTTAGGGAAAAGAACCCTGTCTATGTAAATAAATAAAGTAAGAAAGCTAACCCCTTTCTTGTTTGACTTTTGTGCACCGCTAGCTCTCAAAAGATTTCTCCATTTGTCCTACAGCATGAACGGACAGACAGTAAATAAAATTTGAACCATATATACAGCTGCTTAACCGAAAAAGGCACTGTAAAATACCCTGAGATCAATGGGTGTGCGATAAGCAGAAGTAGAAAACAGGAGCCTTTTTAAATCAGTCCATCGGCCAACTCCATATTCTGATATCCCGTCGACCAACTTAATCACTTCGGACGAAGTCCACATCCTTTGATGCTTCCTCCTATCATGTTTTTTAGATATTGTTTTGGTCACACAGTCATCTTCCGATTCAGATGAGACAGGTTCCTTGTCAGATCCAATCTCCTGTACAGAGTGATATGTACATTGTTGATGTTATATTCTGGAAGTCATGAATTATATGACTGATTGACAAATGGCTGCATTATATGAACTGACAATTGGGCATACCAACAAAGTCGTGCAGGTGTGCATAAGCTCAAGCACACACCTGATAGACTTTCGTTTTTAATTTTTTTAGTTTTGGTAGAGAGAGAGAGAGAGAGGGTTCTATGAATCTTCTTGATTAATGAAACACAGAATCTATGGTCTAAAAATTGTCCCTACCAATATTGGCACCTGTTTCTGGTTCTTTGGTCGTCCCCGCTGTGCCCGAAATTGAGACACTGCTGGAATACTGATACCACCTAAAGAGTTCTCCTCAGGAATTACAGTTAATGCTCTGCGTCTCACACTGGCGGAATATTTTTCTCCCCGCTTCATATATTCCAACTTCTTATCTGAAAATTCTTCAATGTACCTCCGAGTCGGCTTACGCAATCTCTTCTCACCCCCGGCAGACAAGATACCACATACTAAAATATTTTTATCACTATTCAAGTCATCAAGTTTTCTTGTGTCTAACGAAGTAGCATGGATGCTGCCTTCATCTGGTGGTCGACACCCACATTTGCTCACTAAGCCACCATGTAACTTACAAGTTGCTGTCTTGTTAAGAGCATCAATCTTACATTCAGATTCTAGAATGGTTACAGATGATGATTCTGAAATGCCAACAGCACCATTACTACTTCCACTTAATCCAGGAGACTGACTCTCTGAACTTGAGTTTCCCAAACATGATCCTTTGCTACAACCCAAATCCAATTTGGTAGCATTTTCAGCAAACTCAATGTCTGTCCTTGGAGACAAAAAAGGCAACGACACTTTATATTGACGGTCATCAGATCAATTTACAATAGCTGAAAAGCACAAGACATTATAAAAACTTACCCAGAAGAAAATCCTCACATTCACATGCATTGGAGAGACCATTTGTTGCATCCAGATCATCCACTTCATCAATTTCATCCAGCAATCCATCAAGGACCTACTAAAACAGTAATTAGAGATTAATCACGTAAACAAAGCTCTAAAAAGGCTCACAAATTGTTGAGCTTGAAGACAGATAGGAACCTCATAGTTCACAAAGGGTTGAAAATTCAAGCTTACATCAAGCCTTTTTTTTTTTTTTTTTATAAGAGATAAGTTTTATTGATATGAATGAAATAGGCCCAGCCAAAATAATAATAATAATAACAATAGAAAACAAACTAATTTTTGCAAAGAAATGGATGTATTACAGAAACAAAGAGAAGATTGTAGAAAAATAATAGTTGGGGCGTGATGTTTAAATATACGCCAAAAGAGATACGTACATCAAGTTGCAAGTCTTCTCCTTCCCGAGTAGCATTAGAATCCAAACCACCTTGAGTTGAAGAAAAACATTCACCAGTGTTAGTAATATACACCAAGGAAAGATCTTAAAGAATAAATTCAACCCTGCATGCACCACTCTTGGGATTATCTCAGCAAATATATATTATATCATCATAGGTACTGGCATATAATTCATCTTTGTGTTAAATATTAGAAACCCTTAAATGCACTAGATTGTGATTATGTACAAGTATGTGTTAAAAATGTCAGGCCGTTTGGTTGGAGAATCACATTCACTTCGACATCCATATGTTTTTTTATTGGCACCAGGTGACCGGGAACAACATCCCGACTAATCCCGGAGGTGCACTTCAACATCCATATTACTAGGAATATGATGGCTTCAAGATCTGAATTCTCAAGATGCTACTAAACCCACAGTTGGAAATGTTTGATAGGATCATTGAGAATACAAGATTCTCATGTTTGCTTTATTCTGAGGCATCCCAACTGTATGATTTATTTTTCTCTTAAAGTGCATAAGATTGTCTGAAGCAAAATAATTAAAAATTAAATAAAAATAATAGAAAATAAAAACTACAACTGAATCATGGGCTCTCTTTCCTTTTTCCAACATATAAACTGTATATGTTGTTTGAAATATTTTCTTTATTGATTTGTTAGATTTGCTTTTTTATGCAGAATTAAACAATAGCTCACTTTAATATACGGATTCTACAAATAGAACTCGCAAGTAGACTGGGAAAAAAGTTGTATAAAAAAAAAAACCATAACAATAGTCAACAAATAAAAAGAAAACTAAACAGTATTGCAACCGATTTTATTTTGAACCACAACAATATTAATAACAAAAAGAACAAGTTACTCAAGTGTATTTTGCATTAAAACCAGTTTTATAGATAAATACACAACTAATGTAATAAAAGAATTTATCAAGTGTATTTTTTCAATTTCAATTGAAAAAAAGCTTCCAACGGCAATGGGAATGTAGTTTCTCACTTCTCTACAAGGGAATCCACACTCTCATCAAAAGGGAATTTGTAAGGAACCAAATTCCCGAGAACAAATGAATTTAATTTATTTAAATACATCCAAAGAGGTTGTCTTTTAGAATTATAGGGAATCCTAAGATAACAACCATCCAAAAGATTCTATTTCACTCCTGTTTCACTTTTGTGCTATTTAGGTCATCCTCTGCTACAAATGGTTGAGGAGGAGAAAACGAAACGGTACCTGTGAGAGGAAAAATTTTAGTCTGGGAAACAAAGTTAATGACCTGAAGAAAACATGTCAAATTTGCTCATTTGAAGATGGCAGACAAGACGCAAGGGGTGTTTAAGAGTAGTCTTAGAAACTTCTATTTTTTCTCTTTATCTAAGCACGAGGAACTTAAAATAATATTTTTCAAAAAAAAGAAAAGCAATTTAGAACTCATAAATTACCGTTATTTGTTAGTCCATACTCAAATCCACAGGAGAAATCTTCAATATGCAAGCGGTTTCCCAGACTCTCATCACCAAAACTTAAGACACCACCAACCGAAACGTGCTCGGTCTTGGGTTCTGCAAATAAGTGCTCAACTTCAATTGTTTCATCCTCCAATGTAGAAACAGACAATTCATCTTCCTTGACCTAGGAAAACACACAACCAAAGGACAGAAAAAAAGGACAGAGTCAAAAGAGGCATGCAGTGAAGCAATTAAACTAAAGGTGGAGCAACAGCCAAGCATATCAAGTGAAATGAATTCTGTTCTTATGACTTTGTGGGAACAATTTTTTCCTTTAAGTTAACGTTAAGAAGGTGATTATACTTGAAAAGTGGCAACTCAAACTTTCTGATAAGTAATATAATCTTATTTAAAAAGCGCAGGAGTGTGCAACAATGTGGCCACTCAAACTTCATATGAATTATGACATGCATCATGCAGGAAACCTTACTCTAGAACCACAAATACCCTTCCTTGTATCAACATCATGTAGAAAGAAATTCAAAGATATGTTCCATGTTGAGCAAACTCTCCTACCAACACAATTCTCAAGCCTATTATAACTCACAAAAGTAGAGAACTACTTAGAGGGAGGGAAGTGATGTCAAAAGCTACACGACCAACCCCTTATCCAAAGATAGATTATTGAAAAAAGAAAAATCCATATCCAAGGTGAGTGATCCAGTAAGTGTTTTACAATAACAAAGCAACTACGTTCATTTTCAGATTTGCAAAAACACTGCTTCAACTTCTATAAAACCTTTTGCGCTCCTCACTTCAACTCATTCAAATGTCTTATTTACCTTGGATTGCACGAACCATAGTTTTGTAGTTTTGGACCAAAACGCACTAGCTACAATCCAGCATCATTAATCCCACAGACAGGCTTCCAATCTTAGTTATGCTACTTATCATAAGAATTCTGCAATCCCTTGTTACAGTATGCACTTATAGTGAAAGCTTCTTCTGACTTCCTGAAGAAGCCAAGCTTAAATGCTTCAAATTTTAGTGTTTTCCTTACCATTCAGAATGAGTTCAATGAGGACTTAAATATCAGATTAATCTCATTTTTTTCATTGCAACATACTCAACTCTCCTCCTGCTGACTTTATTATTATTGCTGTTGTTGTTGTCGTTACTACTACTACTATTTGGTATGCCCTCCTAGTTATATTATCTGATTTAAGCTCTCATAGATAAGATATTAATTTCAAAAGTGCAAAAGATTTCATACAAGTCACGGTATCAGAAACAGCAACAATGTAAATACCCTATCACAATATGATGATATTTATTCTTTTTTATTTTTGTGGGTGGGAGGGGTGTTTATGATGCAGGTCATTCTTTCCAGAGAAAAACAATAATAAGCATGAAATAACAGATAACATAGGTGACTATTTGTGCAAACATAGTGGTAAAGCAAACAATCTCATGGACCTTATGATGAATTGTAGCCATAGTACGGTTCAAATCACCAACAATTTATAAAAAAATTCCAAATAAACCATACTTACATATATTGTAAATTTGTAATGTATGTGAATCCTCACCTAACGGAGCCACAAGCCCAACTCGTTTTCCAGGCCCAAAATGTGCAGGCTATCTGGAGGCGCAAGCCCTCGAGGGCAGATCTCCCTTCGTCCTTTGGTGAGCCGCAACCCCCACCATCTGCGAGGGGACAAGGGTCGACGTCGACGGTGGTGGGTTCGCTGGCGATGTCTAGGGCGGAGGAAAGTTCTCAAGCAGAGGCAAGATTTAGTTTCCAGCCCGTGTTCGTTGACAGGCCCATTTCGACACCGGAAAGTGCACAGAGAAGGTCACCAGAGGTCGTCGATGGTTCGGTTACCCCTCTTGTGTTGTCTTTAATGCCAGCGAATGTTTTCAAGTCAGTGGGATCTCCGACAGGTGTATTTTCTCAAGAGATGGGGGTTTCTTTCAAGTTTCAACAAGGGGATGGAATTCCTCTCATCGTTCCGAGCACTTCTGAAGATGTTGTAGAACCTAGCAAGGGACTTGATACCATGTCTACAGAACCAAAAGCAAATCTTCAATTGGTCCTTGTAGGTTCTAAATAGCACAGTGATCCCCGGGGGATTTATTACTCTATGTTCACTACCTCCAAATCCATCAGCCTAGATTTTCAAGAAAGTGGAGGAACTTCAATCTGTAGTTGGGGTCTCTTGTGTTGGCTTCGAAGATCAATTTAAGGCCCTTCTAGTGACTTTAGAAGAGAACCATTTGAAGTCAACCTCTAAGCAGGATAGGGAACTTAAAAAGCTCACATGTTCCATCAATTATGATGTAAAGGAAGGAAGTGGCCGAAGGGGTAGATCGAAAGGGAGGGGCACGCCTTGTTTATATGAAGTCTAAGATCTTATCATGGAATGTGCGGGGTTTAATGATCGCAATAAGCGCCTCCGTATCAAATCTTTATTGCGAATATGGAAGAGTGATGTAGTGTGTCTCCAAGAAACAAAGCTGGATTTCATCGATAGAAGACTAGTGAAGAGCATCTAGGGGTGCTCGTATGTGTGCTGGTCATACTTAGCCTCTTCAGAAACCTCAAGTGGAGTGTTACTAATGTGGGACAAAAGAGTAATTGAAGCTATTAAGGAGTGTATTAGTGATTTCTCGGTAGCCACTCTTTCCAAAAATGTTGTAGACAGATGGGAATGAGCTTTTGTTGGCACTTATGGTCCAAATGTGGATAGGGAGAGGAGACAGTTGTGGAATGAGTTGGCAGGCTTATTTTCCCTATGGGATGTACCGTAGTGCATAGGGGGTGATTTTATTACTACCCAGTTTCCTAGTGAGCATTCAAGACATTATCGGAATTCCTTGGCCATGGCAGAGTTCTCTAAGTTCATTTTTTATCTGAACCTCATGAGTCTTCCTCTCGTTGGGGGCGAGTACACTTGGCCAAACAGTCGAGTTTGGTCAAAATGGACAGATTCCTTATTTCTCCATCGTGAGAAGCTCATTATCTGGAGGTGCATCAAAAGCGGCTACCTCGAGTCAACTCAGATCATTTTTTTATTCTTCTCTATTGTGTAGGTATTCACAAAGGTCGCCGATACTTCAAGTTGAAAATATGTGGTTGACAGCAGATGGATTTGTAGAGATGGTGCGTGATTGGTGGTTATCATATCAGCTTTCAAGCACTCCAATTTTTATTCTCGTAGGTAAGATGAAGGCCTTGAAACAATATATGAAGAAATGGAACTTGGAGGTTTTTTGTCATATCAATAATCAGAAGTCTACCTTTTTGGAGGAATTGCAAGAGTTAAAGGGTAAGAAAATTTTGGGAGACACCTCGGAGGAGATATTTCTGAGGAAGGGTGCGGTTATGGCAAATTTGGAAAGGATTTTGTTGGTAGAGGAGACGTCTTGACGCCAAAAATCCAAGGTCCTTAGGTTGAAAGAAGGAGATAATTGTACGAAATTCTTTCATAAAGTAGCTAACTCCCATCAACATAGTAACACTATTGAGTAGTTACATTCAAGTACACAGGTGTTATCTTCCCCTTCAAAATTGCAGACCATATTATGCAATATTATAAGTCCCTTCTCACATAACCGGCCTCCAAGCTAGATGCCTTGCCTTTTGAGGCCATTAACTCTCAAAGTGCAAGTGTACTAGAAAGACCTTTTGATAAGGATGAGGTCTACGAAGTCATCACTGGTATGGCTAAGGATAAAGCGTTGAGTCCTAATAGTTTCTCAATGGGCTTCTTTCAAACTTGCTGATATATTGTGAAAGGTGGTGTTTTTTTTATAAGTAAAAATATTATATATATATCAATCGGAGTAACCAAGTACACTAGATGTATACAAGAAAACGCCTATCACATACTAGAGAGCTCCTAATGACCCTAAAAAGCCCGTGAAAAACTATCCAAAATACATCAAGCCCGAGTAGGAATAAAACACACATCTTCAACCCCAACCCAATATTTCCCATAGACTAAAACCCCAAACCCCAACCTAATCTTCATAATGCCCTCCCTTTAGTCTTTCCTCGACTTGAACTACCGCCCAAAGCGTCGTAGTTGATTCCTCAAAAAAGACGCTCCAACTCCCTGTTTTTCTTAAACTTTGATTTGGAGTCATGCAAGTGACTCACCTCAATTGTAGTGAGTAGTACTTTAAATTGGTCTTCACATCCTCCATGTGAGATTCACACGACATGCTAAATCTCATTAACCTTTGGCAAAACTCAATCCGATGATGATCCAACTATATTGTTTAAGAGAGGAAGAGATACCAATGGGACAATGTCTTTTCCCAAAACACTAGGTCCTAAGCCTTTATCCTCACAAGGCACCAATGACAATTCCTTATCAAATCTCGAGCCTCCTCAACAAGGCGCACCTCGATGGACGCTACATCTCCTTCAGACCTCGACAGTACACCATTATCTTTCAACTCTGACATGGGAGCCATAGTACTTTCAGGGCTGACCAAGGGTGTAACACCAACTATCGGTCTTTCATGAATCACCTGTGGCGAAAGACATGCCATTACAGATGTCTCAACACCAATACTTGACATAGAACCCACTTCAAATAATCCACTTTTCCTCTTGACCTGCCACACTTTCCTGGATCTAGTTATAGGGATATGGCTAAATCCAATTTTTCGTTTTCCTTTATCTGAGCTTAAAAGATTCGAGCCTATCTTAGACTTGTTTCTTACGACCATGTTGCCTCCAACTGAAAGCAAATCTATCTTTCTTAGTCAAGAAAGTGATCGTTGCCTTCACCTCGACAAACTGGTTTTCCATCTCCTTTAATGTTTTATGCATCCCAACAAGTTGGTTTTGAGCTTGCATGATCTGCATACCACTTACACAATTCCTCTCACACTGATTCACCGAAGCTTGACCCAACTTCAAAATAGCCGCATATGATTGCATTGCCACCTTGGTCGTGCTTGAGTCATTTTGTTTCAACTCCAAGTTGATGTGCTCATGGTCAGATGTCCTCTTCTGCCTTTCTTTCATTCACCCAAAGGTAAAAAAACATATCCGCAGCTCTGCATAACTTTTCATACCCTTCTGGAATGACTACAACATTCTATTGACCTCCTCCACCATGTTCGATGACAATTAGATACCTACCATGAATATTGGAGCATCGTTGAGCCACAAATGCTCAATCTCTTTTGCGCAAGTGTTTCAAGAATTCCAAAATTTTTCCCGCCTTTAGAACTACTTCCACCATACCCATCAGCCATCCTATACCACTACGACCCATAGCTAGAGACCTCCAAACCCTTTTGCTCCTCTACATAATTTTTACCAAGGACCTCCATGCTTCTAGTAAAAATTCAAAAGCTTTATATTCCACCTAAAAATTAACCACCTCCCCTATATTAGTTGCACACCTTTGTATCAAATCTTCCCAATCTTCATTCCTTATGCCCTAAAGAAAACGGCTGAAAAAACAACGGGAGAGACTACCACAGTACTCATAGCAAATTCGCCGGAATCCGACAACTCTTTCTGTGATAGCCCATATGAGAATGACAAGATAGGTGGTGTATGGGATCCCACATTACTTGGGAAGGAGAAATTCTAGCTCTTTATAAGGTTCCAATGGGGTTCCAATTGTATCATTGACTAGTCCTTTTGGAGTATAGGCCATGTAGTTTGGGTCTTCCATTGGAGCGTTACAAATGGTATCAGAGCCTATCCCAACCAGAAATGTGGGACTTGAGCTATACCACCTACAATGGACAGACCTGACGAGGACGTCAGGCATTTAAGGAGGGTAGATTGTGATACCCCATATGAGAATGATAAGATAGGTGGTATATGGGATCCCACATTGCTTGAGAAGGAAAAGTTCTAGCTCTTTATAAGGTTCCAATGGGACTCCAATTGTATCATTGACTAGTACTTTTGAAGTATAGGCCATGTAGTTTGGGTCTTCCATTGGGGCGTTACACTTTCTGTGTCGACAGCACGACTAGCAATGCCGGAGTAAGGACAATAGACTCGCCGAAGGTGGGTGACTCTCTCTGCGTTGACGAAAGGGAGCCGATGCCGAGAGAACCTCAAAAGACCAAGTTGTCGAAGAGAGGACAGATGTTGAACGGCCCTTGGTGAAGTCTCCAAGGCCCGTTGACCTTGTCTATGACGGCGGTGAGGAGTCGCTGGCTGGGATGGTGTCGTTGGATTATTTACGTAGAAAGTGGAGAAAACTATTGATGGCTAGATATGGGTCGTCGGAGAAAGGATCGACACCGGACGGCCCTCGACGAAGTAACCAGTGCCCGTCGACCTTGTTTGTGCCGATGGTGAGGTGTCACTCGCCGGCTAGGGGTGACAACGGTAGGGTTTGCAGGTCTTCCGTGAATTTCATTCTTTTCAAAAATTTGAAAAATCACTTAATGCGACATTCATTGCCCTCATTCCCAAGAAACAAGTGGCTTCGATCATTGAAGATTTTCGCCCTATAAGTCTAGTTAGTAGCATCTACAAG
The DNA here is from genome assembly GCA_036898215.1 of Platycarya strobilacea. NCBI lineage: Eukaryota > Viridiplantae > Streptophyta > Magnoliopsida > Fagales > Juglandaceae > Platycarya > Platycarya strobilacea. Next base: position 39,192,363 of record CM072547.1, on the reverse strand, counting down.
ATTATTTTGAAGGTTCTTGTCATCCAGCTAAGCCCTATGTTCGTACAAATTATCTCCAAACCTTATAACGTATTTGTTCGTGGGAAACAAATTCTTGACTCAATGCTCATTGCAAATGAGTATTTAGACTATCGATTGCGGGGAGAGAAAGTCAGGTATCTTGTGCAAACTTGATATGAAAAAGGCATATGATCATGTAAACTGGAAGTTCTTTTTATACATGTTTGGGAGGTGTGGCTTTGGTGTTCGGTGGATCTCTTGAATGCACCATTGTATCTCCACAGCTCGGTTCTCGGTTCTAGTGAATGGGACCCTTTATCTCCCCTTTTATTTGTCATAGTTATGAGGCTCTTAGTCGGATGTTGAAGGCTGCTATTGATGGGAGATTCCTATCTGGTTTCCAGGTGGGTAATGGCACTAGCAACCTTGTTATCATCTCAAGATGAATCTTGGCAAGTCCGAGATGGTTGCGGTGGGCGAGTTCCCAAACATCCTTAGTTTAGCCAGCCTATTAGATTGCAATGTGTCCTCTCTGCCAATGAAATACTTAAGCCTTCCTTTAGGTGCAACTTTCAAGACTAGAGCTATTTGAGATGTGGTGGTGGAGAAGATAGAGAAGAGGTTAGCTAGTTGGAAACGGGTGTATCTCTCAAAAGGGGGTCGTCTTACCCTTATCAAGAGCACTCTTAGTAACCTCCCCACTTATTTCTTATCTTTGTTTCTTTGCTTGCAGGATGGCAAACAGAATTGAGAAACTCTTTCGAGCATTCTTATAGGGGGGTATGGAGGAAGAGAATAAATTTCATTTGGTTAGATGGAAGACAGTATGTGCTCCAGTTATGGAGTAACTAGGAGTGTGTAACTTGAGAATCTTTAAAAAAGCTTTATTGGGAAAATGGCTTTGGAGATATCACTCGGAGGGGGGGCTTTGTAGAAGGAACATATTGGTGCTAGACATGGAGTTGCTTGGGAGAGTTGGAGCTCCAACGAAGTGAGGGGAGTTTAGGGTGGGTTTATGGAAGTTTATTAGGAGGAGGTAGACATGCTTTGAACAAATTATTTGCTTGTAGCTGGTGAGGGCAATGGAATCAGTTTTTGCAGGACGCATGATGTGGAGAGCATGCATTCAAGAGGGCTTTTCTGACTCTCTATCATATTACAAATAACAAGGAGGCATCAGTGGTAAATATGCGGCTAATATCCCACGGTTCTCATCAGTGAAATATTCTTTTTAATAGGGATTTCCACAATTTATTTTAATAGGAGGCATCAGTGGAATTACCTATTGTTTCCAACTTTTTCAATTTATTTTATTCCATGGGAACTTTTATGGCACAATGTGATAGATTGAAGTGAAAATCTAACAATCACAAGAAATGCACAATTAAGGCGTACTACAAAATTTTGACATCACAAGATCACATCCCTTTCCTTTGGAAGAATATTTGGAGATCTCATGTATCCTCTAAAGTAGCCTTTTTTGTATGGAGTGCCGCACTCAGAAAGATCTTGACTACGGATAATTTGAGAAAAGAGAGGTTGTGTAGTGATGGATTAGTGTTATTTAAGTAAAAACAATAGAGAATCCGTGGATCACCTTTTACTACATTGTGAGATAACAAGGGTGTTGTGGAATGAGATATTTCAAAGGGTTGATGCTACTTGGATCATGCCTTTGAGGGTTGTTGGAAGAAGTTACAACGTTGTCTCCAAGTGGCAACAGTGTGGAAAATTATCTCGTTATGTATTATGTGGTGCATTTGGTCGGAAAGAAATGCTTGTTGTTTTGAAAATAACGAACGCACAATGGAGGAGGTAAAGAACTTTTTTCTCCACATTTTAATACTTTGATTCTCAGCTATTGTATTAAATGAGGACAATGTTCATAACTTTCTCTCTTTATTTCATCGCTCTTAGAATGTATTTAGGTGTTCTTTTGTATACTCCATGTGTACATGGTCAATGCCTAGCTCATTCATATCAATAATATTTATCTCTTACTTATCAAAAAATAAATAAATAAATCCTCACCTACCAAGTTTTAGTATGAGAAGAAAAATAAGCATTACTCCAAAAAAAAAAAAAACAGTTGAGTTAGTGCAGATTGCATAACGGTAAAAGCATAGTAAGATATTCTCACACTCTAGCACTTAATGTTGGCAACCTTCTTGTGCAAATGTGCTTCTTATCCAATTCATTTAGGCTCTTACGATCGGTCTTACAAATTCAAACATAGTGTTCTAGGTTAGGGTAGAGTAGGGGTTTCAATTTGATAAACTTCATCTCACTCTCTCAACCAACAAGCCCACTTTCATTGACATCATACATTCCCTTTGTATCACCCCATAGATCTTGTTTATATCTTCTTACATTTCTCTTTGATGCGAACTTGCTCAACCCGTGTTAGATTATATATAAACATCATGAAATATTTAGTTGGTATTCCATTTTATTTTCTGATTTCAGCGTCATAAGTGAGGACACCTCAAACTGTTTCAAATTGTGAATAGTCTCCCAATCACCGCAACAAATGAAGCCTCTAGTTTTTTCATTGTTTAGATTGATTGTTTGTATTTCTTCTAATGCCACTCTTTACGAAAATAGTTTTTAAGAATGGGGCCTGCAACGAGAAAGATCTTGCTTATTGAGATTTGAATTTACAATAAAGGCCAGATCCTAGGCAGAAAACCAATTTAATAACTGCATAACTTGCCCTAGTCATCCAACGACAACCAAAAAAACATGGGTAAGGAATCCGGAAGCGGTGCGGCAGAAAACAGAAAGCTGGCAATTCAAAACACATATGATCAAGAGAAAATAAATGATCGAATATTATATTATTTCTTAACTAGGCCCACAGAAAAAGTAAACCATTTAGGGCCGCATACACACATTAGGGGGAAAAAATAAAAATAAAAAATAAAAAATTTAGCAGAATAGAACTATTTAGCAAAGTAGTGTCAAACAAGTCCAGCTTAAGAAACTAAAAAAGAAAGGAAAAAATGTAAACTCAGAACCGAAGTTTCTATCATTTTTTCCTTTACTCCGCAAGCAAACAGAAAATTAGAGAAAATGAGAAAATTAATATAAAAATCCGTACCTCATTCATCAGTAAAGTTACCCCAGCGAGCTCAAACTCTCCGATCAGCGAGCTCAGAAATCTAAACAAAAAATAAGTACACAATTCCAAGATATACTAAAAGAACGCAGAAAGAGGACGAAGAGAGATCTGAGCTGCGTGAGCAAGCGATAGATGTCAGATAAATTCGAGCGAATGTTCGAAACCAAAAAGCCTCAGAAGTTCGGAACCGCCAAAAAGCGACACGAAATTCGGGCGTTCGCTTTCTTATTTATTTTAAACTTCTTATTATTCGGCCGCTGACGTAATTGATATTACTACTTTGTCAGGGGAGGGTATGACCTGTGAATCGATATTAAGGCTTCGATATGGGGAGGGTATGACCTGTGAATCGATGTTAAGGCTGCGTTTGATATCGAACTGTTTGAGCTGAGTTTTGTTTAATTAGTAATAAGTTAAAATAATTTTGTTTAAATATTAATAAGTTAAAATAATTGAATAAATGTTATATAATTTATTTAAATAAATTTAAAAATAAATGGACAAATTTTTCAATTTTCAAATTTTGATTAGAGTTTGCTTTGATTCTGACTCTAATTAAAATCGAAATTCAAAATTTAAAGTCGAAGTTGGAATTTCTCCGATTCTGAAATCGAAGTTCAAAGTCGGAATCAAAATCAACTTGAATTTTGACCTTCGACTCCAAACTTCGACTATTATATGTTATGTATAAGAAATAAAATATAAAATTCAATTGGTCTAATGGTTTAGAAGCTCCTTTTAATAATTTTTTAGCGCAAATTCGAATCCTTGTGTGATTCTCTCCCGTCTCCATTTTCAACTTTTTTTTTTAATCTTAAACTACATTGTTTTAGCCTTGTATATATATATATATATACAAAAAATTGAAAACTCTTAAGTCCTTAATCCAGGAACCCTTCATCCTCTCTTCTCTCCATTTCATCTTTCACTTCATCTCGTATATATACATAATGACGCATCAAACTCTTTCAAGTTGTTTAGAAGAAGATCATCCTATTTTTTCTCGCAATTCGTCATCTCAGATTCTCAAGGAACAAGGCGAGTTCTTCTTCTTTCTACTTCTCTTTCATCATTAAAGCCCTCAAAGCCAAATGATGCTATCTAGGTCTTGACAAAATCCTAATTTATTAGTGATTTCGATTTGTTAATTTGGGTTTAGTGAATTTGTGTTGTGAATTTGGGTTTAGTGATTTCAATTTGTTATACTTTCGTTGATGAGATGTGATAGAGTAAAGGATTATAATCGGAAGTTGAAATTCCGACCTTTGATCGAAATTTCGAATTCGGATCAAAGTCAAACTTCGAGTCCATTTTGGAGTCAAAAGCCAATTTCGACTTCGATAAGAGTCGGATTCGAAAACTCCGAACTCCAACACTATCGAAATCAAAGTTGGAGCACAATCATAGTTTAAAATATATTTAAATGATTAGATGAATTTAAATAAATTTATAAAAAAAATATAAATTTATGATATTCATGATCAAATTTTATTCTCTACCCGAATCGTCACTTGTAAAAATAGAGTATAAAAAACATTAAATACTTTTATAACAACTTCAGTTGAAAAGAGAGAGGCATAAGAGCCTTTTTATTAGATTGGTTATATCTCGAATTTAATATACTTTTAGCTATTAGGAGTTTAAATAAGTCATATTGAAATGTCTAGTTTCAAAAATTTAGACTTATTATTTCAATAAAACTAAACAAAATTTCAAATTTAGATGCTTCAAGTTAATGGTCAAATTATTATTTTATTAATTTCTTTATTTTTCCTCCTTGATCACATAGAAAATGATTACTAATTATTTTTTTAAACTCACAATTTAATTAAAATATAATTATTAATTAACATATGCTAGGTAGAATGGTAAAAAATGATAAAACAAAATAAATTATTAATTACAAATAATAAATATTTTTTTTAATTATTAATTACTCATTACTAGATATTTTTATAAATGAATAATCTAATATGAATATTTGATATGCAGAGTCAAAGTCAATTATTATTATATTATTTTATTATTATATAATGAAAAGATAGTTATTCCAATATATGGATTTATGTGAATGGAATTATCAAAACCCAAAATTTAGGTTATATTGGCTAAAATTGTCATTTAGCAATAGATAATCTAATGAGAGTGCTCTAAAAAATAGGCAAAAAAAGCCATAAGACAAAAATGCGCATTATCCCGTCTGAGTACTACAGTTAGTTGAGTTTACCAAATTTTCTTTGAGTTAAGTTAAAATTGTATATTTAAATAATGAAATGAGGTTAAAGTAGAGTGTATGGAATACACTTTGACAATCAAACGGGAGTTTGTTTGAATTCAAATATGAGATGAGTCTAGATAAAAGATAAAAAATTATTATAATATTATTTTTTGATATTATTATTATTTAAAAATTTAAAAAAATTATATTATTTATTATATTTTGTATGAAAATTTAAAAAAAATATAATGATGAGATAATATGAAATGAAATAGAATGAGTTTTAATTCTAAACAAAGATTAAAATAGTAAATTTAAGTTTGGTGTTATCAGATTTTGGTTAAAATAAATTCATCGTTAAGACATAATTTATAAACAGGTTTAACACAAAATCAACCCAACTAGAATTTCTTATATAATTAAAATGTTATTATTGTTCCGATGTAATATTGGTCTTTCTCAATAAAATTGTATTTTTATTATTTTTATTGTAATTTTAGATCTATGTTTATATTTATTATTTTATAATTTGCAATTTCTTGACCTAATTTGTGATTCAAGAAATGTCAAATTGAAAATTTGCACAATAGATCGTTTAAACAAAATTTAAATAAAGAGTTTGCTCAACATTTATTCGACTTATCATTCGAGCAAATAATGTTATAATTGAAAAATTAAGACTTCCATCGTATTTGAATATTATAATTTCGCTCCATAATGCCCTTGCATCGTTTTTCACAACATGATGAGACTCATTACTCGTTCAAATCATTTTTAATGAGAGTTTACGTTGATTGTTCGTGTCTCATGTGCATGAAATATTTCGTGCCTTCCACCATTTTCCTTCAGAAACTAGTTAGGAGGTATCACACAAAGTCACTAACTGTGATATAGTTTTGCAGACGACAAAATGCAAGAACTAGGGGGAATAAAATTATTTCTTCTTTCTTTTTCTTTCTATGAGAAGCATAATGTGTCAGCTCTCTACTTATCTACAAATAAACAAACTAGGTACAAAAGGAATGGCCAATGAGTCTTAAATGATAAGTGCTACATACACAAAGAGATTACACAAAAATAATCATATGAACTAACTTAACTTTATATGAATCGTCAGATTTGCATTATAATAAAAATAACTCTACAATCTGACAGACCACATCATAACACATCAGTTTGTAAAATTGCTTTTATGTAATCACTTATAGCTAAAATATTTATCTTCCTAAATTGGATCACGAGACTTGATTCACATCATTCTACTTAATTGTTAGCCATCAGTTCCCATTCCTAGAGGGAATGCTTTTGTCACTAAAAAGTAATTGGAATCCTTCTGCATGTTCATGATACAAAGGGTGCAGAAATTGGACTTCTCTAATTGGGACACTGGAAAATCAGCAGAGAGGGAATGTCCATGCTCACTTTTTTTTTAAGGTTATCATACAAAAGAATGCCAGGACACGGCAAACTATACCAGCAAGAATGAGGAAGAGTAGACAAAAAGCCCAGTCATGAAGATCATAGCCACTTTGCATTAAATAACTGCAACGAGTTATCAGCCACACCCCAGAATACCTAAGAAGAAGATAAAAATGTTATATGGTAAAGTTGACATGGTAATGCAATTAACTTGAAATGTATAATCATAACATGATTAATGATTATTCAATATTTCTTCAAGCTATATCAGAATTTTATACCAGTTGTAAGAGTTTATTATGTTTAACATTTTCCTTAAATGCATTTAATTTGTGTCCATATCTTGCAAAATTACAGGAGCCTAAACTGTTGCAGCAGACCAGGAGAAAATTTTAGCCTTCATGCATAAATTTGAAACTTCAAAGAGAAAGTTCAATGAAAAAATGATAAACCAAACACAAGTTCTAAGTAGATACGTGCCGGTTTTTATCCATGGCTTGTTTTATGATGTCATAGTAGTAAGAAAAAATAAGAAAGAGAATAACTGAGATAGTTTAATCAGATCTCATAACATAGTTTCATTTAGTTAAGGTTGTCAAAGGAAACCTTAGACCTTTTTTTTTCTCTCTCCGAAGACGTTTTCATTAATAAGTTAATTTTTTTTTCTAACAACAAGTGTCTACTTTAAGCAACCTCTGTAAAACCTGGTAAACTGCAATAGAGCAGATTTTTCTTTTGTAAACCAAAGGCAGCCTCAAGGAGGTGAACATATGACCTAAAATCAACAAAATATAACATAAAAGAAGCACATGTTAAAGAAACCCCACTAGCATTCAGTTTGCTCCACTTGTATGTCTCAAATTGCAATCTTGAGCCCTATATCCCAAATAAAATATTTAATGATTATAGTATTCCATATAATATCAAGCAACAATGCCAACAAAGGTTCAAGTAAATTCTGGCTGAATCCCCCATCAATAATGACCATGTTTCCTAAGTCTTTTGGAGTTAAATTCTATGAACAAACCTTTTGGCATTTGATATGACAAAAGCTTCTAAGGCCCACTTTGTGTAGCACAACTTTCCTAGGTACTTGAGAATTCGATTGTCGTTTTCTTGAACTGCTATAAGAGTTAAAACAACAGGAAGAATCGCAGACCACTGCAAGAGGAAAAGAAAAGGGAAATTAGCCTTAAAAAGAACAATTGAAGTGAAAAGGGATACATGTTCACATGCATTGATTTGATTGGTGTATATACCAGTTGGGCAGGACTCGGTTCAAGGTAGATGGAAAGTATGTAAGCGATGCCAGTCACGCAGTAAACAAGGCAAACCAAAATAACGTAATTGTCTGTAAAAGATGATCTTGGGTTGTTGAAGAAGTAGAACATTGATAGATAAAGCAAAGGCTTGAAGAATGTATTGAAAAGTTCAACTGCATCTTTGGAGAGAAAATGGGCCAGACTGCTGATCCCTGATGCACTCTCTCTCCAATACTGTAATTTGTCCAGAGAGAATGTTCTCAAAGCTGAAATCTTGCACAGTAGTGCTACAAAAAAAAATTATAATTAAAAATACACCATGAGAGATGAGATGTACAAAAAACATCTGGTTTATGATGTAATAACTTTTTGTAAATTTCTAAAGTTCTCAACATCAGTTTAATCTCATTGCCTTAAAAAAACACGAAATAGATAACTAGTTTATATTTTAAAACTTACAAACAGCAATGACGGTGTAAGTATAGCCAAGGGACCCAAATGTTGCATCGCTCACTTTAGCAAGAGTTCCCAAGCAGGCTCCAGCAAGTAGTAAAATCATATAATCAATTGCTTGAACCCTAGCTTCACGTAGCCGCTGCTTACTAACCCTGAAAGATTTGAACATATACTAAGAAATTTAGAGAACCAAATTGGATGCTTGATAGAGAAGTCGACCATGGATAAAAAAATCTTCCAGCTCTCATTTATAAATTACGAGTTCAATTGGATACTTAAATCTTCAAACATACCGTTTTAACAAACAAATCAGTTGCAAATATAGATCTCAAAGGAGCAAATACCTTGACTTACTATGTATAATATTCTACAATACACAATTCGTGAAACTGAAAAGAGAGGAGAGAGTTCCCCATGTAAGCTTAAATTTTTCCAATGGCAAAGTAGGGAAGTTGGTTGCTCATTTAAGCTACTTTTGGATATTGAGCTAAAATTGAAAAAAGTTGTGGATCTTACTTGTAAAATAATGTTGAATTAAAAAAGGTTATAAATCTGACGTATAAAGAGGTTTTGAGTTGGGAGGAGTTTAATAATTTAAAAGTTGGATATTTATTAGATTTAGCTTAAAATTAGACTAAAGTAAATTGAACCCAGATGAGAACGGTGGAATATTATACCTCCCTAGGAAGTATCTGTACTGTCTGGCTATTCCAGGAGTTCTCCGGTTGGATAAGTCTTTAGACTTCAAAAAATTATGCTGTATGCGATCTCGTTTTGTCTTAACGTTAGACTTCACATCCTCCCACAAATCTCCAGCAAAAGATTGTTCAGCAGTACTAGCTTCATCATCACCAGGATTTGAGTCATTAGTTGAGGACGTTGAAGCAAGTCCATCAGCATAATGCAGCATATCTGCGGGTACTCTGTATCCATTTTTAAGCATCCATCTAACTGGAAGTTGTTCACGAGTCACACCTGAGCTTGGTTTCACTATACCTTCCAAAATGTCGATGAAGTGGTCTGGGGGATTAATACGCTCTGGCACAGTGATGCCAAGGGCAGCAAAGTATTCTTCAACTTTCTTTGCAGATCCATGATATGCAGTAAGACCACCTTTGGCTAAAAGTATCAAATCATCAAACATCTTGAACAAAGCATAGCTGTATGGGAAGACAAAGAAAAAAAAAAAAAAAAACAGAAATGATGAGGCTCAACAGTGATGGACTTGATTTTTACATCTTGATTCAACAAAATCTCTCAGAATTTGATTTCAAGTTCTCCTTATGTTTCCATAAACCTAATGCAATTGGCCTATTGAATAAACTGTTTACAAAATTGTGCTCACTCATGCCGCTAAAAGCTTCTCCCCCCCACCTCTCTATTTATTACTTGTTCTTCCTTCTCTTTCTGCCCAAGAAACTCTCACGCTAATGTTTCTGAAGAATGCTCATGCAGGAGTCCCCAATCATGCAATGAAAGTAAACGAGAAAAATAAGTAACTTGTTGCATAGAAAAATGAATTCTACAGAAAACATAATACTTTCGTTTAAAATTTCATTTCTATAGTAAATATAAGTATCTAGAGGCTTTATTGCCTTAAAAGCTTGGTGATGCACCTAGCAATTTACCAATAAAAAGGGAACAAAAACAAAAGGTAAATAGAGGGTCCCGTCATCCATTCTTTTACAAAGAGAATTATTTTTTGTTGGGAATTTCATTTGAACCAGGAAAGGATTTACACACACACACACACAGAGACGGAGCCTACCTGGGTTGGTGAACTACCATGCAGATGTTTACCCCTTCAAGAGCTTCACGGCGAAGTGCTCTAAGAAGTAACAGGGAAGATGAACTGTCTAGACCAGTTGTGGGCTCATCCAAGATCAATAATGAAGGTTCCATGACCATCTCTAGGCCAACATTTACACGTTTCCGCTGGCCTCCAGAGATTCCTCGCTTCTCCACTGTTCCGACTAGGGAATCTCTCACCGCTTGTAGTCCTAAAGACTCGATCACTCTTTCAATAACCAGAACCTTATCAGGTTTGGGCATGTCAGCTGATAGTCTGCAGCATCAAGTAATGCAGCGATATAAATGAAATAAAAATGTGAATGGAACTAAATAACAGTAGGTAATGATCCATTTAATCAGGAAGTCAAATTGTAATGTTAAGCAGTAGCAGCGGCGGTGGCAACAAATAAGATATGTAACTTTAAACTACAGGTGATATTGAATGATGAACTAATAATGGATTCCACCCATGAAATTGAAGAATGGATAGGATGGTGTAGTTAAGAAGCATGTAAAATATATGTACCTGCACCTTGCACTGAATCGCAGATTCTCCTCCACTGTCAAGTTCCCATGCACAATATCATCTTGTGGCACAAAACCAATAATTTTCTTATATGATTGCATGGATTCAACTTTTCCATTTATAAGAATTAAACCTGACATGTTGCATCCAGTCACCTTTCCAGCCAAAGCAGAAAGAAATGTTGTCTTTCCAGCTCCTGATGGACCCATGACAGCGGAAACTCGACCGGGCATGAATTTCCCAGTGACACACCTAAGCAAATGTTTCTTTTTCCCTTTTAAAGTAAGAGTTAGATCTTTGAATGCCACCTCAATCGTAGGCCTAGTTCTAATTTCACCACCAGCAGCCATCGAGATTACTCCTGAGAATGTCAAGTTCTTGTTTTCCTGTTGCATAGCTTTCTCCTTCTCTATTTGACCATACGCATACTTAAAAATTTGGCTGTGAGTACTCAATTGTTTACCTTTTGGCATATTCTTCTTTAAATTTTTGTCTCCAATCTCCAGATGAAAACCCTCATTACTATCTGGATTGTCCTCAAGAGAATGCAACATTTTTGTGAGGTTACTTGGTTCCTTTTTCTTTGCTTTTGAACTGCCAGATGATTGTGCAGATGTACTTGAAGAACCTAGAGGCAAAGGTGGTAATCCAGAATCATCCTTTCCAGTTTTAGCTTGACCAAGACCCATCTTCTGTTCTAGCTGCCTTACAGATTTCTTACGAGAAAAAGTCCGGGATAAATGATCTTGCAAACCCCCTGCACCCTTCTTGGCAATATCTTTTGCAGATTTCCATCTTTCTCGTGCCTGTGCAGTTTCTCGTGCGTGTCTGGCCGCAGCTTCCCTAGATTTTGCCTGTCTTCTTTCTCGAGTGGAGAGAACTTGATCAGAACAGTTGTATATAAACAGCAGCAAAGTACATAATGCAACCTGTATAGGAAATTTAACAAGATCAAATTCAAGAGACAGGACTCATGTTGGATAGAATCCTAGCAAACATATCTTAAAAGAATGTGTGGCTTTAAAATTTAACAATCACAAGTTAATAATTTTATATCAACTAACAAAAAACCAAAGCGAACCATTTCAAGATTGTGGTCAACTTTTTCCTGTAAGACTAGATACACATCTACTTACAAGAAGCATGACACCGTAGGCATGAATATTTTGGTTTGCTGTGTTTGTATTACAGGTCGTCAACTTGAAGCACACTGCAAAAGGTTAATAAGAATCATAATCACAAAAACTAAAGATACTGAGAGAATTTGCTTTAGTGCACTACATGTCAATTTAAAGAGACAACATAGCTAGGAGGAATAATCAACGAATAGGTTTACATTTGAGACAAAAGACATGGCACCTAACTGAAGTTTTCATTATATATAATATAATACCCCAGATTTAGAATGAGAGGGTGGTGATTCTAATCCTATGTTACATAGGAGGGATATGTTCTTATAGTTTATAATGATTTCAAGTGGTTCAAATTGTAACGTTGACTGCTCCTTTTAGAGTACAAGCCCATACATGCCTTTGGTTTTTCTTGGGTCGTTACAAATGAGATCACAGCCAATCCCAACTAGAAGTATGAGACTTGAACCTTGTCACTTTCGACCTAATGTGACTGTAAAAATTTAAGGGGAGATTATAATGCCTTTGATTTAGCACAAGAGGATAGTGAATAAGATCCCACATTAATTAGAGCCAAAGTTGTTATTGTTGTTTATAGTGATTCTTAAGGGCTTTAACCTCCCTAAGAGATCTTTTTAGGAGGGGCGTAATAAGAGTACTTTCCAGGTGGTCACTCATTCTAGTACTATACTCGTCCTAACATGCTTTACCGCCTAGTTTTGATGAGATCAAGTGCATTGATACTGATTTGATCACATCCCTAAGAGATTTGACATTCTAAAACCTTATTAATTAATTGTGTGACATAATATTTTCAGCCAGGTAAGAAAATCACTACTAGTATGGATTATGAATGAATTATATACTCTAATGAGCAATGACAAGGATTTGGCACAACAGTCTTCATTTCCAACAAATTATCTTAACAGCAAATGGGATAGATATGGTGGGAAAAAAGCAGCTTGAGAAAAATTCGTTTGTGAACAGATTATAAATATACTAAATGAACTTTTTATACAAGTGAGTAATTAAGATTAGTTTCATGTTACATGGAAAAAGCTATAAGATTAAAACAAAAAAACTTACATTTTTCAGAAGTGGAGCCCATCCTGCAGTAATGTCTGAAATTGCAAGAGAAAATCATTTTAGTACAGCCAGATTTTGAGAACCAAACAGTTGCAGTATATGATAAATTCATGCACCAAAGAAAAATTAAAATTAACTTAAAAAGTTGATTATAATGATTCACATCAAGTGTCATGTTAAGAATGAGGAAGGAGCTGTAAGTTCTGGGATAATCACTACCCACTCCTGCAAGGAACTTCGCGTATGGTAGTTGGACAATATGACCCTGGTGAACAGAAAATTTCATTGCTCCTCTCAACATCGGCCCAGATATCAGCACCACCACAAGTATGATTGGGAGTTCCCAGAGGTATTTGATAGCTGTATCTGCAGATTGTTTCTATCAGTGAATATCAGTGTGTTAGAATATAATTTAAATGGTTAATTTTCCTCCCATTAACTTAAGCTTTTTCGACAAGTGGTGATATGGTATCACATTTCACTCAATTTAATTAAATATTTCATGTAGGACCAACTTATTAAGTGGAAATTTATGCATGAGCGAGAATGATAAAGAGTAATGCTACATACAATCGTAGAGTACATAAACGCCACATAATTATTTTGAATAAGAGTAGGGTCTACTATTAAAAAATTATTATTATTTTTTTATATGAGTCCCATATTTTTATCAATTTTTTTAAAGTGATTACACAACGCTTGCACAATTCACGATTATAAATATCATTTCTCTAAATAGTGATAATTAAGAATGTCAAAGATGGGACATGAAACTTACGGGTCGCAGATTCCCGTCGTTTTATTTAGTTTTGCAAGTGGACAATAAGAACCTAATGGGCAAGCTTCATGTAGAAGAAATGAGAGAAGAAAAATGGTGTTAGTTACAGCTCAATCTCAACAGTGACAACATCTTTTATTGTTTTCACATATATACTTACGTATCATGCAAGTAATACCCTGGGGACAGAAGAAACCCTCACAACAAGGTTGACAGTCCTGAGTTCTTGAAGGCATGGCTTTTGAATTCTTGAGGTCAACATTCTGGTCTTGGCCAACACTACAACCCCAACCTGGCTCACATCCTGAAACCCATGAACTCAAATTGCAGTTCTTGTTAGGTTTTAAGTAATTGTCCTCAGCCGCCCCTCTTTCAAACAAACTTTTGAAGTAGAATCTTAATTCTGCTGCTGTACATAGTCTCTGTGTGAGGTCTCCTGTTGATCACATCCAACATTCCAAACTAGGTAAAGGTGTAAGTTGTACAAATTCGTTTGGGGGATGTAATCAACAAATAATAAAATTACAAGATAAAATAGAAGATCAGATTATTTAGCATTGATAAATGATATTTGCAGTAATGAAGCGTGCAAACGTCGTGTAATTACTTTAAAAAAAGTGAGTAATATATGAGATCTACATAAAAAAAAATATATATATATATTTTTAATAATGGATCTCATTCTTTTTCAAACCAATTATGTGGTATTTATGAACTTTATGACTGTAGGTACATTATCCATCAATGGGACTGAGGATGCATGATTGTAGCATTGCTCAACATTCAGATGCATGATAGTTATTTTCTCTTAAACTAAATATTTTAACCGGAACAGAGATGCTGTAAATATAAGTCTTACTCTTTTAAAAAAAAACAGGTTCAAAAGCCTCATTTGCCCATGGATGCAACATTTCAGCAAATAAAGTAAATTCACTTTGAAAAGGGCCAGAGACTCGTACCCTTGGTCTTCTTGATACAATTTGTCAAGAAATCCAACTTCCCAGCAAAATTGAATGCACCTTGCCAATCGACATCCCTGAAAGAAGAAAATCAGAACGAAACATGTACGACAAAAGCACCAAACTGCAGTAAAAACTTCATCAAATCACTCACACATCCTTTATGCAGAATCCCAAATTGTCTTTGATGTCTTGGCTCAAAATTTTGGTGAGATTCGAAAGTCGACCATAGATGAGCTGCGTCACAATTGGAAGCACAGCCGGATTACCAGTCTGACTGTAGTCCTTTCCATCCACACATTGAATGCGCGGCAACAAACTTAAGCCGACAACGATGTACAACAAAACATGAGGAATCCAACAGACCTGAATCCTGGATTCACTCAGTGCCATTGCCGGAACGTCTCCAAATCACAAATTCAAGGAAAACCACCCAAGTAATAATTGTAAATAGAATTCTTGAATTGCCCAAATCCAAATTCAGGCTTGTTAAATAATGGGTAACCATAGCATTCTTGCTATATGTAAACTTGAATTGTGTTACTTCTAGAACGAATTTAACTTTAGTTTTGGAGCAAAACCAAACAATAGAGTAATGGGAAATCGGAATGCAGATTAAATGTTAAGAAACTTGTTGCTGAACAACGAGGGAGGTTGAAGTTCTGGTCAATGGTGTTGTGAGAAGTCTTGGGGGGCTTGAAAGGTCCAAACTTTGAGATGAAGAAATGGCGGGGAGAAATGGGTGGCTAAATTGAAGGAGAAGTCCTTAGGACATTCTGTTTATTAAGGTTTCATATTAAAGGAGCAACGTAACAACCAAATGACGTGGCAATTCCACTCAGAACTCCTTTTTGAAGAAATTTTAGTTTTATTTATTTTCTTTTCGTCCCCAGTTCGGCCAAAACTCCATATTTGAAAACTTATTAGTTATTACGTACTCAAATATTTTAGGGAAAGTGTGAATTTTTGTTTTCAATCTAGACAGAGGTCTCTAAATTTTTTCCCATAAAATAAACACTTCAACAAACTTGACATTTTAATATATTTTTTTAAGACATGGAAAAAACTTAAACCCAAATAATGATTTTTTGGGGATGAATTTTAAATTTCATAGAAAAAACTTCAAAATTGAAGGTATTCTTCAAACATTGTATTTTCAGAATGAAAAAAAAATAAATGCCATCCTTATTGAATAAAGGTGGTAACAAACAATATTCGAACTGATCCATACTTAAACTATTGAATGTGATTACTAGTAGAGAATCGACGTGCAAAACACAATTGCCTAGTTAGATGAATTGGTTATTTTTTAAAAATGATATGTCATTAATAAAAATAATTGATTTGAATCAATAACTTAATGCATATATTAGAATATACCAACCTTAATTCAATTTGTCACATGGTTTAATAGATAGTTATGATATCGACAATTTTAGCAAACTTATTTGGAACAAGTTTAATTTAAGTGTAAAAACATTAGTTGAAAATGTGATTCCTTTGATGGACTATGGAAGAGTCTCTCGTAAACAAAATGAACCCACTCCACCAAGGAAAGAAGTTAGAAGTTAGCTTTCACTAGGCAAAACACAAAAGGTTCCAATGAAAGAAAGGGAAACCCATATTCAAAATTTTTTTTTTTTAATAATCAAATACAAAAAGAAAAGAAATCTAAAGAGAACCAAGACTATCTTATGGGAAATGCACAATAAGAAAAAAAAGATTGAACATGTGAGAGGTGATGAAGTAGAGCTCTCAAGAAAGGAGAGGATCCTTCTGTTTTTATTTTTTTTTCATTTCCTTTTCTTTGAATTTTTAACTAGGTTACTTACGTTACGGTCTCACAGTCAGGCAGACTTATACAATTACACTCACGAGCAGAATCTTTGAAATTTGCATTTCTTCGCCAGGCTTGGACCATGTCTCCCAAACAATCTCAGTACATATGGCGCAAGATGATTCCACATATCGAGGTCAGAATGGGATCGGGTGTTTTCACATTTCACCGTAGTGCCCGGTTTGTCTTGATTTTTGATTGATGAACAAGAAGGAAAATGGAACTATTGGATTTTTTGACTCGCCCCCGGCTACGTGTCCTTTGGACCCTTCACCCTCCCGCCACCAGTGGAAGCAAGCTAGCCCTCTATGTTGCGGAGAACTCAAGGGCTCCAAACTCCTTAGGTCTTGTTTTATAAGCTTGAAGTTTTGAAACTTGTCGAGATTAACCTCCACTAACCTAAGCTTTTTGTACCATGATTCAACCATATTTGTCATTTTGTACAAGACCAATAGACATAACATTGAAATTCTTACATCCTTGTTTGTTGAATTTTCAGGATCAACAAACAGTTGAATCATCCAATCATTTTGTGAAGCTTGTTCTACAACATTTTCTCTATGTGGCAAATGTTTCTAGGAAAAAATTTAATAGGTTTGCATGATTCATAAAAGCTTAAGGAAGTTATATATTGGAAATTCAAGTGTTGTAAATTAATACAAGTCTAATTCAATGTTTTTAATTAAATTTTTATGCGTGGTATAAATAAAAATAAAACTAGAACAACAATAAATATATAAAAATCAATTTAAATGATTTTTATTATAATTTAGTTTGGATTGTTTTATTATTAATATAAATGTCAATATAGTTATAGATAATGTAGTAAATATCCCAAAATCACAAAATAGACTTCTTTATTCTAGATAATAAAGTAACAAAAAATAAGAAAGCATACCTCGCCAGTATACGTAGGATTCATAAACTCAATTGTTGAACAACCAAATGCTTCTTTTGCTTCACCAAGCATGACAGCAGCTAATTTCCCTATACCAATGTCAAGTTCAACATACACTCAACAGCTATAAATGTGATAAAAATATAATTTTAGTTAGAATCAATAAAAATTATATATTAAATATGTCACATAAATTATGAAAGCAGGGTTCCTTATTACATCAAGTTTATAAAGCCAAATATGTTGTAATTTATAGATTCCAAACTTGGGGTTAATCCCTCCTTTGCATGGAGAGGAATTTGGGAGGCAAAATCTCTTCCATTAAAAGGATGTAAATGGAGGGTAGGAAATAGAAAGTCCATCAATATTTAGACTGATTTTTGGTTACCACATCAAGAGCCAATTCCTAAACCTAAGGTTCTAAGCAATAGCATGGATGTGGACATGGTTGATAATTTGATTGATGAGGAAACCAGTTGGTGGAAGATGGCTTTTATTAGAAGATTGTTGCCACCTAAGGAAGCTGATGAGGTTTTGAAAATAGATCTATTCCCTGGAACTCAAAAAGATAAATTGATATGGAATTATGAGAAGAATGGAGTGTTTAATGTTAAAAGTGCATAAAAAATGTTCTACTCTATTAGAAGAAATCAGAATGAGCGGGAGAGTTCTAATGCTCAATTATAACAGTCTATTTGGAAGAAAGTATAGAAACTGTAAATTCCTAATAGAGTTAAGGTATTCACTTGGAAGGCTATGAACAATAGCCTCCCTACCTTAACTAATATAAGGAGAAGATAAGTAGTTTCTGAAGATATGTGCTAAATATGTCAAGAACATGCTATGCTAAGGACACTAGCCATGCTTTGGTTTATTGTTCTCAAATAAGGCATTATTGGAAGCAGCTTTTTAGAGAACTGACTTGGGAGGGTGCAGACGAACATGACGATGTTATCTCAGTAGGTTTTGAAGCATGGACATATAGCAGCATTAGAGAAGCTTTTTCTGGTGGCTTGGGCATGTTCGCATTGAAGAAACAAATTCTTATATTTGGGAATTGTTCAAAATCCGGAGGTGGCGTTAGTGCATGCTCTATCTTTGTATAAGGAACAATTTGAGGCTTGTTGGGTTTTTCTCTTTAGTTCCACATGGAAAGAAAGTGGGAGAGGGGGTAAGACCCATGACCTATAAAAAGAGGCCTAGCCTCCTTAGTTAATTACACCAGTCAGAAACTTATCTAGTAACTTTTGACTTTAGTAAAATTCATCTGTTGTCTTTTTTTGTATGTAAAAGGAAGAGAGGTGAAAGTTAGAGTTTTATTAGTGGAAGAAGTTTTTGTGGGTGTCGTTGGGGTGAGGAGAAAAATTGTGTGATTGTAATAATTTTTCATATAGTGTATTTTCTTCTCTGGGTCTGGTGGTTTTTCTCCTGGTTTGGGAGTTTTCCACGTAAATTCTTGTGTTGTGTTTATTTCTCTATTTTTCTTGTTATTTTGTCAAAAGTAGATCTTGATGGGGGAATTGGAAAGCCCAGATTCCCAACAATGGTATCAGAGCCACTAGGTTCTTTTTGCAGGATGGAGTTTTGGTGTGGTAATGTGAATACGTATGGTCTAAGGAGGTTCTGTCTAGGAGATTGGAAATTTTAAGTGTGTCCGTTGTGACCCTCCAATCTTTTCTTGGAACCTTGAAGTTCTGTTTAGAAAAGATCAGTTTTTCCTGGGAATTTACTTAGTGGGTACTATTCATTTCTACGGTAAAATTCATCGAAGTTATGTCAGGAGGTAGAGTTTCAAATCGTATCAGATTTGATGTTGAGAAATTTGATGGGAGAATCAATTTTGGCTTGTGGAAAATGCAAGTCAAGGATATCTTGATTCAATCAGGATTACACAAGGCATTGAAAGGTAGACCAGTCCCTGAAGTCAGTAGCGGTCCACGCACTACTGGTGAAACAAAGAACATATTTGGAATGAGCAATGAAAATTGGGAGGATTTGGATTTGAGAGCGGCAAGTGCAATTCGTCTGTGCCTAGCCAAGAATGTTCTTGCAAATGTGCATGGAATATTCACGGCAAATGGACTCTGGGAAAAACTCGAAGAATTGTATCAAACAAAGGGTGTCTCGAATCGAGTGTACCTAAAGGAGCAGTTTCATACACTGCGGATAAGTGGAGGTACGACTATTTCAGATCATTTAAGTGTTCTCAATGGCATTATCTCTGAGCTGGAATCTATTGGAGTTAAAATTGATGATGAGGATCAAGCCTTGAGACTGATCTGGTCTCTTCCATCTTCCTATGAGCATATGAAGCCTATCTTGATACATGGGAAGAAGAAAATAATTTTTTCAGAGGTTACCAGTAAACTTTTTTCTGAAGAAAGAAGGCTAAGTAGTGGAAGTATTGGTTCACTTGAGAACTTAGCAATGGTGACAGCTGGTGATTGGAAGAGAAAGAACTCCATAAAGAAGAAAGTAGTCTGCTGGTGTGTGGACAACCTGGGCACGTCAGAAGAAATTGTCCAAGAGGTGGAGTAGGTTCGGCAAGAGGCTCCAAATCAGTAAATGGAGATACTGACAATGAAACTAATATCGTATCTCTCTTTACAGAAGATGATGTCTGTTAAAAGGAGACATGTACATCCTCATGGCATGTCGCTAATCCCAAAGTTGCCATGATAGAAGATGTGTTAATGTTAGTTGTTTCACAAGTTTACACACGGGTATTGGTTTGACATTGATGCAGGGTGTGGAGTGGAAATTCATGTCGATGGCTGATGAACTTCCAGGAAAGCTAAACGTGGGAGTTGCACCATAATTTTTCAGCAATGTTATTTTCGACATGGGCCGAAGTGAAATGCTTGGAATTAGTTTATTCTGAGTGGTTATGCTTTTATGGTGGAGCATGATAGCGAAAGCTATGAAGATCCTCATTGCTGTAGAGCGTAGCTGTGGGACCAGTTAAAGTCGCAAGGTGGAGATTGTTGGGTTTTGCTCCTTAGTCCCACATGGAAAGAAAGTGGGAGAGGGGGCAAGACCCATGGCCTATAAAAAGAGGCCTAGCCTCCTTAGTTAATTACACCAGTCAGAAACTTATCTAGTAACTTTTGACTTTAGTAAAATTCTTCTGTTATCTTTTTTTGTATGTAAAAGGAAGAGAGGTAAAAGTTAGAGTTTTACTAGTGGAAGAAGTTTTTGTGGGTGTCGTTGGGGTGAGGAGAAAAATTGTGTGATTGTAACAATTTTTCACATAGTGTATTTTCTTCTCTGGGTCTGGTGGTTTTTCTCCTAGTTTGGGAGTTTTCCACGTAAATTCTTGTGTTGTGTTTATTTCTTTATTTTTCTTATTATTCTGTCAAAAGTAGATCTTGGTGGGGGGAATTGGGAAGCCCAGATTCCCAACAAGGCTCACAGAAACTCTTCCCAGATTCTGGCTTTGCAATTTAAATAGTGTCCTCCTCTTGATGGATGGAGCAACTTTTGCAGATAAAAATTGCTCAGGTATTGGAGTGACATTAAGATATTTTCAGGGCAAGGTTCTAACGGCAACAAGTAGAAGAGAAAGTGAGGTATCTGATCCAATGAAAGTCAAATTGCTTGTGATATTGAGGGGGATGCAACAATATTATCCGACGGGTATTACTAAGCCTATTGTGGAATCTGACTTTTTATTAAGTGTGCAAGCACTACAGCGTCAAGAGGAATCCATGTCTATATAGGGAAATATAATTCTTGCAATTAAAGAGTTGATGAAACAACTACCAAAGGTCACAGTTCAACATGTAAATAGAGTGGCAAATCAAATGGACTAGTGAAATATGCATGGTTTCTGATTCACAGTTTGATGAGATTTTGTCCCTGATTCTATTTTCCAAATAGTGGAGAGTGAAGCTATGTAATCTGTTCTAAGTTTATTCATGTATAGTGACTGTGCTTAGCTATCTATTGGTTTATTCCAATTTAACCGATGAATACAATGATGTTTGTTAATATATATATATATATATATATGAAAGCAAAAGTTTGAAAGATATATACGATGGTTGGAAAATGCTGTAGTGTTTGCAATGGTAACAAAGGAAAATTTCATTACACTTATACCCATTTCCTTTATTACAACTAATACATAACATATGAAAAAAATAGCAGATTAATGACAATTATCTTTATCTTTATCCAAAATTTGCTTTCTACATTATATTAGAAATAGTTTTTTAGATGAAGTGATTGTATAAATATTTAAATTTGTAATAAAGAATAGGATTTTACTGACATGGGTTGCAAACTTTTCATCACTCGACAACATCAAAATTCTTGATTATTTATCGAATACCAATAGAAGATAGAGATGTAAGTGGGTATTTCAAGTATTTTTTAATAATAATTTCAAGTCATGAATCATTATTGATGCCACCCTTAAAATTCATAAAAAAAAAAAGAAAAAAGGAAAAAAAAAAGTGGAACATGAAAAAGAAAAATATCAAGATGTTAATAATCAAGTGGAAAAAGATTTACATTTTTAGTAAATAACATAACAACATTAATAAATAATCACCAATTTGTGAGAGTTACAACTGTTGCAATGAAGTTGCCTCAAAGAATAATCATTGATTATGAATACACTTTTTTTTTTAGCAGCAAGCAGAAAATGATAATTTGTAAATGATCTTCAAACATTTGAAGCAAAAATCAAACTCCTATCATTGAACTTAGGTTAAGCATTACATAGAACTCAAATTGAAAATCAAGAAGTTCTTCAAAGTTAAAAACCACAAATCATATCATGCTTCAGCCAAAGCCTTCGCTTTTGTGGAACAGACGGACGAAACCCTTCAACGATACTTAACGAAGCCAATTTCCTTAGCGTTTCTACAGAAGCATTGCCTACAACACATGAGGTCGTACTTCCTGATCAACCCATGGGGATTCCTACGAACCCGACAGGTGCGGGAGCCGGGACCGTAGTTTTTGGGGGGAGAATTCCACAGTACGTTGGACTGCCTCGTGATCTTGTCCTGTGTCTTAGCGAAAGGAGAGCTGCGCAAACAAGTCTCTGAGAAAATCCTAACAAACGCAGCAACACTACTGATTGTGAATGCACTTTATGGACATGATGAAAGAGATAATCCTCGATTGAAAATAGAAATCATGATTAATGCAAGTATATTTATTATAAACAAAATATTAGGCTGTTAATTATTTTAAATGCCATAAGAACCAACTCTTATCCTTAATCCAAGTATAACTGGCTTAGCGCCAATTATTTTGGAGATTTTTTGGCATTCATCTTGCACAAATTGATCTCACATCGTTAAACATATGGGATTTAAGCTACAAAATGTTAAAAAAAAAAAGAATTAAGAGAACATGGAACAAATTAATAGTGAAGTCTAATTGTAAAAGAGTCAAGGACTTCAACAAATATTTCTAAAATAGTTGTTGGTCCATATGTCGAAGTTATCTTTCTACATGGCTTCATATGAATTGCAACAACTAAAACATCTTATAGATAACATTCAAATTGTTAATATATTTGTAGCAAAATAATAAAAAATTAAATTAAATTACCTATTTCTATAATTGAATCTTTGCAAGTATCTAATTCATTGAACGAAATGAGCTGATACTTTGGTGGTTCCATTCTTCATTATGATCTGAAACTTTCCAAATTATTGTTTTAGAATTTAAAATCTATTGGCATTTATGTGCTTCAGTGACTAAGATTTAACATCTTCACAAAAACATTGCTTATATAATATGATCGAAAAATGTGCAAAGTGTCATCTTGTGACCAATATTTTTATCAAACATTGTAGCTTGTAGTCGATTCCCATATTTAGTATAAAATATTTTAACTAATAATTTATCATAAAAGATTGCAATGAATAATTTAGTATAATAAATTTGTTTGATTTGAAGTTATTTTTAGGTTTTATAAAATTATGTTTTTGCAATGTGTGCTATAAAGAAAACTAAACAAACACAACATCATTGATATTTGTATGATATGAAAAAAAAAAAAGTTAAACCACAAAACAAATCATGACTAAAAAAATGGTTACACGAATAGGGTGAGAATAAAACTCTTGTTAAGTTGTAGAACATAAATAATAATAATAATAAATAATAATAAAAAAATATTTAAAAAAAAAAAAGAAAAGAAAATAATATGATAGATATAAATGGTATACCTCTCAATCAATCAATGGAAGACTTTGGTACTTCACTGTTGAGCATTACCCTGTTCGTTTGCGTGACTTGTCTGCAACGGTCACTTTAATTTTTTAGCCTTTTGTACTTGGAGTGATATATTTGATTGATATATAAATTGTCTGCAACTTCAAAACCGTTTAGATCTTAAGATATTAAATGTATAATCATAGGAAACCAATAGTAGAAAAAAGTTACTAAAGCGATTAAACAATTGGATAAATTAAATTATAAAATACCAAATATAAAAAAAAAATTAAATTAAATATGCAATTTTATGTAATTAATCGAAGCCTGAATGTAGTTACCTGTATAACACAACTACAAACATAATATTAATAATTTTGTATAAACAATATTTATTATTTAGTTCTTTTCAGATCGAAAAGTCAACGTTGGTTATATCAAAATCCTTATTGTAGATGCAGTCTTACCTCTTGATAAACCAATATATAATTGATTATGTGAGAAACTAGGTTGATGTAAATATATTCTAACAAAATTCAATGCTTATTCTTATGACTTATTTATACTCATTGCAAAGCCCAATCTAATAGAAAATTGAGTTCATTTAAATGAGAAACCATTTTTTTTTTCAATATTTGGTAAAAATGAGATCTTTGGAATAAAAACTCTTTTTTTACTTTAGTGACCAATTGCTATTTTTGCATCAATGAGATTTCGTTTAACACTCTTACAAATTAAACATGTTCTGTTCTATAGCTATTTGAATGATTAATATTTCTAAGTAGCATGATGGATAGTTTTTCTTGAGCAATAATTCATGAAGAGGAAGTCTATTTAGGATCAAAGTATTTGAAAAATTATTTTATAACTGTTTGTTCAAATGCATCTATTACTTCATCAAAATTATAATATCGTCTAAGTTCACTAGGAAATCTTTGAATTAGTAATGCATTTATTTCATCAACATAATTATTCTTTGATGTTAATACGGCCCGACTCCTCATAATTGAATTATGTATTGAATTATCCTGTATATTATGAAAAATAGTACTTATTAATTTATACAAAAAGTACAATCATCTTCATATAGAATGATCATGCCATAAGGAATTTTTACAGTTTCATCAATTATTATTGGTGGCATTCTCTAACATATATTCTAAAAATGTTAGATTTAATCTTGCTCGCATAGTTTTGGTCAAATGAACCTTGTTCAATGTATGGATGGGCAAAATTTTTGAATTTCGACTTCTGTCTGATTTTGACTCCATTTCTGATTCCGATCGTAGTCGGAGTGGTTCCAACTCCGAAGTCGGAGTCCAGAGTCGAAATTGGATCCAATTTTCACTTCGAACTCCGACTTCAAGTTCCGAAATTAAAAAAAAAATGCAAAATAACGTCGTTTTGCATCTGTATGATTTTTTTTTTAATTTAGCCAAACTACTTCGTTCCAATTAAATAAAAACGACGTTGTTTAGTCCTAGGTCTAAGGTCCCGATAACCCCCCTATTTCTCCTTCCTTTCTTCTCACCTGCACGACTGCACTAGCACGTCTGTTCTTCTCGGCGATTTTGAATCTCCAGTTGCTGGCGCCGCTTCACTCTCTGACGCCGTCATCGATTCCTCCTTGGGGTAATTTTGCTGTCGTTCCGCTAGACCGAGATTAATTGGTAATTACTAATTAGGGTTTTAAGTTTTAAATTTAGAGACTTTAATTAAAACTAATTAAAAGTGTTATTTTAATTTATTTCTTTGATTTGGTTGGATTGTGTGTGCTATTATATTGTTGAAAACTCGAAATAGTGAAACCAAAGATTGTGTATTGTATGTGGCATTGTATGCTATGACCGTGTGTGTAATGTGTTTGATAAAATGTCATTGAGAAAAAAAAAACTAGAAGTAGACTATAAAATATTCAAATTTTTGTACTACTAAATTACTAATATTGTTGGAAGCTCCTATTAAAATATAAATATATATAAATATATATATATATTGTTGGAACTAGAAGGCTGGAAGCCTGGAAGCTAAATAGTGTTATTTTTTTGTTATCATAAAATATAACCATATAGACTAAAATTGACTATTGAAAATTTTGAGGAGCTTTCTTTGAGGTGAGTTATGTTGTCCTTGATTTTGAGAGACCGGTAAGCCTAATTTCTAGCAAATAGTTTCACAAAAAGTAAATACAATAATTTCCAAGAAATAGTTTCACACCGACATAGTTATGATCATTTTGAAAGTGATAAATTACTGATTAATTTTGAGTTTTTAACATGGGTAGAAGAGGAATTATGGGACATGCATTGAATGTGAGCCCTCTCTGAAGATCATGATATGAACATCATTTGATTTTAACTCAAATGCAGTAGCTCATTTAGGGGTATTTGTTTTAATTTGATTGTGATTATGCTATCTCATAGACATTACTTAATTGAGTTCCAAACTCCATTCTAATGTATCAATCATGTCATATGGCGGAGGATCTTTCATTTTCAATTCATCATGTCTTGAGATACTCACTATCATCACAACCTTTCCTTCAGATCAAAGGTAAAAAGGACAATGAAGAAGGACTATATCACCATTTTTGCAAGATGGTTTATATTTGTCAGTCCTATTCTTGATCATTATCTAGATATGTGCACTTATGTTCTTTTTACAAGAGAATATAGCTTAATCCTCTAAAATTTTGAGAAAATAATATGTATTACTACTGTTTATACTATAATGAAGATATTCTTTCCCTAGTAAGTATCTAATATAGTGCAAGTCAATCTTTGAAAACTCATTAGCATAATAAGAAAAACTCTCAAAACTATACTCTTGTCACAATTTCATCTCACTATGCTAACATGACACTACAAATTGAACTTATTAGCACTTTTTAAACAAGAGGTTATTTAAGAGCTAATGGACAACGCCGCATTAATATAATCGGAGCGGGTAAGATTAGAAAATGGTATAAACATCACTTAAGGACAAATGTTATTCCTAATTTCTAATTGATTATTGTATACTTCTTATAAGGCTAAACTTACTGATTGAGAATGATTCTTTTTTCTTTCCACCCCTCATTTAAAATTTATTATACAAATTATTATTATTATTATTATTAGATTTCTCACAGTGGTCTTAGTTTAATATAGGCCTATTTCTAATGAAGCTAAACAAATCCATGATTTTATGAGTATGTTTGCTGCTAGCTTGAGCATTTTTTGTATGATTCTTTTTATTGGATTTATAGTTTACAGCTATTAACATCAAGGACCTAATGTTGTATTTTGTTACCCTATAACACTATAATTTTTAGTTTTTACTAACCTTTTTTATATTGTTATACTTGAATTTAAGATCTACAATTAGATGGATCCCTCATACAATGCTAATGTGACTCTGACTCCACATGATATTCCGAATCCGGATGCCAGGACTCATTCGGCGCTCCAAGCAATAGCTTCGAGTCGGAGTTGGCTACCCTACACTAGAGCACAAACCTTGTGTGCTAGTAGTAGATTTTCACTTTCAGTCGACATAGAATTGGAAGTAGAAGATCCCGATTAGTTTGTAGAGGAGGAGAAGATGGGTCTTGGGGATGATGCAGTTCAGGATTCGAATGCACTAGTACATCCTGTAGTTGTGAGGCCATCCCGTCCACAATCAAATAAAAAAAGATCATGAATATGGGAGCATTTTGTGAAGGTTGACGGTGACAATCCCCAGAATCCACGAGTTGAGTGCAATCATTGTAGCGCTCGAGCTAGATGTCATTCAAAAAGGCAAGGCACTTATTGCCTTCTGAACGGTTGCAAGCGCTACCAAATATCGAAGGGGATGGCGTCAAGAGGTTAGTATCTTGCTTTGTATATTACTTGATTTTGTACATTTAATCCCATTTAAATTCCATTTAAGACTAATGTTGGTAATAAATTATCAAATGTAGCCATAGGTAGGTCTCAGACTAATCTTAATTACGAGATTTTTACAGTCACTGATGGGATAGGGATACAGATAAGGAACCTAGTGGTCTCTCAATACAATGAGAATATGTCTTGTAAGGCGCTTGCGATGATTATTATAAAGGATGAGATGCCCTTTACCACAATTGAGAAAGAATTGTTTCGTTATTTTGTGAAGTTGCTTAAGCCAAAATTTCCAATTCCATCTCGTTATACAGTGATGCGCGATTGTACGAAGATGCATTTGAGGAAAAAGGCAGAATTGAAGAAGATGTTCACCATCATTGGCCAGAGAGTGTCATTTACGACTGACACATGGACGTCTATACAGAATATCTCGTACATGTGTATCACAGCACACTACATTGATAGTAAATAGAATCTTAAAAAGAGAATTATTAGATTTAAATAAATAATTGACCATAAGGATGAATCGATAGGGGCGAAGATGGATGATTGTCTGGTTGATTAAGGCATCCAAAAAATATTATGCATTACAGTTGACAATGCCGGTGCCAATAAGACCGTCATCGAGTGGTTTATGCGGAATATGAGGGCGAGAGAAGATATGATTAAAAATCATCAGTATATCCACATTCGATGCACTGCTCATATAATCAACCTTATTGTTGGTAAGCCTTTCTGGTTTTTATTTTGTATTTTATATTTTAATATTTTTATGATTGAAGTCTTTGAAAATAGTACCATTTTTTATATTGTTATGATAAATGGATATTTTTCAATGATGAAACAGTTTAGGGGATGGAAAATGTGGATGACTCCAACAAGAAAGTCCGAAATATGTGCAGTACGCGAGGGTTTCTCCTCAAAGGTTGCGAAAGTTCAAGGCAATAGTAGAACAGGTTGAGGTTGAGTTTTCAAAAATATTGTTCCTGGATGTTCCCACTCAATGGAACTCCACATATCTGATGTTGGATGTGACGCTAAAGTACCAGAAGACATTTGAGCGGTTGGAGATTGAGGATGTGGGTCTGAGGTATGGCTTGCTGAAGCCTGATGGAAGGGGGCTTGGTCTGCCAGACGACACAAATTGGCAACATGTATCCGGGTTTGTCAGTTTTTTACAGATTTTCTACAACATCACGATGTGGATTTCTGGATCCACATATGCGACGTCAAACATGTGATTTAGCGAGATCTCCATACTACACCACCACTTGAAAGAAGGTTGTGTTGACCTGAGCGGACTATTATTTGGTATACCATCATAGATGTAGTCCAAATATGACAAATATTGGGGGCAAATTGAGATGATAAATAGATTATTGTTTATAGTGTCGATTCTCGACCCCCCGATTGAAATTGACGGTGGTAGAATAATGGGCAACGGAGGTTCTCGAGGCAGTGAAGGTAGCGGCGTTTATCACAGTGCTTAAAGCAGATTTGAACGAGTTGTACATAAGCTACAGCGCCAGTAGTCCTGCTTCATCCTCAGCAGCCGCAGGTACCTCACGTTCGAGCTCGAGCTCAGGACCAGCCACAGATGCCCGTTCGAGTCAAGCTTGTATAGCCAGTCGATCCCGAGGCTTCAACATTATGATGTTGTTTCATGCACGATCAATGAGAAATTTACTATAGTGTATGAATGAGGTTGAACGGTATTTACTGACAGAGGTCGAGGAACCTAGTGAGGAGTTTCAGATCTTAATTTGGTGGAGGGTTAATTCCATCAAGTACCCGATTCTCTCATGTATTACTCGAGATGTGCTAGTCGTTCCTATCACTATGGTTGCATCTGAGTCGACATTTAGCACTAGAGGTCAAGTGTTGGATACTTACCGGAGTTCATTTTCACCGTCAACCATAGAGGCTCTCATTTGCACACAAAACTAGTTTAGTGATGTACCTACTAGACTATAGAGCATTGGCATCGATGCTGTGAGTTACAAGCTTGAGTCAGGTAAAATTAAATTAATTTATTTACTTCTTTTTAAATGATTAAAGTAACAAAATTTATATAATTATTAAATTATTTCAATGATTTTTTTATAATTTCATAAATCTATTTAAATATTAATTTATATTGTTTATGATTTTACAGATCTAGTTATCAATTTTGTTATACTTGTCGATGACTGATGAAGCAATTGACAGTTGCGTATATTTTTTCTCTGATTTATAGTTACTTGTTTCATGTTTAGTTAATTTTAATATTTATTGATAATAATACATTTTAATTTTATCTTAATCTCATGTACGAGTTCATATAAGTTACAACGACAAACTACTTTACTGCAGCGATTTTTTTTTGTAACATCGGATCCTATTGAATCAGTGATAGCGAATGGCTTAATAATTTAATTTGTATTTTGTACTATTTTTTATATTAATAGTCTGAAGTCCTAGGCTATTTTTTGTATTATGTTATTAGCTATTAGGCTTAGCAATTAGCATTGTAATTACTAATTTGTATTTTTTGTTTAATTGTTTAAAACTAATTAGCAGTGAAATCTCAATGATAAATAGTTGTGGTAACTTAATTACAAAATGAACTCAATTGAGCTCATTTAGAATTGGTATGACCCAATTGAGACTATTTGGTTTTAGACTGGGCCTAATTTGACCTATTCTGAAGTCGAAACTCCGATCGGAGTTCAAAGTTCCAAATTTTGATTAGAGTTGGACTCTAACTCCATTTTGGAGTTGGACTCCGACTCCATTTCGGAGTCAGAGTCGGAACGGTTTTTTGTCGGAGTCGGAAACTCCAAACTTTGACATTGTTGGAGTCGAAGCACACCCCTAATTCAATTTAGGCCACAAATTAGAAGAAACCAAACTAGCATCAATATGCTCTTATCTTGTCCCTTTATGAATCACAAATAAAATTTGATGACAATCACCACAAAAAAGAATAATTTTTCACCAAATGTTAATTTTGAATTATTGATGTCTTGAAGTATTATATCTATTTGTCTTGATTGATTGTTTTCTTGACTTTATCTATAGGCTAGATTATTGATTTAATCTATTCCCTTATTTTTAACGATGTGCTAGACCAGGTCAATTCTATCTCAACAGTTGCCCGCAATTCTTAAGGTCAATTTGCTTAATAAGAAGACCTTGAGAATCTTCGAGTCAATAATTTATAGAATACGTAAATTTAAAAAATTAGTCTTTGATTTTTTGTTTGTTTTGTACTAAGTAATGGTGAGCTTAGCTTGGAGAGATAGACATGAGATGTACTCAACCGTGTTAGTTGCAAACATAGAGCTTTATTTTGGTAGGATACGTACTCAGCCACATTAATATTGAGCATGGAGCTCGACTTGGGTGTGAGATGTACTCAACCGTATCAATGATGAGCGTGGAGCTCAACTTGGGCAGGAGATGTACTGGACCACGTTAATGGCGAGTGTGGAGATCAGCTTGGACAGGAGATATACTCGACCGCATTAATGGCGAGTGTGGAGTTCAACTTTGAGTTTGTTTGTCTAATTTTTTTTAAAAGACAATTTTATTATCAATGAAGAGTTCATATTTCCATGATTGATTGCATGTGAAAATTTATTAATAGTAAAGAGTGGTTATGTTCATGATCTTTTTTACTATTATTGCTAATAGTTGACTTTTTGTTGTTTGGTGGAAATTGTTGTTGGTATTCCAGTTTTGTTGTTAACGTTTCTATTTTGTTGTTGTTGTTTGTTGGTAGTAATCCTCACTAAGTGGTTAGAGAGATTGTCGACCTCCTGGGTTCATCTTAGGCAGTTTTTGAGCTCGTCGACTCATTCTCGAAGATAGCCCACATAAGGCAGTTATGGAGCTCTATGGCTCATTTTCAAAGGTGTCTCACTAGCAGCGATTGTGGTACAAGCGTAAACACTTTACGTCTGCTAGAGAGTTGCCTTCCTATTGAGCACTTAGTAGTTCGGGCAATCCTTAACATTTCCCGCCTACTCACTTATGGTGTTTGGAGATGAAGGTCGTGTGACCTTATTGCATTGCGTGCCCTCGACACACGAATCTTTGGACTCGCACATGGTGTTTGGAGATGGAGGTTGCGGGGCCTTGTGGCATGCATCCTCGACACTAGTCTTTAGACTCGCATATGGTGTTTAGAGATAGAGATCGTGGA
Organism: Platycarya strobilacea; assembly: GCA_036898215.1. Lineage (NCBI taxonomy): Eukaryota > Viridiplantae > Streptophyta > Magnoliopsida > Fagales > Juglandaceae > Platycarya > Platycarya strobilacea. The sequence goes on along the minus strand of CM072547.1, from coordinate 39,160,653 downwards.
GCCTTGTGGCTTGCACGCCCTCAGCGTCATGAGTCTTTTACTCGCATATGGTGTTTGGACGTGGAGGTCATGGGGCGTTGTGGCCTACTCACTCTCAACAACACAAGTCTTTGGGCTCCCATATGGTGTCTACAGATGGGATCGCGAGGCCTCATGGCCTGCACGCCTTAGCACCACGAGTCTGTGGACTAACATTGGTGTTTGGAGGATGCTCAATTATACTATTGGGGTGGGAGGCTGAGCTCGACCATCTTAAGAGGTTTTTACAAAAAACCAAATAGATTAGTGTAACACAAATTACAACTTTTAGATTTGTAATCCTAAGCTTTCCATTATAGATAGGACATGTACATAGATATAAATGGAAAATACAAAAATAGGGAAAGTAAAGGGACATTATAAAAAAGATTAGGAATAGTGGATTTTGTGCTAAATTTTCATATATACATTTGTAGTTGTTGAATATGTGGTTATGGTGTAAGGCTCGGTTTCCACAGGAGTGTTTGTGGTTGTTGGGTCTGTGGTAGCCTTGTGTGGCTCGATTTTCATATGTGAATTTGGAGTTGTTGGTTCTTTGTGTGTTGTATGTATAACTTCAAAAAAAAAAAGGCTTTTGGTTTACTAATTTATTCAAAAACTTATATATGTCATGGCCTAAAAGTTTATGGATTGTATTTTTATTGTTGTAATGTGTCACTTAAATAAGAGAAATTTTTTAAAAGAGGGACATGTTCTATTACATAACTATCATATTTTATAATTGTTTCATAACTCAAACCGAAATTAACTTTTTTTTAATATAAATTCATAATTAATATAATAGTTTCATAAAAATAAATTCTTTTTAAATTCATAATTGATATAAATCTCCATAAAAAAATATTATTAATTTTATTTTTTAGAGTAATAAAATTATCATTGGACAGTGTAACAGGCACCGTTGGTGCATCATTAGGGGTTTTTTTTTTCAATATTTTTACATCATTCTTTTAACATTCTTAAACATTTAAAAAAAAAATAAAAAACCCATAATATTATTAAATAATATTTTTTTAATTATTAAATTATAAAAAAATAGAATAACGGTGCGCACCAACGGGAAAGGCCCAAAGTCATTATCATCTCCCCATTTTGCCCAAATCCACTCCTTCAGTAGCCTGCCGTAAACCGACAAGGGGGAAAGGCCCGTCGAACCATGAAGGCAATCAGCAAACTACCTTAACCGACAAAGGGGAGAGGAGCTCGCTTCACGTTCCTACTTCCTTCTTTCTCATTTTCCCACAGAACATGTCCACCCAAAAGGTTTTGAGAACCGCCAGCAATGTCCTCCCGGCAATCCCTCCTTCGCACTCGAACCAAGAGATCGCCCAACAGATAGTTCAAACCCTTATCAACTCGGGTCTTAAGCCCCTCCAGACCACTCCATCCCTACTTTCCTATCTCAATTCCCACATCACTCACCTTGTTCTCTCAGACCCACATGTCTCGTCCCAGACTTGCTCGAGGTTCTTCAACTTTTTGCGAAGAAATGAATCCTTCACTTTACAAAAACTCGATCTTCGGGCCCACGTTACTCTCATGCGTAGGTTATATGGGGCTCGAAAGTTTGCCCAAATGAAGAATATGTTGAGTTGTGTTGTGACCGATGATAATCTACGATGCCCAGTTTCGATCATCATTTCGTTGATTGAGGATGGCAATAGTGAGCCCACATTTGCTGAGAAGTTGTGTGATATGCTAATGAGGGTTTACGCAGATAATAAAATGTTCGAAGAGGCTATAGAGGTTTTTGATTATATGGCAAAGAATGGGTTTGAGATTGAGGAGAGATCTTGCTTCGTGCTTTTGCTTGCTCTGAAGAGGTCTGATCGGGTGGCGGAGTGTTTGGGGTTCTTCCGTCGAATGATTGAGTCGGATGTTTTGATTACGGTTTATTCCATGACTAGTGTGATTGACGGGCTGTGTAGGAAAGGAGAGATAGAAAGAGGTAGGGGATTGATGGTTGAAATGGTTGATAGAGAGATTCAACCCAGTGTGATCACGTTTAATACATTTGTAAATGCATATGCTGAAAGAAAGGATTTTGTGGGTCTCAATGAGATCTTGAGCTTGATGGAGAAGGATCAAGTAACATACAATGCAGCAACTTATACCATTTTGATTGAATATTATGGGAGCTCTGGCAATATTGAGGAGGCTGAGAAGCTGTTTGAGGAAATGCATAGCAAAGGAATAGAAGCAGATGTTCATGTTTATACTTCAATAATTAGTTGGAATTGCAGATTAGGAAACATGAAAAGGGCATTTGAGCTGTTTGATGAATTAACTGAGAGAGGCTTTGCTCCTAATGTTCACACTTACGGTGCCCTAATTAATGGTGTATGCAAAGTGGGACAGATGGAAGCTGCACAAATGTTGGTAAATGAGATGCAAACCAAAGGACACGACCTAAATCGAGTTATATTCAATACATTGATGGACGGGTATTGCAAAACAGGGATGTTAGGTGAAGCTCTAAGACTGCAGGGTTTCATGGAGAAGAAAGGATTTGAATCTGATGAGTTTACTTATAATGTAATTGCTAGTGGGATGTGTAAGTTAAATAGGCATGAAGATGCAAAAAAATTGTTGTTCATAATGGTAGAAAAGGGTGCGACTCCAAATGCTGTTAACTTGACTACCTTGATTGACATACATTGCAAGGAGGGAAACTTTGGGGATGCAATGAGGGTGTTCACTGAGATGGAGAAGAAGGGACAGAAACCAACTACGGTTACATACAATGTTTTAGTTGATGGGTATATCAAGAAAGGAAAGATGAAAGAAGCTCATAGGCTAAAAGATGAGATGGAAGACAAGGGGATAATGCCAGACACTTATACATACACATCCCTTGTACATGGTGAAAGTGTTTATGGCAACGTGGATAATGCACTAAAAATGTTTGAAGAAATGTCTTCCAAAGGTTTAGTTCGGACTGTGGCGACTTTCACAGCTATGATTTCAGGCTTGTCTAAGGTGGGGAGGTCAGATGAAGCTTTTAAATTGTATGATGAAATGATGGAGTCAGGTCTAACACCTGATGATAGAGTATATTCTTCACTTGTGAGCAGCCTTCATCAAGTCAGCCCTTCTCTCTGATATATTTTTTTGGGTTGGGTTGTTTCGTTGTTACATGTTTTAGAGCTTGGCAAGTTAATTTTGGGGCCTCAATTTTATCTAAACCGATTGTTCATAAGATAATAAAAATATGAATATGCTTGCAAAGATCCAAATATCTGGACCAGCAAACAAACTAATCGCATTGTTATAAGCTACAGAGCCAGAAACTGTGAGAACCAAAAGCATATTTTAATGACTATATTATTTATCCTTTCAGTGATATGTTGTCAGGTTTAACTGCCTGAGCCTTCTCCACATGCTTCTCAAAATAGATAGAGAGCTTGAATACATGGCCAATGCAATGCCCAAAACTAATTTAGTAACTCAATGTCGTCTACCATTCACTTTCTGTTTCATCCTCCAATTACCAATATACGTGTATCAGCCTGAATAGAGCTTTAAAATAAAAAAGAGTTCCTTCTAAAGACAAACTTGCAAGAGACAACCCAACCTCCTTGAAAGATATGACTCAACTTTTATAGATAAAAGTTTGAAAGACGAACTCTTTTTTATTTTATTTTAATGAACAATAAGAAAGTTAAAAAGAAAAACAGTAAAATAGATGTCATAGAGGATGGATTGTAGTTTGGACTAACTCTAGTAGATTTTGAAATTTGTGACAGCACATGAAGACAATATGCTTGTCTCCTTTCAACTACAAAAATCAAATCTTAAAGATCGGCGAGTTTAGTGACCTAGCGCATAGGGCAAGAAGAGTTGCCAGAAGGGATGGCATGTGAGAATCGCTCACAGTGTTTCGCAAAACAATGACTTTCCTTAAAACGATTTGTGGTTTGAGAATTTGCTTGTGTCGTGCTTGTTTTCTGACAGTGGTTGAAAAGTTGTAGATTTGTCTTTGGTTTTGAATGAAGTAAAATAAAACTAAATAAAAAGAACCATCTTAATAAATAAGGTGGGTGTGGGGATGGATGAATGAGGGGAATGAGAGGAAGAATGAGGAGGAGACGTCCTCCTCCGATGAAAATCAAATCTAAAAACCTTCATTTTCTATGAGATAGATGGTGTGTGTGTATGAGAGAGAAAAGGGAGATGGCTAGGGCTTTCTCCAAAAATTTTAGCATTCGACCATTATGTTAACTGTCTATTTGAATGATAAAATAACATGAACACACTAGATTATACACATTAAAAATCTTGAAAATGCGGGTGGCTATTTGGCTACCTCTAAAACAATGTTCAATGAATTTTTGGAAGCCATTAGCAGACTTTCGATAGTAGCCAACTAATTTCTAGTAAATTTTCTCTGGACGTTTGTGTAATAGTTGATGTTGTTGGCTAAGGGTGGATGAAAACTTTGACCACTTCGACTCTGACAAAGTTCGAGTTTTCGAAAATCAGAGTTAGAATTACTCCAGTCCTTTGGTTCAAGTTGAAGTTAGAATTCAGAGCCTATGTAGGATCCAGAATCTTTTTCAATCTAACAACTCATTCACATATTAAATCTATACTTTTTTTTAATTTTTTTATAATACATTTAACATTTAAATGCATCTAAATTGATTTTAAATGGGCTCTAAAAATCTCATTAAACTATTTTAACTTATTACTATTTATAAAAAATTCAACTTATCTTAAATTAACTCAACATTTAAACGAGACGTAAATGTTATTAATTAGACCCTGGCTGGCACATAATGCTTGGAGAGGCCCAGAGTGCTTGCTTGTAAGGGGTTGATCAAGAGTACACAAGATCCTTGTACCCATAGCTAAGGTTCGGTTAAAAAAGAAAAAAAAATCGATTGAAGGAGATATCGGGCATCTTCAATACCGTCATGCACCGGCTTTGTAATTGAGTAATCTCACTAATATCATGAGCCATTTTGGTCCTTGGATGAGAGTAATTATTTGAAGCCTTACTTATATAAAAATAAAAAAAAGTAATTTTTTTAAGCCTTTGATTTCAAGGGCTGTATTTGCGAAACATTATTGACTTCTACACAGCAGCCAAAGAAGAAGATAAACTTGGCTCGGAAACACCTGCCAAAAAGCAGTACGATGACAAAAAAAGTGATCAAACGACTGATCATACTCCACAAGAAAAGTTCACCCCAAAAAGCAGAAGATAAACTCGGCTAAGAAACACTTAGCCGACCTAAACAGCACTTATTTGGCCTTTTTTTTTAATAATAAAAAAAAAAAGTTTCATGTGGAAAGCATATGGGTCTCTATCTGAGTTTTTTACATTATTATTTATTTATTTTTCAAATGTTATATGAAAAATAGCCTAAATTGTTTGGCTGAACAAGACCTTAAATTTTTAGATATATAAAAACATAAAATGGGTTGTTTACTCAGCTTAAATTCATATCCAAAATATTAATTATTAAAGATATCCAGCATACAAAAAATCATTTTGTTATTAAAAATATTTATATAAAATTTAAAAAATTATTTTTATTGTAAAAGAGATTGATATATCTAATCAAGCCAATTTATAAATTATTATATTGCAATATTTTTTTTTTAGACAAGGTTTTTCAGATGAGATTTTCATATTCTTCTGACTAAATCTATTGGAAAACAGAAATCCTTATCCCACACGCCATAGATTACTTGGTACTGATTTTAGGTGAAATTGAGTCTAGAATTAGAAAAGAGAGCAATCAAAGTTGAAATCTTACGATCCGACAAGGCCATGGGCCCATGGGGGTGGGAGTCAATTTTGCTGACTTGACAAGCCACAGAAAATAGGAAAATGTATAATTCAATACCATCATCATCATTATTATTATTATTATTATTATTATTTTAAAGTCAATTACCATTATATGGATTGCAATTTCACGTGCTATCTTCTCGTTTGATATAAATTCTACAAGAATATTGACAGTCTTTTAATCTTTTTATTATTATTATTTTATTTAATTATTAAAGAGGTGACTATTAGTAAAGTTATATATTTTTTAAAAATTTTTTAATGATTAAAATTTTTAAAAAAATATTTAAAAGAAAACAATTAAAAGAGTAAAAATTTAAAATACATAAAAATAATAAATAAGTGATAAGAGAATAATAAATATAACATTATCCATTCTACAAATATCATTTCCAAGTCATTCTATTTTGAATTCAGTATAGTTGGCCGATATGTGTATTGTCTAATTAAATAGATTAATTAATATTATTTTAAAAAAATAATTTTACATATAATTGTAAAGTATATAAATACTTTAAAAAAATAGTGAAATCTATTATTAAAAAAATTAATTTATTTCATACAAGTCTCATATTTTTTTTTATTTTTTTAAAAATAATTATACAATAATTACATAATTCACGATTATCCATATATTTTTTCTTTTTAAAATAACAAATTAAATAGTTAATAAATAATGTCACACTAATATATAAAATATAAATTCACTAAGAATACAATATAAAATATTGTTTCTATTATTTAATCCTTTCTTCTAGTCTCTCTTTTAGTGTCACATCCAAAATACATTATTAATAATATAATATCATCACTTATCAATGACAATTAAATTATTTTTAAAAATGATTTTTAATTAATACTTTTTATTGTGATGGAAACTGAAATATTTATAAAAGTAAATTAAATATTTTTATAAAATAAGAAAGCAAGTATTTTTTTTATATATTTTAAAAAATATTATATAATAATTTTATTTAACTATATTGATGTGATATATTATCTATCAATTAATTTAAAAATTAACGAACAGTACCACACTTGCTAAAGCGAAATTAGCGGATGATTTATTTCTCACTCTGATCATGAAGAGTGGAGCTACAAAACATAAACAAGTTGACGTTTAAATCACCCCCAAGTTCGTTTCATTCCGAGAAATTCTGAACCCTCCAAAGGGGCATCTCGCACAGTCCTCCTACCGAAAAGTCACCGATGTATAATGCCGCTGAAACTGTATATAATGAGGCGTGAGAGGGCGATATTTCCTAAATCTCATCCTCATTTCCTCCTCTCGGCGCTACGTCGCCATCGATTGCATTCATACCTTTCCAGAGATAGAGCAGTGCGGTGTGCTGTAACCCTCATTTATAAACTCATCTTCTGATCAAAGCTTAGGGTTCTTTAGATTGTAGCTGTGCCCGAACCGAAGTTGAATTGATTGAGTGAGGTATTACTCTGTTACTTCACAGTTTTAGTTTGCTTCGACATCGAATTATTTTACCTGAACGATTTAGTATTTGGGTTTTTTTTGGTTCTTGTTTAACATTTTTCTGGGTTGAGGATTTGGATGGTTGAAACTTGTGATGGGTGGATGTGGGAATTTGTTTTACCTTGAGTTCGGGCTTGGTCAGTCTTTGTATTTGATCGGAGATGATTTGTTGTTTTGAAGCTTTGGGTGTTCATTTGGGGTTCTCTATTTTCTATTTATGTTGTTGTTGTTGTTGCTGTTCTTTCTCACCGGCGTTTGTTTTTCGTTGTTGTATTTTTTTTTTCATTGGATAATTTCTATAGCAATAATTGAGGTATAGTGGCGTGGGTCATGCTTGTGTATATCTACCTCAAACTTTGGTTTTTTTGAAGGGCTGACTTAGGGAATCATTTTAGGGGAAGAAAGAGAGAGAGGGAGTTTTTTTTTTCCGCGGGGGGGAGGGGGGATTGCGGGTTCACTATTTTATTGTTCACTTTATTAAAGCAAAACGAGTTGCAGTCAAGGTGACGAAGAAAGACTTGGTGTATAGTATTTAATAAATGATATGTTTAATCGTTTCTTATTTGGTCGGAAAGGTGTAATAGCCCATGCACAATTTTTAGGCTTTGTTAATTTGCTTTGGAGATTATGGTATTTCTTATTTAGAACCTATAACCAAAATGATACGTACACAACTGTTTACAACTCTATTTAAATGAAAGGTGGTTATGCAAAATTTGGGATTTAAATCAGATGAAAATCCAAAGTTATAAAAAATAACTTTTGTTGATGAAATGACACTATTACATAGTTGCTTGTGAATGAGTTATAAAATAGTTATTCCCAAATATATATATATATTTTATGACGAGGGAACCACCCCTGGCAGAGCCCTTAGGACTCACCCTCAGAACCTAACTCCATAGGGAGACTAGCATAGCAACCCATTGCCATGACTTCCCTCTTAAATCGTAATTTGATCCCGGGGGAATGAAACCTGTAACATGGGGCACATGCACACAAATTCGCCCTTACCACTTGGGCTACCCACGGGTGGGTCTATATATTATTTCCAAAGTAAATAGTACAATCTGATATATATCTTTCAATAAATATAAAATATCCTCTAAACTTCTCATATTTTCCTTTCCAAATATCACTCAAACACCAAACACTTTTCAATTTTCAAATATTCAACTTTTTCATCGAATCATTACCTAATTGGTATCCAAACACAAAAAATGATACAACTTTCCATACTTCCAAACATAGCAGAAAAATCAATACGACTAACAGAAATAATATTAAACAAATTTTTAACTTCATAATATTATTATTTAAATTATTCTCTCTCCTTTCCCAAAACCCAATAAAAATCTTAACTCAAACTATTACACCACTATTCACAGAATTCTAAGATACTAATGCCTCGTTCACTTTTACAAAACTTTTTATTTTATCTTATTTAATTATTATAAAATTATAAAATTATAAAATTCTTCAAAATAAAATAAATAATTCAATTTCTCAAATCCGAAAATAAAAATAACATTAAAAAATATATTTTAACAATATTTTATTCAACTTTTCACTTTTATTTCATTTTATCTCATCTCATCTACAAAAACAAACGAGACCTAAGTGTCCAAACGAGCCCAAAGAAAGCCCAATAGTTATCTATGCTAACATAAGCAATGGAATATAAATCTAACTAGTAAGCCAATAGTCCTATTGGCTTCAAAGCACGTACATTACATGTGACATTTGGCACCATGGCACGCAAATGGTCTTCAATATCAACTAAATACTTTACTTATAAAAAAAAAAATCATTTACATCATTTTCAGGGTCTTGAATAGAAATTTTCTATTTTGTTTAATTAGAAAAGCACATTTTTTTTGCACTTGAGGTTCACACAAATTGACAAAAAGCCCCAAAAAATGAGCTCTTGTACACGTGCTTTGTTTTTGGTAAGTCAAGCACTTCGGGTTTGGCACTTAAATGAGCTGTTACCTACACTGATTGATGCTGAGGACTGTTGCACATTGGAAAGGAATGTAAAGAAATTATATCAAGTAGGAATTAAATAAATCTGTTCTTTTTTTGTGGTTCAGGTTATGTATCCTGTCACAGAATATATTTAAAATGAACTTGTCAATCATATTTTATTGATGATTTACTCTCTCTCTCTCTCTCCCTCCCTCTTTCTCACGCACACACAGATTTCATGAACTCTCTCTTTTTTGGAGTATTTAACATGATAATGTCTGGTTAGAGTTTGATTTGGGGAATATGTGAGCTGGGGTCATGTCTTTATTGGCTTCCCTATTACGTTTTTAATGTTTCAAGGATAATCAACCTTCTACTCCTTGTCATTTCATGCTGTGCTAGCAGCTATTTTTTTCTTTGTTGTATTTATCACATTAGACAATCTTATACAAAGAACTAATTGAGGTGCTTATTATTCATCATTGCCATAAATGTTGATGATTGTCATAAAAATGTTGCATATTATAAATTAAAGGACACTTTCTCCTTAGTATTCTGTGAGAAATCATTTGCCCAATTTTAGGCATATATTTATCCCTTTGGTCTGCAGTTTTCAAGATGAAGCACGACACCTAGTCTGACAAGAGTTATTGCACATTATGTTTTATTTCTACATTAGGTGCTGGATGTTTATTGTAGATCTAGTTGGATATTAATCTCGCTTACATAATTGAGAGCTATTTGCACATATTAAAATAATTGGTTCAGTGATCCTAAAAGCAGTCTCTTTGGGATGGAAAGATGGTCATACATGAACATTCGGATGTCATACAATGGGGCCTGCGAATTCTTGATGGCGATCCCAACAATTCCGGATATTATGGTGAGATAATACATCATAGTGCCGATGACGCATACAATGGAATCTATCAAGGGAATTATGACACTAATTGTAGTCATTTAGAGAATGATGAAGTTATTGCACGTACACTTCAAGAAGAATTTTTGCAACTGGCAGTTTCAGAAGCATCCGGATACTCACATTCAGGAGAAGAGCAGTTTCAAGCTTCAAATCTTGAACATGATTGGCATGGTCCTTCAGTGAACTACAATTGTTCAGGTATTCAGTTAAGCTCCTTTATGGATTTTCTCACAGTCATCAGCCTACTTATATCAGTAATCATAATAGTCTTTATTACAATGTGCAGCCCATAACTTTGGCCAGGAAGAAGCTGATGATGCAGAGCCTTCCACTTCCTGTTCAAGCCCTGGTGATAGAGGGGAGAATCCTTATTCTTTGGAGATAACCAATGAATTTGAACTCGATGGTGAAGTAGGCAGGAGACTGGATCAAATGACCTCCATTCCTGTAAGTTTAACTTAGATAACATTTCAGAGACTAAGGCCTAGTTTGTTTTCATAGATAAGATGAGATAAGATGAGATAAAAGTTAAAAATTGAATAAAATGTTGTTATAATATATATTTTTAATATTAGTTTTGTTTTGGAATTTGAAAAAGTTGTTTTAAGATTTGAAAAAGTTGAATTGTTTATTTTATTTTGTTTTGGAATTTAGAAAAAAGTAATGATGAGATGAGATGACATAAGATGAGATGAAATGAGATGAGATGAGAGTGTTTGTAAAAGTGAACAAGGCCTAAGATTCTTCCCATATAGTCGCTAAAGAAATATACTGAAGTTATTTAACCTTTCCTTTGACTTATCTTGATGTTTGATATTAGTTCAATTGACAATTCTCTCTCATTATTTATATATGAGCTTGTCGTGATAGTTTTTTTTTTTTTCAAAAAATTTCCATCATGGTTAGCAATATCTTTGTTGATTTTATCAATAAGCAAATTAATAAATTGATGTTAGACTGTGTATTTGTAGGGGATGAATAGGATCTCAAATTGTTTGGGAGGGAGAAGATTAAGCCCTTATAATATTTTCAAGGGGCTCCAATAGTAACCTTGATTAGTTCTTTTGGAGAATGAACCTAAGTGTAGCTAGGCCTTTTTTAGGCCATTACAGATAGTACTAGAGCCAATCACAACCAGAAGTGCGAGACTTTTGAGTCATTCATGCTACCTATGAAGGACTTGGCCAAACAAGGACGTTGGAAACTTACTGCGTCTGGGATAGGGAGAGATTGTAATACCTTGGATTGTGTGCTTGTGTATGGGAAGCTGATGAATGGGATCCCACATTGACTGAGACGGAAAATTTCAAGCCCATTATAACAATTCCAATGGGCTCCAATGGTAATCTTGACTAGTCATTTTGGAGTATGAGTTCAGATGTGACTGAAGGTGCTTAGCCTTCATTGGGTTGTTGTATCTAGATGTTATATATATATTTACATATATTTTGTGGATACTATAGATCTAGATTTAAGGTCTGAAGACTGGACACCATAAATAGTTTGCATGTATCAGACTTCAGATCGCCTTAGAGGTAGCTACCCTTTTGGGGTTTCATTTTTCCTTAAATCTTTTTGTTAAGCAAGCTTAGATTCTAAGATACACACTATGTCTCCATTCCATTACTTATCTGTTAAGCCTAAAGATTATTTTGATTTCTCTTCTGAATTATTTTTTTTTACACTTGGCTCAAGTTTTTATGTACTTGGATCGCTAAAAGTTTTTGACTTATTAATTGATTAATGGCTGTGGTTTTTTCCACATTTAATTTAGTTTATATGTTACAGCATGTTCCTAGAATTAATGGAGAAATTCCTTCAATTGATGAGGTAACTTCAGATCATCAAAGGCTTCTGGACAGGTATTGTTCCTAATATTTTTCTTTTCTGGCTGTTAAATTTATTAGATTTCTTTGCAGATAAACTCCTCTCTTTGTAACATTCCCTTCCCAAAGAGATTAGGAATGCTACACCACTAAATTTCCTTATACTAGGTAATAAGAATTTTATAAACTTCAGATACTACCAACCGCCAAGCACTTTCTTAATTGTCAAACGGTAAACAAAACAAATCTGACGCATCCAAACTAAGGAAAATCACAATGTTATGAGAATTCTAAAAGAAACTCTATGAGCCTTTATGATGAACACTTATTCACCTTTTTCACTAGGTCAATGTCTCCTCCATTGGCTCTTACTGACAGACTTGTTCTCATCATCACATGGGACATTATAAAGCATTAGAACAAAATTGAGTCAAATAAATACTGCATCCCGCATTGATCCATAGTGGCCCAAACACATTGTGTGAGGTTGATTTGTATCTGTGAAATTTGAAGAGGAGGAAGAAGGAGATTGAAAGCTGCTTTTAACAGAAATAACGATAGTGTGGCAAAACGGTGTGCTTAGCTTTAGTTAAAGGGAGGTGGTAATATGTGTAATATGTGTTGTTATCTTGACTGTAATAAGAACAATGCGTTCTGATTGTAAAGGGAGGTGGTAAGAATTAGTTAGATACAGCATTGTCTTGAGATCATCATGTATAAATAGATGAACTCCCGTCATTTTTACGCATTCTGGAGAATTAGTTGCAGATTGCAAGGAGGGTAAAGGATCCTCGAAATCCTTTCCAAGAAATGAATTGAGGCATTCTTGGGTTTTCCATTTTCATTCCTGTTGAGTGTTGATTTCTCTCGGTGATTTCCGGTACTGTTGCTAGAAAGTGCGTTACACATTGATCCTTGTGTGCTCAAATTTTGCCTCAGCTCCCCTGCTTATGGCCACATGGGGAGACGCTCATATGATGGAAACATCCAGGTGGAGCACACCTTCTCAACATTCTTTGGTGTGCTCCCTTCAGTGTGGCTTGTGCAGCCACCTTGTAGCTTTGGTACCTTTCATCTTCGTCATATGACCAAAAGAAAACGTTTATAAAACCATATAATCATTCATCTTTCTTTCTCATAACTTTCATGAGCATTCCAATAACTTTCCTAACACGAGCATGTTTAGAAAAGTGATCGCATTTAACCAATTCCTCTCGGGGATGTGGTTTTGGCTGTATGCCAATGAAACATATAACCTATGGGGAGCAGTGATTGATATCAAGTATAATAGTGCTTACCCATTAAAATTAAGTATGGTAGTGCTTGGGGTGAGTGGTGTTCTAATGAGGTGAATGGGATGAATGGGATTGACCTAAGGAAAAATATTAGAATGGGTTGAAGTGAGTTTCACAGCATACCATATATGAGGTGCACAATGGATCCGTGGCAAACTTGTGGCAAGATAAACTTCACAATTAGATGGTTTCCCCTACCTTCCAGAACTTTCTTGATCTATTTACTTTTATGTAGTTAGGTGCATTTGATGTATACATCAATTGTACTTGGATAGTGTATTCGACCATTATTGAAATTTATCTTATTTATTAGAAAAAGAAATACTTACTGCATTCCTACGCCTATTAAAAAGTATGCAACTTCAGCCATTGGAAAGATTACTCGTCGGGGGCTCAAACCATGTGACCTCATATCATAAAGTTATGGGTAGGTGGTATATGAGATCTCATATTACTTGGGAAGGAAAAGTTCTTGTCCTTAATAATGTTTCAATGAGACTTTAATTGTATGATTGACTAGTCCTTTTGGAGATTAGGCTATGTAATTTGGGTCTTTCATTGGGGTGTTACAAATCATGACCTTAAAGGCCCATGGCAGTTCACTAGGAATGGCTAGCAGCAGATTTTAAGGGCTCTTGATACGCTACAGACTCTGCAACATGCATATTTGAACTCTTTTCACAATTTAGGCTCGACTCATCAACCATACAAGTATGATGAGATCATTCTTTTTAAAGAAAGATATCAAGCACATGAAAGAGGATGTTACCCAGTACAAAGGAAGTATACATGAATGAATTTAACAATCAAAAGGAAAAAGTTCTAGAAAATCCTGAAAATTAGCAACAGAAAGAGCAACTCTATGTTGGGCTGTTATTCAATCGCACGGTGTTTAGATTTAAAGGATTTAACTGCAACACTGACTTTTAGCAATCCTCAAAACAATGATGGTTTCTTTCTCTCCATAGACACCATAATATGCATGACACAATCATCTTGCGCAATGGTGGGCACTGTTGGTATCTAAACTGCCCCTTTTCGACATGTTAAAAGCTCCCACCGGGGAAGGCATCACCCAATCAATCCCAAAGAGATTAAAGATCATGTTACATAGGATGCTAGCAACCTCACAATGTAAAAGGAAGTTTGATTTTAGTGGATCTAGAACTCACTCAGGTGCTGATCCTCCTTTCTAGGTTTAGGATGGCTTGGGGTAGTGCTTAGTCTCCAGAATTTAGGTTTTACCAGATCTGTAAATCTCACAGAGACGTGTATTTAATTTACAGGTGGAAAGGGAGTGAATTTATATAAAAGAGTCATGTTGGATTTAACTTCTGGCAGCTCTACTATTTGCGACAACCACGGTTCTTTTGTGGCTCCTAAGACTGTTATATTTTGCAATAAGAATACTAGGGTTAATGGACAAACGGGGCAGATCAGCACCTGCTTTGGAGGGAAAGTTTGTACCCTTTATAATGACTCAAAGGTGCTCCAATTGTAACCCTTTACTAGTCCTTTAAAAGTATGGGCTTTGATGTTGTTTGGGCTTTTTTTATATTGTTTCAAATGGTATCAAATCCACTCACCAGCCATAAATGCAAGACTTGAGCTATGCCACCTACATCATAATAGTTTGATGAGAACATCAGGATTTAAGGGTGAGAGAGTGTAGTACTCCAGATTGATTATAGAAGATGGCGAATGAAATGCCACATTGCCTGGGAGAGATATAATTTCACTGGGCTATGATTGTGATCTTTGACCAGTCGTTTTGTAGCATGGGCCCAAATGTGGCTTGAGTTATACAAAGCTTCAGGAGCAACAAGCCCCCCTTTCCGGGGAGTTGTGCTGTCTATTGCTAGGGGTGTGCTCCGACTCCGAAATTGTCGGAGTTCGGAGTTTTCGACTCCGACTCCGACAATCATCGGAGTCAAAAAAGTATTCCGACTCCGACTCCAACCACTGTCGGAGGCCGACACCGATCGGAGTTCGGAACTCCGAATTCCGATCGGAGTTAGTTTCCTTCGGCGAGTTCAGTATGGGTCAAATTACACTCATTCCGAAACTAAATGATCCCAATTGGGCCATACTAATTCCATATGAACTCATTTGTTCAATTGAGATGTATTTTTTGTAAAGAAATAAGTTAAGTAGTTAACCGTGCTTACTTAACAATTAACATGTATGGTAGACTTGGCAACTGACAAGTAATCAATCTATCAGTTATACAGCTGTCTGACGTGCACGATCTTTGATGATGGAGCCAAATATTTGAGTTTCCCGCATAATTTCTTTGGATTTACCGCGCGGCGTGCATGGATAGGATATTAGGAAGTAACTTTTTATATTTTAACTTGTGTAACTGCATTTAATGGTTGAGACTGATTTGAGATAGAATAAATTTTTTTTAATAAATAAAAATAAATTAAGATAATAAAATAAGTTTTATGAGATTTATCTCAAATGAATTTTAATATATTTTAATATTATAATAAATTTAGATATAGTTATAAAATTTTAAAAATTTATGAATTTCGTATATAAAGAAATGTTGAATTAAAATCTCATAGTCATATGTAAATAAGTTTTGACTTGGGATGAATTTACTGATATGAGAATTGAGTATTTACTATTTAGATACTAGATTCAATTGAGTTGCCACAAGGTCCACAACTATTGATCTATTCAAGTTTCAGTTTTCACTACTAAGTACTAATTAGTCTTAAACAATTAAATAAAAAATACGAAGTACTAAGTAGTAATTACAATACTAATGCCAGCCATTCGATGGCGGTCTCATTTGTACCGGCATTGTCAACTGTAACGCACAATATTTTTTGGATGCCTAAATCAACCAAACAATCATCCATCTCCGCTCCTATTGATGCACCCTTATGGTCAACTATTTCTTTAAATCCAATAATCCTTTTTTTAAGATTCCACTCACTATCAATTTAATGTGCTGTGATACACATGTACGAGGTATTTTGTACCGACGTCCATGTGTCGGTCGTAAATGACACTCTCTGGCCAGTGGTGGAGAATATTTTCTTCATTTCTGCCTTTTCCCTCAGATGCATCTTCATACAATCTCGCATCACTGTATAACGGGATGAGATTGGAAATCTTGGTTTGAGCAGCTTCACAAAATACCGAAACCCATCCTTGTCAACCGTGGTAAAGGGCATCTCATATTTTATAATCATTATCGCAAGCGCCTCACGAAACATCTTCTCACTGTATTGAGGGACAACTAGATTCCTTATCTCGGTCCCTGTCCCATCAGTGGCTGTAGAAGTCTCGTAGTTAAGATTAGTCTGAGATCCACCTGCGTCTGCATTTGATAATTTATTACTAATATTAGTCTTAAATGAAAATTAAATGAGATTATAATCACAAAACTAAGTAGCATATAAAGTAAGACACTAATCTCTTGATGCCATCCCCTTCGCTATTTGGTAGTGCTTGCAACCGTTCAAATGTGCTGAAAGGCAAGAAGTGCCTTGCCTTTTTGAATGACACCCAACTCGAGCGCCACAATGATTGCACTCAGCCCGTGGGTTCTGGGGATCCCCACCCTCAACCTTCTCAAAATGTTCCCATGTCCACGATCTTTTTTTATTTGACCGTGGACGAGGTGGCCTCGCAGCTGCAGGGCGTACTGGTACATCCGGATCCTGAATCGGATTGTCTCCAAGGCCCATCTCCTCCTCCTCCTCCATAAACTGGTCGGGATCTTTCACTTCCAATTCTATGTCGATTGGAAGTGAAAATCTACTGCTAGCACACGAGGTTTGTGCTCGAGTGGAGGGTAGCCGACTACGGCTCGAAGCTGCAGCGTGGAGCGCCGAAGGAGTCCCACCATCCGGATTCGGAGCTTCATGTGGAGTCGGAGTCCCACTAGCACTACGTGAGGGATCCATCTGTTTGTAATTGTAGACCTAGAATTCAAGTATAATAATATAAAAAATGTTAGTAAATTCCTAAAAATTATAATGTTATAGTGTAGCAAAATACAATATTAGGAACTGTTATTAGGTGAAAGTTCATGACTTGTACTGAATACAGAAATCATGACTTGTTTCTAGAGTATTTTTTTATAAGTAAAATATTTCTATCTAAGTGTTTACACACAAATTTATTTAATTATCAATAAATCATCCAACCATTACAATCAAAGTTTGAAAATTGGAACATAGCAAGCTGCCAAGCATGTAGGGTATAGATTAATATAATTATCTCAATTATAGGAGAGGCCAGAGGGCTCATGATTAGGACGCTTATCTGTAATGATCCATATTAGTTTTATGCTAATCATTATAAGTTGTTTTGGCTTTGCTAATTCCTAATTAATCTCTCTCTCTCTCTCTCTATATATATATATATATAATATATGTATGTGTGTATGTCATAAGTGCAGCTTTTTGAAATAATATAAATAGTAGATAGTTTCACTTCTCATTTGCCTAACTTTGTAACTAAAGTGTGGCATCCCGATTACCGTTGTGTTTCAATAATTTTGTAACTAAAGGTATTGGACGGTATTAATATTATCACCTAATTATGCTTTGGTTCCTTAACACCACGAGCTTCCATTATTAATACTTTATGATGTGATCCGTACTCATACTTGTAGGATGAGTTGATCTCTCCCTTTCCGGCTGTTCTAATTGATGATTTGATCTATTCTTGGAAAAAATTATTAATTAGAGCGGGTTTGATTACATAAAATCAAATTATTTTATTTTATTTTATATAATAAATATTTAATAAAAAAATTAAATTTATCTCAATCTATTTCATACATTCCAACAAATATTTCAATATAGTTATATTCAAACAAATGATTTCAACAATAAATAAAACCTACAAAGTACAAACATTGTTACATTAGTATTTACCTACAATATATATATATATATATTATTTTTTTTAATAAAAATGGTCCAAGTTTAAGTAAGCCTTCTTGGTTCTTGCTGAGTTTTACATTTAAATAGAATACACAACGACATTTAATTAGGCCAAATTAATTATTTTTTTTCTCAATGACATTTCATCGAACAATTTACATACATTGTCAAAACACACAAGATAAACTCGAAATTATTTTATTTCATTTTATATAATAAATATTTAATAAAAAAATTAAATTTATCTCAATTTATTACATACATTCCAACAAATATTTCAATATAGTTATATTCAAACAAATGATCTCAACAATAAATATAACCTACAAAGTACAAACTTTAGTATTTACCTACAATATATATATTATTTTTTTTTAATAAAAATGGTCCAAGTTTAAGTAGGCCTTCTTGCTAAGTTTTATATTTAAATAGAATACACAATGACATTTAATTAGGCCAATTTTGAATTTTTTTTCTCAATGACATTTCATCAAACAGTTTACACACTGTCAAAACACACAATATAAATTCGAATTTTTTACAATATAATAACATACACAACTCACAAGCCAACCAACTCAAATAATCACATTAAAATAATACATTTAATTAGTTTTAATTATCCCAATAATTCGAAATAACCGATTCGGAGAATCGGAGGGCTAGCGGCCAGCGGGCGTCGGGCGACACCGTGGAGCAACGGCGGTGTGAGAGAAGCGGCGCCCACCGGAGGTTCGGAATCGCCGTTGGAGAAGACGAGCAGCGCTGCACTGGGGGATGGACTTCGGAGTCTCAGCCGCGGACGGGAGGAAGAAGGAAGAAGAAAGGGGACGGCGCTGGGTTACGATATAAGAAATCCTAGCCTAAACGACGCCGTTCCTATTTGATTGGAACGGCGTCGTTTAGCTAAATTAAATAAACAAAAAATAAAGATGCAAAACGACGTCGTTTTGCATCTTTATTTTTATTTTTATTTTTAAAAAAGTTCGGAGGTCGGTATAAAACCTGACTCCGATTCCGAAATCCGACTCCGAATTCGGAGTCGGAAATTTCCGACTCCGAATTCCGACACCAATCGGAGTCAGAATCGGAGCGGAGTTTGGACGGAAGTCGGAAGTCGGAAATTTTGCCCACCCCTATCTATTGCAACATAGGTTTGAGATATGGGCTTTCATATATTTTGTTTGCCTTGGCGGTTTTAATGTTGATGCTACTTTGTGTTGTATGTTCAGATTGCAGATATATAACTTTGAAGAGCACAAGGTGCAAGGGGATGGTAATTGTCAGGTTAGTTATCCTTATCCTTCAGCATCCTAGCAATTATCATAAGGATCTATTTAGGTTGTTATTTATATCCTATGCTTTAATTCTTATACGTATTTCGATGGTCTCTTTCTCCAGTTTCATGCTTTGTCAGACCAATTATATTGTACACCTGAGGACCACAAAACTGTAAGGCAACAAGTAGTGAGTCAGGTTGGTTGATATGAAGTAGCTACTTTATTTCTGGTGCCAACTTGAATTTCTTGAAGCTGATGTATCTTTATTTACTTTTATATTTGTTCTTATTCAGCTTAGGTCTCACCCAGAGATTTATGAGGGATATGTTCCCATGGAATATGATGACTACTGTGAGAAGATGTCCAAGTACTAATCAAACTCTGTCTTTTCTTTCTCTCTTATCATTTTTGTTTATAGACTAAGGGTCTCCCAATGTAAACTTCAATTAATCTTACTAGAAGCGGGGAGTGGGGTGATCATGTCACATTGCAAGCAGCTGCAGATTCGGTATGGTTTCTGGTTATCATTTTCCCTCTTTTTGAACTCTGTCAGTTTGTTTTTCTTTGTTAGTCTATGAAAGGAGGGTCCTGTCATTATTCTGTGTTGTATTAAAGCTTATATTTGTGTGTCATACATCCTAGGTATATTGTAATTATGTCAACTTATTGTAGAGTGAAGTTATATTGCAACTTAAAAGTATAACTTTGGTGGTTGGAGTCGTTTTTTAATTTGTATCTTGCAGCTGGAGAAGTTTTAACTTGTCAAGCATTGATCCAACTCTAGGCTTAGACAATCAAATGGTTTTCTTCTGTGAAAAAAAAAAAAAATTGGATCATAAGCTTTTGATATTCAACTTCATTTTCTGCATTTATTAATTTTTGTTATATATTTTGCATTTTCTTTTTTCTGAACCAAAACAGTCTTGGGCACAGGTCTTACCAATTACTTAGATAAATGTGCGTGTGACAATTCTAGAGAGATTGCCAAGATGAGTTTTCTCTGGCTCTAATCTCTTTCTGAACTGCTGGCCGCTCTTTCTCTAACTTCCGTTTCAACCCAGCTTCTGGACTGTGATCTTCTAGGAATCACAATTGCAAAGTTAATGATCAGGATATAAGTGCAGTTCATCCATGACTAATACTTGTAAATGATTTGTTGCAGTATGGGGTGAAGATTTTTCTTATTACCTCTTTTAAGGATACCTGTTGCATAGAAATTCTTCCTAATATCCAGGAGAAGCCAGATCGAGGTAAAATTTTGAACTTAACTCTTTTTTTTTTTTTGATAGAAAAATTTCGAACTTATTCGGTTTTATTGCGAGAGTAGATTAGTTTTTGGTTTTTCTGGCTTGCAGTAGGTTGGCTAAACTTCTCTGCTTATTCTACTTGCAGCAAGTTGTCTTTAATTCTTAGTTGCTAACTACTGATCAAAAAAAAAAAAAAAAAAATTCTTAGTTGCTAACTACCTGTAATTTTCTTTTAAATATCTTTTTTCATTTCCCTCTTATATTTTCCTTGCATCATGCTGTCACAAGTATTGTCTGCTGAACCTTGGCCTAAATTTCTATTTGTGCCTGATTTGCACCCATATACCGCTTTCAAAAGTTGCTTTGTGGGTCTTAAAACTGGTGCTATATAATGAAGTTATTGGCTGTACGGTGGATAGAGGAACTATGGAAAGTTAATGGTGGAAAATGCCAAATCGGTGTGTCATTTATATGATCAGTAAGATATAACAATTTATCTTCTGCTGTTGGCTTACAATTCTTTCTTATGTTTATTTTCAATTAATCATGCCAAGTTTGCTTGTTTAATTTATATAATTTGGAGAAATTCTATTTATAGTCTTGAGTAGGGGACTACATATACAGTCACATTGATGTATGGGGGCAAAAGGAGAAAAAGCATCATTTTCAAAAGGATTTTATTGTAATTTTCAAAAAATTTCAAACATAACTGTATGAGCTTACATGAGCAGTTCTCATTTGAAGATTGTATGTAGAATAACTCTATAATTTGTTACCTTTAAAATTTTTATGCAATGCTTTTGTTGTGCAGTAATTTTCTTGAGCTTTTGGGCTGAGGTGCATTACAACTCGATCTATCTTCAAGGAGGTAATTTCCTTTTATGCTTGTCTGTTCTGGGTAAAGAGGTTCAGAAATTTGAGACTGCTAGCGCAATGGCAAATTGAGATTGGATATACCCAACCAAGTCGAGTGATGCATCAAGCTTAGGCTGCTTTTACTCCATATGAACATCCTTTGATGTGGGTGTTGAATTTTTGCTTTTGGGTGAAAACGTGAAAAATGGACAATTGGAAGGATTGGAAGCATACCTCTCTTTTTTCTTTTATTTGGCCCAACCTAAGATTGAATTTGTTTGAGAAATTTAGGTTTGGATGTTTTCAGGCTTTAGTCTTCTCAGATTTCAGTTAGATTTTTTCATTTTTTTTTTTGACAAGTAATGATCTTTATTGATGAGAACAACTAGGCAAAGCCCAGTTAGATTTTTTCATTATGCCCCTGAAAATAATGCATGCCTTCTTCATCATGACTTTGTAATTCAGATGTGCCATCAAATGAGTCCAGGAAGAGGAGAAGGTGGTGGAAGTTCGGCACCAGAAATTAGGAGATGTGTGGCTGTTATGGGGCACGAATCACCCAATTGGTTACCCTTACTGTTTATATTTAACGTATACACACGTATTACTTGGTGCAAGACTTGCTCCAAACTTTCCTACTCTATCAATAAGCGTCTTTTTCCCTTACTGTTGGCTATGAACATATTACATTTTCTTCTTCTGAACAAAATGTTTCCACAATCATGGCTCGTCGCTTGCTATTTTTCACGGCATCCCTCAAGTGTTGGCAAGGAGCAATGCAAGAGGAAGTCGATACCTTTCTGTGTCGTTTACTTCAATTGCCTGTCTTTCGCTGCAGCAAAGAATAATTCCTGCAATAAAGAATGGATTGGAGTTCAAATTAGCTTCAGTTTCTTGAGAAGAAGTTTGGATTGTTAAGAGATTGCATAGAAATATTTCAAAGATGGATCAGATCCTGAAGTACAGGTGGAAGGGTTTGCATATCCAGATTATTCTCAATCATACATATTATCTGCTAGTGTGTATTTTAATAAATTTTCATTGAAAGTTGACATATAAAATGGTAAATGTGCCCATGTCAGCGTGGATAACTTTAAGATATTAAGATGAATAATAATGCTCAGAAAAAAAAAATGAATATCTTGCTATATTTAAAGGGTATCAATTCATGCCTGCCTGAAATAAGTGACAGAAAATTAGTGTAAATAATACAGATGTTTGCAAACACTATTAATAATTTGGCGGGAGTCGAAGAAGTGGTAAATTTATATGCCAGATATGGTGAGATGAAGAAGACTCCATCAGTTGTTTCTAGAAATGCAATACTTTCTGGTTTCAAAAATGTTTTTTTGTATATAGTTTGTGTATTTATTTGCGATATAGTATTTAAATAAATTTTTTATGTATATTTTAATTTAATTATTCGTATTTTTTATTTTATTTTTTTTTCATCATGTTTTTATTCTTTTTTTAATATATTTTTTAAAATATCTTGACTGATATGATATTATTATGGCATCATTAATTTTGCAAAAACTATTAAGACTGTATATCCCTAACATTACTCTTCAGGTTTAGATGGAAGAGAATCCGAATAGTTAAACCATTGGCTTATCATCTGCAAAACTTGAACATCCTGAACAATGATGATAATGATATATTAATTACTCGTATTTATTTCAAAAGTGAGTACCATTTTTATTATATCAAAAAAAGGAAAAATCTTTAATATCTTTAAAAAAAGGTTGAAATTATTTTCTTTTCTCATTAATGGCAATCGTCATCAGAGTGGGTCCAATCCTGAATCCCTTGTGACTATGGGATGGTCCACTGCACCATAAAAATGATGGCAAATGCGAAAATAAAGTTCTATTTGTTTTTAAAAATGAGATAGTGAAAAATATATATATATATATATTGTTATAAAAAAAAATTAGTATTAATTTTATATAAAAATTTAAAAACATAATAGAATTTTTTTTAAAAATTATATATTTTTATTATATTTTATATAAAAATTAAAAATATATAATAATAAATTAAAAATATATTTTAAATTTTTGATATCTGCAAAACAAGCAAGGCCTAAAATGGCTGAAACAAGTTTTTCCATTTCATCTCAAGTAATTTACATCTTCACCCTCTCAAAAGTACCTCACTTCAACCAATTAAGCAAAAAACTCCTGAAGTCCAAAATGCACTGATACATATGTCCAGTTCTGTATGTCCCCACTCCATAGTCCATACATACAGATATATCTATCAGAGACAAACCCATTTATATTACACTGTTTCTTGCTCCCTAAGTAACTCCTCTTGCTGACTCTCCTCAGCCTCCTCCGTCGACGTCGACTGTAACAACAGCGCTGTGAACGGCATGTGTCGATACCCATTGCCCGCCGCAGAAGCCGTGGCGGCCGAGTACTCCATCCCCAACGGCTGACATAAATCCAATCGACAGCTCGGCTGAGGTGGCGGTGGCGCCATCGTGAACATCCCCTGTCCGTCGCTCACTACCGAGAGCGGCTGTATCCGGCATGGGACTGAGTGAGCCGTGGAGGGAATAGTGGCGGAGCAGGTGGAAACGGTTGTCGGGACGGTGCCGGATCCGGTGGCGGCGATGATGGAGGGTTCTGCCTGGCGGAGTAGCCACTCGATGGTCTCGCCGTCGGAGCGGTGACCCAACTCGCGAGTGAGCTGGAATATCCGGGCAGCGCAGAGGGCGGGCATGCGGATGCGGCGGCCGCGACCGTTGACCTTGGTGTGACGGTCTCTGGTGCGAGGGGGAGCACCTTGGGTTTTAGTAGTGGTGGGGGTGGTGGCGAGTGAGTTAGGGTGTTGGTCGGAGAAGTGGACGACCATGTCTGAGCCCATTAGGGTTAGGGTTTTAGAGGGAGTAGGAATGAGGAGAGGATTACCGGCTAGAGAAGGGGGGAGGGAAGGAGCGAGGGAGGGAGGTTAGGGTTTGCAGATACGGAGAAGTGGGGGGATTGTTTGTTTGGTAGTGGGATTCTATTGACCCCACAAAGTGGAGGCTCGATGCGTGCGAGGGACTGTGACGGGACTTGGGACTTGCGACTTGCGAGTGTAGCAGTTGTCTGCGATGTATATATTATGGTAGATCTACAGCTGTGGATCGGAGCACATAATAATAATAATAATAATAATTATATCATCATCATCGTCAAAAATTGATATTCTCATTGGAAAGTCTATAATTCCATTTAAATACTGAATTAAATTAAGATAAATTAAAATTTGATTTATTTTTATAGATAAAATTAGATAAAATAAATATTATTATAATAAATATTTTTAATATTAGTTTTGAATTGAAATTTGAAAAAGTTATTTTAAAATTTAAAAAAATTAAAAAAATTAAATTATTTTATATAAAAATTTGAAAAATTATAATGATAAATTTAATTTAAGATGAGATAAGATAGTTTTGAAAAACAGATAAAATACATATTTTTTATAAATAATAATGAATTGAAATAATGAGTTAGTCTTAAATAGTCAATGGGCAATTGTCTGATGTCAGATGATGTCACGTCAATTGTGATTTAAAGAAAAAAAATCCTATAATAATTTAAAAAAAAAAAGAGAGAAAAGCTAAGCTAACATTGTAACATAGATGAAAGGAGGGAAAAAATCATTTCTAGACGCCAAAAATCACAACTCCGAATTTCCTCAAATCGTCATCATCGTCGTCGTCAATCCTTACTTGAGCAGCTAATCCAATCAAATTTTGGAATAATTGTAAGCTGGAAATAGAGAGTAAAGATATGCATATGGCTGTCGTTTGGGTACATCCCACAAGTGTACGATGATATGCTCCAAACAATTTATTTATTGGTATCAGATTCATCAGCCCCATCAGTTCACCATTGAATGACCCATCCCCACTCTTCTTATTTATTTCCTACTCGTAGGTATGACCATGATGATGACTGAGATGTAAGCAATCTTGGACCGTGATCCATCGTATCCGCTTTAATTAAAATGAGCATATAATTCGTGCAATACGCAGACTTATATTTATGTTGAATATTGCAATTATATATTTCAATATATATTCACTTCCTCTATTATTACTAAAATATATATTCATCATATTACAACATCACAACCCACATAAATCAACACAATGACAATACATGAATATTAAGGTTCATAAAACACAATACATAAATGTTATTCATCATTCATTTAACTCATATACAATAAACATAACTAATTATATAGCTTTACTAATTTCAACTAATGCAATAACTATGGTCCCTCATAATTTTCTTAACAAAAAAAATCTTAACATTTTTTAAGCTTGACAATGATAGTCTTCTTTTATATTTGTATTGATGTCAAGATCAATGTCAACAAGAGTTTCCTATAATAGAAATAATATCGTCAATTATTGTCTATATATAAAATATATTAATAGTTATATTTGTAGTAAATGATAGTATAGCAGTATACTATTCAACGTTTCGGATGAATTGATTTAGCAATGAGACTAATACTATTATAAAAATATAGAATATGATAGAAATTAAGACTAAACATCAGATCATGCAATTCTTTTTTACCTTCTTAATTGTCATTAGTTTTATACATTTGGAATTAAATATGCGCTGAACTGTATAATTTTTCCGTCCATATTTTACATATTTGGGATCAAATTCCAGTTATACCATGTAATGATGTCTGGTAGAAAGGCTTTCAGATAGAATAATTCTATTTCATATAAACTATACATAATATTATACTATTCAAATTAAAAATTATAAAAAGTTGGTTGAAAAATGTTAAAGAATTATAAGGTTCTCATTATAAATACAAATGACGACTCTTTTTCACGTATTTATATAATGGCCAAGGCTGGCACAATACCTGCACCTTATATAATAACATGTCTTTTACCATTTGAATCCATATCTTTCAAAATTTAAGTTTCTAAAAGAAAATATGGTATAGAATATAACAAAATAAAAGCAAAACTAAATACTGAATACGAATTGGAACAAAAGTCAGATCTTGATCATGCCTTCTTCTTCCTCTTTTTTTTTTTTTTGCTTAAGTAAATCATGTCTAGTAAACCTAGGGCTTGTGCATTTGATCTCTTCGTCTAGCGATTTTGAGTAAATCATATTATCTAGAATACTTGATCATATGTCTAATAAACCTGTAAGAATTTGCACGATTATCTTACTTTTGCTACATTTGGACAACTGCATGTATACAAATGCATATCTTGTATAAATTTGGAACCAAGCATATTGATTACTTTTCTGTTATCTAGAAAATTATGTAGCTAACATAAATGTCATCAAATCAAGAAATAATGGTTTGCTTAATACTATTATGTTGGTTTTGATGCCAAAATGATGAAGCATTCTTATAGTAAATTTAGTGGCTCATTATATTAATATTCGTCTTTGGTGTAGGACGGTTAATAATCTCATGTTGGTTG
The DNA here is from genome assembly GCA_036898215.1 of Platycarya strobilacea. Lineage (NCBI taxonomy): Eukaryota > Viridiplantae > Streptophyta > Magnoliopsida > Fagales > Juglandaceae > Platycarya > Platycarya strobilacea. The sequence goes on along the minus strand of CM072547.1, from coordinate 39,133,552 downwards.
TTATAAATCTGATTAACATATTTCTGTTTTAAATTTAAAGGTGGAAATACAATCCTTTCTGTCATATTTTCTAAAATAATATATATATTTTTTAAAGAAAAAAATATATATTGAATTTTCTATAATTTAGTTAGATAAAATTAATGTAGTAAGATAATGCTTTCCTCTCTAGGTTTCCCTTAAGTAAAGCGATTCACTGCCGTTCTAGGTGCAGTGTTCTTCAGTTGTAGGCAGACATAGAGGATTCCCTTAATGCTCTCTATCAACGTCTTTCTCCGACAGAAGTAGAGACAAAATGGGTGGTCGCGAAATCAAAGAAGCTAGAAGAAGGGGAAATATGTGGTGAAAATGTTTATTTGTAAAGTTATTGACGGATCGGCATTTTAATAGAGAGGCATTCAAAGGAACCATGCGGAAGGTGTGGCGTTTGACAAAAGGGGTGAAGTTTGAGATATGAATCTGTCTTTGACGATGGTTAAATTTAAAGACTTAAAGAATAAAGAAAAGGTTTTACGTGAAGGACCCAGAAATTATGCATTCAAAGGAACCACTTCCTCCAATAAAATTATGCATTCGCACCCAGAAACTAGCCTTGTTCAGTTGGATCTATTTCACCTGCTTCCTGCCATCAACATCCTTCATCAGCACTAACTACTTATCAAAGGACCACGGTCCTTCAGGGAGATTATTGGGAGAACTGATGGGGACAGTGGAGGAAGTGGATATTGAGAAAGGCGAGATAGCATGGGGGGAGTATTTACATGCCTGAGTGAAATTGGATGTTTCCAAGCCTCTTCTTCGGGGCTCCATGTTTTCCATAGATGAGGAAGATTCTATCTGGGTTAGATTTTCGTATGAAAGATTACCAAATTTATATTATTGGTGTGGTTGTTTGGGACATAATGAAAAGGAATGCCAGCAATCCGTGCCAAACACTGAAAGGGGCTCACAGATGAACTATCCTTATGGTGCATGGCTCCGAGCAGGTGAATTTGGTCCAAGAAACTTTTCGGGCAAACAATCGATACCAGTTTTTCGGTCCAGGTAATCCAAGTGCTGCAAAGGTTAACTCAGTTATGGAAAATAGAGGTGGAGTAGTACCGCCAGAGGGAAGTTTAGTATCAACGGAATCAGAAATGGAAGGGTAAGAGTCACAAGCCCAATCGATAATTGTACCATTGATTCTACTGGAAAACAAGAAAAATATAGATTCAGATCAGTTACAGGCAAAAAAGGTACGAGCAGAAACAGAGCAATTAACAGAAGGAGGATTTTCAGGGGAGGACTATAATGGATTTAATTTAAAATTAAGTGACGCTACCGATCGTGATACTAGGCCGTATGAGTTTACTAAAAAAAATATGCCTAAGAAACAAGTTAGCGTAGGACAGAGGAATATTGAAGGCCTAAATGAAGCAAGGCATGTGAAGCCTAATAGATTAAATGCGAAACGATGAAAGAGGCTGTCATTTTAAAAAATCTTAAGGATTTGATCCCTCACATTTCATTATCTGGCACTCCCCAGGTACTAGAAGTCTCGAAGAAATGAAAGGGGGCTAACAGAAATGAAGATAACCCGCAAAGCCAGAAGCGACGGCTACCTGATTTTCAGGAGGATGGAGGGGATACTGGTTTGGAAGACATGGAATTATCAGTGGTGGTTGCTAGGAAGCACCGTCGGAAGCTATGAGGCTCATCAGTTGGAATGCCCGTGGTCTTGGAAATCCGCGCAACATTCGATCACTCTGGAGAGAAAATCCTGACGTCCTGTTTCTGCAGGAGACTCGTTTATCTTCCAAGGAATTTGATTTCTATAAGTTTAAATTAGGTTTTGTTAATTGTCTTGCTGTTGGTATTGTTGGTAGGAAAGGGGGGATTACATTATTATGATCATCAAACGTTGTTGCTTTATCTGTGTTAAATTATTCTTCAAATCACATTCACGCTTGTATTGAGTATGTTGGTTTAAATGTGAGAAAATGGTTCATGTCCGCTGTGTATGGATTTATCGAAACCCATTTAATACATAGAACTTGGTCTCTTCTTCGTCGCTTAAATAGTGGTATAGATGAACCCTAGCTTCTCATGGGAGACTTTAATGAATTGATGTTTCACCATGAGAAGAAATGGGGGAATATGAGACCTGAAAGACAACTATTATCTTTTAGAGAATTTGTTGAAGATTGTGATCTGAGAGACTCGGGGTATTCCAGACAGAAATATACTTGGTGTAATGGGAGGTCTGACCAGCACAGAGTTTGGGAACGTTTAGACTGATTCTTAGCAAAATTCCATTTAGATGAATGCTTTCACTACAGCGAATGTTACAAATGGCGTTAATTCATATTCTGATCATTCTCCTATTTGGGTGGATTTGGAAAGGAGTATGGTTAATCAAAGAATTACAAAAACCCTTTAGATTTGAGGCCATGTGGGTAGGTGATGCTGCTTGTGAGAACATAATTAAGGATGTGTGGGCTAAAAACTTAAATTTATCCAATCTTGTTACTATTAGCCCTCTTATTAAAGATTGTGGTCAAGATTTGGAGCTGTGGAATAAAAATGATTTTAGTAATGTGCAAAAACAACTTTCGAAAACCCAGAATAATCTCAAGATTTTGCATGAAAGAGATCCCTCTCTAGTTAATGGTGATGAGTTGAGTCAGGCTAGAGAAGAAGTGCAAGTTTGGCTAGAAAGAAATAAAATTATGTGGCATCAAAGATCTAAAGTTTTATGGCTTAAGACAGAATATAGTGATACTATATATTTCCACATGAAGGCCACACAAAGGAAAACGAAGAATAAAATTGTTAAAATATTGGATGATGAGGATTGCTGGAAGGAAGGAGTTGATAGGGACATGGTAATCACTCAGTATTTTCAATCCTTATTTACTTCCTCTAACCCCTTGGGTTCACTGGATTTTCTAGCTCCTATTGCTGGTAGAGTCACTGATCAAATGAATATAGACCTTACAAGAGAGTACCATGCAGATGAAATGAAGATTGCACTCCAAGAGATGGATCCCAATAAAGCTCTAGGGCCGGATGGAATTTCGCCAATATTTTATCAAAAATATTAGCATGTGGTTGGCCCTTCAGTCACTGCGACTGTCCTCCAAGCTCTTAATTCAAGTATTTTTCCTTCCTCTCCCAATCATACGTTTATCACTCTTATTCCAAAGAAAAAGAATGTTGTTATAGTGAGTGACTTTCGACCTATAAGCCTATGCAATGTGCTCTACAAGCTTATTGCAAAGGTTTTTTCTAATAGGCTGAAAATGGTCTTAACAAATGTTATTAGTGAGAGTCAAAATACTTTTGTCCCTAAACGTCTCATTTCTGATAATATATTAATTGCTTATGAGTTAGTTCACTTTCTTAAGCACAAAAGGAAGCGAAAAAAAGGTTTTATGCCGTTAAAACTCGATATGAGTAAGACATATGATAAAGTGTAGTGGGATTTTGTTCAGTCTGTTATGGAGATTATGGGTTTCAATCAATCCTTTATTTCTTAAGTCATGTATTGTGTAAGGTCTGTTTCCTTTTCTATTTTGATTAATGGAGAGCCAAAAGGTCATATATTATCATCCAGGGAATTAAGACAAGGGGATCCATTATCCCCTTATCTTTTTCTGTTATGCATAGAGGGTTTCATCACTTTACTAAAGGAAGCAGGAGTGAGAAAAGATCTTTCCAGTTTAAAGATTTGCAGGGAAGCTTCGAACATCAACCATCTGCTGTTCGCAGATGATAATTTTATTTTCTGCAAGGCTGATTTGGATGAGAACAGACGTATCCAAGACCTGTTAAGCAAGTATGAAGTTGTGTCGGGACAGAAGATTAACAAAGAAAAGACTGCTATGGTCTTCAGTGCTAATGTTAGTGAGGAGAGGAAGATTGAAATAAAAAATATGCGGAATAATATTGAGATTCAGCAGTTCGAGAAATATCTGGGCCTTCCTTCTATTATTGGGAGATCGAAGACAAGAGCATTTCAGTTTATCAAGCAAAAAGTATGGCATAAATTCCAATCTTGGAAAGAAAGACTATTATCTCAAGGCGATAAGGAGGTGTTGTTGAAAGTTGTAGCGCTCTCTATTCCAACTTACACTATGTTTAGTTTTTTGCTACCTACTAATTTCTGTCGGGAGCTAGAAAGTATGATGTCTAATTTTTGATGGGGTCAAAAAGGTAGGGAAAGAAAGATCCATTAGATAAGTTGGAGTAAGATGTGTCATCATAAAGATGTTGGAGGAATGGGTTTCAAAGATTTTAGATGCTTCAACTTAGCATTATTAGCAAAGCAAGGGTAGCGGCTATCCCAAGATAAATCTTCACTACTCCATAGATTGTTAAAAGCAAAATATTTTCCAAATTGCAGTTTTTTGAAAGTTGGCTTGGGTCATAGTCCATCTTACACATGGAGAAGCATTTAGGAGGAAAGAAGATGGCTTCTAGTAGGGAGCAAATCAGTTCTTTATTGTCAGAAGGAAATGTGATATGGGAAAATTCCAAGAATGACATAGTGGACTCTTTATTTGTTCGTAATGAAAAGAAATGGGATTTGAACAAATTTAGAACTCTCTTCATCCAAGTATTGTTTCTAATATAACAAAAAAATTTCTCAACCCAGGAGAAGTAGAAGATAGAATGTTCTGGTCCCTTGAAAGAAATGGATGTTATAGTGTTAAAAGTTGCTATAGAATTATTTATAATTACATTTGACAACCGATAGCAGACTCATCAAATGTCTCAACTGAGAAGCTGCTGTGAAAACACTTGTGGAAGATGAAAGTGCCGCATAAGATAAAGGTCTTCACATGGAGAGCATGGAAAGATGGGCTACCTACAGCTCTTAGAGAAAAAACATATCATAAGGGAGAGCACTTGTAGTCTATGTAATTCAGAAATTGAGGACCTAAATCATGGTGTGATAAATTGCAAGATGATCTGAGGGGTTTGGGATAAGTTCTTTCCTAGCTTTGTCAATAATAGCTGCAGTTCAATCAAGGAAAATGTAATTGTATTATGTGAGAGAAAGGAAGTAACAAAACTGGACACTTTCTTCATGTTGCTTTGGAGTTTTTGGTTTAGAAGGAATAAATATGTACATAAGCAACTTAGTTTGGACCTAAGAAAGGTAGTAGATGATGCTTTGGGCATGTTCAAAAGTTTCAACAAAGCAAAGAAGTCTTATTCTGTTCAGATCCGAAAACACTTCAAGTGGAAACCTCAAGATTTGAATTTTTTGAAATTGAATGTGGATGGTGCAACATTTGAAGATATGGAAAAAGCTGGAACATAGGTTGTATTAAGAGATGCTATTGATAAGGTGATTGTGGCAGTGTCCAAGATTGAAACAAGTGTTGAGGAGAGTGAAGCAATTGAACTGTTGGCTATTTTTAGAGGAATGCAACTATGTGTCAATATGAGAATCCAAAACCTTATGGTAGAAAGTGACAACAAGATTGTTATTGAAGCACTTCAAATAGATAGCATGTGATATTCTTCTTTAGGAAGTGAAAAGTTTAGCCACTCGGTTTGTAAATATTTTCCCATGTCTTTAAGGAGGATAATATGGTGGCGCATAAGCTAGCTAGGCATGCTAAATTGGTGGATGATATTTGTGTTTGGTTGGATAGTATTCCAGACTGTATTTCTCAAGCTTTATGGCTTGATAATTGTCTATAATCGATATATCCGTTTGATTAATGAAAGTTTTTTTCATATAAAAAAAATATATTTTGGCCCTCTCCACAAAACTTAATCTAATTTAAAAATAAAATACATCTCAAATAAAATAAAATGATATAATAACATGATAACATGTATAGAAAAAAAAAGTTGGATGATTTCTAACGCATTTCTAACGTATTTTTTTATTATGATGATATGTTCTTGACATATCATATACTTTTTAATACGTAAGTTGTATTAAATATATTTTATTTTTATTGTAGATCTTACTATAAGATTAATCTATACTGCATAAAAAATTATATAAAAATAGAACAAAAAAATATTTATATATTTTATCTTAATCTTACTTGGCCCCCCTTAAACAAATCTCTAACTCTGTCACTGCTCTTCGTTTCCTGAAATTATTATGATATAAATTTTCATTATAGTGCATCAGATATGGTTTCAAGGATTATGGAAGGACTGCAAAAAATCATAAAATTACGTAACTGAAGAGAACAACTATCTCCCAAAAAACTACCAATCAATGAACTCTTAGAATATTCCCATTGTTTCTTTTGAACTACCAACTCTTAGTTTGCTGCATGTTTACCCTGAATCGATGGGCCAAGTCCTAGGATTATGAAACCTTGTTTTTAAAGATATTTAAAAAAGCAAAATTCAATGATTTTGTAACAAGGATAATTTTCTATGGAAGAATAACGATGCATTTCAGAAAAGAGCTTAGCTGTTTTAAAAGTAGTAAGCAGTCGTCAACATAAGAGATCAGATTGAACACATACCTATAAGATTGATAGGTCCCTTAGTACCAAGTCTTAGCCTCCAAATCAATTACTTATACTTCTGCAAGACACGTAGCCAATGTTCTAGAAATTATCAATGTATTTAACCTCCCATCTAATATTCTGATGTATAATTTCATGTGGGTTATTATATGAACATGACGACCATCCTCCCATGTGGGTTAATATGAAGGTGAATATGAAGGTGTTAATTATATGAAGGTGAATTACATAATATGATTTGAATATCTGAAAATAAAATCCCAAAATCCCATTTTTCTCGGAAGCAACAAAGTAAGGTGACTTTTCAAGTTCAACATGATCATCATGAAGATCAAACATAAACACAAAGCAAATCATGCGTGTGATGAGAGAGGATGAGTGAGGAACCTGAATGAGTTCCATGAGAAAGTGGACATCCTAGGCGTAAAGTTTAGCAAAAAGGTTCTTGATAGCCTGGTGAAGATCCTCCGTCAATGGGTTCACTTCTCCTCCAATTGAAAACTTTTTTCTACATATCTTTTATTTGTTCTCTCGTCTTCATTTCCATACCTTCAAAAAGACACAATTACCTTCAAATCTTAGATTATAGCTAGAAAGTATTGAAAGTATTTATAGATAGAGTGAAGCACGTCTATTATATGCCAAGCAAGAAACTGCTTTTGCATGAACTTTGGAATGCAATATAGGTTGTGATGTGGTTCTAATCGTACTGCAAAGTGCCTAGACATCAAAAATCACTCAGTCTAGCACGACAGCTTTTGATGGAACACTAATTCAAATACTGAATATATAGTACATGCATTCCATATTAGTCTAAACGAAAAATCTCAAAATTATAAGGAAAAGCGTGAGAACAGAATAAACATAGGCCCCTTGCTCCTGTATCCCTCATCATATTACATTCAAAGAAAAATTTTGGGTGAGAAATAGGCACATTCATTTCATATATGGGAGGAGGAACCGAAGCTTTCCCAAATTGGGCACCCAGATTGCCATCAACTCGAAAGGTTTATGAAAATGCAATGATTGTCGAAATATACATACTCTCCTTCATATCAACCTTTTAAAAATCTGAATATGCTAATTTGAATCAGTATTCCATCATATAATTGTCTTGCGATCCCTGTGCTTATTATGTTTTCAGAATCCAAGTAATGCTATGTTTTTGGGTGCTTGAACAGGGGCTACTGTCCTTGTCGTGTAAGCACATACCGGTTTTACGAACATTTTTTTATTGACGTCGGTGTGGATGCCAGTTCTTCCTTTTGCCTGTTTAGAAAGAACCTTTTTGTGGTACTTTTTCGGGAGATTTGGATGGGAGCATCTGGCCGAGGTGTTTGAGTGCGGATGAAATTTGACCCTTGTAAGTGTTGATGTTTTTGAAATAGAAAGAAAGCCACCGATTGAAATCGTTTGGGATGAGCGGTTCTTTTTCAGTCGTACTTTTTGTTTGGGGTATGTGCTTTGTTTACTTTTTGAATTTTACAGTTTGATTAACAGCTCAAATTAAATAATTCAACTTATATATATATAAATAGATGTGTGCATGGTTTTGTAAAAAAAAAAAATAGAGAGTAAGAGAGAGAGGAGGGAGAAGGCTAGAAGAGGATTCAAGCTTCGTTTGGATTCGTAGTTGAGATGAGATGAGTTTTAAAAGTTGAATAAAATATTATTTTTATTGTTTTAGAATTTGAAGAAGTTGAATTGATATTTGAAAAAACTGTATTGACATTTGAAAAAGTTGTATTGGAATTTATATTTTATATGAGAATTTGAAAAAGTGTAATGATAAGTTTGAGATGAGTTGAGATGAGATCGTCTCAACTCCGAATTCAAACGGGGAGTCGACTCCCCATTGGCTTCTTAAAATTGACTCCTTCTAAAAAATTCTAGTCTTATCTCTATTCCTTGCTACGAGGAATAATGGTGAAGTTTTAGAGTTCTTTTACAGTCGTCTATAAGTGGAAAACAAAAGTGAATATGGAAGAATTAGAAAAGAGATGGAATAGTTTGTCTTACAGAGGAAAAAGATGAGTCCATTGAATTGGATGATGTCCTTTCCGAGGAGGTTATAAAGAATGGGGAACGTAGTTTGGTGGGTAAGGTGTGGGTTGATCGGCCTATAGGTAGGAAATTTCTGAGTTCTACCATGGGAAAGGTTTGGAGGATTAGCAAGGTTGCAACTTTCATTGATTTGGGTGAAAGTATTTTCATTCTTACCTTTGCAAATGAAGTCGATAAACAGTGAGTTATGGAGGGGCGACCATGGTTGTTTTAACTTTCTGTTTGTTTTGAAATAGTTTGATGATTTTAAACCTCCTTTTGCAATGGAATTCAATCATGAGCAATTTTGGGTTTAGGTGCATGGCTTGCCGTTCGTGGCAATGACAAAGGCTTGCAGTGAAAACATTGATAATTCAATTGGGAAGTGCCAGGAAGTGGATGTGTAGGAAATGAGACGGCATAGGGGAAGTTCCTAAGAATCCGGATTGAACTATGCTTAACAAAAACCCTATCTTGAGTATGAAAAATCACCTAAGCTGTGTTTCCACTATGGGAAGATTGTACAAGATTCTAGCCAATACAAAAGACAAAGGGTTGTTTAGGGATAAGGGTGTGGAAGGTCGCCTGCAATTCCGATCTTGGTTATGTGTTGATCAATTGTTGAAAGAATCTTTTGTGAGAAGCTATAGGGGACCAAATGGTCCTGATAGGAGGAACAAGACAGACATGCAGATGGCAGAGAGCGGAAAGGGGCTGAACGAGGCAGTTGTTGATTCTCTAGTGTCCATATCAAGGGAAGGGCTTGATGGGAATTACGACACACAGCTAAAACTACGGAATTTTCAAATTTTGAAAAACCCTAGTGTGGATATAAAGGCACAATTGGATAGTGACGTGGTTAGTATGCGAGATTTAAGGCCAACTTTTGTGATGTGATTAAACAAAACCGTTATGATAGCAGGAGATGAAGTTAGAGAAAATAGGTGAGAAATTCAGTTGGATGGGGAACTAACTTCGAGACTGGGCTGGGCTATAAGTCTATTAAATAAGGGTGCGCTTGGCACACCGACAATGACTTATGTTGAAAAAGAAACCCAAGTGGAACTACAACCTGTCTTAACTATTGATATCGTTGCTTTTGAGGAACCAAGTCCGAACGACAAACCGAGTGGTGAGGGGGCAAAGACTTATTCAAAGAAGTGGAAAAGGAGGACGATGGAGAAAGGGTATGTGAATTATTCGCAGGAAAATACCAGACTGACAAAGTGGAATTTGCAATTACAGGATGAACCAAATGAAGAAACTAAGGGTTGTTTGTAGAAGAAGCCATGACCTTCTTGTGAAAATGACACTGAGACTTCAACTATGAATTGGTGGAGGCTGCTAGCCAGCCCTGCTAAACATTATGAATCTTCTAAGCTAGAACTGTCGAGAGTTTGAGAATCCTCAGACAGTTCAAAACCTTTACTTGTCAGTAGAGGACAAGTCTCTCAAAGAAGTCTTATTAATGGAGAAAAAGCTCACAAAGCATATAATGGAAAGGTTAAAATGGAATCTTGGCTATGATGGTTGCTTTGTGGTTGATGCAAAGGGGAAGAGTGGAGGTTTAGCCCTTTTGTGGAAATTTGAAGTAATGGTAGCTATTCACAATTATTCAACCAAGCACATCTTTACATGGATTCAAAAGGAAGAGGATCAATCACAAAGGTTCTTGACTGGTTTGGAGAACCCTACGTGGAAAAGAGGCAAGATGCTTGGGATTTGCTACTAAAAATAAGCCAAATGAACATGATTCTTGGCTAGTAGTAGAGGACTTCAATGAAATATTGGCACAACATGAAAAATCTAGGTGGACGAGCAAGAAGTGAAGGCCATATGGCTTCTTTCTGAGCTGTTTTAGAGGACTGCAACTTGCATGATTTGGGGTATTGTGGTGCAAAATATACCTAGACCAATAATCATGAAGATGAGTCATATACTATGGAAATGTTGGATAAAGAAGTTTTGACAGTGGAGTTTAAAGATTATAAGGTTGAAACACTTGTTCCCCACTATTCAGACCATGTGCCTCTAATGGTTAAATGCAACAAAAACTTTGCCTAAAATAGAAGATGGAAAAGGAACTTTAAATATGAAGCGAGGTAAAAAATGAAAGAGGATTATGGACAGATGGTAAAGAAAGCTTGGGAGATGGCTAACACTCAACAACACTTGCAACTTAGACAACATGACTTTGAAACTAGACATGTCTAAAGCTTATGATAGAATTAAATGAAAGTATCTTGAGGCTATTATACAAAAGTTGGCTTTTAATGAGAAGCTGTTAAAATTAATCATGCATTTCGTGACCTTTGTTTCTTACTCTGTGTTGATGAATGGGAAGCCGGACTATGTCATCTATCCTAGCAGGGTTTAAGATAAGGGTACCTCATGTGCCCTTATCTTTTTATCCTATGAGCAAAAGGATTAAGTGACATGATGAATGAAGCTGAAATAGGAAACAATATAAGAGGAGTTGCTGTGAGAAGGGGAGGTACAAAGGTAAACCATTTGATGTTCGATGATGATTGTATTTTATTTTGTAGAGCAAGATTGACAGATTGGCAATGTATGCAGAATATTTTGCAAAAGAGCATGTCTGGGGAGCAGCCACACTCGGCGCACTCCCCTCACATGAACAGTGTCGTGCACAGTGCACGGCACTGTTCATGTGAGGGGAGTGCGCTGAGTGTTGGCTACTCCCCTCACTTTTCCTTTGCAAAAATATGAAATGGTTCTGGCCAAATGTTAAATAAGTAGACCTCCTTATTTTTCAGCCCAAACACAAAGGTGGACTTTAAAAAAAAGTAACATAGAAAATTCTAGTTCTGCTCGTATCCAATTGCTTTGTTACAATTTGTGCACGACATATAATAGAAACGCTGATCTAGATCAGCCAGGAAGAATCTTCCTTTAACTAAGAAAGTTGACATTTGTATTAAGACGAGCAAATAAGCATGGTATATATGAAATTAGCAGTACATATTAATGTAAGTATTTGAATATAGTAGTAAAATAAGACCTTTTCTTCTTTATGTCTACATTTTTTACAGATTTAATTCATATTTACTTTCACTTCGTGTATGCGAATATATTATTGAAGTACTTTCATACAAATTTGCAAGTGTTACAAATCTTGCTCTTAAACTGTGAGATTTTTACATGTAATTTTTCACCCCGAACATATTAAGATTGCCAATTCTTTGTCACTCTAATTACCCGTTAAATTCATTATTCTTATCAATAATTTCAAATTTTGTTGTCATCCATAAATCTATTGTCTTATCATTTTATGTATTGAGATTAGAAATTCTTTATCATTCTGTTTATACGTAAAATTCTTTTTTGTTATCGATCGATAAGTTCTGATTTTTTTATCATACATATATCTATTGTGTTATCAATTTATGTATTTAGTTCTAGATGTAACTATTGGGCTTAAAGGTATAGGTGGGCCTATGCCAACCGTTGGGACTTGGGAGTTTCTGCTGGGGGATCTTGCTAATGCATTCTCTTTTATTTATTTATTATTATTATTTATTTTTATATGATTTTTTTAATTTTTCAAAATTATTTTTAAATTATCAATATTATTATAAAATATTTACTTAATCACAAAGCTAAAGAAAAAAAACTAAAACAGAATTCCCAACAGGAAGCATAGCTTTTCCCTGAAGATATCAGAGTTGTAATTTTTTGTTCACAATATTAAGATGGTAAAAGTTTTTTTATCTGCAATTTCTACTTTCTTCCAGATGCATATCTCTATAATCTATAGTGTCTGTTTTCATGTAATTTTTTTTACCTGTAATTTTTAATTTCTTTCTCATAAACATGTCTATTCTATTATCACAGTTCCAAGTTTTTTATACAGTGTTCAGATGGGGAATTTTTTTTTTTGTATTTATAATTTCTACTTTTTTTACACATACACATCTGTATGACCTATTTCATCAAAGTATTAGAAAAATGACATATATTTAACTGAAATTAAAAGCAAAATACCGTCTAGATTTGGAAATTGAGAAGCAAAGCAAATTTCACAAACTTTGAGTCTTTCAACATTTGTTAAAACATAAAACAATGTGAATTTGGATGAAGGTAAACTATAAAGGGCAAGGTGCGACTTAAAAGAGATGAGAACTGATAATGTTAAAAATTAAAAAGACGATAAAACCCCTTAACAAAGAGAAATAGAAAACACCAAAGGTAGTAATTTATTGAAACAACGAAGGACATTTTGAAAAAGTAGATGAATTTAAATATATATTTATATAATATAAATTCAGTGCAAATAGTGAAAAACAAACATTCATTAAAGTTGGCCCTTTAATCAAAACAATAAGACCAAATAAAAAAAAGCAAATAAGAGACTAAGGGCATTTTGGGAAAACAAGGAAATTGACAACTAAATACAGTACGTGCAAATGGTGGGAATAAAAAATATTAGATCATTTGGTACTTCACTAGAAAATAACAAGGATAAGAATGGTGAGAAATGTGTCGATGAAATATTGTTCACAGCCTATTGGCACTTATTATGTAGAATATATATATTATAATTTATAAATGCCAAACAAAATTCAGTAGTCAAATTACCTTAAAAAAGTTGAAAAGGCTTTTGCAATCCAAATAAAAAAAATGGTAGCAATGAATATAAGCGATAATCCTCGACTGAAAAATCTATGCACAATGCCCAAGCTCTTCCGCGAGACAACGTTTTCTTTTGCCTCTAAAGTCTAAACTCCCTACAATCCTCCTCCTCTCCATCCCCTTCTTCTCCTTTTGGACTACAGTTCAAAATGACAATTTTCGTTTCACCTCTTTTATCGATCATGACCCTTCCCTTAAGGCCCTTCTTGTCGGCAACTATTCCCAAATGCCACCCACTCTCCCCCTTTATCCTTACCCAAACACAAAGATAATCAGCAAAAAGAAAATGAAACAATTGGATTGGAGTTAGACCAAGATTTGGAATGAGTAGTGGATTTCCAATTCGCTATGAACGGACTACATTCCTGTTGTCTTGACACCGCGACAACACTGCTTTTGTTTTTTGATTTTCTATTGATGGCCAATCCTTTGTTTATCGCTACGTATTCATTTTTATTAGGAATCATTTTTAATACCGTTGTAAATTTGAAAGAAGGTAAATTGTATATTGGCAAGCTGCGATTGAAAGAGACGATAATGTTTAAAATGAAAAAGCAATAAAGCCCCTCAACATAGAGAAATAGCAAACAACAAAGGTACTAATTTATTAAAATAGCGAATGACATTTTGGAAATTAGATTAATATACAAAAATATATAATCGGTGCAAACGGTGAAAAACAAACATTCATTAAAATTGGCCATTTAGTCAAAACAATATGGCCAAATATGGAAAGGAAATGAAAGAATAAAGGATATTTTAGAAAAATAAAGCAATTGACAACTAAATACAGTTAGTGCAAATGGTGGGAAGAAAAACTTTAAAACATTTGGTAATTTAATGGGAAACAAGAGGGGTTTGAAATGGAAAAAAAACGTGTCGACGAAATTACTGTTTGCAATGAATCAACACTTATTATATAGAATATATATAAACACCAAACAAATTTCAAAAGTCAAATTACCTTAAAAAAAGTAAAACGACTTTTGCAATCCAAATAAAAGAAAATAACGGCAATGGGTATGAGTGATCATTCTTGGTTGCACTATCTCTACACAATGCCCAAGCTCTTCCACGAGACAACATCATCTTTCGCCTCCAAACTCCCTACTATCTTCCTCCTCTCCATCCTTCTCTTCTCCTTCTGGACTATAGTTCAGGATATTACTTTTTGCCTCATCTCCTTCATCGATTAGGACCTTTCTCTCAAGGTCTTGCTTGCCGACAATCACTCCCAATGCCACCCTCTCTCTCATTCATCCTTACCCAAACACAAAGATAATCAGTAAAAACAAAATGAAATGATTGGGTTGGAATCAATCGAAGACTTGGAAAGAGTAGTGGATTTCTAGTTCGCTATTAACATACTACATTCCTGTCGCCTCGACGTTGCAACAACATTGCTTTTGTTTTTGATTTTCTATGGAAGGTCAATTTTTTGTTTATTGCTACGTATTCATTTGTATTAGGAATCATTTTCAATATTGTTGTGAATTTAAAAGAAGGTAAACTGTAAATAGCAAGTTGTGACTTAAAAGAGATAAGAACCGATGATGTTAAAAATTAAAAAGACAATAAAGCCCCTCAACAAAGCGAAAAAGAAAACAACAAAAGTAGTAAGTTATTGAAACAACAAATGATTATTTCAAAAAGTAGATAATTTACAAAAATATGCAGTTGGTGCAAATGTTGAAAAGCAAACATTCATTAAAGTTGGCAATTTAGTCAAAACAAAAGGGCCAAATATGGAAAAAAAATGAAAGAATAAACGGTGTTTTAGAAAAATAATGGAATTGAGAACTAAAAACACTCGACGCAGACGGTGGAAAGAAAAATGTAAAACCATTTGATAATTTACTTGAAAACAAGAGGGGTCTAGACCAATAGAAAAAAAATGTGTCGACAAAATTACTGTTCACAATCTATTGGCACTTATTATATAGAAATATATATGTATATATATATATATATATATATTCTAATATATAAGCAACAAACAAATTTCAGTAGTCAAATTACCTTAAAAAAAGTATAAAAGGCTTTTGCAATCCAAATAATAGAAAATAGCAGCAATGGGTATGAATGATCATCCTCAGCTAGACAATCTCCGCACAATGCCCAAGCTCTTCTGTGAGACAACATCGTCTTTTGCATCTAAAATTCCTACAATCCTCCTCCTCTCCATCATCCTCTTCTCCTTCTGGACTATAGTTCAGGATGACGCTTCTTGTCTCACTTCCTTCATCGATCAAGACCCCTTTTTCAAAGCCCTGCTTGCCGACAACCACTCCTAATGCCACTCTCTCTCCCCTATATACTCAGTCAAAACACAAAGATAATTAGCAAAAAGAAAACAAAACAATTGGATTGGAGTCAATCCAAGACTCGGAAAGAGTAGTGGATGCTAATCCATTATGAATATACTACATTCTTGTGCCCTGATGCCGCAACAGTACTACTTTTATTTTTTGGTTTTCTATCGACTGCCTGCAATCTTTTGTTTATTGCTACGTATTCATTTGTATTAGGAATTGTTTTTAATATTGTTTTGAATTTGAAAGAAGGTAAACTTTAAATGGCAAGTTGCAAATTACAAGAGATGAGAACTGATAATGTTAAAAATAAAAAAGACAATAAGGCCCCTCAGAAAAGAGAAATAGAAAATAACAAAGGTATCAATTTACTAAAATAACAAAGGATATTTTGAAAAAGTTAATGAATGTTAAAAAATATACCGTCGGTGCAAACGATGAAAAACAAACATCATTAAATTTGGGCATTTAGTCAAAACAATAGGGCCAAATATGGAAAGGAAATGAAAGAATAACGGGTATTCTGGGAAAATAAAGGAATTGACAACTAAACACATCAGTGCAGATGATATGAAGAAAAATGTCAAACCATTTGATAATTTATTGGAAAACAAGAGGGGTTTGGAATGGAAATAATGTATTGATGAAATTACTGTTCACAATCGATTGGCACTTATTATATAGAATATATATATATATATATATATATATATATAAACACCAAACAAATTTCAGTATTCAATCTACCTTCATAAAAGTAAAAAGGCTTTTGTAATCCAAATAAAAGAAAATAGTGGCAATGGGTATGAGTGATCATCCTCAGCTAGACAATCTCGCTACAACACCCAAGTTCTTTTGTGAGACAACTTCATAATTTGCTTCCAAACTCCCTAGAATCCTCGTCCTCCCCATCCTTTTCTTCTCCTTCTGGATTACAGTTCAGAATGGCGCTATTTGCCTCACCTTCATCATCGATCAAGACCCTTCCCTCAAGGCCCTGCTTGCCGACAAGCACTCCCAACACCACTCTCTCTCTCCCCTTTATCTGTATCCAAACTCAAAGATAATAATAATAAAAAAATGAAATGGTTGGATTTGAGTCAGTCCAAGACTTGAAAAGAGTAGTGGATTTCTAGTTCACTATGAACATACTACATTCTCGTCGCCTCGACGCCGCAACAGCATTGCTTTTTTTTTTTTGGTTTTCTGTGGAAGGTCAATTTTTTGTTTATTGCTGCATATTCATTTGTATTAGGAATCATTTTCAATATTGTTGTGAATTTGAAAGAAGGTAAACTGTAAATGGCGACCTTTGACTTAAAAGAGATAAGAACTGATAATGTTAAAAATGAAAAAGACAATAAAGCCCCTCCTCAAAGTGAATAGAAAATGTTGCCCAAATGACTAACACAAGAGGGGGGTGAATTGAGTTGTCTTTAAGAAAATAATAATTATAAATCAACTATATAATATAAAATATAAACAAAATATGAAACAACAATAAATATAAAGAGTAAGGGTAAGAGAGAAGCAAACTCAGTATGTTAACGAGGTTCGGCCCCTCTGCCTACGTCCTCGCCTCAAGCCACCCCTTGAGGATCCCCGAATTTACTATTCAATCTCCTTCAGGTGGAGATAGAAATCTATTACACTTTTGAGCAGTACCGCTCCAAAGAATCCGTGTAGAACACCCTCTACACTTCTAATCACCTCACATTTGGTGATTTAACTATTCCTCGTGTAGAACACCTTCTACACACACAAGGGTTATACACACCCTTTTACTGATACAAGAATTGATAGTGAGTAGACTATCAAAAAACACTCCTCAATGAGTGAAATAAAAACAATATAGCGCAAACTATATCTTTCAAAATGAATAAGGGTAAATGCTCAATGCTTAGAGAAGAGACAATGAAAATTTTGAATGAATGTTGTATGCTCTTGGTGTTGTGAATGTGAAGCTCTCAAATGATCTATTTATAAATATATGAAACTTCATATTCAAATTTAAAAAGATTCACATGTCAAAAACATCATTATTCACTTTTCAAAAATTTCAAACCTAATCTTTTTACTTTTTGCATGTGTTAAAGGAGCACACTTTACTTTTCAAAAATTTCAAACCTAAGTTTTTACTTTTTGCATATGACAAAAGGAGCACACTTTACTTTTCAAAATTTTCAAACAAAGACATCTACCTTTTGCATAAGTCAAGAAAAGTATCTATCACTTTTGAAAATATTCAAATAAAACATGCACATGTGAAAAATGACAATCAATCATCTTAATATTTTCAAAGTTCAAGCTTTTAATCATGTCATACACATGTAAAAGATGACAATCAATCATCTTAATATTTTCAAAATTCAAACCTTTAATTATTTCATGCACATGTAAAAGATGACAATCAATCATCTTTCAAAATTTTCAAATTTAATTTTCAAAATATTCATGCACATGTGGAAAATGTAATTAATGTTTTATGATAAAATATTAATTTTGAGCCTTAATCCTAATTTCGAATTTTTAAGAGATTTACAATATTAGTCTATGATTTTAATGTGAATTTGTTCCCTTCTTACTCATGCTTGCTTCCTTGATGTGCTTGATTCTGTTGTGTGGACAACTTGAGTTTGAGACTCCTTTGTTCTTTGAATTCATTTGTTATCATCAAAATCCATGTGTAGATTTACATGAAACTTGAAACTTTGGTTCAACAATCTCCCCCTTTTTGATGATGACAAATGCTTGATAGAACCTGAAACCTGTATTAATACTTAAGCTCCCCCTGAGAATGTGCGTTAATTTTTCAAGCAAAAATATAAATATAATTCCAAGCATATATAACAAGTTTAGTAATTTAAACAATGTTAATGTTCTAGTATAAAACTTCTCCTTTTGGCATCATTAAAAAGGAATCATAATTAGCTCAATAAGATATATTCCTACAATAACCAATAGATAAATAAAACACTGCGTTAGTAGAGACTGTAGAGAATTCGGTGCGTAGCCACACGTGTTCGACAAAACCTGCAAAGGTTGGAGGCCTAGTTCTGGTAATTCGATGCGGAAGGAGATTTTGTAAAGAGTTAAATAATTGAAACCACCCGTACCCGACAAAATCTGCAAAGGCTGGAGGTGTAGCTATGGCAATTCGGTGTAGAGATTTGATCCGCTTGATGTTGCTGAAAAATGAGATATTATCATGATTTGTAAGCTTGTCTTGTTCTTATTTCCGTTTTTATAAGAGCAATCCTTAACTTTATCTATTTCGCATCAAGCTTTCTTCTCATCTTTGCAATTTGCTTGCATTCTCATTTTACAATTTTTTAATGACTCGTAAATTTCCCTTCAGTGCCTCTCTTGATCAAGATTTGAGGTATCCTTCACCTCAGTCTCAATCTATTTCTGCATCTGTCGTGGGTGCCATGAAGCAACAAGAGACTGATTTAGCTAATAAATCAGATCATGATGCCATTTACGAGCTTGTGGGTCTCGGAACTCGATATTCATCATCTATCGTCGCGTTTTCTGCTCGGTTGCAGTCCAAAACTCGTGAAATTGAGAAGCTTAGTGAGACTGTTTCTGTACTTCAACGACTTGTTTATGAGTCAAACAAAAAAATAGTAGAATTAAAGTAACAGAATAAGGATTTGAAATCCTTGCTTACCTCTTCATTTTGATTGCCTAATCCTTTAGACAAGGATGGCATGATGATTTATGAGGAGCAAATGCATTTGAATGATGAGGCTAAACGTCTCAAGTTTCTGTAGGTTATTTAAGATAATGAAATAAAAGTATCTAGCAGATATCCATGGCATGCATCATTTCTATTTCTCTTCTAATCATGCATAGTCTATCTTCTAGTAGGGGTTTTGTGAAAATGTCTACCAATTGATCATGTGTACTAGTGAATTCTAATACAATATCGTCTTTCTGCACATGATCTCTAAGAAAATGATATCTAATTTCAATATGTTTGGTCTGAGAATGTTGTATTGGATTCTTTGAAAGATTTATAGCACTTGTATTATCATATTTGATTGGAATGTGATTGTACATAAGTTTAAAATCCTCAAGTTATTGCTTCATGAAAGAACTTGAGCACAACAACTACCTGTAGCAACATATTCTGCCTCAGCAGTAAAAAGTGCAACAGAATTTTGTTTTTTACTAAACCAGGAAACTAGTGCACGACCTAAGAAGTGACATGCTCCACTAGTGCTTTTTCGATCTATTTTACAGCTAGCATAATCTGCATCTGTGTAGCTAATTAGATCAAAAGAAGTGTGCTTAGGGTACCATAACCCTAAGTTAATTGTACCACTAAGATATCTAAAAATGCGCTTAACTGCAATTAAATGTGATTCTTTTGGAGATGATTGAAAGCGTGCACATAAGCACACATTAAACATAATATCTGGTCTACTGGCTGTCAAATATAATAAGCTACAAATCATACCTCGATATACTTTCGAGTCAACTGGTTTTCCGAATTCATCTTTATCAAGTTTAGTGGATGGGCTCATTGGTGTTCCAGTTTCCTTAGCACCTTCCATCCCAAACTTGTTCAGCAATTTCTTAATATATTTTGATTGATTGATGAATGTCCTACTTTTTGCTTGCTTAATTTACAATCCGAAAAAGAATGTAAGCTCTCCCATCATGCTCATTTTAAATTCTTCATGCATAGTTTTAGTAAAAATTTGGCACATATTTTCATTAGTAGCCCCGAATATTATATCATCAACATAAATCTGAATCAAAAGAATATCATCATTTTCGTATTTAAGAAAGAACTTTTAACATCCATTTGAAAAAGTTTGAAATCTTTATAACAATCATATGCAAGTAGCATTCGAATAGCTTCTAATCTTGCGACTGGTGCATATGTCTCATCATAATTGATTCATTCTTTTTGATTGAAACATTGGGCTACAAGTCGACCCTTATTTCTAATAATGATTCCGGACTCATCTTTCTTATTTTTAAAAAACCATTTTGTTCCAATAATAGTATGATTTTTGGGTCTAGGAATAAATGTTCAAACATCATTTTTTTCAAATTGATTAAGCTCTTCTTGCATAGTTAGAATCCAAAATTCATTAAAAAGTGTTTCATCAATATTTTTAGGTTCAATCTGAGATAGAAAAGCAGTATGATTGCAAATATTTCTAAGAGATGATCAAGTACTTACACCTCGTGAAAGTTCTCCCAGAATTTGTTCCACTGAATGATCTTTCACAAATTTACACTGTTTGGTTGTATCTTGTATTAAATTTTGATGATCTTTCTTGATGTCTCCATGTTAGACTTTCTCTATTGTGTTCTCTTTGTTGAGATTGAGACTTTCCGTATTATTTATACCTCCTGTTTCTTCATCAATAAATTTCTTAGAGAATAGAGAATTAGATTCATCAAATACTACATGCATAGATTCTTGTACAGTCAAAATCTTTTTATTGAATACTCTATAAACTTTACTATTAGTAGAATACCCGAGAAAGATACTTTCATCAGATTTTGCATCAAACTTGCCTAAATTATCCTTGTCATTTAAAATAAAATATTTGCATCCAAATACATGAAAGTAACTAATGTTGGGCTTTTTCTCATTCCAAAGCTCATAGGGGTTTTTATCTAATTTGGATTTTAGCATAACTCTATTTATAATATAACATGGAGTACTTACCACTTCAGCCCAAAAATATCTAGGCAAGTTGTTTTCATTGAGCATTGTTCTTGCCATCTCTTGAAGAGATCTATTTTTCCTTTCTACTACCCATTTTGTTGAGGAGTTCGAAGAGTAGAAAAAGTATGCACAAAACCATTTTCATTACAAAATGTTTCAATATTTTTATTTACAAACTCTTTTCCCCTATCACTTCGGATACTTGAAATAGTATAACCCTTTTCATTTTGAATTCTCTTGCATAACTTGGTAAAAGTATTATGTGCCTCATTTTTATGAGTAAAAAAGATGACCCAAGTATATCTAGAGAAATCATCAACAATAACAAATGCATAATATTTTCCTCCTAAACTTGCAACTCTATTTGGTCCAAAAAGATCCATGTGTATCAGTTGCAGTGGTCTAATAGTGGAAATATGTTTTTTGATTTTAAAAGAAGTTTTTGTTTGTTTAACAAATTGGCATGCATCACAAATTTTGTCTTTAAGAAAATTTGCCTTTGGTAAACCTCTTACAAGATCATTTTTTGAAAGTTTGGAAATAAGTTCCATGTTGGCATGACCTAGTCTTCTATGCCATAACCAATTAGTTTCATTTTGAGCTGAAAAACAAATAGGATCTTGTGAGATAATTTCTTTAAAATCAATTGTATAAACATTGTTGCTTCTAAAAGTAATAAAACAAATATTACAATCATGATCATTCAAAATAATGCACTTATCCATTTTGAAAGTAACTGTAAATCTTTTATCACATAATTGACTGATGGTCAAAAGATTATATTTTAGACCTTCAACAAGTAAAACATCTTCAAGCCTGCCTTGTCAAAAACACATCTTTGACTACCAAGAAATTTTTCAAAATTTCTTTTTCCATTCGTAAAGTTTTCAATAATATTTTCTAAATCAATTTTCTTTTTCTTCAACTCAAGATTTTCATCTTTCAAAACAATATTTTCTTTTCTTAAAATATCAATTTCGTTTGTTAAAGAAGAATTTTTCTTTTTCAAAGCAGTATACTTGATACCCAATTTTTCAAATTCTTCATATACCTCTTCTAAAATATTTTACAATTCTTCATATGAAAGATCTTCAATATTATCAAGATTTGTTACCTCAATGTCATCTTTAGCCATAAGACAAAGATTTGCTGATTCTCCATTACTTGCTTCACTATCTGAACTACTTGAATCATCATCTCATGTAACTTTCATTGCTTTTTTACCTTTGTTTCGATCTTTTTTTAGCAGAGGACAATTTGACTTGATATGACCAGACTTATTGCATTTATAACAAATTAAAGTGTCATTTTTACCTGAATCTTTCTTGGAAAACTTTTTGAAAGATTTCCTTGGAGGAGTTTTATTTTTCTTTAAGAACCTCTGAATTCTTCTTGTTATCATCGCAACTTCTTCATCTTTGTCGTCATTTTCCTCATCTTCATCACTTTCACTTTCATGTGGAACAGCTTTAAGTGCCAACCTCTTCTTTGGCTTTCCTTCTTCTTCTCCTCTTTTCAATGTGTACTCATGGGTGATAAGTGACCCGATGAGTTCATTCATTTCGAACTTCTTGAGGTCTCTAACTTCAAGAATCGCTGTCACTTTTGATTTCCAACGTTTTGGTAGATAGTTGAGAATTTTTCTTACTATCTCCACTTTGGAATAAATTTTGCCAAGAGCTGTCAAGCTATTTATGATGTTAGTAAAACGAGTGTGCATACTAGAAATAGATTTATTATCATTCATCTTAAATATTTCATATTCATGAGTAAGAATATAAATTTTTGATTCCTTGACTTGAGAAGTTCCTTCATAAGTAACTTCCAATTTATCCCAAATTTCCTTTGCTGTAGTGCAAGTCATTACTCTATGAAACTTATTACCATTTAAAGCATTAAATAATAAATTCATAGCAGTTAAATTCAAAGTATAAAGTTTATCGTCTTCACGATCAAACTATTCTTCTTCCTTTTTGACCTTTACTCCATCAACTACTTTTGTTGGAATATAAGGTCCATTTACAATGTATTTCCAGATTTCTCGATCTTGAGTGTGAAGAAATATTCTCATTCTAACTTTCCAGAATGAGTAATTATCTCCGCAAAAGAGTAGAGGCCGACTGCTAGATTGACCTTCACCAAATGAAACTGCAATGTTAGTTATAAGATCTTAACTCAAAAGATAGTTAATCTTATAATAGAGCTCTAACTCTGATACCAATTGTTGCCCAAATGACTAACACAAGATGGGGGGTGAATTGAGTTGTATTTAAGAAAATAACAATTATAAATCAAATATATAATATAAAATATAAACAAAATATGAAACAACAATAAATATAAAGAGTAAGGATAAGAGAGAAGCAAACTCAGTATGTTAACGAGATTCGGCCGCACTGCCTACGTTCTCGTCTCAAGCTACCCCTTGAGAATCCCCGAATTTACTATTCAATCTCCTTCAGGTGGAGATAGAAACCTATTACACTTTTGAGCAGCACCGCTCCAAAGAATCCATGTAGAACACCCTCTACACTTTTAATCACCTCACACTTAGTGACTTAACTATTCCCTGTGTAGAACACCTTCTACACACACAAGGGTTATACACACACTTTTACCGATACAAGAATTGATAGTGGGTAGGCTATCAGAAAACACTCCTCAATGAGTGAAATAAAAACAATACAGCGCAAACTATATCTCCCAAAATGAACAAGGGTTAAGGCTCAATGCTTAGAGAAGAGAGAATGAAAACTTTGAATGAATGTTGCATGCTCTTGGTGTTGTGAATGTGAAGCTCTCAAATGATCTATTTATAGGCATATGAGACTTCATATTCAAATTTAAAAAGATTCACATGTCAAAGATATCATCATTCACTTTTCAAAAATTTCAAACCTAATTTTTTTACTTTTTGCATGTGACAAAAGGAGTACACTTTACTTTTCAAAAATTTCAAACCTAATTTTTTACTTTTTGCATATGACAAAAAGAGCACACTTTACTTTTCAAAATTTTCAAACAAAGACATCTACCTTTTGCATAAGTCAAGAAAAGTATCCATCACTTTTAAAAATATTCAAATAAAACATACACATGTGAAAGATGACAATCAATCATCTTAATATTTTCAAAATTTAAACTTTTAATCATGTCATGCACATGTGAAAGATAACAATCAATCATCTTAATATTTTCAAAATTCAAATATTTAATCATGTCATGCACATGTAAAAGATGACAATCAATCATCTTTCAAAATTTTCAAATTTAATTTTCAAAATATTCATGCACATGTAGAAAATGTATTTTAATGCTTTATGATAAAATATTAATTTTGAACCTTAAAATCATAGAGTAAGCATTAAAATCAAGTTGTCCACACAATAGAATCAAGCATTAAATGGATTTTAATTTTGAATTCATTTGTTATCATCAAAATCCATGTGTAGATTTACATGAAATTTGAAATTTTGGTTCAACAGAAAACAACAAATGTAGTAATTTACTGAAACAATGAATAATTATTTCGAAAAGTAGATGAATTTACAAAAATATGCAGTCGGTGCAAATGTTGAAAAACAACATTCATTAAAGTTGGCAATTCAGTCAAAACAAAAGGGCCAAATATGGAAAGAAAATGAAATAATAAAGGCTATTTTAGAAAAATAATGGAATTTAGAACTAAAGACATTCGGGGTAGATGGTGGAAAGAAAAATGTTGGACCATTTGATAATTTACTTGGAAACGATAGAGGTTTGGAATAGAAAAAAAATGTTTCGAAATTTTTTTTGTTCACAATCGCTTATTATATAGAATATATATATATATATTGTATAATTTATCAGCTCCAAACAAAATTATTAGTGGAAGTACCTTTAAAAAAGCAAAAAGGCTTTTGCAACCCAAATAAAAGAAAATGGCGGCAATGGGTATGAGTGATTATCCTCGACTTCAAATTGACTATAATCCTCATCTTTTCCTTCCGGACTACAGTTCATGATGACACTCTTCGCTTCACCTCTTTCATCGACCAAGACCCTTCCCTCAAGGCCTTGCTTGTCGGAAACCACTCCTAACACCACCCTGCTCGCCTTTTCCCTCACCCAAACACAAAAATAATCAGAAAAAAAAACGAAACAATTGGATTGGAGTCAGTCCAAGACTTGGAAATGGTAGTGGATTTCCAGTTCTTTATGAACAGACTACATTCCCATCGCCTCGATATCACAACAACTATTTTTATTTTTTGGTTTTCTATCGATTGCCAATCTTTTGTTTATTACTATGTATTCATTTGTATTGCATGGAAAAAATCCATACAAATACAAAACAAACCCATGAGCCTGATGTTTGTGTCCTAACTGAACCTTAGCATGCATAAAAACTCATTCCATCAAGAGCACAACTATAAATCTCAAAAAATAACTTCTTAACACATAGATCAAAGTCCTACAAACAACATATGTGAATATCAAGACCACATGATCATGCTCCCATAACAAAATATTAAAACTTTCTCAAAATAGACGTTATTTTTACATCTCCGATTTCAGCCTTACTAAATCACGCAAAACTTTTAGTAAAAACTTAATTTGCAAAAAATCTAAACTCAACTTGCACCTTAAAATCTTAAATATTCCTATTGGACTAATGTCACAAATCATTTCATAATCCTATTCTTCTAAGTACCTTAAATAAATAAAATCATGTTTTTGTCACCAAAGTGGGTAATAACTAACTATATAGTCAATCTAAAGTCTATGTGATTGCTCCATTTGTAAGATTTTTTTGGGTTTTAATGACATTCCTAAAGCCTAAAGAAATTCATTTAGTGAATTTATTGTTACAACAGTAGTTGCTTATGACCTTCATCCATCTCCGTTGTCTCATATTAATGTTAATCTGAGTAAAGAGGTACTCCAAACTCTCACGGTTCATAAATACCTTGCATGCTTCACCATATTAGTAGTGTCTCCAAACATTTAAGGCAAATACAACCGACGACAACTGCATATCATGAGTGAGATATTTTTTCTCATGCATTCGGCTAGGTATGCCACTACCATTCTTTCTTGTATTAGGACGCATCCTAGTCCAGACTTTGATGCTTCCTAAGAACCATAAATGGGTTGTGAGGTTCTGGTATTGCTAACACAAAAGTTGTGGTTACAGTTCACTTTAATTCCTCAAAACTTTACTCACACTTGTTAGTCTAAAGAACTTAGTGTTCTTCATAGTCAACACTTATAACTTAGAAAATCCTTCCACAAACCTTAAATATTAACTTGCTAGGCCGAACAAACTTCAAACCTCATGATCATTATAGGACGTTGCCAACCCACCACTGCTTCAATTTTACTTGATCCACCATGATTCCTTCTATGGATATCAAGTGACCAAGAAATTTAATTCATTCTAGTTAAAACTGACACTTGTTAAGTTTAGAGAATAACTATTGTTCCTTGAGTTATCTTGGTGTAGGACATTGTCTCTCCATTAGGTAATACTATAGAAAACTTTTGTTGTATCGATTCTGCTTGAAGACAACCCATCCTAGCAAAAGCAGTGGATACAAATGATTGGGATGCACCAAAGTCGAATAGAATACTAGCATAATATTGCGATACTCTAACTCACCTGGAAATGATCGAAAAACTCTCTTCTTACACAACATCCCTATAATTATCTACTAATTACTAAAGTTAGGGTCTTGTATATGTGATGGCTCCTACTTCCTGAGTTTCTTGGCATCCTCATTGACTTCTCCTAGATTAAAAGCATACACTCTTGCTTGCACAACCTGCATTTGCTTTCGTTGTCCTCTGCCAAGACTGATTCATTGTATTGGCATTGTCTAAGGGAAGTCTTAGGTGTGATGTCCCATCTACCTACATTAGTAACAAAAGATTAAAGCTTGATGATACTCTCCCTCATGAGCCCTATGACAAAGACTACACGCTACTGTCCTTCTTCTCATGTGCACTTGAAAGTAGTTGGTGAGTGTACTCTTATCCTTGACACAAATTTCTAACCAAACTTGAATTAGTTCTCTCACTCGTAAATGTCCACCTTTTTACACTAGTCGAAACAATCAACCAATTACTTTGCTCAGTTCAGCAATAAAGGCTACATGCATCAACTTCTAAAATTCCTTAATCTCCAAGCATGCTACTTGTGTCATAATACTTGCTTGTAAACTGTCCTGGAACCACCTGTAGAAATAAGGTGAGGAGCAAACCTTCATAATTTTATAAAGTAAGCAGTAGGTATTTTGGACTATTACTATTTAGTTGTTATAATTAAGTTTCAAAGATATTTTTAGACGCATGCACCTACTATGTAAAAGAGTTGTAGAGCATGAGCTATGGACGTTTCTAAAGGAGAGGTGAGGAAGTTTTGCTTTTAATAATGGTACATATGTCAAAGAAAAATAGTCATATATTTTGTAGAGTTTTATTTGAAGAAATTAAGAATGAATTTAGTGGGTTTTGGTTTTGATTTTATGACATAGATTTATGTATATTGTATGATATTTCATGATGATTATTGATACTCTTATATTCTATAGGTAATGTGATTTTATTGTCAAGTACGAGCTGTAAGATTTAAGACCCGAATTTTGGAGTCACAGGTTACTATTTATTGAGGTCATTGTTTTATCTAGAGAAGTTTATTTATTATTTTATGTGGAGAGTTAAGATACTTTTTTGGTAAATCTATCAATCCCATTGTTAAAGTTGATATTTTTTTAGACTTAATTGAACTTGGAGTGTATGACAGTTGACATGTAGCGTGTTAACGTGTACGCCCAAATGATTAGTGAGGCATCAGACCAAAATATGAGACGATCAAAATTCTTTTGAATATTAGGTTAGACTAAATGATAGAGTAAAAAGGCATAAAAAACATGTGGCCTATAAGTATATAAGTTATTTGAGATCTAGCAAGCAAATTCCAAGGATGAAAGTTTTATATGGATGGGAGTTTGTAATGACCCGGCCCAATAATTCTAATGTCAGAATATTGATACTTTATTGGGCCTAAATTATATTTAATGGGCCATATTTGATAAGCCTACGAGCGATAAGTTTTTAGGTTGATTAAGAGTTTTAATTAAGCTGAATAACTAGATTAAATCTTATTTATTATTTATTGAATGAGTTAGAATTATATTAAAATTTAAATATCGATTATTAGAAATTTATGTCAGTATAAAACCATAACTAATTGAAGTCCCTACACAGTCTTAGTCATTGTTAATCCTATATTAAATTAACTACTAATCATGTTTATAAATTCAAACTCTTTTATTGAATGATTGCAATCAAGTCTAACTTAAACTTAAACTCGTCAGTACTCTTTACCAAATCTCTCTATAAATATCTCACTTCTGTATATTATTTGGAAAAACCATAAATCCCTAAGTATACTAGTTGAACTAAAGATACTCAGTCCAATACTGTGCATGTCTCATGTTCACTATACCAACAACCAACTGCATCATTTCTCACATTTTCTCTTCCTTCTAGTTTAAGTGATCGACTTCATGCTGAAATTATTAGATTAACGTTGCAAAGTAAGTAACTTGATCATAATTTAGGCTTATCAGACATTAGCTAGTTATATATATATTATTATTAAAATTAGTTGTTTTGAAGTCAATATTTATGTATCATGCATGTCATGATATTTACATGCATGTCATACAACATGGTTCATTTTGCATATTATAGTTATGTATGTATTATGCATTTCATACATCTCACATTGCATAAAACACATAAGTTTTCAAAAGATCAAGTGTAAGATAAACTTAGAACAACTAATCATATGACTATTTAGATGCCAATGCTGTTTTAGGATGGATGTGTAAGCTACACATTCAATTAAGGTCCACCATAATGTATTAGAATACTATTAGTAGCTCCCATTGTGGTAGCGAGACGTAGGATCGGTGCACAACCTTGCACACAAAATTATGCCCCGTTTGGAAGACAAACTTAACCTAGTTCATCTTATTTTAAAATGAGTTTGACATCCAAACACACAAAATAAACTACTTTCAACTAAAAAAATAGGAACTTGGCCCTATAACTGTTGTTGCAGTGCCCAGGGGGTCAATTAATGGCCGACAATTGCAGGCTCGCGCTCTCTCTCTCTCTCTCTCTCTCTCTCTCTCTCCCTGATGCCTAGCAAGTTGCATAAGAAGTCAATATACTTTTTTCACTTGCCTTGGCGCACATGGAGGAGACAAGAACTGTACATGAACAGTGGTCGGTCCTAAGGATTTAACAATACATATAAATTTATCTAAACTCATATAAATATTCAAATAATTTTTAAATTCATCTAAGTGAGTTTCATAAAATTCACTTAACCATTTCAACTCATTACTATTCATGCAGAATTTAGTTTAATTCAGCTCATCTTAACATCTAAATGTAACTTAAGTATGTTGGTAAGTTAGATTAGTAAGATAAATTAGATTAGTCGGTTAATTTAGATAAATCAGTCATGCATAACATAATCTTCAGTATGATTGGTCATGAATTTAAACTCAACATGAAATATTTTATAAAAACTTTATGTTAAGTATGTTTACGTTATAGTGTGTTTTTTTATTGAGTCATCGACGCATTGTTTGTTTTTATGTTTTTAAACTGTCTGATGCCATAATATTTATGAAAATAGAGCTGCAGGATAAGACTTAGTCCAGGGAGTTGTGATAGTAGCCTAGACCATGTATAGAGATCTTAAGTTATGATTTTTATAGCACAGATTTAAAGAAATTTTAATAAATAATTCCGATTACTCTCATTTATGATTTGAGTATTCTAATACAAAATACTCTAATTGTGATAAGGAATTTTGTACTTCTCTCTTCTTTAAAAAAAAAAAAAATTCAGTAGTAGCACTCTGATTCCATGATTTTTTATTTTTTTAAATATAACATCTTTCTTTACTCATTAGTTTTTAGATAGACCTATACAATTGGACAACCATTGAAGATTTCACAAGTATTAGCAGTTACCATCCTCGTAAGTAACCATATATATTTAACGGAAGGAGGATTGAGATTTTACTCTAGGGTCCCAGGATATTAAGGCTCTATTTATTTTTAAAGATGAAATGAGATAAAAGTTAAAAAAGAATAATATATTATTGTAATATATTTTTTTAATATTAATTTTGTTTTGAGATTTGAAAAAGTGATTTTAGAATTTGAAAAAGTTGAATTTTTTATTATATTTTATATGTGAATTTGAAAAAATGCAATGATGTATTTGAGAAAAATTTGTAATTTGTAATTTTGTTTCCCAAAGCAAATCATGCCTAAATGAGCAATAGAAAGATGTGTGGAAAACTTCTAATTTCCCTCCAATCTCCTAATAATGGAGTTGGGTCATGCTACAAATATACTAGTTCTACACCAAAATCCTACAAATTGCCGTACCATCTCCAAGACTTGCTACTTTTTTTTTTGTTAAACTTATTTGTCCCATCCTCTTCCTGCTACAATCCCCCAAATCAACTTAGTACATCGTTTGAGTTTCATCTTCCTATTCCTTGCGTTTTCAGTTCAAAATTTTCTTAGACATTGATATTGTAGTCTTGGAGAGAGAGTTTCGTCTCGATCGAAACATTTATCCAGCGCCTGATCAAAATTCATGCAAATAAATATATTTATTTATGTTTTCTGGGATATGAGAGAGAGAGAGAGAGGAGGGAGGACGCGTTTGTTAGAAGGGATGAGTTGTTTGTGTACGATGAAGGTTAATGAGATTTCTTGCTTGTTAATGGAATTTTGCATTGGTGGAAGATCAAGACAGGAAGGAAAGAAGATAAGGAAGTGGAGGGAAGGGAGGGGAAGGAAATGATAAAAGAAAAGAAAGAAAAAAACTTGACGGGGCATAATAGGATGTTAGTTTATGGGATCTATTTGTGGTCACTAGTGTTTTTCGATGGGGTTTTACTAGTAGAGAGAGATTGTATTAAATTTTTTAGACATAATAGTAGCTCTTAACCATTTAGGGCCGAAGACTTACAAACCTTCCTAAATTCTTGGGCACTTGAATTCTCACTAATCCTAAGAGAAAATACTCTCTTTAAAGAATTTGCACAAGTGCATCACCACTAGACTATCCATTGAATATGAAATGCATGCAAGTTATAATTACGAGTTTTCCTCTTTATCCACTCGTGGATAGCTCAAGCAATAAAAACGAGCATATGTACATGCGCCCCATGTCACAAGTTCGATTCTCCTTAGAATCAAACTGCCATTTAGGTACGAGGCCATGATTATAGATTGTTGTACTAGTCTTTATGGGAGTTTAGATTCCATGAGTGAGTCCTAAGGGCTTTATTGTGGGGGTGATTCTGTTGTCATAAAAAATTTACTAATTTTCTTCTTTAGTGGTAACAACGTAGAGGTCTTAAACCATACATGATGAATGCAACAAAAAATATTGGCTACAGCACACAACGACACACAGAGATTACAGCCCTTATTATTATTTTTTTTTAAAAAAATTGAGGTTGTGCCACTGGGCTACAGCACACAAGAGCTGCAGCACATCGTTCCTCTAAATGCAAAAATGACAATACTAGGGTGCACACCAAATGTGCACTCCAAATATGCACACCAATATAAATGCATTTTTCTCTTAAGCATTTTTTACACATCTTTCTCATTAAGAAAAAAAAAAGAAAAAAAAAGAATTCACTACTAATCACTCTTCTCAATCATTAAAAAAATAAAAAATGAAAGAATTACAAATAATCTCTTTTTTAATTATTAAAAAATATTTTTTATTGAAAAAAGCAAATACATATGATTTTCTATGTGTCATTTGAATAGAAGTTGAGATAAAAGTTGAAAGTTGAGTAAAATATTATTTTTTAATATTATTATTATTTTGAGAATTGAAAATATTAAATTATTTATTATATTTTAAATTAAAATTTTAAAAAATTATAATAATAAAATAAGATGATATCAAACACTTTATCCAAACAGACTTTAATAATTAAATACGGTGATTAAATTTATTTATTAATTCTTTAATGATACATAAATTATATTACTGCTATATAATTTTGTCGAATAGTGCTTGAACTGATACTTGAACCAAGAAGTGAGCCGATTAAGTGTAAATGTATTTTTTTTATTTCTCTTATTTTCTTTTAATAATTTCTTTATTTTAAATATATTTTTTAAAAATAAAATAAAAAACAAAAATAAAAATATTTACTTTCTTAATTATTAAATAAAAATTAAAAAAATTCTTTCCATCTATTTTATGGATTAATTTATCAATTCAATTAGTATTTCCTAATTTTATCATGACATCCTATATTAATCTTATAAAAAATAAAAAATTCATTCCATCTCTTTTGAAGCACGTGGGGGTGTTTTACCAAATTTCCTTTGCAACATGAGTCATCTTTCTACGGGATAGGCTTGTAGGACAAGAACACCCAAAACTTTTGCAGGCGTAAACAAAAGGCCTTTCCTTCTCTGAAACTATAGGGCTCTTAGCTTGTCTGCCCCCGAGAACGGCGTCCGGAATCACCCCCCTCTCATTAGGATCACTGCGTAGGTACGGCTCGAACACTACTTGACTAATAACATCGATTTTAAATTTTGATTTCTCCGTCTCTCTTTTTCTACGAAGGAAAAGCTTTAAATCTGTGAATTTCTCTTTTAGATTCGGTCATTTTTTGGTGAGAAATTGTCGCGGGACTGTTGACTCCAAGAATTCCCTTCACCTATTGACTCCAAAAACCTAGAAGATGAGCGTCGAACCTTTCAACAGGTAACTTTCTTGAATTCAACGGCTTCATTCTTCAAAATTTGCTAGAAAGTTATTGCATTTGTTTTTTTTTTTCCAAAGTTTGGTTTATGTTGATGTCTTGGATGGGTCAATTGGAAAAAGGTTAGTGAAGCTGGCGGCGAGGGCGTTCTACGATGACATAACGACAAAAGGGGATAATCAACCCAAAACAGGTCGGAGTGACAACAGAGGCATTGCTGTCGTGGTTCTTGATGCCCTCACTAGGTTTGGCCCCACTTACCTTCGTTTCATAATTTTCAGAAATAGTTTCGGTTTTGGTGTATGTAATATCATCAAATTATAAGTGAAATTGAGGGAATGTAAACATAAAAATATGCAAAAAAATGAAACAGAAAGTAGAGCACACCAAGTTGTTTCCTAACAAGTATTTAAGAAAATTTGAGTCTTTTTTTAGTCGTTATGCTTTCTTGCTCTTTTATTTGATTCATAGACGACAATGGGTAAGAGAAGAAGATTTGGCCAAGGACTTGAAATTGCATTCAAAGCAGCTTCGTCGAACCCTGCGATTCTTCGAGGAAGAAAAGCTAGTTACTCGAGATCATAGGAGAGAGGTCTGTGTTGGTTTTAGTTCATTTGTTTTACTTTGGTGTTGATAAAAATACATTCAGCTACTAGAAGTTGTATTGAGAAGTATAGCATCTTACGCAAAGAGTTAAAAGATTTTATATGTTTAGGTCTATGCATATTTTCATGTTTATTAGTCTTATTTGAAGTTTTACTCCTGAGTTGAAATTTGGTTAGTTAAGAAAGTTCCTTACAAAGTAATTTATAAGGTTTAAGGCCTCATTGTACACTGGCTTTTAAGTATAATTTCTTAATTCTATTTTTGCAAACAAGGAAAAATTGACCATAGGCTCGAGGCCAGTATCACAGTCTTCTCTCCAGTTCTTTTGTACTTTGTAAGCCTTTTGATCCTGCAACCAGGCCATGTTAACAAGCACTTTTCTATGGTTCTTGTTAATCTTTAAAATCCTGGTTCAATAGGCTCAGTCCTTGTCTCTGTTAAATCTCAACCCTGGCACCAGAAACTCTTTGAAAAAGCCTCTTATAATGTTCAAATTTGTGTCTCTGGATAAATACTAAAACCAAAGCGTGCCTTTTTATTGACACTCGTTACAAATCAAAGCAAGCACCCATAGACTTTCCAAATCATTTGCCTCAGCTAATCATATTAAATGGCCTTGAGGGACTACTTCAAACTCTTGTTACATCAAATTGGAGGAAAAAATTGCAAAGTTTGGTGTGATGCTTAAGATTCTTCTTTTTATTTCTTTTGACTCAATTTCTTGAGTATGTCATCCTTAAACCGTAATCTTAGCACATTTAAAGTGGAAGTTCGTAAACACTATTTTGCCCAAAACAATCCAGGGCAGCCAAATCTCACTTTAGCACTTGTCCCATTATTTACGAGCCCATACCCCAGATAAAAAAAGGGAGAAAAAACACTTGGTTACCTCAACCCTATAACCCTCCATATATATTAATATTCTGTATAATTCTAATAATTTCCTTTTTTAAGTTTCTGGTGTTTTTACTTTAATTCTTTACTTATCTTACTTGAAATCAACTTTGTTTGTGGGGTTTTCAATACTTTCAGCATGCTTTGTTGTAGCTTCTCCATTTTTTTATGAATTTCATGGGTACTAGTTGTCCTAGCAGTTCCGATTTTAAGCTACAAGTGACTTACCATGGTTGAATGGAGAAAACCGATGATTCTTCTGGTTAATTTCAGATATGC
Organism: Platycarya strobilacea; assembly: GCA_036898215.1. Classification (NCBI taxonomy): domain Eukaryota; kingdom Viridiplantae; phylum Streptophyta; class Magnoliopsida; order Fagales; family Juglandaceae; genus Platycarya; species Platycarya strobilacea. The sequence goes on along the minus strand of CM072547.1, from coordinate 39,098,761 downwards.
ATTAGCAAGTTTGTTCAATTGTATAGATTCCTTAATTAGAAATAGGTTTCATAACCATGTCCTCATTTACCACAGACGGCCAAAGGTGCGAAGATATATAGTGCTGCTGTAGCTGCCACAGTTGATGGTCAACAGACAGCAAAAGAGGGTGAGGAAAAGATTAAGCTGCACACTCACTCATACTGCTGTCTAGATTATGCTCAGGTCTCTATCTCTCTATCACGCAATTTTGATGTCCATATCTGCATAATTAATTGTTTGTTTTGACACAAAAAAAGCAAGAATGAACCTTTTCTTTTTCTTTTTTAGTTTTTTTTTTCTTTTGTTCAACCTTCATTATCCAGTTAATCAGATGTTGACCAAGTTCTGGCTTTTGCTAGAAGGCCTAAAGGAAATATATATTGCAGATTTATGATGTAGTTAGGTACAGATTGCAGCGAATGAAGAAAAAACTGAAAGACGAATTGGAGAACAAGAACACAGTTCAGGAGTACATATGCCCTAACTGTGCGAAAAGGTCTCAGTAACTGCTTATTAATCATCTAAGTCACACAGAGACACATGCACATGTCTGTATGAATTTTATTTTCCCAAAACATTGAGGTTCAAATGTTCAGGTATACTGCGTTGGACGCATTGCGGTTGATCTCTTTGGATGATGAATATTTTCATTGCGAAAGTTGTAATGGGGAACTTGTGGCTGAGAGTGACAAGATAGTTGCACAAGAGGGGGGAGAGGGAGATGACAATGCAAGGAGGCGAAGGCGTGAAAAATTAAAGGACATGCTTCAAAAGATGGAGGTTTTACTTTTATCATGACTAACATATATCACTGATGTTGGTGTTTCTCTTGTCTTGAACACAATGCGCAAATGTAAATTTCATGGTATATATGTTCTAATCTTTTTGTTAAAATTGGTTACACTCTGCAATGGTTAGAGTTGCTATACTTGGTAGTTAGTTATATTGTTTCATTAATTATAGTTCTTACTGGACAATGTGCCCAAGTTATTTTGTGTATGCTCATGTGGATTTGGAACTATAAAGGAATCAGCCTTTAACTTTAACTTTAGCGATGGAGTAGGGGTATCTGGGGTAGATTGTAGGTTCAGCTGTTACTATTTGAAAAAAAGGAGTAAAAAAGAATAATTGGAGAGGAGGGGTATGCGTGCTCTTTCTTTCTGGTTGTCTGTAGAGGTTGTGTAATGATCCAACACATTCTACAAAATGGAATTTCTTGAATAGGAAATGGTATCTATTTTTTTTTATAAGTAAAAATGTTATATATATCAAAATGAGTAAACAAGTACACTGGTTGTATACAAGAAAACACTTAACCCATGAATACTCGAAAATACCTATCCCATGAAAAATCCTACAAGCCCAAGAAAATTACCCAAAATACCTCAAGCCCAAAATACCCATGGAATATAACACACTTCCTCAGCCTTAACCCATAGTTCCCATAGACTGATAACCACCCGAAACACCCACAAAGGGAATATTTTCAGAATCTCCTCCCTTTAGTCTTCTCTCGACTTGAACTATCGTAGTTGATTCCTCAAGAAAGATGCTGCAGCTCCCTACTATTCTTAAATCTTGATTTGGTATTACGTGAGTGGCTCTCCTCATTTGCAAAAGCCAATCAGGATGATGATCCAGTTATATTGTTTAGTGGAGGAAGAGATACCAAAGGGACAACAACTTCTCCTGACATAGATCCCGACGATAACTTCTCGTTGCAAGGCACCAACGACAAGCCCTCCCCCAAAAATGCCACTTGCTTTGAGGAGTCTGCATACACCACATCTGTCGTGTTGTTCATCTCCATTTTCTGTCCTAAACTTGTCTTGGATCTCTCGGAGTATGAATTGAATGGGGTTAGCCTAGAGGAAGTCATCTCGACGACTAGGGTCAGCCCAGGGTAAGCCGGCGATTGGGTTTGTGGCCCCCTGAGCACAGAAGCCTCCCCCTGCTAATAGGCGACTCGTTATTGACAATTGGGATTACCAGCACCAAGAGAGCTGGGGTTAATCCGGAGGAAGTCAGCGACGAGGTCTATGACCCCTTGAGCTCAGAAGTCTCCCCCTGCAGACAGAAGACTCTTGCAAACCTTCCTGCACCTTCTCAATGTCTGCCGATGACGGCTTCGGTTTCCATTTCATTTTTGGGCTTCCACGACCCAGGCACTTAACTTTTCCTTTTTCAAGTTTTGAAACAGAGCCCTTCTTGTTGGTTATAGACATAATTTGTGAGTTGCGACCCAAGCCCAGGCCTTTTAATAATTCATTAATCCACTTCTTAATTAGAGACCTTTGCAACTCGTTTTCTTCTACGCAATTCTTCTTAGAAGACTTGCTTCACCCCTCCCTTTTGCATGCCATTGCCCTCTGAAAGTGCCCTTGTCGAGTTTTCCTTTATTAATTTTCCATTGTTTTCAGATGAAGGTTGGCACTGACCACCATGCGCAACCTCCCTACACCGTACATTGCCCACTGCAACCTTTGGTATGACTTGAGTTGTCTCCCATTCTCTTTTCCCTTCTTAGCCTCTTTGCCCAGATGTGGTACATGCACTTGTGACTTCTTGGCAGACACAACCTGTTTTAACTCTATAGAGAAGCTCTTCCATCCCTTGCCTTTCACTCATTCTTGGATAACTAACAAACCATGCCCCCTCCGTTGCCACCACCATATTTTATTATTTCCAAAAACCGAGCATAAGTGTTGGCCCTCCTATGAGCAAAGAGAGCTTTGGATCCATCCCTAAATGTCTTGTAGAACTCATTTCTACCTCCCGATAGAGCACAATCGTTGACTGCATTGGCCTCCCTAAACGTCTTAAAAACTTTCCTTCCCTTATCTGAGATGCGATAGTTTCCACCCTCAATAGCCAAGATAAAACCTTAGTCTCAATTAGTAGATGTTCAATAACACCCATGATTAACCTCCAAAGGAAGAAAAATCCTGTGAAAATCACCAGGCCCAGAAGTCTGTAAACATCGGCAGCTCTGTGGGTGATTGACAAAGAAATTGCTTAGTGCTAGTTCTACAATCAAAGTTATCAGCAACCCTGATGAGAGAAGTACCAGCGTTTGCTTAAAAAAACCGTTTTGTGGGTGACTGACAAGGAAAAATCGAACTTTGCTCAAAAAAACTGTTCGTCAGAGGGGTACCGGCGTCGGAAAACCCTTGCTAAGGCCGACGGTCTTGTCATTGTCGGTGTTGGTGATGGCGATACAGATCTGGTGTTGAAGGAAGAAATTGCTACAGATCCTAGAGAGATCTTGCTAAAAAGTCAGGTTGCTAGAGAGTTGACCACAGCCAGATGACCCTCAGCGAAGTCACTGGGGACTGTCGACCTTGTTTGTGCCGGCGGTGAAGGGTCACTCGCCATTTTGGGGTGGGTGACGTCGATGTCTCAGATCGTGCTAGTAGAAAGACATTTTTTGGTTGTAATCTTTGGGAGAACTTCAGGAAATGGTATCTATGAGGACTCTTTTATCTGTATTAGTCATTTCAAAGCACTCCCAGAATCCTAGTTTGTTTTTCTTGCTCGCATGTTTTAGGTCAGTTAAATGCAGAATGCAGAGAACGTGGTTACCGTTGATGCATTTTTCTTTTTCCTCTTATCTCCCCAGTTTTGTGGATGCAGGCCTGTGCCGAACCATGTTGTCTCACTATTTTCTGCATGTATTTGCTTTGCAAGCCATGGACGGCATCACCACCGTGAGCACCATCATTGTTGGGCTCATATGACCAACTGTTGGTCACGATGTCAGAAAGAGGCATCAACAATTACCTACTTTAAAAATCTTATTCTAGGTTTTCAAAATTTATTCCCCACTATGTTTGAACCCCCTTAAACAGAATTCTTGGTTCTTACGTAGTTCTGTTTCTATTAAGTTAGAGGAGTTTCATCACTTCTCTTGTGCCAATTCAAGTTCTTTAAACATGTTGCCTATTGCCATACTACGCTGGTGTTCATCTCTCTATCCTTTGCGTGTGCGTGTCTGCTTGCATTGTGCTTCAACATCATGCTATGTGCCACTTTTTGCTGTCTATGGTACTAATTTTATTGCATCTGCCAGGACTCTATGGATTAGCCATCTTACAAGCTGTTTATTTTCGCATTTATTTTATTTGTGCTCTCATATTGGTGGGAAATAAAGCTGGTCTTCAAATTGATGTTACATAGAAGTTTTTTTTTGGCTATGGTAGTTATATATTATACGTTGTTCTCATTATTTACTGAATTGACAACATGGAATGAGTGCAGGTACAGCTTAAGCCATTAATAGAACAACTCAGTAGAGTAAAAGACTTGTCTGTTCCTGAATTTGGCACTCTTCAAGCATGGGAAGTTCGAGCAAGGGCTGCTGGGCGTGCAGCAAATGGTGATTCCAGTGCCATTGATCCTTCTAGATCTTCTCTGGGGCTGGGTTATGGTGGATCATCATTGCCTTTTGTTGGTGACACCAAGGTAAACTTGTAAGAGATGATGAAATCATTTCTAATGACTGATTTATAAGACAGATAATTTTGTTTTGTGATCAACAAAATCTCTGGGTTTTTAAGATCCTTATGATGAAGATTTACCGATGTTACCAGAATGGGCGAATTATTATTTTAATTTTGTAACATGTAAAATTGGGGGGCATTCTTAAGAAGTGATTTTAACATCAATATATATTTAAAAATAAAATAAAAGAACATCAATATATGCATACCCAGATGTTCATTATCATTAATTGTTGGGTGTGCAATCCCTCAGTTTCATGCATTGAGTCTCTGGATCATCAAATGGATGGCTATGAGCAGTTTATTGTTTGGCCTTGGCAGGTTGAGGTTGATTTATCTGGAGCTGAAGGCAAGGGAGAAGTTATTAAATCTGAAAATGAGAGTACTCTGAAAGTCTTGCCACCATGGATGATCAAGGAAGGAATGAACCTTACAAAGGAGCAGCGAGGAGAGGCCAAACAGGAGTCAAAGATGGATGGCAGTTCAGCTTCACTAGAATTCTCAGATGACAAGAAGTCACTTGTTGAGAATGATGATAAGAAAAATATACAGGTTCATGCAATTAGATAGAACAGAGAGAAACTAATCATTTAGTTCTCTTAATCTGCTTCATATATTTTTTTCTTTTCCTCTTATCCTTCTTTTTGTTTCGTTTTTATCAATGTTAAAAAATTTATCAGCAGTGCACTCTTTTGCATTGTTTCATTTTTATTTTCTACATTCATGTTTTTCGTCCCCTGATATCACATTATTTATGCTTTCTGATTATTTGGTAGGATGAGTATGTCAAGGCTTACTATGCTGCTTTACTCAAGAAACAGCAAGAGATAGAAGAAGCTGCTAAGAAACATGATTTGTCAAATGTACGCTCAGATGGTCGCCCTAGGATGTCTCCTGGTCGTGAAGTTGGAATGAAGTCGAAACGTGATGAGGATGAGGGAGATGATGTTGAATGGGAAGAGGCTCCAGTTGCTAGTAAGGATCAATCTTTTCATGTGCATAAGCTTCATTTTTTCCTGTTTTTGATGATCTCCTAAATAGTCATATAAGTAGTAATTAGGAAGTTGCTATGTGATGTGTGCTCAGTGGCATCCATCCCCTTCGGGGAGGTGAAGCAGAGAGCAAGGAAGCCCTCGTAGGGATGCAAATTATGACATAGTTTGTTTAAAAAATACCCATGCTGTGAAAACTTTCTACAATATGGTGTCACTTCTAAATCTTTTCCGTATTCTACATGAATCCTTAACTGCTGCCATAGAATGTCAATCTGGGCTATTCTACATTATTTGCTACTTAAAATCTTGAAAGTTTTCAAACTTTATGCTTTGCCTTCCTCTGGAAGTGATGTTTTGAACTGGCAATGAAAAAAGAGGGAAAGAATATAGACATTTTGCCTTGGGCCTTGTCCCCATTCAAATCTTTAACAACTCCTTGAACCTCATTTTCCTCAAATAGACTTTTCAACCAATTTGCCGCCACCGCTCCCAAAGAGTCAAAATAGAAGCCATTCAACTTAGGTCTCCGGCTATACTGTTTGGTGTACAATCATTTATAAATTGTACTACATGGTCACCAAATTGGATACCTCAATTCCATTTACATACAAGGAGTCTATAGTGCATCTTCTCTCTTTGAATTGGCCACCTGGTGAAAGAACTTGGTGAACTTGTCACCCTCCCTCAACCACAACAGCCTTTATGGTTGGATGGATTGATTTCAGCTTTCAAAGCATTGAGCTTGCATTCCAAGACATAGAAATGAGCTATGAGGTCCGCCAATCTTTCAACTCGTCTATAAAGACCTTTGATTTCAGTAACATAGGGGTGAAGGAGAAGTTTTGTGGGCTATCAAGGTTGTGCCAACCATATTTCATGGGTTAAAAATGGTTAGCAATCAATAACTATTTCCCAGCTGAAGCTTAATTGTATGGAAAGAAATATGATCTTTAGTAGTTTACTTATTAGGCATATGTAACACAAATTAAGGATGAGAAAGTGCCTCAACAATTTTATGATATTGTGGTCATTTTGCAACAGAGGCCAACCCATATCTGTCCCCTCGGCCTCTTGTTCATTTTTGTTTTGTTGTTTTTTTTTTGGGGGGGGGGGGGGGGGGGATGTCATTTAGTCTCAAAGCTGTGAGAAAAAATGACTAGCTTAAAGAAGAGCTTTTCCAGGAAACATTTTAATATACAAAACCTTGTATTTTAAGCACATAATCTGTGATAAGAGACATTCTACATAGAAGCCTTATACCGCACACCTACATCTAGTCAACATGATTTCTCATTTGTGACATCTTTGAATGTGTTTGAGTGCTTAAATATGTGTTAAATATGTGTTTAAATAGAATGACAAAAATGACAAATCATCTGTTGGTTAAGTGGAGATGTGTGGTTTAAGGCTTCCTTATAGCATTTCTCTCTGAGATAAATATTTCAATCTGACATTATCAAGTCATTCATCTGCACAGTTGCCAGCAAAAATCTTTTCTTTATTTAACAATCCCAGTGAAATAAGAAAAACTGAAATAAAATTTGGGGGATGCTATGGCAAGCAGTTTTTGTTCTCTTTGGGTTAGACTGGGTGATGCCTAAGGGGGTGACATTTATTAGCATGTTGGAAAGGAAGGCGTAAAGAGCGACTGTAGGCTCTTGTGGAGAATGATGTCCCCTTATGTGCAGATGACGGGAAAGAGACAAGAATATTCTTGGCCTCTTTACCTTCTAGATTTAGGTGTATCTGATGCATACATATTATATTCTTAGCTAGTGTCTTTTTTATCACTAATAAAATCTATCTTACCCATTAAACAAACGAGTATAAACTGAAGTGCGAGTACCCAGTGGTTGCACTGAAGTAAAGCTCCTTGGATAAAGTATTTTGCCTAAAATTAAACCATTAGTGAGGAAAACCAATGATGGGTTTTTAACTTTCTATTGGTGTGATGGATGTTGAAGAAAATTTATGTTTCCCAGTAGTTCTGTTCTATTGATTGTATAGTTTAAACTTTAAACAGTAATGGATGACATAGTTTGGTGGGCATTAACTTTATTTTTCCATGCGTAATTACAGGCAACGCAAATGAAAATTACAAAGTTGACTTGAATATTCAAGCTGATGCTTCAGAAGACGATGAGGATGATATTGACTGGGAGGAAGGTTGAAGAGGATATAGTTTTGTTGCCTAATAGATGGATTGGTACGACGACTTCTTCATCTTTAACTTGCATTCTCTTGGCGTTTTTAGCTTCCAGCTGTGTAATGTTTTTTGCAGATTCATGACAGACCATGTTTTCTTGGTCTTTATTTTGTTTTCTATTTTGCCTTGTATCGTTCTAATAGGTTGCCAGTGTACGGCAATGTTGTCACTCAATAGATGTATAAAAACACACAATGGCTTGTTTATTGATCAAATATTTTTCAAGATTATCACCCTCTTCTTTGTCCTGTTCATGTTCTTTACTTTAGGGGCTCATTCTTGAGACCTTGCTTCAAATGTCTAAGAAAAGGATTACTGAACACAAAATTCATGACTTGTTTTCTCTGACAAAACAAAGGAAATTTGAGAATACCATGAACAAATTCATGTGGCTATCTTTCATTACGTTGAGCTTTATTATTGGATGGTCACAGGGTCCCTAACAAAGATTTTTATTTTTTGTTATTTTTTCTTTTCGGCGTGGAGATTAGACCCTACTACAACCAGAACAAAATCTCTGTTGCCGCCAAACAGTGCTAGTCGCTATTTTTTTCGGTGGATTTCGCTCAGGAGTGTAAATGGTCCAGTTTTGAAAATATTAGAATCGAATCAGTTTTAATATTTGAATAACCAATACCGTACAGGTTAGATCCGTAAATTGATATTTTTGATTTTATCAGTTCCAGTCTGATTGGATTCCATTATTTATTTATTTATTTTAGAACAATATTAGTGGATTATATAGTTAGCATAATTATACTATAGCGATAAACAGTGGATTATATAGTGATATAGTATTATTATAACTACTAATACTATTGTGATTTATATAGTTATTTATATATTGTGGATTACTAATAGTATTAGTATTAATATATACATAACAGTATCATATGCTTTTATTTTGTTACAAAATGTGTTGTGTAGTCCTCATGAAAGTTGGAGCTTTTCCTTCAAAGTCAGAGTTTATGCCTTCACTCAAAAGTTTAGGATTGATGAGAGTTTTTCTAAGTTCTACGGAGTTCCCAAAGCATAGAGAAAGTGTTTAGCAAGGTAAGGCTTTTATACCAAACGTTTAGCTTATCACGAGTCTCTCAGTTCTCGATTGACATGGGTTATTCGACATGTCCTCCACTGTCTAGGTGCACATCGGATGTACAGGGTGACTGCAACAGAAGAACTTGTTTCTACGTGTCTCAAAGACTCAGCCAAGGAGACGAGAAGTGAAGTCTCTCGCTTGTGAATCTTGCCCAGGTGGTCGAAAGCTCCTACACATGGTCGAGCGTATTTGCATAAGTGATCCTACTCTCTCATGAGCGTTCTAGGAGAACATTGTTGTTTAAGTACAGTCCTGTGAGGCTACCTGCCTCTCTAAGAGCACTTCTATGCAATGATTAGTAATAAAAAAGTGAGTCAAAATAATAATAAAATAATGAATAATAGTAGAGTAAAAAATATTCCTGTAAGTGACTTGGATGCAAGAATCCAATTAAAAAAAGATAAGAACTCTCAAGTCGCAAGAGCTCACTTAGAACACAAACACATTAAGAATTTATAAATAAAAGATCCCTCAACTTTAATTCTTGGAAATGCTTTCGAGGAGCCTCAAACCTCCTTCCAGGTGAATCTCAACTTTATAAATAATTGTCACCATACATTATTTGGTTATATTTATACGACAAAACAAGTGAAAACAGCATCATATCTCAGTCTTATTACAATCATCCACTAAACGCACTGTATTGGCTAACTAACATGGGAATAGCCGTTACTTAAAACACACAACTTAATTAAGCTAAATGAAATGATGTGTTGCGATGATGGTTAATTCTGTTGGCCTTCATTTTTGTTAACTGTTGTTCTTCATTCCAGCCATAGCTTAACAATTTCCAATTAATTTGGTGACCCTTACATTCTCCTCCCCTTAAGGTCCTTGACCTTAAGAACCTGCCAATGTTACCCCAACCAACTAACCAACCAACCAACCAAAGGACCTTGTTCATAAGGTGTGAATAAAATTTCCTTAATTTCCATAGCAACTCCCACGATCTGTCTTCAACAACAGCACCTTGCCATTTAATTAACAGCTCAGTAACACTTTGGTTTTCCCATTTTTTCATCTTCTCTGTAGAATTGTTTCGGGTTCAAGTTGCACAGCACCACTTGAATCTAACAGAGGAAGTATAGGCAAATGAGTGATATGTTGTCCCAACATTTTTTTTTTCAAAAGTGACACATGAAATAGTGGATGTAGTTTTGATGAGGTTGGAAACAACAACTTATAGGTCATTGTACCCATCTTTTCCATTGTCAAGAAGGGACCATAGAATCTTGGTGATAATTTCAAATTATGCCTCAAGGATACTGGCTTTGCTTGTAGGGTTGAAGCTTAAAAAATATCCAATCACCCACCTAAAAAACACTTTCAATTATGTTCTTATCAGTGTACAACTTCATTCTTTGTCGAGTCTTTTGCAAATTGTCCCTCAAAATTAACAATAATTGCTCCCTCGACTTGAGTTGTTGATCCACAACTTCATTAGCAGATGTCTATGGTATATAGGACAATAATCTCGGAGGTGGAAAGCCATATAAAACTTCAAAAGGAGAGATACCAAGAGATGAATGACAAGTTGTGTTATAACACCATTTAGCTAGAATTTACATATTCTATCAATTTGGCTTGTCACCTGAGTAACACCTCAAATAAGCTTCAACACACTTGTTCAACTACCTCAGTTTGGCCATCTGATTAAGAATGGTATGCTGAGTTGAATTTTAGAGAAGTACCATGCAAGTTAAATAATTCCTTCCAAAAAGAGCTTGTAAAAATTTGGTCTCTATCAAATACAATTGACTTGGGTATGCCATGGAGTTTAAAAACTCCTGAGAAAAAGACATTAGCCACCTTACTAGCTGAATAAGGATGAGCTAAAGGAAAAAAATGGGTAAACTTTGTAAATTTGTCAATAACTGAAAATATGATAGAATAACCTTCCAGACAAAGGTAAACCCTCCACAAAATTCATGGAGATATCTAACTAAGGTGAAAGTGGGATTGGCAATGGCTGTAACGGCCTAGGGGCATGGGCATTTTCATGCTTTTTTGCTTAACAAACATCACATTCTTGAATTAGTTTCTTGATGTCCCTTCTCATTCCATCCCATCCCAAACAAAATTCATTTTAGCTTTCTGGACAATTTTCTTGTATCCCATATGGCCAGCTTAGGAATTGTTATGGATATGAAGCAAGACTTTCAATTGAAAAAAAGGATCCTGGTACAATTACTAACTTCTTTTTCTTTAACAAAGGTCTTTGCTGTAATGAGTATTTGGCAACTTGCTCACCTTGCTGAATTTTGGAGATAGTGATATTGAATTTAGAAGACAATTCATAATTTGTTTTAACTCATCAATCCACAAAGGAGTGGGAAAGGATACGAGAGCCAATACTGTTGTTTCTTCTTTAGATTTCCTACAAAGAGCATTTGCTACTTTATTTTCCTTCACGTTTTGGTAATCAATGGTGAAATCATAGCCTAATAGCTTTGTCAACCATTTTTGTTGAGACTGTGCCAATTCTTTGCTCCAAATGGGTATTTAAGTGCTTGTTGATCAATTTTAATTTTGAAAGACTTCCCAAGCAAGTAAAGTCTCCACTTGCTCACTACTGAAACCAAAGCCAAAAGTTCTTTCTCATCTGTTGGAAGTAATAAGACTTTCCCTTTAAGAGCCTTGCTGTAAAAGGCAATTGGTTGTCTTTCTTGCATAAGCACAAATTCTAAACCCAAGCCTGATGCATCACATTCAATAGTAGAAACCTTTGTGAAGTTTGGAAGTCTAAGAACAGGTGGTTCAGATATAACCTTCCTAAGTGCCAGAAATGCTTGTGTAGCAACATCAGTCCACAAGAATGAATTCTTTTTCAGCAAGTCTGTCAATGGAGTAGCAATAAATCCATAACCTTTTATGAATTTCCTTTACTATCCAATGAGACTAAGGAAATCCCTCAATGCTTTCAAAGAAGAAGGAATAGGTCAATCAATCATGGTAGAAACTTTAGAGGGGTCTTCTCGAACACCATTTCCAAAAATGAGGTGACCAAGATCTTCCAAAGCAAATATACATTTGGAGACTTTAGCATATAAAATGTTGTTCCTTAAGATTTCCAACACTGTTTTTAAATGCTCCACATGCTCAAAAAAATTCTTGTTGTAAATTAGTATATCATCAAAGAATAAAACGACACATTTCCTCAAGAAAGGTTTGAAAGTGGAGTTCACCAAACCTTGAAATGTAGCAGGAGCATTAGAAAGTCGAAAGGGTATGACTAAGAACTCATAATGGCCTTCATGAGTTTTAAATGCTATCTTTTCTATAGCCATTTCATTGAGCCAAATTTGGTAATGGTCAAATCTCAAATCCGACTTGGAAAAAACTCTAGCCCCATAAAGTTCATCAAGGAACTCATTAATGATAGGTATTGTAAACTTGTCTTTGATAGTTTTCTGGTCTAGGGCTCAGTAGTCTATACACATTCTCCAATTACCATCTGATTTTTTAATCAAAAGAATTGGAGAAGAGAAAGGGTTCTATGATGGTCTAAATTAGAAACAATGCTCTCTATCTCAGCTTTTTGGTAATGTGCATAACAATAGGGTCTCATGGATATTGGTGTAGTACCTACCTCCAGCAAAATCTGATAATCAAAAGATCTATTTGGAGGCAAACTTGATGGCTCATTGAACACATCCTTAAAGTCTTCCAAAACTCAAGTAATCTGTGGACCAATAATAACAGGTTTTTTTGGTTGAACTTGTGCCACCAATTGTAATAACCATCCTTATTGTCTAACAATGAAAGTTTAAGAGAACCTTTAGCAGAATGTAAACAAGGTTTATCAGCTTTTTTCCCTTGTAAGGTCACCAACCCTTACTGCCATTGAAAACTCATGGACATGGTGTTAAAGTTCCATTTTATATCTTCTAGGGTCTTCAACCATTGTACAACCAATACCATATCACAACCATCTAACTTTAAAACATGAAAGGAAACCGTGAATTTGGAATCTTGAATTGAAACCAATTCCTTGCACTGTCCATTACTAAAAACTGTCTACCTATTTGTTACTCGAATTTGCAAATTGGAAACACTAGAAACCTTGAAGCTTGCAGCCTGTACAACTAGTGAATCTAAGAAATTATGTGTACTTCTAGAATCCACAAGTATTTCAACAAAATAGGACCCTATTTTGCCCATAAGTCTCGTAGAATTACTAATAAAGCCACCTGAATTAGCATGTAAGGAGATCTGTAAATTTTCCTCTTATGTTAATAGCTTCTCATCTCCCATAGAATCCTCTTTACATACATCTTGTACTACTGAATCTTCTACAAAAGATTCCTCAGATTGTAACAAATACACTTTGGAACCTTTACACATATGCAATGGATCACTTCTCATCACAATGCCAACAAAGGCATTTATTCCTTTTTTCATCCATGTGAGGAGAAAACTTTTCCCAGTGGGAAATATTGTTTCTGATTTTTCATGTTGATAGAATCAGAACTCTTTCATTGCATACTTTCCAAGTTTTCTTAGAGGCAAAAATATTCTCTTATTGGATCTTTTACAAACCAAAGGCTGCATTTATGTTAATGAGATTGAGCATTTGAATGAATAAGCAAATCTCTTCCCTTAAACCACTTAAGAAACAATTTAAATTGTGGTTTTCTAATAGAACCTTAAGCCTAGTTAACAATATCTCAAACTAAACTTTATAAGTGGCTACAATCAAAGTTTGTTTTAGCCTTGTTAAAGCTTCCATTAGATTATCATATGCTGATGGTCCAAATCTTACTTGAACAGCTTTCAAGAAAGAGTCCCATTTCTTGAAAATGCCACAATCAGTTGAGTCTTGATATCATATCAATGCCTCACATTCCATATAGTAGGAAGACATCAATAACCTTTGGTTCATTGGAGTTTTGATGGAAATAAAAAATCTGGGTGAGTAAATCTAACCTGTCGCTAATTGCACTAATAGCATGAGTATGGCCATCCATTTGCTTTTGCATAGAATGTTGCTACTTCTGCGCATCTTCCTATTGAATTTTCAGAGCTGCAAGTGTGCCTTCCGCCATTTGAGAGAATCATCAACTACTGATATCAATTGTAAGGGACTTAGATGCAAGAACCCAATTAAAAGAAGGGTAAGAACACTCAAATCACAAGAACTCACTTAGAACACAAACACACAAGAATTTCTAAACCAAGAATCCATTAACTTTATTTCTTGGAAAAACTTTCGAGGAGCCTCAAACCTCCTTATAGATGAATCTAAACTTTTTGAATAATTCACACCATGCATTATTTGGTTCTATTTATACAACAAAAGAAATAAAAATGACATTGTATCTCAGTTTTATTACAAACATACACTATATGCATTGTATCGGCTGACTAACATGAAAATGGCTGTTACTTAAAATGCATAGCTTAACTAAGCTAAATGAAACGATGCATTTTGTTGGCTTTCATTCCCGATAACTATTGTTTTTCATTCAGCCATAGCTCAACAGTTCCCAATTAATTTGGTGACTCTTACAACTCCATTATTTATACTATAATCATTTTCATTCCAAGGCCATTGGTCTATGTGTAGAGACCCATGATTATGGTCGTGGCCTTTGACTTTGAAGAAGAAAATGTGGAAGAAGAGAGAGAGAAGCTAAAAGAAGGGAAGAGTGTGGCGTGTTCAAGAAATATGAAAATTGTTAGAATGAAATAGTCTTTTTTTTTAACTGCTATTTGTTATAATGAAAGATGTGTAGGATCATGTGCAAGAAAGATGCCTTAACCCCGCCCACTTGTTACCTAATGAGATTGTCGACCAGGAGAATGTGTCTCCCAAAGACCCCTAGCTACACCTACTAAAGTATGCTTGTCCGTAGGTAATGGGTAAGGCTATACAACACTCAACATGGAAGGGATATTTGTGTATCCCTAATAAGGCTGGCCCACACTAGGAGAGCTTTTGGGCTTGGCACCTACAATCCACATGCTTGAAGTCGTGAGTAAATGAAGATAATCCCTCAAGGGGGGAAAGATAGACATTAACAACCTTCTTTAACCTCCAATTTAAATACAGATAGCTCGTGGCAATAAGAACCACCAAATTGAATATCTCCTAAAAGATAGGACTTATCTCCTTCTAGAACCTAGGGATCAGGAGAAATACAAATTTAAAATAGTAACAAGAAGTGGCTACTACCAGCCTATCACTTCCTATAAATAACCCTCATGAGGTAAGAGTAAGATCCATTTCATTTTTTTATATACATTTTTCCATATTCATTATTGATTTAGGCATTAGAGTATCCTTAAGGTATTCAGTGTTGTCCTTCTCAATCCTTAGAAGTTAATTGTGCGATCAGTGTTTGCAGTGTGAAACACGTCCTTTACATGACATATTCAAGTGAAAAGACATTTTATAAGTTAAGACTTGCGAAAATTGAACAATATAGCTCGACAATATATTCAGTTTTATAAATTCTACAAAATCTGGAAGTCAACTAGGAGATTGATAAACTCAATTGCAAATTTTGTTTGGGCAACAATGAAACCAAGAAGAAGATCCACCTAGTTTCATGGGAGAAGCTTTGTAGCAGCGAAATCATGAAAATTAATTTTAGCAATGGACATGATGAAATTGTAAAAAAATGACATTTTCTAAAATGATGATCCTTACAAATTTTTCTCAAGTGATTTGGGTGTTTGTCTAGTCAATATCTCTAAATTATAGTGCAATCAACCCAATCAACTCAGGCAAGATCCTTGCAAGGTGGTGGTGTGATTGGGAGGTGTTATGTTGATATGATTTGGTCTCATTTGTTTTCATAAATGAGATGAGATGAGATGAGTTAAAATGAAAATTTAATAAAATATTGTTATAAAATATTTTTTTAATAATTTTTTTTGAGATTTGAAAAGATTGAATTGTTTTATTTTGTGTGAAAATTTAAAAAAATTATAATGATTATATGAGATTGGATTAGGTGAGCTGAAAATCATTGTGAAAACCAACAAGACCTTGATCTCAACAATATGTCTCTACGTACCATGGATAGGCCTGGAATTGAATAGAGAAACTTGTTAACATTGTGTACTTGGATCATTTAATAAATGAAATGTTCGTACATACTAATGTTAGTTCAAATATTAAACGGGCAAAACTCGTATAAACTTGACTTGACTCAATTTATATTAGTGAACAAAGTTTGTATATGTGTTATATATGTATGTACCTATGTATAATTATTTTTATAGAATATATTTCATGTAATTAGTCATCTATGTTTAGTTGTGTATTTTATTACAAGATATATGATATAGTAAACTATTTTTTTATGTTTGTGATACAAGTAATTTTATAAACTAGTCATTGTGTAATATGTAATATAACATCAGTTTCCAAGTGTTATATCGATTATATCACATTGATATAGTTATAGGCATTCACTTGAAATAGTTATCAAATTAACTTTAGTTGATTATATATAATTCGTATAAATAATGCATATTTTAAGTACGTAGGTTGATGGTATATTTTTTAATTAAGGAATCATATCATTAACCTTATATCTACACAACATGGTTTTTATTATACTACATAGATGATAACACCTATTGTAATTTATTAAGAAAAATATATTCATCATCCATTTTTCATCATATTCTCATAGGCATCTAATGATGTGATATTCGATGATAGGTTCACAAGTGAAATATAATAAATAGTCTTCACTTATCTAGTGCCATATCATGAGATGATAGGAGAATGATAGAAAATGAGATGATAACACTATAAGAAAACTTGCCATTTCTGGCCATTTTTTTCGCCGATAAACATTCAAAAAATCACTAAAAAAGACTCATTTTCTTGTAGTGTAAATAGTATCACTCATTTAGTCCTCTCTTGGATTTGAACCCATTTTATCTCATCTGTTCTCATCTCATCTCAATCTCATTATTACATTTTTTTAAAATTTTTATACAAAATGTAAGAAAAAATATAATTTTTTCAAATTCCAAAATAATAATAGTATAAAATATTACTCAACGTTTCATTTTTCAGTTAACTCATCTCATCTCTCAATCTAAATAACTTTTATTTATATTTACTTATTTTTTTATAGTTGCATATTATTATATTTTTATTATGTATTATTTAAAAGTACTTAAATATTATAACTATATGCTCATACCATATGCTTGTAATACACTTATAAATATAGTATTTAATAATGTATGCTGTAATATATTCATAACTTACCTTTAATAAAAAAAAATATTTGTACAATTGTACCCTTCCCCAACACCTTATAGCCCACTTGTAGTGATTGTACTGGAAGAAATAGCCCCACGGGCCATGACCTTCTTTTCAATATATATAATCTCGAGAATTCCCTTGGAACCTCTATTACTCTTAAGAGCAAGATTGACACTCTTGTTTAGCCCTTCACTAACAGAACTGGCAACTTTTTCTCCAGCCAAGAATGACATGAGGACTCTTAGGATATTGAAGATAAAATTCAAAAAGATTCTAACGGCTATAGATCAACAACAACCAGTGAGAAAATTATAACTTGAAGATACTATTGTTACTTATATGTCGGGCCATGTTACTCTGCTGTTAACGTTACTCCATTGCTAAGATTTGATTTAAAAAATATATGTTTTTTTTATTTAACTAACTTAAGTATAGGAAGTTGCCGCAATATATATAAATAGTATAAATAGTATACATTGTACATGGGTGTAAATAAAGTGATCGAGAAACTATTTTTTATCCTTTGCAATCTGTTATCAATTACATGGTATCAGAGAAACTAGAAGATTAATGTCTAAACAATCCTCTTCAACATGTCTTCCCAACCAAATTCTTCAAACTCCAATTCTTCCGTGCCTGCCCTCCCAACCTTCAATCCATCTTCCTCCATCAGCCTTACTAAACTCACTTGACTCAACTACCCAACATGGAAAGCTACCATGTTATCCTACCTTAAAGGCAAAAAAGTTTTTGGATATATTGATGGCACCATCTGTACACCTTCTAAAACCATTACTACCTCTGATAATACTATAACATCCAACCCCTCCTATGAAATTTGGGAAACTCAAAATAATCTTATCCTCAGCTGCATCAACTCATCTCTTTTAGATGTGGTACTCGCTCAAGTTGCTCATTGTAGCACATTTGCCAAAGTCTGAATGGCACTTAGTTCTGCCTATGCATCACAATCTCGTGCCAAGGCAGTACAAGTTTGATCTTAACTATCTACTCTGCGGAAGGGAAGCCAGTCTGCAACCAATTATTTCGTGACCATCGAACATCTCATAGATGAGTTGGCTATTGCTAGTCAACCTCTAAAGTGTGATGATATTATAACATATATGCTTGCTGGACTTGTTCCAGACATGATTCTCTTGTTTCTATGGTTACTCATAGGGCCGATTCTCTCACTTTGGAAGACATTTACTCCATGCTTCTAACATGTGAAGCTCGAATTTAACATCATAATCAATGTCCTTGCCAATGGTTTCGGCTAATGTTGCCACATGACAACAACAATTTTCAGGAAGACGGGGTCGTGGCAACTCATCAACTCCTTGAGATAAGGGGTGTGGTCAATCTCCTAACAATTGTACATAGATGCCTTTACCAAATTCATTTAGCTATTTCCATTAAAATTAAAATCTGACGTTGAAGATATTTTATTCAATTTCAGCAATATGTTGAAAGGCATTTTGATAGAAAGATTAAGGCAATTCAAATTGATTGGGGGCGAGTATCGACGTTTAAATAATTATTTCAAAACATGTGGAATTCAACATCGTTTGGCTTGTCCTTACAGGCATGAACAAATGGGTTCTGTTGAACGTAGACATCGCCAAATTGTTGAAATGGGCTTAGCTTTGCTGGCTCATTCAAATTTACCAAAACTTTATTAGGAAGATGCTTTTTTAACAACTACTTATATTATTCATTGTCTCCCTTCAAAAGCCTTACACAACAAGTCACCATTTCAAATGGCATATAATCAAAAGCCTAACTACTTATTCATGCGTGTTTTTGGATGTACTTGTTGGCCAAACTTGCATGCTTATAATAAACATAAAATTGATTTTCACTTTAAAACTTGCATTTTTCTTGATTATAGTCTATCATAGCAAGGCTATAAATGTCTTGATTTGGCCACATGAAAAATTTATGTATCTCACCATGTTATATTTGATGAAGCCTTATTTCCATACCAAAAACAGTCTTCAAATTCTACCAATCCCGAACCACCAAAATTCTCGCTTCCATCCTCCTTAATTCAGCCCAATACTCATGCTAACAATGCAGGTTGCGCCACGCCGCCTTTGTCTCAACTACCCAAGTGTCGAATGATTAGATTGTTCCACAAAATCAGCAAATTTTGGATATTCAAATCACTCAGTTACAATCACATGAAGCGCACGTACTAGCAAGGGATATAACCCAAAATTCAAAAGCTCTTGCTGAAAACACTCACCATCCAACTTTATATCAACCTATTACTGACCTAGTTGAGTTAATGCCTCGTCATCAACACCGAATACTTACCAGATCACAGACACATTCACTCAAGCCAAAACACCCTTATATTGGTATAGCTCGATACCCCCTTCCTCATTGTTTCATTACTAATTGTGTCTCTACTCCTACAGAATCTACTTGTTTCTTTGAGACTTCTAAAAACCAACATTGGCGTGAAGCAATAGACATTGAGTGCAATGCTCTTGTTTGAAATGGTACTTGGGATCTAGTCCAACCCAACCCAAACCAAATATTAATATTGTTGGCAACAAGTGAGTGTTTCGAATTAAGAGACATGCAAATAGTAATATTGAAATATATATGGCAAGATTGGTGGCGAAAGGATTTCATCAACAACAAGGTGTTAACATCACGGAAACCTTTAGTCTTGTGGTTAAGCCAGGGACTATACGGTTGTTACTATCTTTAGCTGTTTCCCAGCAATGGATTATTCAGCAAATTGATATTCAAAATGCATTTCTACATAGCCTATTGTAGGAATAAGTCTATATGCAACAACCACAAGGGTATGTTCACCCTGACTTTCCTAATCACATTTGCCGCTTGAAAAAGAGCTTATATGGACTTAAACAGGCCCCAAGGGCGTGGTACTCTAGGCTAATTGAAAAATTGCGGCAAATGTGATTCCTTGGTTCAAAAGCAGATACCTCATTATTCACACTTCACAATAATGGCTATTCTATTTTCATTCTAACATATGTTGATGATATTATTATCACCAGTACATCTAGAGATGAAATTGTTAAATTTATTTGCAATCTTGGAGCTACTTTTTTAGTGAAAGATTTAGGCAATCTTTTTTATTTTCTTGGTATGGAAGTTGTGTTCCATATTGATGGTCTTTATTTGACACAAAGAAAATATATTGCCAACCTCTTACAATAGGTCAATATGCATGAAGCAAAGCCATGTTCCACCCCTATGAGTACCACATGCAGTTTATCCAAATTTGATAGACAAGATTTTCAAGACCCTCAACTTTATCGAAGCACAGTTGGTGTATTACAATATTTGGTCTTCACTCGTTCTGATATTGCTTTTGCAGTATATCATGTTAGCAAATTCATGCATCAACTTAAAGACAATCACTGGCAAGTTGTAAAAAGGCTCATTCGGTATCTCAAATTCACAATAAACTATGAACTACATCTGCAACAAAATTCAGATCTCTCTTCAAGCATTTAGTGATGCCGACTGGGCTGCTGATAAAGATGACCAAAGGAGTGTTGGTGCCTATTGTATTTTTCATGGATCAAATATAATTAGTTGGAGCTGCAAACAACAACTAACTGTTGCTCGTAGCAGCACTGAATTAGAATATAAATCACTCTCCAACATAGCAGCTGAGTTAAATTGGATTCAATCTATTTTACATGATATGCAGCTTCCCTTATTAACTACAAAATTGTGGTGTGATAATATTGGGGTTACTTATTTGTCCTCAAATCCGATTTTTCATGCTAGAACTAAACATATTAAAATTGATTTTTACTATGTACATGATCAAGTTTTAGCAAAGAAGCTTCAAGTATCCTTCATTTCATCTAAAAATCAAGTTGCGGATGTATTAACAAAGCCATTGTCTTCTGTACATTTCCAACTATTACGAGACAACCTTCATGTTTAAGACTTGCCCATTTGGTTGAGGAGGCATATTGAAGATAAAATTCAAAAAGATTCTAACGGCTGCAGATCAACAACAACCAATGAGCAAATCACAACTTGAAGATACTATTGTTACTTACATCTCGGGCTATGTTGCTTTGCTGTTAACATTACTCTATTGTTACTATGTTGTTAAGATTTGATTTCAAAAAGATTTGTTATTCTTTTGAACTAGTTTAAGTATAGGAAGTTGCAGAAATGTATATAAATAGTATATGTTGTACATGGGTGTAAATTAAGTGAATGAGAAACTATTTTTCATCCTTTGCAATCAGTTATCATTTACATAGGACAATCTCTCATTGACTGGGCTGCAGAGCAAGACTTCATTCTAAAAACAAAACTTGTCTTCTTTTCAAGTGCAATTACGAATTCATACTTAAGAAATTTAAATTCTCAACCAATTTCTAAAAACAAACTTTGATAAAAGAAAGTTACGAAAATCTAGTTAAAGATTCACATTGTAATCATAAAGAAGTGAACGAAATGTAGAGAGGCTTTCTAGATAAAGAAGCTACTTCTTCATTAAACTGTAAGTAGGGGATAGAAAGATGTTATTATGTCATTAGATTAAAGCCCTTATTTGGATTGAGAGATCTATGAGATGAGATAAGATTAGTTGATATGAGTTCTGAAAGTTGAATATAATATTATTAAAATATTATTTTTTAATATTAATATTATTTTATAATTTAAAAAGTTGAATTAAGATTTAAAAAATTGAATGATTTATTATATTTTATATAAAAATTTTAAAAAATATAATAATAAAATTAAAATAAGTGGTGAAGTGTAATTCTCTCCATCCAAACCACGCTAAATTGGGATAAAAAAGGTTGAGGACCTAAAATATGGAAAATTAAATAAAAATGAATAATTGATTATAGTAATTATGACATTGTTGAATGGTCAAACCAAAGCGACAATGGTCAAGCCATTATGCATCGATTTTCCATCTGTCAAACCCACTTGTTGTACCTTCAAAGTGTTGGTATTAACTTATAATTTCCACCTTTTTATGATTGCCATCATAATCCAACAATCAAGTTTTGGGCCAGATCTACACTTTATCATTACTTTTCAAAAGAGAAAGAAAGAAAAAAACAGTCGGTCATCGTGTCCTGACCTTGTAGTACTCTTATCAATCTAATCCAGAATATATTACTTGATTTAACCAATTTCAATGATAGGCTAGGCTCGCATTTTGTTCTCTATGTTTTTCTTTAGGTTTTAGAATCCAGATAAAAGATGTTCAAAAAGATTTCCCAATAGTCAAATAATGTGTAAAATGTAATCATTCCTAAATCAGTAATTTTACGTTTTTGATTTGACATGATCACTAAAACATTGTTCCTAGATCAAAAGGACTCGACTGAAATTGCTCCGCACATGGCAAGGGGTCCCACGTACAGGTTCTCTGATTTCCACGTTTGGAACGGTCCAAACTAGAGATGATTAGTTTTAAACACACTAACATGACCCAAAACAAACCCAACCTTAAATATGGAAGAAACTTTAATGGTGAATATAAAACAAGACACATGTACGTGTTTTATTCTACTCAATCCCATGTAATCATCAGAACTGATCTCATGCATGACTCCTTCAGTTACCCTAGCTGTCTGTCTCCATAGCCAGCAGCTTATACCCTAATTTGAATAATACAGATAAGTTTTCTATCATTTTCTTGCAAATAATATTACTTGAAGTAGTTTGAATTGAAAGTGGGGTCTAGGTTAATTTAAAACATTCAGGTGAGATGTCAGGAAACATTGGCCCATTCTATATATGTATGATATGTGCAGCACTATCCTGCCTGACAGCTGGTGGGTGCAATGTTTGTAACTTTGTAGTACATTGGAGCCGAACCCAGAATCTTAACCTAATTAATTTTCATTAAATAGTCTTCATTCTATATAAATATAGCAAGTTCTCACTTCTCTGCCTTTCATATAACGTTACTGCATTTCATATAAAACTAGTGGGAAAAGAGAGAAGAAAAAAAAAAGAGAGAGAGAGAGGCTGAAAACATTTATGGCAGCGAAAGAGAGCAGCACAAGCTTCAGTAACCAGGACGCCTCATGTGAACCGTGCAGATCGTTTGGGCAGAAGTGCAGCCATGTTGTGAAGAAGCAGCACGCCAAGTTCTACATCCTCCGCCGCTGCATAGCAATGCTTCTCTGTTGGCGCGACCGTGGGGAGCATTGATCAGAGAGGCAGCTGCTTGTTATTTTGGTTTACAAATATATATGATGATCACTCTATATATATCTATAAGTATTTTCATCATCATTAGAATGTAATTAATGAGTTGTTCTGTATGTTAGAAACTGTAGTTCTTTTTTTCTTTCCTCCTTACATAATGTTGAGCAAAAATTAGCTTTTCAAATGGCATATAGATCTGTCAAACAAAGCTGCTTTCTTATAACTAAAACTGTTATGAAAGCTTCATCTTCTGTTTCTATCTGTCTTTTTTCTTTTTCTTTTTTTAAATATTGCAAGTAATATCACTGTAAGATCATGGATGCTACTGTTAGCTCATGGAGACTGAAATTAGATGGGATTCTGCATATCAAACTCTGACGCCTGGTTTTTGGATTTAAGTTAGTCGTCCTTCTTCATCACTATTTGTTTTAACTGTTTAAGAGATTAGTTGGCTTTGTTTTTAAGATGCAGGGGCATACATTTATCAAAAACATTATTTCCTTTTCCCCCCCTCTAGCTTTGCTGTTTTATTATTACAATAATCATAGGGAAAATGCTAGATTGCACTTTTGTGTAAGGAAAGCTTAAAAAGCTAGACTCAAATTATTTACAGATCTCTATTTTGTCATTCTTATAATTAAATAGGAAATTTTGTCATTCTTAAACTAATTTATTTATGAATTAACTTCTAAAGCCTTCCATTCTAATGAGATCTGATTTAATTTTGTCAAGTCAATATTGCAATTATATATATATATATATTCAGGGGAGCATTTCTTAAGGAATTTCAATTGTGGGTAAGTTACTTTCATAAAAACTTTCAAACGCTAATTATGTGGGTCACAAACCAGATTTCAGTCTTGTTGATCACCATCCTCGTACAGTAAAAGAGCAGATCAAACTATTTTGAAAGACAGCTGAAAGCTGAAAGCTTAAATTTAAATTTCTTTCATTTTCTCATCTCCCACATGTTTTGTAGTAACTTGGAACCGCTTAAATGCACCAATGATCACATGATTAACACTGCATCCAATATCATGCATTATATTTGCCATTTCAGACAACCCAATCACTAGGGCCTTATGCTAAGGGAACATCAGACAAGAGAGCAAGCATCGATTTTCAGAATTATTTTCACTGGACCATCCTTTCTAAATTCCCTTAGAGCTTTGTAGCCTTGTGTCCTCAATTTCCCCCATCATTTTTGGTTAAATGTTTCTTTATGTGCAACAAAATTCAATGGTCCAGATCATATTAAGATGGTTGACCTTACATGCAATATTGCAAAGATGAGAAAATAATTCCATGATGTATATGTGTGCTGCTATCGTCCACGTTGAAAACATTAGGCAAATATTAATATATAAATAAACTTGATCATAACTATTATCAGATTCCAGGAAATAATCCCCTCATTTTGTGAAATTTTAAACAAAATTAATTAAATGAAAAACCAATATTATCATTAAACATGATGATTTAATTTCTTAGGTGGATTAATGATCATGGACGACGGAATATATGATATATCAGATATATATATATATACATATATGTGTGTATATATCCAAGTGATGAGGAGACACAAAGCATTATATATATGTTGTGTCTCAAGACCTGAAACTAGTTCATATTTATGCTTCCACAAAGAGAGCAGACTCCTCAATATATATATATATATATATAATAAGGAAATCATGCTTTTCTAAACGGCGACAATATATATCTTAGGCTCGCTCTGTTTTCAAATGCAGATCAGGTCTGGTCTTAAACAATAATATCCTTTCCGCACCAGGTCATGAAACATTTTTAAATTTGAATTTTTATGTAAGATATTTAGCACACTGCATTATTACTCATTGTAGTGCTGATCATATCGCTGGTTAACACTGCGTTAAATATGTTGTTATTACTACTCCCTTTATATAGTGTTGATGCGATCTGTTCATCAATAATTAGGTCAACACTAATTATTTTCTGATATATATTATAGCAAACTCATAGTTGATGGACAATAATGTAATGTATGAATAATGATCAGTATTTATGCTGAGTTCTTTGAGACAAAAATTACTGTTTGTGACCAGAATAGAATAAAAATAATCTAGTAATATATAATTGACACAAATAAACAATTTTCTTGTAATTAATAACACAGTTGAGTAGAAATGGAAAAATGGTAAGAGTATATATAGGGCTTCAAACTTTCATGACATTGCCTTTTCCGCTAGCTTCACCCATCTTGTAATTATATTTAGGAGTACCTTGACTATATTTGGATGTTAAAGTGGTTTTGGATGTTGAAGTGGTTTGAGATGATCTAGTATATGATATCTTACCAACCAATTAAACATAGCAAATCGCTCAAACAAAAAAAAAAAAAAAAATTAAACATAGCAAATCTTGTTGCCAAAGACAACGACAAATGACACTAGTCCCATGTTCGCGTGATCATGACACAGTATTCTTAATCATTTTCAAAGAACAACGAACCAAACTTTGACTAGCTAGGAACTAAATACTATTGTCCACAGATGCAAAGAGAGTTGGGAAGATATCGACCATGTTTTGTGCACATGCAGGAAGAGAGTGGAGACACTCCGACGTACTCTCGGCTTGGCTGGTTAGATTTAGAGCGTTAGTTTGATCTCCATGGCTTTCTTGTCAAGTTTTCTTGCAAAACATGACAAAGAGTACCATATATCTAAGTTCTTATTCAAATTCGATGGGAGTTTCAAGTAGTAAAGAGATAAGTCCTACAGTATTTAAAATGCGGATTTGGACTGGAAATCTGAGGAATTATAGTCCATCTATAATACATGATATGCCCTTGATTTCGAATGCTTTCTAGTTTCTAGTTTCCTTTCGGCCTCCATTAATGGCACCTGCAATGAACACACACATATATTATATATATGTATATGATCTCTGCTAATATTTTAATTTTCTCTGCTAATTATAGGCATTTCATTGGGGGGTCTACAAAAAGTAAGTGAGCCGACAGAGAGAATCCTTTAAGAGGAAAGAGAGATGGACGTAATGGGGTACGACTTACTGCATCTTCCTGTTTTCTCTCATACTCTAAGTTCCCCTCGTGCGGCCCTCCTTTCCGTCCTCCGGTCCCACCCCCTATTTTCTAACACCCTCGATCTGGTTTTTTATACAGTGTCCTCATCTTACCCTTTTTTGCTATTTTTTTTAATTAAAAAGATAGAAGTGAATAATTGAAAGAGAAATGCTTGGAAGTTGATAATGGCCGGGTCTGGAGCATTTCTTCCAAGCATTTCATAGCATCAATAAAAAAAAATTCATAGCATCGATAATTTTTATTGATGCTATGAATTTTATTACTTTCTTAACAATATTTAAGAGTATTTTAAAAATATATAAAAGAAAAAGTAGAAAAAAAAATATACTTGTCGAGATTCAAATTTGGAATATCCCGTTTGGATGGGTGTAGAGCCACCCTAATTGTAACTAGTTTTCTTATTTAGAGTGATATAGTGCTGGTAGTAATCTACCAACATTGTAAACCTTTTTTTTTCACAACTTTTTCTGGATCAATACATTATGTTAATGCAGATTTTCTTGGATTGGATTAGTTTTGAAATATTTGAATTTAAATAGGATAAGATTTCATTTTATCTTTAAAGCTATAATTTTGAATCATTAAGTTTGAATTTAAATAGGATAGAATCTCATCTCATCTTATCTCTAATTGTAATTTAAACAATTAGGGTGTAGAGCCACCCTAATTGTAACTAGTTATCTATATTATTTTGAATCCATTTAAAAGTTTAGGAGTCTGTTAAAGAGGCTGGAAAATTGAATTTTGAGATCTGAAAGGATAAAATTAGAAGGCAAATTCGAAATTCAAATTACAGCAGTAAATCCGAAAACCTATTAGCAACCTGTCAATAAACAGATTTTGATGAAGGATGACCTGTCAGCAACGTATTTCAGCAGCACTTTTTAGATTGTCTATTTAAATAAAGTCATATTATAACTCTAGCAAAGGTTTTCGGCTAGAGCACATATCTAGAGATATTTGAGAGCCGTTTGAGAAGAAAATTAGTGAAGAATTTTCTTTGTGATTTTTATATACTTGCGAGTGTGATCTTGCTCAAGATTTGAAAAGATCGTTAATTGGTATATGTGATCAACCACTAGAGGTTCCAGTAGGAAATATATAGATTGAAGATCGCCAAAGGTTCTGGCCGCTACTGCAGTAGGAATAAACGGGTCGTTTGTCTGATCAAGTAAGAGAGTCAATTGATAAAATTTTTTTAATTGAATAGCTTACTTGTAAATTGATTTTCAATCAATAAAATTGACTTTCCTGGATTTGGTTGTCCCGTAGGGTTTTACCTTTGAGGAGTTCTTCAAAAGGTTTTCTTCGTAACTAATCGTTGTGTTATGCTTGATAATTTATTTATTACATATTTCTGAATATTCACACGATTGATATCTAACAAATTTGATTGTAAAAATTGTTAGATATATTCGGTGATACAGAAGTACAAAGGGAATTTCACATTACAATACATCTGAAGGGCCATCTTCAATATACACCAGCTCCTCTTCAAAGTCTAAGGCCAATTTTGCAAGAATGTGAGCTTCATTATTGTCTTGTCTTGATACAAATTGAAGTTGTTTATGGGAAAAACTGTTGAAGAAGAGTTTCAGGTCCTTAACAACTTGCCCATACCATGAACAGTTTTCAATTTTGCTATTCACATCATTAATGAATACAAGGAAATCCCCTTCAAAGATAGTGTGAGTCAAACCCACTCAGCAATGTTGCCCTCTCCAAAGCATATGCTTTAGTTTGTAAAGAGTTGGAAATAAAGCCTCTTGACTAACCTGTAGTTGCCACTTCATCGTCAGTCCAGTTTCTTTTCACAACACCTTTTCCCATTCTCTTAAGCTTCTCATTAAAAGTTGCATCCCAATTTAATTTGTATAAGTCATAAGCAGGTAATTTCAAGTCACAAGTGTTGTAATTACATGAGTAGTTGCTATCCCAATCATTCTAGCAATTTGTTGAACAATAGGAAAATCTGAAAACTCCAGCCTAGCAGCTTGTCAAACTATGTTGGGACTTTTTATTAACCCTTCAAAAAGCCACTTGTTCCTTCGAAATCAAAGTCTTCTAATTACATAGACAATTAACTCCAGCTCAACTTTTGAATATTTCATCACTTGTATTTCATATGAGCAAACTGCAATTCACATAAAGCTTCTTTCTATAGAGGACTACTCATATAAGACCACACAGCTCCATCATGGCAAATGGGTACTTGACTCTTCAATTTGATTACAAAAAGGATATGCTACATCACTGGTAATCCTCTTGTTAACTAGATTTCTTCTAGTTGGTAGTGCCTTCTGAAGAGCCCTCCACATGAATACTTTTACTCCATTAGGAACTTGAAGATCCCATAAAGTCTTCCAGAAATCACTGATATTGCAGGTGATATGTAGATCTAACTAAGAATACTCCATTTCTAGTAGGGTCCCAAAACACTTTATCTGTATAACCTTTTGTACTAGTAGGCAAGCTCTTAATCACCAATACTTCCTCTTCAGTGAAAATGCTGTCAATTTGAGATGCTTTCACTTTCCTGACTAGTGCATCATTGTGTAAAATGGAAACCTGTGATTGAACTTTATGAGAGAGCTAGATATCCCCCATATCCTTATGGATTCATCATTTTCCATTCTCCATCTCAAGTCTGCTCAAAGTAGAACCCCTACTTCCTAGATGCCTCTCCAAATCAGTGATCTAGAGCACCCCAATTTGTTGTCAACAAGTCATAGTTATTGTAATACTTCTCTTTCATAACCAGTGCATCAAGAGTAGAAGGATTTACAAGGAGCCTCCAAAATTTTTTGGCTAGCAACCTTGATTAAAAGCCTCCATGTCCTTGAAATCTGGTCCTTGACCCTTAGGAATTCTCATCCTAGTCCATTGCTTCCAACGTACTTTTTTGGTGCTATCTAAATGACTCCACCAAAAGTTTGCCATCATCTTTGATATCTCTTTGTAGAACTCTCTTGGAAGTCTAAAAACATACATTGCATAAATTGGAATTGCCTGAACTACAGATTTTATGAGGATTTTCTTACTTACATGAGATAAGGTTTTATTATGCCAACTATTAATCCTTAATCTCACTATTTCTTTAATACTTCTAAAAGCTTTACATTTTTTCCTCCCCATCATTGAAGGCAAACCTAAGTAATTTTCTACATCATCATAATACCTAGCTCCAATATACAATCATCTACAAAGGCCAGATGAGTAATGCTTGTTCCACCCCTATTGAACTTCAAAACCATGTAACACACATCGAGCTTCTGTAGCAAACAACAGGGAGGATAACCAGCCTTCCACATAACAGAATAATGTAAAGGAACAATGGGTCCCCTTACTTTAAACCCATAGAATGGTTAAAAATAGAACTGGATTGGCCATTTACTAGAATTGAGTATTGCATTGTTGAGACACATAGCATAATTTTCTGAATCCAAATTGAACTAAACCCTAATTTTGTCACCACTTTTCTAAAAATGGCCACTCGACCTTGTCATAAGCTTTAGAAAGGTCCAGTTTAATAGTCATGCAACCCATTTTTCCTTTTATTCTACTTCTCATCGAGTGCAAAGTTTCATAAGCTATCATGATGTTGTTTGAGATAAGCCTATCAATGATGAGAGTACTTTGGTTAAAAGATATAAAGTCAGATAGCACCAGCTTAAGGATATGATAAACCTAGATCGTAAGAATCATATTCCCTATCTTGAGTTTGAGTAATAACTTAAACCAAGTATAGGTACCCTAAAAATTTCTATGAATTCTATGTAGTTAATACAAGTAATCTAAGACATTATCTTGACCTACTCATCCATCCTACTTAACAATATTATTTCGACTACTAATCAATTCACTTAACCCATTATGTTTAGATGCAATATTTTTCATTTATGATAGAGTAAATTTTGATTTATATTAAAAGAATTTATTCAATTTATTTACAAATATACAAAGCTTCTTCTTTTAATATATTTCATTCTTTTATTTTTATAAGAATTGTACTTTCATTTATATGAGATAAACGATTATAGATTATCATCAAACCAAATGGTTTGAGATAGGAAATTTGGAATACAATCCCACCACATTTTAATATTTTCAACACCGCATTTCTAACAAGTGTATGAGCAGCTCTATTTCCCTCTCTACAAACAAAAACAAAAGAACATGTTTGAAAACAATTATTCAGCCGAGAGATTTTTGCAAAAAGCACTACCATTACTAATTTTCCCATGTTGTTCTACCGTAGAGATTCAACCATCATCAATCAATTACTTTCTATAACAATATCAGCAATACACATACTTGCACATAATTGTAAACCTCGAAAAACTACTAGTAGCTCAACTGTTTCTGGATGTTCAACTTCATTTTCAGCTTTTAAGGCTGCCATAAGCACTTTCCCAATTGAGCCTCATTGGATCACTGCACTACCAGTCTTATGAAAATCATTAAACATTGTCCCACCTATATTTAGCTTCAGCATCTCGTTAAAAGGAGTACTCCATCTCAATTGATCTCTCCGCTACACTCGTGTCTAACCTCTTTAAAGCTTTTCATAAGGCATATACATGTTTGACCACATGTTTAATGCTCAAGTCATTTTGCTTAAATTCCCATTTGTTTCTCCTATACCATAACCCCCAAGTTAAATTGAAAAACATCCCTAAGCTATCCATCTCTATTCTGTCAACCACCTGTTTTACTAGTGCAGCAAAATTTTCATGAACCTGGATGCTCAAATTTGAAGAATACTGCTGCCATATCCCATGGATCTGATCACTTTTGAACATTGCATGGTATATATCTTTATCTGCATTCAGACAAAAGTAACAACTCCCTTCAAAGATAACATGTTTCTTCAATAAGTTCACATTTGTAGGCAAAGCTTCCTTACAAGCGTGCCATGCATAAATTTTGATTTTATTCTGAATTGGCATTTTCCATAAGGCTTTCCACACTTTAAGTAGTTCACTACTACTTAAGCTTTCAGCAGTGTCACTGGAATTAAGGTGTCTTATTAGTTGATAGAAACTTTTCACTGTGAACTCTCCATTTCTCTCCCCATCCCGATCCACTAGTTAGCATTAGTTCTTCGATGAATTACCACTTTTAAAATATTAGCCACGACATTTGGATTGAAGAGAGATATGATTTTGTCTATATCCCACCAATTTATAGAAGAATCAATAATACATGCTACTACATCATTCTTGACGTGATCTGAAAATCCATCTTCTTGCTGTAAAGATTCAAATCTTGGAATCCATTTTTTAGTTTACAAATGGACATTTTTACCATCCCCTAGTCTCCATTGGCACCCCTCTATTAACCATTTCTTGGCTTCCCATAACCCCCTCTAAGTCTATGATGGACATCTTAAACCAATCGTTTTACCAATCTCGATAAGTAATCTATGTCAGGTAGAAATTTTAATTTTATTTTTTATTAAGAGGGATAAACACCAAGTTTCTTCAAGAAGTTTCTCGCTTCTGATAGATCGAAGAAAATCTTCTATAATTGACAATACGAGAGCTATATAAATTACAAAATGAATGACATGATTGTTGAGAACTCTTCAAACTAATGGAATCTTAGTCCTTTGAATACTCAATCCATCTTCTCGAACCATTTTAAAATAATTTTTCACTCATCCATTCTCTCCATTCTTGAAGAACTTGGGAATATGTTTCCTGACAAGATATCTAACTCTAATAACATGCTTTTGTACATCATCCCTTCAAAAGAAGAAATCCTTTCTACCATCAAACAAATTCCCTCCTCCAAATCTCTAAACCCCTAATAGCTTCACAGATTACTTTACAAATGTTATTGGGATATTGTAAAGGATGATCTTAATGCTGCCATTAATTTATTTATTTTATTATTATCAATGGCCACCTTTTAGGAGAATTAAATCATATAAACATTGTCCTTATTTCAAAAATAGAATCCTTAGCATTGTCGATCATTATAGACCAATCAACCTCTCAAATGTTTATAACAAAATGATAGCAAAGATCCTCTCCAGCAAACTAAACTGGTTATGCATGAATTCTTATAAGTTATCTCCATACCAAATTGCCTTTTTCCAAGTAAGGTTATCCAAGAAAACACCATACAAGCACATGAAATATTCCACATGTTAAAAAATAAAAAGAAGAGGCAAGGGCTTATGGCTATAAAGATAGACATATAAAAAGCTTTCGAGTTCATGGAGTGAATTTTTTTTTTATATATATATCATTTCTAGTCTTAGATTTCATCATTCTTAGAATAATTGGATAAGGAGTATGTGTCTGTTGTTTCTTACTCAGTGGTTGTCAATGAAAAACTAAGGAGTGTATCTCTGTTGTTTCTTACTCAGTAGTTGTCAAAACACCATAGATTAATTCATCTATCAAAAGGAATTGTGACAAGGAGATCCTTTATCTTTCTTTTTGTTCGTCATAAAAGTGAAGTACTTTAAACACTCATTTGTAAAGAGGAATAACTTGGTAATAGTAAAGGCAATAAAAATGGCCATTCCCTCTCCCACCTCCTTTTTGATGTGATCATATTCTCTTTGGATTGCTTCCCTCCAAAATGCTCAAATAGTCAATGATTATCTTGAATTGTACTCTTTTTGGTCCAAAATATCCACCCTAGTGATAGGTGGTGTCACTAGGGTGGAAAAAAAAATCTATGAAAAATTAGCTAGTTGGAAAACAAAATTTCTATCTCAAGCAAGTAGAACTACACTCCTCAAATCAGTAGCTAGTGTCACACCTTCCTACACAATGTCTACCCAATGGATCCCAAAAACCAGCCCAAGGAAGTTTAACAAGGCTTTTATGAGGTTTTGGTGGAGATTTGATCTAAACAAAATCCATAATTTCACTCCTAAATCTTGGACTTCTATTGTAAACCTAAGTTATCTTGTGGACTTGGACTTATGTTAACTGCTAATTATAACAAAGCAAGCAAGTTAGGTTGGCACATCATAAATATAAAGAATAGGATCTAGAAAACTACCATTTCCACTAAATAACTTAAAAGATCCTATTGGCTCTTTGCTACTACTAAACCATCTAACTAGGTTCAAGAAGAGTTTTTTGAAACAAAAAATCTTCATAACTTCTAGTTGTTGCTTCCAGAATAATAATGGTGTTAATACCAAAGTTTAGTCTAATCCCTGAATTCCTACACCAGCCTCCTCAACTCCTTCTTGATTGTCCCCATGTATATTACAAGATCCTCTCTTGGGAGTCTCAAAATTAACATTGGAGGAACCAATGTGATGGAACGTCTCTCTTTTTCAATAATAAGGGTGCTACCCGCAACCACCATAGGTTGGATGCCCTGTCCGTATGCTAGTCGGTGAATGGCATTCTAGTCTGTCCCTTACCATCCACCACCTATTAGGATGGACATTAAATCTATAGATTCATCTCTAAAATCTACAAATCTATCATCCAACATTAAATTCAACAAATTACAAGGTACAAATAATAACATAACTTGCATAGGGAAGGAAGAGAAAATACGAAAGAGGAGAGGAAAAATGGCGAAGGAAGAGAGAGGAGGAGGAGAAGAAGAAGAAGAAGAAGAAGAAGAAGAAGAAGAAGAATAAGAGGAGAAGAGAGTAGACTGATTTTGGGTCAAACTTTTTTATTTTTATATTTTAGACGAAATTTGAAAGTTGTATAAAAATTATTTTTAATATTATTATTATTTTTAAATTTTTTATTATATTTTATATAAAAATTTTAAAAGTTATAATAATAAAATAAAATAAAACCATTCAAACACTTCGAGGGAGCTATAAGAGCATTGTCATTAGACCTATTATTGGATTCATCAAATGCAAATTTGATAATTTTATCTAAAATAATCCTATATTGGACTCATCATGAAAATCTATAAATTCAAACTTTGAGTCACAGTACTTGACTATCATTCTTCAGATTTGAATGGTTATTATTTACCCATCAAAATATTTTTTTATTACCTTTTAATATGTTTGTTAGACGAATAAATTATAGATGTGTTTGTTGATTTTATAAATTGTAAATTATATTATTATTTTGATGAATCTAATGTAGAGTTATAGAGGTGATGGTGTTATTTTCCTATCAAATTTTAAAGAAAATTTGGATGTAACCTGTTGAGGACGTGTTCCGCAGCTTGGGTTACTCGACGACGTCCAAACAATTCGCGTATGCACAATAAAATGATGAGTGGGTTTGTGACATCCTAAGACCACTCTGATGCTTAAGTCAGTAAAATTATAAAGAGAATTTAGAAGTATGAGAGTAGAGATTAGGGATAGATCCATTAACCTGTGAACTGTGGAATTTTTAGCTATTTATAGGACTTGGTATGCCTTGGGTGCACCGCCTGAGCAGCATGGTGGTCATCCTTCCAATCTGTCAGACCATCATTCCCCTTACTATCTTCGAGTGGATCTTCTTGCCATCTTGATTCTATCCAGCGAGTTGTCATTTTTTCCGTATTATGTCAGCCCCCATTTGCCACAGGGACATGCTTGGGCTCCTGACCCACATTTAATGTGGTGAGGGAGACCTTGTCTAGGATCGACGTGCCAAGGGCTTCAGAAGCCTTTGCGGGGTTTAACATTTAATGCAGCATGACCGTAACAGGTATCTGCATTAAATGTAATGGGACTGTGGCAGGCACTTCACATTAAATGCGAAGTGGACGTGCCTACTTTCCTCTGACTTGATTCTGGTCATTGCTTGATCTTTTGTATTGGTACCTTCTAGCTCGGCCTCTCGAGACTTGCTTCCCGTATTGGGAGTCTCTCGCCCAGTCTCTTAGGCTTTGACAAAGCCTCCCATGAGTTTAGGCCTTCCTTTCCTATCGGACCTATTTTCATAAGATTGGACTAGAAGTCTCATCTTCTACAGGTGGGCCTCCCCTCACATAAGAGCATTTTTATTAGATTGCTCAATATTAAACTTTAATAAATACAAATTTGTACATATATGAAAAAATTTAATTATATTTGATAAAAAAATTAAAAAAAAGTGAATTTACATACATTTTTAGTTTTACTATTTATTTTTGAAATAAAAAGTATTTTAATTTTAATTTTTCACTTTCTTCTCCTTATTTTTAATTAAATATTAAAAAAATTAATATATATAATATATAATTATACTTTTTAAAATTTAACTTTAAACAATTCAATACAAATGCCCTAACCAATATCAAAATTCTAAACCAGTGTGAACGTGGAAGCGGATGCGGTTGGAGGGTTAGAACACGGGCATTCTGGCACCACTGAAACATTGGATGTTACCGCAGAGATCAGTAACCATGACAGTACATAAATTTCTACGCACGTGTGGATCGATACGCATGAACAAATCAAAGTATCAGAGAGTAGTGAAGGCTACTATTGTAAAAGCTAGGAAAACACCCCTTCCTACCCAATCACCATTCATTTTCTTTCCTCTAGGACCACTAATTGCATGTCAGTTGTCCCATAATTCAGATTCGAAAGAAAATAGAGGATCATTATTTTTTTATTTTTATTTTTATTTTGAAGCACCTTATAATGTGATTAATTCTGCTAGTGGCAGCTTGGCCGTATGAAATTCATTCGAAAATGGGACCCAGAATAGGTTATCTTGAAATTGAAAAGTAAGAAAAAAGGAGAAGGAAAGAAGAGAATAGTGGGGCACGAGGTATGCCCTCCAGACATGATTGA
Source organism: Platycarya strobilacea (assembly GCA_036898215.1). Classification (NCBI taxonomy): domain Eukaryota; kingdom Viridiplantae; phylum Streptophyta; class Magnoliopsida; order Fagales; family Juglandaceae; genus Platycarya; species Platycarya strobilacea. The sequence continues at coordinate 39,062,713 of CM072547.1, read as the reverse complement.
TATGGAATATGATGTGCTTCACAAACATTATTGTCATTATCGTTTATATATGATTTGATGGTTTTTATTACCATATTTTGTGGTATCCCTATTTATGCATCTGATGATTAATTGCCATATTAACTCTCTCTCTCTCTCTCTCTCTCTCTCTCTCTCTCTCTCTCTCTCTCTCTCTATATATATATATATATTAGATAAATCTAATTTAATTTTTTAATAAAAATTTGATGATTATTTATAATTAAATAGATAATAAATAATTATATATTTTCATATAGTATAAAAAAATATTAATAAAAATAATAAGATAGTCTCATAAATAAATATAACCTATAATTTTATTAAACTTGTTTGAGATAATTTTAATAAATAGTTAGTTCAAGATATGATATTTTTATGATTCTAAAATGATGATCTAATATTTTGCATCATTTTACACGATCTCAAGAAAGAGAACATTAGAATGCCTATATTTTTGATTTTTTGAGTTTTTTTTAAATCTACATAAATTTGAATCATCTATATTTTTTTATTTATATGACTATTTTTAAGCAATAAAATGAGTTTTTTTGAAAAATAAATTATATAGTTTATAATTTATATAAAAGAATGTTATATTATAATTTATAATTTATATAAATTTATTTGATAATATATATTTCAATTAAATATAAAACATTTATAATATAATAATTATATTCATTGCCTATTATTACCATTTAATATAATTATAGTTAATTATATATACCATATATATAGTTAATTTAATAAATAATGTATTCATTTTAAAATTTTAAAATAATTTTAAAAAAATTAAATTATTAATCATATAATAGGAATAAAATTTTCATAAATAAAATTAAACTCTTTAAGGTATAAATTGTTATGAATGGTTTATTTCTATATATGTTGTTATATTTATATATTCTATACTATTATTATTATTCTATATTTATTTTACATAAAATAAAATATTATAAGTAGGAATTCTAAAATAAAAATTTCTAGCATTGCTTATGGGCTTAATGAATTGTATTTAAAATATTAAATGATGATTAAATAGACGTTAAAAGAGTTTTAAATGAAAAATTTATCATTGTAGAAAATTAAAAAGGTGAAATTAATTTAATGCCAAGAGTATTATTTCAATAAATAGATTTAATAAATTGTGTTTAAGACAGTATTTTTCATTAGATGCAGCATTAATTTTAATGAAAATTGATGAAATGTGTTAACTTTAATGAAAAAATAAGATTTTTAATGAAAACAAGATTTTCTGTTAGATAGCTATTTTATATATATAAAGATATATATTTATATGTAAGTATATTCTTGCATAATTTAAAGGAAAGTAAATTTAATTAACTAATGTAATCATATAATTTAATTATCAATTTTATAACAAATGACATTCTTTTTTAGTCAATTTTTATAAATTGAATTTATTTTAAAAGAATTTACACGGTTACGTTGATTGAATTTATTTTCCTTTTATGCAAGAAAGTCATATTATGAGATTTACAATCTAGATTCAACTAATAAAAGAAAAAAACTGGGTAGTAATGCAATAGTAAAGCAGGTGTAAGAGTCTCATTGCCTTATATATGAATAATGTTTGGGCCTCTGATCCTCATCGATTTCAGAAATTCATATTCTGAGATTATTAATCTCGATTAAAATAATAAAAGGAAAAAAATTGGTTAGTAATGCAATAATAATGCTGGTGTAAGAGTATCATTACCTACACATATGAATAATGCTTGGGCCACCAATCCTCATGGATTTGATTTTTTATTTATTTAATGATTAAAAAAGTATTTTTAAAATAAATTTGTGATTTTTATTTTGTATAATGCTATTATACCCTTTTGTTTTGTTCCATCATTTTGACCGTTCACGTATTTAATTTAAAAAATATATATTTTTTAATTACTAATTAAGGAAGTTATTATTAATATATTAATATTTTTTCTATGTTTTTAAACATGTTAAGAAATATGAATAAGAAAAAAAAATGAATTTTGCCTAAGAACACGCCTAATGGTCGCTGGGCGGCATTCTAGTAACACTATTTTATTTTATTTTATTTTTAAAAGAATATTTTAAATAAATATTTAACCAAAAAAAAAAGAGAGAAAATTTTGTCACAAAGATCTCGGTAGCTGTAGCAGCTTCCGTATACATATAAACAAATATATCTAATATCATAAACAATGTGGGAGAGCATCCCTATTAGAATCATTATTTTTTTTTTAAATTGTACTTTTTACACATATATTAAAAAAATTTAATCATATTTGATCAAAAATAAATTCTGAGAAAAAATAAAAAATTAATTTTTTTTTCTTGAAAAGTAAATAGTAAATTCAAAAATTCCTTTAAATTTAAAAGAAATTTTGAATTTATTATTTATTTTTCAAAATAAAAAGTATGTTTTGACATTTTTCTATAACTTTTTTTTTTTCTTTATGATCAAATATGGTCAAATTTTTTTAATATATATTCAAAAAATATAAATTCAAAAATAATTTTTGATGAATTGAATGAGTATTGCCCCAATGCTGCTTTTGGTGCGTTGGACTCACAAGTGTTGCAGCCCTTTTCTAATGTCAAAAGCAAGAAAACAGTAAAAACAAAAAAGATCGAAGTCTAAGAAAGTAAAAGATCGAAGTGATTTTAATATATTGAAAATAAATAGTATTCATAATCACTCCCAACAGTATGTACTGACGTGTTACATTTAAATAATTACAAGTTTACATAATAAATAAATAAAACCTCTTAAAATATAATACGTCATGGACAGTCACTATATTACATAGAATAAAGTTATACAACCTCTCACTGTTTATATGACAACCTCCACGCACCAATCTACGTGGCTTTTCATCGTTTCTCCTATTTAATTTTCGGGAAATTCTACATAATTTCTAATCTCTTCTACATATCATTTTTTTCATTTTTTTCAAATTTTTTTTGAATTTATTATTTTTAAATTAATTAATATTTTTTATTCCTTATTCATATATCACATATTTAATAAAAATTAAAAATTAAAAAATTAAAAAAATGTGATGTGTAAAAGAGGTTGAAAGTTGTAAATTTTCCTTAATTTCCGCCTATTTTTCCTGATCGACTACCCATTCTCTCTGTTTGATAGATATGCATGTAGTTTGAGACTTCTTTCAGACTTGCTCTTCGGATAAAATAAATAATTAACCATTGATCAATGTAATGTGTTGAATTCATATCTGCAAAGCTCCCGCCAAATAATCAAGGTTCCTCCAGACAAATGTGTCACACATGTGTAAAAGAATATTATTATATTTTGCTCATTCTGTTATAATTTGAGTTGTAAATTTATTTATTTGTTTGTTATTCTACCATTTATGTATTCATTTTCTGTAACTATAAATAGCTGTAAAGAGCCATTGTACAAAACAGATCAATATAACATTTAATATTCTGGTTTTTCATCCTTGAGCTTACTCTTCTGCCATTCTCTGTTTCTGCTACATCCAACATGGTATCAGAGCAATGGCCACCAATACAGAATCATCCATGACAGCCAATCCTGCAACCAACCCCCACCATCTCGCTAGCCCATTTTTCATTCAACCTAGAGATGGAGCATCAACGCAATTGGTTCCCGATCTACTCACTACTGAAAATTATGTCATCTGGTCACGCACAATACATCGGCCTCTCAACATCAAAAACAAACTTGGATTTATTGATGGCACCATCACCAAACCAGCTACTAATGACCCTCTGTTTGCTGCTTGGGAGCGTTGCAATGACATGATAACAGCTTGGATCCAAGATTCTGTCAGTTTAGAACATAGATCGAGCATCGCACATGCCGAAAGTGTCACCAACGTTTGGAATGATCTTAGAGAAAGATTTTCCATCCAAAATGCCCCACGCATATGTCAACTTACCAAATCCATTTCATCTTTAACCTAAGACCACACTTTCATTAGCCAATACTACAACTACCTCAAGAGCTTCTAGTATGAGCTCGATATTTACGAACCACTGCCCACCTGCACCTGTGGTGCGGAAAACCTTAACCGAATGCTTACATCGTGGCAAGGTAATGCAGTTCCTTATGGGCCTGGACGTTTCCTACGATTCTGTCCGTGCACAAATCCTCCTCCATGAACCATTTTCTCCTTTCAATCGGGTCATTTCGATGGTCCAACAGGAGGAAAGACGTTGCCAAATACACTCTGTACCTGCACCTGTTGTGATGGCCACCAGGGGACCAAATGCTCACCCTCCAACCAATCGCAAAGACCGTCTGTTTTGCTCCCAGTGCAACCTACCCAAACACTCCTTGGAGTGGTGCTTTAAAGCAAACCCAAACTTGCCTGTGTGTTCACACTGCCGAATACCAGGCCACACAAAGGAAAATTGTTACAAACTCATTGGGTTCCCTCTTGGTCACAAACAAAATGCCAAGTATAGATCATTTGCTAATCAATCTTCTCTTGTGTAAGATGAAGTTAACTATGGTCCACCTATTACTCATGAGCAGTACAGCCAACTCCTTGTGTTATTGAATTCCCCTCATAATGACAACACCAGCACAACTGCCAATAATGTGCTCGCCACTCTCCCACCCATGTCCGGTACTCCTTTTTCACACATTTTACGCACACACCTCACATCTTTGCAATCTGATCATATATGGATTATTGATACGGGAGTTACAGATCACATGATTTGTAGCCCCCAGATCTTCACACACAATGTCAAATCTATCTCTCATTCAATCACACTGCCAAATGGTTCCACCATAGTGGCTACCCACATATGCGATGTTCATTTCTCTGCACACTTAATCTTTCGAAATGTATTATGTGTACCCGATTTCTCTTTCAATCTCATATCTGCAAAGTCTTTAGCAAACTAATCTAATTGCTGCCTTATTTTATTCTCAACCACTTGTTTCATCCAGAACCTTTCATCTTCAAAGACGATTAGAGTAGGGAAGGTGCATAATGGCTTGTATCGGCTTCAGCACCCTAAACTAGCAACAGATGCCTTACATTCTGCTTTCCACACTTTAGTTCCTTCAATTTCCGTGAATAATATTTCTATCAACAAGTTTGATCAATTTACTTTATGGCATTACAGACTCGGACACAACTCCATGACTCAATTTAATTTGAATGATATTGACAAATCAAATTCTAAGGCTTCTGCCAACCCACATATTTTATGTGATATATGCCCCCTCACCAAATAGCACAAACTACCGTTTCCCAAATCTGAATCAAAAGTTCATAATGCGTTTGATGTTGTTACTATTGACATTTGGGATCCCAACTCTATTCAAGGATATGATGGATCAAAGTATTTTCTTACCATAGTCAACCAATTCACAAGATGTACTTGGTTGTATTTTCTCAAAACAAAATCTGAGGCTAGAACATCACTCCAAAATTTCTTTTCACTTGTTAAAAACCAATTCAATGCTTCCATAAAAAATGTCGGATCAAACAATGGACCCGAATTTGACATCCCAGCATTTTATAATTCGAAAGGGATTGTGCATCAATTAACTTGTGTGGCGACACCACAACAAAATGCACTAACCGAGCACAAACACCAACATGTCCTCAACGTTGCAAGAGCACTCAAATTTCAATCTGGCCTATCAAACAAATATTGGCCTAACTTTGTCACCACAACAATCTACCTAATAAACAAAACACCTATAGCCACCCTCAACCACAAACACCTTTTGAACTTCTTTACCATGCCAAACCTTCATACTCACAATTCAAAGTCTTTGGTTGCTTATACTTCGCCTCTACATTGTGCCATGGCAAATCAAAATTTGAACCCAGGGCCCGTATGTGTCTTTTTCTTGGCTATCCATATGCTGTCAAAGGATACAAGTTGCTAGACCTCACCACCAAACAAGATTTTCTCTCACGCGATGTTATTTTCCATGAAGAAATTTTCCCTTTGAAGCAACCAAATAACACTATCGTAAACCATGATGCATCACATCCCAACCCCACCTCACCTCCCATTTACCTTGACAACACACATCCTGACACCACCTTCATTAATCTTGATACCACCCTCAACGCAGATGATTCCATGCAACCTCATGCAACTTCCCCACTACCACCTACTGACTTATCGCCTTCACCACCCACTATCAATTCACCCTCATCCCAACCATCTCCAGCACCTTCAATTGACCCTCCCATTTTATGCAGATCCACTGGAGCAAAAAAAACTCCTGCCTACCTCCATGATTTCCACTGCTAACAAGCTACTGCGCCAAACTTCATCCAATTAGCTTTTGAGATATGTGATCCTGGAACTCCCTCCATCACAAGTATAAATATTCCCTTCCCCTTATCTTCGGTTTTATCTTATAATGCACTTTCTCCTAAATTTCTTGTATTCAGCACTTCCATTTCACTTCATACTGAACCAACCTGCTATACACAAGCCATTAAATCTCCCATTTGGCATGAGGCCATGGAGCAAGTGCTTGCTACTTTGGAGCTTAATGAGACTTGGACCATAGTTGATTTACCTCTCGGCAAGAAGCCGATTGCCTGCAAATGGATCTATAAATACAAGTTCAAAGCTAATGGAATAGTAGAATATGCCAAAGCGTGATTGGTGGCTAAAGGTTTTACCCATCGCGAAGGTATTGATTTTTATGATACCTATTCACCTGTGGCTAAATTTTCTTCCATTCGCTGTCTTTTAGCAATTGCCGCAATCAAAGCTGGGATCTCCAGCAACTTGATGTTAACAATGCGTATTTATACGGCGACTTGGATGAATAAATCTACATGAAACCTCCTTTAGGTCACTGTGTGGCTAAAACCAATCAAGCGTGTTTGTTATAGAAGAGTTTATACGGCTTGTGACAAGCTTCCCGCCAATGGAACACCAAACTCACTTCCTCATTATCTCAGTTCGGGTTCACTCAATCCAAAGCAAAGCAGATTATAGTCTCTTCACAAAGAGTACACCGACCTCTTTCACTGCTTTACTTGTATACATCGATGACATCATCCTCATGAGTTCTGATACTCAGTCCAGCAATTTTGTGAAGGAGTTCTTAGCCACAAAGTTCAGAATAAAAAATTTGGGCCTTCTCAAATATTTCCTTGGTATGGAGATCGGATGTACTCAAGCTGGTATTTAAATCTCTCAAAGGAAATACGCACTTGACATTATTTCTAACATGGGCCTACTCGCATGCAAACCTTCACCCTCTCTAATGGAACCAAACTTGAAATTTTAGAAAGATTAAGGAGATATTTTCCATGACCCAGCACTATATAGAAAACTCGTCGGCAAGCTCCTTTATCTGACCAACACGCGGCCTGACTTAAGCTATTTTGTTAATTCACTTAGTCAGTTCATGTGTGAACCACATATCCCTCACTATGAAGCCGTCATCCGCATTCTCAAATATGTCAAAGCCACGCCTGGACAAGGACTTTTCTTTTTTGCTACTTCTGTTTTGCACCTTGAGGCATACTCTGATGCCAATTGGGCTAATTTCCCAGACACAAGCCGATCGACAACTGGCTTTTGCATCCTTATTGGAACCTCACTTATATCTTGGAAATCCAAGAAACAAAATACCATTTCAAGATCATCTGTGGAGTCGAAATACAGAGCCATGGCTGTTGCCATCTGTGAATTAACTTGGATTCGATCCTTACTTGATGACCTGCGCATTACTATCACCAAACCTGCCACTTTGTATTGTGATAACATTGCAGCTTTATACAGTGCCGCCAACCCCATGTTCCACGAGCGAACCAAGCACATCGAGATCAATTGTCATCTCATTAGAGATAAAATTCTAATTGGGCAAGTGCAAACTGTGCATGTATACTTCTCCAATCAATTGGCTAACCTTCTCACAAAACCTTTTCACACTCCTACCTTTCTCAAGCTGCTGTTCAAGATGGGAGTAATCAATATTTACTCTCCATCTTGCGGGGGGATGTTGAATTTATATCTGCAAAGCTCTCGCCAAATAATCAAGGTTTCTCCAAACAAACGTGCCACACGTGTAAAAAAATATTATTCTATTTTGCTCATTCTGTTATAATCTGAGCTGTAAATTCATTTATTTGTTTGTTATTCTACCATTTATGTATTCATTTTCTGTAACTATAAATAGCTATAAAGAGCCATTGTACAAAACAGATCAATATAATATTCAGTATTTTGGTTTTTCATCATGAGCTTGTGCCTCTGCCATTCTCTGTTTTTGCTACATCCAACATAATGCATGTGGATAAGAAGTACAGAAAACAAGCCATCTTGTCAGCACCGGTTATCCTCCTAAATTGAGACTTTCGATTGTACTGATTTCGATTCAAATTGGTCCAATTTTTCGATTTTAATAAAGTGTCAATTTGTCCCAATATTTATTTAAAACCAAATCAAATTGAACTGCTATGCGCCTAATTTAAATACTAAGTTGTAAATTTTATATTATAAATTGTAATAGAACATTATTTTATATATAATTATAAATTATATTAATATATATTAGATATAAACTTTTTTATATATAATATAAGCAATACTATATTTAATATTAAAAATTATATATAAATATGTGAACCGGTCTGGTTTGGCTCTAAAAAACGTAAAACCGATACCAGCTCGAAAGAGAAATGCTAGAGTGAAGTCACACTCAAGAGCACACACTCACATAAACAGTACTATATACTCTTGAGTATAGATTCTTTTTATCATTTCACTTGCTCGAAATTTGATCAATTTGTAACATAAAAGAACCGGTCCTCATCAACCAGATCGGTCCAAAATGGGACCGCATCAATCGGTCCCATCTGGGTTTCCGATTAATTATTATAGCTACTAAGAATGTATCCCTCCACGTGCTAAAGTAATCGAGTTGTTCAGCTTGTGCCGTGTCATTGTGTTTATACCCTTGTCTTGAAATTCAATAAAACATCTTCACTCAGATTATTTTATTCACAAAATTTTGAAATACTTGAAGTCTTTAAATATGCCCTACACCTATTAAAAAAATATACGAACAAAACAAGTATTTCCTACAAGTTATGATTGATTACTTGTTCAATAGAACAGGGGTAAAAGAGAGTTTTTATCTTGTGGCAGTTTTTATTTTACGCCCTACACCTTCGCATTAATATTTGACCTCTTGTCTTCCACACCACTTAATTCTTTGTCCGTTTGGAGAGTGAAAAGTAAGGAGAATTGTTTAGAATAATTATAAATAATAATAAAAAGGGTGGTGTTACTCATCTGATGAAATGGATTTTGATTGAGTACTGTTTTACTTTTATTTTTGTTTTGTAAATTTTTATATAATTTTTAAGTATTTTTAAATAATGTTATAATTTTTTTATATTTTAAAAAATATGTTAAGATATTAAAAAAAATTATGTAAAAAAAGTAATGAAAAAGTAATAATAAAATATTAAAAAAAATAATAATAATAATAATAATAATAAATAAGTAATAAATCATAATAAAATAATAAATAATAATAAGATACTTAGAAAGAATCCAGAATACTTTGTTTATTGTTTATCAAACTTACTGTAGCTGTTAAAATTTTAACTGTTCCTCTTAACTTCCGGACCTCTCTAACTTTTCTACTTTAAACTCTTTCTATTCTCGCAAATTAATTTTGATGTTCATTAGAACATAAAATCTTCATTCATTTAAGATTATAAGAAAAGTATTGCACTTTAGATACTTTATATCAAAAGCAATTTAGATAATTGATGCATGATAATTATTCCCCCAACTTACACGTACGGATTGGCAAGTAGTTTTTACAATGATTCTCCACCACTTGTCCCTATAGGCTATACACATGAGTTCCAATGAAACCATGGAAAATTCTGCTTCAAATACAAAAAAGGAAAAAAAAAATCAAAAGACTACTAATCAAACCAAATCCTAGGAGTAGGACCCCTAAACTAAAACCTAGGTCTGCTTTAAGCATCTGACTTTCTTCCTCCTTTCGGCTCTCCGCATTGAATAACTATTGAGAGATTTTTTCCATTCTTTCCATTTATCACAAGTAATTATTAGGTAACTATGCAAGTATATAAAGCCCATCTACGAATTTATAAAAAAAAAAAATTCTATATGTTTAAGACAATGTTATAACTCTTCAAATTATGTTTTATTATTCTAGTGCCAGTGACCAGTCAATATGTTAAAAGCCAAAGACAAATGAAGTTAGCATTAAGATATTAGGAGCAGACAGCAGCACAACGAAGAAACAGTAAAAGTTTTTGCAACTATCATATCAATGAACCGTGTCTTGAAACTTGCAGGACGAGGCAAAACTCTAAGGCCTCCTTAGACAAGGACAATTCAATAATATCTTAAACATCATGTACTGGATTAACAAATGAAAATGTAAAGGTAGGAATGTCAAATATAATATTAAATAAAAGAAGACACCATGACAAATCTAACTGTAAAGGTCATCATCGTCTGCGGCAGCAGCAGCAGTTGCGAAAGGGTCAGATGCAGCAGCCCCAGTAGAAGGGTTGTCCGCAAACCTAAACTCAGTTCCAAACCCTCTTGATTGCTGCAATGTTTGAGCAAATGCCTGGTATTTGCGAATGTCAGTATCACTCACACTCCTCCGAGCATACTTCATTGATTCCTCAAAATGGGCTGCCTTGATCTCCGCCACTTCATCCTCAATATCCTCCTCCATTGCCTCAGGATTCTCTCTTCCCCTCCTTTCCCTCTCAATATCCTGCACAATGCACCAAATATAGCTTAACTCCAAGAATTGAAGATTTGATGGAAACCCAATTATAAACTAAGTTAGATATATAAGCTATGAATTCATTTAGGTATTGAAGCGAATCATACTTTCTCAATGTTCTCTCTTATGGCATATTTGACTGCACGCTGGCATATCTCTGTAATGTCAGCACCGCTAAAGCCTTGAGTATACTTGGCAAGAGCTCTGAGATCAACCTCCTTGGAAACTGGAGATTTCCTCAAGCAAGACTTAAATATTTGGTAGCGGGTCTCCTCGTCGGGGAGAGGAATGTAGATCAACTGATCAAGACGACCAGGTCGCAGGAGTGCAGGATCTATAATATCAGGTCTGTTGGTGGCCCCGATGATGAATACAGTTTTCTTTGCAGACATGCCATCCATTTCTGTCAAGAGTTGGTTCAAAACCCTATCAGCAGCACCCCCAGCATCTCCTACACTGCTACCTCTCTGCATGACATGGCAAACAATATTTATAATGGGCAACAAATGAAGGGGCACAATGCAACATGTTCTCAGTAAACAATGGCCATGTTGAATAATCAAAGTAAATACCCAAAAAAGTCACCATGATCTGCCATAATGAAATGATCATACCTGAGTTGCAATTGAGTCAAGTTCATCAAAGAATAGAACACAAGGAGCAGATTGGCGGGCCTTGTCGAATATTTCACGTACATTGGCTTCACTCTCTCCAAACCACATCGTAAGCAACTCAGGACCCTTGACACTGATAAAGTTGGCCTGGCATTCATTGGCAATAGCTTTGGCCAGTAGTGTTTTCCCACATCCAGGAGGGCCATAGAAAAGCACTCCCTTAGATGGTGACATTCCAAACTTCTCAAATTTCTCAGGATGCTCCACTGGGTATTGAACAGTCTGCAGGATAATTTAATATAGGAAACCTAAGTTGCAAGTCCCAGAAGGATGAAAGACGGAATGTAAACACATCACCAACACAGAAACAGCACTTACCTCTTGAAGTTCCCTCTTAACATTCTCGAGACCTCCAATATCCTCCCAACTGACATTGGGCACTTCAACAACCTAGCAGAACAAAAAACTCGATATAAGGAATCCCAGTCAAGAAAGTTACCTAATCAACAACAGACTTTCAATCACGAGATATTGCTAACGACTTACAGTTTCACGGAGAGCAGATGGGTTGCTTGTACCAAGAGCTGTTTGGAAGTGCTCATTTGTAACGGCCATTGAATTAAGTATCTCCGCATCGATTGTCTCATCTTCCAAGTCAATCACATCCATCTTTTCTCTGATGCATTGAAGTGCGGCCTCAGTACATAGAGCTGCCAGATCAGCGCCAACATAACCATGGGTATCCTTAGCAATTCTTTCTAAATCAACCTATTCCATCAAAAACCAGAATATCCAATTAGATTCAAAAAATGTTGTTACAATAAATAAAAGTGCGAAGATTTTCAGAAAGAATAAAAAAAGTGTATTTGACATTACATCTTCAGCAAGCTTCATGTTCTTCGTATGGATACGGAGAACCTCAAGACGTCCAACTTCATCTGGGACACCAATATCTATTTCCCTGTCAAATCTTCCAAACCTTCTCAAAGCAGGGTCAATGCTATTAGGGCGATTTGTAGCCCCAATGACAATAACATGTGCACGAGATTTCAACCCATCCATAAGTGTCAAGAGCTGAGAAACAATTCTCCTCTCAACTTCTCCATGAGTCTTCTCTCTCTTGGGAGCAATAGAGTCAATCTCATCAATGAAAATGATGGATGGTGCATTCTTCTCTGCTTCCTCAAATGCTTTCCTGAGGTTGCTCTCACTTTCCCCAGCCAATTTTGACATGATCTCTGGTCCATTGATGCAGAAAAAGAAGGCACCAGTTTCATTGGCAACAGCCCGGGCAATTAGAGTCTTCCCAGACCCAGGGGGTCCATACAACAGAATTCCTTTTGGTGGCTTGACACCTATCGATTTAAATAGTTGTGGATGCCTGAGGGGCAGCTCCACTAATTCACGAATCTGTGCCATCTGTTTCCTAACACCACCAACATCATCATAACCAACTTCATCCAATCTATTCTCATCCTCCCTTCTCACAGGTTCTCCCTCACAGAAGATCTCTGTGTCTGGAGCAACCACACAGTACTCTGGCGGGTCAGTCTCAATAACCTTGAACTCTACACTTCTCATTCCCCCTCTCACAAGGAATAAATCACCCTTCCTCACTGGGCGGTATGCCTCCAGAAAATAAGCTGTAAATGATAAATACATTTACAAATTAGATTTAGAAAGTATTCACGCCACAATAACATTCACCCACTAGTCAATGAAAGAAAAATTGTTTTAGCATAAAATAAAAACTTCATTTCACACAATTGATTTGGTAATAAACTCATGCTATGATAGAGAATCAGCAGAGGTTCACTACAATCAAAAGTCTAAGGTAATAAATTTCCCTTTTTAGACAAGTGGACAAAATGAAATCAGTTATATACAAGAACATAAAGAAATTGCTCCAAAATCATGAGGAAACTGAACTCAGGTCACAAATCGATTGAAGAAGCACCCTTTATACTAGACATACTACTTTATAATCACCTTCAATTGTAAGTATTCTACTTAGAATACTTCATAAAGCACGATAATCAGCATGTGTGTACTTGCAAAACTACAACCATTGTTAACCAACATAAATAATTCATAATAACAAAATACTCTTGGACAAGAACGAACCATGCAAAAAAATACATTCATTTTTTTTTTAAAGCAGGGAGACTTTTGTCGGTAAAACAGAAATATTAAACCTATTCAGGTTGAATTTGTGAAAGAGATCAATCAGCTAGGCCCTGCTTCAAACTGATTAATAATAGTCAAATACAATAAGCATTTCCGGGATAGCAACCATAATCACTGCTTCTAGCACGATCTTTATCAATTTATGTTTTAAGTTTTTTTTTTATAGGTAATAAGAAACTTTATTCCATGTAAATAAGCATGGCCAAGTACACAGGAAGTATACAAGAACGAGTACCTAAATACATGCTAAAATCTATGTTAAAGTTAAGTAACAAATTCCTGAAAAAAAAAGTCTTCAGATTACATCAGCATCTAATTTGACATACTTTTACTTATGGTAAGTCACTATATCCTTAAAATTCATTAACTATGAACTAAATGTTTTGGTTATATCAAAATTCAGTTCAATGAACAAAATTAGGTTGGTGACCAATGACTGCATGTTACCATTAGCTTCTTCAATTGAGCTTCAATGCAATTATTATGTATTTAGGTAATCAAGCTTCTGCTTCTACAACAGAACCTCTTTTTCAGTAATACAATTCATATATAAGACACAAAAAATATGCTTATACATAGTTGTTAGATTAAGAAGAAAGTTGTAGATAGACACTCACGTTTCAAATATGCATCAAATAGATTGCCAGTGACCCCTTCAATGGTATCATCAACAGGAAGTATGTGCACGCGCTTTCCATATTTGACATCTGCACACTGGTGGACAGAAACAACATCTCCAAGCCTAACCCTCAGGTTGCTTCTCACAACCTTGTTCATTCTTATCTTTGGTTCATCGCATGTATCATCGGCAAGAGCAATGCAGATAGTATCTTTCCTTTTCTTCCCCTAAACATCAAACACAATAAAGATTTATAAGTAAATTATAACAAATATCTCCCTTAATAATCTCAAGCGCCTAGATCAGCATTGGTACTGCACAGCCATCCACCCACAAGCGACAATCCATAAAAACACAACAAAGTTCTCAGTAAGATAACCAGAAAGTAAAAGCAAAAAAAAAATGCTGTGTTTGAGAAAGCACTCAATTTTTTCTAGATAAAATTGAATAAAGAAAGCCCTCAAAATTATCAAGTCCACATTTCAAATAATATTGTTATAGACCACAACCTGTGAGAAAACATGGACGTGCAACGTTCATATGTATATTTATATTTATGACAATACACCAAACAAATATAACCAAGAGGCATGTCAAAGTAATCATGAATTCAGTTCTAGAGACTTGATTTTCCTTTTACTTTATTCAAGTGAATGGGTTCATATCTACTATCCGACCATTAGGTCAACTGATAGGCAGGCTTGGGGAATAGTCGAAGCCATACCCAAACAAAAAAGGGTGTTATCCAAACGCATGTCAAGCAATTCTCGTAAATCCTGACCCATTGAACCCTTTAGATTTTCCGGCAATAAAAAACGGATTTAATTGATTGGGGACCTAACATAATGGCATAAATAGTCCCCTAAACAGCGCATTCCCTTCCTGCGGATCTTTATCTCTATTAACGTTATCATCAGCTCAGTCAATTGCATAAGACACCAAATTTAGTCAACACAATCTCAGGCTCTCAGCGTATAAACAGCCAGCAGCATTAATAAAAAACAGACCCAACAACTGCTTCAAGAACCAAACTTGACGCACCAAAAATTAACGAGTTCAAAGATCCTAAATACTCAAACAGAATATCCATAAGCCCAAATAAAAAACAAAACTAAATCCCCAGCCAAAACCTTCAATTTCTATAAACCCAATACAGTCCCAATAGAAATAAACCCTAGAACATTAACAACAAAACTCACAAACAAAAACCCTTCCGAGTAAAATCCCGAACAAAAAATGAATAGCTCACCTTGATCAGGATCGTGTCGCCCCGGAACAGCTGGAGCTTTTCCATGGTATCTGGGTGGAGCGCGACGACAGAGTTGTCATCGTTGATTGCCTCGTCCACAACTAGCCGATTCGGGGCCTTCTTGCGCTCCAGGATCGCCGTGCTGAAGTCCCGCTTTGTTCCCTTACTGCAAATCAAAAAGCATTCCCAATTTTTTTTTTACAAACATAATAATAGTAAATCTGATTATACCGACAATAATTAAAACTCGAATCCATATGGATCGGAGTAATAAGAAGAACAGATCTGAAAATCAGGATCTGACTTACGAGTCAGACGATTCCGCTTGATTGGCCATGTTCGAACAGGGGCAGAAGACGAAGATAACGATGAACTTGTTGCAGCGAAGAGAAACACGAAGGGTAAAGCAAGTAATGGCAAAACGGGATGGGGCGGGGGATATTTATAGATAGAGAGAGAGAGAGTATAACTCTTTTCTTGTCCGGGAAGAAAAGGTTCTACTTTTAAAACAAAAAACAAATAACAATATGACTAGGATTCCTTTTTCCTTTTTCTTTTAATAAATATTTAAAAATAATAAGAATAATCGATTTTAAAAATAATTTATTTAGTCGGTTTGCTATTGATTTTTTTTCTTTAAAAAAAATAGAGAATGATATCAATATTGCATACAAACTATAATTCTGAAATGGAAATAAATTGATTTTTATTAATGATAGCATGGGGGAGAGGTTCAATTTTGGAATTACCCACCGCCTGGTTTTTTTAACTATTAATTATTATTTATAAGTCGCTCTTTAATTCTTGTGATAATTCAAATCTTGCTAAAAAAAAAAAAAAGATAATTTAAATTCAAGAATATGAACGATAGGGTGATGGCAGAGTTTAGAACATTGTTCATTTGTTTTAATTGAATATATATTTAAAAACTAAGCTATATGATTTATTTTTTGAGTTTATCTCAAGTTAAATTATTTTATTTTATCTAATTATTATAATTTTTTTAAATTTTATTATAAAATAAAATAAAAATTTTATTTTTTAATATTTTAAAAAATTATATTAATAAATAAATTATATTAAAATTTTAATTTTTATCCCAACTTAACTGAATTAAAAAAACAAATCAGGCATTTTAATAATCTAGAATGCTCGTATTAGATTGCTCGGCGGCCAAACTAGTTTGAATTCAACCAATTCACCTACATCCAGGACTCTAGAATGTTCGTTATTAGAGCTTGTTTGGCTTATACAATTTTTAGTTTAATTTTTTTTAAATAGTTTAATTAAAAAAATATTATAATAATTAAACTTATAAATTGTATTTTCAAATTATGTTTCAAATTAAACTTTATATAATACTAAGAGTTTCAAATTATGTCAACAAGTCGTGTTCATTTTATATCAAGACATATATATTATGCTATATAAATCAATTCTAATCAGATTCGTTAAATTTATCATGTTAAAACCATAAATTTTAACATGACCTATTAATATAATATGTTATATCGTGTTAATTCATTTAGACATATTAGTAAACATTATAAAATGGGTTAAGACGATATAATATGACCCGTTTAACTTATTTATGTAAATTGATTGAATATGTCTAAAATTAATCTTTTTGACTTGATTAAATTTAGTATAATTTTATATAAATGTTAAAATCACAATATCTATAAAAATTATAATACTAACTACAAGTCCAAAATTACAATCCAAATAATAAAAATATCAAAATTAAAATTCTAGTAATTTTACTTTTAAATATAAGGTTATAATTGTAATTTTACTTTCTTAACTTGTCATAATGGATCAAAACAGATTGATTCACTATCAATCGATTAAATAATCGTGTCTTAACAAGTCAATCCGTTTTAACCCGAACCCTAATTCATTATTATCGTGTCGTGTTCGTATTTATGTTAAACTTAACGAATTGTATAACATATTGTCACACATATGTGATACGTCGAATTATAAAATTATTTTTATTACATATAAATTTTATAAAATTATATCAGTTTATAAATTTATTTTTTATAATTTTTTTGTTTATTGTAATTTTTTTAATTTTTTTAATTATTATAAAGTAAAATAAATTTAGAATTGATATAAAATAATTACTTTTAATCGTAGATATTTAACAAAAATGTGTGCGAGTGTTCTAATAGCTTGGCTTAAAAATATAAATAATGCTATTCATCATCTCTCTTTTATTATTCTTTCATTATCTCATAATGTAAGACTAGATGATTAGAGATTATTATTTTTTATTTGTAAATATATCATTTAATGTCACATCATAAAATAATGAAGCGATAATGAAAAAATAGATGATAAACATAATTTCTCCAAAAATATATCCTTGATAATTTTTTGCTAAAATTGACTGCCATCGTAATTTGGCTTAAAAATCTATTTAGATTTCTAAATGAGGTAACATAAGTTAAGATAAAAGTTATAAGTTGAATAAACAAATTATGAATATTCTTAGAAAAGACCTAAAAATAACATTCATTCAACTTTGGAACTTAAAAGATGCATTGGTCAAGCTAAAATGTATGACTAAAAACTCAGTGACCTTCCTTTGAAGGGCAGTGGCCAATTCCACTCTTTCCTATGCTATGGCCACATCCATTATTCCTAAAAAGACTTCTAAAGCAATGGATGCTTTGTTTAGAAGATTCTGGTGGGGGTTTGAAGATTGAAAGAGGAAAAGATTTACTCTTAAATCTTAGAAATTCATTTATCTCCCGAAATCTATAGGCGATTTAGGACTCAAATCTATGACCATCTTCAATGAGGCTTTGGTCTCTAAATTTGCCTGAAACCTGTTCTATGATGCTCCAAATCTGTGGATCAAAGTCCTCTTTAAAGCAAAGAAGTTTTCTGAAAGCAGAGATTTATCACCAAATCAACAATGGTGCTCTTACTAAAGTTTGGTTTGATTCTTGGATTCCGACTATTCTCTTTTTCATCCATAATCCCAACCCAAATTTTCCCATTTTTGATCATGACATTAAAGTCACCGGATTTATTCTGGAAGAACCGAGGTGATGGAACATCTTGCTTTTGAATACTCTTTTCTCGGAAGATATTGCAAAAGAGATTTAAAAAGTCTCCCTCGCAAACCATAACTTTCATCTTATCCCATACAAGATCAAATTGATTCATTACTCTTCTAAAAAAAATTCTGTCAAGTTGGCTTATGCAACCAAAACTAATCAGCTTAATACCATTTCTTTACATCCCATAAATTGAAAGAAGTTTTGGAAAATTAAAATCCAAGATCGCCTCAAACTTCTTTGAAAAACCTGCCTCAATATTCTTCCAACTCGGACTCCTTTGGGGAATGTTATCCAACTTGAGGAAGACCAAAAAAATTGCCCATGTCTATCCAAACCAGAAACAATTTCTCATCTATTTCTCAATTGCACCAACTCAAGGATTTTGTGGAGGCTCTCAAAATGGCCAATAGATTTCACTTTTTTGTGAATCAACCCTTCAGCAGTTGGATCAATAACAATATCAACCCATCTGTTATTCTTAAAATTGTGGAAGAAGATCACCATCCTTTTCAATTGTTCACTTCCCTGATCATAGATAATCTCTGGTTCCTTAGAAATAAATGATTTATCAAAAACCCACCCGAACCCCTTCAATTTGTCGAGTCAATCCTTCAGAATTTTCAATACCACCTTAGTGTTTGAGAAATAAAGTTAAATAAAAATTTCTTCACTGAAAAGCAACTTCCCCCAGGTATCACTTAATCAGATTTGATGTGGCCATCAGAAATCAAGGACTCTAGGTATTGCTATTTCAACCAGTGATAACAGATTCCTCACAATACAACCATAGAAAATCCCTACTTTTATTCTTTAATGAAATAATATTGAAAAAAAAAAAAGACATATAGATAACAATCAGACAATTTTGAAGAGTGAGATTAGATTAAAAAAAAAAAAAAATTATGAATAGTAGTCTGATAATTTATAAATAGTAATAAGATAATTTGAGTTAAATTTTATTTTAATTTTATGAAAAAAGAGAGAAAATTTTAAATAAAAGATATTATAAAATTAAAATATTGTAAGAATATAATTTTATAATATAATTTTTATTTAAAATATTTGAAAAAATTAGATTTTATTCTTTATTTGAAAGTTTAAAAAAATTGTAATTTAGTTTAAAAACATTGTAACGTTTGAAATTTTTGTGTTTAAATTATATTTAAAAATAAAATAAAATAAGATTAAATGAAATAAAAATTTTACATTTCATCTTAGTCTCCAAACATGCCCGAACTTAATGCTCGGGCGCCATCTATCCGTTTCCCTTCATCTACGATTCGCAATCCTTCTTAGCCAAAAATATGAGATTGAAGTTAGAAAACATTAAAGAATAAAAAAATAAAATAAAATATGAAACCAAACATGGTTTGGTATTTGTAGCATCCTATTACCGTATCCCATCACTATTGGCACAATATATTAAAGAAAAATACTATTTGTTCTTATTTGGATCTCTATTAGGGATTTCGATTTTTATTTTATTTTTTCATATAATTTTTAACTAAGTGTTATTAATAATTTTGTGATTTTTTATATTTTTAAAAAATATTTTAAAATATTAAGAAATTCATGTAAAAAAATATCATAAAAATAAAGTTAATAAACTGATACGATTAGCTAAATTTGATATTTAGATATTTTCACACTTTAATATCATAGATTTGATATTTAGATGGTCTTTTGTAATCTAATGCATTTTCCTTTATTGGTGGTGGAAATTTTTTTATGACATTATATTTCTATTTCTATATACATTTTTCCTACCTTTCTCTCCCCTTTCCCAAAAATGAAATACTCTATACAAATACATATTTACCTTCCTAGAATCTTGAATTTCTTTCACTTCTACACAAAAAGTTGCAAAGTGGAAGACAATACAAGTTAAAGAACTGAACCAAAAATATTATTTCGAGGAGTCAAGGTTAGTTTAAGAATTAAGTTCCCTTCCCCTGCTTTTCTTACTTATATTCACTTGGTAAATATTCCTTTTTAGTGCTTTTCATAAGCATATTATTTCCTTCGAATTTGGAAAAAAAATAAATTATACTCATTTACTATAATTTAAATAACTTAATCTTTTAACAGTGAGTTCTACTTTCTTTTTTAAAAATAATTATACGATGTTTATGTACTTTATAATTATAAATATTATTACTCTATATTTGAAGATATGCCAAATAAAGAAAAATCATAACTTGTATCACACTTGGTGTGTTAAACTTGTATTACAACAAACGTGGTTTTTCTTTTCTTTTCTGGGAGCGACAGTGATTAGAAAAAGTGAATGTTCAGTCTAAAAAAGTTTTTGTCAAAGAATTTCTATCGTGGGAGACACGTGATATATAACTAGAGACGAAAAACATTTTACCCACCGAGACCATAGTTCATGGGAAAAGCTATGGCAATTAATAAGGCCTCCCACCTGAAGTTGTAGTCAGAAATAGTGATTTTTTTCGAGAGTAAGTTTGGTCGCAAACTGTATTTTGTCACCAATTTCGAGAGTGGCAAATACTATTTCTCACCAATTTGAGTTGTGGAAAAAAAAAAAGTATTTTCGATAAATAATTTCATCGCAAATAAATCTTATCACGAGAATAATTACTTTTGAAAAAAAAAATTGTATTTGCCACATGTTATATTCATGACAAATGCTAATAAATTTTAAAACAAAATGTAAAATAAAAAATGAAACTGAGCTAAAAATAATTATAATAAATAGTCTAATATAAGTTTATATATATATATATATATATATATATCTAAACCCAAATTTTGGAGATCCAAGTTCACACTTAAAACAATTTTTTTTTTTAAAATACAAAATTGAGCTAACTTGTTCACACAAAAAATAAAAAAAATTCTTAAGAAGAACCCAGGAGTGAATCTACCATATATGCACATACAGACAACCAAAAAAATTTATAAGTTATAATTCATGGCTCTACAAAATCACAGCCTACAATCTATATGAGAGAATTGTTCGGAGGCTTATTAGACCCCTAGGTATATTTCTTAGGTTACGTGTATATTTCTTAGGTTACGTACCACGGTTGATAATTGGTGGGCTCTGTCATTAACAGAAAAGTAACAAATAGTGACTATGTAGTGCAACACTAAAACAATTTAGGAAGACTTTTTTTACTTCTCATGATACATTAAACCAAAAAGAAGTGGACATAAAAAATTATACGGAGTGCTTGGGCGAGAGAGAGCGAGTCAAACTAACTCTCATCATTATTGGAGAATATAGACCAATATGATACCTTGGTATCCAGTGGTTGACATAAAAGTTTTGATATTTGGCTTCAAGAGCTACTCTCTCCTCTAAAACTTTTCCCCTCTAATTCATCATGTTGGCCCTGTACACTAAAATAAAGGTAAGAAACTCAAGTTATAATACAAAAGGATCATGAAAAACAAAAGCCAACCAACACAATAAAACGAAAGACATTATGCAAAATAAAGCACAATTTTTATTATATTTTGTAAGAAATGAAGACAATTTGAAAAAATGTTGCATCAAAATGATTGCAAAATGTGGAGTTAGAAAGCAGGATGTGGAATCCTTCTAAGGCACTTTGCACATGGCTACAATCTGAAAAAGGCAAATAGTATAGAAACACCAACATGCTTTGGTCTGTTGGACTCATTTCAAATTGAGTACATATAAAATATAAATGCTACATGATACATATACAGGAGAACTTCTTCAAATTGAGTAGAAACACGACTATGCTTTGCTCAGTTGCTCAGTTAGATTCATTTCAAATTCAGTAACAAATCTTAGTTATTCAGAACTTCTTCACCTCTAAATGCTACATGATACATATACCTTTTTTTTTTAGTCAAAAGGAGGGCGGTACTTCTAACACTTTATTAATAAATCCTCATTTGTAGCAAAAGAAAATCAAGATTACAACTAAGACACCTAGGGATAACAATATAACGATAAGACTAAACCCCGTGGCTACATGATACATATACAAGGAAATTATTCCAGATGCTAAATCCCAAGTTCACCATGCAAAGCTAAGAATTCTGGAAATATATTTTCAAATTCTAAAAGTATATGTATTTAAGTTTTTGCGTTAACTAAAAGTTTAGTTTTGCATCTTAAAAAATAGGATTTTATTCTTAAAGAGAGTATCTTTGGGCAGGTGACACCTATAAATGGGGTTTGTCGGAGAGCAATAACATCTTGCCACATATGCATTTTCTTGAAAATTGGAATGCAACGCGTATCATGAGATCATTTCCTTAAACCATGCATTTCTTCGCATCATTATTCTCCTTGCGTCTTCTCAAACCATGTGTTTCCCCAAATCGTCCATTTCTTCACATCAGAAAACGAAATCATGAAAATGAAAAATGAAATCACGTAACATTCTAATTATCGACTAATGTGTAACGAAGAATTAATCACCAAGGGCTAAGAGAAAACTAGAGAAGAAAAGTCTAATATTTCATTCAAATTTTCGATAAAAGAAACTAACAACAAGGATAGTGCAACATAAATGCTGATACAGAACCCTACAGAAACGAAACAGGCCATGGGCCAACATTTTTGAGTTGTAACCCAGTCTAGAACATAACTAAACAAAACAACGTGAAATAAAATAAAACATAAATGGCCTATGGCCTATAACACTAAAGCTCTTGGAAATGAGCCCATGCTCCTGTGGCCCACGAAAAAGGCCCGGCCTCATGATTTCAGTCAACACTTGTGCACTAACTCAGTTAAACTCTTCTCCCTTGTACTTTGAAGACCAACTCCCAAACTCATGCCCTTGAGTTAGGGTTTGCCGAAAGTTCCCCCAACGCTCCTCTTACCTCCTTTGCCGCCATTAGCATAACCCCCTGGTCAAGCACTCTTTGGCGGCCTATTACATACCTCCCCCCTTTAAAACACCTTACCCACAAGGTGCGGGCAAGGTGGGAAAAGGTTTGTTAGAGCTTAGAATAATGTTCCATGTCGTGTTGGCAATTTTCTGTCATTGCCATCGAACCAATAGTGTTGTGCGAGCCGAGTTCCCGACTTTGGTCATGCATTTACTAATTATTTCCTCTGAATTTGGTCTGAGAATCCCGTGTTTATCAACTAGGAAGTGATGGAATGGCTGCCACTTGGGGTCTGAGTTTTCATTTGAGTTGTGAGACGTGGAATGTATGGTGGATCTGTGAAAATGATGGCAGATCCTGTTTGTAAGCAAACTCTTTGACGCGCTGTAATACTTTGAAGGGCCCAAAAAATCGAGGTGCAAGCTTGGGATTTTGGCGATGAGTTATAGAGAATTGTCTGTAAGGCTAGAGTCAAAGGTATACAAAATCCCCTTCCTCAAACACTTGCCTTTTCTTCTTAAATCTTGCATATCTTTCATTCAATTTTGGGCTTATTGTAAATTGTGCTTGAGGAGTTTTAACAGTTGGTCTTTGTTTCTTAAAATGGTGTCCACATTGTCAACCTTAGTTGTACTCGGTATATAGCCAAGCATCCGGGGTGGGGGTAGCCATATAGAGCTTCGAATGGAGAGATTTTTGTATTGACATGCTGGGTTGAGTTGTACTACCACTCCGCCAAGGGGATCCACTATATCCAATCCTTAGGCTTGTCCCCCGAGAAACACTATAGGTAGTTTTCTATTGTTTTGCTTACATCCTTTGTTTGGCTGTCAGATTGAGGGTGATATGTCGTGCTCACTGACATTTGGACACCTTGTAATGCAAATTGCTCCTGCGAAAAATTATTTTTAAAAGTGGGATCCCGACTAGAAACTATGGAGAGGGGTAACCCATATAAATTGAGAATGTTCTTGAGGAACAAATCAGCCATTGTCTTGGCTATGTAGGGGTGTCTTAGAGGCACAAAGTGGCTCTAAGACATAGTCCATTCTCCTTGCGATCTTTGTATTGGCTGTGACTGCTTTTTTGGATAGGTAAATTTGATTTCTGGTAAGGTTTGGCATTTTTCTGTGGTTGGTTGCTATGTGGGGATGGGTGTTTTGCATTACTGGTTTCGAGTGAGTAGGTATAAATGGGCCTGGAGGGTTTCCTTAAGAGGTTGTTGGTCTCCTCTTTGATTTTGGTCAAGCTGTATGCAGTGATTAAATTGTTGGATTAAACACTCTAAAAGGCAAATGGATCTCATCTTTCAACACACTTAGAAAGCAACTCAACTTACAAGCATCGGAGATGCCTCTCAATCTATTAAGCAAGGTTTCAAACCTTGCTTGGTAATCCTCCACCATATGGTTTTGTTTGAGCCTTATGAGATCCCCCATGGGATCATTGTACGCATTAGGCCCAAAACGGATGAGTGAGGCTCGAGTAAAAATGTCCCAATCATTAATTTGAGTACTCTGTTCCAAGTCCTGGAACCAAATCAAAGCTTTGCCCTCTAAATGAAAGGATGTTAACCATACTGTAGTGCGTGGACTTGTATTATGACATAAAAAGAACTAATTAGCTTTATATATCCAACTTGCAGGGTCATCTCCATTAAAAAGAGGAAAATCCAACCTGGTTGTCCGAGTAAGAATTTCTCCATGGGTTGGTGGTGGTTGAAACTATTGCTGCTGATTTTGATTTTGGAAGTGTTGTTGTTGATGGGATTGATGCTGCTAATGGAAGTTTAGTTGTTGTTGAAAATTTTGGGGGTGTTGAAAATGTGTTTGGTATGGGTTTTAAGGATGGTGGTAGGGTGGTGTAAAGTATGGATGCTGGTTTTGCTACTAGTTGTGGGGTGGTGGTGTGGGAGGCTGTTCTAGATTTTGGTGTTGCTAAGTGGGTGAGGATGGATCTCTAGATTGCATATTAGGGTTAGCTTTCTTTAGTTCAATTGTAAGAAAAGCTAGTTGTTGAAGCATAGCTTCATTTTGATCCTTTTATTGTTGCCATGTCTTTGTCTAAACTGGATAGTCTAGCATCATTGGCATCAGATGATTTTCTGAGGGCATTGAAACCTTTTTGTAACTGGTTGAGGTGAGTGCCTTCAGCCATGGTTAAATAACTCTAACAAGTTCGATGTCTCTGAATACCAAATGTAACACTCTGATTATCGACCAGTGTGTAACGAAGGATTAATCACCAAGGGCTAAGAGAAAAGTAGAAAAGAAAAGTCTAATATTTCATTCAGATTTTTAATTAAAGAAACCAATAACAAGGATGACGTAACTTGAATGTAAATACAAAACCTTACAGAAACGAAACAGGCCATGGGCCAACATTTTTGAGTTGTAACCGAGTCCAGAACATAACCAAACAAAACAACATGAAATAAACTAAAATATAAATGGCCTATGGCTCATAACACTAAAGCTCCTGAAAATGAGCCCATGCTCCTATGGCCCACTGAAAAGGCCCGACCACATGATTTCAGTCAACACCCGTGTACTAGTTCAGTTAAACTCTTCTTCCTTGTACTTTGAAGACCAACTCCAGAACTCATGCCCTTGAGTTAGGGTTTTCTGAAAATTCCCCCAAAGCTCCTCTTACCACCTTCATCGCCGTTAGCATACCCCCTGGTCAAGCACCCTCCGGTGGCCTGTTACCAATTATGAAAATAAAAAATGAAATTACAAAAAAGATTTCTCAAAAATGAAATTCCGAAAACAAAATTGTGAAATCATGAAAACGATTTCACAAAAACAAAACCGCAAGAATGGAAGAGATCAAAAACAAAAAAGCAATCACAAAAATGAAATCACAAGATTTGTTTTTGCCAATGGACCCTGGTGTGGCGTTGGAGTCATACCAAAGCCATAGGCAAGGACTAGGAACTATTAATAATCCAGATGTTAAAATGATTCCAAACATGGTGAGAGAGATGTTGATTCCTTTGTCACTCTCTTTAAGGAGACTAGACGGAAGAAAGAACAGCAAAAATCAACATAAATTCGACCCCTTGCAACACGTATGCAACCCCAAACTATAAGGGCAATTTCCATCAATTTGAAGGAGTTTGTCTCTGCATGAGAAATTTTTCTTCTTTTTCGATCAATTTGGCTTTGGCTTAAGGTTTCATTTTGTGTCGTACGATTTTGGGGGGGGGGGGGATGAGTAGAGAAAGGGAGATTGGGGGAGGGGTGGATTCGATCTCCTGCGGTGCGCCTCATGCATGTGAATATGTGTCTAAAAAAATGCATACATGGCAAAGCAGGATTGGCCTTCGTTAGTTGGTTTTCTAATAATAGTTTGACCCTAAAATCTTCTGAAATCCAAAAAATATTATTTTCTAAAACTCACATTGCTTTTCTAAAACTCACTAACAAAAACCACTCTTCCTCCAATAGACACAATCCTATAGTGCAGATGAACTTGCAAAAACCAAGTTATCAAATCATAAACTCCAAGTCAAAACTAACAACAGCACCAAAACTGTGTAAATTATAAAGTAACAATGCTGATACTTGCCTTCTTGAAGGAGATTCTGTCTAGTGAGATAATACTGGTTCTTGAGGAAAGAAGGGAAGTGTTTTGATTAAAAGAGTGAGTTAATTGTATGATGCAGCAACTTCAAAATGCCTACCAAATCTGTAGTGATGTATAACAGTATGGTAGACAAGAGAAAATGATATTTTCTTTATGTTTGGCTTTAGGATATCTTCTTCTTGTTTGGCTTTAGGATATTTTCTTCTTGTTTGGCTTTAGGATATTTAGAAAGGCCACATGAAATGCACTGTTTTAATGAACCAAGCTCTTTAATTTTGGTTTGCTTACAAATATTATTTAAAACCAAGTAGAACAATATCAAGCAACCCTATTCTTTTATAAAGAAATTACAAAACTACGGTATTGTCTAAAACATTGGTTGTGTCGTTCTGAAAGTGTACTAAAGTATATGTTATGTTTTGAAACTATATTACAGAATTTGGCATGGTGTCACTTGTTTGGTTTTGAACTCTTGGATGGTTTAAGTCTGAAGTAGACAAATACATGGCATGGTGTGTTTCATGAATGCCAACCGTCTGTTGGAAGAAATAAAGAACTTTGTTCTCATATTGTTCCTAAACAAAAAAGGCAATAAATTAATATAACATTAGGGAAAAAGCACAAAATCTGGTATAAATATTGAAAAAAGAACTAAAGATTTTTTTTTTATCAATTTTATTTGTCTAACCATAGTTATTTATCAAAAACAATTTCTAGCCATGGTTAAAATGTTAACTGCATCGAGCATAATCGTCAAACAATTTAGAATTTGAATTACTAGTAAAGCTGATCCAAAGGTGCACAAATTGAGCTTTTATCTTTGGTTTGAACTTATCTTTAGTATTCTTAGTTTTTCTGTAATTTTTTTTTCGTATCGACTCAGACCTTTGCCTTAATTGGTTGTGTTACCGGATGGTGTTCAAGTTCATGCTTTGAACGTGACTAAACTGGTTATCAACACTGCTGGTGATGTGGGCTGGTATTCATATGCCAAGTATCAACAAAAGATCAAGAATAAGCGAATAAAGCTAATATCAGATATTGAGGCACATTGTAAATAAAAGCTGGTATGAGGTCTGCTATTGTACGTAATTATTGACGTTGGTTGTAGTTGTTTTCAACTAAAAGAGCACTCCATACCTTAAGGACAACATTCCTGTGGTGAGAATTTTAGTGTACTTCGAAGGAAAGCATTCCACCTTCTAAAGTAATGTGTTGATCGATGTGGCTTTATGACTCGAGATTTATGTTGTTGGATTAGTCGGCAAAGAAACATGCAAAAACAAAGTCCTATATATACATACAAAGCTCCAGAGTAACGACATCAGTGGATACCATTAGTGATCATTACAAAATAAATATGGCAACGAACATCATAGAAGCAACAAAACTAAAATTTATAAGCAGAATATTACTAGATGTATGGGTAAAAAAAATGCATAAAATAGGTAACTTAAAAAAAGTATTTAATATGAGTACAAATATTCCTTGATCTAAGATCAGTACAATATTCCTCAACCAGATTTTCCTCAATTAGTACATTGACCTATAGCCACGGTTGTGTCCTAGACAAGATATCCAGCTGGGTTTCATCTGCCCCAAGTTGCATCTGTGAACAAAATATTATAGTTAAAAACTCATCCACATCTAACACAATCAATCAATCTAGAAATTGACAAAATTAAACAAAAACCATTACCACTTTCTTGAGCCTCAATCTTTGCATACCCAAACTAAGAAGTAGTATTGATTTTTGCAAAGTAATTGTTGTACTGAAGCAAGTTAACCACTGTAATATTGCTCCTAAAAACACTACACATAATACATGATGTATAAATATAGATTTTATTCCCAACTCAGCCAATAAATTGCATGATTGATACTTTTTTCTCATAGGCTATTTCATGGAAGTAGTCAAAACTTACAAGATAAGAATGAAAACAAATATGAATGGATAAAGACAGAAAAATCTAAAGGTTCTCCTCTGAAAGTGGTTCTTTCAAAGACAGATAAGAATCAAAACTGGACAGTTGATCCTCAATGGGTGAATAAAAAAAGGCATGACATTCACTAGTAGAAATCAGAGAGAGGTGGGTGGTGGATAGCCATCAAAATATTTTAGTTTATGAATGAGTGAACATTGAGTTCTAGCTGCACTTAAAGTTATAGATTTGGTGTAACTATTTAATTACCTAGTTTGAAGGGAAGATAGATGCAAGGAACTCCTCGTCCTCCTTGAAAATATGCATGTTCTTGGACTTCATTACAAGCCCCACTACTTCCTCATTAAACTCAAGGACAAAATACAACTTTATAAACTCAAAGAGTGCACCAATATGATTGTTGTTTTCCCATAACAAGCCCTCAAATATTGCTTTAGACATATATGTAGCATACTCAATCTTCTTCTTATATCCACTGAATGATCTGTCCATCTTTTGTGCAAACAACTTTGAGGCCTCTCTATCCCAACGTATCATCCTACTCGCTTTCAACTCCAAGATTTCACTTGAAGAAAGTGATAAAGTATACTTTACATTGATGGGTTTGATTGTCTCCAAAAAAGTCATATTCAGAAGCCCTTTCACAGCTCCATGTCCTTCTGCTTCCATCTTCCTTTGGATTCACCTCATTGAGTTGACCAACATCCATCATTGATGCTTCTTGCTTCTAATTTACCGATTCAGATATAGTTTGGACTCCTTTTTTGTACATTTCAAGCAACTTTGTCCGAGGTAATGAAGGCAAGCTTCGCTCAGGATACCAGACAAAAAGATCCTTGTTCAAAAGATCATCAAAAACTTAATGGAAGGTTCAAAAAGATCCTTGAGCAAAAGATCATCGGCGATGAAAACATTATACTTGTTGGACAGCAAAATTTCATTTGAATCTGAAGCAACGGGTAATTTCTCCAATTTTTCCAACCTATTAGTGAGAGTTCTCTCAGTTAGTCTATTCCAGTACTTAGAAATATAGATCCAGAACTTGAAATAGTTTTCATGTAACAGTTGGAGTCTTGAACTTTCCCAAACCTTTCAAAGTTGGCAGTAATCATCAACAGAGGGATTGATTTTAACATTAAAAGCCCTTGAAAAAAATAGAGTATATTCTGGTCATAGTATTTTTCCAAAACTGGCAGGCTTGAACTAAAGAAATCATCCTTGTCATGCAAAACACCCTCTCTGGGGTAGACCTAATTTCCATTCTCAGTTCCATTTGGGATCCAAATCGTTTTTTTTTTGCTTCAGTGTCCGACTCCTAATTGAATCCACTCAAGTGGTTATAAATTCGAACTATGGTGGGAAACTCATGTTGGAAATGAAGGTGGTTGGCAATCGATTGGCATCCTTTCATTACATCCACGGTAATATGAATACGATTACGCCCTTTTTTGTATGAACTAATATTAGAACCATAAAAACCTTCATCAAGAAAATGTCCATCTGTATGATTTAAATGAGAGCCCCATGTAGAATCAAACAAGAAGCACTGATCAAGAGGCCTATAACCATCACTTGTCTTCAACCATTTTTGAGAGATCCTTTTGCAAAAAGTGTCTGGAAATTTGTAACTCCCATTATCATGAAATAAATCTGGATGCATTCCGGCATGGAAATTACATTTGTAGGAGTTAGGATTGAAGGGTCCTGTGGGAAAAAAAAAAAAAGACCATCAGAAATAAACTTTACGCCATCTTTGAATTCTGTGACAACCCCTATACTTTTAAGATTTTTCTTGTATTCGTGAATCTCCCTGCTATAATAATTGTCACTATCATCTACAAAAAGGAGCAGAGTAATTGGAGCAATTGATTCCCAATCTGGACCATACATAATGCAATTGCTTGGAGATCTGTTATCACCAAGCCTAGTTCACAGCCACTTCACTTTACAAACAAGTTTCCTAGGATCTTCGTGAAACTTATCCTTTAGCAGTCTCTAACATGACAAAAAGGGAAAAAAAATTCTTTCGTCATGGAATCCACTTTATGTTTGAAAGTTGAAACTCTGGCAAATACTTCAACTACCTCCTCTAAATCAACATTTACGCTTATTTTCTGAAACTCGTCTTTGTACAAGAAAATGTGTCATCATATAAATCATGATCAATGAGTGGGAAATCGCTGAACACGTTTAGAAAGAAAACACACAGGGAGTCAAACAAGAAATATTCTCTTGGAGACTTGTAACCAATATTTGTTTTGAAGCATTTCACACCACTCAATGTCCTAATGAGTTTGTCTGATTATCCTGAATGACACATACATTCCAATATCAAAATAATAGCCTCAGCTGTACTCAGAGAAGATAAGGATGAAAGTGATTTTAAATTGTCTACAACAAGCTTGTAATTTCCACTAAAGCCAATTAAAACACCAAGGGACCTGAGTTCCCCTTTATACGACAAGATTTCATCCCCGAAGTAAGTTGTATCTATGAAGGGGGAGGTTACTGATTTAAGATGCAACTTTCCATTCATGATCAAACAAAACAGATCCAACTGGAGACATGTCACCTTTGGATGTTCTCAGTCATCTTCTTTCTTTGATAGTAGTGATGAATTTTTTCGGTGAAAGATAGTTGTCCCTCAAAAACTTGATGAAATTCAAAACAGATAATACCTGGCCTCTAGTTAAAGTGGAGTTAACACCAAGAGACATGAAATGATTCTCTATAAATTCACATGCTTCTCCATACTCAAACACGATGCCCATTGTCTTCAGATCCTCTTTATATTTATTTATTTAATCACCATAGAAACTTTGATCAATCAATGGAATATCAACAACCACTAATCCGTTTTGCAAAATATTTCCCATTGAAGTAGTAAGCATGAATGACCGAGTTGGTGGCCTGTAACCCGAGCATCCATCGGTAGTAGTCTTCAGCTAGCTACCTTCCTTTATGCTTCCCAAAAATCTCTCTGGAATATGAGTTCTCTGACATTTCAGATTTTGAATCCAATCCAAAAGCAAGAACACATTTTGTTTGGTAAGATATGCAAAAACAATGGGAATTGCGACATTGGGAGAAGCTATATGAGGAATATCAAAAGCAACAACATGAGTTTTAAGGAACTCCAACAGCTATTTTCCAGAACAAGATTCACCCACAAAAGAACTCGGACGCAAGTAATCTTATCCTAACTCAACATTACTTTCACCTCTTCATGGATTTGAACCAATCAATCCCACCCATTTGCTTCGGTTTGCAAGGACAAAAACCCTTTTCCTCGTTTGATTAGATTCTCATAGTTATCTACAAGAGGCATAATATCACATAAATAATCTACTTCACTTTTTGACAAATGACTCTTTGTGAAAAAGTGATATAAGAAGTGAACAAAGGCAATGGCGAGCTTCCGGTCATTATTGATACAGTTATTAATGCCAACTGCATGGTCATTTACATCCACAACAGCCACCTTGACATGTTCTTGAAGCCATTGTTGTAAGGTCAAGTTGTTAGGAAAGAATCGAATAGCTTTTTGTGTGCTTTGTGGCATAAACAATAAACTATTAACATAATGGAATTCCGAGTTCCAATTAATTAGCCATGAAGAATGATGAGATTTCTTGGATGAAAACACCTTATATGAGTTTCTGCATTCATCTATGCTGCACAAAGAAACATCCCCATCAACACCCAAATATTTTGAGTGGCATGTTTTTCATCCTAGTGCTCTCAAGTTTTGTCTTCCAATTCTTGGCAGTAAATAATAGAATCTTCAAATAAACTTCCTCGACGACTCCTGCAACAAGGTTAGAACTCTGGATGCATTTGGCATACCATTCATTGTTGACTGCTTCAACTTCTAAGGAACTCAATACGTGATCATATTCCCCTAAATCAAGTGAAGAACTCAATATAAACTTTCCATGGGATGAGAGATTAATTAAGCAAGTCCACCCCCTGCTTCCCTGCCTTTTCCAAAATATATGTTACAAAAATCAAGCATAAGCCTACCGACTTCGCATGGCTTATGAAAGAACTTCTGCTGCGTGTACGACTCACTCAGGACAATATTCTCTTTAACAAGCTTTTCCTTAATTGAATTCCTCACTTTGTTCAATTCTTCATAAGAAGGGTTGTTGACAGGGATGAACCTAAACATGAGCCAAACTTGATAGTGGAACATTCTCAGAAGTTCGAACTAGGGAGACAAAATCATCGATAAAAACGGAGGAAACACAGTCAAGAATCCCTTGGTTCCAATTGATGTCCAAGAGAATTGTTTCCCGTGATGATGCAAGAAGGAAATCTACCTGAATGATAAAAGCAAAGTTAGTAACCATCTCTATAGGAAGAAATGCATAGATCCCTGGTGAATTGTTTCCTCTGTTTAGACGCTCTCCAAGAGGAAAACCCAACTTGATCACTAACTCTTCTACTTCCATTCTTCTTTCCACTCTGTTTTCATGTTTTACGGGAAACTTCTGCTTCCAAAAATAGTAGCTGCATTCTACGTCAGACCCATTATTCTTTCTCTCAGCAGAGAGATGGAGTGTGGAGGACTCAGCATCAATGTTCTTCCTCAACACATAGTTAGTCTCGCTTGTAATAGCAATTGTACTAATAGTGTTGAACTTAGGATCCTTATTAAGTTCCCTCACTGAGAGCCGCTTCAACTTGGTTAGGAATAAAAGAACTTCAGGATGAACACTTGAGAGCTGCTGCTTGACAGGTTTAACCTTGTCAGGCTTCAAAGGTAAGACAATTGTTGTAGTAGGGAGAGATGTTTTGGAACCATATATCTGTTGTATATTAGAAACAATTAGTTTCTCCTCCACCCATTTTGGAGCTATGTACCCAAGGTTGCAATGTGGGCAAGGCTCTTCGTTGAATCGTATCTGATAGTCATTGCTGAATATGTAAGGTTGAGCAGTAATGAGAAATACACTCTTGAACCTCATCCCTGCATTTTTTACAATATGGTAATTTAAATAATTAGTAATGAAAAAACATCCATATCTTTCCCATTCTCACAAAGCCATAAAAGAAAAGAAAATAAAAATACATGAGTGACGGCAACTCTAGAATTAAAGCTGGGAGCCAACTTTCCAACAGCTTCCTTTAGTGTTGTTAAGTTTTCAGATTAAAGTTTGTCTTCTGTTTTAGTTTTTTTCATTGCATTGAAGAATATAGCTGATAATTAATTCATAGTAATCGATGTGTCAGAGGCAGGGCGAGATTGAGATAACTTTTGATCAGCTATGTTTTTATTTATCAAAACAAAAACAAAACCCCATCAAAGTAATACCACATTCTCAAACGCAATATGCAACACAAATTATGAATCTTGACGACTCATCACTCCAAAACATACAAATTTTCGTGGCAATATAGATGGTATAAATTATACAGGAGTACGTAGTATTATTAATTGGAGTACTGAAAAAAATAGTATTAGATAGGCAGGTATACGTACCTTTCTCTCCAATATAACCTCATTTCCTATTGCCTAATTTCTTGGTGGACAGACCAACAGTGCAAATGGAATCTATGTTTTTAGAAGAGAAACCTTTCTCATTGTTGAAAATAAGCAATGTTGATGGAGCCCCCATGCCCGCGCATAATGTCCTCCGATGTTATTAGGAACTCAAGCGATGGACTCACCCCCTCCTTGTATTCGTTATCTTCCGCATTCTGACACACATACACACACATTATTTAAATTCACCAATATCATGCATGTATCTCTGCTTTTGACATATACATATATATATATATATATATACCTGAATGAGTTTTATAAGAAAGTGGACATCCTTGGCGTAAAGTTCAGCAGAGAGGTTCTTGACAGCCTGGTGAAGATCCTCCGTCAAAGGGTTCAATCAAAGAGAGTTAACAAACAAAAATTATTTCAAAGCAAGCAAATATTCAAAAATTATAACAAACGAAAAAGATCAATAAGTTTTCTTTTCTCAGCAAAATTAAAAAAATAAACAAGTGAAAGAATAGTAATTAACTTGTTAATTTATAGATAATGAAATATTTCTAGGACGTACGCCATTTTGAGGATATATTTTCTATTTGGGTGATTCAATTTGAGCAGATAATTAATTAGTAGAGATGGCCAGAGTGATATTGGAGAACAAATATGGATGGATCGATCATGCATCATGGGTTTGAGATCATATATTTTCTCATCCTGCCTTTGTCTCCCTGTCTAATTTTTGGGAAAAAAAAAACTGATCAAATCTCTTTTCTGGTTAAATTTCATGTGTTGCCGTGTTAGGAAATTAATTATTGAGTAATAATACAGTAATTGTGTTCTAAAATCAATTAAAATGTGCAATTGTTTATTTCTTAAAACTTAATAAATTATATCGAGCTTGGGCATATGTTTTTTGATAAATATTGTTATTTATTATCTCCAC
This sequence comes from Platycarya strobilacea, assembly GCA_036898215.1. Taxonomy (NCBI): domain Eukaryota; kingdom Viridiplantae; phylum Streptophyta; class Magnoliopsida; order Fagales; family Juglandaceae; genus Platycarya; species Platycarya strobilacea. The sequence continues at coordinate 39,027,368 of CM072547.1, read as the reverse complement.
ACCACATAATAATATGTGATTTATCATTTTTATTGTTCTATTTAAATGCATATATTTACACATCAATATGGGTGTGTTTAAATAGACGGCAAAAGCAAATTACATTTTGGTATATGCATGATGTAAGAGATGATAAGTAGAATTTTCAATATATCTTTGTCTTTAAATGTGATGATGACTAATATCGAGTTCTAGGATAATTTAAAATAAAAATTATTTATTTTGATACATACCATCATGTATTGAAGAGCTCTTAATAAATTCACCTTGGCATTAATCTCTTTTTGCTTTTTGTTTTTATTTTGATTTTTGTTTTGATTTTTGTTTTTGTTTTGTTGAGTAGTTGAACTTGACGTTTACATGCACCGATAGCAATGAGTATTAATTTTATTGAATTAATAAACTTAATAATTGTAGATCACTTTGATATATCACAGAGGGAGAACTTGCATGGTCAGTACGTACCTCTGATATATTGGGTTATCATATATGAGAATATTATTAAAATATTGGTTATTTTGATAAGTGGAATATTTTAGGGGAATTGATAAGTGGAATATTAGTTATATAAGTTATTATAAGAGACAATCTTCTTGATCATTGTCGGCCCAGGCTTAGTGTTACTATATGTCACTAAATTATTATTAAAGAAGTGAAATAATTATAACTTTGGTATATATTAAAAGGAGTAAGCTGCAGAAAAATTGGGGTGGATACAATTCTCTTAATTTTCTACAAGTATTTATGATGATGTGCAATGGCACCAACGTTAAAAGATAGAGGTAACCTTCAATGTGTGATTTATGCATATTGATACACCTGAATGTACCACAATTTATTGATAGATGCATATTATTTAGAGTTGAGAGATATGCATATTATTTAGAGAAAGGGAGGCATGCAATACCCCAATTTTATTGATTAACATATGACGGAAGAATACCGTGGTTACAACCGAATACCTGTAGGTTACATATAATCATAAGAGTGATATGCATATCTTATATACATGCAAAGCAAATCCACTTTGTACCATAACTATAATGGACTCGAGATCTTGTGCTCGTGAACCCTACAAACAACACATAAATGTGTGATGAGTACTTTACGGCTAAAATGGAAAGTGATGCTTATTTTTATATTATTTTGTAAAATAGAATATTTATGACGGTAATTATAGTATAATTCATCTATTTATTAGTATTAGACTCATTTTTATTCTTTTTTGAAGTTTTAACCATCCACTTAGAGTTAAGGATGATCCAATAAGGCCAAGAAAACAGAATGAAAGTTCTTACCTTGGAGATGTTTTATAATAAGCATTAATAACATATTACAGTCTTTTATGTTAGTTTGTGAATTAGAGTTTAAAGACAAAGCTGCTTAAGTTTTATGGTCTGTTACAATTTTGTGGTAATTTGTTTACGTTTCTTATTTAAGTTTGAACAAGTTTTTGGTTTACAATATACATATTTATATTATAGAATGAATTATGTGTAGCATTATAGTCCTAACTAGGACTGCTTTTCACCCTATGTGGGGGTGGCAGCCGGCCCTTCAGACCCCCACTTGTCTAGGCTAGGCTCAATTTTTGTCCCCACCACCTAGTCCCGCTATATGCGGGTGGGTGGCTCCACTCAGTCATATAGACGGGAAAAATTGGCTACCCATGGGCCTCAATGAGCCATTAGAGATGGTGAAAGTGAGACAAAGAAAATAATGAGCCATTGGAGATGGAAAAATGGTGGGTGGCTTTTGAGAGAAATAGGGGGCATTCTAGAACCTAAAAAAGGTTCCAAAACAGTTAGGGTGTAAAAAAAAATCGATGAACCGATAAACCGAACTGATGAGTTTGGTCCGATGTCGAGTTTGATTCGGTTCTATTTTGTTTTATTTTTCTTAAAACCGATCAAAATTGTTGGATAATAGAATATTAAGGAAGAAGAGATATTAAAGGAGAGAGAGATATTACATAGAGAGAGTTTAGGGATTTTTTAAACCATAGCTAGCCTCATTCCCAACTAATAGTTCCCTTTTATACTTCATGTCATTCATCGTTGGAGAAGAAGAATTAAATGACCGCGTTTAAATCCTCCTATTACATGACTTTGTCATATAGCTATCATTACCCACTATAACTTACAATTCAAGGTCTTTATTACATTTCATTTAATGAAACGACATCATCCTACTTATTACACATTACATTCTTACTCAATGCAAATGACATCGTCCAACTCGAGACTTAACTAACAAAACTGTCATCGATTCACAGCTCCTTCATCTCGAGTTCTGCACTTGGCCTCCTCCTTCCAGAATTTAGCCCTTAACATACTCTCCTCATCTAGAAGACCTTGCCCACAAGGTGAAAGAACTTGTCTTTCAACTACCAATAAGCCTCCCAGGTCGCATTTTGGACTATTGCCCATTTCCACTGCATTAACAGTTCAATAAGAGGTCTGTTACTGACCTTTCAAATTCTCTTTTGTAAAATTTGCTTAGGTTTTACTATTAACTCGCCATGAGGATTAACTGGAGGCAAAGTTGATAAAGGAGATACAAACTGGTCCACTGTTTTCTTCAAACATGAAACGTGGAAAACTAGGTGTACGGCTGAAATTTTAGGCAGGTCTAACTTATAAGCAACTTGACCAATTTCTTTCAACATCTAAAATGGCATAGAATTTTGGAGATAGCTTAAAACTTCTTCTAGATGCTAAGGACTGTTGTTTGTAAGGTTGTAGCCTTCAAAATATCTAATCACCCACTAAAAGCTCCCTCCAGTCCTCTATTTATCTACATGGTATTTCATCCTCTCTTGTGCTACATTCAAATTCAATTTCAAAATCAACATGATTTCTTCTTTATTCTTCAAAACTTCTTCCACTACTTGATTTGTTGTTAAACCAGGAATATAGTCTTGTAACTTCATAGGAGGTGTGCCATAGACTACTTCATAAAGAGTCAACTTTGTGGAGGTATGAAATGTGGTGTTATACCACCATTCTGCCAAAGTAATTTAATCAGCCCATAGCTTTGGTTTGTCAGCTGTAAAACACCTTAAAAAACCGTTCCAAGCATTTATTGACTGCCTCGGATTGTACATTATTTTGAGTATGGTATGCAGATGAGTAGGCTAAAGTCACTATTTGCAATCTAAATAATTCCTTCTAAAAGGAACACATAAAAATGGACCTTCTATCCGAGACAATGTTTTAAGGCATATCATGTAGTTTAAAAACGTTGTCTAAGAAGATGGCTGCTACTTTTGCTACTGTGAAGGGATGCTTAAGAGCCATAAAGTGTGAATACTTTGAAAGTCTGTCTACAACAACAAAGACTACTAAATATCCTTTGGACAAAGGAAGACCTTTCACAAAACCCATTGATAATTCAGTCCAAATATATTGAGACACTAGCAAAGGCTGCAATAAGACATGTGAGTTATGCTTTCCGCTTTATTCTTCTGACACATCTCACATTCTCTAATGTAGGACTTTACATTCAGGCTAGTAGAAATCATGCATGGCTCTTTGAAGTGATTTGTGGAAACCTAAATAGCTTACTAAGGGACTGGCATGAGCAAAGTGCAGTAACTTGAGTTTTAACTCTTGAGAATTAGGAAAATAAATCATGCCTTTTCGAAATAATATCTTGCAGCTTGGCCAATTTTTGTTGAATAACTTGATCATCAAAATAAGCTTGTTTGCATTCCTCTAACCAAATTGGTGTGGGGTAAGAATCTATAGCCCAATAATTTCGAAATCCATTTTTGTTGTGCAGCAATACCAATCTTCTATTCTAACAGGTACTTTAGATTCAAATGATTAGTTCTTATGAAAAAAAACTGATCCTAGGAGGTATGGTATCCATTTCTTGATGGCTAACACCAATGCAAGCAACTATTTTTCATAGGTAGAGAGAGACAAACTCTTTCCCTTCAATGCTTGACTCAAAAATGCAAGAAGTCTCTGATTTTGCATTTAAGACAGCCCCCACTCCAACTCCACAAGTATCACACTCAATTACAAATTGTTGATTAAATCTGGTAAGGCCAAAAGAGGAGGGCTCACAACTTCCTTTAAAGCTTTAAAAGCTTGTGTAGCTACATCATTCCATACATATGAATCTTTTTTTACTAGGGCCGTGAGTGGAGCTGCAATCTGGCAATAATTTTTTATAAACTTTCTATAGCAGCCAGTTAAAACTAAAAATCCCCTTAGAGCTTTCTAAGTTCTTGGTAATGACTATGAAACCATAACTTCCAATTTTCTCAGGTCAGCTTTAACACCCTCCCTGAAAATTAAATGACCCAAATACTTGATCTCTTGGCAGCCAAAATGACATTTGGACTTCTTAGCAAAAAGTTTGTAGTGCTGCAATATGTTTAAAACTGATGCTAAGTGAGTTAAATGAGACTCCAAGTCCTTATTATACACAAGAATTTCATCAAAGAACACTCCTAAATTTTTTTAAAATTAGTTTAAAAACATCATTCATGAAAGTTTGAAAAGTTGAGGGTGCATTGCTCTATAAGCTGTGCATAAGATCTTGTACCATATGTCATGGCGTTTCTAACTACTGATACCAATTGTTATGGTCCTGTGTATTTCCCAATAATTAATGGAAGTAACCGTTGGATAACAGAATAACAGAATATTAAGGAAGAAGAGATATTAAAGGAGAGAGAGATTAGACAGAGAGAATCGAGAGAGTTTAGGGAATCTGTAAACCATAGTGGCCCACATTCCCAACTAATAGTTTCCTTTTATACTGCATTTTATTCGTCTTTGGAGAAGAAGAAGTAAACGACTGCGTTTAATTATTTCTACTTACACAACTTCGTCATATGGCCATCATTAATTCGAAACTTAACTAACAAAACTGTCATCGATTCATGGCTCTATCTCGAAATCTGCACTTGGCCTCCTTCCAGAATTCACCCAACCACTCCCCCCCCTTCTTCTCATTCTTCTCTCTTTTCCTTTTTTTCATTCTTCTTATTCTCCTTTTTCTTCCTTAAAAGCTGGAAGCTAGATGTATCATATTTTTGCCTTTATCGCTGAGCATGCACCCCAACTGCCGTGTTTCCTTGTCTCCATTATGCCTCAACTTCACATCAAGAATATCTTCTATGCATGATCTTCAAAACATGCATTCATGCGCTTTTGTCAAAAAAAGTGGGAGTGTACTTTAGTTGGACACTGCAAACCCTGGACATCCTTCCTACTATGGAAGCGTACAGAATAGACTACTCAAAGTAGACCATCCACTAGACTGCTTCAACAACCATCTCGTTAGATTTTTTTTCATGGTTCTTCTAGCTAAAAAAATTGTGGGAAAAGACCAATTTGTTACCTTCATTTTTCTGACTTTTTTTTTTCCCTCGATGTTGTAACAATTGCTATGAAGTATTTATTACAGACCCCACTCCACACCTATTGTATATTTTTTTTCTTAGTATTGATAATATCATGCTTATTGCTTAGCAAAATAATAATTATGAAGTTAGGTAGTCTCGGAGCACATGGATATATGCTACTCCCATCCCCTCACAGAATACTATAATTATTAAAAGTTAGTTTTTATAAGCAATTTACTGATAAATGGAATGTACATAACTTCATAATTATGTTGTGGCTATTGCATTCTCTGCAAGCAGATATTAGTCAAGGTATTATTTTACCAAACTAAAAAGGAGGTTTGGAACAACTCTAGTACTTATTCTAAAACTGGTAATGTAACAGGGTTTATGAAATGAAGCGTTGACTTCCCAAGAACAACCCAGGGTCAGAATGGTCTGTAACAACGTACTTCCGTAAGCTACATAGTTTGTGGCAGGAATTGAACCACTACCATAATTTTGTGAGATAATGTGCAGCAGATATCGTGAAACTTTGGAAATTAACGGAAGAAAGGCTCATCTTTGTGTTTCACGTTGGCTTGAATTCTGATGTCCAGATATTAGGTAATGAGCCTTCTCCTATCTCTTTGAGAGGGTTTTGCCTATATCCAGCATGAGGAGAGTCGTACAGGTGTAATGCTCCATTTTGTCACGGCATCGATCTGCCGTGGTTATTGCATTTCAACATAATGAAAAGGGATATTTTAAGAGTGGTGATAAAGCAAACACACCATTTCTCACCATCAGTTTCCTGCATTCTATCAGTATCTGAATTGAAAAAATAAATAAATAAATATGATGCAGCATCTTACTTGTATACTGTTTTTTCAAGATGATGTCGCTTGGAGAAACAATTGTTAGAAACAGTAGAGCCTTGCTGCACAGACTTGCTCACTTTTGTGTACTTTGAGGTAGGGGCGTCACAGTTAGCTTCAATGGTAAACAATAGCTAGCTTTCACAAATCAACACTTTAGCAACTTCATTCAATTGGTTGATTTGGAAAGCATCAACCTATACATTTGGGCCCCACGATTTATAACATGTTGTTCCCAATCTGACCTAACTCCAAATGGGTTCTCCTCAAGCCACCCTTCTCTAGATTTGGTGTCTCCTTGGTCATGCATAACAGAAAGTTTACCCTTGCCATATTTCAGAAATTGTTCTCTCATTCGGACAGCAACTGCTTCTATGTCAGATTGAAGAAAAACCTAGTAAATACACAAAATGATGGTTAATATTCTGTCTAGCGAGGCTACAATTTACAAACTGGATCAGGGCATTTCCTGGTGGTTTGATTTTGAGCAAGCAGCAACATGATAATAAAAATAAAAAATAAAAAGCAAACTGTCACTACACTTAGAAAAGCAAACAGATATCCAGTTTCACAATGGAAGAGTAGAAAACAAAATTAAAGATCTTAGAAAAAACGTTACCTTTCCATCAGACGTAAGAAGATCTACTACTGCTTCGACTAATGTCCTCTGCAGCATCCTCCATCTATACTCTGGTTTATTAAAATCGGGGTTTGGACACTATATGGAGGCAAAGAACAGAGGAAGTTTTTATTTAAACCATAACTACAGTTAAATTTATCAGAGGATGTTAAAGAAAGAATGAAATTAAAGAAAAGCAAGTGAATGCCATTGAATTTGTAACTCCATCATAATGCCATACTGGCCAATTTTGGGTTTCATTTTTTAGGGAAAAAGAGTCAAGTGAAATTAAGCACAACTTAAAGAAATACCTTTTCTTTTCCAACTCCCCTTTCCATCCGTATCAACTTCGAATAAGATTTTTATTTTTATATAAGTAACTTCGAATAAGATTTACGATGAGAAATCTAAGAATGAAACCATACTTCATGCTCTTCGTGAGAAATCACAACTATAATTGTGTTAAAATATTCTTCTCATGTTTTAGGCATTGGCAGTTTGGGAAAAAAAACTCAGAGGGAGTTCAAGTTACACCCAACACTGAGCTGAACTGGGCAATAGGGGAAAAATACATCTGAACTGTTCTTAATCCTATGTACTAAAACTAGGTTCAGGGTTCATATCTGTCAAAAAATATAATGAAGAGCTCTTTCCTTGCACTCTTTCCCTCCCTTCCAAGACCCTCTTGCTAAAAAGTATAATTTTTTCTTTGATAAGTAATAATCTTTATTGATGAGAACAACTAGGCAAAACCCACGTATACAGAGAGTATACAAAAGAAACACCTAGTTACACTCTAACAAGCTGAAAAGAATTCAAAACATTCTCTCCCTTTAGTACAATAGCAGAAAACCTAAAAAGTATAATGAAGACCCCAAAAGGTCTACGCACCTGATAATCAGCCTTCAACTATTCTGAGTCAAATTGATGTCAAGGAAGAAGAGGCAAACATTCCCAGTCAAAATAAATGGCAATCATGGTCATGACTAAAAAAAACTGTAGTGCAGGAGGCAAAGACAAAGGCCGTGGTCAAGATCTCATGCAGGTAACCAGCAGTAAGTAGAAGCCAAGTGTTAAGAGGAAGGCGTTATGGCAGTGAAGTAGGGTTTTTGGCAGCATGGTGGGACTGTAGCTGAAGATGTGATGGTGGAGGTGTCAGCAATAGTATAAGTACTAGTGAGAAAGAGGCAATAATTGTATTAGCAATGGTATAGTGCTTATAATTGCGGCTATGCAAAATAAAAAATAAAAGATAACTCCCAGAAAGGTGACGGTGAGATATGGCATTGGAGTGCCAAGGTTGTCTGATGATGGGAGGCAGGGGAACTTAACAGTGTACTGACACCAGTGGCAGAGGTAGTGTCATTAATCTAGCAGAGGAGCCAGGCTCAAAGGAGACTTGTTTCTGGGAGTTGGTGATAGAGGAGTTGCATTCTCTTATCTCCAAGGATCTCACTTTGTGAATTGCACATCATAATGTAGAAAATGTAATGTTGTACAAATCCAATAGAAAATGTAATGCCAGTGAGACTAACTCATATCCAATTTTTTCTGTGAAAGCATTGTCAGTTCCATTACACATAAAGGACAAACAAAAAGGTCCTAAAGTTTGAGCTCTTAAATTGCTATGCCTAATATGGCACATCAACAAGATCTGTATATATTTAGTAAAAGAAGTGGATACTGCAAATTCGATATGAAATTGTGGTCCTGACCTGTATTGAAACAAGAACCAAGTCTCCAGGGTAACTAGAAACTATGGAACGAAATGTTGATGTTGCATTTGTTGCAATGAAGTACCTTAAACAGATTAAACCACAAAAACATAGTTAAGATGATGAAATAAAAACTCAAGGTTCACGGTTCAATGCAGCTAATCAAAAATATTAAAACAGCTGCAATGAAGAATAATGTTTAAATGAAGCTCAACATATGCTTGATGCCATTTTTTTTCACCTACGCCCATAATATCTTGGGGAAGACAACTTTCTTATGAAAATGAAAATATTTCTTTCGCAGAGGGGCATCCACACAACTCACAATCAATTAAACAACATGATCTACCTGTCTAAATGGAAAACACATTAACAGTATCATTTTGGGACAACAAAACTCTCCATTTAGGTTGAAATGCAAATGAGAATACACGTTTTGGTAATTTCACTTGTTGACCTAATCCTTTAATAACTTTTTTTTTTTGGTTAAATGACCTAATCCTTTAATCATAATGATCGAAACACCTCATAGTTTGGTTGTTGGGCTGCACTGAGATTAACTCAGTTCAGTTTAATTTTAAGTTAAGTCTAACACCCAACACTCAAATCAATAAACTCAACTCAACTCAAAACTTCTTTACATGTGAGACTCACAACTTTTTTTCAACTTAACACCTTTCACAAGTGGAGTCCACAACCTTTTTCAAATTCTCATAAATAGATCTCAACTTATTATTTTTTTATAATTAATAAAAGCTTTATTATCATGAATAGGCAAATCCCAAGTACACAAAAAGTATACAAAGAAAATACCTACTATATACTGAAAACAGAATATTTAAACTTATTTTTTACATCCAAACACATCTAAACTCATCTTAAGTGGGCCTTACAAAACTTACTTCCTCATCTCAACTCATTATGATAAAGAACTCAACTCATTTCCACTCAGCTCAACATCCAAACGCAGCCTACATAGCTTCTCTCCATCAGAAACTAAAAGAATTCTATTTTATTATTTTGCCCGTAAAACATGAAACGAGAACTAAAACTTCGGAACATACAGATAAGAAAAGAAAAAAATACACACTGCAAAACTTCTTGTAGAATCTAGAAAAAATAAACTTGAGTTTTAACACAAAAGTTCATTTAGACTGATATTAGTTTTTGAGGTGCATGAATTTTGTTCAGCCTAATAGTTAATGGCCCTTACCCATTCTTTATTCCAGAGCGTTGAACAGAAGCTACACAACGCCTTGTGAGCTGAGAAAATAGAAAAAGGAATTAACAATGTGATGAAGTTTATGACCTGGAAACGACGCCCCCGAGTGGGGGGGAGGGGAAGCAGGAGACCTTTTCATTAATCTCTAAACCAAGAAAATTCAGATCTGTCCTCTTTCTGGCCATCCCTATAATAAAAAGTCCATTACCTGTTGACATAATGAAAATGTCAAGCAAAAATGTTTTGCCTTTTCATGTTTAGGAACTTTGGTTACAGACATTGAATCAAATGAAATTATATTTGTTCTTGCATCATTAATTTATATTCATTACTTTCTTTTACCTATGTATGAGAATATCATTGGATTCTTTTCATCTCAGTTCAATATAATGAAAGAAACTGAACCATGCCAATAAAAAGAAATGAAAAGAAAAATCATTGAAAGCAAACAGGGAAGAAGTACCACTTCCAATATCTACTACCAAAGGTTGTGTTGGATCACAGTAGGTAGCATTCCAATTGATCTCAAATGGGTATGCCTGCACAAAGCAACTATGTTAAGCAATTTTAACGGTACCCAGCAAAACTTCTCATCCCTTCCGCCCTCTCAAATGAGAATGAGAATACTCATCTACCTCTCATGGTTTGGGGTCGGTTTGGGGGGCAGGGCCCCCTAAGAAGTTCTTTAATTCTTAATATAGTAGGCTTCATCTTTTTTTTTATGAAGTGACCTCCTAAAAAATACTTTTTTCTTACAATGCCCCCAGAGTTTTGTAACTCATATATGGTAAGGAATTCGACTTGTGTACCACAGTTTTTTATGCCAAGAAACACGTAAAAACTAGTTATGTACCATAATAGAGGTAGAGTATTTGACAGCTCGTTTGATAATTCATGATGAGAAAGAAAGAAATTGCTAAGAACTTCATTACAGGGATGATAATGAATTTACTTCCAAAAATGACCATAGCACAATTTGAATAAGATGCTAAATTGCTAACTTCTTCCTGTTATAGTTTTATTTTGGTTCATGTCTATAGCAGACTAAGAAATTCATGTTTTTGAAAGAAAACTTTTATTCTAAGATGACTATGTAGAGTCATAGACATGTAGCTTATGTAGATAGTTATGACATAATTACTACAAAATTAAATTTGACTTATTAGGGGGGCGTATTACTCTTATCAAAAGTACCTTGTCAAACCTTCCCACATATTTTTTATCCCTTTTTCCAATACCAGCAACCGTGGTAGGCCGACTAGAAAAGCTCCAAAGGGACTTTCTATGGGGTGGATTGGGGGAGGAGTTTAAATATCATCTAGTCAACTGGAAGACGGTGTGTCGGCCTATCTCGAATGGTGGCTTGGGTATCCGCAACTTGAGACACTTCAATCAAGCGCTGCTGGGCAAATGGCTATGGAGATACCACAAGGAACTAGAGGCTCTGTGGAAAATAGTAATTGACCGTAAATATGGTAGTATGTGGGAGGGCTGGAATTCAAATGAGGTCAACAGAACAAGGAGGGTGGGAATATGGAAAAATATCCGAAAAGGGTGGGGCTTGTTTAGGAGGAACATCAGGTTTCAACTTGGGGATGGGACGAGAATTAAATTCTGGAAGGATAACTGGTGTGGGGATAGAGCTTTATGTGGGATTTTCCCTTCTCTTTATCAAATAGCTAGTGCCAAAGACGCAACAGTGGCCGAAAATATGGAATTGGGGGGTGGACATATTAATTGGAACATAGCATTTCTCAGGGCAGCACAAGACTGGGAAGTGGCCCAGTGGGGATTTTCGCCGAGTTCTTTGGCCTTATTTATTCGCAAAGACCAAACAGACACCGCCAGGATAGGATTTGGTGGATACCCGATAGGAGAGGGAGTTTTAAGGTTCGCTCTTTTTACAAAATTCTTACTCATGTTTCTGTTTTGCAGTTCCCTTGGAAACGGATTTGGCGTCACAAAGCACCGCTCAAAGCGGCTTTTTTCGCCTGGACAGCAGCTTTGGGGCACATCCTAACCACGGACAATTTGCGGAAACGGAGGGTTATCGTTGCTGACTGGTGCTGTCTGTGTCGAAGGGCGGGCGAGTCGGTGAACCATCTCCTTTTACATTGCGAGATTGCCAGGGTTCTCTGGGATGAGGTCTTTGGCAGACTTAATTTGGCATGGGTTATGTCGAAGACCGTTTTGGAAATGATGGAGGGTTGGCCTTCGATTCGGGGCACAAGACATATCAAGGCCATCTGGAAGATGATTCCTATTTGTATAATATGGTGTTTATGGCAAGAGCGGAATGAGCGGACTTTCGAAGACAATGAAAGAAATGTAGAGGAGCTTAAAGCTTTATTTTTTAGAACTCTTTGTACATGGTCTATCGCCGTAGATTTCAACGGCATAGACCTTCAGGAATTCCTTGTCTCTAACATCCCTCTATAAGAGGGCACAGGCATTTTGCTTTGTAACTGGCTAAGATGCCATTCATTCTATTAATAAAATCATTTACTTATCAAAAAAAAAAAATTAAATTTGACTTATTTGTTTTTATTTTATATATACCCTAAGTGAGGGGGAATCTACCCTAAGTGTGTACATGTAGTATGTGTGTGTTTTTTTTTGGGGGGGGGGGGGGGGGAGGGGAAGGAATATCCATATATAGTGTGACACTTGGCATGAAAATAACACCACTTAAATATGAAGCAAGAACCCAAAACATTTGTGATTCATATGATTATCTAGAGAGTGGGAAAATGTCTAAGAGATTAAATTTTTGTACATGGGTACTCTTTAATGCAAACATGATCTTTATGTTCTAATTCCAGAATTTCTAAGGCAAAAAATATTAGCAGTTGCTAAATCTCTTCATGGATATTAAGATACACATGGTAAACTGTACATTGTTTTATATAGGTTGGGTATGTATGCTTTCATCCAGAAATTAGTAATTCCCAATTTTACAATATAAATATTCACATGATCCAACTATACCGACCAAAAATGAACATTGCTGAATGGATTTGATTTTTCACCACATCAATTGTCTTTTTTTTTTTTTTTTTGATAAGTAATAAGTTCTTTTATTGAAATAAAGATGGGTGTAGCCCAGATACACTGGAGGTAATTTTTCACCACATCAATTGTCTAACATCATTTAATTTCTCACTTGAAGAACTCAATGGCAAGACTCATCTAATGGTAAATCTAACCATAAGGAGCATCTGACACATTCATAAGTGACAAAATCGTTGGTTTTATTCTATAGTCCAAGTTAAGCAAAATTCTTAGTTTAGGTTCTACTGCAGCAAAAGAATTGATTGAATGAATTAATGAAACATACTCTATCTAAGGCCATAACTCCTGGAAGCTTTCTTCCTTTGAGAAACTCCCATACAACTGAAGCATTCACAAGCATATTAAAACCTGAGTCAGAAGAGGATTTCTTCATCTGTGTCATGCTCCCCACAACAGTTAAATCACATTTTCTTCGACATAGAATCTCAAGCATTTGAGTCAATGGAGATGACCCATTTGTGTGTTGATTCGAGTCACTGAATTTCAAGGGACCAATCCATAGAACTTTCTGTATTGAAATAAGGAAAAGAATTCAGGTACTGAGCACAACAGCAAATCAGTCCGAAGAATATAAAGTGATCATCAAGTTCAAGAAGAATTTACTTAGGAAGGAATGCTATGCATATTGGTAATTGTAGAAAAATGTTCAATCAAATTTATATAAGGTCATGTCATACTTAATAGAAAACATAATGGGGATAGCCTTCTCCCTTGTCAATTACCTTCCTTCTAATAGATGTACCAAAGACCTTCCCCTTTTACTTTGTCAAATTCTGAGATCTTTGTATCCTGGACTAAGTTCAGCATGCCGTGGAAAAAACTAATCTTTCTAACGGAACCCTTTATGATATAATTAAATAATAACCCTCCCAAATAAGAGCAGCCTCAAACTTAAAAAACAAATCAAAGATGGAACTCATTTTCTTGCTATACGTATTTTACCTCACATTTTGTAAGCAAGGAGTTTATTTCATCCAATGACACTGGCCCAATATCAACAGGTACCCAACCTAAAACAGAAAAAACCTCGGATAAATAATTCAAAATCAGTAATTACAATTATTTTCTGAAATTGTAACTCTATAATTAAAACGACCAAAACCTATGAAGTTAAAACCCACTAAATCCACATGTTACAGATTTTTCTTTTCATTCTTTTGGTGTTCTTGCAAACTGAAAACACATGGTTACCCATGAAATATTGAAAATAGTGATGGTGTCTAGGTTTCTACAGTCAATATACAGTAGCACCATGCAACACATAGGACCTGATAACAAAGTATTGGACATATAAAAAAAAATGTTACAATAAACTGTAGATCCTTGCTAACATTGCTTCAGACCACTACTTATATGAGTGGCACATTTCTTGTGCTCGGGCTCATTTCCTATTAACAGGGAGAGAATGCTCCCCTTAAACTTGAGGGTGGCATGGAAAAATGAATTCATGCTTCTGAAGAACTGCCACCTGTACAAATCAATTGTTATACCATACATCTTGAGAGTTACGGACATACAACTCAATTGTTATTTATTGTCCTTTATACCTTAAGACCAACTACCCTTTCCCAATCAATTATCTCTTTCAATGGGATCACCAAATTAAACTGCAAATGGTTTGTTATCAGAGATCAATGGGCCCAAAGCCTCAGTTTAACCTGGCCTCTTAAAAGGATATAGTAAAAGATATACAGTCAAATCAAGCACAAAATGAAAACGGGGGGCAGCCATACAGAATATTCCAACTATGATTACAAGAATATATGGAATACCAAGATATATTAGCTGTAAATTAAATAAATTTAAGTTGACTGCAAATAGTGGAGTAGACTTGCAACTGAACAACAAAGCTGTTCTAATACTGCTTATAGCCAAAGGTTGAAAGGAAGTGAAGGAAAATGGGAATTGAAACAATATAGAAAAAAAAAAACCTGGATAACCACATAGATAACCTTCTTAACAATAGAGTGGTTTTTTCTTTGGGCGTGCACTTTTAAAGACCATAATTCTGGCTATCAATCAGAACATTAATGCAACTTCAGATATAACCAAGTGACATGCTTACAATATCAGAGATTCCCAACCATCAATTAAGACAATTTGTAGAATTAAGATAGAATTATGCCTGATTATGATACTTTTCATAAGGGTTACCATTCCTCGAATAGTCTAATAACTAAAAAGTAAAAGCAAACTTTCATGTTGTCAATCAAAACCAATCTCACCATCCAAAATTCCATCAGAAGGAAATAGCTCCAATTTCCCAGGAAAACAATCATTCTTGCACCAAAAGTCTTTTGGATAGAGAATTTGTGTATTTCTATCGTATGCTATCTGGGCTATATCTAAAGCTTCATTGAGTGCCCCATATTCCACAAAATCCAAGGGTACAGATAGACCCAATGCATGCATTATTTGAAATGACATCTTTCCAATGAAGACCAAACCATCACATCTAGAAGCCAAGAAATGCAAGGCAGCAGCTTTTTGATAGAGATTACCACCTCCAATCTGCATTGCATACATAATAAGCACAGTTTAAAAATAATAAGAGGAATGTTCTGCAACTTTGAGAACTATACAGAAACATTGAACTACTAAGCAAAAAAATAAAAACTTGTAACTAACAGCAGAGACATACAACTGCAACATAAGGATTTCCGTTGGTTTTGGCAACCTTCTTCAGTTTACATAGGCTCTCCTCAAAGTGAAAACCAGCTACACAGGAATGACAGAAGCGAGCAACACCAACAGTTGATGCAAGGATTTTATGTGACAGGGAAAATGAGTCATTAACAAAAAGATCAATTCCCCATGATAACAATTGAGCAAACTTTGAACAATTGGCAACTTCCTCTTTAAACTCAGAAAGATTCTCAAGAAGAAGGATATCTGCTTTCTCAAGGCCTTCCCTCTTCGATGGAGTGCGACAAGAAATGGAGCACACAGGAACAACTCTGCATTTAAGGATTGATGACAATAAATCTGAAATATAGAGAACCATTAATATGCCAGAAACAATTCCTTAATTGAATAACATAGTAGAACATTCAATTTCTGAATTCTGCACTTAATGTCCGGCACAAATGAACCATGATTGCAGGATCCTATATCCAATATTACCTAAACAATCTCCTATATCAGAAGCAGGAGTTGGTTTAAACATTACCTGCAACAGACTCTGCATGAATAAGTTTTGGGTTGGTTTTTGTACACCAGCCACTCGCTAGAACTACTTTGGCCCCAGATTCATATAAGTACTTAATGGTGAAAAGCGCATTGGAGACTAATTGACTCTGCTGTTCCTGTTCCTCCCTGAGAAGTAAGGCAGAATCAAATCGGACTAAGACAACTTTTGCATCAAGCTCCTCCTTCGGAAATTTTCTTAGAGTTTGTATGTGTGGGAAGGCATCCAATTCTCCTCCACTGCAAAGATAGGCCTAAGGGAAACCACTTAATACCACAGCCAACAAGAGTTTTCAGAGACTTCAAATGATGTAATAAGGCAATTACGTGCAAGTCAATACCGCTAATAACTGGTTATGCAACATAACATTTTGAAATGTTGGAGACAATGGAGGGGCTAAAAGCTTTTTTCTTTAAAACATTGTTTTCATGGGTGGGGGCTATTTTTTGTAATGAACTAAATGTCCATGACTTTTTACTATCAGTTGTAAACTCTAGTTAGGTAATTCTCATGTATAATCCCTATATACTTGGGCTTTGCCTACTTTTACAAATAAAATACTTTGATTACCGATCAAAAAACGAAATGTTGGACCCCATGTCAGTTACTATTTATTTTATTCTGCAATCAACTACGACACTAAGGGTGGTAGCTCAAGTCGAGGGAAGATTAAAGGGAGGGTAATATGAGGACGTTCTCGTAGAGGGAGTTTCGAGTGGAGTAAGTCTTATGAGAAACAAGGGGTTGGGGTTGGGGTTGGGGAGGTGCATTTTATTTCAACTCGGCTTGATGTATTTCGGGTAGTTTTTCACGGGCTTTGGGGTCATTTTTGTATGGGTTAGGTGTTTTCTTGTATACATCCAGTGTACTTGTTTACTTCGATTGATATATATAATATTCTCACTCATTAAAAAAAAATGTTCAAGATATGTATCTACTAGGGGCATTGACCAAATTAAATATGAAAGAAATGTTGGCGTTATGTTGAAACTAAAGGGCACATTTCTTTATTTTCTCTAATATTTCCAATTAATTTTATAACTGCATCTTCAAAGGCTTTTTGTAAAAGTTGCGACACAAATATTAATTGTTAATGATTTCATGATACACAACATGGAATTAATTATTCTTAAAATATTTCGCCCACCATGTAGGTACATAGAGTGAGACTTAACACCTACGAATTACTGAAGAAAGGGATTCTAAAACATAATCTCTACCAGGAAGAAATAACTTTGAATGATATTACAAAGGAAACGGGGCATTATGATACCTTACATTTGAATAAACACTCCACACGAACAGCTATCACCCCTGTAAAAAATAACTTCCACATTTCAAAATAGTTACATGGAAAGAGAAACAACAGACATGTTAAAGAATTTATTGATATTCTTTAACCTTGCAAAGACAACTGAAGACCTTGATATTTCTGAAGTTGAGCACACTTTCCCAAGTATGAACAGGACTTTTGCTGAAGAAACTTGGGTCCATCGTAAAAATGACACTTATTTAAGAAGAAACTCGCTTGGACTAGATTCAGAAGCTGACTCATCTCCCTATTGTCTATATCTGCAAAAATGGAGCTGTAAAATGCATTAAAAAAAAAAAGAAACGCTATGTAGAAAGCATCTCAATGACAAAAAGAATGACACTGGATGTCCAACACAACAATTTCTCGACAAGCAGATGCGGAGTAGAAGCATGAGAGAGGGAGGGGGAAAAGAATCTTTTTGAGTACTGGAAGGAGATAGAGTGGTAGAGGTGACTAATGCTCTTTATCTTTCTCTCCTTCAGAGCATTTGTAATAGTGTAGAAAAAAGGTACGGGAAGGCAATATTACCTGGCATTGGAGCATTGGAAAAGGTCTAGGCAAGGCGAAGGAAAAATTTGCCTAAGGCCCCATTTGGATTGAGAGTTGATCTCAACTCATCTCATTTCATTTCATTTAATTATTACAATTTTTCCAAATTTTCATATAAAATATAATAAACAATTCAACGTTTTCAAATCTCAAAACAATAATAATATTAACGAATAATATTCTAAAAATATTTTATTTAACTTTCATCTAAACCTCACCTAAAAGTAGATGTTTTTCCTTTTGCCTTTTTTTTCGCCTTTTGCCTTTGCCATTTAAGATATAAGAGCACTGACATTTGGCTCCTAGTCAAATTTTGGCTACCTTTTACTAAAGTGGTCGGCATTGGAGTAGTCAAAGCTCCAATGCTCCACTTTTGAGCTACAGTAAAGCCAACCAATTCTCTATTTTTTTTTTTTTTGTTTGATTAGTAAGAAATAAGTATTATTAATGAGAATGAAATAGGTAAAACCCAAGTACACAGGAAGTATACAAAAGAGCACCTAAATACATTCTAAGAGCTAGAAAGTAAAGACAAGAAATCATGAACATTGCTCTCATTTAATAAAATAACTGAAAATTATAGCAATAAAGTATGCATGAAAAAATTATGTAACTCCACCAGTGTACGCTCGTTGTTTTCAAAACATTGATCATTCCTTTCTGCCTAAAGACATCACATAATGCATAACGGAACCATCTTCCATACTACTACCACTTGAGGACAGCCTTGGATTTTTCTCCAACATTCCAACAAATCCACCACCCTCGATGGCATAACCCAAGTAATGTCAATCCTATGAAAGACCTCATCCCACAACACCCTTGCAACCTCACAATGTAATAAGAGTTGGTCCACTGATTTTCCATCATGTTTGCACACGTAGAACCAATATAACACTACACATCCCATTTTCCTCAAGTTATCCGTAATCAAAATATTCCTAAGAGCAACAATTCATACGAAAAAAGCAACCTTAGAAGGCACACGAGACTCCAAATATTTTTCCATGAAAGGAGCAAGCACATGTGTTACTAAGATTTAATTTTTTTTTATGTCGGGAAACCTATCCAAGGCAAGACCCTTTGGACCCACCCCTACAAAGTAAACCCCGGTCCCGTGCACCGCACCCTCGGAAGTACATGTGTTACTAAGATTTTATAATAGGCCTTAACTATACACTGCCTGTGATCATTGAACTTCCACTTCAATCTATCTTCCCATGCCCTAGGAGTCTTCATAGAATGTAGTACTCTGAAAAAATCTACAACCATAGGTAATTCCCAATCATGAAAATCCCGATTAAAGAGGATGTTCCAATAATGAGAACCATGAGAGAGTATACACAAATCAGCAACTAAAGCCTCCCTCTTAACTACAATAGGATATAAACTGGGAATGCTCTATCAAAAGCAACATCACCGCACCAAACATCCCTCCAAAAACTGATTCTCATGCCCTCTCTAGCCACGTAGCGAATATGGCCTTCAAAACAAGGCCAACCCCTTGCCAACCCCTTCTAAAAAATTTCTATAGGCCCACACCATATTCCCCCCTAACATAATTTGAGCACCAACCCCCCCCCTCGGGCCCCCCCATATCTATAGTTAATAATCTCCTTCCACAAAGACCCCCCATCCTGCTAATATCTCCATAATCATTTTCCCAATAAGACTTTATTAAAAGTTCTCAAGTTACACACCACTAACCTCCAAATGAAATTGGGGAACAAACCGTCTTCCAGATAACCATTTTCCCCCCTCCCCCCTAAGAAAGCCTTGAAAAGTTTCTCAATTCTAGTCACTATCCCTGCAGGCAAAGAAAACAAAGATAGAAAATATGTGGAGAGGTTAGTAAGGATGCTCTTGACAAGGGTGAATGACCCCCTTTCGAGAAGTACACTCGTTTCCACCTCGCCAACCATCTTTCAATCTTCTCCACAACCTCATCCCAAATGGTTCTAGTCTTGAATTTTACTCTTAATGGAAGGCCCAAATACTTCATTGTCAAAGAAGAAATCTTATAATCCAAAGAGGCTTGCTAACCTAGAAATGTGTGGAACTGCACCCGCTGCCACCATCTTGGACTTGCCAAAGTTCACCTTGAGCTCCAACACTACTTTGAAGCGAAGCAACAGTGCACGTAAACATTAGATTTGGCTAGCATCCGCATTACAAAAGAGTAATGTTTCATCTGCAAATAAAAAGTGAGAGATGTTAATAGAAGTACCATTGCCATTTCCAACCTGGAAGTCAGAAATGAAACCACCCCTAACAGCAGCCATCACCATCCGAGTGAGTGCCTCCATAACTATAACAAACAGAAAATAAGAAAGAAGGTTTCATTGCCGCAAACCCCGAGAGCTCTCAAAAAATTCAATAAGTGTGCCATTAACGAGAATTGAGAACCGTGCAATGGAGATACATTAATGCATCCATGAGTTCCATCTACCCACGAAACCACACATTCCAAGCAAGTATAAAAGAAATTCCTAATTCACATGATCATAAGCATTTTCTATATCAAGTTTGCAAAGGATATCTGCACTCCCCTCTCGTAGTTTATATCCAAACATTTATTTTCAATAAGAACCGAATCAAGAATTTGTCTTCCACAAATGAAAGCATTCTAAGACTTCGAGATCATTTGTTCCAATACAGGGCTTAGGCAATTAGCAAGAACTTTTGCAATAATCTTGTACACACTACCAACCAAACTTATAGGACGAAACTCCTCAATAGCCGAGACTCCAATTTTCTTAAGGATGAGAGCAATAGAAGTCGCATTAAAAGATTTTTCAAACTTTTGAAAAAATTCACTAAAGACCTACATAACATCACTTTTCACAATGTCCCAACAAATTTGAAAGAAACTCATCTAGAATCCATCCGATCCTGGCGCTTCATCCTTTGCCACAGCTGAAATGACTTTATAAATTTCCTCATTGTCAAATGGTCTCTCCAAACAAAACACACTTTGTAAGTCGATAACCTCAAAAGGAAAATTGTCAAGCTTAGGCCTCCAACCAATCGGTCTATAAGAAGATCCTCATAATAATGCACAATGTGACTTTCTATATCGGATGGAGAAGTGAATACCTGACTATCTCTAAGTTTGGCCAGCTACTGTTAATCTAAAAAAAATAAAAATATTCCCAAAATATCTTCTTCCTTCCCTTGTTTTTAGTTCCCATTTACCATCCTTTTCTCTCACGGCAAAAGAGAACTTCCACTTGACACCCCCATTTCGTCTTAACCCAAAAGAGAACTTGCCTTTTTTTCCCCAACTGCAACCTCACGTAGGGATCACTTAACCCATTCAAATCTATTGCCAATAAATTCCAAACCTCGTTAACAAGCACCAAAAGCGTAGAAGAAATGTCAGCAAAATGTGTTTGTTCATGTAAAAATTGTATATATGATTGTTGGGTGTAAAAAGAGTTGGTAAAATGTGTTTGTTGGATAGATTGAAGAAAAAAATAGTTTGAAAACAATAACTTAAAATTTAAATTTAAATTATTAATTAATATATGTCATTTATGTGTAGAATATTAAAAAATCAAAATTATTATTAAAATATCTAATATTATATTATAATTTTTTGACATAACTTTGGACTTAGCAATGGCTAGACCATTGCGAATACTCTAATCCCACATCCGATTATCTCCTATTAGCCAAAATAATAATAAAACAAAGGATTAAGCTAAGCTTTGAGAAGCATTGCATTTCTTTTGCCAAAGGCCAGTGATTGACTAACCGTGTCCTACGGGTGTGATCAACTAGGCTGAGGGACATACATTATAGGAACGGGCCGAGAGACTTAGCCGTCGAATGAACTGAGTGCTTTCCTTGTCCGAGATTTCAGTTAGGAGACCAAAGTCAAGTAGAGGGACAATAGCAAGGATTCAAAGGATCGAACCGAAAGATGTGACCGATGTGAAGTTTAGTAAATACAATGGGGTCGGCGACCCATATCATCAGTTGCTGTCCTTCTGTGGGGATTGCCGAGGCCTTGATTCCCAGTCTGGGTTATTTATCCACCTTTATCAAAAATCATTAGAAGGGGAAGCACTCAAGTGGAACTCATCTCTCCCCCTTGATGCTCTACGTAGTTTTGACAATGTGATTGACAGATTCACCGGCCAGTAGTTACATTCCGATTACCAATCATGGATGAGCCTCCTCTACGGATGCAAAGAACTCCTGCACCTTATTTCATGAATGGGCAATCCGAGAGGCCTCGAAAGCGATTCGTTTATGAATCTCCTATTGAAGAGTTATACTATGATCGCTCTGTGGTCCCCATGGAGAAGCCTCTCAAAAAGATGGAGATTGAGGCAATGATACAAGCTGCAGTAGAGCAGACTAGGAGGAAACTTAGATTCAAGGATATTTTTTTTTAATAATAACATTTTTTTATTAATTTGTTTTTCCATATTTTGCAATTATATTAACCATATGTTAATTAATAATTTACTTTTAATTAAATTATTGTTTGCCAACTTTTTTTGTCAACCTAATTATCCAATAAACACATTTGTCAACCTTTCTTATACCCAACAATCATATGTACAACTTTTGAAACATGTCCAAGCACATTCCCAACTTAAAAAATAATAATAATTCACCATGAGGTCTATCATAAAAAAAACAAATTCCATTTCTAGTCTTTTTGCCAGCATAAAAAATCCCAACTTGAAATAATAACAAATGGGCATGAGTTCAGTAGATTCATCCCACATTGATTTGAAGGGGCTGCCCTTGCTAGTCTTTTTGCTGCAATTTTCTGAACTAATTGAATGGTCTAAGCCATGCAGATTTTAAGTTACAATAATTACTCTAAAAGAAAAGGGGTACCAATGAAAAATATAAAAGAGATGGCTTTCACCAAGAATGAAATAAAGTCTTGTACATGCAACAACCACCAATGATCATGACCATGCATGATGACCCTACATGCAACATGCTTGTATCTCCAATGATCATGACCTGAAGTTCTAAAAGGCGATTGCATGACCCTGCATCAGTATGTACGTAACTGTGTGATAACTGATCAAGATGTTTAAAGGATCTAAAAGGAGAAATCTGATGACTAACGACAGTAATTGCAAAGCTTGAGGAAGAGGTTGTAGAGGCTGAAATTTGAGAGAAATGCATCACGACCTAGTCATTAACAAATAAAGAAGCATGGTATCAACAATCCCAGTAACCAATCACATATAGCAGGAATAAGACTTCACTTAATAATTTTATTAAAAATAAATGCACATTTTTAAGCTGAAGATGTAATAAGGATCACACCACATATACAACCAATTGAAATTTTGTCCCAAATTGATGATGAAGGTGAAGCATCCAACCAAAAAAGAGAAAATGTACAAAAGGCTAGCATCAAATTAAATTGTCAATTTTTATTTCTTGAGCCCATGATTAGCAGCTGAAGCAAAAGAAAAAGAAAATACATATTCAAACATTAAACTTGACATTTTTGGATATATTCACATAAATTGAACATAGATAATAGACTAAAATCCAAGGTCGGCACAATAACTTCGCCTTCTATCAGAACTTGTCTTTTACCATTTAACTCCATATCTTTCACAATTTTATTTTTTAAAAGAATGTGGTAACATTTAAGCATGATGTGCGTATAATAAGAATATATGGTTCTCTAGAATATAACAAAATAAAATCAAAACTAAAATGAGGTCCTAGCAGCATTTAAAACAACAAAGATACCCCAACACAGATTTAAAACTTCATTCTTGCAGCAGCATACACCACATATTTAGAATAACAAATTACTAAACTTACCCCAACATAGAAGCACAAACACTGAAGCCAACTACAACATCACTTGAGAAAGCCCTAAATTAATCAAAAATCCATACCGAAACACCACCCACAAGGACTAAAAACCAGCACACAATGAAGTAAAAACAACCAGCTAAACATAACAAGAAGCATGAATTTTTACCTAGATGCCACACAAGATCAATCGCTGCCTCAGGAATTGACAGATTCTCAATAACGATTCAGGAATGTGATATCTATGATATATAGAAACAAACTAACTAAGCACTTGTTTCAGAGAGAAGGACATCTTTGTAAGGAGAAGGATGAAAATGATATTTCTAAAACCTCGAACCAAGAATCGAAAAAAAGACCCGCAGGAGCATGTCGTTTATCTTCTCCGAGCAACCCAAATGGAAAGTTAAGTCCCCAGTCTCATATCATACAGTACTTCCAATGTAACAAACATTAAAATATAATCTTGCAGACAAGACCAAACATGAAATAGACATCAATAGCATCCATATAAATCAAGTTTAAATAGAGAGAGCTTACCGAGATGGGAAGGAACCAAAAGAGAGCTTAAGCTTACTGCGGAGAGCAGAGAAGAAGAAGGTTATTACAAAATGGGGAGAAAGGGAGGGAAAGTGAGAGAAAGGGAAAGAGTAGAAAATGGCAAATTCTCATTCCAGGGAAAAAAAAAAAAATCTTCTTCTCAACAGAGTGACAGTCGTGATTCGGAAGAGATAGTGTAACAGCCGTTGCTCAGATCTAAGGTTGGTTCTTGTTCTCCGAATGGAAATGTCGAAGGGATAAATAAGTCCGTTCTGTCGGCACTTGGAAGTTGGAAAGACTTCACTTCAGCAGAAGCTTTTACCTGGGATGGGCTGCGACGAGGATGAAATTTGAAGGCTCATGAGGATGTGCGAAACGGTGAGTTTCAAAGAAATAAAGAACAGTTTGAAAATGGTCAAAACGGTCTTTTTATCCGTGACACAAATATTCAAAAAGAAACGACATCGTTCTTTGATTTGTTCTTGCACGGGACTATATACACAACCAGTCATACGAGCACCCTCCGTCTTCGCCATAATCGATCCCGGAGCTGTTCCCCGCGGAGATCGGAGAAAATAACCGAAAGCGTCTCGGTTGAAATGGGTTTGGGGTTCATCGTTGGCGTCTTTGGAGTCCTGATTCTAGCTCATGCTGCTTATTCGACCATCCAATGTAAACACCTCAAGATATATGCATATATATATACGCAAAAGCATACCTTCCTGCATAATAGTCATTTTTATGCCTTTAGATTCTCTGAAAGTAAAAGGCTATTTTTCTGGGTGTCGGATTTCATGTTTTGCTATTTTTCTGATAGATTAGATTTGTGGTTGCAGATAGGGGTTTGTTGAAGATTATGGAGGAAGAGTTTTCAGGACCTCCGATGAACGTGAGTATTGTTGACTTTTCTTTTATTATCTAAGTGGGGTGGTCCTGATAAACCCTAATTTTATTACTTCGTGTCTACCGATAATTTATCTCCTAATTGTCCCATAGCAACTTGAAAGAGGTTCTTTAACCCTTTTGTTTTGGGCGGAGTTTTTGTGTTTTACGAATCTGGGAGGTTTCTTTGGCGTGCAGGTGGTTGCTGAGCTGCTTCTTGGGCTAGTGTTCTGTTTGTGGGCGGGGCTAACCGTGCCAGGGAAGTTTCAATCCATACTTCCTGATTCCGAAGAAAATAGGTATTGCTGTCTTTCTTTCTTTCGTTATTTTTTCTGTTAGGTAGATTTTCACTTGGAGATAGGAGATTTGTACTTGGAGAGAGTACTTTTTGTTTGGTTAGGAGGAGATAGAAAGTCAAAGCTACACCATGTAGCCACCACCATGAGGCTAAAACCCTCACCTCAATTTATGTCAGTGGACGTCGTTCTTCTTTTGGTGTTGAACGTTAAACCTAATATCTATATCCAAGCAAACCTGATTTCAATCCAGAAGTGATTGTTTTCTTAGAATTTCCATAAAAATTTGAGCTCATTGGTTAATTTTACTTTGATCTTATTACAACGAAGTACAATAGCATCCAAAGTATGGTCCAATTGGAAACATTACTGTCATGAACTGTAACACTCCACATCTATTGGAGATTGGTGAGTTGCACTTGATGAATAGTATCTCATTGCTTGGAAGGGAGAAGCTCATAGTATCTTATATTATAAGAGATAATCGATACTAAAAATATATCAAAGTGGACTCAACAAAAGCAACATAAACTAAGGTGATAACATATCCGATTTAGAATCAAGTCTATCAACTTTCTGAACTCTGCAAAAACCATTTAGTGTTTTAAAAAACCCACACATAAACTCGTGCAGCATTCTCACTCTTATTTGGAGCTCTGTTTTTTCCCACCAAAAGCAAGTTTCTGTGCTCCAAATATGGAGCAGTCAGTTGCTATCTGTTTTTTGTTCTCTTAGACATAGAAGTGGAATTTTAAAGACATCCCTTTCAACCAGTGAGTAATTAAGTTGTTCTTTGTATCAATACTTGGTTTTACCACACATTTTAGGATTTTGTTCAAGCATTAGGTTTTATTTTTTGTTTTAAACTGAGATATAACTTCCATTCTAGAAAAGAAATCCCCAAGTCAATCCGCCATAAATGAAATGAGGATTCGACTATGTAATGATATTAGAACTTGGGACATAGAGTGATGCCACCAAGATTTTATGTGTTTGAAGAAAAAAACATTGAAGAAATCTGGGAAGAAAAAACAGGCTGCTGGTATTTTATGCATTCACCCCCTGGTAATGTATGGCAACACATAGCGATGTTGCAATGTGCATGTGCTTGGCTTCTGCCTATCTAATTTACACTTGAAATGGCCCTTTCTATCAAGATTTGAATAATTCTTAAGATTTGAAAAGGCTCTTTTAGCAGACAAATCTGCATATAACATTGGTTCGACTGAAGGCAGCATATAATTAATAAAGTGGAATGAAGAAAGAAAAAAATTAAAGAATTTTCCGTTGTTAAGAATTTCTGTTTCCCACAATTTTGTTTCACTTCCTTAGTAGCTATGAATTTTTTGTTTATAGTGGGAGTGCTATTATTTGTTCATCATTTCATTGGAATCTTGGTTGGTTAGTCTACCGTATGAGTTTAATGTGGGGATTAAAAGGCATTTAGTTGTTTTCACATTCTGTGTTTTAGTTTGTTTTGACTGTTGATAACCATTTTTTCTTAGAAAGTTAAAAGTACATGGAATGAAACCAGAAGAACTTTAAAGATTCTTTTTCAATGCATTGTTCCTTTTGATAATAACTATAGATTTAATTGGGCTCAATTTCGATGATGTCCTTGTCTATTTCTTGATCTTAACTTGGCGTTTTCTCTTTTATACATCTATGCACTTGGGTTTTGCCAATTCTATGTCCACAACTTTCCTTTGCTGAAAAGCTGAGTCCTTGTACTCTTCTAGCCCTATAATTCTATGGTTCAACATATTGAAAGAAGAAGTAACATCTCATGTTTACCAAATAAGGAATTTCAGAATTTAGAGATGATACTTTGAAAATTTCCTTGGATTCAACCTAGAGGTTGCACGAAGAGTTGCAGTTTACCTCTAGGGGCTTGTTAGGACTTTGAAAAGGAGATGTAGGAGTGTAAAATAAGCAGAAAACTCGCGGTTATCACGCCTATTTAGTTGCTAGATGATAGTAGTAACTTTCACTCTAAAATTGAAGAAGAAAACTGACGTAACTCTCCAATGGAGGCCAACAGATGGGATTTCTGCCGAGGGAAGAGAAGAGCTACAATTTTATTATTTATTTATTTATTTTGAGTTTTAGAGCCTACAAGGGGCAAGCACCTGGTTTGAAGGGGGGGGGGTGTGGGGAGCTTACGCCAAGTTGAAATAATGAGGTTTAGGGTTTTTCTTTTTTTTAACAATTACCTATAAGAAAAAGATCCTTTATAAACAAGAATGAATATAAAAACTAAAAAAGTTGAGAGTTTTCTTGGTCTGCATAATTTCTGATAAAAATAGGGCATTTAGGGTTCTTAGGAAGCTTCCTTTGTCAAGGTTTCAAGCAACTTCCTAGGGTTAGTAGCAGTTATGGCTAGCTTGATTTAGGAGTAGCATATATGGCTCCCTTGATTAGGAATCTAAAAATCTGAAATTTCTAGGTTAGTGCCCTTCCCAGTTTTGGTAAGTTCCCTTGTCCTATACGACTCCTAATTAAACATGCTTCATCCACTTGCCTTTTATAACAAATAACCTCCTAATTCAACTAATTATGAACGTTAAGACTATCAAACAGATGCTGTAATTAGGGAAATCAAGGCATATTTTGAGATTACTCAACCAAAATTATAAACTCAATTTTTAAAAACTTAGATACTCAAGTATGACATGTCCATTCTCAACGATTTGAGACCCTGAAATCAAGGGACGGGGGACCAAACTGGACAGATAAAAAACAGGTCGGTTTGAATGGTTCTATTTGGTTTTGTCAATATTTTGGAATTTATCAAGAGTCCTACCGGATGTGGTTTGGGCTTTCCTTGGTCGGTGACTCAGTAAGGTCAATCCCTTGAACAAAAACTTAAATCATTATTTGAAAATGCAAGTTTCTTATTTTTGTTATTTGTGAATGAGAAAGTAATATTGGTTATATATAGTTCAAAAACTAAAAGAAAAGCTGAAAGAAAAATGTTGGCAAATAGTTTTATCTGTGTGTGTGTGTGTGTGTTTGAATATTCATATATTCAATGCATCACTTGTAGTGAGATGTTCTACCTCCACAAGAGAGCAATTATTTCCCACATGGATGCCTGAAGCCTCTTTTGTGGCATTACATTTTAGAGTCTTATGAGTACGGCTGGAAGGGAATGCTAGGGGACTAAATTTTCTTCTAATTCCTAGAATATACGTGTAAAACTTATGCTTGATTTCAGTTTAGATACTTCGCTCTACATCTTGTCTTTCATTTTATACGGTATATTTCCCAATGGAAATATTTATTTATAGGAATATTTTAGCTAGTTTAGTTGACTTGGTAAGATTGATGTCAACCATAATGCTATATATCTTGCGTGTATACAGAATCTTGCCCAGGGCAGCCGACCCAACCTGGTCTTTAGATTGCCAAGCTTGACTCGACTTAAAAAACTCAAGCTTGAGTTCAAGCTTGAGATTTTTATCTAATTTTTGTTCAAGCTCGACTCGGTGAGCTAAGCTCCCCGCTCAAGCTCAACTCGGCTCAGATTAAATTTTTTTTTTTAAATAAGATTTAATAATTAAAACTTAGAGAAATTGTAAAAAGTTCTAAATTTAATGGAATTTTTACAACTAGATCCTCTATTGAGATAGAAAATTGCAAAAATTTACAAATAATTAATATGTAACTAGTTAATATTTATCCATAATAACCACATATATGTCTACACAAATTATTAGTACCATAGACATAATTAAATTATTAATATTATACATCAACATTTCTTTTTGATAGGAAATCTAAATTCCATTGCCATCAACATTTCATCTATAGATGTAGGTATTTCTTTTGTATACCTCTTGGGTACTTGGGCTTATGCCTATTTCTTTAGAAATAAAGTCTTTTATTACTTAAAATGTTTCATATATGGTTCCTACATAGTAATTTATAAAATTATTAAATCTTACTAACTATTGTATAAATTATAAAATAAAGCAATAAGGTTCAAATTCTTTTGGGTGCAAACAATTTTTAGGGGACATCAAATTGAGAGGTTTTTCCCTTGACCCTAGGTGCACTTGCGGGAAACTCTTTGTCAATGACTTGTGCACTCTCGAGATTAGTCGGGACATTGTTTCCAGACACTCAGTCCCAATAAATAAATAAATAAAATGAACCTATGAAGTAAATTCATTATATAGATGCAAGTGACTATGTATAAGTAATTAGGTTACATACTATATGTTTAATTATAAAAGGTGTGATGCTTATGTTATTAAATAATATAAATATATATACACATATTTGTTGATGTGTGAAAGAGTTTTAATCGAGTTGAACTAAGGAGCCTTAGCTGAGTCGAGCATAATAAATGGGCCTTAATGAGACTTAGCCGAGTCGAATAGAGTAGAGTTTAGACGAGTATCTAAAGGAGTGAGTATTTGTTTTCATGGACGAGCTTTTTTTAAATATTTTTCTTATTTTTTCTCCACGAGTCAAATTCGATTCAAGTTTAATCGAGTAAATTATCAAACAAACTAATTCATTTACAGCCCTAGGAAACATATTATAGGGTATGATACTTGCACAAAGATATCCTAGAAGGTTTACATCTAAAACTAGGTTGACTACACTTCTGTTCCTGCATTATGTCTCAAAAATTGTGATGTGCATCCTTTTTACTTTACCCCTTTTTATATTTTATGTTCGCAAAAGTGAGACATTACTCATACTGGAGAATAATGAGAGCTAAGCATGCTGCATTTGCGTGAAGGGCTATGATTTAACATGAAAATTCTAGCTATCATTTATAATATTGAAAAATGAAAATTACATTTTTTTTTTCTGCAAAAGTTTTTTCAGCCCTCGTTTGGACTCAAAACTCATTCAATTCCATCTCGTTTCATCTCATCTCATCTAATCATTACAACTTTCTCAAATTCTTACATAAAATATGATAAACAATACAACTTTTAAAATCCGACAATAATAATAATATCAAAAAATAATATTTTAACAATATTTTATTCAACTTTTAATGTTTCATTTAAATTTATTTTATTTCATCTTATCTCATCTCATCTCATCTCATATTTAAATCCAAACAAGACCTATTTCTCAGTTGCCATTGGTACATTGTATTACTCTCAAGAGTCAGAATCTTTAATGATTGCTGCTTTGCCTGCCTTAGCAATATTGGTTGTCGGATTTTATGTAGATTATTGACATCATGAAGTGTATATTTGGATGCAGGATTGTTTCTCTACCAGCCAATCTAGACTTTATGAGTTTCAACCATCGAGGCAAAGTATTTCCTGTGGAATTGGATGTGAACCTGAAACTTTGAATCTTCCTATCAAGTAAAAGGGGTCTCCCTTGATCTTTCTTGAGGAGAGAGGAAATAAACAGACGTGGCCTTTGCCAAAGTATTTTTGTTTTCCCCCGTTTTGGTTGTTTCTTAAGATTTCACTGTATCAATTTACTTTTGCATTCTTTTACAGAACTACTTGTCGCTTTTGACAACCTAGGTCTAGTCATTCAAACCTGGAAATATCTTTTGTAAACTCGTTGGACTTTGTTGCTGGTTGCATCACATGAAGGTTCAGCCAGCATGTGGAAATTGAATGAATGACTGAGGGACAAATAGACAGCTTAAATGGTATTTTGTGCTTGTTTTCATGGAAAGTTTTTTAAGCACCCCGAGAAAGGTAAATAATGTACATGTTTACTAAGTTTTTTAGGTCATGGGTCATTTTGTCCCGTTTGTATTTGAAGAAAGAGATGAACTTTTTTCAACTCATTTCAAACTTATTATTATATTTTTTTATATTTTTATATAAAATAAAAAAATTTCAAATTTTTAATCAATTTTTTTTTAATGTCAAAATAATAATAATAGTAAAATAAATTTATCTCAATTTATTTCAGCAATAATAATATTTAAAAATAATTTTATCTTAGTTTATTTTATCTCGTCTCCTAATTCAAACATGCCTTAATCAGCCAGACTGAAACCAAGAAAAAGATTTTCAGGTTTGGCCGAACATGTTCCGCAGGGTAATTAAACTAAACGTCTCTTTCCCCGCGGCATGATTTCCTTGAAATACCGATCACTTCTTTTGTGCCCTTTCGATCAAGATCTCGTAGCAAACAGAATCTTGATAATTTTGCAACAGAAATGATAGACTTACATCTAATTTATAATTATTTTATAACTTTTTTTATTTAACTTTTTATTAAATTTTTAAATTTACTTAGTAATTAAAAATATGAATATTAATAAAATTATTTTTTTATTTTTCTTAATAATTAAGAATATTAAAAAAATACTAAAACTAAAATGATAAAAAATAAAATAAATAAAAATTATGATAACACTACAAATTATTAAAAAAGTAGTAAAATCGTTATACGTGTATGACACCCTACATGAAAATCGTCGTCCAAACTCCAAAGTTTATTTATTTATTTAATGATACACCTTTAACTACTTAACAAGTAGTTTATAATTCATTTTAGAGCAACAAATGCAATTATGATACCTTATTAAAAGATCATTTCAATTTTACTTAACTATTCTTCATTTTAAGTTGAGTAGTAAACTAGTAGTAGATTAATTGTAAGCTTATCGTTTTCTATATAAAATTGCTGCTTTGCAAAGCAAACGTTGCAGAAATTGTAGAAACTGCTGTGTTAAAAGGGCTACAGGGGGTGAAATTGATCGATCTATTTTTGGACAGCAAGAGCAGAGTTAGGAATGGAGGATTTTTGGTGTTTTTTCCCCTTTTTTCTTTGGCTCAAGAATATCAACATCGACCACTTGTGTGAAACTAATCTATAATCAAAACTCCCCTTGGATTTTTTGAATCTTTGATTTCAAAAATAAAGGACCTGAAAAGAAGTCCATCCAACTCACTCTAAATACATACAACAACTATATAACGGTCACCATGTCCAACTTCAATTGATCAATACTGAAGGCTTTCTGTATTTTTATTAATTTCGCACATTAACTTCAATAGCGCATTCTTCATCATAAAAAAAATCATTGCAATTTTTCTTTTCTTTCTAATGGAAGGGTAATAATGGAACTAAATTTTTTCTCTAAAATGTTTTCAAAGGGCAGAAGAAACACCCCTTAAATATGACTTGCATTGACACTGAAATAGTTTGTAGGGTTCCAAATTATTGCATGGAGAAAGATAACGGAGTTCGCAACCCCAGAAGAATAGAATCCATCCCTACCAATTCAAACATTACAACTCAGTGTGTCAGTACAAATATAAAATGGTGAGAAAGACTTGGGTTTCAAAGAATCAAAGCAGATGTTAGGCTAACAAGGAAACATACATTGACATTCCTCTAAAAAATGTTAAAGTGGACCATGAGGAACTCACGCAAGATTCTGAAAATATCCATAGCAGAACGAGTATGCCCTCAATTCTGGAGCATCCATAGCCCACTGCTAATGCTGATTTCTAAACTAACTAGTTTACAACTGATTGAGTTCCAGCGGGAATTCTGTAGACTGTCTAAGAATAAATTCAGCTCTCCTCTTCTTGTCATCCCTCTCCTCATCCCGCGCAACCCAAGAGGCTGCTCTCCCAACACCCTTGTTCTGAAGGCTCAAATCCAACGATTCACCTAGAAACTTCTTGCCAGTTCTAAATTTTAACTGAACAGCAGGCCTCACATCAGAAAGAACAGTTTTCCCATCTTCCCCATCATCAGAAAACCCACCTTTGACCGCTTCAATGGCAGGAGCAAATGCCTCTAATACAGAGACATGTATACTCCCCACCATTTCATCCAAAGTCTTACTCGGCGAGACCACCAGAGAAACATCTTTCTCCCCTGGCTGTAGAGGCAGTCCAAGGAATGGGTTATTTTGAGCCCCATCCGATTCCTTTGCATCACTATGTGAGGTTGAAGTTCCTGCCGAACCACTGGACAACAACCTTTGCTGCAAACTCAACAAGGACCTCTCCGCCTTTCTACGTTGTCGTGCTTGCTCAATCTTATCTGCACGAGGATCTGTTGTCCTCTCATTCCATACAGGTGTGTGGATATACGTATGGGGATCAGGCAAAGCTGGCAACCATGGCGGTATGTGCTTGCCAGGCGGCGTTTCACCCATTTGAACAAAGCTTGGAATCAGTTTCCGATGCTTAATCACCGGAAACTGAGGCACTGGCTGAGCAAATGGAATCTCCTCTGCCCCACCCACATACTCAACAATCCCCCTCACTGTTCCCGAACCAGCAAGACAATTATTTACTTCCGACCCACCCAGAAAGCCTTGTGAAGCTTCCAAATCCTCCAACCCTCTAATGATATCAAACACATTACAGTCTGTCCGACCAGATGAGTTAGCATAGACACTCGCCGTCTTTCCTAGGTCACGAAGGTATCGAATTGCAATGTCAGCGAGAGCCTCCAAAGCAGAGTCTTTGAAGCCCTGAAACCCCACGCTCTCGCATACCTGTGCAACTGCAACCTTTGACACCGCTCGCCCAAAGTCATTGGCTCCGGCTCTACTTGATGTATCGTACTCTAGTTGTTCATTACCTTTCGTACCATTTCCACCTCCATGGCTCATATTCAAAACCTCATATCATTTAGGGTTTTCTCGACCTCGCATCACTCACCCCATAAATTCCCACTAGCCATAAATTACCCAGCATTTAGCTATATAAAAAAATCATCCAAAACTAAAGCACCTGATCCCGGTTCTGGTTGCCGAAAAAATCGAGAAAAAAGACAAGAAAACCCTAGGGCAAGAGCAACCGATTCGAAGCTGAGATACTGAACAATGAAAATGACAAGAAAACAGACAGAGTTAATCCTTGGGGAGTCTTACCAGTAATTCCGAGACTTGGAAATGAAACGATGCTTCAATCGACCAAAATTCAGAACCAAAAAAAGAAACAGAAGAAAGATTAGCAGGGACCCAAATGGCAAATTAGCTAGGGTTTAGAACAGTGATGAAGGGTTTAAGAGAGGAGTATTGAGAGGGAATATTAGGGATTCAAAATAAATAGTGGGAGAGTTGAGATAAACCCTTGGAATTGCAAGACACTAGGGATCGAAGGAAGGAGGGGAAAGCGAATACGGAGGTTTGCTCATCGGGGCTTTGGTGAGTTCGATGAAGGAAGTGTGTGCTTATTTTTATAGACCTTAGTCAAAGCTGCCTTTGTTAACCAATTACAGGCCCAGACGTCTTGAGTATTGACGCGCCTGCGAAGGTGTGCGATAAGGCGATGCTCGCTTGCTCTTGCTATATTAATTTCCGATTTTTGGCTACATCATAAATTCTGTTTACTTTTTTTTTACTTTTATAATTTTTTTAAATTTTTAAAATTTTTTTAATTTATTTGAATTTTTTATCCATTATCTATATATCAAATATGCAATAAAAGAAAAAAAAATATGATGTGTGATATATAAAAATGATGAATATAATTTTTTTTTAATTTTCTGTTCACAATTTTCAGCTTTCTTATCTTGTGAATTTAGCAACTTGCATAAATCATTTTAGAACAATATTATTATCAAGTTTGTGCATATAATATATTTAGTAAAATACTTATGTAACATAATTTAATTTTAATAATAAATTCTAAGTTTTAAATTTTATCAATTAAATTTACTATTTAAATAATATAGATAATGTACTCTATTCACTGACTTGTAAAAAAATAATTCTTCATTTTGATATAATATTTAAAAATCATGAATTCATATATATATATATCTGTAGTTTTCTGAAGAGTAGAAATTATTTAGGTTTAAAAATTGTACAAAATCTAGATTTAATAAAGGATTAGCAAAATCATAGTTAATGAAATTACGTTTAAATAATAAAAATGTTATGGACAAACGTTAAAAATAAACGACAAATAAATGTCAATTAATAATCTTAAGTATTTGGTGTCTTTTATATGCTGCACAATATTTATAAGTTGAGGTATAATAAAATGGATTTAAAATTTAAAAAAATAAAAATAATATATTTTGTTTATCATGTCATATTAATTAGCATTTGTCTACTATTTATTTTTTACGTTTGCCTATAGCATTACTCTTTAAACAAATAAAAAATAGCAACCATTTGAATGCAATTACGTGGACTGGCTATTCTTTTTTCAGCGATTATGTTTACAACGGATCCAAAATTTCAAAACATGGTGAGATATTCCATTGGTACAAAATCTTGTCGCCATAGGGCCATTTAAGTACTCTGCATTTCCTCTGGCCTCTCACCTGTTTCATTTTCTTCAACTGCAAATAACACATACACCCAGAGAGAGAGTTCCATTTGAGTACTCTATTTTCTCTCACATTGAGATTTGTATCCTTGCGTCCGATCTATCAGTTTTTCTACAAATTGCATAAGGATTGGCTCGTGTAGGAAGCTTTTCTTTGTAAGACTCGGAGACCAAGGATTTTTTCCTGATTTATATTCTTCTAGGCAATCGAATATGGTACTCTGCTTTTTGTTTGTTTTCTTTTGATTCTATTCTCGGATTTCAATCTTTTAATTGTTTTGAATGGTGCATCTTTTACTTTTACACATCAATGCAATGCACTCTCTCTCTCTCTCTCTCTCTCTCTCTCTCTCTCTGTATGCTTACAGTTTGCTTCTCTGTCACTGGCTTTCACAAAAGTAAATTAGTGTAACAAATATCTCTTCACGTCATCTCCACAAAGATGTTCATGTCTTTATATGTTCATGTCTTGTTCTTGTCTAGACATGAACAAATTCTATATATGTTCATGTCTTGTTCTTGTTGGCATGATCGGAGTGAAAATCTATCAATTGTTATGTTTAGTTCTATGGGTTTTCTCTCTTAATAATTAAATGTTCAAAGGACTTAAAGAAGGAAAAAATTTTGAGTAAAGAAATTTGATGGCTTTCGGGGTCTCACTCAAAGTTGTTCGTCATTAAAGGTCTTTGCATTTTCATGTGAAGAACACGTTCTATGAACAGTCGATTGTGGCATTTAAAAAATTATCCTATAATATATCATTCTTTCAAATTAGAGCATAGCTTGAACCATTAGAGAGACCCACACCATTCTTACTATTGAGAAATTCCATGTTTTAGGTGCATCCCTTAAATGAAAGGCAGGTTTAGAGACCTTGAACGAAGCAATATATGTCTTGGTTTAGGATTCTTATTTGGTTGTAACGATGTTTGGATGTTTGAATTCTCCTACCAATAAGGTTTCCAAGCAGAAAATGGTGGATTCTGGGTTTCCATCTTCTTCTACTTAAAACTAACCCCTTTTATTTATTTTCATCCAAAAAAAAAAAAACTAACCCCTTTTATTCAAATAATGAATCTAATGCTAAGTCCTACAAGTCAAACCACCTCAGAGCATGTACTGATAATCTCATATTCTAATACAGTCCTTTTGACAAGGTGGACGATGATGATGGATGTGGAGGAGGCGAGACCCTCCTCCTCCTCCTCCTCTAATACAATCTAATGCTAAACCCTAGCCTCCTCCTCTCTCAAACTAGGTGGCTCCGAAATTTGAAATCTAAAAATTAAATTCCCATCATACCTATATGTTCGAAATTGGGGTATTATGTGGGGATAAGACCCCGGGCCAACCCTTCTAGCCCGAAACGACTGCCCTGGTCCAAGAAAAAATTGTTTCCTTCTTTGGGTCGAGTTCCTAATCCTAAGGCCCAATTGGAGGGGATCAACATAAACAATGGACCTGCACGCCACGTGGAAATCAGCAACCCTCTTAGACCAACCTACATGGCCCTGCCTAAATACTCAAGTGCCGGCGCCGAGACAAGCTAGCAGTACGGATCTGATAGAAATGACCACGCTGCATTAAACAGGTACCATGCTTCATTTAATACATGAGCGAAAAAACACGGCATGAGGAGACATAATCAGGTAACAGATTGACCTTCCCTATCGCAAGTTTAAATAAGCTCCCTCTCCTCCTAGGTGCAGATCTTATTTCTTATTGTCTACTTTCCATTACTATACTTAATCATCCTCTTCATGTACTAAATCTAGCATTAGAGGCTTCCCAAACCACCTTCCTAATCTCAGTGCACGTAGGAAGACGACTCGAAACTTGCAATATAATGTTGCCTAGGCTTATGGAACATGACATCAACAACGGAAGAAGAGGGCCTTCTTCTTTGTCATCCTCGTATTCTTCTTCTGCAGTGGCAAGAGATATATAAAAATAATTTCCTTCCATGACTCGGGAGGATTGCAAAAACTATCTGTATTGCATCATCAGGGTGAGCAAATCACTAGGACCAAATGAAAATGTCGATATTGAATAAGGATTTGAGTGAGGTAAGCTTATTTATATTCTTGCTCATGAGAACTCCATTCTTAAGTGTTAAGCCCAAGATGGTTTATGATTAATGGTTAATGTATGGAACCATTTTTATATCCTACCCAACTTTGACTTTGAATATCTAAAGTTGTTTTTGTGTTCTCGAAGATGGTAGAATTTTACTGTAGCAGTCGCATCCAATACTCATATGGCTTCAAAAAGGTAAAATTTATTTATCAATATTTATCAATATTTACTCACTGTTTCAATAATTTTCCATTTTCTAAGGACTATCTAAATTTATTTTATTAACCTAAAAATTATGAATATTTTCCTTCATTTTTTTCATCTTCTCCCATTCTCCATCGGCGTTGTTGTCTTCCTTCCATTTCTAGTCTTCTCCTCCTCCTCCTTCCTTATTGTGCTCCTACTTCAACTCCTACTCCTATTCCAACTTTGACTTATATGCTTACTCGAACTTTATTCTTCCATTTCTACGCATTAATCTTCATATTCTTCTCATATGTCTTCTACTTCTCCTCTTTTGATTCCTCCTCTGACTCCCACTCTTATTCTAAATCCTAATCTCATTTCGTCGTTACCTACTACTCTACTTCTACTCCTACTCCTACTTCTAATATCCTAATCTCATTCTTCGCCTTCTCCACCTTCTCCTCTTCATTTTGTTTTGGTTTTGGTTGCATGTGGATGTCAGTGGGGTTGTCCATGCATTTGCAATGGTTTGTGTTTGTGTGTGTAAGGGTGGGTGGGTGGGAAAGTGTGCATGCTTGTTTGCATGTTTGCATAGTTTTGTATGTGTTTGTAGTATTCGATCGAAACTCTACATAGGAGAAACTCAACAGGGACATCTACAAGTTTTACAAGCATGCAAATGTATTGTTTCTTACTTTTTACCAATACTTTCTTATTTTCTGTCTATTTATCTTTAGGAATATTATTTGCTCAGTTTAAATTGTGTCTTGGAGGAACTCTAATTACTAGTCACCAGGCTATATAGGTGCATATTATTTTTTGCTTGTTTTTTGCATTACAGACAATATATATGATAAGGAACAAATATTTTGACACTTATTTCATCATATAAGAATTTGCGTTATAATTTCACTACAGGAGTCACATCCAACATTCTAATGGCTTCAATAAGGTATTATTTATTTATTATGTTTATGTTTTTGGCATTATGTTCCTTTTTTGTCATAGCGTATTCATTGTTTCAATAATTTTCCATTTACGACCATTTATATTTATTTTATTAATCTATAAATTATAAATTTTTCTTTCATTTTTCTTATCTTCCCCCATTCTCCACCACCCGTCGTTCTCCTCTTCATCTTCATCTTTTTCTCCTTCTTTTTCTACTACTTCCTTTATTTTTTCACCTTCCGCTTTCACTTCTCATCCTCCTCATTTCCCTTTCTATTGTGCATCTACTACAACTTTGACTCAAACTCTAACTCCTACGTGTAATCCAACTCTTTTCTTCATATTCTACTACTTCTCTTCATTTTCTTCTCACCCTTCTCCTTGCTCCTCAGCCCTCCTACTCCTACTCCTACTCCTACTCCTACTCCTACTCCTGCACCTATTTAATTACTTCCTACTCCTTTTACTCCAAATTCAACTTCCAATGCACATTTGTTCAACTTTTCTGCTATCTCCTCATTTTGCTTTGGTTTTGGCTGCATGTGTGCATGGATATAGTTGTGCATGCATGTGTAGGGTTGATGAGTATGAGAAAATGCAGTCTAAATATCATAATATTTGATTAAATTATGAAAAATAAAAATAGAAATAATTAGATTTTACTTATTTTATTGAATTAAATTTCTATTTATATTGAAATATTTTTAAATATTATTTGTTTTCTTTTATTTTTATTATTTATTTTATTTTATTTTATATTATTTCATTATATTTTATTTTTTTATATTTATTTTTATGTTTATTTTCTTTTATTTTCTTTTATTTTCTTTCCTAGATATAGTTGAAGAAGACAAAAAGCATTTCAAGATCAATGGGCCACATTTCATCACTTGGACTTCAAATAGCCACATGTGTCTTTGATTTCATGCACAATGGCCTACAAACCACTAGCAATTAAATCAATACCTGGGTTCGTACGTTGCAGCTTCACTTTATGGGTTTCACATGATATATAGCAACTTAATTTTATTGTGAGTTGAAGACATAACAAGGCTTACGGCAACTCGAGTGAACTTCCCTTCCAATATACACGACAATCAAACTTGAATCCCACTTGGACTTTAAAACCGGGCCGCATATAAATATGAAGAAAAGCTGGAGCAGCAACACACACTCACGGATGGCTGGAACGAACGTACGTTAACGATAGAGCAAATTTATTCATGGCTGCTTGGATGATTTTTTCTTTTTTGAAATTTATATTATCTATCATGTGTATGAATAATTAAATTCTCAAGCAAAGTTAAAGATGAACTTGCACATTAGATGATATTTTTAATTTATTTTTAATTAATGTATTTGATTTTAATTTATTAAAACCCTTTGTTTTATCATTCTTAATATATTGTTAGTGTTTTCTTTTTCAAACAATTATAGAGTTTATTTCATTTATAAATTCAGTCATATTTTTTCTATTGAATGATTAGATCTGTGATTGTTTTTTGATCTATTGATTATTTATATTGATTTAATTAACTACCACAATATCACTCCCTAGGTATATTGTCGTCGTTAGATTTTCTTAATGTAAATATTAATTTGCGTAATTAAAAAGTGATAAGTGATTTTTTAAAGGGTTACATTTGATTTATTTATTTTTTGTTTATAATTCTATATCTTTTAATTGAGAATTACAAAATTGAATTCTCAATTGAGTTATCAATGAATGAAAAATAATTAGAATACCGGATATGTGCAAGAGATTCCCGACGCTCTACTGTTCGTAAATTTGAGTAAACTTTTCTGTTAGTTATTTTGTTTAATTTTCATTTTCATTTAAAATCAATTTTTCCTTTTCTCATAATCATTTAATATTTTTTTAGTTTTTTTGCTATTTTACTATTATTTTAATTTATCTCTTTGCGAAATCGACACCCCAAAGCTGCACTACAATTAC
This sequence comes from Platycarya strobilacea, assembly GCA_036898215.1. Lineage (NCBI taxonomy): Eukaryota > Viridiplantae > Streptophyta > Magnoliopsida > Fagales > Juglandaceae > Platycarya > Platycarya strobilacea. The sequence goes on along the minus strand of CM072547.1, from coordinate 38,986,527 downwards.
CGCATTATTCTTGGGCGTTATCAAAGGTGTATGTTAGTGCATGTGTTGTTAGGTGAGAGAGTGTGTGCTTGGTTGCGTCTCCTTGTAATTGTGTATATATGTGGTATTCGATTGAAACTTTATATAAGAACTCAGCTTGAACATCTACAAGTTCTACAATCTTGTAAAAGTATTGTGTGTTGTTTTATACTTGTGCTTTCTCTTCTCTCTATTAATCTTTATTTCGTTTATCTTTGCATTACGGACAATATCTATGACAAGAAACGTATTTTTTTTCTTTGTTCCATCACATAAGAAGGTGGATGATATTTTTAATGTAACAGTCGCGTCCAATGTTCAAATGGGTTCAATAAGGTGAAATTTATTTATCAATTTTTACTTTTCAAATCATGTTCTTTTTTAAGTATAACGTACACACTATTTTAATAGTTTTCCATTTATTAAGGACTATTTATATTTATTTTATTAACCTAAAAATTACAAATTTTTCCTTCATCTTTTTCATCTTTTCCAATTCTATCCCGACGTCATCATCTTCATCTTCGTTTAATTCTTGCTCTACTGGTTGTCCTTCTGCTTCTATTCTTCTCCACCCCTCCTTGCTTATCATGCTCTTAGTATGACTCCTACTCCAATTTCAACTCTGACTCCTATGCCTACTCGAACTCCCTTCTTCTAATTCTATGCATTGTCTTCATATTCTTCGCATCCTTCCTTAACTTCTCCTACTCCTACTCCTACTCTTACCCTAACTCTCTAGTCTCATTTCTTCGCTTTCTACTACTCTTCTTTTGCTCTTATTCAACTCCGTACACACATTTCTTCGCCTTATTGCCGCTTCCTAATCTTGCTTTGATTTCTGTTGTGTGTGGGTATTGGTGTGGTTGTTGTGCATGTGTAGGGGTTTGTGTCCGTGTGCATATGGGTGGGTGGGCGAGAGAGTGCGCGTGCTTGTTTGCTTGTCTACTTGCTTGTGTATGTGTTTGTGACATTCAGTTGAAACTATATGTAGAAGGAACTTAGTTTGTACATCTGTAAGTTCTATGAGCATGCAAACGTATTGTGTCTTACTTTTTACTAGTGCTTTCTCATTTTCTCTCTCAATTTATCTTTATGCATATTATTTACTTAGTCTAAATAAACTATCTAGGAGGAACTCCAATTACTGGTCACCCAACTCTATAGGTGCATACTATTTTTTTTTTTTTTTTGCATTATAGACAATATCTATTATAAGGAACATAAGTTTTAACTTTTTTCATCACATAAGAATTTGAATGATATTTTTATTGCAGTAGTCACGTTCAACATTCTGGCTTCAATAAGATATAATTTATTTATCATAGCATACTTGCTTCAGTAGTTTTCTTATCTTCTCCAATTCTCTATTGCTATCATCTTCTTCATCATCTTTATCTCCTTTTTCTTCTACTCCTTTCATTACTTCTTTGCCTCTTGCTTTTGCTTTTGCTTTTCATCCTCCTCCTCTTCCTTTTGTATCATGCTTGTATTCCAACTCTGAGTCCTACTCCAACTCTGATACCTACACATACTTCAACTCCATTCTTCCTCTTCTACCATTTCTTTTAATTTTCTTCTCTTCCTTTGCTCTACTCATTGTCCCTAACTGCTACTTCTATTCAAACTTCCCACTCTCATTTAATCACTTTCTATTACTCCTACTCCTACTTTTACCCCAAATTCAACTCCAACTCCAATTCTTTATGCACATTTGTTTACCTTTTCCACCTCTCCTTTATTTTGCGTTGATCTTGACTGCGTGTGGGTGTAGGTGTGGTTGTGCGTGCATGTGTAAGGGTGTGTGTTCATGTGCGTGATGGCAAGTGAGAAAGTGCGTGTTGATTTGCATTTTCATGTGGTTGTGTATTTATATGGTATTCAATTGAAAATATATGAAGGAGGAACTTAGATTTTACATCTACAAGTTCTACACTCCAGCAAAGGTATTGTGTCTTATGTGTAATACTTATTTTGTTTAAGTTGTATCTTGGAGGAACTTCAATTAATGGCCACCAAGCTCTATAGGTGCTACACTATTTTGCATAGCAATTGTTTTTTTCATTTATTTTTGCATTACAGACAATATCTATGACAAGTAATATCTTTTTTGTTTTTACATTTGTTCCATCACATAAGAATGTGGATGATATTTTTAGTGTAGCAATCATGTCCAAGATTCAAATGACTTCAATAAGGTGAAATTTATTTATCATTTTTTACTTTTCAAATCATGTTCTTTTTTGTAAAACCCTCTGTTTAAATAATTTTACATTTACTAAGGACTATTTATATTTATTTATTAAACTACAAATAATAATTTTTTGCTTTATTTCTTCATCTTCTCCCATTTTTGTTGACATCATTGTCTACATCTTCATCTAGTCCTTTCTTTACTTCTTCTCCTTCCACTTATGTTGTTCTCCTCATCCTCTTTCTGTATTGTGTTCCTATTTCAACTCTTACTCCAAACCCAACTCCAACTTCTACGCTTACTTGAACTCTTTTTTTTTTTTTCGCTTCTACGCCTTTTCTTCATGTTCTTCTTATCCTTTCTCTACTTCTCCTCCGGTTGCTCCAAATCCTACTTTGATTCTAGCTCCCTAGTCTCATTTCTTCACTTTTTGCTATTATACTTCTACTCCTACTTCAACACCCCATGCCTAATTCTTCGCCTTCTCCGTCTCCTCAAATTTGGCTTTAAGATCAGATGCGTGTGGGTGTTGGTGTGGTTGTCCGTGCATGTGGAAGGGTTTGTGTTTGTGTGCATGTGGATGGATGGGAGAGTGTGTGTGTGCTTGTTTGCGTGTCTGCATAAGTGTGTATGTGTTTTTAATATTTGATTGAAACTATATGTAGGAGGAACTCAACTTGGACATCTCCAACTTCTACAAGCATTCAAAGGTATTGTGTCTTACGCTTTACGAGTGCTTTCTTATTTTCTCTCTATCTATCTTTATGCATATTATTTATTCCTTTTAAACTGTGTATTGAAAAAACTCCAATTACTGACCACCAAGTTCCATAGGTGCGTATTATTTTTTGTTTGTTTTTTGACATTTATTCTGTTATACAAGAATTTACATGATATTTTTACTACCGTAGTCTCATCAACAATCTGATGGCTTCAATAAGGTATAATCTATTTATATATGTTTAAGTTTTTGGATTTATGTTCTTTTTTAGCATAGCGTACTCACTGCTTTTGTAATTTTCCATTTACTACAATTTACTTTAATCTTATTAATATAAAAAATTATAACTTTTATCCTTCGTTTTTCTTATCTTCTCCCATTCATCGTCATCTTCTTTGTCTTCGTCTTTTTCTCCTTCTTTTTTACTTCTTCTTCGTTCTTCACCTTCCGCTTTTGCTTTTCATCCTCCTCCCCTTTCTTCTCTATCATGCATGTACTACGATTCTGATTCTTACTCCAACTTCGACTCCTATGCGTACTCGAACTCTCTTCTTCCTCTTCTAATACTTCTCTTCATTTTCTTCTCATCCTTCATCTAGTTCTCGCCCTTCAACACTACTCCTACTCCAAACTTCTTACTGTCATTTTTTTCACTTTCTACTACTACTTTTTCATTTCATACTCCAACTGCAACTCCCAATGCACATTTGGTTTTTGGTTGTGTGTGGGTTTGGATGTGGTTGTATGCATGTGTAGGGTGTGCACTGTGTTCGTGTGTGTGCTGGTAGGTGAGAGATTACGTGCTTGGTTGCGTCTCCATGTGGTTGTGTATGTGTGTGGTAATCGATTGAAACCATATATAGGAGGGGGACTCAGCTTGGACAACTACAAATTCTACAATCCTGCAAAGGTACTGTGTCATATTTTTTACTAGTGCTTTCCCTGCTCTCTATTTATCTTTAATTCATTTGTTTTCTAATTACAGACAACATCTATGACAAGTAACAAAATTTTTTTACGTTTGTTCCATTGCATAAGAATGTGGATGATATTTTTTCTGTAGCAGTCGCATCCAATATTCAGATGGGTTCAATAAGGTAAAATTTATTTATCAAATATTACTTTTGAAATCATGTTCTTTTTTAGTGTAACGTACTCACTGTTTTAATAGTTTTCCATTTACTAATGGCTATTTATATTAGTTTATTAACCTAAAAGTTATAATTTTTTCATTCATCTTTTTCATCTTCTCCCATTCTATGTCAACATGGTCATTTTCAACTTCATCTTCATCTAGTTCTTCATTTACTTCTTCTTATTCTGCTTATACTCTTTTCCTCCTCCACCTCCCTTATCGTGCTACTACTTCAACTCTTACTCCAATTACAACTTCGACTCTTATGCCTACTCGAACTCGCTTCTTCCACTTTTACGCCTTCTCTTCATAATCTCCTCATCCTTCTTTATTTCTCCTCCTCCGAATCCTCCCCCAACTCCTAATCTGGCTCCTACTCTTACTCTAATATCATTTCTTCACTTTCTACTAGTATTCTTTTGCTCCTACTCCACCTCCCTATTATCATTTTTTCGCCTTCTCCACATCTTCCTCCTAATTTTTATTTGATTTTGGCTATGTGTTTGTGTTGGTGCAGTTGTCCTTGCATGTGCAGAGGTTTGTGTTCGTGTCCATGTGGGTTGATGGGAGAGAGTGAGTGCTTGTTTGGGTGTTCACCTATTTGTGACATTCATTTGAAACTATGTATGTAGGAGGAACTCAGCTTAAACATCTTCGAGTTCTACAAGCATGTAAATGTATTGTGTCTTACTTTTTACTAGTGGTTCTTGTTTTCTCTTTCTACTTATCTTTATGCGTACTATTTACTCGATTTAAACTGTGCCTTGGAGGAACTCTAATTATTAGTCACCAGGCTTTATAAGTGCATATTATTTTTTGTTTGTATTTTGCATTATGAATAAAATCTATGATAAGGAACATATGTTTTTACATTTTTCCCATCATATAAGAATTTGCATGATATTCTTATAGCATCAATCATGTCCAACATTTTGATGGCTTCAATAAGGTATAATTTATTTATCAATGTTTATATTTTTGGAATTAGGTTCTTCTTTTAGTATAGCGTGCTCACTATTTTAGTAACTTTTCATTTACAAATTTTTATAGTTATTTTATTATTTTACAATTATAACTTTTTCCTTCATTTTTCTTATCTTCTCCAAGTCTTTGTCGCGTTCTTCATCATTATCTCCCTGTTCTACTCCTTTATTTACTTTTCTGCCTTCTGCTTTTGCTTCTCATTCGCCTCCTCTTTCTTTCCTATCATGTATGTACTCCGACTCTGAGTCCTATTCCAGCCCTGACTCCTAAGTGTACTCCAACTCTCTTCTTCATTTTCTTCTCATCCTTCTTCTACTCCTTGTCTCCCAACTCTTACTTCTACTTGACTCCTTACTCTCATTTAATTACTTTTTACCACTCCAACTCCCATTTCTACTCCAACTCCTTATGCATATTTGTTTGCCGTGTCCGCCTCCCTCTTGTTTTACTTTGGTTTTGGCTGGGTGTGGGTGTGGGTGTGCGTGCATGTGTAGGGCTTGAATGGTGAGGTCCTTTGGTGTTGGACCCTTTTGAATGATGATTAGGACTTGAACGGTGAAGTGAGGCTAGATTTTGGATTGTGACTAAGAGAAATTTCGAGATACAAGATAAAATGTCTAAACACTTATTTATAGAAATAAACTAAAAGGAAAAATCCTGAACGGTTCCCATTAAAAGATATCTTGGATGGGCTTTTAGCATGTGTTGGCCCTTGGTTAGCCTAGGTTGGTCCATGTATTGGGTCATGGGCATGGATAATGTGCTAATAGTGGCATGCTACTGGTGGCCTTAGGATGGTTTTAGTCGTGTCTTAGGCTGTGTTGTGGCATGCTTATGGCTCAGTATGCCACAACACATGCTGAGCCACAAGCATGTGTTGCCTCAGCTGCTTTGCATGTTCCCTTCTCCGTCGTCGCATCTTTTCCCTCCTTCATCGATTAGCCCAGTCCATGCTCTTTTCCCTTGGTCTCCTCCTCTTTTTCCGTTTTGGCCTTCTAGTAGGCGGGTAGAGTTGCCTCAGCTGCTTTGCATGTTCCCTTCTCCTTTGTTGCAAGGTGGACCTGTGGTAAGTGCAGTAGTGGTAGGTGATGCCTCCATTATCGTCTTCATTGGCAGCTTGGGAGTCGACTTCTTGGATGGTAAAGGCCTATCTGTCAAAATGAGGTCTCGGGCACTTGTTGGGGCATCTTCTTTGTCTTTTCATGGGCCTTAGCCATGGTTTGAGCCTTTACCTTCCTTTTCGCCTGCCCTTGCTCCTTTTTCCTTGGCTTAGTTAAGGCTCAGAGAGTATTTTCAGCGTTGATGAAGTTGTCGGCCTAATTCATGAATTCCAGTATTGTTGTAAGAGTCCTTCTCCTCCACTCAACTATGAACTTGGATCATGGCTAGATCTATTCCAAAAGTGCTTCCAGGATTATTTTCTTGTCCTAATTGTCGATCGTCATGCACTTCTTGTTGAACTTGTATAGGTTTCAGACTGCCCTCCTCCCCTTGTTTGATGCTGAGGAGATAGCCATTCCTAAAAGAAAAAACCTGGAGAGCTCAAATGGATAAAAGCTTCATACATGGATTTCATTGATTTGAGGATCGTCAAAGGCATTTTCTTTATAGATATCTACACAAGCTCGTCCTCCCTTTTCTAGGAAATATCTACAAAAGCTCATCCTCCCTCTTCTAGGAAATATCTACAAAAGCTAATCCTCCTTGCACTAAGCATACACAGAAATTACAACCAAAAAATAAATTGCAAAAAATAAAAAAAAATGATAGAACAAAATCAATAACGTCATCGCTTGTCCCCAAAATCCATTCCCTCACACATTTTCAAATTACTTGACAAATCCTGACTTTTTGTTTTCCTCCAAAATCTCCCAAAAGACTTGAAGTCTCTTCAAATCAAAATTTATATGGCTTTGATTCATTCGTCTTTGCATTAATGGACGTAGATATATGTCCATGGATATTAGGTTTCTTCGTATGGGAAGGATTACAATCAACATTCTGAAGATAATAGCAAGGAAAAATGAAAGGAATTGAAAAATGTTCTCTAAAAAATGTTGAAGAGTTTCAAAGTAGATTTCTATATACACGGATGTTGAGGAGTTTGGGTAAGTAATATGATGTAGGCAAGTGCATAGTTACTTGCATAAGATACTGATGTGGTGGTAAAGGAGATTGAGAGACTAGACCGGCTAATTTGGAGATTTTTTTTTGTTAGCAAATAGCATGCACAAGATTTATTTTTTAAAATTTTGTAGGAAATCTCTCGTTTAGGAAATTCCAAATATGGGAAAAATAGTTTTATTGATAATCATATATATATATATATATTTCTTATAATCATTATATATTACTGTTAAATGGAGGAGTGGCTCAAATATATATATATTATTTTTATTTTTCATCAATATAAATTAATTGGGGTAAAAGTAAAACCATGTCGTTGTAACTTGTTTTCCCTAGAAATAAAAGTCTATATATAAATAGGACGCTGCTATTGATCCTTATGAATTGGATTTCGATTGGTCCTGTTTTGATTTTTCTTTAAAATATTTTTTTACATGATTTTGAAGTAAGGGTTTTTAAATAATGTTGTATTTTTTTTTATATATTTTTAAAAATATTTTAAGATATTAAAAAAAATATAAAAAATTATGATTTTTTTACATTATTTTTTTAACATTTTAAAATATTTTTTAAAAATATAAACAATATTATTTAAAAATATTTATTTAAAAATTATATAAAAAAAAATAAAATGAAAACAAGTTGAATCCGGAAACAATCGAATCCAAACTCTAAAAATCGGGATAAATAACATTTTTCATATAAAATTTATATTATAAATAGTCCCAAATAGGCTAATTTGGTTTTTCTATTTTATTTTATTTTATTTTCGCTTATTTTTTTGGTATATTAAAATATTTTTAAAAAAATAAAAAAATTGACATTATCATTTAAAAACATCTATTTAATCATTAAAAAAATAAAAAAAAAATTTATTTTTGCAATTCGGGAGATGGATTCGGGACAAATCCTCTGGCGATAAAGTATTACTCTTATAAATACTATGTGCACTGCCAAGTGCCAAGCGATGAGAGAGTGGCGACAAATAGGGCGGACAGAACTAGAGGGCATTACGGATAAGGAACTCGAAGAGTCTCACAGGCGAAACGAAAATGGAGAAGTACTTCGGCAACGCGTACCGAGGTGACCCTGGCGTCCCACACGCCGACCCGGACCGATTCGTCAACATCTGGATCGGCTCCGCTGCCTTCTCAGTTCTCACCTGGTTCGATCCTTATATGTGGCATCTCTCTACTCAATTCAAGTACTCCCATATCTCTCTCTCTCTCTCTCTCTCTCTCTCTCTCTCTCTCGTTCTTAAATGTTAATTTAGACTTTTAATTTCTGCATTCACAATCTCTTTTCCTTCGTTCTAGTTTAGGGCTTATCTTTCGTATCTGTTAATCTTGTTGTACGGTGAGGATTAATGTCATTTGCATTCTTTATGCTTATGCCTGTCTATATCATTAATAAAACTCTTTGTTCACTGATAAAAAAATCTCATTTACTTTCTGCTCGGGAATATTATATTTTAGTTTCATTGATCCTGTGGAATTTAGTAGATCTTTTTAGGAGGCCCCAATGATCATAGATAGAACCTATCCAGATTTTACAGTGCGATGGTTGACTGTTCACGGACTAGCTGACCTACCGTTTCCTTTTGAGGTCAATATCAGCAATGCAGTTCATATGAGAGTTTAAGATTATGAGATTCTTCTTTGTAGCTCTTTTTCAGGTTTTGTGAATGTCATTGAAGGAGGTAAGATTCCAGCAATAGCAACAGCAACAGCAATAGCTTCATTCTATTAGGGGAGTAAAGTTAGCTTTTTTAGCTGTTATAACATTAGGCATTATTCGACTGTGTATTTATCTGTTTTAACGAGACCAATGGAGAATCTGTAACCATAGGACCACAATTAATAAGAAAAGTTCTACTCATCATCCCTACACCACACATCTCTTTATTTTTACCCTTTTATGTTTTCCCCTTAGCAAGTGTGTGGTGTAGGGATGGTGAGTAGAAGAACTCAATTAATAATGCTGTCAAACTTAATCGTGCAACGATTTGATGGTTCCATTTGACCGGATAGATTCATCTCAAAGATAGAATAGGTGAGACACTCCTGAGTGATTAATTTTTCATAATGTGTATTGGGGTGAAAATTTTGGCAGCTTTTTGTGTGTGGTTGTGTCCACATGGTTATGTTGCTAGCTTGACTCTACACGTTGCATGATATGCTGTAACGTATATGGGGGCGCTAGCATTCAAAGTAGCTCTAGGGGAAAATATCGATGGTTCATTCTTGACTATGTTTTTCTCACCGCCGCAGCTGTGTTTGGTTAAAAAGGAAAGGGTGACTGCCTATTATCTGTGATTTTCCGTTCGATCCCATTGGGTGTGCATTTTTGAGGCAGTAGAGTTTAATGGGTTGATTTTTGGGCAAATTTTTTCTTATTATTTGACAGACATAACATGTAATTGATGACAATTATAAGTTCAGTTTATGTGGATTCCTGTGTTCTGTTTGACAAATATATGCCAAAGCTATCCTCTTAACCCTTTCATACCTTATATCTTGACTGAACTAGCATGTGGCTACTTAAGTTAACAGGCCCATATACAACTCAAATTATTATTTTGATAGCATTAATTATGTACTCTTGTGATGGTTATCTTGTTTCAACTGGATAAATCTTTTTGATTTCCTTTGACGTATCAAGAGGGCTATTGAAGTCAATTCCCCGACTGTTCAATTTAAACTGGAGAAATGCTGTCATCCTCCCCCGTCCTATTTCTTATGTAATTTCCCAACCAACTTTCAAACGAGCTATGCTATGCCATTCCACATATCAAATGAGCTTCTGCATGCTGTTTTTTTTATTTTTATTTTTTATGTATCTTGGATCTTGAAATCCTTGTCTTTAAACTTGAGCATGAAACATTGGCCTAAAATTTTGGTGTCCCACCTTTTGCCTCTATAAACTTATTACTTTAAACTATTGCGAAAAAGTAGGAATTCTGTTATTTTGGCACAAGCCACCAGATCCCTGAATGGCTTTGGTTGTGTTGTAAGAACACTGCATTTTGAATTTATAATGTAAGGCACTTATTAGAAGAAAAAAAAGGGGAGAGAAACATTTGACTTATGCATTCTTAATAGGCTAGATTGTCTTATTGTATCACACGATTTAGCCCTCGTTTGGACGTAATTCAAATGAGATGAGATGAAATAAGATGAGATGAGATGTGATGTTTTGTTGAAAGTAGAATAAAATATTGTTATAATATAATTTTTAATATTATTTTTATTTTGGAATTTGAGAAAGTTGAAATATTTTTATATTTTATGTAGGAGTTTGGGAAATTTGCAAGGATTATATAAGATGAGATGAAATGAGATGAAATAGTTTAGTTTTTGTAACCAAACCAGCCCTTAGCCTTTATTGCATATAAAAAAAGTAATTTTGTCATAAACTTAACGGCATGTTACTTATCAAAAAAAAAAAAACTTAACGGCATGTTAGGACACTATGAATTCTCAACATTCTCAAAACTTCTTGTCATTTCATTCCCAAGCATCATTCAAACCCAAAACACTTTTTAACTTCAAATTTGCAAACTTTTTCATCTTCGGTACCTAATCATTATTCAAATACAAAAACCAACACAACTTTTACAAACTTCTAAAAAAACCATAAAAATCAATACAACTTTCTCAAACTTCAAAATAAAAATAATATTAAGAAATAACATTCAAACAAATTTTTAACTTTATAATATTTTTATTCAACCTTTTCTCTCTCATTTCCCAAAATCCAATATAACATTTTCACTCAAACCATTTCACTACTGTTCACAAAATTCTGAGATGCTCCTGCTCCACATGTCCAATCATGCCCTTAGTGTTCTAATTTATTATACGAGTTGTAGCCCCTACCAAAATCCCTCCATCTGTCTCTCCACCAGATATGAATTGTTTTGAGGCTCATTAATGTGCATATATTTTTTTTTATTTGGTTACTTTTCAAAAGAAAAGAAATCAGTTGTTAAAAAGGAATTGTGGTTTAACCAATAAAAAAAAAATAAAAAGGAACTGTGGTTTACATTGAGATAAGGAGAAATACAAAGAATAGGAGTCCTTTTAGGATAAAATCCAGATCTTTGTGGGAAACGAAAACAGATCTGCCATCTTCTTCAGTCTGAGTCCGATTTCCTTTTTTTATTGGTGCTACTATGATTCTTTTTACAAACTAATACTGCTTTTGGAGCCACAAGAGAACCCTAGTTGCTGATAATCCTAGGGCTAGCAGCAGCAATATCCCACATGAAATTCTTTTTATAAAGACTCCCTCCCTTGCCACCTACAAAAGAAAAAAAATACACGTCTATTTCAGTGTGCTGGTCTCATGACAAATTCTAGAGCCTAGGTACCACCCCTAAGCTGCCTCAAACCAATAAAGGAGGATCAGCAATTGCATGAGCTCTGGATTCACCCAATCAAACCATAGCAGCCTCAAAATACCACAGCCACCTTCTACTGACCCCCAAATTTCAAACCCTAGCCAGAAATCTAGAAAAGAAAAGTGATACTTTGAGGGTTGCTGCACCATTGAGCTAAGGATTTCTGGCAATGTTTCCTTCAAGTGTTCTCCAAAAAAATAAAAGATCTGAATACCTTTTAAAATTCCATCCAGGTTTGGAACCCTATGCAAGCCCTAAGTTCTAAGCATTTGCTCCTCTTGCTGCCACCACTTATTGGTAAGAGAATGCTAGGGTTTGGTACCAGGTATCAAGGGAACAATTATTAAATTACTCCAGCCACGATTCAGCTTGATATTTTATTCTCTCCACCATTTAAACACTTTAGCAGCCCTTACAGAGCCCCAAAACTGTTTCTAGAGGCTGCAGATCCCTGGAAACCTCCAAATTAAATCAATGGATGGAGTAATTTAAAAGTTGTGTGAAACCTCAACCGAATCTAAGATAAGTTTTCTTCGAAGACAAGGAGAGATCGATGGAGGAGCCGAAAGTTTTATTTTTTAGAACCTTATGTACTTGGACCATTGCCGTAGACTTTAATGGCATGGTTCTACACGATTTCCTTGTTTCAAAGCCTTCTTGATGGGCCTCTTGATCTTTGTAACTGGCATTTATGCCCATTATTTTATTAACAATACTTGTTTACCTATATAAAAAAAAGATTCTAGGTAATACCCGTATCCTATTTAATCGAGCTTTTTTGGGAAAGTGGTTGTGGAATTATGCTTTGGAAAGTGGAGTATTTGGAGTGTGGTGGTAGATGTGAAATATGGGTGTGCATGAGAAGGGTGGTGTTCTCTTGCAATTAATGGCTCATGTGGTTTTTATTTTTGATAAGTAAAAATATATTAAACCAGGCAAAATCCAATTACAAATGTTCACGGCAATTACAAACAAGGCAAAATCCAATTACAAATGTTCACGGCAATTACAAACAAGGAAAGTCATGTCCTATCCACTAGGCACATTAGAAGCTAAGAAATCATGTAGGTCCATGCTGTTGAAATTCACGGCAATGGACCAAGTACAGAGGGTTTTAAAAAATAAAGCAATCAATTCCTCCTTGGTTTTCTCCTTATCTTCGAACGTTCACTGATTATGTTCTAATCAAAGACACCACATGATATATATGTGAATCATCTTCCATACAGCTCTGATATGCCACTTGTCTCTAATGGAGTTCCAGCATGCCATTGTTGCCATTACGGTCTCTGATATAACCCAAGCTAACTCCAACCTACTAAAGACCGCACACCAAAGGGCTCTAGCTGTCTCGCAATGTAGAGGAGATGATTTACCGACTCCTCCCATTGCAATACAAACAACACTAGTCTATGATAATAATTCCCTTTTTCCTCAAGTTGTCTGTAGTAAGAATCTTCCCCAACGAAGCTGTCCAAACGAAAAATGCCGCTCATGGGGGTGCTTTGTGTCGCCAAATATTCCTCCATGGAAATTGCATCGCCGGTCCTTGACTGAGCACCTTATAGAATGAACGGACTGTGAATTTTCCTCTGCCTTCAGGATTCCACCATAATCCATCTTGAGTCTGGAGGTTCGGTCTTTGTGAGTAGATGAGGCTGAAAAAATCCTCAAAGGAGTTTAGTTTCCAATGCTGTGCCGCCCGGTTGAAGTTGATATTCCAATGTAGATGGCCTCCATTTGCCTCCACCGCCTCTGTCACAGTGATGTTTTTTGCGCTAGCTACCTGAAAAAGAGAAGGAAACAAGTCAGTCAAGGCCCTATTACCACATCAGGCATCCTTCCAAAATCTAATTCTTGAACCTGCACCACAAAGAAGCCTAGTGTGCTGATGAAAAATATCCTATCCACTTCTAATATTTTTCCACACCCTTACACCACACGATCCCCTGACCACATTGGAGCTCCACCCTCCCCATGCTTCCCTATATTTATGATCAATCACTATTCTCTATAGAGCTTCTGGTTTTTGATGATAGCTCCATAACTATTTACCAAACAACGCTCGATTGAACAACCTCAAATTACGAATGCCCAAATCACCTTCCGATAAAGGACGACACACATACTCCCACTTGACTAAGTGATACTTGGACTCCTCCCCCAATCCTCCCCACAAGAAATCTCGTTGCAGCTTTTCGAGGTGGCCAGCCACCCTAGGCGGCCACCCACGTATTTTCTCTCTCTTTTTCCAATCCCAACTAGGGTGGCTGGCCGCCTCGAAAAGTTGCAACAGAGTACTCTTGATGAGAGTGACTCGGCTCCCTTTAGTCAAATACATCCTTTTCTACCCTGTTAGTTTCCTTTCCATTCTTTCAAACACTGTATCCCAAATCTCAGCCACCCTTGATGGCGAACCCAGGGGAAGTCCCAGATATGTCAATGGAAGAGAGGAAGTCGTGCAACTGAGGGAACCGACCAACTGTTGCAGGTTACGCACGTCACCAATGGGAACCATCTCAGATTTATTATAGTTCACTTTTAACCCCGATACTGCTTCGAAGCAAAGTAAAAGAGCTTTTAAGGCTGGCACTTGACCTAACTCCGCCTCGCACAGAACAAGAGTGTCATCTGCAAATAGCAGGTGGGATATATTAACAAAACCTCTATGTGGTGTTCCGATTGTAAACCTTTTTACCAAACCATTATCCACCAGGGCTGACATCATCCTGCTCAGCGCTTCCATAACCAAAACAAATAATAGTGGGGATAATGGATCGCCTTATTTCAAGCCACGAGAGTTAGGAAAGAAACTTTCAGAACAACCATTTATCAAGATTGAGAATCTGGGAGTGGATATGCACCACCTTATCCACGCCGTCCATCTTTCCCCAAAACCACATTTGCTAAAAAGATACAAAAGAAATTTCTAATTCACATGATCATAGGCTTTTTCCATATCTAATTTACATAGAATTCCATTCCCACTCACTTTTATTTTGTTGTCAATACATTCATTTACTATTAGAACAGCGTCGAGAATTTGTCTATCTTTCACAAAAGCATTATGAGATTTAGTAATAATCTTCCCAATAACCTCGCTGAGGCGGTTAGCCAGCACTTTCAATATGATCTTATAGACCTCCCCAACCAAGCTAATAGGTCAAAAATCCTTGATTTCTATGGCCCCCACTTTTTTGGGTATGAGATCTAAGAAAGTAGAATTGAGACTTTTTTCAAATTTCTGGTGTAAGAAAAACTGCTGAAACACCCGCATGAGATATTCTTTGATTACTTCCTAGCATTCTTGGAAGAAACCCATAGAGAAACCATTGGGTCCAGACGCTTTGTTTTTAACCATTTTACGAATGACCCTAAGGACTTCCTCTTCCTTAAAAGTCCTCTCTAAACGCCACATCATCTGGGTCAATAGTATCGAAAGTGAGACCATCCAAATTAGGTCTCCAGTCCTCCTGTTCCACCAACAAGTTCTCATAATAGTTGGCAATGTGACTTCGGATAACCGTTTCATCTTTACTTTCCACACCATTAATCTTAAGCATCTCAATGTTATTATTCCTACGATGGGAGTTTGCAACTTTATGAAAGAATTTCATACATCGATCCCTTTCCTGTAACCACATAGCTTTTGATTTTGGCGCCAAGACATTTCTTCCATAAGAATGACCCGCTCAAGATCTGCTAACAAAGAGGTCTTATGCAATTGTTCCTCCTGCATGAGAGTTCGCCCTTCTTGAAATCTATCTAGTTCCTGGATATCCCTCCATAATGCATTCTTATTATCTCTTAAGTTTCCAAACGATTGCAAATTCCATAACTTCAGGTCTCCTTTTAAGGCTTGCATCTTATTAGTAAAGATGTAGCTGGGGGAGCCATCGAAGTAATAAGAAGACCACCATTGTTTAACCCTTTCAACAAAACCGTCTGACTTCAGCCACATATTTTTGAACTTAAAGTATCGCCTCCCAATCCGATGACCACCGCAGTCTAACAGTAACGGCCAATGATTAGAGGATAAACAATCCAGACGCTTCTGTATAGTATCTGGAAAGTGACTTTCCCACTCCGAAGAAATGAGAAAACGATCCAACCTAGATCATGTCTGGTTATTTGGCCAAGTGGCTGGACTTCCAACAAGCGGTAGATCTATTAGATTTAAGTCAGAGATAAGTTCTGAGAATTCTAAGCTAGCAAGCCTCACTCTTCTATTGCCAAAAGTTTCACTGGCAAAACGAACTATGTTGAAATCTCCGCCTATGCACCAAGGGAAATTCCATACACTATGTAGTCCTGCTATTTCTTCCCATAGAAGTCCGTCTGTCAACATCTACATTAGGCCCATACACACCTGCAAAGGCCCACATAAAATTATCAGTAACATATCTAAACAAACAAGTTACCATGTATCTATTAATATGCACATCCACTTTTTCCACCACCCTCGGATCCCAAAGCACGATGACTCCTCCTGACGCTCCTGAGGGAGCCATATACACCCAATCCACATGAACACCCCTCCACAAACTTCTCACCAGACTCCTATCAATATTTTGCATCTTAGTTTCCTGTAGACACACCATATCAGCCTCCCACTTCCGAAGAAGGTTATGAATCCAAAGTCGTTTATTACCCTCGTTAAGACCTTGTACATCCATATAAATCAGCCGTTTCAGAAATGGCTGGCCCCATCTCATGGCCTCTCAATTGAGGCCCCGTTTGATTGCATTGGGCCTTTGCTGTAGATCTTTTGAGCCCCGACCCATTCTGTTTGATTTGCCACTTTCTCTTCTTTTTGGGCTTTGACTCAATCTTGTATTAGAAGGCCCGGCCTCATTCTGTCCCGAGCTCTTATGCACCCGCTCCGCTCAGCTCTCTTGCGCTAGTCATTTCCTTCCAAAAATAGACCGACAAGTTGTGACACTGGGGCCATTTCCTTCTTCAGCTGCCGAATATCATCCTGTATTTCTCTCAGCAGCATGCGTATCTCCCATGCTTCAGACCTGTCAACCGCACGGCTCGAGGGGTCCTTTGCTTGTATTGCTTAAGATACCTGCGTATTTTTAGTCTCATGTGGTTTTAGTCTCAGGAAAAATATTCTGAGGGGTTGGGCGAGGTTTTCTTGCCTCAAAAGTTTTGAGGTGAGGATGGTTCTAGGATAATGTTATACTCTTATTTGTGGTGCCATGATAAGGCTCTGAAGGTATTTTTACGTAGCTTGTTAATGCAGCTCGGTTTGAAGAAACATCAGTGGTGGATTGTTTACTCGTCCAATGGTACTTAGCAGTGTGGTTTGAGTTTATTTGAGGGGAACATATTGATAGACTTTGTTGGAATTTGTCTTAGCAAGGGGAATGTGATGTTAGATCATTCTATAGAGCATTATCTCCTTAGTGTAGATTATCTTCCCCTTGGAAGAAAATTTGAAGGAATGACTGTTGAGATTAGCATCCTTTGCTTGTACAACTCTAGGGAAGATCCTAACTTTTGACAATATAAGAAAGATTCACATTGTAGTGGTGGATTGATATTGTATGTGTAAGAGAAGTGGGGGGAGACAACTGTGAGATAACTGGCGCTTTGTGGAATGCTGCTGTTGGGTTGTTTAGGCTTAATTGGGTAATGATATTGAGGTCCTAAAGCTTACTTTTGAGGACCCCAAAACCACTTGGGCCACAGAGTGACCATGGGTACTAAAGCAGGCTGCCTTGAAGGACTTCAATCTAGGGACGCAAGACCACACAAACTTCAAATGATTCTGTACTGGAATTTATAGATTTAGGCTTTGTTTGGGGAATGAGATGAAATGAGAAATCTGTGAATAGTAATGAGATGGTGTGAATAGTAGTGAAATGGTTCAAATGAAGATGTTTTATTGTGTTTGGACAATGAGACAAAATTTTGAATACAAATATTATAAAGTTAAAATATTGTTAGAATGTAATTTTTTCATATTATTTTTGTTTTAAAATTTGAAAAAGTTGAATAGGTTTTTGTGTTTTGTTCGAAGGATTGGGAAAATTGTAATGATTAGGTAATGATTAGATGAAAAAGTTGAAGATTTGAAATTGAAAAGTATTTTTGTTTGAGTGATGTTTGGAAAAGAGATGAGATGAGATGGAATTGGATGAGATGGGTTCCCAAATGAGGCTTAGTGTCCTATATATGCTTTTCGAGAACTGAATTAATGGGAGTGGCAACACAAGCTTTTAGGCTTAAAACAGGGACTTGCAAAACTTATTTGAAGACTCCATAGGAAAGGTAGCAGTCGATGAAGGTTTGTGTTGGCTTACCAAAGAGCTTAAAAATAAGTTATATTGCATACTATAACTGTTAAGCAAGTAAATCATGTGTGATTATGTGATCATCCATGAAAAGAGTTCTCTTTATAAGACACAATTAAGCAAGGATCCAGATCTGTCCTAAGTATAAAAATGTGTAGAAAATGTGGGTGTGTTTCCGTAGGTTGCTGAGTTAAGGAAGCTAGGTAAGTAGTACGATCATATTATATGTTATTTTATTAGCCTGCTAGCTTCTTTTATGATATGTTGTAAATTGGTCTGAACATAAAGCCCAACACCCGACCCGTTTTCCCGTTATCTTCCGACTCGTTTTTTCGACCCGAGTCGGTTAATTGGGTAACAGGTCGATTTAAACCATTTCGATACTCTTAACAGCAACCTCCTCACTTCAGAAACTCTCTCTCTCTTCTCTCTCTCTCTCTCTCTCTCTACACGAATTGCACATCCATCGCGATTCAAAAAACTACCACCGACGTTTCCGTCGGATCCTACCTCTTGCGGTCCATACGACCCTCTTACTGAGATCCTTCAATCCAAGAGCTCGTGTATTTGGAAAGAATAGACGTTCCTTGTCCCACATCCACACCTCGTTCGATCCTCGTCTCCCAACATCCAGCGGCTGAGAAATCTCCACGTCACTATTGGCGCCATGGCCGAGTCTCGACGGTTGATCGAGCACAATAATATCTCCAGAGCCAACCACTGCTCGAGCATTGTTGATGCAGTCGAGTTCCCAATCGACTTAAGCTTTTGTGTTAGGTTTTTAGAAGGGTTGGTGTTGCGAATGAGGGGGTCTTCTTTGCTTTGATTGTTCTGATTTTTTGTGCAAATGAAGCTTTTGTATTAGGGTTTTTTGAATGGTTGATTTTTTCGAATCAAGATTTTGTTTATTGTTAAATGATTTGTGAAAAAAAAAGGAAGAAGAAGACGGGTTATCGGGTAATGGGTTATCGGAATGACCAATTTTCAAGTTGAATCGAAAATGGTCGCTGTCGGTTCGGTTCGGGTCGGCTGAAGAGCCCTAGTTGTAAATTTAAGTTTGCAAGTGCTTTATTTGTAATTCTTTTGCAATATGATATGATATGATATGAGAATGTGCATGGTATGAGAAAATAAAGTAAGATGATGAATAAATATGTTGTTTTGTAAATGTTTTCTTTTGGCCATATGATAATGCAATGGTACCAGAGAAAATGTGGATGTGCAAGTCTGCACTAACGGATGTCAGAAGGTGTGATCCACCGGGGATATTTTCATCCTACAGGTTGCTTCCATTGTGGCCACAGGCAGTAGGGCCAGTGCTCAACCTAGGCACACAAGGGTTAACTTGTGGGCCACAATGAGTTTAGGATTGACAATTATTGTGTATGTAATGTTGAATGTGGTTTTTTACTTGTAAAACAATTTGTTATATGTGGTTTAAAGATGATTTTAAAAGATAAAATTGCTTGAAAAAGTTATACTCTGTAATATTCAGTTTTTTTGATAGCTTTATCTATTTCTGTGTTTGTGATTTTCTCCTTTATTTATCTTATTCTTCTTGTTCTAACATTTTGATCTATTTTTCATTTGCAGTTGGCATGACAAAGCAATGCTGTTTGAGCAGTACCACTGGAAAAAGGCCATGGAGAAGAATCAACCTTATAAATTCAAGGTACATTTTCTGACTTTTCTAAATCTGGGATTCCAAGAAATCTTTTGGCGAAGACTGTCGGTAATTGATTTTTTTAATGCTTTTTTATGTGACCAAGTGTGTTCTCTTGAAACTCTCATGGTTGCAGTGGAACCAGTACATGGACAAGGATCTTCGTGATTCGTATTATCATAACTGGCCTCTTTACTTTCGTTAGGCTTTTCTGTTACATGTGTTTGTCGCTCTGATACAACAACTCTTTAGAACAATGAGGACTATGTATCCTGGATCGCCCACACCCCTCTCCTGGATTTGATGACTTTTAAACGAACATGTTTCTTGTTTCGAGCTTACTTTGATGCCATTGAGCTTTGTAGCCATTAGTTTTTACTTTATAGGGGTATCATCCAGATGAAAAATGATAAAACACACGTCACATTTTACAATACTTTATACAATAATGTTGTAAAATGTGAGATTTTTATAAACTATCTTATAAAATTAATAACACTTTACAAAAATATTTTTATTTTACAACATGTCCTGAAATATGTTATGAAATGTGGTGTAGAAAGAGAAATAGTAAGTCCACCAAAGAATTTATGAAAGTAAATTTACAAATTAGTATCATTAGATACGATATTGATACGATATTTTGAATAGTAAAATTATTTTTATTATAAAATAAATTTAATGAATTATATGAAATTATATTAACTAGTGAGATTACTTTTATGACCCTTTTTGGTAATTGTGACGCTTCTCTTAGCCAAGCTCATCTTTATTGTTTTCCTATTAATAAAGTTCTTTACTGATAAAAACGATTGTTGGAAAACGAAAATAAAAAAAAGTAATTAAAAATAAATAAATAAATATACATTTAAAGAGTAGATAACAAAACAAATGAAAATTTAACTTTTTGTTATTATAAAGCCTGAATATGAGACTTGTTCCGTCTGGTTTCACAGAGATGGACTTAATTTATCTCAATTTATTGTCTTTTATTTTATCTCATCTTAATATTTAAATATTTTTTTTATTTTTCATTTTAAACCTTTAATTTTTTATTTAATTATTATAATTTTTAGAAACTTTTAAATAAGATACAAAAAATAAATTAATTTTTTAAAGTTTCAAAACAAAAATGATATAAAAAAAATATAATTTTATAATTTTATAATATTTTATTCAAAATTTTTTCTCCATTATCAAAATTTCATAAAATATTCTAACTCAAATCATTTCACTATTATTATACGCTATCTCATAAACATTGACAGATTTTTCATCTCTTATGACTCTTTTAATGTAGAGTTTTAATTTTAAATATGCAACCAACAATTAAAAAATGACGGAATGACGGAAGCTTTATCTAAAATTTTGTTTAACAAATATTGGTTGTGAATGGATGTTGAGATGAATTGAGATTAGTTGTGAATAATAATATTTTGTGAATTCCTAAGATAAGTTTAACTTTTGAAAAATATTGTACTCAAGAATAACTTATAAAAAAAAGTTATTTTTTCATATGTCAGTAATTGATATGTTGAAATTTATGAAATTTAAAATTTAAATTTAAAACAAAAACAAAATGAGTCTTATAAGTAAAATATAAGTATATGTAGTACTATTATTTTTTTAAAGTTGAAATAGACTTAACATTTTAAGTTGAAATTGTATGAAATATATTGAGATAAATTTAATTTTTATATACAAAATTAAGAAAATAATAAATTTTATATTCAACAATCAAACATAATCTAATATTTTTAAGCACTCTTATTAGATTGTTCAAACTTAAATGACAATTTTAACCAATAAAAAATAATTTAATTTTTG
The DNA here is from genome assembly GCA_036898215.1 of Platycarya strobilacea. Classification (NCBI taxonomy): domain Eukaryota; kingdom Viridiplantae; phylum Streptophyta; class Magnoliopsida; order Fagales; family Juglandaceae; genus Platycarya; species Platycarya strobilacea. The sequence goes on along the minus strand of CM072547.1, from coordinate 38,965,154 downwards.
ACTATTTTAGTTACATAAATTCCCACGTTAGATTAACTATTTTTAATTATATAATAATAAACTAATATTATAATAACTTAGCTTTGGCTATGTACATCAATTTTTCATATTGAATTATCTATTTATTCATTATATAATAATAAATAATTAATAATTAAAAAAATATTTAACTTTTTGTAATTATTAATTTATTTTATTTTATCATATTTTACCAATCTACCTATTATATATTAATTAATAATTATATTCTAATTAAATTATGGGTTAAGAAATTAATTATTCATTATATTTTATTTTGATTAATTAATAATTAATAATTTAAAAAATCTATTTGGGAAAATAAAGATGTGTATGAATATAGACATTTGTTCTATACTAAAGAAATTAATGAAATAGATATTTATATGAATACGAGAGAGAATAAATTAATATAATAGACATTTAGTTAATATAAAATGATTGTCAAAAATGAAGAAAATTTTAGCAATTAAGTAGCTGAAATGTCTCGTTTGGATTAGAGAGTGAGTTAAACTCATCTCAACTCATATCTATTTTATCATTACATTTTTTTAATTTTTCATACAACACAAATTTTAATACATAATTTTCAAATTATAATACATATTTTTCAAATCTAAATTTAATTTTTTTAAATTTTAAAATAATAATAATATTAAAAAATAAATTAAATTTATATCATCTTCAATTCAAATAGGGCCTAAAAATTTTGAATTTTATAATTTAATATAGCTTATTTTAAAATCTATTAACTAAATAATAGATAAATCTAATATTTAGCCAATCCACTGAAATTGCTATGAGAAATTGGCAGCGTGCGTTACCTGTCGGCTGTCGCAATGGATAGACTACAGATAGGGTGGAAGATTGTCAGCCACAGCCGTTTGTTTTAAAAATATTGAAAAGAAAGGCCTTAGCAAATGACGTGGATTATTGTGAGCTGTCCGATGACTTAATAAGCATAGTGCAATTTTGGTGGAGAGACACCAAACCAGCTCGCGGTATTCTGTCGCTAGCCAGTGTTAATGGCGTCTCTCCGTCTTTCTACTGCCTCGCGTCCTGCATTTAGAGTCCCCATCACGGCAGCATCGGCTCCTCTGTCTTTACCAGCCTTCGCAACTCAAAACTCGGTCAAAATCACCAAGTGGGTTCGGTCTAAGTCTTTCAATCTCGTGCTCTCAGGGGCTCTCACGGTCGGTCTCTCTCTCGCAGGTGAAATTTTCTTTTCGCGTTCTTTCTATTTTGTGCCTATCTTTTGAAGGTACCATATTTGGGGCGTCATGTTTTTGTGGTTTAAAAGATCAATATACCTTGTTGCAACTGGGTTTCTACATTGTATGTCATTTTAGTCTCAATTGGCCGGTTGGCTAAGCCTTGGCTTAGAAATTACCAAATGCTAGCTGCACATTTTAGTTAGTTCTGTTTTCCATTTTTACCTGGTGGGAGGCCTAGACTTGGTATCTGAGACTGGTTATATGATTATAGTATCAAACCCAAACAATCTACATTTGACTCATCACTCAATATTCAATTTCTTGTACAGAAATATTCTTTTTATGGTATGATATATATTTTATTGTTAACATTATGACATATGAATAGGAAACAACGGGAAATTTATTGAGGTACTATAGGTGACATGGCTAAGTCCCTCATTTAATAACTAGATATTGGCTCTAATTCCATTTGTAATGACCCGAGGAAAAAATCCAAGCCACATCTGGGCTTTACTTCAAAGAACTAGTTAATACTACAATTGGAGTCCTTTAGAATCATCAGAAACTGCAATAACTCTTCCGTCCCTTAGGATCATTAAAAACTGCAAGAAACTCTTCCTCAAACAATAAGGAATTCAATTATTAATTCTACCAGAGTTAATTCCAGTTACAAGTGTGAGACTTGAGCTTTAACACGTACCATGGAATGGCTTGCTGAGAACATCAAGGAATTAAGCTGAGGTTATTCTAATATTCTCATTGTTTATAATGGTGCTAATGGGCTTTAATTATATCATTGACTAGTCTTTTTGGGCGATGACGGAACCAACAATTGTGTTGAGAAGGGCCAACTTTTCAACTGTTTGACATATTTATATTAAGAGTAATGCTAAATACAGTTTTAAGATGTGCAAACTCTACATAGTCTTTTTGAAAAAAAAAAGTAGGCTACATCCTCCATTAAGAAATTTATCTTTTTAATTTTTTCTTATGTAGATTAAAAGGATTGAAAAATCATAAAAACATAACTACAAATCATTTTTCATATAGATTATCAACCTTAAATAATTTTTCTTGTATTTACACTTTGGATTCCATATTAAGAAACCCAATATTGTATAATTAAAAAAATTTGGGATCCATATTAACAAGTTTATTATTTCTCGTAAACTTAAATCTTAATATTTAATCTTGGAGAAGTCACATTCTTGAAAATAGATATTATATAGAAACTAAAAAAAATTTTGGGACTGTAAAAATAATTGGAGACAAACATTTCTATGGATATTGAAATTTAAAAAAAAAAAAAATTAGAGAGCATATGAAAATTATAATTTTTTTTTTTGGGGGGGGGGCATTTTCTATATTTATAAATTATATATAAAATTTAGGGGTTAGTTTATAATTTCAAAAAGTTTTGGGGGGCATAAATCCATAAGCGACTTGGGCTTTGCTTGAGTTGTTACAAAGGAAGACGAAACAACTTCACAATTCTATACTCTTCTAGGACACCCAAACAGTCTTGACCCTCAAGATAGGAGAAATAAAATGTTTGGAAAAAGATGAAAAATCGCAGTCGACAAGAATCTAAACTTTATCTTTGTAGGAATTGGAGATGCAGAGGCAAAGGTTGGGGTCAACAAACCCGAATTGCTTCCTAAAGAGTTTAGTCCAGTCATTGATGTAGCTGGGTTCCTGTCTGATGGCCAGGTCTGGTTTCTTTCTTCTTGGTCTTCGATTCAGTCTTTACTATAGCCTTCTGTAGAAGTTTTGCTAATTCAGTTCATTCATTCTCTTTCTGTAACCTCATTTTTTCCAGTTTTCTGTTTTTAAAAATATAGATATTAATCTTATTTCCAAGATCAACACATCCGAATTCCTACATGGATAAGCAATTGTCTTGTTTGTTAATTTGTCTTCAAGTGGTGCCTTTTTGAGTGATTGGATCATGTGAAGGCAATTTATGATAAATTGCTGATGCCTTGTGGTCAGTGAGCAGGAGAAAAGACTTGTTCAAGAAATAGATGATATTGAAAAGGATACTGGGTTCAAGTTGAGAGTTCTGGCCCAGAATTACCCTGAAACACCAGGTATGCTTAATGTTTCTAATTTTTAGTGCTCAAATGGTTTACTTCATTGATATATTTGTTGATTTTTTAATGTTTCTTTCTTTTTAATCAATGGCTTTGTTTCTATTCAAAATTTGAAAACATTTCTCTGGTGAAAACTCAAAATATAAAAGGGCTAATCATTACCATGTCCAAACATTCTTGTAGGGCTGGCAATTAAAGATTTTTGGCAAGTGGATGATAGAACTATTGTCTTTGTTGCTGACCCTACTTTTGGTAAAGGATTCAAAGTCACCATCTTCTTCTGATACCTCTACCATAGATTTTTCACGTTTATGGGTCTATTTGACCAGGCAATATATTGAACTTCAATGTTGGGGCATCTATTGATCTGGACATTCCTCGTAGCTTTTGGAGCAGATTGGCAGGGAAATACGGAAATATTTTTTACTGGAAAGAGAAGGTTGATTACTTCTGTTCTTCATGGCTGAGTTTAATTTTGTTTGGTTATTTGAGGTTTTATTAAAATAGAACTTAATGTTTCCCTCTGCCTAACACAGGGGGAAGATGCATCAATTGAAGCAGCTGTAATGGCAATATCTAATTGCTTGAAAGAACCTGTAGGCTCAAATAATTGCTCAGAGGTAAAATAGCACCACAATGGATACTAAAAGATAGTTCTCTCATTTGTACTCAGCAACAATTTTGTAAAGTATGAGAATGCGTTCACGATTTCTACAACTAGGTGTCAATACTAAGTAATATTACATAAAGGTGGCAAAATTGTGAGTGCCCTTTTCCTCTGTCCTATTGAAACTACAGCCAGTTTATGATGTATTTATAGAGTCATGTGATGCAGTTCCGAAGAGGGCCACAGATTGAGCAGTGTCCTGGTTTTTTAAGATAATCACACTACTAGTTCTAGACTTCAAATGTGTACTTTCATTAACATTCTGGAAGGAGGCTGGGGACAAAATTACAGGCTTCAACTTTAGGACACATCTTAGATTTACGCCGGCGTACATTTGTTGCAAACACCACCAAACAAAATATGTGGTGCTGGTAGGTTGTAACAGGGTGTGTCAAATTTTTAAGTACTACTGTTATTTAATCCGCAAGATGTCTAGAATATTTAAGCTTTCAAATACTACAGGGCTGCATGGTATTTCACATTTATTATTATTCTGTATAAGCTAGAAATTTAATTTTCTTGATGTCTTCCAATGAGCTTTAATAACATTGATTAATAACTCTTCTGCCACGTAATAAATCTTAGTTTATGTTTTTATTCATATGCAGAATTCAAAGTTTTATTATTTTTTTATTGTTACTTTGGACAGATTGGAGTAATATGAAACTAAAAGTTTTCCATCTATAGATTTGTGTAAAACTATGTTCTACAACTTCTACCTCTTTGAATCAGTAATTTCTCAATTCGTTTTGGTCTTTCAAAACGCAGGGCACATTCATATATCTGCCCCATCCACCTGCTCTGCAGAAAATAACCTGCTGTATATCATAAGCGTTCATTATCACATTCTTTTACCTTATTGCACCGAGTGATCTTCACATGATTAGCATCCCAAAAACCATGCCACTCTTTTTTGTCTCAAATATCTGAACAATTTTGTAGTCAATCATAGGTTAAAGTTGAAGAATTATTTCTTGTACTGTTTTAAGTGTGAACATTCATTGATTCAATGTATTGGTGAAGTGCAAATATAGTACGGCACTCTGTTATTGTATTTTTTTGTTCTAGTTGTCGGACAGTTAGGTAACAGCTAGTTGTATGAGTCCTATTTTAGGTTCATTTTATTGCAAAAGGAAGAAGATAGAAAGGCTGGAGCCATTGCAGTGAAAGCGGATCGACTAAAAATCGTTATATGTATGATGGCTTGATTTAGTTTGAGCATTTTAGTTCATCTTGTACGACAAGAAGCATCATGCTCAAGTCTAAGGCCAAACTTTTATAATTTATAGTGAAGTCCAGACTTTTAAAATTTCATATTCTCTCAAATTATTTTTTAGTTTACAACCATTTAATGCAAAAATAGATGACATGACTAGACGGGAATAAAGATATTGTTTCGTAATTCTGCATGAAGGAAGAAAAGAAGAAATGTAATAAATGAAAGAAAATAAAGTGCTTTTGATATTTTGAAATTATATGAATTTTCAAAAAATTAAAATTTATGGTTAGCTAACACGTGAGCAAAACTATTTGCTTCAAAATTTATGTATGTGATAGAGTTCAGGAACACTGACTAATTTTAGGGGTGCACAGGTCTTCGACAATGAGTTTTCTACAATTACATTTCGAATAATTTTAAGATTTTTTTTTTTCAATCCAATGACTCTTAGAGGATGTTTGCACTTAAGGAGATTCGAACTTTAGACTTGAGGAGAGCATACCCTCAAGGTCCTTATCACTTGAGCCAATTTCCAGAGGTTGCTTTTTTTTCCCAGGGTTAATTATCATTATTTTATTGCTTTTGTGATATCCCATCTTATAGCATTTGCAATTTTCCAACTGACTTCACATGGATGAAAGATATAAATCCCCACGGCCAATACGAACCTGCTGCTGTTCCTCCAACCATTTCATATCTCTCGTTTACCATCTTGATCCCAGGAGGCAGAAACAGATAATGTAATTAATGTAATTATTGCATATATGTTACCAAGAGCCGTACTCACAGTTCTTCAATTCATGAATAGATACAATTCCTGAGTTTTATTCTCTCTTCTCCACCAACAATTTTCCTATCTAAACTTGAATTATCTGAAAATCAACTATTACAGTTGTAACAGAATTAAATACAAGAGCAAAAGCTCAAAGGAGAAAAGTATATATTAAATAAATGAACAAATAAACGTAGTTAACATGAAAGATGTAATACTTCCAAGTTCTCACTTTCATAGCTTCCTCATTCCGATGATTCTCTGCAGTTCATCAGGTCGACAAGGAATTGCAAGGACTCCTTCCTGGGAAAACCCAAATTCTTCCTCGGCCTGTTTTAACAACTTCAAAAATTCGGGATTATTGAGAAAACCCAGTTCAATCACAAACTTCTTTGGTTTCCAGCCTTCAGTTGCAACTACAACAAAGTAGCCTTGTTTCACTCCTTTTAAGAGTGAAATACTAGTGTGCAGCTTTCCCATTATGGAATCTATAATTCCATTTCTTCCCTTCCTTTTTCCCCTATAATCTCCAGGTTTAGCCATGTTTCACTTCAACTCCGAGACAAGAAGATGTTTTCCAGGTTCTACCACAAGCAAAAGTGGGTATTTATAATGCATCCAGTATCAAACTCCAACGGCAGATGAGAAAAAAAAGTTCTAACCAGAGAGCTTTCCTGTGGGACCATTCCATGTGGTACTTCATAAATGATTGCACCCCCTTTTCAAGACGAAATTAGCTGTACCTTGATGCATTATTTTTCGTAACCTGCATTAATGGGGTCCTGAAAGAACACCCGGAAGGACAAACGTACATATAGTAAAAAGGTGAGGACCCTTTCTTCTGCAGTTCCTTTCTCTTTCCTAAAAAATCTTGGTGTTGGTTGGTCCATCACTTTTTAGGAAAATATTTTAGTCCCTAATCGAATTAAATTTATAAAATGCTATAATTTAATGTAGTATATTAGATTATAAAATTATTTTATTATAAAATAAATTTTATAAAATTAGGTTAATTTGTAAATTTATTTTATATAATTTTTTTGTATTTATAATAATTCTTTTATTTTTCAAGTTGCTAATGTGATATTCTAAACGTCTTTTTCTCTGTAAAGCAGCCAGGGAAGTATTCCATTAAGACAGCTAATTTTTTAGTTAGAAGAAACCAATAAACCAAGAAAGCTAGCATAAATGCACCAGCTTGGAGGATATAGAAAGAAACAATCCAACTTCTTACAATGAAAGAGACTAGGTCCCATTTCAAGCACATAGAGGCTAGAGTGATGGGAGACTTAGAGGGAAAAGCGTCCATGGCTGCGAAAGAGACAATCCAACTCTCAGGTTCTCAATGAAGCCCTTAGATCTAGTTCACTTCAGGAAATATATATATATATATATATATATATATATGATGCAGACTAATACTCAAAAATAAAATAAAAAGAAAAAGGGAAGAAAGAAAGAAGGCTGCAGCTTGTACATGTTTGCATCACGTAAGGTGAGAAAAAGGGAAAATAAAAAGAAAAAGGGATGTGAAGGAAAAGCTCAAAACAACGAAGGTCAGAAAAAAAAAAAAAAAATATATATATATATATATATATTTTTTAATGAAGGCGACATCACGTAAGCATCAGGAAAATTTCAAAATCTGTTGTCTGAAGATGTTTTTATTGAGATTTGAGATATGAGAGTAAAAAGTTGAATAAAAATAATATAAAATTTTAAAAATGGTTTGAATATTATTTTTGTTTTGAAGTTTATTAAAATTGTTATATTCCAGTACCAAAGTTGTATCCAAAATTCTGGTTAGAACTTTCAGCTGTCTTCTTGCTTCCTTAATCGTTGAGCTTTTAAGTGGGTACTTTTTCACAGAGAACTCATCCTTCCTGTTTCCTACCCATGCTAATTGGGTCTACACTGCTCTGGGGGGAGAGGGCCTAAGAGGAATCTTTAAAATAAGTTCTCCTTCAAAAAGGAAGAAGATATTCATAATAATCTCTGATTTCCAATTATGTGTTCCATCCCAATTAGTTCATTGACCATAGAGCATTTGGCTCCAGTATTTTAAATGGGGATATGAACCTTCTATTGTGTAAAGAGAGCAGCCAGTTATCCTGCCAGATTTGATTACTTACACCATTATTGCCTACGCTCCATATACAACCCCCTTGCCAAACAGATGCTTTTCCACGCATATGAGGTAAGAAAACAAGTTTTGAGATGAAGTATTCTGTTATATCTATCAACATACGCTTCCTCGATAGCAAAGCAACTACTCAACCAAATATAATTTATATGAATGATAAATTGCAAGGGGCAATAGTCATGTACATCAAGCAATTCTCAATTTAAACAAAATACTGGGCGAACTAAATACTCATCTACCAAAGACGATAGAAGGAGACCAAATTCACGATCAGATGACATAATTATGTTTTGATTGGTACAATCATATGTTATAATAAAAGATGAATGTTAGGAATACCATAAATTTACAAGAAAAGTGTAACAATTGACATGGCCGCTACATGTATCACACTGACCAACCTCTGAATTTGGTTCGCCCGGTGCTTAGTCGCCGTTATCACAAATTACACTCATCATTAACCTAAATGACCATGAAAGCCTTTAATTGAACGCATCATAGTATTTAACATGCCTATCATCACTATAATATTCAGATGCCTAACATTCGACAATACTGACTTCATATATGTTGGTTAAATAGTCTTCAGGCATATTTTCGAATATAGAAAATACCATGCTATACATCCTAGCTTAGCAACATGGGGGAAATGCTTTTACACAGCTTGATCACACTGTTGGCTTGAGCTCAAATCCAGTGCCGGGATCATCACTGCAAGGAAAAACCTCAAGGCCAGTAACCAGTGCATCTGCCGGACCCCGACGACACCTTTGCTCCATCTCCTGCACAGCATCATGACTCCCAGAGAACAGAGCTTCAACAGAGCCATCCCTCTTGTTCCGCACCCAACCTTTAAGCCCCAATTGGTTAGCATTATCCACCGTCCATTTCCTGTAGAACACCCCCTGCACCCTTCCCCTTACCGCCACCCTCACCTGTACTTCAAAACCCAAAATTCGTTAAAACCCTATTTGGGAAGTTAGAAATTATAACCAGGCCGTGACCGATAAATTAAAAGAGAACCACTACTCAAAAACATGACTGAATCAAAACCCATTGTCACTAAGTATCAATTTAAGACTAAAGACCTATGCAAACGCCAAATAAAAAACACTACTATTTACGAGTTTACATTGACCAATTGCACATAAATCATGGGAAAACCCAGCGAAACAGCTAATTAGAACAGCTAATTATTAGTTCATTTATATTTTACGGTGACCCATTACCCAGTTCTGACGAACTAGAAAACCTAGAAGAGTCCAGAAAATGCTCATAATCATGAATTGCCGAGTGAATCAAGAGCCCCATTACTCAAAATATGAGTGTAAAGCTAGAGGGACAGCCAATTATCATAAATTAGCTTTACCTCACAGCCACCCATTACACCCATATGATTGAGAATCTTAGGGAGACATCTATAACACATTATTACTAACGAAAGATAAAGGTAGAGCGAGATGGGTATGTACCGTTTTGGGTGGGGGCTGGGTGGTGGCGTCCTGAGCTGCAGCCTGATTAGTGTTCATGAGGGGCAGAAAATGACGAAAAGGAGGTGAACGAGGTTGGAGCAGAGTGTGAAGAGGAGGACGAGGAAGAAGAAGAGAAGGGCAAAGCGAAAGAGGAAGATGATAAGGATTATAGTGACGAAGACGGAGATCGGGGAGTCTAGGAATACAACTAGAAACATTGTTGATTTTCTTCTTCGCGGTGCATTTTTGTGGAAGATTTCGGGAGATAAGGAATCTACTACTTGATCTGTGCTGGCGAAACAGTGGCCACAGTGGGTGAGGGATTGCCGATGCCATTCGATCTAGTTGAAGTGGACTTGCGAAACTACGCTACTGTTTCTCAAGGAATTTCTGGAAACCATTGTTCACGCTTTACACAATGTACGTCTGACCAGAAAGATTAGAAGTTTTAAAATTTATCAACATATTCTTTTTAGAAAAATCATAGCATGTCTAGGCTTATTTTGATATTTTATATATTTTGATTTTATCTAATTTTTTATTTAATAATTAAAAAATAATTATTAATATATTAATATTTTTTTCATATTTTTAAAAAATATTTTAAACTGATAAAAAAAATAAAAGAACAATTATGACTAGCGTCTGTTGCAGCGATAAGCTCCACCAGACATTCTAGTATTGTCCTTCTTCCGAAGTTCAATACAAACATCTTTAGATCCTTAAAAAAATTAATTGTTTGAAATCTTCTCGGCCAATCATTTTCTAAATTTACATAAAAAAAAAACTCTAATACAAAATATTTTAAATTTTTTTTCCCAAAATCTCCCATCTACTTTTACATAAAAAAAAACTCAAAAACTTTTGTTAAAAAAGTTCTCCTATAATCTGAAATTTCTTCCTAAATCAAGCATCTCACGTAAGATTATTTTCATGTAATCTTACGAGTTAATCTATTTTAAATGGTCAATTATTCATTCATTTAGTGAATATTAAGTTAATTAAATTAACTAGGGTTAGGGTTAATACAATTAAGTTGCATGCCCATTTAGAGTTAGGGTTAACTAGAGACATTACGTTGCATGCCTGTTTAGGGTTAGGGTTCACTGCTATAGCTGTTGTCGGGAGTCCTGACCTGTTGGGGTTGGCCTAGAAGTGATTGTTGGCGTCCCCACACCTATGTAGACCTCTTTTCATGCATGCCAACTGCCATTCTAGAAGTGACTGTGTCATTTAGACATTCGAAAGTTATAGACGGTGAATTCTTTGTACAATTTATGAATGAAGAATTAGAACTCTCCGCGCAGCCCTTTAGATTTGCTCTGGTAATGAAGTTTCTTCGCCAAAGACCATCCTTGAATCGCATCAGGGGTTTCATCAATAGCCAGTGGGGTTTGGCTAGTCAACCGTTTGGTTTCAGCCATGAGGAAACCAAGAAACGTTTTTGTTCGGTTCTCAAATAAAGAAGTTTTTTTGAAGGCCCTTACTAGAGAAAGCTGTGATGTTGATGGCGTTTCATATCGTGCTTTTCAATGAACGTTGGATTTCTCAAAAGATATAGAACCAAATATGGTTTCGGTATGGATAACTTTTCTCGGACTCCCACTGGGTTCTTACCAGGATTCTTTTCTGCGGAATATCACAGTTCCTATTAGTGTTTACCTACACCGTGACAATGCTACACAAATGGATTGAGCATGCATTTGCGTCTTGATGAATATTGCTTTGAAACTAGTTTCCTCAGTATGGGTTGGCTTGGAAAAAAATTCGACATGTATACGCCAATAAGTTGAATACAAAACTTTGCCTGCTTTTTGTGATTTGTGTAAGGTGCATGGGCATAATCGCTCTACTTGTCAAATCAAGGATAAAGAGGAAAAGAAAAAAGCCACTGGATGTACTTGGGCTCCGAAAAAAATACAAGTGTTGACTATCGAGAATTGTGATCCTATTGAAGACACTGAAGATCAGATTCCTGTAAAATCCCTAGGCCGGTTAATGATCGCATGGAAAATGATGTGATAGTAAAGGAGAAAGGAATTGCTATTGAAAATTCTGTGGATAATAGCAATGGTATGGAAGCAAAGTTGGAATAAGTTGTGTGCACAAATTCTTTTGTTGTGGGTGAACCTAGTGGTTTGGAATATGGATTAGCTCTTCCTATAGAACCAACATTTGATGAAGAGGGTATGGAAATTGCTACGAAATCAAAGCCTCCTCTGTTTCAAGCTAAAAGGTTTGTTTATTCTGGACCTATCATTGATTTTCTAGGACCAGAAGATTAGCCAGAGCCTGAAGATGATAAGTCAGATGATGACTAGCCGTTGGTTTTGAGATCAGACGATAAAGCTGTTCTTCCACCCATTGGCAAAGATCGAGATGATGTTTTGGATTTAAAGGTGGCCATTTCGAAACAAGCAATTAAAATAATTTTGCGTAGTTCTACAAGAGCTCTTAGCAGGTCCTTTCAACAAGTTTTATAATTAATATACTAATGTTCTAGAATGTTCGAGGGCTCGGAACCTCGAAAAAACAATTATGATCGTTATTGATGTTTCACAAACCTAAAGTACTGGGTTGCGGAACCTAAAATATGTGCTGCCGGGCCTTCATGATCGTTATTGATGTTTCATAATTGTTTCACAAACAATTATGATCGTTATTGATGTTTTCCCTTTCTTTCCACTTTAAAAAATGGAGCACTTCATATGCCACTAAGATATTATTGGTGATAAGTCTACTAGGGAGGAAAGTTGATTGGGTGTCAGAGATAACAGTAGGTAGCACACTTTTAATCATATGGACAAGTACTTTAGAAATCAATTTGTGAAGAACATTACAAAAGCTAATTGGTATAAAGTCATTGACTTTTGTGGGATTTATATTTATTTATTTGGAATCAGAGTTATAAAAGTGTGGTTTAATTCTTGAGAGAAGTTGCCAGAATTCAAGGTATCTAACACGGCAGAGACAATTGATGCACCAATTTGAGGCCAAAATTTCTAGAAGAATAAATGTGGTAATCCATCAGAACCTTGAGCTTTTGATGGCTGCTTCTCACTCAAGGCTTTTGACACTTCATCAATAGTAGATTGAGAAGGTCTGCTTGTATATCATTTGGAATTTTTCTTTCAGCATTGATAATAGCTGCAACATTTCGTATACCCGCAGTACTAAACAGAGAAGAAAAATAGTTAATAATAAGAGAATTGCATTCCTCTTCTTCCAACCATCTTCCAGTCTCATCCATAAGTTTATGGATATGATTCTTCTTATTTCTCTGTGTTGCTTTAGAGTGGAAATACTAGGTGTTTTGGTCCCCCTTAGATAGCCAAAGAGCACAAGATATTTGCTTCCACATAATTTCTTCTCTTGTAAGCATCATTGATTGCTGTAAGGTCTTGAATGTCAAGTGGTTGTTGCTGCAAAAACTTCAACTGCTGTTGTGCTACTCTAAGTTTTTTATGTACCTGTCCAAACTTGCTTTTGTTCCAGACTTGTAGCCGTGAATTGCATCCAGAAATTGTATTAATGATCCCTTCTATTTTAGATCCTCTTCCTTGATCCCTTCATGACTGCTAAACAATCTCTGAGCATGTAGATTCCTCTAACCACATAGCTTTGAATCGAAATGGTTTAGGACTCCTTTTAACAGCAAGTAAACCAAGCGCATCAATCCAAATTGGAACATGGTTAGACTATGATGAGGAACTGTGATAAACAATGGCCATGTTATATATCTCACCACCACAACAAGTTACCAAGAAATCTATCAAGTCTCTCAAAAACTATAGCAGATCTCCTCTTATTACACCAAGTAAAGTTTGAGCCTTGATATCCCAAATCCTTTAATGTGCACAATCAACTAGGACATTTTATCCACGCCCCCCCCTTCCCCCAAAATTCTCCTTTTGAAAAATTATTTTATTGAAGTCCCCAAAGAGCAACCAAGCTTCCTGTCTCTTGCATAATCTGTTAATAAGGGACCATTTTTCATGACGTTTATGAACCTTTGGATTTTGATACAAACTAGTCAAGAACCATCTATCGGATTCCTCATCAATCATGGCATCTATGCGAGATTTAGAGTAACTTAAGATGTTTAGTTTTATATCATTCTTCCATAAAAGAGCTAACCCTCCACTTCAATGCAATGAATCCATAGTTAAGCAATTTTCAAATCTTAGTTTCACATGGCAGTACTTCATTTTTGCTGCACTAAGTTTTGTTTCTTGTAAAAACAAAACCTCGGGATCTTCTTTTTTGACTAAAGCAGTAAAATTTTGAATACCACGAGGGTTTCCAAGATCTCTAGTATTCCAACTTAAGATTTTCATCCTCTTCATACATTTTAGCTTTTTTCTTCAACCTTGCAGAGAATCGTGATGCATCAAGGCCATTCTTCTCTTCCAAAGGACATCTGGAACCAGTAACATCATGGATAGAAAGAGCAAGCTTGTTGTTGGGATTATCCTTTTGTTCGTATCGCGGATATCTTTTCCACTCTGTCTGTTGAGAACTAGATTTATCAATCCCATTCCAGAAATTACTGTCAATTGAGTTTGCAGTGTGTATAGGCTTAGAACTGGAGTCGGTTATAGTAGTTATTTCGTTCAAACCAACAACCTTCTCTATTGGACATGTTGCAGTAACTGTATTCTCAGCCAGTCCCTTTGAGACATGTTGATAACTGCCATGTAACTGCTCCCTCTGATTGGACCTCTGAGTTGGTGCAACAGAAGTGGAATTATAATTTGCAGATTTTGATGTAGACATCATTGTAGGAAGAATAGGAACATAAGTGCTTAATCCAACATTGGAATTGGATCCAAGGACTCTAATCCAACTTCCATATTGCATATTTGAATTTACTAATTCAGGACCAGCAGAAATTCACTTTGGACAGCCCATAGTCGAGTGAGAAATTAGATCACAAATGAAACAAACTTGAGATAATCGTTCATATTTGAATAAAACAAAAGTCCTCTTACCGTTTTGTAAAATCCACTTTGATCAACACTCACAAACTCCTTCCCCAACCAATACCCTGTTTATCCATTGCCACATGTATAACTTGTTCACAATCACTTCCAACTATTTTACCAATCGTAGCATTCATACATCCAAAGGGTAAATTATGCAGTTGCACCAAAAGTATGTCTCCGTGAAGGTTAATTTAGAGGGGGGTATGAGACCATCAAAATACTGCAAACAGATAAGACACTAGTCAAAGAGCCATGGATGGCCATCCCAAACTCGGATAATGTCTCCTTGTGAATCAAACTCCAATAGAAACAGATTTGTGCCAACCTCATTACATTGTACATTTGACTCTAGTTTCCATAACTTTAACATTGTAGTCTTAAGGGCCTCAAGATTCACTCGTTTCTCAGTAATGATCTTGCCAACGAGGCAATGTTTCCCTCGTTCCAAGGTAGCACTCAAAGCATCATGACTGAAATAAACATCAAAATTTTCTTTCTCTATGAAGGATAGTTTATCCCAAAAAGTTGCAATATCCTCTGGCATCAAAGGATTAGAAGACAGGAAAAGATCTATAACCCAAAAGAAGAACGAAAAACTGGTCACTAAATGTAAACTCTAAACAAACTACGACAAATCCTTCGCATGAAATGGAAGGGAGAACACTTTCGCCCCAGTTGCCTCTTTCACCTGAGAGAAAGACCGAACTTCAATTTAAGGACTATTTTATTCAGTTCCACGTGGCCATCTTCTGCAAGCAATTATTAATTTTTTTTTCTTGAAGGTTTTCAACGTTCAAACAAATTTTTTGACTTGAAAATTTTCATTTTATTTAATTATTATATATATATTTTAAATTTTTACATAAAATAGAATATACAATTCAAAATTTTCAATTTCTAAAATAATAATAATATTAAAAACATATTTTCTAAAAATATTTTATTTAATCTTCAACTTTTATCTTAACTCAATTTAAAAAATAAACCAAGTTTTAATATGCCAGTTGACTCCATAAGTTACGTTTGCATACTAAAATATTTTCATGATTTGTAAGTAGTAGTAAACTAATGATTAATAATAAAATATTAAATAAATTTAATTAAAAAAATAAAAAAAT
This sequence comes from Platycarya strobilacea, assembly GCA_036898215.1. Classification (NCBI taxonomy): domain Eukaryota; kingdom Viridiplantae; phylum Streptophyta; class Magnoliopsida; order Fagales; family Juglandaceae; genus Platycarya; species Platycarya strobilacea. The sequence continues at coordinate 38,949,450 of CM072547.1, read as the reverse complement.
AAACATTAAATAATAGTAAATAATAGTAAAATAATATTACACTGGTTTCCGATCATCATTTGACTATCCAAATATAGCAAATGAAGGTCACGTTTGTACCGAAAGTTTTCTCAAGATTTTTTTAAATTTCGTTTTCAAACGTTACACAAATATAAAATATTTTTAATTTTTAATTTTTTCAACTGATCATCGTATTTAAATATAAAAATCAATATAATATTTACAAACTAATAATGCATTGTCACAGTGGTTGGATTCTGACTTTGCTTAGTCTTTAGGCAGTTAGAGTGCTCACATTTTTTTATCTAGCTTATAATGTGCTGCTGAAGTCATCATGATCATGTGCTACGATACATTTTCGAAGAGGTTTTGACCTTAAATATGCAAGAGGGTTGGGTTATTTCAATAATCTCTAGTATTTTTTAGTCAACATAGTTTTGTTAAAAGTTTCAAAGTCTCTGAATGCCATACCCCCTTCATTCTTAGGTTTGCCCATTTGTTTTTCCAAGCCACCCAATGAGTCTTGTGCTCATTAGCTTGCTGCCCCCACCAAAATTGTTGATTATGCTATTAATCTTTTTAAGAAGAGAAATAGGTAGTTTGAACACTAACATCATGTAGGTGGGAAGTGACTTGAGTACTGCTTTGATATAGATTTCTTTCTCAGCTTGTGATAGCATTTTCACCCTATGACAACTGAGTCTTTGTCCGGTGGAATTTAGATTCTTTTAAAGGAGTTGTATCAATGGTCACCAATACCTGAGGGCAAACTAAGATAATTCTCTTAAAGCATTGCAGACCTCAATCCAGCAATAGAGAGAACGTATTTTTGAGCTAGCCTTGGAGTGTTTTTACTGAAAATAATGAAGGTCTTATCAAAGTTCAACCTTTGTCTTGAGGCCCTTTCAAAAAGCTTTAGCAGACTAAACAATCTTCCCCATTCCAAGGCATTAGTTTTGCAAAATAAGAGGCCGTCGTCAGCAAAGAAAAGATGTGAAATTCTGAGTTGGTTCCTTATCATAGGAATGCCATGGATCAACCCTTGAGATTCAGCTCTTGAGATTAGATTACTTAATGCCTCTGCACTAATAAAAAGGTAGGGTGATAGTGGATCACCTTGCCTAATACTTCGAGAGGGTGAGAAAGACTCTTGGGAACAACCATTGATTAGGACTGAATAAGAAACAGACTCAATGCACCTCATGACCAGATCAGTCCACTGTGGGCATAAACCCATCTTGTTTAACACTACTCTTAGAAAGCTTCATTCAAGCCTATCGTAGGCTTTACTCATATCAAGTTTTAAGGCCATGTAACATTCTCTTCCTGACATTTCACTTCTGATTGTATGCAAAGTTTCGAATGCCACCGCAACATTGTCAAAAATGAGCCTATGGAGGATAAAGTCTGGCTGTGTGATAGAGTAATTGATGGCAGGATGTTCTTAAGTCTGTTAGCTACTATTTTGGAGATGAGTTTATATAGCACATTACAGAGAGCAATTATTCTGAATTCAGAGACTTTGAAGAATTTTTCTTTTTAGGAACAAGAATGATGAAGGTATGATTTATATCTGTTATACTACAATTAGAGTTAAGAACCAAAAGTATGCCTGCATTAACCTGATCACCAATTAAAGGCCAATTCTTATGGTAGAATGTGGTAGGGAAGCCATTGGGGCTTAGGGAGTTTAGACTCTCCATTTGGAATAAAGCTTCTTCTATCTCCTGCTTTGTGTAGGGCTTGGTGAGGGTTGTATTGTGGGCATCTGTTACTTTGGCAATCATAGGGGTAAGACATTCCTCTACGTCTTCAGGGAGAGCAGTGGTGAAAATGTCTTTGAAATAATCTTGGAAAAGAAAGCATATGTCTACCTTAATCTTGACTGGTTTGACCATTGGAATCCAAACCATTGGAATCCCGAAAAACTTTTATATGATTGTTCTTCCTTCTTTGAGATGCACATTGATGGAAAAACTTTGTATTTCAATCACCCCTTTAGCCACTTTTGTTTAGCTCTTTGCTTCCATTTCAGGTTGTCCTTATCCAACAATAGATTAATGGACTTCTGAATAGGTTTGATGGCTTCATTTAGGTGGTCTCTATTCTCCTTTTGCAATTTTGCCATGTGAGACAGATTGGAGTCAATGGTTTGCTTGGAGTTATCTCGAGAGGATTTGTTCCACTATTGTAGTTTGTGTTGGTGGATATTAAGGCCTTCCTTGACATAGGAAAGTTTGTGAGAAGCCAATCTTTGGGAGGACTTGACTTCCTCCATCAATCTATGGCACTCCTCATTGAGTTGCCAGCTGGCTCCATATCAGAATGACTTATCCTGGGATTGAAGTTAGGGCTATTGCCACTTGAAAGACACAAGTAAAGGATAGTGATATGAGCTTAGGGAAGGAAGGACTTGCACTCTAGATGAGAAGTCTCTCAACCCAAGAGCAAAACATAGATAGCCTTTCATACTTAAAATGAATCAAAGATAGTTTCCTATCCACATTGAGGAAGGTACCTCATACCAGATGTTTGGTAAGATCCACCTCAACTTGGATACGCAAGAATTTTCACCAGCTAATATCACGATTGTCCACATAAACTTTGGAAACTCTAGTGCCAATGTTTCCCCCTACTTGATTGCTAATAGACTCATTTATGTAGTCAAAAGGGAGGTCATAAGCTTGTACTGTAACTCCTCTTTACTGAAAACCATTTCATACACAAGGAGCCTACAAAAGGTTGAACACATAGTAGCCATTTGTCAAAAGACCATGCCTCCCATTCATCACCTTCAACGTGTCTGTTTTCTTGTGAAACTCAATGATAAATGCTTCCTTGTTAACTATGTTTTCAACCATTATCATTACCATGATGTAGTGATGAGATAGTTTACTAGACATAGAAGAGGGGAATTGCATAATCACCCTAGCCTTCTCTTGCTCAGTGAGGCTTAGGTGAGCCCACTAACATGCAAGTTCTTTAGCCATTAACACTTCCTTAGACAACCGAAGGTCAACCTTAGGATCTAACTTTATGAGAGAGAAAACCTCACCAAATAGAGGACCGCATTCCAAGATGAGTAACACTTAACTTGAAATAGAGATGAATCACAACTTCTAAACACGCTCATTTAATCGTTCTTTTTCATATCAATATAAAATTAACCACGAGTTGGGAGATAAAGGCCAACTCTAATATTTAGTGCATTTACTGCTGGCTTTCTATTTAAGAATTCGTTTGGATCTAAAAATGAGTTCAACTTATCTCAATCTTATCATTACAATTTTTTTAAATCTTTACACAAAAATAATAAATAATTTAACTTTTTTAAATTTTAATTCAAAATTTTTTAAATTTTTAAATAATAATAATAATATTAAAAAATAATATTTTAATAATATTTTATTTAATTTTAAGAACTTATTTAATTTAATTTTTAAAAGCAAACTAGACCTAAATCTTGATCACCTTTATGGAGGTGGACAATTGATTCTCTCGAAAAAGTCAAATTCCATTTTGAATATATGGATACATCACACATTCCACCCATAGGATTATTTTTATTAGGGACCAACCATTTGACAATCAAACTTTATAATTATCAATAAAAAATCAATTGTTTTCATCAATTTTGATTTCTCGTAAAGAATCGCAATATATATATATATAAATTATATAAATAAATTTATAAATTGATATACCTTCATGATTTATTAGATCTATTTTTTTAATAAAAATAATTTTATAATCTGACGCACTACATCAAACTACCTTATTTGTAGATTTATTTGATATAATTCCTTTGTATATAAATTTTAAAATGACTTTTCATTTAAACATTCAGGAATTAAAAAATTAAAAACATCATTTTACCGATAATTTTTTAAATCTCATTATCAAAGGGTTATTGTTAACCACCGAAATATATATTTTCAAAGTGGTTGCAATTAATTATCAATTGGAGTTCTAGAACTCCCTTCAAAAGTCAAAGTCCTTTTTGGCGGGCCAAATGTAGAAACATGTGCATATTTTTATATGATAAAAAATTTCGTATATATAAGTTGTTCCAAAAAGAAATATCCTGAATAAATTAAGAATAAAAAAAGGACCTCTAACAACTCTTAACACTCTGCATTCATCATAACAACTTCAATTTGTTAGTAACAGGCAAGGACATGGGTAACATGCACATGCAAGTTGGTATATTTATAAAAGAGCTGGATACAAGCCTGATCGCAAACTTGTTCATGGTACCTTAAATAGCGGTATGTGACCAATCCCCACATTTACTAATTGATCGTTAAGCGGTGAGGCGACCACTAGTACACTGCATTGGATTTTAGAGGCCGCAGCGCGGCAGCAGTCTTGAAAAACAACCTGTCGTCCATCCATCTCTCGAGCTGGTAAGTACGTCGTTTTTGTACTATCGGTATTTAGATTTTGCTTGTTTATCTAATTCATTTTATTTTAAATTTATTATTATATATTTTTAAAATTTTTTTATATAAAATAAAATAAATAATTTTTTTTTTAAATCTCAACACAATTTTTTTAAAATAAAAAAAAAACAACTGCAAATTGGTCTCTATCTTCTCTTATTTTTCTTACTTTTTTTTGTTTGAAGTCTGATACATCTCGCGTGAGCCTCTCAGCTACTCATCAGGTGATGGATCCATCATCTGACGACTATATCCTACACCTCACTAGGTGCTTTTCATATAAGTAGACATCTAATGTAATGTCGATGGCCCATGGGTAAGAGTAACGTGGGCTTTGGATTGGACAATGATTTAAAAAAGAAGATAAAAAGTTTAAAATTGAATAAAATATAATTATATAATATTTTTTAATATTATTATTTTAAAATTTAAAAAATGAAATTTTTTTTATATTTTATTTTATATAAAAATTAAAAAATTATAATATTAAAATGAGATAAAATAAAATTAGAATTATCTCTCCATGCAAATAGTACCTCAAGTGAGGAAACTATTTAGGCCATCGATTCAGTAAAAATAAAATAAAATAAAATGGGTGGGACTCTCTGGGGTCGGGATCACGTCTAGGACTATAAAGTGATCTTATTTTTATAAATTATTTTATAAAAATATTCCTCATTTAAATATAATTATATAAAAAGTTATAAAAAAGATCAATATTTGTCTATCATTTTTTCTTTCATTTTAACTTCTAAAATAAGCTCAACTTTTTTACATATTTACATAGTTTTCCTTTCAATTTTAAGTTTTTCTTTACGTTTTCTTTCTATATTGGGGGAAGTAATCCTATCCTTTCAAAAACGTTATTGAGCTTCACCCTCAAAATTAGACTGGTTTAATTACACAAAATTAAATTATTTTATCTCATTATTTTATATTTATTATAACTTTTTTAAACTCTTACATAAATATAATAAATAATTTTACTTTTTAAAAATTTAAAATTAAAATAATATTAAAAAATAATATTTTTATCCAATTTTTAACTAAATATCTCAATTCATTTCATTAGAAATGCGTAACCAAACGATACATATTAATTAATTAACGGGTTTATAAATAGTTGGGATATATTTATACAATCATTTAATATTAATTGGAATACTTTTGTTGAAGACCTATCATTTATATCATTTAAATCATTTATACATTTAAGTGCACTAAAATAAGATGAGATGGTTTATAATAATAATTAAAAGTTAAATAAAATATTATTAAAATATTATTTTTAATAATATTTGTTGCCCAGATGACTAACACAAGAGGGGGGGTGAATTGAGTTGTATTTAAAAAATAACAATTATAAATCAAATATATAATATAAAATATAAATAAAATATGAAACAATAATAAATATAAAGAGTAAGGGTAAGAGAGAAGCAAACTCAGTATGTTAACGAGGTTCGGCTCCACTGCCTACGTCCTCGCCTCAAGCTACCTCTTGAGAATCCCCAAATCCACTATCCAATCTCTTTTAGGTGGAGATAGAAACCTATTACACCTTTGAGCAGCACCGCTCCAAAGAATCCGTGTAGAACACCCTCTACACTTCCAATCACCTCACACTTGGTGATTTAACTATTCCACGTGTAGAACACCTTCTACACTTCCAATCACCTTACACTTGGTGATTTAACTATTCCCCGTGTAGAACACCTTCTACACACACAAGGGTTATACACACCCTTTTACAAATACAAGAATTGATAGTAGGTAGACTATCAAAATACACTCCTCAATGAGTGAGATAGAAACAATACAGCGCAACCTATATCTCTCTCAACAAGAACAAGAATTAAGTCTCAAAACTTTAAAAAAGAGAGAATGAGAGTTTTGAAGAAATGATGCAAAACTTAGCAATAGATGTGTAAGCTCTTGTTATGTATTTTGCAAAACTCAAGTGAGCTATTTATAGGCAAATGAGTTTTCAATTTCAAATTTGAAAAGATTCCCATATCAAAAACATCATCATTTACTTTTCAAAAATTTCAAATCTAATATTTTTACTTTTTGCATGTGACAAAAGGAGCACACTTTACTTTTCAAAAATTTCAAACATAATCTTTTACTTTTTGCATATGACAAAAGGAGCACACTTTACTTTTCAAAATTTTCAAATAAAGACATCTACCTTTTGCATAAGTCAAGAAAAGCATCCACCACTTTTGAAAATATTCAAATAAAACATGCACATGTGAAAGATGACAATCAATCATCTTAATATTTTCAAAATTCAAACATTTAATCATGTCATGCACATGTGAAAGATGACAATCAATCATCTTTCAAAATTTTCAAATTTAATTTTTAAAATATCATGCACATGTGGAAAATGTATTTTAATGCTTTATGATAAAATATTAATTTTGAGCCTTAATCCTAATTTTGAATTTTTAAGAGATTTACAACATTACTCTATGATTTTAATGTGAACTTGTTCCCTTCTTGCTCATGCTTGCTTCCTTGATGTGCTTGATTATATTGTGTGGACAACTTGAGCTTGAGACTCCTTTATTCTTTGGATTCATTTGTTATCATCAAAATCCATTTGTAGATTTACATGAAACTTGAAACCTTGGGTTCAACAATCTCCCCCTTTTTGATGATGACAAATGCTTGATAGAACCTGAATCCTGTATTAATACTTAAGCTCCCCCTGAGAATGTGCGTTAGTTTTTCAAGCAAAAATATAAATATAATTCCAAGCATATATAACAAGTTTAGCAATTTAAATAATGTTAATGTTCTAGTCTAAAACTTCTCCCCCTTTTGGCATCATTAAAAAGGAATCATAATTAGATCAATAAGATATATTCCTGCAATAACCAATAGATAAATAAAACGCTGCGTTAGTAGAGACTGTAGAGAATTCGGTGCGTAGCCACACGTGTTCGACAAAACTTGCAAAGGCTGGAGGCCTAGTTCCGGTAATTCGGTGCGGAAGGAGACTTTATAAAGAGCTAAATAATTGAAACCACCCGTGCCCGACAAAACCTGCAAAGGCTGGAGGCGTAGCTCTGGCAATTCGGTGCAGAGATTTGATCCGCTTGATGTTGCTGAAAAATGAGATATTATCATGATTTGTAAGTTTGTCTTGTTCTTATTTCCGTTTCTATAAGAGCAATTCTTAGCTTTATCTATTTCGCATCAAGCTTTCTTCTCATCTTTACAATTTTCTTGCATTCTCATTCTACAATTTTTCAATGGCTCGTAGAATTCCCTTCAGTGCTTCTCTTGATCAAGATTTGAGGTATCCTTCACCTCAGTCTCAATCTATTTCTGCATCTGTCGTAGGTGCCATGAAGCAACAAGAGACTGATTTAGCTAATAAATCAGATCATGACGCCATTTACGAGCTTGTGGGTCTCGGAACTCGATATTCATCATCTATTGTCGCTTTTTCCCAGCGGCTACAAGTCAAAAATCATGAGGTTGAAAAGCTTAAAGAACAAATTGTTGTACTTCAACGAATTGTTCAAGAGTCTCACACAAGAGAAGGAATCCTTCGGCAGAAGAATAAAAAGTTGAAATCTCTATTGGATTTTTCATTCCGCTTGCCAGTTCCCATGGATAGGGATGACATGATATTATATGAAGAGAATGAGCGTCTCAAACATGAGGCTAAGAACCTCAAGTTTATGTAAAAGTATTTAAAAAAATATCTCTCTATTTTTATGAACTCTGATCTATCTTTCAAGAGATATTTATAACATGCATCATACCTATTTCTCTTCTAATCATACATAATCTATTTTCTGGTAAGGGTTTTGTGAATATATCTGCTAACTGATCGTGTGTGTTTGTAAACTCCAGTACTATATCGCCTTTCTGCACATAATCTCGAAAACAAATTATATCTTATTTCAATACGCTTAATTCTAGAATGTTGTATTGGGTTTTTTTTTTTTTTTAAAGATTTATAGCACTTGTATTATCACATTTGATTGGAATGTGATTATACATAAGTTTAAAATCCTCAAGTTGTTGCTTCATGTAAAGAACTTGAGCACAACAACTACCCGCGGCAACATATTCTGCCTCAGCAGTAGATAGTGCAACAGAATTTTGTTTTGTTTTTTTTTTTTTTTTACTAAACCAGGAAACTAGTGCACGACTTAAGAAATGACATGTTCTACTAAAACTTTTTCGATCATCTTTGCAACCAGTATAATCGGTACCTGAATAACTAATAAGATCGAAAGAAGTGTGTTTAGGATACCATAACTCTAAGTCAATGGTACTGGCAAAATATCTAAAAATCCGCTTGACTGCAATCAAATGAGATTGTTTTGGAAATAATTGAAAACGTGCACATAAACATACACTAAACATAATATCTGGTCTACTGGCTGTCAAATATAATAAGCTACCAATCATACCTCGATATACCTTCGAATCAACTAGTTTACCGGATTCATCTTTATCAAGTTTAGTGGATGCGCTCATTGGTATTCCAGTTTCCTTAGCACCTTCCATCCCAAATTTCTTCAGCAATTTTTTAATATATTTTGATTGATTGATGAATATCCCACTTTTTGCTTGCTTAATTTGCAATTCGAGAAAGAATATAAGCTCTCCCATCATGCTCATTTCAAATTCTTCCTGCATAGTCTTAGCAAAAACTTGGCACATATTTTCATTAGTAGCACCGAATATTATATCATCAACATAAATTTGAATCAAAAGAATATCATCATTTTCGTATATAATGAAAAGAGTTGTATCAATTTTTCCTCTTAAAAAGCCTTTTTCAATCAAGAAACCACTAAGTCTCTCGTACCACGCTCTAGGAGCTTGTTTGAGTCCATATAGTACTTTTGTGAGTTTGAAAACATGATTTGGAGAAATATGATTTTCAAAACCTAGAGGTTGCTCAACATATACCTCTTCATTTATAAAACCGTTTAAGAAAGCACTTTTAACATCCATTTGAAAAAGTTTGAAATCTTTATAACAAGCATATGTAAGTAGCATTCGAATAGCTTCTAATCTTGCGACTGGTGCATATGTCTCATCATAATTGATTCATTCTTCTTGATTGAAACCTTAGACAACTAGTCGAGCCTTATTTCTAGTAATGACTCCGGACTCATGTTTCTTGTTTCTAAAAACCCATTTTGTTCCAATAATAGTATGATTTTTGGGTTTAGGAACAAGTGTTCAAACATCATTTCTTTCAAATTGATTAAACTCTTCTTACATAGCTAGAATCTAAGATTCATCAAGAAGTGCTTCATCAATATTTTTAGGTTCAATCTGAGATAGAAAAGCAGTATGATTGCAAATATTTCTAAGAGATGATCGAGTACTTACACCTCGTGAAGGTTCTCTTAGAATTTATTCCGCTGGATGATCTTTCACATGTTTCCACTATTTGGTTGCATCTTGTACTAAGTCTTGATGATCTTTCCTTCTATTTCCATGATCTTCCATTTTGAATTGTCTCCAAATATCACACATCCTTTTTCTTTAGAAGTGAAGTCAATGAATTTAGTTTTGTCTTCTGTCACGTATCTTGCACATCCGTTATCTAAAAATCATTTATTTTTACCTGTAGAATACTTCATGCATACTTACAAAATCAATTAAAAACAATTCCTGGTACCCAAGTTCTTTGGGTCCTTTATTTATTAGTATTAGAAGAAATAAGATTTTTAGGTACCCATATGGCCCTAATAGTCATTGTATGTTTTCTTCTAATAGGACAAGCAAAATAATTATGACCATTTCTATTACAAAAATTGCAAATAGCATGTGACATATATGAAGAACTTGAGTGATTATAATAGTATCCTTTTTTAACAAAATTATTTTTATGAAAAGAATTTTGAATATTGGATTTTGATGTAGAAGGATTATCAAAAAAGTTTTTATAAGATTTGTATTTTTGTTTTGGCTTATATCCCAAGCCTGCCTTATCAAAAACACATCTTTGACTACCAAGGAGTTTTTCAAAATTTCTTTTTCCATTCGTAAAGTTTTCAATAATATTTTCTAAATCAGTTTTCTTTTTCTTCAACTCAAGATTTTCATCTTTCAAAACAATACTTTCTTTTCTTAAAATATCAATTTCGTTTGTTAAAGAAGAATTTTTCTTTTTCAAAACAGTATACTTAATACCCAATTTTTCAAATTCCTCATATACTTCTTCTAAAACATTTTGCAATTCTTCATATGAAGGATCTTCAATATTATCAAAATTTGTTACCTCAATGTCATCTTTAGCCATAAGACAAAGATTTCCTGATTCTCCATTGCTTGCTTCACTATCTGAGCTACTTGAATCATCATTCCACGTAGCTTTCATTGCTTTTTTGCCTTTGTTTGGATCTTTCTTTAGCAGAGGACAATCTGGCTTGATATGACCGGGTTTATTGCATTTATAACAAATTAAAGTGTCATTTTTACCTGAATCTTTCTTGGAAAACTTATTGAAGGATTTCCTTGGAGGAGTTTTATTTTTCTTTAAGAACCTCTGAATTCTTCTTGTTATCATCGCAACTTCTTCATCTTTGTCGTCATTTTCCTCATCTTCATCACTTTCACTTTCATGTGGAACAGCTTTAAGTGCCAAGCTCTTCTTTAACTTTCCTTCTTCTTCTCCTCTTTTCAATGTGTACTCATGGGTGATAAGTGACCCGATGAGTTCATTCACTTCGAGTTTCTTGAGGTCTCTAGCTTCAAGAATCGCTGTCACTTTTGATTCCCAACGTTTTGGTAGAGAGTTGAGAATTTTTCTTACTATCTCCACTTTGGAATAAATTTTGCCAAGAGCTGTCAAGCTATTTATGATGTTAGTAAAACGAGTGTACATACTAGAAATAGATTCATCATCATTCATCTTAAACATTTCATATTCATGAGTAAGAATATAAATTTTTGATTCCTTGACTTGAGAAATTCCTTCATAAGTAACTTTCAAATTATCCCAAATTTCCTTTGCTGTAGCACAAGTCATTACTCTATTAAATTCATTACCATTGAGAGCATTATATAATAAATTCATTGCAGTTAAATTCAAAATATAAAGTCTATCGTCTTCACGATTAAACTCTTCTTCTTCCTTTTTGACCTTTACTCCATCAACTACTTTTGTTGGAATATAAGGTCCATTTACAATACATTTCCAGATTTCTCGACCTTGAGCCTAAAGGAATATTCTCATTCTAACTTTCCAGAATGAGTAATTGTCTCCACAAAAGAGTGGAGGCCGACTGCTAGATTGACCTTCACCAAATGAAGCTGCAATGTTAGCCATAAGATCTTAACTCAAAAGATAGTTAATCTTATAATAGAGCTCTAGCTCTGATACCACTTGTTACCCAGATGACTAACACAAGAGGGGGGGTGAATTGAGTTGTATTTAAAAAATAACAATTATAAATCAAATATATAATATAAAATATAAATAAAATATGAAACAATAATAAATATAAAGAGTAAGGGTAAGAGAGAAGCAAACTCAGTATGTTAACGAGGTTCGGCCCCACTACCTACGTCCTCGCCTCAAGCTACCTCTTGAGGATCCCCAAATCCACTATCCAATCTCTTTTAGGTGGAGATAGAAACCTATTACACCTTTGAGCAGCACCGCTCCAAAGAATCCGTGTAGAACACCCTCTACACTTCCAATCATCTCACACTTGGTGATTTAACTATTCCACGTGTAGAACACCTTCTACACTTCCAATCACCTTACACTTGGTGATTTAACTATTCCCCGTGTAGAACACCTTCTACACACACAAGGGTTATACACACCCTTTTACAAATACAAGAATTGATAGTAGGTAGACTATCAAAGTACACTCCTCAATGAGTGAGATAGAAACAATACAGCGCAACCTATATCTCTCTCAACAAGAACAAGAATTAAGCCTCAAAACTTTAGAAAAGAGAGAATGAGAGTTTTGAAGAAATGATGCAAAACTTAGCAATAGATGTGTAAGCTTTTGTTATGTATTTTGCAAAACTCAAGTGAGCTATTTATAGGCAAATGAGTTTTCAATTTCAAATTTGAAAAGATTCCCATATCAAAAACATCATCATTTACTTTTCAAAAATTTCAAATCTAATATTTTTACTTTTTGCATGTGACAAAAGGAGCACACTTTACTTTTCAAAAATTTCAAACATAATCTTTTACTTTTTGCATATGACAAAAGGAGCACACTTTACTTTTCAAAATTTTCAAATAAAGACATCTACCTTTTGCATAAGTCAAGAAAAGCATCCACCACTTTTAAAAATATTCAAATAAAACATGCACATGTGAAAGATGACAATCAATCATCTTAATATTTTCAAAATTCAAACATTTAATCATGTCATGCACATGTGAAAGATGACAATCAATCATCTTTCAAAATTTTCAAAATTCAAACCTTTAATCATGTCATGCACATGTGAAAGATGACAATCAATCATCTTTCAAAATTTTCAAATTTAATTTTTAAAATATCATGCACATGTGGAAAATGTATTTTAATGCTTTATGATAAAATATTAATTTTGAGCCTTAATCCTAATTTTGAATTTTTAAGAGATTTACAACATTACTCTATGATTTTAATGTGAACTTGTTCCCTTCTTGCTCATGCTTGCTTCCTTGATGTGCTTGATTATATTGTGTGGACAACTTGAGCTTGAGACTCCTTTATTCTTTGGATTCATTTGTTATCATCAAAATCCATTTGTAGATTTACATGAAACTTGAAACCTTGGGTTCAACAATCTCCCCCTTTTTGATGATGACAAATGCTTGATAGAACCTGAATCCTGTATTAATACTTAAGCTCCCCCTGAGAATGTGCGTTAGTTTTTCAAGCAAAAATATAAATATAATTCCAAGCATATATAACAAGTTTAGCAATTTAAATAATGTTAATGTTCTAGTCTAAAACTTCTCCCCCTTTTGGCATCATTAAAAAGGAATCATAATTAGATCAATAAGATATATTCCTGCAATAACCAATAGATAAATAAAACGCTGCGTTAGTAGAGACTGTAGAGAATTCGGTGCGTAGCCACACGTGTTCGAATTCCTGTACAAGTTTCACTTAAGTTTGTTGTTGCAGCGATTAATTAAGTAATGAGGGCGAGCTTGTGTGGTGAAAAAAGTTTTAAATGTATTGCGACGCTGTTTTTTACATCAAGATTCATTGTGAGGTGCCAAATTAATAAACGAAAACAACCTAATTTATTTTATTTTCCCCAACATTTTTCCTCCCAACAGTTCATGCTTCCCCCCCTCCCCTCTCGCTAATCTCTCTCTTTCTCTTCTCCAACCAGTAGCAAATCTCGCCGTCGATCGTCCACGTCTTTGTCGTTTGGAGTCCGAAACGGTAATCTTCGAAACTCTCTCCTCTATCCTTTCCCTCTTCTCTTTTCTATTTCTCCCATTTTCTTTTCATCGAGTGACACCTATCTCTTTTTTCATACTACATTTCTCAGGAAACAAACATGGGCCTAGCATAAAAAAAGTAATTTTGGTCTTTATGTTCTTCTCCTTTTCCCCCAAAGTTTGTTCGTGTTCCAGACTCGAAAAACCCTCGGGCACCATTTTCTCTGATGAAAACCATCGATCCGGCCACACCCATGAGATCTAGTTGCTCCGCCGAGAACATCCACGAGCCCCCGCCTGCACCTACGGCAATTTCCAGCACCGTGAGTTTCGGCATTTGTCGATTTCCAAACTGGTCTAGGTATTTTTTCTGGTTTCCCATGTTTTGGGATGATTAATTTCATCTGGCTCGAATCTTAGCATTTCCTATGTCTTATCCTTTATTTTGCTGCAGGCTCAAGAGGATTTCTCCTAGTTAGGGCTAGTTTTCATAAAATCGCCTTCTAATTCCCTCCATTGCACACGTTCTTGTCGATTAAGTGTGGTATGTAGCATTTCAATTATCTTTGCACATCAATTTAAGTTACCATTTCGCATTTCCTGATGGTTCTCGTGTGCTTTATGTTATATATTGGCAACATATGTGCATCTTGAGTAGTACTGTAGGATTGACTCAAACTATTCTCCTTGTAACATATTTAGAAATTTGTGGCTGGCTAATATTAGTCTGTTTGATCCTCTGAATTTGTCTATGCCCTTATCACTCATGACTAATAAAGGATTTAATTTTTTGAAATGGGATTAAATATATGTGGTTTGCTGATTTTTTTTTTGAGAAATGTGGTCTGGAATTCCATAAAGAAAGTGTTGTAAGAATGACATGAAATTAATAAATGTTCAAAAGGAGATACTTGACATGAATACGAGTTTTGTGTTTGCAAGTGTTCATGCATTACGTACTAGTGCCCTTTCTGTCAATCAATGAAGGAAACTTAGCTATCTAGACATCTCGTATGTTATTACAAATTGTAAGCAACCAAATTTGGAAGGAAATAGGCAATCAACAGATAGATAGATAGATGTTGAAGCTGTGCAAGTGTTATGCACTCTCAAAAGTGGAATTGTTAAAATGACTATTTTTGCCAATCAGAAAGTACTTGAAACTTTGCTTTGAATTATCTCTAGATACTCCTATTTATTAGAATATATTATTCTAATCAGATAAGAAACTAATTCCAAGGTTCAAAATCAAGAATCTTGAAAGATGAAGGGATGTGGATAACCTAAAGTTTGGTAGAGCTTAGAGTAAGATCAGTGAGAGAGACATGCAGCAAACCCCACAACGTTTATAGTTGTGTGAATCAGCTCTCACACAAAACTAATTGAATAAAGATATGATAAATGATTATATAGAGCTTAATCTCTATTTTTTTTTAAATTTGGATGCAGAGAAAGCAGGATGAAGCAGCAGTAGTGGATGCTACCCTCCATGGGTAAATATGTAATTTGCTGCATCTTTTTTCCTCTTCTCATTAATGATTTATGTGCCTTCTCATTCTCCCAATACAGTATCTATGAAGGTAGCTAGCATCCATTTCTTGTTAATATGTGTAGGAACTTTAATATGTGCAGTAACTTTAAGTGTTAGTGAACATTTGCTCACTAACATTTGTTCATATATGGTTATCGGTTAGTGCACTGGAAAAATAGGCAAATATTCGTCTTTAGGTGCTATATACCTGGTGTTTGATATTTGAACTGGGATTGTTTTTCCTCTGATAATGAAAGTTATGGAACTATACTTTGGTAATCAGATTAGTATTGGGTTTTTGGCTACTAACATTTTTATAAGATATGGCGATACTGTTATTTTTGGTCAATCACTTAGTTTAAAATGTTAGTAGCTATGGTTAGGAATGCCCTCTTTTGACAGGATAACAATTAACTGGTTGTGTGAAGTTATTGCCAGACACAGGTCTTTGGCTTGATATTCAATGGTGGCTCCTATACATTGACTCAATTGCAGTTTTTAGGTGTTTAGTGCTAGTAGTCTCCTGCAACTACCATAAGTTGTCTACTATTATTGCTAGACGCAGGTCTTAGTCTTAATATTCAATGGTGTTTTGCTTGTTTGTTTGTTTGTTTTTTTCTTTTAATGTTTTTAACTTGGGGATATCTAGCTTTAACTACTCCCTTTGATCAAATTGCTACTCTTTCTTATTGTCCTTTACTTTTGTTCTGAAGTTATGAGTATAGTAATTAATCAGCTGCTCGTGATGACAATTTGTAGCAGCATTTTCTTTTAACTTGAGCCATTAGAAAAGTGATCTGCACATGGTGTTCCCCACATGGAACTGCTATTCTGATAGGAAAGAGATGCTATTGGATTTGATCATTTGGGACTTTTGTGACTCTTTGATTGTCTTTATGACCCTTACTAATCAAGAGACCTTTTTGTTTCAGGGAAGTGCCTTCCACAATATATAGGAAACCTTTTTGTTTATGTCTTGAACAAATGGTTAGTTCTTTGTTACATATGTACATTACCTGTTTCAAGAATAGTTGATTAATGCCTTTTATGTTTTCTACTTTATTCAAGTGCAAAATTGTTAAGCATTGGCGTTGGTACTAGCTTAGCTACCCTTGTATCGTGTTATAGTTGTCTGAGATGTGATCGTTATGTTTAATGGTTAATTTCTGGGTTTGTATGTCATGAAGAAGGTGGATTGCATCTCCCATCTTTACAAAAACCTTATGGCTACAGCTTAGCAAACAGGGGAAATAAGTCTAGGGACTTGGGAACAACAATTTCAAAAAATGCTGTCTAATTCATTTGTAAAATTAGGAAAAAATCAGGTATATGGACCCAACTGAATATAGTTTTCTGCTTTTTAAATATCCTATACAAATTGATATGGTCTTTTTGTGTTTGATATCCCACGTTATTTGAAATTAAGTTATTCTTGATGGAATTTATACTCTTACAACTGGTTTATAATAATTTACAATGTTGTTATAGGAAAGTATCTGACTGCAGGCGGTACTTTATTTGAGTTAGTGAATAGACCCAGGCGACACTTTATGGGTGGTTGGGAGGATGTTGATGCAAACTGGCACACGAGATTGTAAAAGAAAATGCTGTCTAAGGTACTATCCACTTCTATGTGTTGGAACCAATTTAAAAGCATAATGTACTCATTTAATATGAATTTGGAATATCAAATAGATTTTGTAGCTGCATTTATAAGATATGTCAAGTTGGAAGTAGACATGAACTTATGTTTGTTTAAAAACAATGGATATAGCTCCTCTTCATAATATGAATCACACTACACAAGAGTAGGCAACATATCTTATAAATGAAACAACATTTGAATTTTAAGACCTAGGTTGATGGTGCACAATGCACCAAACGTGTAAGTTTAGAAGTGGTCTATGTTCTGATTTTTGAAACAGACAGACTTTATCATGTCAAATGCATTGAACACTCAGTAAACAAGGACAAACTATTTAATTTGTATTAGAAATTTCAGCACCTGCATTGTTATATGCATTTTGTTCCGCTTACTATAGGATATCAATGTTTATGTTACTTGTGTATTCATTTGAGCACATAAAATGTTACTTGTGTATTCTGGAAGCAAATAATATGTGGCTGGCTGAATGAAAAAAAGCTTAAGGTTAGGGGATGAAGAGGAGACCCAGAGAACCAATTTTTAATGTTTTTGTTGGAGGAACAACAAAATGATTTAAGTTAATTATTGTACAATTTTTTGCATCAGGATTTTTACCAGATTAAAGTAGGGGTGGTCAACGGGTATATATATAAAAACCCTGCCCCCGCATATATATAAAAACCCTGCCCCCGCATATATATAAAAACCCAGATGACTCAAAACGGCGTTGTTTTGTCATCTGGATTTTTTTAAACTTTACTTACATAAACGATGCCGTTTTATATAAACGGCGTCGTTTTATGTAAACGAATTTAAGAATTAAGCCCTCCCCCTCCCCCTTTCGATCTCAGTCGCTCACTCTGTCTCTCTCTCATCTCCCTCTCACTCTCTCTCTAAAATCGGCGCAAACCCTAGCCCTAAAACACACCTCAGGCCACCGTCGTCACAGCCACTGGCCACCGTCGCTGCCAAGTGCGAAGAATCCCTCTCTCTCGTATTCGATAGTTCTCCGGTTCTCCCTCTCGGCCTCTCCGATATTTCTCCGAATCTCCTACTAGGTAATCACTAATGTCCCATTTTTTTCGTTTTGATTCTTCAAAATTTGAAATTATATGATTGTGTTGAAAACTTGAATTTATTGAATAATTGATTATGAGTTTATGGAGTGGATTGTGTTGAGACTTGAGTTGTTCTAGGGTTTGAATTCTAGATGCCGATTGCCGATGGATCCGATTTTCTGAAATTTGATTCGGTAACCCGTAACATATATAATGTATATATATATATATATATATATTTGTTATGTAAATTGTAAGGATTCTAAATTTGCAGTTATGCACAAATCTCTCATTATATTTTATTAAAAATTATTTTTAGTTGCATTGAATCATTGATTAAATGTGTCACATTTTAAACCAATTTATAGATTAATCACTTAAATAAAAATATATATTGGAAACATAAAAAATCGACTGACATACTGTAAGTATTGAAACATAAAAAAAAATGAATTTATGATATTTAGATATTGAAATAAACTAAAATTAAAAAAAAAAATAAAAAAATAAAATTATTATTTGAAAAATAAAATCACTACTAACCATACATGTTAACTATAAGTCTATACATCTCAAAATAAAATAAATGAGAATATACATACACACACATATATATTTGTGATGTCATGTTAAATTCATAGGCAAAATGAGTGATATAATCATATAAATTATTATAGTTTGATGCATTAGGTATTATTTGAAAGTTAGACAATTGAGTCTAATTTTGAATTGATATTTGAGCCTATTATATTTTGGTATGACTATTTGTGTTGCATTTATTATAATTTCAGATTTGTTGTAAATGGAAAGTCCAGAGGATTCTAGTGCGAGCTCCCCGAAGGGGGCCTTGGGTACCTCCGGCCCTAACCCTAACCCTAACCATAACCCTAACCCTAACCCTAACCC
This sequence comes from Platycarya strobilacea, assembly GCA_036898215.1. Taxonomy (NCBI): domain Eukaryota; kingdom Viridiplantae; phylum Streptophyta; class Magnoliopsida; order Fagales; family Juglandaceae; genus Platycarya; species Platycarya strobilacea. The sequence continues at coordinate 38,930,465 of CM072547.1, read as the reverse complement.
TATCCATATCCCGACCACTACCCCTAATCCTACCAGTACTCCCCTTCCGGTTGAGACCCTTGACCTTACTCCTACCACTACCACTTGCCCGACCCCCAAGCCGTCTAGCAAGAAAGCCCCATCCATAATTTAGGCTCATGTCACCAAGATAGAAGGTGGTGACCCCAATGATCCAAAGGCCAAATGCAACTATTGTGGCAAAATTTATGGGTGCTACTACAAGAGATATGACACTTCCCAGATAAAATTGCACTTAGATGAATAGTGCAAAAAATCCCTAATTTTGAAGTCTTTGGTAGAGAAGACCCAATCCAGGCTTGAAGTTGGATTTAAAAAAATGGGTGAGGGGAGTAGTGGGGAGTTGGCATTAAAGGGGTATACAAAATATGATCCTAACGAGGGTAGGACATACCTAACTTGCATGATTGTTATAGATGAGATGCCTTTCCAAGTAGTTGATGGGAAAGGGTTTCAAGCCTATTCTAGGTACTTGGAACCAAGATTCAATATTCTTTCTCGCCACACGGTGGCAAGAGATGTTAAAAAACTTTATCGATCAGAAAAAGAGAAGTTGAGGAGTTTATTGGCGGGAGAAAATGTTTGCCTCACCACTGATTGTTGGACTTTTTGTAATAATCTTAATTTTATGTGTATGACTGTTCATTGGGTTGATGGGGGTTGGACATTGCATAAGAAAATCCTCAAATTTTGTCAAACAACTGATCACAAAGGTGAGACGATAGGGAAGGCCTTAGAGGCCGCTGTAAAAGAGTGGGGGTTAACTCGGGTTTGCACTTGCACGGTTGATAATGCCGGGGCTAACGATGTTGCAATGAGACATCTTAAGACTCTCATGAATAATGCAAGTAGAACGATTTTGGGTGGGGATTATTTGCATGTGCGATGTGCAACACATGTTCTTAATTTGATTGTGGGTGATGACTTAGATAAACTTGGTGACTCGGTTGCTCGGGTCAAGACTGCTGTGAGATGGGTCAGATCTTCTCCTGCTAGATTGGTTAGGTTTAAAGTTGCTGCAACTACTGTGGGTATAACATGTAAAAAAGGTCTTTGCACTGATTTGTCTACAAGGTGGAACTCAACATTTTTTATGTTGGAGGCAGCTCAGGAGTATAAGTTGGCATTTGATACATTGGGTAATGAAGACATACAATATGTCAAGTATTTTGATGAAAAGTTGGGGCATCCTTTGTCTAATGATTGAGAGGTTGTATATATTTTTATAGAGTTTCTGAGAGTTTTTTACGATGTTACCAAAGTTTTATCTGGTTCTCTATATCCCACAGCACATCAATTTTGTCAACAAATAGCCAAGGTGAAAGAAGAATTAGAGGATATTGCAGCAAGTAGTAACACCACATTGCGGGAGATGTCTAGGACCATGATGGAGAAATTCGACAAATATTGGGGGGAAAAGTTTGATAAAGCCAATATCTTGTTATATGCTGCATGTGTTCTTGACCCACGGTTTAAGGTTAAAGACATGGTATTTGGGTTGACTGATGCAATTGGCAAATATTGTGCGTCAGCTGTTGTATCTCGAGCTCAGAAAACACTTATTAGATTATTTAATGAGTTCACTTTCGTGGGAGGTGGTAGTGCTGCAGCCCCTACAGCTACAGGTATCCCCCCACCAGGTGCAGATGCTAGGTGTGAAAAAAAACGTAAAATGGACTGGAGTGACAAGATGGAGTCGACCCCCTTGGATTTTATGGGTTCCACCACAGATGCCGAGTTAGAGGTAAACAGATATTTGGCATTGGATTTTCATCCATTTGTACGAAATTTTGATATACTAGTTTGGTGGAAGATGAATGTCTCCAAATATCCCGTACTTTCAAAGGTTGCTCGTAGTATTTTGGCCATCCTGATCAGTACAGTAGCCTCAGAGTCGGCCTTCAGCACTGGAGGGCGCGTATTAGATCCTTTTCGGAGCTCATTAGATCCTATCACTATTGAGTCCCTGATTTGCACACAAAAATGGATCACGAGTGCTGAAATTCATATTCCGGAGGTTATTGATTATGATCCGGTTGAGGCCGAGGACGAGGCTGCTGATCAATCTGGATCTGATAAATTGTTACGCAATAAATATTTACATTATTTTGTATTTATTTAATCAAATTTAATGTTACATAGATTTTACATTTAATTGTTGTAATTTGTAACGACCGTAATGCCAACACCTGGGATACCGTCAACAGCTACCTCTGCTGCAGTATGACCTACGTCACCTACCAACCCATTACCATGGTTTGTACTTTACACAATTGTTTTTTAATTGTTGTTTACATTTATAATTTTATAATATTTGTAATGTTAGTTTTGAACTTATTTTGTAATTCTTGTTTATGATTTTTGACATTTTTTAATTTCTATGACAGTATTATTTTGTATGTCAATTCAAATTGTCAAGCCCATCTTTTAAGTTAATAACCCAATTTAATTTTGGTAAGTAACTTAGTATTTTTAATAAATTATTGTTCTTTTCATGTTTAAAACTTTATTATTATATTTGTACTCTAATTGTTTTTTAACTTATTATTGTAGGTTAAGCTTAAGGCCCAACAACCCCACAGTTCCCATCCAAGTTTGCATTATAACTCTTTTATCGTGACAAAGTCCAATCACCAGTGTCCAAGGACCATTATTATCAATCTTATTTTTTATAATTTTGTAAATTGTAAATTTGTAAATTTGTAAATTTGTAATGTTAATAGTTAATAGTACAATTTGTAATTTTGTATTTTGTAGGATTCATTTATATTATTGTAAATTTATAAATCGTAATAGTTTAGTAACTAGTCTAGACTTTTAGTAGTTTTTATTTTTAAATTTTAACTTTTAACTGATTTAGACTTTTAGATTTTTAGTTATGTTTTTTTTTAATTATTTTGTCATTTTAGAATTTAGTAATGATAATTATTTAGTATTTAATATATTGATATTTATTATTGTGAAATTATATCAGGTTTGATGATTTTCTGAGTCGAAAATGGCTTAAAAATTTGATCTGGGCCAAAACAGACCCAGAATCATCAACTAGGTCAGGCCCAACAGAGGCGGTGGCGGGGGGCGGGCGGATGGATATTCCCTCGCTCCCCCCGTTGATAGGCGAGGTACTTCGCCCTGTGCAACCGGGGGCAGGGTGTGGTTTATATTAATGACCCTCCGCCCAAGCGAGGGGCGGGGGCGGTAGTTGGGGGACCCTGCCCCCAATAGGGCGGGGATCACTCTTAGATTAAAGGCCAGGATTTAATGTTGGTCCAAAATGCTAGTTTCTGAGATGGTAGATGGACAAAAGAGTTTCCCGTATATGGAAAAAAATCACATTAACGACAATATGCCTCACTGAAGTAGACGCAGACCTGCATATCAAAGCCAAAGAGAAACCTGGAGTGCTTATAAAGTCCAACCAGAGTTGTGTAGGGTATAATTTCACTTGTTCAATGGCTGCCATCATTTTACATGTTTTATAGATGAAAAAATTGCACCAATGTATATATAAATTTTAGGCAATTATAAACTAATACTTGTATTTAATGGCCTTGAGACCACTAGCTTGTTCATCTTTCAATTCAGACATTTGGTTGACTGAATGAATTTCCATCTGTGCTTTGCAAAAGTTAATGAATGGTTTATTTAATATAGGTCCAGTTGAAGGGGTGAAAAATAGATGTATGAGTGCAAAGTATTTATTGTTGCTTGCCTTGGCTATAAAGCTACAGTAGGTGGGAGAATGGTCAAAAAATTCTTTTAAGTTGCACATATAATATATAGTTATTGATTCCAAATTATATATACATTTTTTGGGTCTAGATTTTTACGTTAGTCAAGTCACAATATTATAGACAATTAATGAGTGATTTGCTAGCATGGTTTTATTATTTGAAAAATCAAGTTGTGAATAAATAGGAATTATAAATATATATTATTATATTTATATTGGTATACAAATTGATCATGAAAAATAGCAAAAGCAATATTGTAATACCAGGCTCAATTAGGAGATTTTAGCATCTCACAATAATAGATAATGGATACTCAAAAAATAGCCCAGGAAAAACAAAAAATTAATATTTAAAAAAAATTGTATATTCCGGCAAAATTAATATTGATGAGATAGTGCATTTATCGTTTGGAGATCATCAATATTGCGGTGGCTGGAAAAAGTAGATAGAAATATTTATAACGTCGAAACGTTGGTGTCGCAAGAACCTGGAAACACGTAGAAAATATATATTGCGGTGACTTCACTCCGACGTAATATATCCAAGTTGTGGCGTCTGTTAAATTGTCGATGGAAGGGGTCACTTGTTGCAGCGATAACCAAACTTATTATGGCGAAAATTGTCGACGTTACAAATATATTCCAAAGTTTTACAGGGTTGGCTGGACAACTATCTGCTGCGAAAAACTATCCATTTGCAGCAAACCAAAATCGTGGGAAAAAGTATAATAATTGCAGTGAGCATGTAAAAACGCTGGGAAAATCTTTTCTAATCAATACTTTTCCAACGATGGTGCGGCTAATTCCAAACGACGGAAATTAGTTTTTGCAGCATTTTTGCTATGCTTTTGCGGCAAAAACAGGTGGTGGAAAAAATACATTTTCTTGTAGTGATAACCTGTGTAAAAGACAACTCCATTATTTGTATATATAAATTATACGAAGAAACTGACACTTTATTTGTTAAGATATTTTACATGATTAGAGTTGTGTAATATATAATATCCAGCCGCATGCATGTGTTGAAGATTTATTTTTTAATTTTCTTGTTACACTCAACAGAACATGATTTCTATCAAGTGTGTATATATATATATATATAGATTAATATTAAAAGAACTAGTACTGCATGCCATATTATTATAATTTGGCTTTTATTTGCATTTTTTATTTTGATTGGGGAAGGTATACACATTTCATCATGTGCGAGTGCTACCGATCATGTCCGTCTGAACATTCAAACTGGTCAAGAAGAAACTACCGGATCAGGTACGTACGTTAATGCCGACTCTTAATTTCTTTCCAGTAAGTTTTTGACTCGTGACACTGTTAATCAAAGTTGGGAGGCTTCGATTTCTGTCGGAATAGTGATATTTTCAACGAAGAAAACGGTATATATATATATATATATATACTGGTAAACCTATTTTTCATTTTACGTCCAATACGACATAGCTTACAAAGGAGGAAAAAAATAGAGACTTGAACTTTATATATTCCTGGCATATTTGAAAACGATCATCATGTGTTAGAACTCATGATTATATACTCAGCAGAAGATAATATACCTTGGTTTCAATTGGAGTAGTTGTTCCACAAGCTTGTCTCGTACTTATCTGATCGACTCGAGTTTGTCTCCATACGTAGAAAAGCTAGAGCAGCACTCAAATGCCCTAGGCCATTCCTTTCACAGACCACAGTAAACTAATTTTGAGAAAGAAATATTGTTTCTGTACATGTATTTCAGAGTGAACTTGTAGCAAACGTAAGGGGAGATATATACATTAATGCTATTTGTATATAATAAAAACTTATAAAAAAGGTACTTTTTCACGTGTCAATCATTAATATATTAATTGGTAATGCTATTATATCCATGCATTTTTTTTTAAAAAAAATTTATTTAATAATTAAGAAAGTGATTATTAGTTTATTGATATATATATTTTTTTGTTTTTATATTTTTTAATATATTTAAATATTTAAAAAAAATATCGATATACTAATAATTATTTTTTTAATCATTAAGTAAAAAATGAAATTAAAAAAAAACAAAATATATAAAGTATCAAAAAGTTGTGTCAAATGGAGTGAGTAATGGATATAATAACATTACCTATACATTAAAAATAATTATAAAATTTAAAATTTAAAATAATGAGTCTTATAAGACGTAAAAGTATAAGTAAAAATTGTAAATACAACTTGCATGCATGACTACTATATATTATATTTATATATAATCCCCAACTGTGTATAAATCCCTGGCTGGGCATTACCCCCGCCATCAACGGGCAAGAGGTGGCCAAAACAGCCAATTCATTATGGGGCGTGCAACTATGCCACCCCATATTGACTGCGCGCTCAGTTAAAAAAAAGATGAATTTTTAAATTTTTTTATTATATTTTAAAATAAAAATATATTATAAAATAAAAATATATTAATAATTAATTTTTTAATAATTAAATAAAAAAATAAAAAAATCGAAATACATGAAATATCAAAAATAAATTTCAACTAGAATAAGCATATATATATATATATATATATAGTAACTTATTCATTCGTTATACTGCGTAACACTTGAGCAATGCTAGGCGTTTACTGCCTGTCAATTTAAGGGTGAGGGGGCGTGGCCACTAATTAAGGGCGCCCCCACAGATCTTTTAACCATATAATATCAAGTCAAAAAACTTAGGTTTGCGGACAGATGTGAATTATTTATAGTTTATTTAATATTTCGACATCACACAGTCCAAAGTTTTTGGATTTATGAGTACCCACAATAAAATCAATCAAAACATTTAGTTCATGTAGAAGATGATGGTGCTTAAATTGTCACAATATTTATGATTGCAAACTAATAGTTGGCTTCTTATAATTTTGAGAAAGAACATGCATGCCATAATTTTATAGATGATAATGTTAATTACTAATTTCTAAATTAAGCTGATTTTACAGAGAGTTTATACAACTGATTTTATAGATGCATGCAACTAGAGCTAGGTTCTAGTACTACTAATTATGGTAGTATCACAATAGAACAATTGAATAATAAACAAATTAATTAAATTAGTTTTTGACCAATTTAATTGATGTTTTTGATGAGCAAATTTCGCTTTTCCTTTGCAGTGAGATCATCAGCTCGATTGCACCAACTCCTTTCAAATCTCTTGAACCTCTTGGGTATAATATTGCATCCATTATTCAATTGATATATATTTTAATTTGTTTTTTTCCCTTAATTTCCTAATTTTCATTTATTCTTTCGTAATATTTGTCCAAAGGATTCAAGCGTTTATATGAAATGAAGTTGGTAGATGCCCAATTCCAACAACTTCTGTCTCATATGTGTGAAGTGAGTGCATCTAGCACAAGTCCAGATCTACTGAACAGTTCTGTGAAAGCACTATTCCGTGCCATCGGTGCAGGGAACTATGAGTTTTTTTATCGTTTAGGCAAAACAAATTCAGATTTGTTGCTGATCTTGGATGCTAAAAGAAGGACCATATTCCACTGCGCTGTCCTTCATCGCCAACCAAGGATCTTTAGCCTTATATGCGGGTTAAAAAAGAGGTATTCTGGAATGAGTTTGGTAGATGACTCCGAAAATACCATATTACATATGGCGGGAATGTTAACAAAAAACACTCCGATTGATCACATAAGAGGTGCAGCTTTGCAAATGCAAAGAGAAGTGCAATGGTTTAAGGTCAGCTCTCTCGGATATATAACCTCTCTAATTACTTGTGTCTTACTACATTAATATATGTGTTACAAACACTGAGGTTGCTCTTGAGCTGGTTTCCAAAGTCATGAGAAAGGAGAAGTACTACAACGTCGAAAGTAGGCAAAGTAGCTAGCTAGGTATTCAAAAACTTCAGTTTTTAGGCAACAAGTCGCCTTGAAACCCGGCCCTTTGAAGTATATTGAAGTTTATTAAATATGAAGTTATTACCTCATTACATATAGAAAATTAATACTATGGTAGTATTTGTTTGTGAAATCACCTGTTAATATTAAATTGTTTCAAAATCTTAAACGAAATTAAAAGTAGATTTTATTATTTATTTTATATTTAAAATTTTCTCTAAATAAGTGCAATCAATTAAAAAATTGCCGTTAAAAGTCAACAATACCGACTCAAAACTCGCTGCTATTGTTAAGGAGACGCCGCGACAAATGCGAAAACTGTTGATGTGCCTTCAAATGGAGGAGTCTAGCTAATCAGTGCACGGCGCGTTTGTTTTCGCCGTTACAGCATACCTTTTCCGTTATTCTCTAATCCGGCAATAATAAAAGCACCGTAATTGGGCTTTTTTCTTGTAGTGATAGAAAATTAATACCATGGTAGTATTTGTTTGTGAAATCACCAGTTAATATTAAATTGTTTCAAAATCTTAAACCAAGGGAAATTAAAAGTAGATTTTATTATTTATTTTATATTTAAAATTTTCTCTAAATAAGTGCAATCAAAATGTGAAATATTTAAATAAACATATAGTATAAAATCAAGGTTCAAATAAAGTCAAGACCTTTACTACTCTTATTCTAGATGACCACTTGTATCAATAGTTTTTGCCAATAAAAATCTATATAGATAATTTCATTATTTATTTTATATCTCATCAATATTTGATATGTTTTAAAACTCTTTATTTTCTTTATTTATTTTTTTTTCTTTTTTGTTTCAATTCATTGGCCGTATGAAATGTACGTTGGAAATATATTGGGGGTGGAAAAATCTTTATCATTTAAATTGGTAGTAGTTTACGTTTGAAGAACTCTACCATGGGATCATCCTACAAACTTTAAGGAGTCTAGAGAGTAATATATTTTATATATGTACATAACTCCTAGGAAAAAGTTGATGAGATCAGTATTAGTAATTTTTACACAAGCATTGATGGATGGTTCTCTTGCCATATTTTAGTTGCTGTGCCTTCTAAGATTTAGTTGGATAAATACAGGAGGTGGAGAGAGTTTGCCCTCCTGTTTGTAAGGAACTTTTAAATAATGATGGTTTGAGTCCCAAACAATTGTTTAAGAAAGACCACCAAGCATTGAGGGAAGAGGGAGAGCGGTGGATGAAGGACACAGCAACTTCTTATATTGTGGTCGGCGCTCTCATTATTACCATTATGTTTGCGGTAGCATTTACCATCAAGATACAGGCTTCCCAATCCTCGTGCATGACAACCTATTTAGACTTTTTATAGTAAATGATTATTTGTCATTGTTTTCTTCCTCAACTTCGGTATTAATATTTTTAGGGATCCTTACATCACGTTATGCAGAAGAAGATTTCCTTATATCCTTGCCCAGAAAGATGATTATAGGCATTTTTGCTCTCTTCTTCTCTATTGCAACTATGATGATAGACTTTTCTGCTGCTCTTTTACTTATGTTACATGGACAATATCGAATCATTATTCCTATCATTAGTTTGGCTGCTATTCCCATTATTCTATTTGTATTGATGTAATTTCGCCTTCTTGTTGACATGCTTATTTCAACCTATGGACAGGGTATCATTGACAAGAAAATAAAGCCTTGGTTTTAACTTTTTACCTTATTCATAAATTATAATGTTGTATTCATGATATATGGCAACTAAATAGAATTGATGATTATTTTTTATTGGGATAAATTGTAGGACTTATGCTGCATATTTTGTTAATCCTATTTTACATTGATGTTCATCAAATGGAGTTTTATTGGTGTATCATTTTTTTTCTGTTTTAGATAGTTATTTTTTCAAAGGAAAAATGATTTAGATGTCTAAAAGTTTGTAGCCGAATTTGAGAATTGAGAATAAAGAAAAAATAAACTCATGAATTAGGTCTCAACTTCTTTTATACAAATAAAGACTCAACAAATATAAGAAGACCACTTTACAAGTTTCACTACAATAAGTTTTAGATTTTGTATTGGATTAGAATTTGCGACAATCCGTAAACTGTGACCAAATATAATCTTCAATGATGGTTTCATCAAACCGTTACTCAAGTTGGTTGCTGAATCGACCAACGTTCAAATATTAACTATACATTTGCATGTTAACAATAAGCTATGTTTTGAAGATCACTACAAGTTAACAAAATGGAATCCAAATTTTGGGTAACAACTCCTTGAGCTTCTCGAGGCTACGTCCCTACCTACTTGACCTCGTCCAAACTGTCGTGCACTGACCCCTGTAGAAGATTAAGTAAATTCAAATCAAATTAATGAAGATCAAGAAAATGATCTTACCGAAAATCAAGCTAAGTAATCCTGATGCTGCTATGACAGATTTTTGCTATTCATCTAAACCGAAACTCAAGTTGTTATACCAAATGAGGAAGATACGATTTTGAGGCATTATTTTTGTATATCTACTTAGCTTAAATTACTCATTTAAATGTTGTTGATATTTAGTAAATCATTGTAAATACCTTTATATATACTGCATGTATACCGTGAGCAAAACATAAGAAAAACAGAGTATGCTCTCAATTCATCTGCCTTATATTTCTTTACATGGTATTAGTTTAGCCACTAAAAGACCAACGTCTACACACTGTCTTCCTCGTCTCCAACCTCTTCTACTACTATCTATACTCCAAATTCTCACTCTTCCTCTATTACTACCATATCAGATATGGTTACTGTCAAATCGAGCCCCGACAATTACATTTTATAGAAGGCACAAATGATGCCTTATTTTCGTGGCCAAAATTTGTTTGGTTACCTTGATGGTACCATCCCTCAACCCCCCAAAACCATCTCTGTCTCAAATATCGAAAGTCATGTTATTTTTGAAATTCCAAACCCTACATACTCTCACTGGATTCGACAAGATAATCTCATTCTCAGCACCCTTATGTCTTCCCTTATTGAAGGCGTTTTTGCTCAAATAGTGAATCACACTACTTCATCTACAATTTGGCATGCATTTGATGACACTTTTTCCTTTCGATCTCGTGCGAAAATTGTTCAAATTCGTACTCAACTGGCCACGACAACAAAAGGCAGCAAGTCTGCTACTGAATACTTCCTCTTTATTAAGAAACTCACTGATGAATTGGTTGTTGCAGGACAACTTATGAGCTGTGAAGATGTTATCACCTGTGTACTTGCAGGACTCAACTATGATTATGATAGCGTTGTTGCTTCAATCTCAGCCCGCACTGACACTATCACTCTTGAAGAAATTTACTCTCTTTTGCTCACAACCGAGGTGCGCCTATCCCGCCATCAACTTTCCTCTCCAACACCACCCTTTGTCAATATTGTTCAAAGGCAATACCAATCACCTACTCGTGGTAGAGGTGGTCCTCGAGTACGGGGGCGTGGCAATCGTGGTGCCTACACCAACAATCCACGCAACAATGATCACACCTCATTGATTTGTCATATTTGTGAAAAATCTGGACACTCGGCTCACAAATGTTATCAACGTTTTGATATTTCTTATCAAGATTTCAAATAAGAAAACAAACAAGCATTCATTGCTACCTCACCTAGAAATCAGGAAGCAGAATGACATGTTGACACCGGTGCAACACACCATGTGACTAATGAACTCAATAATTTGAATCTTCGGACTGAGTATTACCACGGTACTAATCATATTCAAGTAGGAAATCACCAAGGTTTGCAAATCTCTAAAACTGGTTACTCTTAAATTACCACTGCCAACTCCACTTTTGTTCTTAAACAAATTCTTCTTGTTCCACAAATTCAGAAAAACTTGTTATCCGTTCAACGCTTTTGTATAAATAACAATGTTTATTTTGAATGTCATGCCAGTTTCTTTCTTGTGAAGGATTACTCGAGGAAGGTCCTTCATCAAGGTCACCTCAATAATGGTCTCTACCACTTTACTGCTCCATCTCGCTGTCCACAAGCTCTCTCCTCTGTTCGTACCTCCATTGGTGAATGGCATCACCGTCTTGGTCATGCATCCACATCGGTTGTCAACAAAGTTCTCTCATCCCTCCATATCCAAGTCGATAACAATAAAAAGCCCAATGTGTGCTCCGATTGTCAAAAGGCCAAAAGTCATGACCTGCCATTTCAGTCCTCAAATTATGTTTCTTCTTTTCCTTTAGATTTAATTTTCACTGATGTATGGGGACCCGCTTCTGTTGTCTCCACTACTGGTGCAAAATACTATGTTAGTTTCCTTGATGACTATTCTAAATTTATTTAGTTATTTTCAATAAAATTCAAGTCCGATGTTGAATCAATATTCCTACAATTTCAAGCCTATGTTGAAAAATATTTTGAAAGTAAAATTAAATCTGTTCAATTTGACTGAGGTGGTGAATTTCGACGCTTACATAACTATTTTCAGCAAAATGGAATTCACCATAGACTTGCTTGTCCATACACACATCAACAGAATGGTTCCATTGAGAGAAAAAATCGTCAAATAGTTAAAGTCGGATCGAGTATGCTTGTTCATTCAAATTTACCTCTACTCTATTGGGAAGAAGCATTTCAAACCGCTATATTCATAATTAATAGACTCCCAACACCCATATTAAAGCAAAACCCCTTATGAAATTCGAGTCTTTGGTTGCGCTTGTTGGCCTAATCTTCGCTCATACAATTCACACAGACTGAACTTCCGTTCAAAGTCATGCATCTTCATTGGCTATAGTCTTTGTCATCATGGTTACAAATGTCTTAATCTTTCAATTGGTAGAATTTATGTTTCAAGACATGTAATTTTTGATGAAAATCTCTTCCCCTATGCCAAACCTAGTCCATTTCTCTCCTTTGATCGGCAAGTAACTTCCCTTCCTTCTAATATTTGTGTCTCGCCTCCAATCAGTTTTTCAAAAATGCAATCTAACCATATTTATCCTAGAACTGTTGTACCTTGTCTTCCTTCCTCTGCAAGTTCAGATGTTGATATCAATGGTTTTGACACTACGAATCAGCCCCAAGTCTCAGATGTTCCTTTGGCTATGCCTCAAAATATTGATGCCGAAAATCAAGTGTCAAACACTCACTCAATGACAACAAGATCCGAGAATAATATTCACAAGCCACGCAAGCATTCTGATGATTATGTACAGTATCCCTTACCTCGGGCATTACTAGTTGCAACCTCTTCATCAAATACAAAATCCAGTTGTTACACTGAGGCTTCCAAATCCACTTTGTGGCGTGAGGCTATGAATAAAGAATTTAATGCTTTGCTTCAAAACGGCACTTGGTCCCTGGTTCCACACTCACCAAAGTAAAAATCTTGTAGGCTGCCATTGGGTCTATCGAATCAAACGGAAAGCTGATGGGACTATAGAGCGTCACAAAGCTCGCCTAGTCGCGAAAGGCTTCCATCAACAAGAGGGAGTTGATTTTTTTGAGACCTTTAGCCTAATCATCAAACATGCCACGGTTAGATGAATTCTTTCACTTGCAGTTACACATGATTGGCCTATTCAACAAATTGATGTGCAAAATGCATTTTTGCATGGTGATCTACATGATGAAGTGTTTATGACTCAACCTTAGGGTTACACTCATCCTCAATTTTCAAATTATGTTTGTAAGTTACACAAGTCTTTATATGGTTTGCGGCAAGCTCCACGAGCATGGTTTTTAAAGCTTTCCGACAAGCTCAAGTCACTTAATTTTTATGAAAGCAAAGCTGATAGTTCGTTGTTTGTTCTTCACTCTACAACAACAGCTATTTATGTGTTAATTTATGTGAATGACATTTTAATTACTGGATCAAATTCGCATCTTGTTAACAATGTCATTCACAGCCTCAAGAAGGACTTTGCTGTCAAAGAATTGGGATCCCTTAATTTTTTTCTTGGTGTAGAAGCACTTAGATGCAACGATGGGATTTATCTCACACAGAGAAATATATTGTCAAACTACTCAAGAAAAGGAATATGACTCAAGCTAAGGCTTGCAGTAGCCCGATGGCTTCAACATGCCATCTTACTTCCACTAATGATCAACCGTGTGTTGATGTCAAATTGTCAATCTCTACCGAAGCATTGTGGGAAGCATGCAATATCTTGCATTCACACGACCAGACTTCGTTATCCATAAAGTTAGCAAATTCATGCATAATCCTCTTGAACCACACTAGCAAGCCATATAGCGAATTCTTCGCTATTTTAAATATTCACTTTCAACAGGCCTACTCATCTCCAAAGGTTCACACTTTGATCTCTAAGCATTTTCTGACTCAGATTGGGCTGCAGACCGGGATGATAGACGGTCGATAGGTACTTACTGTATCTATCACGACCCCAACTTGATCTCATGGAGCTGCAAATAGCAACCTACAATAGCTCAGAGTAGCACTGAAGCCGAGTACAAGGCTTTGGCTAATACTGCAGCTGAGTTAATGTGGCTAAAATCCCTCTTTTCTTGATTTGGGTCTCTTTGTCAAGCAATCACCTATTCTTTGGTATGACAATATTGGTGCCACCTATCTCACATTGAATCCTGTGTTTCATGCAAGACCCAAACATATTGAAATCAATTTTCACTTCGTTCATGATCAAGTCTCTCACAAGGAACTCAAGGTTCAATTTATTTCAAGTCGTGAGCAGCTAGCTGATGCACTAACGAAGCCACTGCCACCAAAGCAATTTCAAGCTGTCAAATTCAATCTGAATGTTCGTGATCTATCCTTCAGATTGAGGGGGCATGTAGAATATCAAGTAAATTCAAATCAAATTATTGAAGATCTGGAAAATGATCTTACCGAAAATCAAGCCAAGTAATCATGATGCTGCTATAACAGATTTCTGCTATTCATCCAAACCAAAACTCAAGCTGTTATACCAAATGAAGAAGATACGATTCTGAGGCATTATTTTTGTATATCTACTTAGCTTAAATTACTCATTTAAATGTTGTTAATATTTAGCAAATCAGTTGTAAATACCTTTATATATACTGCATGTATACCGTGAGCAATACATAAGAAAAACAGAGCATTCTCTCAACACATCTGCCTTATATTCTTTTACAACCCCCGCCTCCCTAACACATCGTCTACAATTCAGGAGAAATAGTAGTTTGGAATGCTACAATAAGATTTATAAATTTTAGGAAGTAAAATTCCTAAACTATTAATCGTATAAGTAAGCATGCATGACATTAATATGGCATACATGCTTAATGAACATGAACTCGCTTATACAAGGGCATTCTAGAAACACAATAACTTATCATGAACATGGCATACTTGCTTGTGTAAAAATGAGACATTCTTAAATATGCATATTTGTGGACAGTGTGCTCTTGTTAGTACCGCATTACATCATACGTCATTGCACCAGTTGTTTGTATGTCATTCATGAAGAAAATATGAGAATATGAGAATTGGGGGTTTGTTGGTGTGGAGGTCTCCCCTCCCCACCGTCGGCCACGACACGGTGGTTGTGTTTGTCCATCACGTGGGTGGCCAAATCCGACCACTTGTATGGCCAGACCACTAGCGTTGTTGAATCTGGTACACATGTGGTTGCCATTCTTTGGCTGCCATGAGGTCGTCGAATGCGGTGCCACCCTACGACCTAGCCTAAGCTTGGCCACAATGTGGCAGCTTGAGTTTGCCGGCTACTAGTGGAGTGGGGAGGTCTCCATTCCCACAAATTTCTAGTTTTTTATTTCTTTTTCTTTTTCTTTTCTTATTTTTTTGATAATTTTATTATTATTATTATTTTATTTTGAAAATTTTGAACGGAAAAATTATTTCGAAACGTGCCATGACAGGAGATCAATCCTAAAATAGCTATACGAGACTAATCGCAAATGGGCAATAACGTAGGAGGTTAAACTTATGACCAAATTTCTTCAATTAATGGTTTTGTAAGTATCAAAATCCTTGAGTGGCCACACGATACAAGCCCTCACTTGTTTGTTTTCACTTAACACGTCCTTATTTATACATATAACAAATTATAATATTTTATAGGTAGTGGCTGAGCTGGCTCCTATATAATGTATACCCAAATTAGGGGCGGATTCAGGATTTTATATTTGGGGGGCGATCGATAAAGTGTGTATTATATATAAATTTCAAAAGGATTCTCATTAGTGATAAAAGTATCACATTCCATTATTATCGAACTCTCTAAAACGTATTATTTTTCGAATTATCCATATTTAAAAAAAAAGAATTATTTGTTTCTAATTTGCTCATATTTTTTTTCATGATTAAAAAAATTGTCGATCAAGAATAAACATAAAAAATTTCTAATGACTAATGATATATCGCTGTTAAATTTTTAATAAATTATATCTCATAATTATATAATTAAGCTAGAGTGAGACGATATAAGTGAGTATAATCAATCAATTTTGACAATTATATAAATTTATAACTATTTTTTTTTTAGAATTAGACTGTTAAAGTAATTATAAGACTAGATGAGTTGAAATTTGAATTTCAATAAAGTTAAAAGTTAAAATAAAATTATATATATATATTAAAATTTAAGAGAATAATTTAAAAAAATTTTGGGAGGATAATTTTTAATTTTTTTATAATTTGAGAAGTAATTTAATATTATATATATATACTAGATAAATTCCGCCCCCCCCCCCCATTTATAACTATTTTTTTTTAGAATTAGACTGTTAAAGTAATTATAAGACTAGATGAGTTGAAATTTGAATTTCAATAAAGTTAAAAGTTAAAATAAAATTATATATATATTAAAATTTAAGAGAATAATTTAAAAAAAAATTGGGAGGATAATTTTTAATTTTTTTATAATTTGAGAAGTAATTTAATATTATATATATATATACACTTCCGCCCCCCCCCCCCCCCCCCCCCCCCCCCCCCGGCGGGGAAAACAAAAAAACCAACCTCCAACTTAGGTCCGCCCCTATCCCAAATTCTCCATATTTCATTAAACCTACAGTACAACCTTTAAATCATGCTTTAATCATTTTTAATCCTATTCAACATCACGCAAAGTGTCTGACTTATGGTCACGGCCAAACAACAAATGTCCTTCAAAAATTTCACTTAAATGTGACATAAATTCTCAAACTCTAATCTTCATAGTATAGCCCAATCCCTGTTTTACAAAACTTCATACTTTTCTTCAACTTCTTGTATCCTCCGATCTATAGCTACTTGACTCTATTTAGGTTAACATGTTCACGAACCTAATTTAATTATACAAAGGCTTCATCTCTTGAAGAATTTTTCCTAGTCAATCTCCATATGTTCTAAATTATCGCTAAGACACTACAAAAAAAAAGAGGCAGAAATAATCTGTTTCAACCAAAAGGGGCAATTTGTTTTTTTGCTCATTTTTTTATGCAATAGATTGGTTATTTCTGTTAATTTTTCTTGTAGTGAGATCACTCATTTGTGGACACTTATGACGCATATTCTAGTGCAAAACTTGTAACGCCAAGGGTGTAAAATTGCCATAAAAGAGTCCCTGAATGTGGCTCAAGACAGGGTCTGGGACAGGGATTTGGTCAAGGTTAAAGGTTTTAAAGAATAGTATGAGGTGGGCTGGGTCATAGTTATTCCATGGGCTCTCTTTTTAAATCTTTTGGTTGAGCACTGAGTAGGAATTAATGGACTACCCAAGTCGTACTCTTGCACATGCATTTCACTTTGTTGCAAATCTTTTCCTCTCTCTCTCTCTCTCTTTTACCCAATGTCCGTCCTCCTAAGAGCGTAGCCCATTCTTGAAATTGGAAGTGGGCCGAAGCTAGTTCAAGGACATTAATCATATTCCATGTAGACTTGGATTCATCACATTTTAGACGCCTAGTTTGGGTCCCGGAAATCTACAAAATGATTTGTTACAAAGTTAATTATTAACTTAAAAAATTATCGTAGCTTTAAATATCATTAATTTACTTTTGGGCTCGTAGACTTTACAAATTAGACCTTTTACCCATATTTCGTTAATTGAATTTGTGGCAGCCTCACCACATGACCTTGAACCTACATTGCCATAATCCGAAACATAGAAAAGACAAAAAGAAAAATGTGATATATATCAAGTCAAAATTCATAATCTTCAAAAAAAAATCTACCGCTCAAAACATAGTATGGCCGGAGGGATGGAGGAAAGAAGGCAAAGGGCAAGGGGAACCCATATAATTAATAAGAGAATGGCCACGCACCCCACTAGTATGAATTCATACTAGTGGCAAAGGGTAACATGGAGAGTCACCCCACTAGTATGAATTCATACCCTATGCAAGCTGGTGGCCACGCACCTTGAACATGAGTGGGAATGGGAGCTACGAATTATGAAAACGAAATTCCGGCCTACCCCACTCAGATTGGCACCAAATGTGGGGATGTGCTTGAATTTGAGGAGAGAAAGAAGAATGGAGAGAAATTGGTTCGTAGTGCAATTGCCGTGACTTCTTAATCTTGGAAAACAAGAAAGAAAACAAAAAATGGCATAAGAGAGTACTATACGTATAATTATATGCTTAGAAACGCAACATGCAATATTCTAGGTCTTTTTCTTCTAATTAATGTATTAGATTGCTAAAAAAAAAAAAAATTAACGAGCTCAGCTTGGTCCAAGAGGTTCGTTTGGTCAGAAAATGAGATATGTTGTATTTACATGACTACAATACTTCAATACGACTTTTACTTTAGAATTGGACAATATAAACTTATAGATCTTATCCACAAAGTGGCGCAAAAGTCAACGTAAAAATCAAAAAACACATGTTCTTCTTTCCTCGGGTTATTGGGATCTTGCGGTCAAATTACTCCACAAATTCAAACTTTACTTCCCGAATTATTCAATAGATGAATCAAATCTCAATTAGCACGCTTTTGAAAAGGACCAAAGAAAAGTGGGAAACAAGGGATGCAGTACGTGGATTGGGAACCAAAAAGGTATATACTTGTTTTTCACACGATCTTACCTTGAAGACTTTTTAGTTACGTCTTTGTCAAATTAGCATCACTTTTGTCTTCTGGGGATTCAACTTTGTGGGGTCAGGTTCCCCCAATTATAAGAAAGCTTGAATTCTTTAAAGAAACGAACCGAAATTATTATGGATCGTAGAATTACATGATAAACACCTCATTTAATTATAAAAATTATATTTGTAGTAATAAAGTGTATAGATATCGCATACCTAATTTGTTTTTATATAAAAAAATATATAAATAAATATGAAATTCACATAAAAATAATTTAATTTTTTTAATAATAAATCCTACTTGTTTTTAAAGAATTGTGTGAAAACACGTATGTCACTTACAATTTCATAATTACATCTATCATCTTTTCGAACTGAAATTATTATGGATAGTAGATTACATGATAAACACCACATTTAATTATAAAAATTATATTTGTAGTAATAAAGTATATAGATATTGCATACCTATTTTTTTATATAAATAAATATGAAATTCACATAAAAATAATTTAATTTTTTTTAATAATAAATCCTACTTTTTTTTTTAATAAAGAATTGTGTGGAAACACGTACGTAATTGGTCTGGTTTATACTTCCACACCATATATATCTCTATTTTCTTTTATTTACCATAAATGACATAGGGGATGATGTGGAATATTACAGAACAGGCCGTGTATATGTCCGTCTCTTGATGCGTGAATCACACGGGATTAGTAGTGCAATTCGGTGATTGCTCGCTTCTTTGAGAAAAAGCAGATGAAATATATATATATATATATATATATATATATATATGTATATAAATCGAAGATGAAAACACTACTCCACTAATAAACCAGATACCTAAATATAATTTTGTTTTCCTTCGTTTCTCAAAACCACGTACGTCCCTTTTCTTTATAATTGATCTTCTCCTTTAGAAAAGCAGTTCATTAGAACGTAAGGTTTTATTTTAATAATCGATAATGATTTGTATTTACAAAAAATGTAAAATTACTATTTATTTTAAAATTTTACACTAATAAAAAAATATAAATTTTATTATTTTATATCTTAACATTCTATCTTAAAATCTCTGCTTTGATATTATATAATAATTATAATTTATCTAAAAAATTTAAACAAATGAAAAGATATAAATTTTATTATTTTATATCTTAAAAAAAAAATTCATAAACCTTATCTTATTAATCTCGAACAGTTAACCTGTCTAATAGTCTTTGTTTATAGAATATGTTTGATTAATGCAGGGTCCATGTTTCTAGAGCTGGAACCCACCTGATGATATTGACCCCCATTTCTTCATCAGCCAAAGGTTTTATTTTTCTATCTTATCTTTCCTGGATTTGATCATTTGGATTGAGGAGGAGGGATTGTTAGGAATGGTGTTGTATATTATAATATAGTTGCCTTGTTGAATATCCATTAAGGACCCAGAGAATAAAGATAAAAAGCTATAAGGCCACTAGAATATATAATCAATGTTGCTACCAAAAATTTCTTTTTAATCGTGGGTTCCAACCAAACAAAGAAATACAAGGCTACTTTTCTGATATGTTTATATGACAGAAAAAGGATATAAAAGAAGGATTTGCTTTTGAGCATTAAGAAATGTTTTCAAATTTTAGGTGTTTTGCTCATGATTATGCTGCTAAGGCTTTATATATATATATATATATATATATAGCTGCACTAATAATGTCACAAGGCTAGTTTTTGAATCATCAGAGTCTGTGTCCTTAATTCAAAATCATCGAACACCCTGCCGTTATTGCAAATTTCCAAGCTTTATTAATTTTGATTGATCGTTTGATTGATTGATGTTTGAATATTGTGAAAGATTTGATCCTGCTTGGATTCAGAGATGAGATGAGTTGAGATGGGTTTGGTTTATTTTTTAATATTATTATTATTTTAGAATTTGAAAAATGTGTGTTGGAATTTGAAAAAGGAGTATTGGGATTTGAAAAAAGTATATTGAGATTTGAAAAAGGTATATAAGAATTTGTATTTTGTATAAAAAAATTATAAAAATATAATGATGAAATGGAAGTGAGTTGAGATGAGTTCAACCCACTTCCGAATCCAAGCGACCCCTTATTTTCTTTCTAGTGTAATTTTCGAGCTACCCATTTTCAACATCATTATC
Organism: Platycarya strobilacea; assembly: GCA_036898215.1. Taxonomy (NCBI): domain Eukaryota; kingdom Viridiplantae; phylum Streptophyta; class Magnoliopsida; order Fagales; family Juglandaceae; genus Platycarya; species Platycarya strobilacea. The sequence goes on along the minus strand of CM072547.1, from coordinate 38,909,669 downwards.
ATTTTTAATATCAATTTTTTAATTTATTCAAAATTTTAGATTATGGATCTAGCCAAGAGGTGTTCATAAAATTAACAAAAAAACGTTATCATCAAAATTTATTGAATACTCTCATTGAATTAATTAAAAATTATTTTTAAAAAAATATATTTTTATACAAATATTTAAAAATAAATGTCATATTTGATTAAATATAATAATAAAATCTATCAAAAAGAATTCAAAAAATATTTGTTATGAATAATAAAATTAAAATTTTATCGAAAAAGTTAAAATAATTATTAAATTTGACAATTATTTTAATTTTTTGAAAATTATTTTAATTTTATTATTCATAAAATATTTTTTTATAAATTTTATTATCATATTTGATTAAATATAATATTTATTTTTAAATATTTGTATAAAATTATATTTTTTTAAAAATAATTTTTAATTAATTTATTGGGAATGCTCTGAACCGTACTTCGACAACATGACCCCCTATAATTGAGTGTTTTTGGCCGCTATGCCTTTGTTTCTATTCTATGTAAGGGTAGTCTTTTCATGACAAAGCCATCAACTTCATCCACAGATAGTTTAGGGTATGATAATGTTGCGTATAAATTATTGTTTTATTTGCGGATAAGATTCATGTCAAATATGACATTGAAAATTAAAGATTAATATTAGAGTTCTTTTTTAGGTACTTAATCACGGTTTTTCGTTAAAAACAAAACAAAACAAAATATGCTTCGAAAACGTGGTGCATTTGGAAAGAAGATATATATATAATTAATTATAGAAAGAAAAAAGAATAGTACGAAAAAAATGAGGAAGAATATAGTGTGATGATGAGAGTTTTTTTTTTTTTATTGAAAAAAAATCCCATTTTAGATATAATACCCTGATCTAGCATGTGCGATAACATGATGGATTTTTGAAATTTGAAATACCGCACCATGACCACCATATATTGGCTCGTTTGGACACCACCACTATAAGTAGTAGTCATATGTATTGCATTTATAATATGTTTTATGAAATTTCAAAAAATGAAAGAGAAAAATGTTGAATAATAATATTTTAATAATATTTTTATTTTTAGAATTTGAGCAATTTATATTATTTTTGGAGTTTAGTTTTTAAGGTTAAATTTAGAGAAATTATAATAAGTAGATGAAAAAGTTTAAAATTTTAAACTAAAATTTTTTGTTGAGTGATGCTTGAAAATGAAACTCACTCCCACTACCTTTCTCCAATGGTGATAAGTTTGAAGTACTGCGCATTGGTTATCATCGCATGAATTTTGTCACTGGTATTCGTCCATGTTCTCCCATTGATAATGCCAAATCTGCATACTCCAAAGCATTGAATTTCTACTAGATTCTCCAAGAAAAATTATTTATTTATGCCATACCTTCACCCCAATTATGTACCCCTATGCTTGTTTCTTGCAAGACCTCTCATGAGGCATGAATCACCCTCATCTACTTCTATGTGGGCAAATCTCAAACACATGCCATGCATCTAAAGGAGGATCTCCCATTAAGCCAATGTGGCAGCTACTCTGTCATCGAGTTTCTTTAGACAGTCAAAATCATTGCAAATGAATCAGCCCTCATTGACCACCTTATTTTCGATGACAACTTCACTCTCTATATCCTAAATGGCTTGGGTCCTGAATTCAGCGACATTGCTGCTACCATCCGTACCTGAGATTCATCTCTAAGTTTTGAAGAACTTCATGACCTCCTAGTTGATTATGAGAGCTATCTTCAATGTCTGGAAACCACCTCTGCGCAACCTCTAATTGCAACCGCCAACTCCAGTCAGCGAAAAAGAGGCGCACTTGGGTTTGATGGATCTGGAAATCCCCGTATGTGTTTAACTAGAGGATAATGAGAACTCCAAGCATTGGAACTCTAAGACCTCTAATTCGGGCTTTCATAAACTTAGGTCCAAGTGTCAACTTCGTGAACATTTGGGTCATACAACAAAAAAAATGCCCAAAGCATGCTTCCAATGATCCTACTACAAATTGCATCTCTTCCTCCAAATGTAAAGATAAAAGGTGGCTTGTTGATTCTATTGCCTTACATAAGCAGACTAATTCCTTATGTAATCCATACTTCATCTGACACTGTAAGCAATATGCCTAATTGTATTCAACCAGGTGCTTTTCGTACATATCCAATGGTCACATGTTCCATAAATAATATCCATAAACTCAAATAGTTATTTCTGAGCACCATTGCCCTCATTGGAACCAACTAGTGTAAGTCAAGCACTTTCTAATCCCCACTAGTGTGACACCATATCCACTGAGCTAATTGCTTGTATGCGTCATGATACATGGAAATAGGTTCTGCCTCTAAAGGGGTGGTAATATTATTGGATGCAATTGGATTTTTTAGGTGAAGAGGCCTGCTAATAGTTCTATTGACAAGTTTAAAGCGCGACTTATGGCCAAAAGCTTCAATCAATGGCCAGACCTTGACTATACTAAGACTTTTAATCCAGTGGTCAAACTTGTTATAATTCATACTATTTTGTCTCTTGATGTAATGTAAGGTTGGTCCTTAAGAGAACTAGACATAAACAACACCTTCCTTAATGGCCACGTTATGGAGGTTGTCTACATGACACAACCCACTAGCTTTCGAGATGCAATGAAATTTGATCATGTATGTTGCCTTCGCAAAGTCATCCATGGTCTCAAACAAGTCCTACTGGACAAAGCCCTTAAGCTTTCAAGATCTAACAAAACTAAATATGTATGTTGCCTTCGCAAAGCCATCTATGGTCTCAAACAAACATATCGTGTTTAGTACTTCGCTCTTAACCAGATCTTGCGAGAATTTGGTTTTGTCAATACTAAATCTGCTACGTCGTTGCTTGTGTACAATTTTGGCTTAATACTTGCCTATTTTCTGGTATATGTGGATGATTTGATTATTCGAGGCAATAACACCACCTTTGTGGTAAGCATCATTTAGCAACTTGGCCATAAATTTTCTCTCAAAGATATAGGGCCCTACATTTCTTTCTTGGCATTGAGGTCATCCCTACTAGTCATGGGTTATTTCTAACTCAGCACAAATACATCCATGATCTATTGGCTCGCATGAGTATACATGGCACCAAGGATGTGACCACCCCATTGACCACCTCTGCTCCATTGAAATTGGGTGATGGATTCTCTTTAGTGGACTATATAGAATATTGTCGAGTTATTAGTGCCTTACAATATATTTCCTTAACTTGGTCTAACATTAGTTTTGCAGTAAATAAGTTCTCAAAATTCATGCATTATCCAACAACATGAGTGTCTGCTGTGCTACGTGAAGAATACCATCTTTCATGGCATCACAATAAATAAAATCATCAATCTATCCCTTATGTGCTACTCTAATGCTAATTGAGCGGGAAACTTGGATGATCACAGCTCCACATTTGCATGACTTACTATGCTTGGCACCAACTCTCTTGGAGCTTAAAAGGTAGCGAGCCATTGTAAGATCATCTACAAAAGTCCAATATAGGGCCCTTGCTAATGCTACTCTTGAGTATATATGGATTTTATTACTCTTTAGTGAACTTTTCTTGTGCGAAATTCTTAGTGCGACTTACCTAAGCTTTAATCCCATGCAACATTCACATATGAAGCACACCTAAATCAATGTCTACTTTGTTCGCGACTTGGTCCACAAATGTGCTCTCGATGTCTGTTATGTTCATACCAATGATCCACTTGCAGATCTTCTTACCAAACCACCCTCTTGTCATCATAAAGATTATCTACAGGACAAGATCGGCCTCACTGATGGTAACCCTTTCTTGTAAGGGAGTATTAAGGAAGATTTCACCAAGATTAAATTGCCAACCAAGACCCAACGTCAAGCATGATTCGTGGGCAGAAATCATGCAAGTTAAAATTGAGGAAGCAAAGTTTTAGTATTGTAATTTGCAATTTTCCATACTTAAATTCTCTTGTAATGTATATAATCAGATCATGTAAAGAAATCAAGGTGTGCAAAAATTCAAAATTCAAAATCCAAAAGCATTGTTTATTCTTTTATGCATCTAACTTAGCTTTTGTTGTGAACCTCTTTAAATACTTTCCAAGGACTTTGACGAAGCAAATGCAAGCATCCATCCAATGAACAATGTTTCGGAACAAATAGAATGCCTACAAGTATTTATAGCATGACAAAACAAGATTTTAAAAAAGTGTACAAAATGAACAATTAATGATCATTTCAAATGTAATGATTACTACCAATAATGCAAAATCATTAGTCACTTTAATATACAACCACCCAGTATAAGAACATAAGCATTGGCATTTAAATAGCGTAGAGAAAAAATGGAGAGCTGAAGATTTTGTGCGAAATGTGATGGCCAAGAGAGAGAGAAGAGACATGCATCCAATCAGAGAGAGAATAAAAATATAATTTTAATATTTAGCTTAGGTAAGTATTCAGATAAACTTCTTGAGACAATATATATAGCTAGGAGATCTTGTCTACATTCTAGCTATATACCTACGTACAAGCGTTATACGTAAGTTAATCCAATGCCGGCATTGCATTCCTATCTTGAGAGCACAGTGAATAAGAACTGACCATTGGCTTTGAGTAATTGTCTTGAAGTCAATTAGGATAATGAAATTGTGAAGGCCGCTACAAGAAAGCTATTTACAAGCACTAAAGGCCAGGGTAACCATGCAAGGATGAGAGCAAATACTCTAAGCATCTGAAGTAATCAAATGGAGTGAAAATTCAGGCAATCTTGAATTACTAATTGCAAGCTTCCTATCTTGGCAAAATAAAACTAGGACACACTAGCCCGAGATAATTTAATTTGGAAGATAAGACTTGGTAGAAATAGTTTAGGCCCTCTACCGAGTAATTGATGATAACTCTAATTAATCAACCACCATTTATTTATGTAAATACGATTGAAAATCTTATGGTTGAGAGATGGACCGCCTGTCAGTCAAATTTCAAAGCATACTTGAGCTGATCTGCTTCCACCACCCGGCGGGAGGTACGTACGTGCTAAGGCTTACCACTCTTACCACATAGTGGTAGAAGGGCAGTGATAGATTTAGCACTCTTCTATTTTCTTTTTATTATTATTTTATTAATTTTTAATTTTTTTAAAAAACTTTTTTATTTAATAGTTAATAAAATAATTATTAATAAAATTATATCAATTTAAAATTCTTTCCTAATGATTAAGGATATTAAAAAAATACTTAAAAGAACATAAAAAAAATATATATATTATGAATAATAAAGTAGTGGTAAAAGAATTATAAACCTATTACTATAAAATTGCTTAGAAAAAAACAAGGGATACAGCGTACATACGTACGTGCTAATGTGTCGGATCTCATTTGGTTATACTATGAGCCCTAACATACGTATTTATGGTACTCGGATGAGAAAGTCTCGATTGTGTGGAATTTAGGTAGAAGTAGTCCAATCAAACTTTTCCTTGAGAATTTAGAATTAAGACTAAACATTTCTGAGCTTATCCACAAAGTGACACCAAAGTCAACATCAAAATCAAACAAAGCAGGCTAGGCTCTGGTTTCCTCAAGTTGGAATGTTGTGCGTTTCGTCAAATTACTCCAACAGATGATCTATTCAAACCTAAATCTTTCCAAATATTCAACAGTTGAATCAAATTCCAAGTCATTCATAAGCTTTTGGAAAAACAAGGAAAAGTGGAACAGTCATTGGATTCTTTCCCACGGACATTAACAATCATAGCTTCAAGTCTTTTTAGTTTAATTAAGGGGCTTTTTCGTCAACTTAGCATCATAAGAAATATTTGAGAAGATGGATTAATATATATATTCAAAGAAATTAATGACTGAAAATAGTCAAGGGGGAATGAATGGCTGCGAGGACAAAAACGAAAAGTGACCCCTGTTGAGGAGGAAATGACATTAGTTTGGTGTGCATAGTTGCCCGATGTTGAGGACACCATGATTGAGAGTTAGAGCCTTGTAGGGATCAACTATAATTTGTGGGGTCCGTGATCAACACATTGTAAAAGGGTTAGAGAAATTAAGTAATGCAAGCTTATTCTAAAAGGAAGATGATTTAAACTTACGAAGAAAATATTAAAAACAAAAGAATAATAATTTTTCATTTAATGTACGTAGTACTATGTTTAATCATATATCATTTTCTTCTATTGTTAATTAGAACACTTGACGTTATCTTAGTTTCTAATTTTAGTTGAATATTTTTCTTTACTCTTATTAGTCTTTACAAGTTTAATTTCTGTGTTGTAAGTTAAGTGTTTTTCTATTTGTTACACGTGTATATAGAAGTACTGTCAGTTAAGTTTCTATAGTTCATGTATTTTTTTCCTGTTCAGTAAGGGACACTAGTGAAGTGTTAAAGACTTGTACATGGCTTTTTATGTAAAGCCTTTCTGTAATCACATTCGATATAGTGAATGAGAATAATTATTTTTACATTCAGAAAATTAGAGATCTTAATATGATATCAGAATCTTCTTCACTACTTTCCTTTTTCGCTCATGGCTATTTTCAATTTTGCTGCCAATGTTGAAACCGATCCATGAAGTCCGTATTTCTTAACCACTGTTGATCATCTTGAAATTTTTCTTGTTATTGAGAAGTTCAGTAATAGCAATTATCACTCGTGGTCACGATCTTTCTTTCTCACCAGAAGGCACGAAATAAGCTAAGGTTTATAGATGAACATCTTTCTGTTTCAAACAAAGATGATCCTCGGTTCTCATCTTGGAGGAAATACGACAAGATTGTTCTATCATAGCTTCTCAATTCCTTGGATTCGAAAATTGCACAAAGTGTCATTTACATTGATTCTTTTTATGCAATGTGAATCGAATTGAAGGAGTGCTCTCACAAGGTAATGGACCTCAAATTTTTGAATTTTATATAACAATTCCTGCTCTATGACAAGAACACAAAGATGTTAGTACATATTTTAAATAATTGAAAGTACTTTGGAATGAATGTTTCAATTATCAACCTATACATGTCTATACTTGTCGGGATTGCGCTTGCAATTCCTCGAAGATTTTTGCAACGTATCATCATCAAGATTATGTTATGACTATTTTTAGGACTTACTGATATTTTTGACAATGTGAGAGGCCAAATCTTAATGATGGATCCATTGCCTTTAATTAACAAGGATTTCTTTCTTGTTATACAAAAAGAGAGACATCGCTTTGTTATCAATCAAAATGCTTTCCTTCCTTCTATTAAATCTGTAACTTTGACTAGTAAATTTGACAAATCCTTTAAGCCTTCTAAAGGAAACACTTGTAGCAAGCTCAGTTGTAGTCACTGTGATCTTCTTGGACACACAGTGACAAGTACTACAAATTATATGGTTATCATCCTAACTACAAGTTTAGGGATAGGACCAAAGATGCCTTTGTTAATTCAATTCAGCCCCCAGCCATGCTCACTAAGACTTCTTTTACTTTGCCTCTAACTATGGATCAATGCTAACAACTTCTGGCCTTACTCAAACCATCAGTTCCTTCTCTTTCTGTTGATATGGCTTTGACACCTAAGTTTTCATATACTCTTAACTCTTTTTGTGTTGCTGCACCTCCTGTTGGTTTGCATACTTCAAGTCTTTATATCACATGATTCATTCTTCAAGTCTTTATACATCTTCACCTAGAATTGTCTCTAATTCAGTCAAGCTACCTAATGGCACCTATGCCAAAGTTACACACATTAGTGATATTATTCTCAACCCTACTCTTACATTGACCAATGTTCTATGTGTTCCAAGTTTTTCTTTCAATCTTCTTTCTATCATCAAGATAACACAATCTAAAATTGTTGTTTGACTCTCAAATCTGACAAATGCTTTTTGGAGGACCTAGCAACGTCGAAGATAATTGGGATGGATAAATTGCAAGATGACTTATACCAATTGATAGTCTCTTGTTCTTTTGCTATCCATAGAAACCAATCTACTTCCACTTGGTTTTTTGTCTAATCTGATGTAGCCTTATGTCACTTTAGGTTAGGATATTTATCTGCTTCTAGAATGCATCTTTAATGCACATATTCTTGTTTTAGGCTTATTTGAATGTTTATTTTGAATTGAAGGATTTAGGCCATTGAAATATTTCTTGGATCTAGAGACTGCTAGAATTTCTAAACGAATTCATCTCTGTCAAAGGAAATGTTTCTTAGAAATTAGTGAAAATTGTGGTTTGTTTAGCTGTAAACCAACTAATTCACCAATAGAACAAAATTTAAAATCCAATACTAACAATGGAGATGAGTTAGAAGATCCTTCTCAGTATAGAAGCTTGATTGGAAGATTGATATACTTAACCATTACAATACCAAATATCACTTATTTTGTCCAAAGGTTAAGTCAATTTATGCATAAGCTAAGAAAACATCATCTAGCAACAAGCACACAGAATATTTCAATTCATCAAAAATATTATTAGACTAGGCCTATTTTTCGCTGCTTCTTTAATCAATTTTCAACTCAAAATATATACTAATTTTGATTGGACAGCATGTCCTTACACTAGAAGATCAGTGACTGATTACACTATATTTTTGAGTGATAATTTGCTTGGTTGGAAATCAAAAAAGCAGCATACCACTTTTCGATCATCTACTGAATCAGAGTATAGAACTATGACTGCTACTGTTTGTGAGATAATGTGATTGACAAATTTATTGGCTGATTTTGGTATTGAACATTCACAGGTTGCTCTAGCATATTGTGATAGTCAAGTAGCAATCCATATAGCTTCAAATCCAGATTATCATGAGAAGACGAAATACATTGAATTGAATTATCATTTACTAAGAGAAAAGTTGCAAGCTGGAGTTATCTACCTCTTTCATGTCAAATCTGATAATCAAATAAAGATATTTTGACTAAGTCTCTCAGATTATATCAATTCTATCACCTTATTAACAATATGAGACTAGTTAATATATATATAGTTCATTTTAAGGGGAGTATTAGTCTTTACAAGTTTAATTTCTGTGGTGTAAGTTCATGTGTATTTCTATTTATTACACGTGTATATAGAAGTGTTAGTTAAGTTTCTATTAATGTATTTTTTCTTGTTCAGTAAGGGACACTAGTGAAGTGTTGGACTTCTACATGGCTTTGTGTATAAAGCCTTTCTATATTTACATTCGATACAGTGAATAATCATTTTTACATTCAGGAAATTAGACAACTTAATAACTTTCCAAGAAAATTAAAATAATTACCATATGATATTAGTTAATTTCCATTTTTTTTTATTCGACTACCTTTTGATCATTTCTTCCACTTTATTCATTTTCCTGTTTACGGATTTGTTTTTTTCTCAGAATCTTTACTTGAACATGATTACGGAAGGTTGAGTGGAAGTCCTCTTTCGAGAAATAAAGGGGAAAGGGCTTGGTTTAGGTGGAAACTAATTATAACAAAAATGTTAGGCCGCGTTTTAATCGTGTGATGAGATGATTTTAGATAAAAATTAAAGTTGAATAAAATATTATTTTTTAAGATTTAAAAAATTAAATTATTTATTATATTTTATATAAAAATTTTAAAAAAATTATAATAATAAAATGAGATATGATAAAAGAATTTCTATATCAAAATGGGATTTTTTAACATTATCTTGATGCGTGGTCAATAGTACTTTCCTACCAGCATTGTAATTATTTTGTTTCTAATGCGCGCATATCATTTTCGTTCATTCCTAAATCATTTGTTTTGAGTATTTGTTCTTTGTGTTTATATTTGATTTGTAAATTTTAAAGGTCTTTAAAATTTCGTGCACTTTTTTTTAGAAAAAATATAAATTTATAATGAAAAAATAAATTACTATTTGAAACTTTATCTATCATTTTTAATATCACTTAACTTAAATATTTGCAAGGAAAAAATTCAAAAAGAAAATAGCAATTAACGATACGTGACGAACAAATTCAACCTTCAAAATGACGCTTAGAACACTCTTGCTAGATTAATTAAAATAGTTTTTAAAAAGTATAAATTTGTATATATATTAAATTTTTTTATCATATTTAATTAAAAATAAGAAAAAAAATGTGAGAGAAGAAAATAAAAATATTTTTTATTTTTAAAAGAGAATAATAATTTTTTAAATTTGTTCAATTTATACTAATTATTTTTTTAATTAATCTAATGAAAGTATTCCTACAAATAAATGACGTGGAGTGGGCCCAGCTAGCAAATCCTCCCATGTCTAATTTAACAAATACCGTTTCCAATTGACCAAGAGGGGGAAAAATAAATAATACATATTCTCAATGGATGCCACATCATCATGAGTCACATGTCACATGTTCCATCGTCCATCATGTTATCATCCATACATGATCATATGATCATTGACCATGCCATCATTTGATTGCGGCGCATGAGGATAAACGCACGTTTGGGCAGAGTCATGGCTGAGTCAGAAAATGGGGACCTCTCACCACATTCATGACTCATGCATCTTCCTTCCTCTCTTGTTCTTTTGCAAATATGCATATCCCAAATAATAATCCCTAAAAATTTGGCATCTTTCTTTCCTTCCAACAATTTTATTGATAATGCTTCCCTGGTTGCTAGCTTTCTCCCGCATACATATATAGTTTGGGCCCATCTACTCACTAAACGATACTTCTGGAAACTTCCTACATTTGTTTTTTCGTATGTGCATGCAAGTGGTTGCTCTTAATTTGATTCCATAAAGTTTAGTTAATAATTAAGCTTTTATTTGCTTCTCCTAAACTATATATAAAATTAAGTGGATGAGTTTCCATTTTTTTAATAATATAATTAGAAAAGTGACGTGCTCAGAAGGGAAACACTTGTGCCGATCTGGTCCAAGCTTATCCCTGCTCCCTTAACAAACTTGTTAGGTCTAAATCGTCTGATATCTTTTGTGTTTGTTTTTTTTGAAAAAACGTGCACTACTCATGCGAACGATTAAGAAAGCGATTTTTCATGACTGAGCTATCAGCACTATTATATGTTTATTAATTAAAAAATTCTATACACAATATTAATATCATGTTATGCAATCTAAGCAGTTCCACGAAAATTCCAAGTGTCAAAACCTACCATTAAAAGAAGAGTGGATCTCGGTGGCCATTGTAGCCACTCCAATGCCAAACTCAGGGATTTCGAGTCGTAAGGATGAAGAAAACAAGAGTAGATTAAGTAGAAAAAAAGATTAACAATTTTCAATCATCGTTTAGCCATGGCAGTATGTCAAACCTAGCTCAGAAAGGGTTGCTTTGAGAGATTGGAGAATGAATATCGCGTTTGAGTTAGGCCTACCATCGTCATTCGGCCATAGTATGGTGTGTCAGGCCTAATTCTGACATGATTTCCAAGAAGGAGTCGATAGATAAACGTCTTGTTTGGACCAGTCATTGCCACTTGACTCCTGCCATAGCATGTTCAAGGTCCTTGACAGGCATTAAATGCGACATGCCTCCGGCTCGCCTTGCATTGTATGCGGCGTGTTTTCCTTTGTGACTTGCATTGAATGTGGTGTTCTAGCTGTCAATCCTGTGTCAGATATGTGTGGCGCCCCCTTGTGGCAAGGCTCAGCTATCAACTAGACCGGCTCGAGCGCTAAGGTCTTTGTGGGCAGGTGCATCGTTGGCCGGCTCGATGCATGGTTTACAGGCATGGGCCTTCCGACTCTCAAGCTTGGACTCTTGGTTTCCTTCGGTGGTTGCTTGGATCTATCTTTTTGGCCCTAGACCTCCCTTCAGAGAAGCCTGTTCTCTCACATCATATTATATTTAGTTTATACTTAGTTTATTATATAAGATATGACATATTTATAAGTATTAAATAATTTTTTATTAGATGATTGTTTGCTACCGTCTATAGAGTGTGATGAAAATATGATAGAGGTATATGATATAGCACTATTTATAATAATTAAATATGATTTTAGTGAATTAAATGTAAAATAGTGGGCTTTGATGATGGCAATGACCTCAGGTTCTATCAAAATCCAACCTGAACCATCAAGGTGGAAAGCATGCCGTAGTTAGCCTAATTTTCTTATTTCTAGACCCCATGATTCTCTTCTTTCAGTCATTTATCGGCCGTGACATAAGGGATGACTTGAAATCCTAACGGCAACAGATCTCTATCCAGTCTCATCGCTCATGTGCACCGACAACAGGATATGGGAATAATAGTGAATGGCGGCTTCTTTGATTATTATTATTTTTGCGCCTCATGGGAGAGGTATAAATCAATATTTTGAATTCTGTTTTGGTGATAATTTTGATTTATATATTATAATGGAATATTTTAGATTTGGTGTATTCCAACCTACTGTTTTGAAATTAATTATATATAAATATTTATATGTATATATAAATTAATAATTAATAGAATAAATATATATAAGTATGTCAAGTACATATATACATATTAGAAAATTTGAAAATTTATAAAATAAATATAGATTGAAAAAATACAAACTTAAGTTGAGACACAAAAAATAAAAAAATAAAAAATAGATGAAATATTAAAAATAATAATATTTAAAAAAAGAGGAGACATATTTAAAGTTACAAAAAATAAAATTAAAGTATATAAATATATTTTATATTCTAGAATTAATTAAATACCACCTGAATTTAAAACTTTTAAAAAGATGTCATTTAACTACAGACAATTACAAAATAGTCCAAAACAAAATAAGGATTGAAATGACCAAAATTTGGACTAAAACGATTGGAATTCAATCGAAATGGCTGGAACCGAACAGAATAGGCCACAATTTGAAGCGAAATGGAACATAAGAATATAGTACACCGAATACCATATTAGAATGAAAAATTTCGGCTAGGACGGAAAAGAATTTAAAACTATAGTTTAAATACTGTACATATTGTTTTTAAATTATTTATGAATAATGATAATAGATATTTTATAAATAATAATAAATTAGTTGATAAATATGTGATTATTGCTGCGTTTTCAAACAGATTTTAAATCTACAAAATATTAAGTAGGAGATCAAAATAAAAGGAAACCAACCGGTCATAAAAAAAAAAAAAAAGTAAGATCGAGCGGGTCTCTTTTGTTTGGAGGGTAAACGATCGTGGTTTGTTTTAAGTTTTTAACGTTATTGAATGATTACAATGTCTACCTGAATTTCAAAGTTTTATTGTGTAAGGGCACAAGGCTTCGAGCTCATACACGCCTCTTAGTCTGTACTATACAAAGAATATTGCTACATCTATAAATAAATTTTATAAAAATAATTTTATAAATTCATATAATTTTATTTATTTATGTAATTTTATTTAATTTATTAAATTTATATTATATTAAAAATAATTTATAATTGGATGAACTACATCAATTACATCAGCTAGTAAACTTATTTTTATATAATTGGTTTGTTATTAAATTATTTTCCGTGCACAAATGATTGCGTTTGAGGTATTGGTAATTATAAGATCCTTTATCGCCTGTCTTAATCGATCGTAGACTTTAATAGAGCAGTAACTTCCTTGTTATGCAATTGGATGATTTAGCCTAGTTTGTTTTTAAAATTAAATTTTATTATTCACAATTAATTTTATATTTTTAATTATCTCAATCATTCACTTTATATTTTAATTTATCTTAATTATTTATTTTATTATTATCTATAACTCATTTTATCTCATTTTTAAATTCAAACAAACTCTTAAAAAAATACAAAATAAGTTATGCAATTGTCAAGATAAGGTTTTTTTAAATATCCTTATCTATAAAATGATTGGATGCTTCTTTCAGCTCTTTATTCAAAGAATTAAAGAAGTACAGAATTCTTAAAAAAACCAATTAGTTTTAGTTCTTTTAAAATGAGTTATATAATTTTCGTACGTATAAGTTCTATGTACGTAGATCTTTTAAATGGAAAGATTCATTAACGTAGGTTTTGAAAAGACTATATAGATTAATGTTTTGAATATCGTATTAGTGAGCATACTAATCAAGATATTAAAATGAAATATTTCAGTAACAGTATTATTTTGTATACCATTTCGAAATAATTTATATATAAAAAATTATATATATATAAATACATACATAAATTATATTTTAAAATAATAATCAATATATGAATAAATTATATTTATAAATATATATATATATATATATATTTAAATAATCTAGTGTAAATTAGGATTAAAAAAATAGCAAAACATAAAAATAAAATAAAATAAAATAAAAAAGTGAAAATTCGGTACTGCCAATACGGCCAACATACCGGCCGGTACAACCAAAATCTGGACCGGTATGGCCAAAATCTGGACCGGTATGAAACAGACCTAATTTCTGTACCGATCACTACTTCAATATAGTACGTACTGATTGTACCGATCGATACGATATGAAATTTAAAAGTATGGTATAGATGACGTTGTAAATTTGTATTTGTAATTACTTGAGTTCCCATTAGAATCAAAGTGTGCGTCCATTTATTTTTGCAAAAAGGAATTAAGTGTATGTGTGGAATTGTGGTGAGAAATATTACTTTTAATTTAAGATTTATATCTTAAAACTTAATTTAATAAGTTATACTATTAAAAAGTATTTATTGTTTATTTGATAAAAGCTCCAATTTGGTACTTTTTGAAAAAATTGATTTTTAACTTTTCTAACCGCTTAAAATATTTTTTATAAAATTATCAAACACGTCATATTTTCTTTAAAAGTGATTTCAACTACTTCAAAGCATTTTTTAAATCTCGAAATGTAATCTCAAACAGGCTTTGACACTAAGAGTAATGAGCTTGAAATATATTAGCAGAATTAAATAATTTAAGCAGTACTATATGTATTTATGTATTTCTTACTTGATACCCTTAAATTTCGGCAAAATATCTTTTTCTTTTAAAATTAAATATTCATAATAATTCTTGGCATATAATATAAATTAAGAGTATTGATTTTTGGATTTATGGTTTCTTTCTCTTTTAAAAGAGTAATGGTAGTGGTATGGGTACAACCAATTTAAATCCATACTTTAAGGTTTTTTTTTTTTTGAGAAATAGTTTCATTCAATTGAAACTCAAGAGTGCAGCGTACAATGTGATCAAAATGGTCAACTAATTACATATTGAAGAGCAGCTTTTAAATCTCTCATAAATAGAGAACTATCACTGACTCCACAATGAGGCATTTACTAAATTTTTCCCGAAGGAAAAAACTAAATTTCCAACATATTTAAGGTTTTGGAGACTATTTCTCACTTTTTTTTAATATTTTCTATACAAACGAAATATAAACAACACCAACAAAATACGACAAAAACAAAAGTACAACACAAAAAACACAGTTGTATACTGAAAAACACTGGTGGCACCATGTGCCACGCTAAGCATGAAGATCAACCATTCGGAGGAGTGCAACCACTAGATCCCCTAAAGAACAACCATCGGCAAAGGGGAATCATCAGACTCGAAGGCACGTAGAAGAAAACTTCCACTCGGCCTCCCCGTGTTTAGCACACGCGCTATCTTGTTCAGCAAAATACCTTTTGCGACAGCATGATTGGCGGACGGATGGAACGGAGGTGCTGCATGTGTTGGCCCTTTAGCTACCAGAAGCTCTGAACCTGCAAACAGCAATCAACACCAACCCAAAATCCTAAAACAACTGATAACCCAACACAAAACCATGGTGGCCAGAGAAAAGAAGTAAAAAGGAGGAGGAAACGAAAAAAAAAAAAAAAGATTAAGCTCCGCCCTCCTCAAAGCCGTCTGCGTTTAAAACCCTAAGAAAATCGCCTTTTTTGTCGGGAGAGGGAGAGGGAGAGAGAGAGAGAGAGAGAGAGAGAGAGAGAGAGAGAGAGAGAGAGAGAGAGAAGGAGAGAGAGAGAGAAGCGGTGATCTCCTTTTCAAAATAAAATAAAATAAATAAATCTGATTCTTTTGAATCTTTAAATAGATTTAATTGTTGAAAACTCAATTAAAATGAGGCGATAGTTCTTTTTTTTTTTTTTGAAGAAATAGTTTCACTTCATTGAAACTCAGATAACTAAAAATCACAACGTAACCAATAACCAAGAAACTCAATTTACAAGTAAACTAAATTACATTTAGAGTTATGTTTCTAAAACTCTTCCCACAAAGTCTGAGAGACTAAGAACTGTCAAAAAAACAGTTTACTACAAACTTATCATTCAATGGAGGAGAGTACTAAGATTCCATGAACGAAACTTTCGGGACACTATTTATTCTTTATACAAATTTTCTCTATAAGAACAAAATAAGAAAACCACAACCAACCAAACTACACAGTACAACTACTAGAAGATGCAACCTGCAGTGGGCTCCATGCACCATACTAGACATACACCTTAGCTGCTCACCGGAGCATGGAAGATCCACGATCTACTGAAAACCACCAGCTATATCACCGGCAAGTTGGATTCGCCAAAAACAGGGCATGTTCCAAAAAGTTTCCTTGCACGTTATATCACGTGCTCTGCCATTCGACCAAACCGTCATTCAACACCAAGATTGACCGACTAGCAAAGCGACAAGACGACGCATGGTGGCCTTTGGTCCTCTCTCTCCTGTGAAACTCGCACACCAGCCGCGGGACTTGAAACACCTTGAAAAGCCACCGAAATTCTATTATTCAAGACTCGGTGGTCGAAAAAATAGGGGAGAAAAGAAAGAGAAGAAGAAAAAGGAGAAGGAACGGAGCTGGAGCTCCACTCCCCCCCTTCTCTAGCCACCAACGAACTGAAGGAACCTTAAGAGGCGATACTTTTTGAGAGAGAGAAAGAGAGAAACTTAGCTGGCAACTTTTTGATGAAGTATTTAAGGGCGATAGTTCTTTCGACTAGAGATACTACAACGTGTTTTGCCTTCAAAACTTGATTTGGAATTTAAATTCAATATTGAACCTTAAGGTCATTCTTGCAAATCTCATCGTGTTAAATATTGTCAATTTACTAAAAAAAAGGTATTTGTAATCAATTAATGGCAATTAAAAGTATTATTTTTATCGCTAATGGTCCGCTTGGTTGCTATTAATTGGTCATAAATGATAATTTTGTTGTATGATTCAACATTTAATCACCACCGTGTTGAATGCCTCATCTGTGTTTAGACTTTAAAAGAACTACTTTTTAGGCTATGTTTGGATAATGAGATGAGATATAATGATTTTAGGTAAAAGTAAAAAGTTGAACAAAATATTATTTTTTAATATTATTTTAGTTTGAAATATGAAATGAATTAAGATTTGAAAAAATATAATTATTTATTGTATTTTGTAGGCATACTTAGGGTTCTGAAAATAATAAGAGGAAGATTTACATTTTGTTTTTATTCGATTGGCCACCGGAGTATGCACAATTCTACTACGGGTGTTAAACATTGTATTATGTTTTGATAAGATTTTTTAGTTATGATATGCTAAAGGGATTATGATTCTAATTATTTTTGAACTTTTGCTTTGATATTTTTGATAATATGTTATGATTATGCATTTTGAATTCTGTAAATGCTTATATTTACATAATAATATATATTCTCTGCTTGTTGAGTTGTTGATAACTAATCCCTTATCTCCATAATATTTTTCAAATATCTTAATAGTTCAATGGGAGATTAAGAGTATGAAGTATTGGAAAGGTCCGATGATCATATATGAATAAGTGCTTAGGGGTACAAATAGTTATTGGATAGTTCTATCCTGTAAAAGTTATTATTTTCTGTGCTTCGATTTTTTTAAGACGTGGATATTTTGGAAGTTTTTATGAAGACTTTGTGGACTATAGAAATTTATTGGGTTATTGGAGATGATATTAAGTAATAGGAGTTAATTCTCCAAACCTCCGAGACTGGAGTGTTATAGTTGTGGCTTGCTACTCATTTCCATGCATATCATGTGTAGATTCAAATATCGGTTATTAATTTATTCCACACCATGGACTTAGTGAGCTGTTTGTCTCTTGAGAAACAAAAGAAAATGTTGAACCCAAGGTTTCAAGTTTCATGTAAATCTACAAATGGATTTTGATGATAACAAATGAATCCAAAGAATAAAGGAGTCTCAAGCTCAAGTTGTCCACCCAATATAATCAAGCACATCAAGGAAGCAAGTATGAGCAAGAAGGGAACAAGTTCATATTAAAATCATAGAGTAATTTTGTAAATCTCTTAAAAAATTTGAAATTAGGATTAAGGCTCAAAATTAATATTTTATCATAAAGCATTAAAATACATTTTCCACATATGCATGAATATTTTGAAAATTAAATTTGAAAATTTTGAAAGATGATTGATTGTCATCTTTCACATGTGCATGACATGATTAAAGGTTTGAACTTTGAAAATATTAAGATGATTGATTGTCATATTTCACATGTGCATGTTTTATTTGAATATTTTCAAAAGTGGTGGATGATTTTCTTGACTTATACAAAATGTAGATGTCTTTATTTGAAAATTTTGAAAAGTAAAGTGTGTTCCTTTTGTCATATGCAAAAAGTAAAAGATTATGTTTGAAATTTTTGAAAAGTAAAGTGTGCTCCTTTTGTCACATGCAAAAAGTAAAAATATTAGATTTGAAATTTTTGAAAAGTGAATGATGATGTTTTTGACATGGGAATCTTTTCAAATTTGAAATTGAAAACTCATTTGCCTATAAATAGCTCACTTGAGTTTTACAAAATTCACAACAAGAGCTTACACATCTATTGCTAAGTTTTGCATCATTTCTTCAAAGCTCTCATTCTCTCTTTTCTAAAGTTTTGAGCCTTAATTCTTGTTCTTGTTGAGAGAGATATAGGTTGCGCTGTATTGTTTCTATCTCACTCATTGAGGAGTGTACTTTGATAGTCTACCTACTATCAACTCTTGTATTTGTAAAAGGGTGTGTATAACCCTTGTGTGTGTAGAAGGTGTTCTACACGGGGAATAGTTAAATCACCAAATGTGAGGTGATTGGAAGTGTAGAAGGTGTTCTACACGGGGAATAGTTAAATCACCAAGTGTAAGGTGATTGGAAGTGTAGAGGGTGTTCTACACGGATTCTTTGGAGCGGTGCTGCTCAAAGGTGTAATAGGTTTATATCTCCACCTAAAAGAGATTGAATAGTGGATTTAGGAATCCTCAAGAGGTAGCTTGAGGTGAGGACGTAGGCAGTGGGGCCGAACCTCGTTAACATACTGAGTTTGCTTCTCTCTTACTCTTACTATTTATATTTATTGTTGTTTCATATTTTGTTTATATTTTATATTATATATTTGATTTATAATTGTTATTTTTTTAAATACAACTCAATTCACCCCCCCTCTTGTGTTAGTCATCTGGGCAACAGAAAAACATTATCTTGTACATGATAATACATGCTAGCTAAGGTCGTACAGAAACCGATTGAACCAGTCGTTGTTGACGTGAATCGGCCACTAAAGTTTGGAACTAGTTGAAATCGACATAAAACTAGTTGGCTGGGTCTCTTGAGGAATAAAGGAAAAAAATTATCTTGAATACATGATAGTACATGCTAACTAGGGTTGTACATAACCCAATTGAACCGGCAGTTGTTGACATGAATCGGCCACTGAAGTTTGGAACTAGTCAAAATTGACAGAAACCTAGTTGGTTGAAAGTAATAAATTAATGAAATTGACGCAGGTTTGGTCCCAATTTGGACCAAATTCAAACCATCAAACCAGTTGATAATATATATATCTTAGATAAAATGATATCGTTTTAATTACCATATCTTAAATGAAACGATATCATTTTACATGTACTGTTTTAAAAAAATAGAATGAAATACGACGCCGTTTGGTCTAATACACCAAACGATGTCGTTTGGATTTAGGGTTTAATACCCCTTATCTATTCTTCTTCTCTCAGATTCTCTCTTTTCTCTCATACAGCAACATTAACATCTCTCCCTACCATTTGCATCTCTCATCTTTCTCTCAGCACGATGGCAGTGGACGCACAACCAATCTCTCTCTCTCTCTCTTTGAGTTTCAGTCTCATCACGATGATGTGAGACACCGACAATCAACTAGAATCACATCAAAATTGATGTTGCCGGTTTTCTCCCCCTTAACTAGACAATTTTATACATGTATCAAAGTACTTGATTCCAAAACCGAACAAATCGAACAACATGCTTTGGATTTTGGTGTAGTTCTTTGTTCTTTGTAATCCGGTTCAAAATTCAATGGTTTGAAAAGATTTTAATAATGATTAATGTTACATACAAGCAATCATGTACTTATACACGCAGCTATACATTCTGATTAGTTATTGTCATATGTTTCATTTTAAATTTAAGTGTTTATTAAGTCTATTTTTTTACTTTAATATTGGTACACATATGAGTGTCTAATATTATTTAGATTTAGACTTTTCCTTTAATATTTGTAGATTCGTCAACCAAAGATATAAATTTTATAAACTGTTGTATACATGTAAAAATAAAAATTTTGAATTTTCTCAACAAAAGTATCACGTAATCTTTTAAAAGTTAGTCTTTTATTTTTGTACCAAGTTAGTTTATACAAGCATCGATCATTCTTGTGGGTAGATTAGCTGGTGTCCCATTACCGAAATTTTATAAACGATCCATCGAGTCATGATTATAATATACTAGCTCTACTGCTTGAAACAATTTGCATAGGTAGCTCTCCCGGGCAAATTGGTACGGCCACCAACCGACGGGTCGACGGCTATTACAATTGGGACACAACTAGACTGTGTCGCAGTCGCAGTAATGACAAGAAGAAGGACCATGATTATAATACTAGCTCTACTGCTTGAAACAATTTGCATAGGTAGCTCTCCTGGGCAGTTTGATACCACCAACCGACGGGTCGACGGCTATTACAATTGGGACAACTAGACTGTGTCGCAGTTTTGACAAGAAGGACCATGATGCCTCCACTTGGCCCCCACACGCACATTCATTCAATCAAAACCCGTCGCAATGCTTTTTGGCTGCCTCTCATTAGCTAAAAGCAAAATTAATTCACCTCACCCTTTGAAAAAGACCAAAAAAAAAAAAAAGAAAGATACCAACAAAAACATAAATTAACAAGTGGATTCCACAAAGCCTAATTGAATTTAATAATCAACGTTCAACTCCACGTATTTTTGACATTACTGGTTGATCCAACGTATTAGTATTATATTATTTACTTTTTATTACATTCGACCCTAAAAAATTAGTACAAAATTTAGACGACGAAAATGACAGAAGAACCACCAACAGGCAACAACCCAACCCAACAACCCAAACCAGCCGGCTACCATACCCATCCATTAACCTAATTAAAATTCCAGATTTTTTTTTTCGCAGTATACAGTATATACTCCAACTTCGTTTACGGGTTTTGGTTTTTGGAGTTTTGGGGGATCTGGGTTTCGATTGGCTTATCTCTCACTCACATGACGGAACAAGCATTCGGATTCTCGTCGCTGAACATCTGCGGCGCATGCATTGGGTGGTTCGGCGGTACCATGTATCCCTGATTTACGTATCCTTGATTCGCATACGGATGATTTATAACACCATAACCTTGATGATCTACGTATCCCTGATTCGCATACGGATGATTTACAACTCCATATCCTTGATGGTGTTGAACGTCCATCATCGGGAAACTCTGAGCGTACGACGACGATTGTCCCTCTTGCCAGTAGTGCATCGGAGCTCCATATTGGTATCCATGGTACTCCATCTTGTTCACCTCCATCTTTGTTCCACCACCTTCCTCTTTCTTTCCACCGTCGGCGCCTCCTCCGCCGGCTTCTTTCTCTTTCTTATCGCCACCTCCGCCGGCGGCTTCTTTTGCTTTCTTTTCTCCGGCGCCTTCGTCTTTCTTGGGCGGGACGACCTCGATGTTCCTTTTCAGCTTCTCTTTGAGGTAGGGAATCAATTCCTTCACGTCCATGGTGCCTTTCGCTGTCACCAGATCTTTCCCCGCATCTACCTCCACCTTCTCAACTCCTGCATCCGCATCAATTGAAACGAATTGGTAAATGTCATTCATTGTAGCTAGCCAATCACATCTGGGTTGTTCCAGAATATTTTCGCTCAACCGTAAGATTAGAGAAATATTATTTATTTTTTAAAAATAAACAAATAAAAATTGAAGTTGTTGAGCAAAATAAAAATTGTTTACAAATTTATTTGAATAATTAAAAGATTATGACAACGAAAACGGGTATAGGATTTGGTGATATCTCACCGTTGAACTTCAGTATGATCTTCTTTATTTTATGGATGCAACCTTCACAATGCAGTCTGATCTTCATAACCACAGAACTCTGGACCCACAGAAATTGTTCATAAAATTAGTTCACAAAATCAGATATGAATAATAACAACTTAACTCAACACTACCCTCGTTGGTATCGAAATTAATTAATTAATTAATTAATTAATCTTTTCATATAACTGCCCCCTCGCGAGCTAAAGTGCACCGTGTGTGCAAAGGCATGACATAGCTGGCAACGGCGCATGTTAACGAGAGGCCGGCTGTGAAGCGCAGGTTAGAGAGTGTACCTCTTTGGGTGGTTTCTTGTCGTCTGCCTCCTTCTTCTTCTCGTCCTTCTTCTCCGATTTCTCCTCCGGCTTCTTATCCCCACCGCCATCTTTCTTTGGCTGCGGAGAGACGAGCTCCACCTTCTTCCTCGTTTTCTGCTCCAGCCTCTCCTTGATTGCCGCGGGGTCTGCTTTCCCCGTTACCGTCAATTTGTTTGCCGCACAATCTGTCTTCACATCTTCAACACCTGTAGACATAGATCATCAACAACAACGCAATGAGGAACAACTTATGCCTAGAATTCGGAAACAAAAACAAATCATGCTGAATTTGTTGAGATTCATAACAGGAACAATTCTCTGTTTCAACTCAGCGTTGAAATTTCCTAGAGAGGACGATAGAGAGGATCCACTCCACAGTTCATATAGTGAAGATCGTATTACAATTACATTAGCAAAACCACAGAATGTCAATAAAGTCATGGATTTCCATGTATACCATCGAGACTACGAACGGCTTTTCTGACTTTCTTGGCGCAGCCCTCGCAATGCATTTCCATCTTGAAAACGGCGGTGGCTTTGCCGTCATCTTTCTTGTCGGCGGGCTTTTTCTCCCCCTGATTCTTCTCTCCCTCAACTTTCTGCTTTCCCCAATCAAAGACGAAAAGAAAGGTTTAAAAAAAATGAACGTTAATCACACAGAACATAACACAATTACACGAAACCCCATGAAGAATCAAAGAGCTGAAACTAGAGAGAGTTGAGACTGACCTCACCCATTGGCGATAATCAGAATAACAAAGATTCAATTAATTAAATCGACCGACGTAGAGATCTGCTAGAAGGATCGTTTGAAGAGTTAAAATGGAAGAAAAAGTTGAGATTTATAAGAGGGTCGGTTGCGGGTTCGATCCACGATGGAACGCGTCTCGATGTATGTATATATCATATGCATGGATGGAAAACTGGATGTATGATGTATGCATGGTTATGGAATTAATGGGATGGGGAGCGGTTGGAGAGGGAAATAGTGAGTGAGTCAGCAGGGGTGTGCGGTGCGTCTGGAACTGCCGTCGAAGTGGACTATTGGTTGTCCAGAAACGACGGCAACGTTAGGCTGACGTGTCTTGTAAAATGACCGTGCAACCCCTTACTGCCTAACCCATTATAATTTAAATAAAATATTATTATTTAGATTTTTAGAGTAGGTTTGACAAATAAAATATTTTTAAGTACTTTATTATTATTTATTATTTTATTATTAATTTATATATTTATTATTATTATTTATTATATTTTACTATTATTTAATATTTTCTTATATTTTTATATTAATTTTTTATTATTATTCATAATACTTTTCAACAATTTTTATTATCTAAATGCAATCTTAATCTCGTACTATGAATTTGGTATCACGTTCAATACAGTATATAGTATACTGTATAATATAGTGTACATGGTTTGAGGTAAATTAGAAAATCAGTGTTTGGTTTTGCTAAAAACTTTATGTAAAACTAACTTAAAAATAAAATAAATAAAGATTATTAAACTGAAAAAGAAACTATTAACTAGTTAAAGAAATAGTTAATTATCTATTTAAAAAATAGTATTTATATAGTTGCAAGGAGGCTTTTACATATTGCAAAACCTGAAAAATTTCTACGGTATGTCGTGTAAAGTCCATAAAAACCTCTCGTATATTTATCATTTGTGATTTTAAAATGTTAAGAATATAATTAAAAAAATAATAATATTTGCAATCTAATAATATGTAATTTTTATGTAATTCCTTTTAAAAAAATTGATAAATTTGAAATCTATCTAAAAATTACTTTATTAATAGAGCCGGCTTCCCTTTTTTTTTTAATGAACTATGTGAGAATGCACATTTTAATATTGTATATAGTATTATTCATTAATGAGTCAGATTTTGATGCAACGTCTCAAATAGGGTACTGTGTAATTTTAATACCATATTATAACATATTTTTATTATTATATTTTATAAACTTTTATCTTTTTTTTTTTTGTCACAAGATAAGAATTCTATTTTGGAGAGTGTCTAATATCTTAGGTTATAATGAAAAAGTAAGTAAAAAAGAAAGTATTATCATTGCTAATAGGGTACTGTGTCAATAATGCTAGGCTGGTAGCAGCTGATCAGCTAGCAATTGGTGGGCACGAACAGTAATCACTAACACACCATCAAGGCAGTTGGTTAGGTGATAAAACCAACTATCTTTCCATAACGATCATCAAGTTCGTCATGGAAAAGCATCTCGTGTATGTAAATTCTTTCGCTTCGATGATTTCGTTGAGAGAATCTTGGAGAAATCCGTCTACACTCAAAATCTCCCTTAAACACTAAAATAAAACAAAACTTTTGCGGCATTAAAAAATTGCCGCAAGAATCTCTATTTTTATGAAATTCCAACAGTTTATTGAGCGTCGGACGTTCGACGCTATTAAAAAACTTATTATAAGATTATTTAAATAAGAATATAGCAATGCTAACAAAAAACGTGGCTTTCATATTACATCAGTTTCATTTTAAAAAAGAAATAAACGATTAGATGTTACATTAATGTCATAATTAATCAAATATAATATTTATATAAAAATATATTTTATAAAAAATGATTTTTAATTAATTTAATAAGAATGTTCTTAGATCAAAATTACGTGGTCAGGTTTAGTCGGCATTAATGACAAAAAAATTAAATTAAATTTGTTGCCTACGTTTTGATGGAGAAGTTATATCTATTTTGTCCATTTCTTAGGAGCATATACCTAAGAAAAGACAGGATTGAGTGTACGCTGAGGCTGGAGCTCATGGCCTGCAACTCACCCATCACGAGCAGGCGACGCTTTATGTCTCCTTCACTTTCACAGAGGATATAAGATAATCTAAATTAAAAATTAAATAGAATATATTTTTTTAAATATTATTTTTATTTTATAATATAAATAAGTTGAATGATTTATTATATTTTATTTATAAATTTTAAAAAATTATATTAATAAAATTAGATAAAAGATGATATAAAATAACATAAAAAAATTTGTGATAGTAAATTAACGAGGCATGCATATTATTGTGTCGGTCATGCTTTAATGAACTGATCCATCGACCCCCCCTGGGCCCTCATCATGCTTGCATATTATTCAGCCCTCTAGCTAACGCTAACCAACAAAAAGAAAACAAAAAGAAGAAAGCTTGGATTGGGGTAGAGACGGCTGATTCACACATATAAATTTCTCTACAATAGGAGTTTTTGTTATCAAGTTGCGTAATGCGTATGCAGGGACCAGGGTCGCCATTTTGGGACCATCTCCCCATTAATCAATCATCTGTACTGACGCAGAAAACCTCCCCACCATATATTTGGAGCTTACTCCATTTTCTTATCTCTTATCTCTTTACTTGCATTTGCAGCTTCACACGCAACACTCTCCTAACCTCCTTTTTGAATTCTTGAGAGAAATATTGGTATGGATCTCCTGGCATTACGTGCATTGGAAAAATTATATGAATTTCCTGAGATATAATTGGAGATATCACTGTTTTATAGGAATTTAAAATGTCATTATATCTTGAAGGTGATTTGAACTATTGATTTACCTAACTAGAAGTAACCAATTAGATTTAGAAAATGCTACTTACTCCTATATTGGGATCCCGATTGGGTCTCCATTTTTTTTTTAGTTTTTTTTACATAATTTTTGTTTAAATATTTTTAAATAATATTGTGATTTTATTATATTTTTAAAAAATATTTTAATATGTTAAAAAAGTCATGTAAATTAAATATATTTTAATATGATTTTTTTAACATCTTAAAATATTTTTTAAAAATATAAAAAAATCAAAATATTATTTAAAAACACTTAAACAAAAATCTTGTAAAAAAAAAAACTAAAAAATATTAAAATCAGGACCTATTCAAATCTCATTTGTCGAGATCGCAGTGCCCATTAGATTTACAACGAAACCTAAAAAATGATCAAATTTATGAGCCTTAGCACTTCAAAGATAATTGAATTATAGCAAAAGATTTTATTTTGAGGAGTGCTATAACTCAAATGAATTATATAAAAATAATCCTATAAAAATTTCATATAATCCATCAAATCTGCTTAATAATAAAAGTAACTTTATAAATTGACAAATTATATCAAGGCATATCAATTTGTGAGATCACTTTTATAATGGCTAGAGTATTTTCTTTTATTTTACATTGTTATCAAATATTTAGAATACCAAAATATTTCTCTGTTCTTTTCACATTATTTATTTATATTTTCACTACATAATTTTCTTATAAATATCTTGTAGAATTTGGCATAATAGTTGGGAAACATGGTTAAGTGATCCTATTCATGTTGGACGGAGTGTAAATAAATTCTATTTGCAATCCTAAATAGAGTTGCAAATACAGTCTCATTGGTGTATGAGAATAGTATGAGAATAAAAGGAGAAAAACTATATTTTGAAAATAATATATATTATTATAATTTAAATTTTTTTAAAACGTAACTGTATGGCTTTGCATGAGTAGCTCCTCATATAACAATTCTATTTAATTTAGTATGAAGAACAAAAAAGTCATCGTGAAAGTTGAAAGTTATTCTCTTGAGTTAAATTTTATTTTAAGTCATCATATAGAGAAAATTTTTATATTGCTTAAACATTATAGATTTAATTTGTAAGATTTAAGTTTTAAAATTATTATTATAAATTAAATTATGTCAGGTAGATACTAGTTTATTAGGTGTTATTCACACTAGCTTATAAATAAATAAATAAATAAATAAATATTCTTTTTTTCCATCTCAATTTTTATTGTATTCTAAACTACTCTATCACGGTATTATAGTCCTTCATTAACGTCACGCTTGATGATCTTAACTAGTCCTGTAGATTTAACTTTCCAAAGTTGAAAGGTAATTGACAATGAGTGGGGAATATCTGTTCTTGTTCCATTTTTCTCATGGTTTTACCCATCTCATACATTTTTCGCTATCGTTCAATTATATGCTACTTAATGCGCTTCTTGTACTGCATCTTCGTTAGCTGTAGGCCTGTGGCTATTTTCAATTATATGTACTACATAATGCTTTTTTTTCTTTTCTTTTTTATGGTTTTTTTTTCTTTTCATTTTTTAAAAATATATTTAAATATTTTTTAAATAAAAATATATATATATCAATACAATAAAAATTACTTTCTTAATTATTGAGTAAAAAATAAAAATAAAAATAAAAATAAAATTATTTTAAGAAGCAATCTTTTAGAGCAATACATTTAAAATCGGTATAGTAAACTTATTCTATCATCAATTAGTAGTTAGCCCAATATTGTTCTTGGTCGATTTGAGCATGGTTGTCATTTTATTCTATCATCAATTAGTAGACTTATATATAGCTCATCGTTGTCATATTTTGTCCTTATGTTCACTCAATCTTTTGGCTTATTGTTAGCATTTTGTTGTTTTGACTAATTATTAGCAAAGAACACGACTTCAAATTTGACATTCTAGTTAATCAAGATATTAAATTAAGAATTTGACAAATTTGATTAGGATAATTGTACCCAATTTATTGAGAAACAAAAAAAATGTAGTCCTCAAATGTTCTCTTCCCCATTCTCCTCCTCTTTTTCAATTTGAATTTCTATTATACATATTGTAAGTTCTATCAAGCATAATTAAAAAAAAAAAAGGGTTCTATCAAACAATATCTTATATTAACTTCATTGATATGATTGTATAATAATTTGTACAGATTCTATAGAATCCAAATTGCGTCCACCCCCAGATGAGTTTAATTCTAGAGGGCTAATTTTCAATGCCAGAATCAGAAATTTGGATTATGGAGATTAAATAAAGTTAAAATAAAATATATTAAAAAAATTAATCTATTTGTATACAATTTTTTATATGGTATAAAATAATTTAATTGTAAGATCTATAATAAAAATAAAATACGTTTAATACAATTTATTTATTAAAAAAATATATAATATGATAAGAATATATTATCATAATAAAAATATATTAAAAATATATTAGAAATCATTCAATTTTTTATTTTTATTTTTATCTATAATAAAAATATTTTATTATGTTATTATTTTATTTTATTTTATATGAAATTTATTTTATTTTAAATTAAATTAATTTTATAGAGTGAGACTAAGATAATTTTTAGAGAGGAGGCCAATACAAATTAAATTAATATTATTCTATAAAATTATAAAAAAGTAAATATATTTTAATTTTTTCTTTAAAAATATATATATTATATTATATATTTTTTTTCATTGTTTTTAAAAGATAAGGATGAAGCTCATGAGGAGGGGGGTCATGGCCCCGCTGCCCCGTAATTTTGCCAGTATTAATTTTTATTAAATGGCAAGAAAACTTGAAAAGTGGATAAGTGCACGACTTCCAAGTTAAGAGAGACATTGAAACATATAATATATTTTTATTATAAAAAAAATTACTTATTTACAATGAATTATTTCTAATAAAATAATTTTTTTTAATAAAATAATTCTTTATAATTAAAATAAATCTATTTTTTTCATAATTAATTATTTTCATCCAAAATAATTATCTACTCTGCTCTTTCTTCTCAATGCTTTATTAACGTATCTTTGTGGGGGACTTTTGGCTAAAAGGTTTGATATTTTGCTTTCAAAGAAAAGCTACCAGGGCCCTAGGCCCCTAGGGTTGGAGGACCACACGGCCAAGTGACAAGTGTCCATGATCGATATATATATATATATATATATGTATATAGGTGCAGAAAAAAGTTCAGGTGAGGAAGTTTCGTGCATCACGAAAAGTACACGCGAAGGTTTTTTGTTTTTTTTGAAAAGAAGAGCACATGCGAAGTTTCTCGGTCAAAACAGGAACAAAATTACTGGGGACCATATTATATAATATATAAATAAAATAGTGATATATTTACATTTTATTCACTATTAATTTATTATTCAAAGTTTATTTATTTTATTATTATTTTCTTATAAATAATTTTTTAATATTCTTAATTATTAAGAAAAAATATTCAAAAAATTTAATTTCAATAATAATCAATTCCTTAATTATTAAGTAAATTTTTTTTTAAAAAAATTAAAACTAAAAAAAGTGATAAATTAATGATAAATGGAGTGTATATATATCATTATTCATATAAATATATATGTGTGTGTGTGTGTGTAAAAGTCACGAGATAAACATCTTGTGCATGTGTAGTTGAAGATTAGAATCCAAGTGTGGACAACGTGAGGCACGTTTAATTTTGATACCCATTTGCTTAATTAGCAATCATGTACGAATGCTTGGATTCATTTTTGTTAATACTTTCACCTCATTATATAAAAATAGATCAAATTATCCTTGATTATTTTTATACAAATTTAAAATTAATGAATAATCGTAATGAGATAAGAGTAAATAAAAATGAAATCAGTTTTGGATGCACTTAAAATGGCATGGTTTTCATTACCTCTCACGAGCGAGCTGACTTGGACTGTTGTTTTCCATATGTTAGGTAGCTAACCGACATGAAGGCGTGTATGCAACCCGAACTTCGCTTTTTATTCATTTTTCGGAGTTGCATAATTCAATTCAAAGAGAGGTACATTATAACTATTCAGCGGCAAAATCAAGATTCTATTTCTCGTCTAGCTGTGGTCTGATCTTCCTTTTTTTTTTTTTCTCTCTCTCTGGTCTTCATTATTTATCTTCAAAATATATATTTATTGTTATGAATTATTGAAGTATCGGTTGTTCCTACCAATAATTTCGTGAATGATTCTATCATTATTATTTTAAATCTTGCATAGTAAATTATTTAGTATTTCAAAACTTATAAATATGTGTTTTAGTTATTATGAAATTCATAAAAAAATATATAGAACGAAAAAAATTTCAATTCTTGAGAGTTCCTTTTATATTTCTCTCTTGCAATAGTAGTAGTTTCATTTTTAATTTTATAATACATTATCAGCACGATATTTTATCGATACTGAAGTTAGTGGTCTTCTACTTCAAGTAAGTTTTTCAATATATTATTTGCAGTCATCGAGATAAATATTATAAGTAATATTGCTGAATATTTCTTGATAAATTTTACTTTTATTTTCATGATTATGTGAATATATTTTTTAAATTCACATATTTATTTTTGTGATTTATATATATAATGTCAAATATTGAGATTTATTACTATTGACATTTCTAAAAAAAGTTATTTATTTAGGAGCCTTGATGAGATTCATTTAGATATGATGATGAACTTGGGAGATACAATCATAGAAGAAAATCATGTGTCCCTGAAGGATCATGTTGTATATCTCATGGTAAAAAATAATCATACTGTATTAAATGAATTAAGAGAGAGATATGAACACCAGAAGATGTAATTCTCTCAAAAGATCATTATGACTTATTGCACTCAAAGTTGCAAGATTTTAAGAGTAGTATTGAATATTCACCATTCTTTAAAATCAACTCAATATTAAAATTATGCAGTGAGAAGGTTATCGATGATGATATTTAAAAGAAGACATATTATTTTTCATATTTCGAATGTGCTCCTGTAATAACAGTATCGAGAGTGAAAATTCAACAAATATCAAGAGTGAAAGTTTCTCGGTCAAAACAGGAACAAGAATTACCTGGGGACCATATTATATAATATATAAATAGAATAATGATATATTTACATTTTATTCACAATTAGTTTATTATTCAAAGTTTATTTATTTTATTATTATTTTCTTATAAATATTTTTTTAATATTCTTAATTATTAAGAAAAAATATTCAAAAAATGTAATTTCAATAATAATCAATTCCTTAATTATTAAGTAACTTTTGTTTTAAAAAAATTTAAAACTAAAAAAAGTGATAAATTAATGATAAATGCAATGTATATATATCATTATTCATATAAATATATATATATGTGTGTGTGTGTGTGTGTGTGTGTAAAAATCACGAGATAAACATCTTGTGCATGTGTAGTTGAAGATTAGAATCCAAGTATGGACAACGTGAGGCACGTTTAATTTTGATACCCATTTGCTTAATTGGCAATCATGTACGAATGCTTGGATTCATTTTTGTTAATACTTTCACCTCATTATATAAAATAGATCAAATTATCCTTGATTATTTTTATACAAGTTTAAAATTAATTAATAATCGTAATGAGATGAGAGTAAATGAAAATGAAACCAGTTTTGGATGCACTTAAAATGGCATGGTTTTCATTACCTCTCACGAGCGAGCTGACTTGTCATGCTGTTTTCCATATGTTAGGTAGCTAACCGACATGAAGGCGTGTATACAATCCGAACATCGCTTTTTATTATTTTTTCGGAGTTGCATAATTCAATTCAAAGAGAGGTACATTAATA
Organism: Platycarya strobilacea; assembly: GCA_036898215.1. Taxonomy (NCBI): domain Eukaryota; kingdom Viridiplantae; phylum Streptophyta; class Magnoliopsida; order Fagales; family Juglandaceae; genus Platycarya; species Platycarya strobilacea. The sequence continues at coordinate 38,877,678 of CM072547.1, read as the reverse complement.
TTCAGCGGCAAAACCAAGATTCTATTTCTCACTTGGCTGTGGTCTGGTCTTCCTTTTTTTTTTTTCTTTCTTTTTTTTAAACGAGTTTTTTTTTTTATTTAACGAAAACGAATGATTGTGCCTAATAACAATCTCAATCAACTTTTTATCTTTAAATTACAAATAAAATAATAGTACTAAATAAATAGGAAAGTAAAAATCTCTGGGATGTTAGTGTAAATATGCTTTTTGATATTTAGACAATCATATGGGCCCGGAAAATTATTTTAGATGACTAAGGATTTTTTTGGGCCCAATTAACCTTTTGAATAAGCTGGCCCATATTAACAAGTAATTGACTAACAATTATTATTAGTTGTGTTGAGCTCATTGTGGATCCAATGGTTCACCCGTTAGGGTTAATTTGCTAAATGATTATGGGCCGAGCTCAAGAAACTACTAAAACCCATTAGAAGGCCCAGACTTGGGCTCAAGAACGAAACCCAAGCATGTAGGAGATCATCTTAGGGTTGCCGCACATCAATCTCAATCTCAATCTCAATCTCTCTATTAACTATATATACGTAGACAACAACTCATGTTCATGCCCACCAACCACATCTACAAACAGATCAGCCTCCTTTGAGTTTCGGAAACCAGAAAACTTCCCAAATAAACTAACGGATAAGAACAACGAGCAAGAGATGAGAAGAAAACCCCAGACTCACTTCTTGATTTTTGGAATTAAGAGGCTTTCAAGGAACTTCTAACCTCCAAAGATGACTTTCTTTTATTAAGCTTATGAACAAAGAGGCTTTACAATGAATTCCGACTTTATACTACTATACTACAAGTAAAATACAGTCGTTTAGCATACACAAAATCTCAATAGAATTAGGGGTGTAATCGGTTCGGTTCGGTCTGATTTTAGACAAAATTAAGAATCGAAGCAGTACTATCAGTTTTACATTTCTTAAAACTGATTACGTCCTAATTAACTCTCAAAACTGACGACCGGTTTTGCTTGTTTCGATCCAATTTTGTTCCAATTTTGATAAAATGTAAATTTATAATTTTTTTTTAAAATTGGTTTAAAAATCTGTTTGAATAAAAAAAAATTTAATCTATTACAAAAATTTGTTTTAGTAAAAAAATCTGTTATATAAAAGAAAACTGCAATAATAAACTATTATAAAATAAAAAGTGTTTTATAAAAAAAAAACTGCAATAAAAATATGTTTTTACAAATTCAAGAATCTTATAAATTAAAGTCTAAATTTCAAAATTCTAAATTCTAAGATTACATTTTTATATATTATATATAATATAAAACATATTATATAATTATACTTAAAAACATAAAAATAAATAAAAGTAAATAGGACCGGTCTGGTTCGGTCTGGTTCAGTCTTAAAATGACCGAAACCAGACTGGTTATATTCGGTTCCTCAATTTTTAAAACCGGTATCGGACCGGACCAATTCAAAACCAGAATTTCTGGTTCAGTCCGAGCCGATTCTCCAATTTTCGATTTAGATTTACACCTCTACATAGAACATACATTGTTTATTCTCGCACCTTAGCTTTTTATAACTTCAAAATGCACCGTTTCAGTAATGCATAAAACGCCCTGTTTTGGTAGGAAGAGCGTGATGCAGGTGATAGATCCCAAGCTATGGCTTTTAAGAATTTAGAGAAAAGTGATAAAGGAAACTACGAAGGATTGAATCGAATAGTGGAGTGTCTATGTTAAGGAAGTTCAAGTAGAGGGTATTTTATGCATTTTTTAAGTTTTAGCTAGTTATGCACTTGAAGTAGGGAATGATATTAATTAAGACATGGTTTGTTTTTTAAGTTCATTTCAACTCAATTCAATTCATTTAATCTAATTATTAGAATTTGTTGAAACTTCAAAACAAAATAAAATAAAAAATTTAACTTTTTCAAATTTAAAAAAAAAAATTAAAAAAATATATCATAATAATATTTTATTCAACTTTCAACTTTTATTTTAATTCAATTGAAAAAACAAAAAAAATCTATATAAATTTAGGTTGCCATCTAAAATGCATATGAATGGACTGCAAAATGAGAATAGCATGAAGTCTAGGTAAGCATTATGGTCATACTCTTATAGAGTTTTGTAAATAATATGAAATGAAAATAAAAAGCTTTTAAGAACAAATTTCTTTTGTGCAATGAAGGAAAATGAAAGGATGTTTTATGAACGTACGCTAAGTATTAGTATTTAAAGGTATACGTATGTAAACGCCTCCTTTGGAAGCTCCTATTTGTGCATCTAAAATAATAGTTGTATGCATGTGAATGGATGTTGTATATAGTATATATTGTCTTTATTTTCCATGAAATGAAATGTTGGAGGTTATTCATGTTTAAATGATGTGATCTAAGTGCACTTAATTAAATAACCGTGTTATGATGAAAGGATATTTAAATGAGGTTAGAAATGAATTTTAAATGATGCTATGAAATAGTGTTCAAGTGATGATATTTAAGCTTATGCTTTAAAATAATGTTTATGAAATGAAATGGATTGATGAACGAGAAAAAAGAAAAGAAAATGAATGAAATGAAAGAATGAAAGGAAAGGAAAGGAAAGGAAATAAATGAATATTTTAATGTATGAAAATATATGACCATGACTAAATGAATGAATAATAATACCAACGAATTAAGTAAATTGTAATGTTAGGTAAGTAGTACTGCTAGTAAATCTAATGCTACCCTTTAATTGAAAGAGATTTTCAACTTGTGGCTTTTGGGAAGAATCTAGGCCCAAAACACGACTGACCCTAATCATGAGGCGTAACAGTATGTATTTTTTTACCAGAACTTGCAATATGAAACTTGAAACTTGTTTATTTAAAACTAGTACAAATCATTTCCCATCAAAATCAAGCATTCATTCAACAAAAAGCCATGCAGGAAAAACACCAGAAAAGATATAACGAAACAAGACATTAAATATAACTTTCAGCAGGAACTTCAACATGATCTTCCTTATTTCAGGGATGCAACTGTCATAATCCAATCTGATTTTCGAAACCACCGTACTTTGAAACCACCGTACGTTGGCTTCTTTCTCTTCCTTCTCACCATCTCCACCGCCTTCACGGGCGGCTTCTTTGTCTTTCTTGTCTCCTTCTTCTTTGATGGGCAGGACAATTTCGACGTTCGTCTTCAGCTTCTCTTTAAGGTAGGGAGCTAGCTCCTTCACATCCATAGTGCCCTTCACTGTCACCAGATCTTTGGCAGCATATACATCCACCTTAGCAACTCCTGCATCCGGATTGGTCTAAAATAAGGTTCCAGAATATCTGGCCCCGCAATGGTTAACTAGAGAAATATTATATATTTTTAAAAATTAAAGAAGAAAAAGAATAATTTGATGCATTAATTTGCATAAATCATGAAAACGTACATGAGTTTGATTCAAAAACATTATTGAATAATTAAAAGATTATGAAAATGAAATAAGAGATCAATGGTTACCTTTGAACCTCAATATGGTCTTCCTTATTTTATGGATGCAATCATTACAATGAAGTTCGATCTTCAGAATTAGAACCGTTGTACTGATCTGGACCCATTATAAAAAAAAAAAAAAATTGCTCAATTTTAGTTTGCAGTGTCATATTGAATATTAACACATTTAAACTCAAATTCTACACTTCCAAGTCACCTCCTCACACATGCAAAAGTTTGTCCTGCATGTAACAGGTCGTAAATATTTAAGGCTACTCGATAAGCCACTCAAGATTGTCTTTTAGTTAAGCAGATCATGTATTCCGACTTGACTTGTTTATTAACGAGACGATTATATAAAAAAAAAAAAAAATTACGATCGATTATTTAACGATAAAACTAATTAATAAAACTGGAATATATTGCAAAAATTAAGGAGTTTGAAACAATCCTAAACTTAGTTAAATGTTAGATGAACTATAGTGAACATAAATTAACTCGATCATGATAAACTCCTGTTGATCAGCTCGTATTCAAATGAAAACATACAAACAAAATTTGACATCAAACCCCAGTACTACTCACTAGCTCTTGTTTCAACATTTTCTTAATTTGTTTTTCATGTATTGCCTTTGTCTTGTTATATAATATATAGTTGGAATGATAAAATATTTTTGAATATTCCATATTTTTATTTTTTGAGTTTTAAACGTGCGGCTGATCTTAACATGCATGACCTAAATAAATAAATAGGTTAAATAAATTGTATCGGGTCAACTCATTAAATAATGTTGTCGGATTCAGGTTTGAGGTGTACCATGACTCCCTTAATTATATATTTTGCGTTGTGTTCTGGTTGGCACAAATTAGTTTACCCAGACTCGAATGACCCAACACTAACCTGACACAACCCGACACACATTTGAAGCCCTATCTTTAACACTTATTGTACCCTAGCTAGTATTATTTAGAAAATTTATTTTATTATTGTTTTGTTTTATTATTTTATGTTAGCATTATTTTATATGTGATTTTGAATCATTATTTTATGATTACTCAATTGGTTAGATATTTACGATCATTTTATGTAGTATTTCTTAAGAAGTCTAGCTCAAGTTTGGATAATAATTTATTCTAATTGAGGATATTTGAAAACAGGATAGAGATAGACCCATGCTTTGGACTATGAACTAATATTAAATCCAAGACCTAAAGCCCATGTGAGTGGAAACTAAGACCCAGATCCATTGGAAGACCCAAGACCCATTACCCTAAGACTTGACCCAATTTTAATATACGTGCACTAGGTCCGCATTTCACCCCATGCACATAGCAGCATTGCTATTGCCTTAGGATTTTTTTACCATCGAATCAGCCTAGCTCGAACTGATCCTCCGCTGTGTTTCTCTTTCCGCCACGAGCCACTTTAAACACTGCCTTGAACCACTGGTAATGTCCTCATCATTGCACACCAACGCACACACGTATTGCACTGGAAACTTGGTTTTGATATTATGTCGATCCTAAGGGATAAATGTTTAACCTTACTAGCATCTAATAGTTCTAGGACTTTGAAAAAATGGCCAAGTCTTTAACAATTAGTATTAGAGCAAAGACCACATCATGGGTTCAAGTCACAGAGGAGGTGACCTACAGGCTAGATTAAAGTTCCTTGGTACCATATGTGCACATAGTGTTAAGTTATTGAATATTGATAGATGAGAAGCCACCAATAAAGAAAGGGCTATCAATGGGTCAGTGTCAATAGAGTGGGTTGCTGTGGTCCTTAAATTCTTTAAGTATAGTGGAATATTATGCTCCTGAGGACTAGAAATTTACCCAAAATAGTATCCCACAATCCTAGGACTTTGGATCAATGGTTGGGTTTTTAATATTTGCCTATAACAACAATGAAAGTCTGCCTAATCACCACCTAACCTCCTAATCAATGTCGCCGAGCAATATATTGAAAATGCGATGAAGGTGAATTAAAAATTGTCGTATCATATGAATTTTGACGTACTCACACCTACACAAGAGGACTGACAATGTGATTTGGTAACTAGCAAAGAGCCCACAATTCCTACGGATAACCATGAAGTGTCCAATCATATTGTTATTTGACTTAATGATTACAAATGATTGACTTGAATCAAAATTTTGATATTTCATTACTTGGTCATTTTGTTAATCTATTACATGGGTCAATGATTTTAAAAATGATACATACATGAAAGACTAAGTGAGTTTTAGTCAAGTTCATGACCATATACATGCATTATATTCATGGTTCGCCTTATACATGTTATTGATTTAACTTGTTGAGGTTTTTTGAATCTCAACTTAGTAGCTTTCGCTATCATTTTTCCCATAATGATAAAAGTTGTGACAGAACCTAAAAACACTACACAGAATGGATGAGTTACTTGACCTAATTGAGGATGAGTTTACCATAAATGCTCGATATCATATAGGCGCTATTTCTCAAGTTTTTCCAGATAACATATAGCTATATCATATAGATTGAGGACATTCTAAATCTGAATAACCGCCGCAATGGGCTCTCGAGCTTGAGGAAGCTCTCACCCTAGCTAGAGAACCATTTAGATTATGTAAATGACCATATTATTAAGGGTGGAAATTTATACTAAAAGCTCAAGGTGTCATGCAAAACTTGGAGTTACAAGTTTCTGGAACTATGTCTTAGAAAAAGATATTTCCTTTGATGGATTTTGTAAACTACAAGTATTGTGGTTTGAAATCCTTATTTTGTATTGGGAGATATTTTGAACAAGTATTTTAGGATTAATAGTTACTTTTATTTGACATCATATTTTATTGCTCAAAACTTTAGCTAAAATGAACTTTTTTTGCTGAAGTTAATATTGCATACTTTTAAAAACATATTAAGTGCATTGCATGTTAATTGTCATGAACGATATTGAGGGTGTAACCTTAAGTTACATGTCCTAACTCTTTAGTCTCCGTCCACTCCCAATCGGGGCTGGGGAGTCAGGGACATCATACTGGGTTTGCATTACTGTATTGAAGCTAAAAGAGTGAATGAAGATCCGCTTTTGCCACCACCTGAGATTGTTGAGCAGTCAATAGAGACACTGGAGGAAAATGAGTTGAAGCAAGGCGAAGCAGTCGAGCCTTTGGAGTTGGTCTCCTTTTATCCTAAATGACCAAATGCTACTTCAAGAATAGGAACGCGTAGTGCTTGATTTTAGAGAGTAGATGAAGCAGGCCCTTATTGAGCACAAGGATATAATTGTTTGGAGTTACGAGGACATGTTGATAATAAACACAAAACTAATAGAGATCATTGCCTCTGCATCCACCCCACGATTGATAAAGTGAGGCAAATGTGAAGAAGCTATAAGGCTAAAAAGAATGTGGCAATAAGAGAAGAAGTAGAACTCTTGCTACAGGCTGGGTATGACAAAGTCCCATTATTTAGAATGGGTATCAAACATGGTGCTGATGAAGAAGGAATTAGAACAGTATTTTGCTCCTACCTTATGTGTCTTTTGATCTTATTGGTTATGTTATTCTTGACATGAAATTTGTGTCATCGTGGTTTTGTTGGTTATAAGAGTTTGGAGCAGTATTTAGCTTTTCTTTTTCTATAATCTTGCTATAAATTTAGGAGTGTGCTATGTGTACTTAGGAATTTTAATCACCAATTGTTTTTTTTATATGCAATTTATTAAGCAGTGGATGACAGGTTGATGGGCCATGCATGGTGGCTCATAGCCCACTACAAAAAAATGGATAATAATACCAATTATTAGCGACTTAAAATATTTTTAACAACTAAAACAAATTATTAACAATTAACATGAACTATTTACCATTAATAAATAATCATAAATAAGTAATTTTTATAATGACGGCTACTATTACTTAGCATTTGTGACATTGAGAGTTAACTGCTAGATTGTTAACAATATTTTCATATTTTGCACTAGTAGTTAGGGCTGCAGAACGAGTAATAGTTATTTTATTTTTTATTTACTGTTTCTATATTATTTATTATTATTGTTTTTGTAATATTGTTGTAGATTTCGAGTGGAGTGGAGTTTAGGTTGTTCGGTGTCGAAGTCCGACCAAATCGAAATCGGAATCAGATTTTTCGATGCCGCCTCCGTCAACGTCGGTTGACTGCCCTAGGCTAGCCGTGTGTGTCGTGCAAACTTCGAAGTTGTTGCTGTCAAGATTAACGAGAGCAAGATTGTGAAACGCGAGTTAAGACTAGTGTACGTATATAGTACCTGATCTTTGGGCTTTTCATCGTCTTTCTTCTTATCTTCCTTCATCTGTTCCGACTTCTCGATCTCCTCAACCTTCTTATGATCCCCACCGCCGTCTTTCTTCGGCCTCAGAGAGATGAGCTCCAGTACCTTCTTCTTCGTCTTCCCCTCCAGCTTTTTATTTCCACCGCCATATTCTTTCTTCGGCGCCGGAGAGACGAGCTCCACCATCTTCTTCGTCTTCTTCTCCAGCCTCTCCTTGATCAGCGTTGGGTCCACTTTCCCCGTTACTGTCAATTTGTTAGCCGTGAAATCTGCCTTCACATCTTCAACACCTATATACATAGATCATCAACAACAGTGCTATTAGGAACGTGCTTATGCACACAATTCGAAAAAAAAAATCATCCTGTATTTGTGGAGAATTGATTCTCCGACGTTTCAATTTAGTGCTGAAACTTGTCGCTAAAAGTGTCGTGGATTTTCATGCATTATACCGTCGAGACTGCTAACGAATCTAACGACTTTCTTGGTGCAAACGTCGCAATGAAAGTCCATCTTAAAAATGGCGGTGACTTTGCCGTCGGGCTTCTTCTCCCCCTCATTCTTCTCGCGTTGATCTTTCTGATTCACACGAGAAAAAGAAAAAAAAAAAAAGAAGAAAAAAGAAAAAAGAAAACAAAGTATTATATGTTAGCAGCTAGCTCATAATCGAAGAGCTGAAGCTACCATGTATAGATAGATCAAATGAGAGTTACGACTGACCACACCCATCGGTGAGAACCGCAATTAATGATTGTGAATTCGAATAATTTTATTACCGACGAAGAGATTTATCGGTAAGGATTAACAATGGCAGAAAAAGCTGGCTGTATTATTGTATTGATATTAGTTTAATTAATAGGCCGATGGGATGGTGACTATGTCGACAGGTCATGTGGAAATAGCCTGGAATATTCAATTGAGAATTAGTTAGGAGATTAATGAGGAAAATGATTAATTAATTGTTATTGCTGACGTGTCTATTCAAACAATCACACAGGATTGAAGTGAAATATTGACGTAAAAGACCACGTAATTTCGTAGTCAGAGACGGGAACATCTTGGGTTCCATTAAAGGCATGGAAAATACACTTAGACTTACTTATCAAATATAAAAAAATAAAAAATATACTTAGACCATTTTCGTTGGATTGATTATTATTAAAATATAATTTTGATCAATATAATCCTATTTTAGCTTTTGATTATTTTATTTACGTAAATCAAATAGTTATTTTTTAAAAATATAATAATAAAATAATATAACTAACTTTTGACTTTAATTGTTCACTTCAAATATCTACATTAAATTATCTATTTATAAATATATATAATAATGAGTAATTAATAATTAATCTGTTCAATTATTTATAATTATTAAATTAATTAATTTTATCATATTTGATTATTCTATCTATTATATGTTAATTAATAATCATATTTTAATTAAATTAGAGTTTAAAAAAATAATTAGTACTTATTCCTCATTCAACTACATTTTTTTATCAAGTTAATTTTCTCTATCCAATAACTATAGAAAAAGAGAGTAAAGTAACAAAGAGAAACGAAAGAAAGAATAAAATAAAGATTTGACCATAATATTTGATCAGCTAAATTTGGAACTTGATTTGGGTTTACTGTTCATAAAAACTAAATTATTTGACTTTTGAACAATCCAATGTACTGGGCTTAAAATGAACTTTAATGTCCAAAATCTCGTTAGATTTGGTTGTTAGCCAATTCAATGAGAGTGCTCTTAAGCGTTAAAAACTTACATCCGAATTAGGTTTTGACGTGACAGTTACATATGTTACCATCTTATCATCAGCCTCTTATTTTAATATATAAAAAATAAAAAATAAAAAGTAAGATTATGGTTATAAACGGGATGATAGTTCACATGGTACTCATGAGTTGGTAACAGGCTAAACTCAACTTGAGAAAATAAAAAATATATATCTCTCATGAGGGCAAATAACTACTTAATTAGTAAAAGATACATACTTAATAAATTCGACTCGAGTCTACTAACGCTTGTTAAAACTTGTTCATTTATACTCGAATCGATTCGTTAGTTCAACTTAATTAAATTCACTCATATATTGATGAATATATATACATGTATATATTAGCTAATAATATAAGCATAATACTTTTATATTTAAATATATATAATATGTATCCTAATTATTTATGTCAATTTATTGAATATACTTCATAGACTATATGTTATAATTTGTATAATAATTAGTCCAAAAGATTTAATAAATTTTTTTTTCTTCAAACTAGGGAGATTGGTGATAATTGGAGTGTCCAATTGTTGTAACCAGGCTGGGGCAGACACCCATCTCGCATAGTCGCCAGAGCCAACCACTTATCACATTCCATTAACTGCCTAAAGGATCATCACAAGATTTAATAATTTTATATATTAGTATGTGTGAACTATATACATATATATAAAATAGATATATGATATCATACTATGTATATGTATTAAAAATATATGTAGGCATATATATAATATATTATTATTATTATAGATAAATATCAACTAATTAGCTAGATATTAATTATTTATAACTTTTAAAATCTTTAATTCAATAGAGGTTTTACTTGTTAGTTGTACAAATTCATTATTAGATTTTTTAATTTTTTTTATCTAATTTATTAGTTACTAAATCTTATACAAAAAATAAAATAAATAAATAATTCGAGTTCGAATTTGAGCTCGGCTCGACTCAAACTCATTTATGGGATGAGTTCGAGCCCTCAAACTCTTTTAAGCTTGAGTCCACATTGAGCTCAAACAAAGAAAAAAAATAAGAAAGTCGAACTCGAACTTAAACTCAAGCTCGAGTATTTTTAGTTGAGTCAAGCTTAACAAATCAAATACCGCTTGGCCTCACTTGATTACAACCCTAAGCACGACAGAAAAGGAGGGGCAAAGTCAGAATACAAAAAATCAGCCTTTTGCAAAGTCAGCAACGGCTAGAATAAAAAGACCAATGGCGGAGCCACTTGAGGGCAGGGGTGCCATTTCTTTTATATAAATATATATATATATATATATATATATTAGTTTTTTGTGATTTAATAAGATAATGTTAATTTTATCTTGTATTGGCCCCTTCCCTAAAAAATTATTTTGGATCCTCTTGATTTACATAATTAAGATTTAAAAATAAAACAAATAAAATAATTTTAATATTTATGTTTCAATTTTATTTTAAATTTAGGTTCATGAATAATGTCTAAATTAAAAACTCTTTAGTTTTCGTTTGGATTCAGAGAGAAGATGAAATGGTTTTAGATAAAAGATGAAAAATTGAATAAAATATTGTTAAAATATTATTTTTTGATATTATTATTGTTTTGATATTTGAAAATGATGTATTATTTATTATATTTTATGGAAACTGATAAGATGAGATAGGTTTCGAATCTAGACGAGGGCTAATTTTTCAAAAGAAAAGAAATTGATCTTCCGAAAAATTCTTCTAAAATTTTAAGGATTGAACCTAAGAAAAATCCTAATCTATATTAAAAGAAAAATAGTTAAGAATTTTGATTTAGATTTAATACTTAATTATTTTATTTATTTAAAAGAATGCAAGTTACAATTTTAGACACTATGTATTTCTTTATTTAATATATTTGTATAAGTGTCTTTATGTTATTTGAATGATATATTATTCTTGACATGCCATATATTTTTTTAATACATAGATTGTATTAAACGTATTTTATTTTTATTTTAGATCTTACTATCAAATTATTCTATATTGAAAAAAAAAATCATATAAAAATAGAGTAAAAATTATGCATAATATTGTCACTACAATATTTTCGGGTTTTAGCCACAAACGGTAGTTGTGGCGAAAAATAAGATTTTCGTGGATAATATATTTTTCCCACCAATTCATCTCGTGGGATGTCCGTGACATATAATTCGCGGTAAAAGGGCATTTGCCATGGACCATACAATTCCGTGGCAAATAGATATTTTTCCCCACGGCATTCGTTGTGGTAATAATAGCCAATTTTACTCATAGGAATAAAATTTAAAAATACTATAACCCTATGGCTACTATTCTTTTGCTACAAAATCTTGTCGTGGCTATGAAACAGTCGTATTAAAAAAAAGTTTGTTACCATACTATCTCTTTTCAACTTGTAACTAATATTCTTTTACCACCAAGTCTAATCGTATGCCCTTCTATATGCCCACAGAGAAGTTTCATAGCAAAAAATAACCTTTTGTGGGCAAAACTATTTGCCACAAGTTTTGTTCACGGTAAATACTAAAATATTTTAGAAAAAAAATATATAAAAATAATTGTAGAAATCATAAAACAACTTCTATAAAATAATTGTAGAAATCATAAAACAGAATCTGAATAATGAAATGAATATAGAAGATTTAAACATAATCAATTAGAGGAAATGATAGAGTTAAATCTACAACATAAACTATAACAGAACCCAAATTGCCTAAACCAAAACATAGCAAAATTCTATTCTACCTAACCAAGCTTGCTTAAAGATCTCATCTTCATTTCACCAGCTTTCTCATTTATATGTTTTTTTTTCAAAAGTACAATCACCTCTTTTGGTAAAATAAAGACAGTAAAAGTGATGAAGGTCCTACTAGGAGTCGAACCCAGGTCGCTGGATTCAAAGTCCAGAGTGCTAACCACTACACCATAGAACCCTATAATTTGTTTGTGGGCATTCATGTGCTTTTCTCAATAGTTCTTCCATCCTTCTTTTAAAACAATCATGGGAAACTATAACTATAAAAGCAATGAAACTAACATTGTTATACTATTTAGAACCAGAAAGAATGAACATGAAAATGTAGTAATGCTATTTCAAATTTACAAGTAGGCAAATCTCTCACCCAAAGCCACTCAAGTGTAGGCAGATCTCTCACCCAAGTCTTTTGCAAAATACAGAGCAAGCAAATAAATCACTAATATTTGTTATTATTATTAGTTATGTTAAAAGGATCAAGTATATATATAGCAGCAACAAAATGTAAAGCATAGCAGCAAGATACCTTTTCCAAAAAACTTTTTCATATACAAACCATTCACTTCACAGTAAATGTAACGCATACAGCAAGAAAATCACAGATAAACAACATGTGAGAGGCAATCAAAGCAACCCGCAAGTAATTAAAATTTACGACTTGAGTTTAACATGACACAAAAGATAACCCAAAGATTACCCTCCCATAGTTCTCCCTGCAAAGGAAAATTAAGGAAAATTACCCACCCATTATTAACCCCTGTTTGTTTACCAAAAAAATTAAGTAATAATCAATATAAAAAGGCTCCCCTAGTTAACATAGCTACTTCACTTATGCTATCTTCTAGATTGGTTTCTTTTTTATTTTTTATTTTGTAAGTAAAAATAAAAGGTTGCGCTTGGTATCAAAATATATATATATATATATATAGATGAAATTCACGGGTAAGAAAATCAGGGATGGAGTTATCCGATCCTTTTATATACTCAATATCAAAATAAAAAATGCTTAAAATAGCTTACCATCGTGCAAAAATTTGTTTAGATGCAATGTTTTCAACATCTTTTTCTAAAACATACTTAGCACTTTTGTAAGCAATTCTCAAAAGAAATTTTTGATTTAATAAATCAGATTGAAATTTAGAAATGCATAGTACTATAGATAAAATTTCTTTTTTAATAGTACTATAATTTAATTGTGCATTGTTCCAGGTTCCGGAATGGAATCGAACGATTTGTTTGAAAGAACCTGGTGAAACACATTGTTTCTGAATACCACCATAACCAATGTTTGAGAGATCGGTTTCAACTATCTTAAAATAATCAGAATTAGGGATTCCAAGACATGGAAGAGTTTTGACATATGTCTTAATTTCCCGAACAAGATTTGTGTGGATATCAGTCCACGGAGAAGGGTTGGTACGAAGTCTCTGGAAGAGAGGACGACACCGTTTTCTCAGATCTTTATAAAAATCAGCGATATAATTTAACGAACCAAGAAATCTCTGGAGCTGGGTTTTATCTAAAATGATATCAGGAAATTTTTCAGCAAAATCGATTGACCGTTGGATTGGTCTGATCTTACTGGCACAAATATCAAAACCAAGGAATCTAATCTTGGTTTGGAAAAGTTTAATTTTCTTAGCAGAAATCACTAGTCCATTTCTTTTGGCGATATCAAGGAATGCCAACAAATGTTTCCAGTGATCATCAATGGATTTAGAGAAATCAAAATATCATCGATATAAACAATAGTGAAATGAGAAAAACTATTGAAAATATCGTTCATTATGTTTTGAAACTCAGAAGGGGCATTTTTAAAACCGAATGGCATCACGTTCCACTCGTAATGACCCAAAGGAGTACAAAATGCAATCTTATAACGGTCTGACTCCTTAATTTGGATTTGCCAAAATTCAGACTTAAGGTCAAACTTGCTAAAGACTATGGCTTCACTCAACCTATGAACTAAGTCATTTTTGTTAGGGATGGGATATCTAATCCATTCTAACACTTTATTCAAAGGTTTGTAATTAATGACAAGTCGGGGAGACCCTCTCTCTAACTCGGCATTTTTCTGGACATAGAAAGCAGCACATGACCAGGGTGACTTACTATGCCTAATTAATCTTTTCTGAAGAAGATCAGAAATTGCATTTTTACAAAATTCTAAAGTCTCAGCATTCATTTGAATGGGCCGAGCTTTAGTGGGAATATTTTTCTCTGAAAAATCTTTAATATAAGGTAGAGAAACCTCATATTTTTTCCGATTCCAAAAAGCATTGGGGAGATTGGAACAAATTTCAAAAACGAGTTTTTTTATGAAAATCCTCAATTTTTGAATGCATCAATGGCTCAGTCAAATGCTCAGAAATTTTCCTAACTCTTACTTCTTGTTGAAGAGAGAGTAAATGGTGTTCCTTAGCAACAAGCACAGAAATTTTTCCTCTTGAAGTATCAGGTTCAAGTTTGGAAACAAAATTAAATTTGACTTTCTGTCCGAAGGGGTCAGTGGTGATCCCATCTTTCTCAATCAAAAAAGGACAAATAGAATTAATAAAAGGCATCCCTAAAATAACATCCCAAGTCATATTTTTGACTAGGACAGAAGGGATACGTAAGCAAACATTGTCTTGACAGACATGGGCATTATTTAGCTCATAGTTGATTTTCATCTTTGAGCCATTAGCCACAGATAGTCTCTCAGTAGACTTCTCAAAATACTTGGTTGGAACCAAACCTTCACGGATACAATTAAGATCCGATCCAGAATCAATCAAAATAATAACAGAGAATTCAAATTCTCTACAAATAATAATTTTGACTTTCGCATACCATTTATTAGGCATGGATTGTCTTAATAAACAAACAACCTTAGGACTATCTGAGGGCCCATCATGGTCAAAAACTTTTTTTTCTTCATTATCGGAAAGATCTTGATCAAGAGCATGCTCAATTTTAAGAGTAATAAAATCTTGTTTTAAACTTGAATTTTCAAGTTTAAGATTATTAACCTCAGATTTGAGTTCAATAATCTATTACTTGATAATTCCGATTTCATGCTGTAAATCAGAGGTAGAAACATTCTTCGGTTTCTTATCGAAACATTTTAATGTTTCTTGAAAACTGACTCTCTCTTGAGAAGATGACGACTCTCTACGAGCCATAGTCTTCCTGAGCTGGGCGAGATATTTCTCTTTTAGGTCAGTATTCTCAAGCTGAGAAATCAAATCAAGAAGAAGGTTCTGCTGTTCCTCCTCTTTAGTTAGAACATTAATTGTTTTAACTCCAGAAGTTTTGTAACAAGAACCACTGCAATTGCAGCCAAGCTTAACCATTGCTTGAACTGATGAATCCGATTCTGAATGATAGTCACTATCACTAGAACTGTACTCATCACGTTCTGAGGATGAAGAACCAGAATTGTCATCAAGTAATTGAAACAATTCTTGTTGCTCATCTTCCTCAATGTTTAAAGCGTTAAGCTTATTCTTCAATTTGGTGGATTTTTTAGGGTTTGGACAATTATTTGCATAATGTCCCCTCTTACCACATTTAAAACATCTATGATTTTTATCAGAGTTTTTCTTTGAAAAAGATTTTTTATGAGAAACTCTTTTATGATCAGAAGGTTTTCTAAAGAAATCAGCACGGGTTTTTCTTTTCTTTTGAAAATAATCACCGTGGGGTTTTTGGGAAAACCTTTTCAAATGTTTTTTCTTTCTCTCTTTGGACGGAGCGATAGGAGGAAGGCCAAATTGTTGACAGAAATTTCCCATCTCATATTTGGCTCTCCTTCTATCTTTCATCTGCTGAGAGATGAGCTTTTGATCATTGCACATACTAATACCAAGTTTTTTAATTACGCTAGTAATATCACCATAGGTGTAACTATCATAATCTACTCTACCGGTACTATCAAGTAGTGCCTCCTTAACCTTAATGGCAAACAAACGAGGGAGACCGTCAATGAATCGCTCTTTCCAGTAAGGTTTATCAGAATCATCACGCATTAAAACTCGTGAAATAAACACAGTTTCATACCAATTGTAATCTGACATGTTAGGACATCTCAGATTATTCAAATAATCAGAAAAATGATTAGTCAAATTTGAAAGCGTACCAATAAAATGTTTAATAATCGTATAAATCAAAGTATTAACACCATCAGAGACATCTCGTCCTATGGTGTTATCAAAAACAGGGGTACCATCATCATTTTGCTTAACAGCAAATTGAATCCTTTGTTTAGCTTCATTGGTAAGGTGTTTATCCCACCAAGACCGAAGCATACACGTAAAACCAGAAACTAACATCAAAACAATATCAGGTTGTAAGATGTTTTTCTGAACATAGGTATCGGCGACCATGGACATTTTTTGTAGAGTATTTAGGACTTCTTGTTCAGAAAATCCATCAATATTCCACTCATATATCCTGTTAGCACTAGCCGAAAACTAGTCTCTGAACATACGTTCTTCGATCTGTAAATCAGGTGGAGTTGGCTTAGAAAACCAGTTCTTCACAAAACCCTTAGGTTTTGCAGAAGTAAGACCAGCTATCTCAGTTGGCTCCGATGAAAACTGTTTTAAAACAAAATCAATGACAGAATCATCCTCAGAGGATTCATCTGTGGAAACAACAGAAACTTGATCAGAAAAATATTTTCTACTCCTGTTAAGGACACTTGTAGAAGGGTTTAATCTCTGTTTTTCTAGCTTTATTTCAGCTAGCATTTGATCAATTCTATCAAGGGTACTGGCAGAATCCAATTTCTGTCTGTACGTCTTCCAGAATCAATTTTAAAAACAGGTTTTTCAACATTCTCCTCAATACGGTCTAACTGTTGACCAATAATGTGGAGAGCCATGTTTGAAAAATTGTTTTGTTCAATGATCTTTTTTATCTTAAGAGTTTGAGGAGACTTAGGATCTTCAATAGTTGGAATTTTAAAAGGAGAAGTTTTAACTTTAGTTCCTTGCACTGAAACCAGAGTGGTCTCTAGTGGAGGATGACTTTCAGTTAAAACTGTTTTATCATCAGCCTTAACAAAATTAGTTTTTAAAACATTTAAAAACTTATCTTTAAATTTGCAATCTTTAAAATCATAATGATTTTCAAGGAAATCAAAGAAAAGAATATGCCTTTTTTGGGCATTCATCAATTCTTTCCATTTCCGTTTCACCCTATGCTTCCGGGTTTGATTAAATCTCGAGCATAAGCTACACGCTTAGGCCGGTTTTTTATGCTCTTAAATTCATCAACCAGTGAAATCATATCAATCTCAAAAGGTTTGCACATCATCAACAATTGTGGGTGCAAAACATTTGTATTCATTACCAAATCCGAAGCTGTAGGGGACTCAGAAGAGTCTTCTTCAGTTTCTTCCTTTTTGGCTTTTGCCTTAGATGACGGAAAATCATCCTTGGTTGTGTAAAAAGCTGAAGTTACTTAAGACTCTGAAGAGACTCCTTTTAATTTGGACTCAGAAGAATTTCCCTTGGGAATTTCTTGGATAATAATTGGACGTTTAGGTTCTGCCATCTTGACAGAATCTTCCAAGAATGTTTTGAGATTTTTATCTCTACTGATTCTCGGGTTCAAAGAAGTAGAAGATTGGGGACCAGTGAAAGAATATCTTCTTTCTTTGGTTATGGAAGGTCGGTCAAAAGAAATCTTTAAGTACCATCTAGATACTGTTGGATTAAATCAATATCCTTATTATGGGATATTATTTCTCTAGGGGGTAATTCCTTAGGAAGAACCCACTCATCTGGAAGAGAAATATCTTTCCAGTAAATCATTTTTGGAATCCTAATATCAGCACTCGTGGACAAGCTTTGTATCAGAAGAGTCTGGTCTCTAGACGAATGTAGCTTAGCCTTTGGATTAAGGCTAGTCTTCATTAGTCTATAGTAAATTCGATAAATTAAAGCTAAAGGCCTACTGCCTTCAAGCATATCAATACTAGAAGTCATAATATTTAAGGTTAAAATATCCAAAACATTTCTATCATTCAAATCGATAGTTAAGTCAGGATAACAATCAAAGTAAACAAGACCTTCTGCAAAGGATGTTTGCACTATCCCTAGCTGACTGTCCTCAAAATTCCTGAATCTTGCATCATGCAAGCACAGGAGCATAGATGCATTTATGCCTCGCCAATTAAAGGTTTGACTGCAACTTGAACAGATGCAATATGCATGTAAGAAAAATCCTTTTTTATCATATCTGCTACAACATCGCATTGGAACAGACAGCATTTTTCCTGGGTTTTGGAAATAACAAAAGTTCTTTCTACAGTCTTCACCTTGAATTCTATAAAGTGAACCTTTTCTCTCCAGGATTTGTTATAAAGAGAATCGGCATCAATCTTTGGCATACGCCATCGATCAATGTCGGGCAATGGACTATCAAAAGTTTGATCTTCTTCATTAATTATATCAGGCGGTTTACCTGATCTGGAACTAACTGAAGAACTGGATCTAAACATTCTGTTCTTCTTGGCAATTACCTAATAACTCAGGTACTTCCTAAGTTTAGGTCTTTGACCTTACCCTGCTGCGCGGGTAACACATACCCTAAGGGAACATATCCCTCACAGACTTACTGTCCTTACCAGGTACCTATCGTGCCCATCAAAACCTAACGTCTTACTTTGGCTAACGGCAACACAGGGACTTACCTACGGCAAATGGTACTCGACTGCTGGAAGTGGGGGTGCAACAGAACAAAATAAAAGAACTAAATAGAAAGAGACAGAGCGTCTCCGGCGGTTGTCAAAAAGAAAAAGAGGTAGAGATAGAACTCAATAGTTAAACTCCAGAACCAGAAGTGGCTCTGATACCATTAACAGGTGGAAGTAAGCATAAAGGAAAAGAAGCAGAAAGAAAAAGAAACCAAAGAAGCCAGAGAGCTCCCAGAGGCCTCCACCTCTCCCAGCACCTCCTGCTTCCCTTTTGATGCCAACTTCCCCACTGGAAGTTGCAAACAGATACACAGTTCTGGGAACAATTCCTAGACCTGTAACCCCGAGTTCTTTTGCTATGACAGTCACCATGCCTCATGATCCCTTGTCCAACCCTTTGGGAAAAACAAGGCCAAGATTCCCTGCTCCTAACAGAGCAGAAAGTTTTCAAAAATATCATTTTCAGAGTCTATTCTACATTGAAAATATTGTAGAAACAGATCCTTTTTAAATCGTTTTTCATTATTTTTCGTCTGGATGGCATTGGGTTCCTTGTAATCCAGGAAAAAGATTTGAAATTCTTTCTTTCTATTCTTTCTCATTCGGGATCGATCTTTCTGAAACCACTTTATGATAAAGTGGATCCTTCAAAGATCTTTTCTCATTCTTGTTTTATTGTCAGAATCCTGACTCCTGAGCAATGGAGATAGAATCCGAATACTCTTAAAAGTATTCTGGATACCCGGATTAGATATAATTATCATGATTATATCGATGCCTGGCTCCATTTTCCTTTTTATCAAACACCAAGTATGTCTCATTCTTGGTTCTTTAATTTTGACAAAAAATTTTCTTCCAAATTCCCACTTTGGTTTATTTAATGGTGGCAATCTTTTGGCCCAATTCCAGATATTTTTCCACAGCCTATTCAGCCTGTGCTTGATCATATAAAATCGATAACCCTAAAAATGGGTTCCCACAATGCAAAATTTCCATTTCTACTCCATTTTTGTGCTCGTTAAAAACTCTCATGGATCCTTAACTGGACCTATGAGAAATCTGCTGACATTCTTATTCGTAGATTTTATGTTAAATTTTGGGCTAAAACCCAATTTCCTGAGAATTTTTTGACTAAGGCTATAAAGGATTTTCCTGTCTCAGCCCCAAATCTGAAAGACCGGGAGGAATTTCCTTCACCTAAGTCAAAACAAATTGATTTTCCATTTCCGCTCCTTGAGCCAAAAGATACACCAACTTCATCTTCCAAACAGAAAAAGAAGACTTCATCAGATAAGAAGCCTTCACTTTCTCCAAAAAAGAAAGATTCAGATACTGAGAGTTCAGCCTCTTCCAAGAAAGATTCCAAAAAGAAGCAGAACAAATAGATGCTTGAGATACTCAAGAAACAGATCGAAGGACAGCACAATAGCATGATGATATTAAAGTAGTCCATTGAAGAAGAAGCCAGTAGTGGATCAGAAGAATCAGATGCTTTTGATGACTACAGAAAATATTTTGGACACGACAAAGAGTACTCTTCGCCTGATCTCGGAGAGCCATAATTGACGGTCCAAAATCTAGATCGGTCAGCAGATGAAGACAAGAGGTCCCCACTGCCGACACCTTTTGAGCCAGTCAGCACTAAAAGACAAAGTTACTTTCGGTGCAGACAACATCATTGTTTATCAGCTCAGCTTTCGGCGCTGACAGCTTTATTTTTACGAATAGTAATCACGTGGTGCGGTTACTATTTACTTTCGGCTACTTTTTCTTTTTGTTTGTCTCCCGTGATTGACTCCGGGTTGCTTTTGTATTACCTCTCCATCTATATAAGGGGGGTTCAGTTTTCATTTTGAGGCAGAGTTCATTCCACCCCTTTCTTACGATAAGAAAACTTGTAAGGAATTCTCTCTGCAAGCCATAATCTTGTAATCTTGTGAATCCTGTGAATGAATAAAATGAATGTTTTTATTCATATTTTATTTTCATTATTTATATTTATGCATTGCATACATATGATCGGCTTAGCCGCCTGCTAATCGGAATCAGGGCCGTTCCCTGGTACAGCGATCGGACTTCCCTCACAGTGCCCCTGTCAGAACGTTGTTTCCCCTTTTCATTTGAATTTTCGTCTTTCTATTTTGCATGCATTGGTAGGCTTAGCCGCCTCTTAACTGCTGCATAATTATTTTCTGCATTCTGCTTCTTTTTCTTTATATATATATAGCATTAATAATAATATCTTATAATTCACAATCATCAACATGAAATCAGAAAATTCTAACAGAAAATATAACACTGTTAGAGAAGAAAATCCTAACAGATGAGGATGCATAAGATTTTTCGACAACTAAGATCAATCTGAATTTAAAGACACATTTGAAACTAAACATTATCTACAAATGTTTAACAAGCTTTAAAGCCAGCAAACAATACAAGCACTGAAAAGTTGATAACAGACTGTATAAAAAGCAATGTCATGGGAATTTACAGACTGCATGCAACTCTTCACATTCTCTACTAATAGACTGCAGAAAAATAAGTTACAGTTTAGACGATAACAATTAATTGTTAAGAAAATAAAACTAACCAAAAATAACTTAATAATTCAAAGCTTTTAATTAAAAATTTGATCCTCACAAATGCAGAAGTTAAAACAACCAATGTCAATAGAAAGTAACAACCATAAGATGAAATTAGCACAATATAATACTTGATGAACAAGAAAGAAAGAACTATACTTTGGGGATGCAATGGACTGGTTGAAGCAGTTTGTTTTGGGTACTCCGTTTTGGGGCTTCAACTAATCCAATGCATCCCCATCTTACTGCACTACACAGTTTAATCAACTGCACTGGATGTATACTAACAAAAACATAATTTTAAAGCAACATCATGAAAAAAAATTAAACTGGAGCTGACTTTAATTATTTAAAAAAAAATAATTAATTCAAGAGAAATCAACAATATCATAATTCCTTTTTGCATCATTTTTCTAAGCTTGCAACATTTTCCAAGACTACCTGATAAAGTAAACATACTAAGTTCAGCTAATAGTGACATATAGACCAAGTTTTTACCAATGCACTAATGGTTAACTTGCAATTTTTTTTCTATCTTACAAGAGCTTGCAACACCAAAACTAAGGGAAACAAAAAATGATGCAAGAGCTTATGTAACTCAGAAACACCTTTCATCGCTTCAAAAACCATTCTAAAGTTCCTAAAATTAAATAAGCAAAATGAAAGTGTGTGATCCAAAGCATTGGAGAAGGAATCTTGGCTGGAAGTAAAACAAAATTTTTAGAGTAGCTATAGTTTTCCATTTCATGTATAACCAAAATCCCCAAAAATGAAAACCAAAATGCATAAGTCTAGCCATGTTTATCACTGATGAACCCTATATTCAACCACAATATCAAAAGTAGAGAGAGATAGAGACACGAATAGAGAGAGGAAACGGAGCGAGAGAGAGAAAGAGTACCACACTCAACCCAGCGTAAGGAAACCAAAAATGGATCATCCCAAATACTAAAAAATCAGAGGAAAATTGTGGGGCTTACCTGGAGGCTCGGTAGAGGCGTCTTAGGCGGCTGTGCATAGCGGCAATACTTTGCTTAACAGAACCCAAATCGCTGAAACCCTAGACACAGAGACAGACAAAGACAGAGAGCGGGCGAGAGAAAGATATTTAAGGATAGTGTAGGAGAGAGGCAACGGAGAGGGAGGGAGAAGTATTCTCACCTGAGACGACATCGTTGAGCTCATGTGCGGTGGATGATACTCGGTTAAGGGAGGAGGAAAATCATGGGAAGAGAAAGGAGAGGAAGGGTATGCTGCCGTGCGTGGCGAAAGGCCGGCGTGTGTAGAAGAAGAAGAAGAAGAAGATTATCCAGCGATTTGGCCGGCTGTGAGAACCCTAAAACCACCAAAAGAGAGAGCGAGATGGGGGGGGGGGATACGGGGATCGAAAGAGAGAAGGGAAAAGGCCGGTTGGTTAGTTTGGGTGTTTAGGTTTTTACTTTTAATGTGAACCCTTAGATCATTTTCAAGTCTAATCCAACGGTAATCATTAAATATTAAATTAAACTAATTAAAATAAATAATTCAAAATATCAATATCATATCATAAAAAATTAATTTTAATTTATAAAAGTAGTTATATTTTATTATTAAATAAGTGATAAAATTAAAATAATATTTTATAATTATATTATTATTAAAAATTAAAATAAAATGTGTAGTAATGTAGAATACTTATTTGTCATGAGAAGATGTCAATGCAAAAATTAAATTTAAAGGTTAGTTGTATTTGTCACAACTTCAACTCGTTGCAAATGGTTGTTTATCCGGATGTGAAGTCGTGGCAAATTGAAAAACGTTTTTTCCACGGATGAAATTTGTCACAATAAGAAGTATTCTTCATGAGCTCATATCGTGGGAAAAAAAATCATGATAAAAAGTGATAAATGTTGTAGTAAAAATTAACCTTGTGGCAATAATTTCTTTTCTCGTGGTAAATTATTTTTTCTTACCACTTTTTATCCACCACAAAAAAATCATGGCAACAAGTATGATTTTATAGCCACAAGCATTTTTGGTCCCAATAAATCACTTTTTGCCATGATCGTATGTCGCGGAAAAACATATTGGTGGTAAAAACCCCAATTTCTTGTGGTGTGTTTCAGTTTTACTTGACCCCTAAAGCAAATTAATAATTCTGCCACTGAAAAAGGCAAAAGGCATAGGCTTTTTCCTTTCTTCTGCAAGTCTGCTCTCATCTCTCAAACCCTAATTTCTTAGTAATGTTTTTTTTTTTATTATTATTATCTTGGTGGGGGCAAACGGCTGGAACAAAAAGCCAAATGCTTTTTCATTTCGTCTAGAAGAGGGAGCTGAAGTTCGTAAAGGGGAAGAACCAAAGGTGGATGTGCGCCATGATGCGCACTTTTCCTTTTTTAATAAAAATGGATGTGCAAGTGCTGGTTTCTGCTTGTTAAGCCCTTCAGAGATCTACCAAATATATCAATGAATGAAAGCTATACCGATTGAAAAAACGAAAAAAATAAATGAAAGGACCTGAAGAAAATATCAAGGAATGAAAGCTCCAATATACCAACTCCAGTGGAAAGCCTTTTATTGACTTTTCTTTTACGGCTGCAGCACCTTTTTTACCTTTTGTTCTACCCGGAAGCTGAAGGAAAGAGAATTAATGGGAGAAGAGAAGCAGGTAGACGTTGATTTGTTCAGTTTTTTTTTTTTTTTTTTATGTGAATTGGATACTACTTAGGTCCCGTTTGGATTCAGAGATGAGATGAGTTAAGATGAGTTGAGATGAGATGAATTATGAATAGTAGTGAGATGAGTGAGTTGAGATGAGTTTTTGTGTGTTTGGATTGAAAGTGAGATAAGATGAGTTTAGGTTGTTGGAAAATTAATAAAGTGGGTCCAATAACTTTTTTTTATTTATGAATTTGTATATAAATAAATAATAATGATTTTATCCAATTACACAATAATAATTATCAATTTATAAATTTTTTGACTTCGTAAAATTATATAAAAAAAATAAAATAAAATTATATTTTAGTTAGACCATGTTAAAATTTGATAAATTATTTTATGTAATTCTATGTTAATATTTGTATTATTATAAGAATTACGTTTTGATCAATAAAATTAATTTTGAAACATTTACGTCTAAAATTTAAAAAAATACATATCACAACACCTATAGTAAAAATACACTTCCGTATCCATAAGTCATCAAAATTTGACAGTAAAGAAACTTATAATTTCTACAACGTTGAAAATGTACATGCCAAATTCAATAAGTTCGAATAATCAAACAACACTCTTATAAAACAGTTTATATATTTCACTTATATTACATGTCATGATGTCTAATTGTCCATTGTCCATTCGAAGACAATCCAAAAATTTGAATGACCACAGAGAAGATTAGCATGGTCCCTACGCAAGGATGACAAGCACAAATTAAGAAATGTCTAATACTCTATTCACAAACTGTACCTGGCCGCCCACATATTTATGGCAATATCATCCCTAAATGCAGCCATATATTGTACTGATTCTAACGTCATGTTAGGATGACGTGCTGCATCTGCATCTTCACTAACTGCACGGCCATTCGGATCAAGCTTCTTGTTGGCCCATTCCTCAAATATAAAGTCGTCTGGTGTCGTCATTCTAATAAAATTATGTAATGTACAACATGTGGTAATCAGTTGGCCTTGTTTCGTAATTGAATATGCAGGCATGTTTCTTAAAATTCGAAAACGTGATTTTAAGACCCCAAACGCACGTTCTACGACATTACGGATTGATGAATGACGGTAATTAAAATAATCTTTGTAGCCCCTAAATCCCCGCTGACCAGCATAGTCATTTCTATGATATCTTTCTCTTAAAAATGGGGGCATAAATCTTTGAGTACATGGATACGCTAAATCGACTAAATAATAATGACCTGCTAAATGAATTAACACCACAATGGTTAGTCGTAGATAACTAATCCTAGAGATTGAACAAAATACATATTAGTTTCAATAAATTATTTAATTAGTATAAAAATATAAAGATTAATTTTTTACCGTCCAAAGGCCATGGAAAGTGGTTATCGACTTGACGCAAGGCGTCAAGGAATATGCATGCATCATGGGCACTTCCCTCCCAATCAGTGTACACAAATGTGAACTTCATGTCCAAATCACATACGCTTAACACGTTTTGGGCAATTTGGCCATGGCGGTTGCGAAATGCCTCGCGTACCTCACTAGGTACGACGGCATTGATCATGGTTCCATCAATCGCACCAATGCATCCCTCCAAAACAATGTTACCCACAATATTAAACAATTTAGATTCAAATAAATAATTTAATCAAACTTTCAACATAATCTTATTTGGATTTATTATGTACAAAAAACCAAAGCATACTTGAAACCAAGGATAATTTTTCGGATTGGCCTCGATTGTTGGGTGTGGCCCGGCTGTGTGTGTTGGGTTAATAAGATGTGTTCCAAGTATACAAAGCGCCCACCTTACTCTCCTTACGTGTCGATTAACGGTTTCTGTTGAACGTTGAAACCGTTGAGCCACGATGCGTTGTTCTTCTCCAAGGGCCACTACTGAAACGAATATGCCTACTTGTTCCTTGACTGTTACCTCTTTTCTAGTATCCTTCAAAAAGTGATTGTTTCGTAAATTTGAACATAATGCACGAAAAGCCTCAACCTCCATTTGGAATAACTCTCAACAATTTGTCGGATTTCCCTGCAAAACTTCAATGGTATATTGATTTCCGCACAATCCAATATTATGTAATGGCTGTCCTTGCCCATCTGGCACAATCCCAAGCCACTTCGTGATGAGTAAGGCGTCTTCCATAAGCTCTTCACTACTATCAGTTTCACCCCCATCATTTTCATCCCTATCAGAAAATTGGTTCACATACTCATCATTGTTCACACCATTCGATGAGGTTCCTGCTTCCCAATTTGCACCATCCACGTTAATGTCAAAATGTATGTGTTTTAATTTTCCCCCTCTGATATTTCCCTCATTCGACATTCCAATAGAGTCCCGATTCCCACACCCATATATTTTCCTTCTTCGCCATTTTCAGGTAGTTTTCACCTACCTGAAAATCCACCCACCCTAACTTGTTAAACAACTTATTTTCACTTATTTGGTTTCTCCTTCCACCGAACTCCAAAATAAGGGTGGCAAAAGGCATAAAAAATCTCCCAACATGACCCTCGATCTTCGTCTGGTAGAAGCCCAACTTGCCCTTCCATTTTCGACTAACCTAGCTGCAAATCCACTAGATTTCCACATATTCGACCACATAAACATGGTTGGCTGCTACACGGCTTGAAATCATCCAAATCCAACCCCCTTTCACCTTCCTCCATTGGATTTTCCATCAGTGAAAGGCAACAACTTTCCTCCTCTGTTGAATTGCTTAAGGGCATTTGCCACTTCAAGGTATGTAGCTATGCAGCGAGTCACCCACTAGAATCTTGATTTCATAGAGCATAGTGAACATGGAGATAGGTATATTGCTAACACCACTAAATCAAATGGATATAGGTATTTTCTTTCTCTTTTCCTTTCCGAGATTTGAGGAAGATTTTGGTTGGGTGATGTGTTCTAGGGTAGGGGGCGGGGCAAGCCCCCCTTCCGCTTTCCTCTTCTTCTCTCCTCTTGTCCTCCTTTTCTTTTTCTTCTCCTTCTCTTCTTTTACATATTCTTCTCTTCTACCTATACTCATCTCCATGCGCATACCCAAAACTATCGTGATTTCTTCTTCTAACTTTTCCTCCTTTGCTCTCTCTATTTTAGTGAATAAATTTGAGAGAACTCTGTGCTTTGTAAAGATAACATGAGTAGGAGGTTTTTTTTTTTAATTTTAGAACTGTCTGTAATGTTGTGTTGACTTAATTAAATTAGGACAAATTTAAAGCATTTATATCAAACTCTTGCAATTCATCTCCTATTATAGACTTATCAATCTTGGTTACCTTTTCCTTGCCTTTCTGTGAATTTTGGTTGATACTATTACACAATACTTCTCGCCTTCGTTATATATGGATAAACAGGATTACCATCCACACATATTAGCCAAATCTCAGAAACACTTATGGTTTATTAAACCTATAATTGAGATGTGCTAGTTTCAAGAAGTTGAAGCGGATGGGCCATTCCATTTGTTTAACATGCATTTGCGAGTGCATAATACGTTCAGTTTTCTCTACATTCTTAGTTCAGGGCTCTGTTCTATGTTATTACAGGGCTGACAGTAAATTTTTGAATGTTGCGGAGGAGTTGTTAAGGGAAACCCTACCACTGTAATCCTTGTTATCCTTCATATGTTCAGAAATGGCATGGTATGCTGTGGAGTGAGGGGCAACTCATTATATGGATTGGTCCAGGAACTAGCTTCCTTGAACATGTCTTGTTCATAATGAGATTAACGATTTCAACACATTAACTTGACTTTACAAATTAATATGTTAAGGGTCATCTCGAAATCATAAGCGAAACTACCATTTTAGTTTTTATGATAATATCAAAACTAAATAGCATATTATGTGACATAAAAGTTATTTTAGAAATTATCTAAATTAGTTCAAAATGATAGGGTTGAAATGTAGGTGACCGAGTTGAAGACTATTGAATTCAACACATATTCACGATAAATGTGGCAAAATCAATAGCCTTGCTTTTTGTAACCAGAAATATAAACTTAGTGTAGAGTTTAAATATAATTTTATTCCTTAAGGTCAATTTCCTTTGATTTCTTCTTGAAGTTTAGTTATACATCCATTAATATATTTTTATTAGATAATTCTTTTGCAAATTTCTGTAACAATAGAGACAGTAGTTGATCATCTATTAACAATCATATGTGGTGCTAAAATTTCTATTATCATTGTATGCCTCAACTCATGTAGCTTCTCATTGAAACCTGCAAACTACAGCTATCACTCTTTCCAACTACTTTGACTTTAGTTAGGATATCTTTTCTTAGGAAATACCTTTTTTCCACTCTGGTGATGAGATTCTTAGCTTAAAATCTCTTGATTGTAATTTAGACAACTTTGGTGATTGGTTCAACAAGTCTACTATGATTGTCATGCTCAACTTCTTTTTTAATAGTAATTGCTATCCAAGATTATAGGATAGTGTTTGTTTCTCATGACTTGTAAATGGGTATCTAATAGTATTCATGATAATAAAACAACAGACGTCATAACTTGGGATCTTTATGTGATCATTATGAATTATTCCTTTGTCTTTGGTAATGGTTATGGACACAATTGCAAAAGTAAAATAGTTCAAATTTGATGATGGCTTTTCCATGCCTTTTAGGCTTGACTTCACTTACAGTTTTAACAATTGGGGTGTCGGCCTTCCTTCGAAAGAAAAGAATGAA
Source organism: Platycarya strobilacea (assembly GCA_036898215.1). Classification (NCBI taxonomy): domain Eukaryota; kingdom Viridiplantae; phylum Streptophyta; class Magnoliopsida; order Fagales; family Juglandaceae; genus Platycarya; species Platycarya strobilacea. The sequence goes on along the minus strand of CM072547.1, from coordinate 38,848,734 downwards.
AAGAACTGGCCACTATAAGCAATCAATTATGTCTAATCATTGTTTGATATTGTATTTATTACATTTTACTATTTTAGTGCTAAATATTAAATGAAAACATATATAATAAATTTAATTGAGGTCATAGTTTTTGTAACTTTCAACGGTGCCCATTTAATAAAGAAATTGTTATTTTGAATTTTTGATGCAGAGAGTTATTGTTAATAGTTTATCAAATATCATTCTTTCCTCTTTAACATATGTTATGATATTTAGTGTTAATCTTGAATTTCTTTCCCATTTCTAGATTAAACTTAGATTAGTAGATCCATCCTTCAAGCCTCAGTGGGGTCACATTCTTAATGGTGTGGACTATTTTTTAAACCTTGTTGCGCATAAGACACTCTTTACAACTTTTTCGATTGAGGACAGCAAATGCTGTCCGGGTGATATGTCATATCTTTTTCTGGAAAAGGTTTTGTTTCATTAGAGCAATGAATGTTCATTGGGTAATATGTCATGTCTTTTACTGCAAATTATTTTCATTGGGTTGCTTTATGAATATACTATTACATAGTTTGTTGCGTATATGATAACAATCTAAAGCTATTGGCTGATTAAATTGTCTGAATTTACTGATCTAATGAAACTCCTAACTTTTTTTAATGTTGTTAAAAATTTGTTTGTAACCGCATCATACTTGAGTTTTGATCTTAAGAATTCGTGCCATAAGTCACTTGGCATTTGATGAGTGCACAAAAATGCACTCTAAATACTCTATTTAAATGTTAAAAAAAATGAGAAAATAATGGATATAACTCATGTTATTAAAATTAATGGTCATTTATCTTGAGATAGATATAAGTATGATTTAATATATTGATGAGAATATAAAATTCCATATTTTTCTCTCTTAATGTTTAATATTTTATTCTTATTTGATGTCTAAATATACTCATTATTCTTATATTTTGATTTAGGACACAAATAAAGGCATTAGGAGCAAATGAAGATAATTGCGAAATTTTACATGGTTTTGACGTCTTTTTATAATATGGGCATAACTCTCTCATCGAATTTCCGATTAAGCTGATTCAAGATGATGTAGAACCCAAGAGAAATTTCTATAACTTTTATATTTTATGTTTTAAGAGATATCTGCTCAATCCAAGATAAAATCGACCCTCAAGTGGACGTACCTGCACTTGACGTTCCTGAATATTCTTCAGCCACTTGCATCAAATCCAAATGTCATCACAATAATTTCCAGCAAGCACTCCTACACCAACTTGAAAATTCAATGATCAACTCGCATACAAAATGAAGTGCACTCAAATTTCTTCAAGACAAATTATTTGATCACAAGATATAAAGTCATACAAGGAAACTAATGGATAAAGAAACAAAATTGAACACTCAACTTACAAGCAAAATTCAGCTCATGCATGGTAGAAAAATAAATTATCAAAATGACAACTCACAAATCACTTGGATTCAAGAATGACACATGGCAAAGCAAGTTGAAATTGTGATGATTTTGTCATGACAACTTGCATTAATGATGCTTATAAATAGAAGGGAGGGGTGTGTGTTCTTGGACCATGCTTGGTGCTTGGATGCCTTTGAGAAAAGAAAAAAAAAATCAAAGAAGAGAGAAAACAATGGCAGGCTCTTCCATATTTTTCCTTTAAGAATTTTTCGTTGCATATTTTTAATATGTGTAACTAAATTCTCTAATAGAGGTAGGGATGAATTTATATATATGATGGTATTTGTAATTGTTTTTTATTCATATATATGTTCTTCAATTATTAAAACTCTTTTGTTTAGTCATTTGAAATTTATTATAAATATTTTTGTCATCAAATAATCTTATAAATTATTTCATTTATAGATTCAGTCATGCTTTTTATATTGAATGGAATAATTATTTGATTATATTTGGTTCAATTGGTTATATATTAATTTAATTCTCTACTACAATATTGCTCTACGAGTATATTGTCGACGTTGAATTTCCTTAATATCGATAAAAATTCTCGTTCTTATATTGCGATGAATGATTTTTTGAAAGATTACATTTAATTTAAATCTGGTTATTAATATTTTATCTTCCGATTGAAAAATTAGACATAGAACTTTCAATTGAGTTATTAATGAATAAAAAATAATTAAAATATCGATTATATACAAAGGATTTCCAATGCTCTACTTTTCGTTTCATTTTTGTACTTTTCAAATTACTCATTTAGTTTTAATTTACGTCATACTTCAAAAATTACTTTTCACACTCTTTTAAATCTTTTTGTTAATTTCGTTACTATTTTTCAATTTCTCAATCCATCTCGCTGTGGAATCGACACCCCAAAACTATACTGCAAACGACCGCGTTATTATTTGGGCGTAATCAGCATTTTACCCTACTTTTTCTCCACCCAGAAAAGGAATTTTTTATCCTTTCAAAGAAATCACCAGGTAAAAGGAATTTTTTTATCCTTTAATCTACATGTATTTTTTTAAATTTTTTTGGCTTCTATAAACCTTGTCTTCTTTGGCCTTTTGTTGCCTTCTTCTCCTAAATAAGAGAAGATGTTAAACCTGGTGTCTAGGTCGAAAATCTCAAAGAGAAATCTGTACGTACAATGAAAGATGTGACTCAAATCTTGATGAAGGTTTTTTCTCTAATATACTTCTCATACTTTAGGCAGAGCATGAATATTTATCTTAATGTGGCCCTTATAATCTTTTATACTTCTTTATGAGTAATTGTTTATTTTCTTCTTCAAATTTCATCTATGCAGACTGTTTTATTAGAAATCAAAACTGTAGAAATGGAAATCTCAGACACAAGTTCTGTTTCTAAATAAACCAAAATAGGGTGTAAACAAAATACATTAACTCAAGATCACTGTGTTGTTTGTCTCTAGGCCTATGATGAAGTTTTGAAAGATTGACCGCTGCATTTTAGCACCCTACATTACATATAATTGAAAAGGGGGGGCTTAATGACCTAACTTAGAGATTTGAATCACGCAATTGGGTTCTTTTCCCAATCTAGGTGTTGCAATATTTTGGAACTTGTGCCAGATTATGATGGAAAGAATATTAGTATGGAGGGTAACATGTTTTTTTTTTTCCACCTAGGAAATCAAACTTTTTAAGGGACATTATTTCTACGTAATGTCCCACAAATTAATTCTTATTTCTTCACTTAGACATTCAAGGATTAAAAAGTTTAGTAGCTTTGGCCTCAAGCACCCTAATGTGAATGACGAGGTCTAGGGCACATGCATCTAAATCCTCAAATTCTTTGGCAAGTTATAGAAAAGATAATAAATAAGGTAAGGCTCACATTAAGTACATGTCTTGTATCCAGACTCTTTCCTTATGTTGAGGTAACGCATAAGGCAAGCCGCTAGCAAAATTGATACAAAAGAAAATATCATTTTTACTTAAATAGAAAGTTTTTAAGCTAACAGTTCATACATTTTTAGAATTTATTCCATTTAATCTGAAGGATTAGACTCCATGTGACTTCCTCATTTCCCGCCCTTCGAATTCGATACGTTATATTTTAAATATCAGCTTGCATTATGGGTTGATTATATTCAAACATCATATTTACAAGCATTGAATAAATTATGTAGGGGATATCAAATAGGAGGACAGGTGAAACTAGTATAAATGCCGAGACTTCCCGCTCGCATACTTTATTCACTTGTGTTGTTGATTCCAGATGCAAGGTAATAGCATCCACTATTGAGATGATTGGGTACTTAATTGCTATTTATAATATGCTATGAAATACATTTAATGTGGTTAGGATATTCTGTTAGAGGCATTTTATAAATATTTTACAAATAAAAACCACTAGATTTTTTTAGCCAAGTAAATTAGTAATATTTTGTTAAGTTTTTTATGCCTATTTTTTTATAGAGAATTTGCTAATTAGAAATGTGACAAAAATGTCTAGATAATAGGTTTGGTGTTAGCGTTCTTGATATTTGTTGTTGGTTAAAATCACTAGATTTTTTTAGCCAAGAAAACTAATATTTTGTTAAGTTTTTTATGCCAGCTTTTTATAGAGGATTTGCTGATTAAAATGTGACAAAAATTTCTAGATTGTATGTTTGGTGTTAGCTTTCTTGATATTTGTCATTGGTTAAAATCATGTAAAGCTTTCTAGCTGGTATGTGATTGCATGTCCCTGTAGATCTTGATTATTAAACAGGCCTGCCCAAAATGGGAATTTTAGGTGTCACTGTGATTAATGCATATTCTTGGCTCCAATATTGTCAAATGCAAAAGTGGACCTCAAGGCACCTAGTGTCTGCATTCTTATAACATGAAGTGTGAAAAAGGCAATGGCTAAAAATATTAGGTTCTAGACATTTTTGATAAGTAAACTTATTCGTTAAAAAAGTTCTAGAGATAATTAGTATACATGTTGAGAAAATAAAATGTTATCTATTTAATGCATTGGAATATCTATATTGAAGTGAGATTGTGCTAAATGGATACGAGCTGGTCTAAAAAATCGCCGTGCTTCTTTTTCCCAATTTTCTTTACTTCTTGACCTTTGGTTAAGACCCTCCGAACAACCATGTTTATAGATTTATAGGACATCTTTTCTCATGACAAAATTGTTCCTTAAGTTTTAAAAGCCATTTCACTAAATTATTGTTCGGTCCACATTTAAATATAGTAGCTTTTAGACAGGTGGTTGCCTCAAGCCATTGCAACTTTATATAAGGTGCCAGTTTGGGGATCAATGGCAATCCCCTTATTGGACATTTTTTTTTCACTTTTGGTGCATTTTGGTTATATTTCACCAATTAGTATTTATTCACTTTTAGAGCTATTTCAAATTCATACTCACATGGAATTTAATTAACTTAATTAATATTAATCTGGAGTTAAAATAGCAATGACCCCTTTAATTGGTCACTAAGCCTCTGTTGGAGACATCCTTGAAAGGATATCTTTTACTTTTATCTACATCAAGTTACTCGTATGTTTCTTTGCTAAAGCTTTTTCTTCCAATAATGAATCCAAACACACTTCTACACTCACGCCATCCAATAATGTTGTCTTTCTTCTTATTCTTGGCTTGTCTGCTTTGAAAAGGACTTGGTACTCTTGGTTTGTCTGCATAAATTTTTAGGACCAAGTATGTCTCATCTACATAATATGCTTGGTGTCTGTGTAGGCAATTTGTCCTATGCATTCAGTGCATGAAAATCTTATCACCCTTAGAGATTCAGAAGATGAGTGAACAGGGAATGAAGCTTCAAAACAGTGCTGCAATGCAAGGGGTCTAAGTGAGATCATGTTGGACATTAACTTGACAGCAATCATCCTCGAGATCACGTGGTTCTAGTTTGTGCTTCCTTTTTTATGTCTTTGATCACGTTGTTATGATATATGTGGTTAACTCTAAATGGTGGGATGATGCTATGTTGTGTTTGAGTTATGATAGGATGAAACACTTAATATAATATGTGTTGGGATATTATGGTTAAAAGGAAAATATCTTCTCTTTTTAATCTTTTTGTTTAGTGTATGTATAATGTTTTGTAACAAAGTTTTGTGTGTTTTAGGCTATATAACCTAAATCGATATCAGTGAAACTGAATGGTTAGCAAAGCCATACAGTTGGACTGGTATTTTTTTTTTTTTTTTGAAAAAGAGTGTTTGCGGCGAATTCTAGTTGTCACAAATATTCTTTTTAAAACAACCCATTCAATCAAAGCGATTTCAAACAATACAGGAAATGAAAATTAGCTACTACAGAATGTTGCCGCAATTAAGTATTGAAAGCCAAAATCTCAATTCCAATGCCATAAGAAAAGGTTGGAAATAGTTTTTAGAAATAAAAATTAGTCGCCCCTATAGCCTTTCGAAGACATAACACTTATTGCCAGTAACATGCATAATCACCGGAAATAGCTATTTTCGGCGAATATATGACTATTAGCAACGGTTATGAAATCGCCAAAAGAAGTCTTTCACAACAATTATTAACTTAATCGTAGTGCCTTTTTACGACGATATTTTGGCTAATTGCGGCCAAAAAAATTGCTGGTAAAGATCAACTTTTTGCGGCGATTCTTGACTTCCGTTGCAGTAGTTTAGAAGTGAAGGAATAATACCAGCAAATTTGCAGCGAGGTAAAAATTGTCAAAAAAAGTCACTGGCGACGATTTTGCCACTTTTTTTTATGAAAATTTACATCGCAAAAAGTCCTATTCTTGTAATGTCAATTCAACTAGAACTTCCTCCCAAAAATTTCAAAGGTACCAAACATTACAAGATCTAGAAAAAACCCAATCCACAACCAATTGAGAGTCACATTCAATCTCAAAAGAAAAATAGCCAAGAGCTTTGCACAAAACTACTCCCTCCTTTAGAGCTTGAAGCTCAGCCTTATTATTAGTACCACGCATAAACCAAGTAGAGAAAGCCCCTAAGAAGATACCACGACTATCCCGAATAATCCCGCCACCACCACAATTCCCTGGATTACCACGACAGCTACCATCAAAATTCAGTTTTACAAAACCAGACAAAAGTTTGGACCAAGACACAGTCCGAGTATGTCTCTGCCTAGAAGGTTGTACAGGCACCTACAAGTCTTGAAGAATTATCTTAAATGGAAAATTACTAAAGCAGTGAGTAAGTACATTATACTAGAAAAAGAACATAATTCCAAAAGCTTACACTGATAAATAAATTATATTTTATTGAAACCATCAAAATGTTGGGCGCGATTGCCACCGTAAAAATATCATACAACTTCCTATATGATGGAATAAATGTCAAAGAAATATGTTCCTTATCATAGATAATGTCTGTAATGCAAAAAAAAAACAAACAAAAAATAATACATACCTATAAAGCCTAGTGATCAGTAATTGGGGTTCCTCAAGGTACAGTTTAAACTGAGTAAATAATACACATAAAGATAAATAGTTTGAGAAGATAAGAAAGCACCGGTACAAAGTACATCATAATACCTTTCCAAGCTTGTAGAACTTATATATGTCCAGGTTGAGTTCCTCTTATATATATAATTTCAATCGAATACCAAAACACAACCACACAAACACATAAACAAGCAAGCATACTTTCCCACCTACTGATGCGAGAAAAATCGCTCAGTAGGCTGGAGGAAGAGAAATAGTCATTCCCAACCCACTATGACGACCTGGGCCTTAAATAGTGTTGTTTGGAGCCTCCGACAGTTTTCGATGCAACTATAAGGTGGTGGTGTGTACATCCACGAGATTGAATAGAATATAAGTGCAAAGAAAATAAAGAGATATGGACAAGTAGATTTATGTGGTCTGGCGTATTGTCTACATCCATGGGCATTTGGAGATAAGAATTCACTATAATATATTTGTTTACACCTCTTATGGCCTCTCATATCTCACTATACAAGAATAACAAGTGGTTTTCTTATTGAAGAAGCTGTCCTTGGAGCTCTCTTAAGGTTGAAAAAGAAGTAGAATTCATTTCCTTGTCCTCTGACCCTTCACTTTTATTTGACCCTTCATTGTACGTGCCTCCCTACCATAAGGTGACTAGTTGTCTGTTTGCCATGAGATTGGGCCAACCCTAACACCTTCCTGCCACAAGTCCCTTAGTGTCTCTCACTCCCTATGCTTTTATCCTATCCTCTTGTGTAGATTGGTGGGTTGGCCCAATCTTGCGCTTAATATTTCATCCCTCCACAGATTCTCATGATTCTTAAGGGCAATTTGTTCTAACAAAAGGCCTTGAGAATCTTTAAGATAAAATATACAACAAAAGTCATCAATAAGAAAACAAATCAATCCGTTTGTGTTAAGTAATGAATACCTCCAAAGGCGAATTTAGGCATGGGGTGTACTCGATCACGTATGATGTGAGTGCGAAGTTTAGATTTGGTGGGAGATCTGCTCGACCGTGTATGGTGGTAGCGTAGAGCTTGTATGTGGTGGGAGGCTGGCTCGACCACATATGGTAGTAGCCCATAGCTTATATGTGGTAAGAGGCTTGCTTGATCGCATATGTTGGGAGTGCGGAGCTCGAATTTGGCTGGAGGCTAGCTCCGCTACGTATTGTGAGGGCACAGATCTTGGATGTTCGTCGTTATTCAAAAAGTGTATGCTAGTTCAATGCCTTGTTCTCGATTACTATTAGCATTGGAGTTTGTGTGAACCCACATAAAATGGTCAGAGGATCCATCAGTCTCTTGGTCGACTTTAGGTGGTTGACAAGCCCGTCAACTCATTCTCAAAGGTAACCCTTACTAGGCGGTTGTGGAGCTCGTGGGTAACCTACTGGTAGCGATTTGGCTCAAGTGTGACCCTCAACTTTCAGTATATTGTAGCACAAAGGGTCAATAAGTCAAGGGACTCAGTGGCTTTGGCCCTAACCCCACTTCATGGCGAGTTAAAGGACTCAGCTTGTAACATATCACAGCACGAGAGGCCAACAAGTCAATAGACTTTTGCTTAGGCTTAGGTTGTGATAGGGCACTCGGAGGCCCTAGCCCTAACCCCACTTCATGGTGAGTCAAGGGACTCAGCTTGTATCTTGTTGCAGTACTAAGAGTGAACAAGTTAAGGAACTTGTACTCAGGCTTAGGTTGTGACAAGATAGGGCTCGGTAGCCTTAGCCCTAACCCTACTTTGTGGCAAGTCATAGGACTCAGCTTGTCTCCTAAAGATGCTTGTATGTGCCAAGAAGACTGGCATTACTGCCTGGTAATCTGTTCTGATGGAACCATATTAGGACGCCTAAGTTGTGCCTGAATGGACCCATATCATCGAGTGTGCCGTTTCGAGCCACAGGAAGTAACTTTGTTAGTGAAAACGAAATTCATGTAAGTTTTAGGAACGATAAATTGGGTGTTATTACCAGTTGGGTTAGTCCGCAGTTGCTAAGGAGAGTTTGGATGAGCCCACTAGGAGAGTTCAGGTAAGGCTACTGGGAGAGTATAGATGAGCCACTGGGAGAGTTCGCTGGTAAAGCCTGAGTGAGCCTGCCGGAAAGCCTATGTGAGACCGTCCTGAAAGCCTATATGAGCCCACTTGAAGAGTCCGTTGGGAGAGTCTGGGTGAACCAACTAAAAATTCTGGATGAGCCCTCCAGGAGAGTTTGATGGGAGAGCTCGGGTGAGCTCATTGGGAGAGTTATGGTGAGCTCGTTTGGAGAGCCTATATGAGCTCGCTAATGCAATCTATGCATGCCTATTGGGGAGAGTCCGAGTGAGCCCACTGGGAAAGTTCGTGCAAGTGGTGTCCGAGTCCTGCCTAAGCACAGCAAGTGATTGATCTGTACCGAATGGCCTTTTTTTTTGTATTTGGAGACAAACCATTTCTGCCTGCTGGTCATAGCCAAGGTGGTGTCCATCTGAGCATTCATGTGTGTGTGGAGGAGCAACTGAATCCAGTGCAAGTGGGGGGAGTTGCCAAGTCCTGTGTAACTGGTAAAGCCATAAAGTCCCATGCACTTGGAAGGACTGTCGAGTCTTGTGCTGTTGAGAACATGTTAAGTCCTGTACCGCTGAGGAGTTCTCGAGTCCCATGCAATTGGAGGGATTGGCAAGTTGTGTAATGCCTGATTGAGGTGGAGTTAGTCATTGGGTGGTAGGCGTCACGTCCACTAGTGGCAGAGGTCAAGTCCACCACTGGCAGGGGTCGCTAGAGACCTTGGTGGTGGTGGTTGAGTGGTCACTAGCTTTGTAGGAGTCGTTGGACTTTGTTTTGATCGAGGGGACAAGGTGCAAGGTGTACTCGTGGCTCTTATGGTAGCACTCAACTCAAGTGGGTACAAAACTTGTCGACGGTTCATCTGGTGACCACCAGCAACCCGACCGAGTAGTAATGTGATTGGGCTAAAGGGATTTTGGCCACGTGCCTTCTCTTGCTCGTGATTGCACAAAGAGGCCTCCATCATGGCTAGGTGGCCATAAACCGTCTTCGAGGAGATAGATGACACCAACAGTTCAAATGGTGACTGTCGGCGCAGCCCCCTGGCCTAACCATAATAGGTCAACAACTTACCTGGGCCCACATTTTTGTGCGCCATGATGGACGACCTAGCTTTCGTATGTAACCCTATGGGTGAAGACCGCTGTTGATCGAACAGAAATCGTCTGTGGCCACCATATGGATTGCCAACAGGTCACTGGCCTCGCAGCTCGCTATCGTGAGGCTCTTGGTGCACTCGGTACGTGCACTGTGGTGCACTTGCAAGGCTATATCGTGCCATGCATTGCATTGTATATTCCATGCACGGCACTTGTAGGGCCATGCAGTGTGATAACCTAAATTTTTAAGTGTCATTTATTTAATTTTTGTGCTTGTTATAATTATATTTCTTTAAGATTATTTTAACAAAACTTTAGAACTTTTGGGAATATATATATTTCTTAAGAATTTGTTTTGATATTAAGCATATATGTATTGGAGAAAAAATATTTGGGAAATACTTAAATGCTTTAGTATCATGATGGGAAGATATTTTTTTTAAGTTCAAAATGATATTTTAGAGAAATTGGAGTTACAAGAATTTACAAAGAAAGTCAAATGGCACAAATAAGGAATATACCACATGATGCACTCGGATTGGCTAATCTCGAGCATATTCAATGTATTTTAGTAATTTGGACATAACTTTCTCATATGATCTCAGAATTAGGTGATTCAAGATGCTATAGAAAGCCAAGAGAAAAATATATAACTTTTATTTAAAAAAATTTTGATAGATACAGACTTAATCAAGGGAGAGACTGGATGTGAAGTGAACGCATCTGAATTGGATATACGTAGTAGCCGACTTTGTCATATCTCATCTTGAAAAATCTATATAACCAACCTATTAGTTTGATATATGTATGGACACTTGGCAAATTGGGAAGTTTTAGTTTGAAAATTCAAAGAGATAATGCTTAGAAGCAAGAGTTAAGCAATGTGGCAAAAGGAAGTTAAGAAAATCAAGAAAGGAATATACCATATGATGAAACAGGATTAGATACTCTCGGGGACAGTTTCAATGTTCTTTGGTATTTTGGGCATAACATCCTCATCCGATCTCCAAATAAGATGATTCAAAATTATATAGAACACCAAGAGATAGATCTAGAACTTTCATGTTTTTAGTGTTTAGAGATACGAACTGAATCAAGGACTAAATTGAGTATGAAGTAGACGAGCATGAAAAGGACTTAAGCAGAATTCGAGTTAAGCTCTAGTAACTGACTTTACCTAAGGACAAAATTTTGAGATATTTTCTCAATCATTACATAATCTTAATATATAAGAGGACAAGTGGCATGTGGGGGGAAATTCATCTAAAAGGATTGGTTCAGCAAACCATGAAAGAAACTCAATTGGATGAAAATAGGCTAAGAACCAGTTTTAAGAAGCAAGCAACGACTTTGCCTTAGATCTTAGGATTATCTTCCAAGTCACCCAATTGTTCTAATAGGAAGTAAGATAAGTGGAATGAGAGGACAAACCCTCTAGAAAATGTTGAATGATACATGTTGCCTAGATGACTAACACAAGGGGGGGTGAATTGGGTTATATTAAGAAATTAATATTTATAAACCACATACACAATATAAAACATAAACAAATTACGAAATAACAAGAAATATAAATAGTAAGAGCAAGAAGAAGTAAACTTAGTATTTTAACGAGATTCAGCCCCACTGCCTATTTCTCGTCTCAAGCTACCCCTTGAAAATTCCTAAATTCACTATTCAATCTCTTTCAGGTGTAGATAGAAATCTATTACACCTTTAAGCAACACTGCTACAAAGAATCCATGTAGAACACCCTCTACACTTGCAGTCACCTCACACTTAGTGATTTAACTATTTCCTGTATAGAACACCTTCTACACACAAAGGTTATACGCACCCTCTTACTTATATAAGAGTTTGTAGTAGGTAGTGTGTCAGAGTACACTCCTCAATGAATGAAATAAGAACATAACCACATAGCATATGATAAAATGAGCATGATTTATTTTTTAAATCAAATCATCTTATTTTTGCATTTGTAAAAAAAAAACATAATCACCCTTCAAGATTTTCAAATAAAACATGCACATGTCAAATATGACAACCAATCTTCTTACAAATTTAATTTTTTAATGATATTCTGCATATGTAGAAAATACAATTTTCAAAATTAAAACATTTAATGATGTCATGCACATGTAAAAATAATAATTTTTGAAATTAAAATTTTTAATGATGTCATGCACATGTGAAAAATGTAATTTTCGTAATTAAAACTTTTAATGATATCATATATATGTGAAAAAACATAATTTTCTAAATTAAGACTTTTAATCATGTCATGCATATGTGAAAAATACAATTTTTGAAATTAAACATTTTAATGATGTCATGCATATGTGAAAAATGCAATTTGATATTTTATAAGAAAAAATTAATTTTGGGCTTTAATCCAATTTCAAATTTTATCAAGAGATGTACAAAATTACTCTCTAAGTTTCATTTGTAGACTTGTTCTCTTTCTTGTTCTTAATTGATTTCTTGATGTGCTTAACTTCATTCATGTGTAGACAACTTGAGATTGAGTATTGAATATATTTGTTATCATCAAAATCTATACGTAGATACGAAATTTTGAACCTTGGGTTCAACAATCTCCTAATTTTTTATGATGATAAATACTTAGTAGAAATCTACGACCTGCAGTAATACTTAAGCTCCCCTTGAGAATATGCGTTAATTTTTTAAGTAATAAACAAACATGATTTCAGCATATATATAGCAAGATTACGAATTCAAGTAGTATGTAAATTCTCCCCTTTTTGGTATCATTAAAAATGAACCATAATTAGCATCATTAAAGCATCTCCATGCAGTAATCAATAAACAAATAAAATGGTGCGTTAGTAGAAACTGTAGAGAGTTGAATAATTGGAGTCATCTATTTCTGACAAAAGCTGCAAAGGTTTGAGGCCTAACTCTATCGTCTCGGTGCAGAAGAAGACTCAAATCCGCTTGATGTTTTTGACAAATTAAATGTTTCAGAGATTTGAAGTTGAATAATTGGAGCCATCTATTTTCGACAAAACCTGCAAAAGTTGAGGCCTAGCTCTATCTTCTCAGTACAGAGATTTAAAATTCACTTGATGTTGTTGACAAATAAAATATTGCCGAGATTTGAAAGTTTTGAATTGCTATTTAAATGACCATTTTCACTCATTGGATACTCAAAGAAAGATCTTACATTGCTCATTGATCAGGTATCTATTTATCCAAAACGATAGAATGTCGAAGAAAATTTATTTTGGTAATCTTCCAGATTTGAACTAAGAACCGTCTCAATCAGTCATCTCAACTGTCTCATCCAGCATATATTAAAAGCTTGACTAAGTAAGATTTGAAAAGATGATAGTTTGTCTTATTCTTATTTCCGTCTCTATAAGAGCAATCCTTAATTTTATATATTTCGTATTAAATCTTCTTTATATCTTTGCAATTTGCATGCATTCTCATTCTACAAATTTTTAATGGCTCATCAATTTCCTTTAAGTATTTCTCGTAATTAAGATATGAGGTATTCTTCACCTCAGTCCCAATCTATTATGCATTTGTCGTAGGTGCCATGAAACAACAAAAGACTGATTTGGCTAATAAATCAAATCATGACGCCATTTATGAGCTTGCAGGTCTCGAAAGTTGATACTCATCATCCATTGTTGCTTTTTCTGCTCGCTTACAGTTCAAAACTCGCGAAATTAAGAAACTTAGCAAAAGAATCTCTGTATTTCAACAACTTGTTTATGAGTCAAACAGAAAAATAGTAGAGTTAAAATAACAGAATAAAAATTTAAAATCATTACTTGCCTCTTCATTTAGACAGCCTAATCCTTTATACGAAAATAATATGTTAATCTATGAAGAGCAAATGCAGTTAAAAAATAAGGCTAGAAGTCTCAAATTTTTATAAGTCATTTGAGATAATAGAATAAAAATACTCGACAGATATTTATGGCATGTATCATTCCTATTTCTCTACTAATAATGCATAATCTATCTTTTGGTAGGAGTTTTGTGAAAATGTTTACCAATTGATCGTGTGTGTTTGTGAATTCTAGTACAATATCATCCTTCTGCATATGATTTCTAAGAAAATTATATCTAATTTCAATATACTTAGTCCTAGAATGTTATATTGGGTTCTTTAAAAGATTTATCGCACTTGTATTATCAGATTTTATTAGAATGTGATTGTATATAAGTTTAAAATCCTCAAACTGTTGCTTACTGTAAAAAACTTGAGCACAACAACTACCTGCAGCAACATACTCTGTCTCAGTAGTAGATAATGCAACAGAATTTTATTTTTTACTAAACCATGAAACAAGTGCATGACCTAAGAAATGACATGTTCCACTAGTACTTTTTTGATCAATTTTGCAATCAACATAATCTGCATTTAAATAATTAATAAGATCGAAAGAAATGTGTTTAGGATACCATAACCCTAGGTCAATTATACCGACAAGATATCTAAGAATGAGCTTAACTGCAATCAAATAATATTATTTTAGAGATGATTGAAAGCATGCACATAAATATACACTGAACATATTATCTAGTCTACTAGTTGTCAAATATAATAGACTACTAATCATACCTCGATATATTTTTGAATCAACAGGCTTATCGCTTTCATCCTTATCAAATTTGGTGGTTAGACTCATTAGTTTCCAATTATCTTCACATTCCATCTCAAACTTTTTGAATAACTCTTTGATATATTTTGACTGATTAATGAATATTTCACTTTTTTCTTGCTCGATTTGCAATACAAGAAATAAGTTAAGTTCTCCCATCATGTTCATTTCAAATTCTTCCCGCATACTCTTAGCAAAATTTTGGCATATATTTTCATTAGTAGCACCGAATAGTATATCATCCAATGATTTGAATTAGAAGAATATCATTCTATTCATATTTGATGAAAAAAGTTGTACCGATCTCTCCTCTTGAAAAACTTTTTTCAATCAAAAAATCACTAAATCTCTCATACCAAGCTCTAAGAGCTTGTTTTAATCCATATAATGCTTTTGTGAGCTTAAAAACATGATTCAGAGAAATATGATTTTCAAAACCTGGAGGTTGCTTAACATATATCTCTTCATTTATAAAATCATTTAAAAAATCATTTTGAACATCTATTTAAAAAAGTTTGAAATTTTTATAACATGCATATGCAAGTAACATTTGATAGTTTCTAATCTTGCGACAGGTGCATATGTCTCATCATAATCGATTCATTTCTCTTGGTTGAAACCTTGAGCTACAAGTCGAGTCTTGTTTTTAGTGATGATTATAAACTCATCTTTCTTATTTCTAAAAATCTATTTTATTCCAATAACAACATGATTTTTGGGTTTAAGAACAAGTGTCCAAGCATCATTTTTTTCAAATTAATTTAGCTCTTTTTGCATAACTAGAATCCATGATTCATCAAGCAGTACTTCGTCAATATTTTTGGGTTCAATATGAAATAGAAAAGTAGTGTGATTGCAAATATTTTTAGAAGATGATCGAGTACTTACACCTCGTGAAAATTCTCTTAGAATTTGTTATACTAGATGATCTTTCACATATTTCTACTATTTGGTTGTATCTTGTACCAAATCTTGATGATCTTTCCTAATGTCTCCATATTGGACTTCTTCCATTGTATTCTCTTTATTGAGACTGAGACTACTTGTGTTATTTGTACCTTTTGTTTATTCATCAATAGATTTCTTGAAAAGTAGAGGGTTAGATTCATCAAATACTACATATATAGATTTTTGTATAGTCAAAGTCTTTTTATTGAATACTCTATAAGTTTTACTATTTGTAGAATACCCAAAAAAGATACGTTCATTAGATTTTACATCAAACATTTCTAAATTATCTCTATCATTGAGAATAAAATATTTACATCTAATTATATGAAAGTAACTAATGTTTGAATTTTTTTCAATCCAAAACTCAGGAGTTTTATCTAATTTATACCTTAATATAACTCTATTTATAACATAGTATACAGTACTTACTGTTTCGGCCCAAAAATAACTAGGTAAACTATTCTCATTATGTATTATTCTTGTTGTTTCTTGAAGATATCTATTCTTTATCTCTACTATCTCATTTGGTTGAGGAGTTTAAGGGCCAGAAAAATCAAGCACAAAATCATTTTCATCACAAAAAGATTCAATATCTTTATTGACAAACTCTTTACCCCTATCACTTCAGATATTTGAAATATTATAACCATTTTCATTTTGAATTCTCTTGCATAACTTAGTAAAGATATTATGTACATCATATTTATGAGTGAGAAATATAACCCAAGTATATATAGAGAAATCATCAACATATTACAAATGCATAATATTTTCATCCCGGACTCGCAACTCTGTTTGGTCTAAAAAAGTCCATATGTATTAGTTGCAATGGTCTGCTAGTGAAAAATATGTTTCTTGATTTTGAAAGAAATTTTTGTTTGTTCACCAAACTGGCATGCATCACAGATTTTGTTTTTAAAAAAGTTCACTTTTAGCAAACCTCTCACAAGAACATTTTTTAAAAGTTTGGAAGTAAGTCCCATGTTAGCATGACCTAACCTTCAATATCATAACCAACTATTTTCATGTTGAGTTGATAAACAAATAGTATCTTGTAAGGCAATTTCTTTAAATATGATTGTATAAACATTATTGTTTTTAAAAGAAATAAAGCAAATATTGCAATCATGATTATTCAGAATAATGCACTTATCATTTTTTAAAGTAATTATAAATCTTTTATCACATAATTGATTTATATTCAAAAGATTATATTTCAGACCTTTAACAAGTAAAACATATTCAGTTACGAGAGAAGACTCATTACCAATTTTACCTATTCTCATAATCTTCCTTTTTGAATTGTCTCCAAATGTCACGTGTCCTTTTTTTTTAGATGTGAGGTTAATAAACTTAGTTTTGTCTCCTGTCATGTGTCTTGAACATTCGCTATCTAAAAACCATTTACTTTTACCCATGGAAGACTTTATACATACAATAATAATTAAAATAATTTTTCTTGGTACCCAAGTTCTTTGGGTTCTTTATTTATTAATATTAGAAAAAATAAAATTATTTGGTACCCATATAGCCCTAATAGTCATTGTATAATTTTTTCTAATAGGACAAACCTGATATGGCCATTTTTATTACAAAAATTATAAATAACATGTGACATATTTTTAGGAAAATAATTTTAAAAATTTGACTTGGATTTAATAGGTTTATCAAATAAGTTTTTATAGGGTTTGATTTTTTCTTTTGGCATCATTCCTAAGCTTGTCTTATTAAATACACATCTTTGACTATTAAGAAGTTTTTCAAATTTTTTTTTTCTATTTATAAAGTTTTAAACAATTTTTTCTCTATCAACCACTTTTTTTTTTCAACTTATCATTTTCATCTTTTAAAACTATATTTTCTTTTCTTAAAACATCAATTTTATTTGTTAAATAAGAATTTTTCTTTTTCAAGGCAGTATACTTGATATCCAATTTTTCAATTTCCTTATATACCTCTTCCAAAATATTTTACAATTTTTCATAAGAATGATTTTTAATATTTTCAAAATTTGTTACCTCAATATCATCTTTAGCCATAAGGTAAAAATTTGTAGATTTTTCAATGCTTGCATCGTTGTCTAAGTTACTTGAATCATCATCCCATGTAAGTTTAATTGCTTTCTTGTCTTTGTATCGATATTTCTTTAGCAGGGGACAATCTACTTTAATTACTTTCTTGTCTTTGTATCGATATTTATAACAAATTAATGAGTCATTTTTACTTATATATTTATTGGAAGACTTTTTGAAATATTTTCTTAGAGGAGTTTTATTTTTTAAGAATCTCTTAAATTTTCTTATGATCATTGTAATTTCTTCATCTTTGTTATCGTTTTTCTCATTTTCATCGCTTTCACTTTTATGGGGAACAACTTTGAGTGTCAATCTCTTCTTTTACTTTCCTTCTTCTTCTCCTCTTTTCAATATGTACTCGTAGGTAATAAGTGACCCAATAAATTCAATTACTTCAAATTCTTTAAGATCTCTAGTTTCAAGAATCGCCGTCACTTTTGATTCCCAACGTTTTGGCAGAGAATTGAGAATTTTATTTACCATCTTCAAGCTGGAATAAACTTTACCAAGAGCTATCAAACTATTTATAATATTAATAAAATGAGAATACATAGAAGAAATAGATTCATCATAATTCATTTTGAACATTTAATATTCATGTGTAATAATATAAATGTTTGATTTATTGACTTGCGAAATTCCTTCATAAGATACTTTCAAATTGTCTCAGATTTCCTTTACTGTCCTATAAGTTATTATTTTATTAAATTCATTGTCATTGATAGTATTATACAGAAAATTTATAGCCATTATATTCACTGTATAAAGTCTATCATCTTCATGATTAAACTCTTCCTCTTTCTTTTTGACCTATAACTCTATTAACAATTTTTGTTTGAATATAAGGTCCATTTACAATACATTTCCAAATTTCTCGACCTTGGGACTGAAGAAATATTCTTATTTTAGTTTTCCAGAATGTATAATTGTCTCCACAAAGTAGCGGAGGCCAAAACTGGATTAACTTTCAGTGAATGTACCTGCAATATTAGCCATATGATATTAACTCAACAGATAATTAATCTTATAATAGAGCCATTGCTTTAATACCAATTCTTGCATAAATGACTAACACAAGAGAGAATGTGAATTGGGTTATATTAAAAAATTAATACTTATAAACTAAATATATAATATTAAATATAAACAAAATAAGAAGTAGTAGAAAATATAAAGAGTAAGGGTAAAAAGAAACAAACTTAGTATTTTAACGAAATTCAGCCCCACTGCCTACGTCCTCGCCTTAAGCTACTCCTAGAGGATTCTCAAATTCACTATTCAATCTCTTTCAGGTAGAGATACAAACATATTACACCTTTAAGCAGCAGTGCTACAAAGAATCCATGTACAACATCCTCTACACTTGCAATCACCTCACGCTTGGTAATTCAACTATTCCCTATGTAGAACACCTTCTACAGACAAGGATTATATGCACCATCTTACTCATACAAGAGCTGATAGTGGGTAGATTATTAGAATACACTTCTCAAAGAATGAAATAAGAACAATACAGTACAACCTATATATCTCTCTCAAAATGAACAAGAATTATGCCCCAATACTTAGAAAAGAGCGAGTGAAGATTTTGAATGAATGATGCAAAACTTTAGCAATTGATGTGTAAGCAAAATCTTGTTGTAATTTTGCAAAATTCAAGTGAGCTATTTATAGGCAAATGAGTCTTCATTTTCAAATATGAAAAGATTTACATGTCAAATAAAAGCACTATTTACTTTTCACTAAATTCAAATAAAAATATCTCCTTTTTACATTTGTCAAAGACAACTTCATTTATTTTTCAAAATAATCAAACCTAATTTTTTACTTTTAGTATGACAAAATGAACATGATTTATTTTTTAAATCAAGTCATCTTCTTTTTACATTTGTAAAAAAAAAAAGCATAATCACCCTTCAAGATTTTCAAACAAAACATGCACATGTCAAAAATAACAATCAATCATCTTACAAATTCAATTTTTTAATGATGTCATGCATATGTGAAAAATAAAATTTTTAAAATTAAAACTTTTAATGATGTCATGTACATGTGAAAAAAGTAATTTTTGAAATTAAAACTTTTAATGGTGTGATGCACATGTGAAAAATGTAATTTGATACTTTATAAAAAAAGATTAATTTTGAATTTTAATCCAATTTCGAATTTTATCAAGAGATGTACAAAATTACTCTATGAGTTTTATTTGTAGACTTGTTCTCTTTCTTGTTCATGTTTAATTTATTGATGTGTTTAGCTTTATTCATGCGTAGACAACTTGAGTTTGAGTCTTGAATTTATTTGTTATCATTAAAATCTATACATAGATACGAAACTTGAAATATTGGGTTCAACAATACCAAGGAAGAGTGAGGGTCGAAGCTTGCATGAGAAGCATCCCAAGACTATTTTTCCCATGTGATAAGATAAGGCTAATCTAAGGATCATATCATGCTCTTAAGTGGCTTAAGGGTCACCCTTAGATGAGATTTTTACCAATTAAACCTAAGCTAGGGGAAATGATGAGGTTACACAAAAGAGGACACATGTGAGGCTAAGGAAGATACATGTACACGACAAATAGGGGTGGGGGTGGGGGTGGGGGATCAAATACCTTAAGCACTTTTTCACCATTTTGTTATATAATTGGCCGAATAGTCTTGAGAGAGGACTTCTTCACTTGTTCTTTTACTAAGACACACAGTTACTCTATCCTAAAACACTACAACCGTTGTTAAATCCACCACTTTCTCCCAAACCCTTCAAAAATGATATTTTGGATACATTGAGGTGGAGAGTTGTCAAAGCTTGGTCATTTGCAATTTAGAGTTTCGGATGAATGAATTGGATATTAGGTTTTGCTTACTACTCATTTGAACATAAACTATGCTTATTAGATTTGGGTGAAATCAATGATTGTTTAACCTAGAATTTATTATTGTAAATGTCTAGGAAAATTATAAAAAGGCAATGATATATTTTGACTTGTTATATTGAGAAGATTATGTGAGATTAAACAATCAATTGGAAGACAAAGCAAAGTATAAAATAAGAAAAAAACCCAACTAGGAAGTTTGGCCTTAGTAGGTTTGAAAGTACATTTTTGAGTTTAAATTTCTATCCCTTCGATTTTTGGCTAGGTGGATGATATTTGAACATTGGAATAAGTTGGATTTTAATTTATATGGAAGATCAAAAGAATATATATATATATAATTATTGAAGAAATACACATTAAGTGGGTTTTCGGTTTTGATGATTTTAAGGTTATCTTATGCATTTTTGAAACCTACAAAATAAGAAATGAGTTTGAGTGAAAAGGAAATAAAAGAACTCCTAAAGAACCCAGAGGGCTTCGGCTATCATTGATTTCTTATACGAAATGTTTTATTTTACGTTTTCATTAATTAAGTAATTATGTTTTAACTGAGATGTGATACGTGTTGTGATTTTATTATGTCATGCACTGATTAAGCATGTTATATATGTCATATGATTAATGTAAGCATGATGCATGCACACAAATGTCTAAGAGTACATGCATGTCTCAAACTAGGTCATAAGTTTTTACGACAAGAAGCATGGCAAGTTTTATGTCAAAAGAGCATGGCATGCATCTTTAAGAAAAATGAGAATACACAGGAGAATAAGAAAGGAATAATTAAGAATAAGAGAAAAGATTAAAAAATTAGCACGTCATAACAGGGATGAAAATACGTAACGCTCATATGACTGACACTAATATGATAAGGCTCGTTACAATGTGGACGGCGATACGTAATGCCCGGGCGACTGATTAGAATATAAAACTCGATGAGGACAGCAATACGTAATGCCTGTCGAGATTCAAAAATAGTGATAAGGCTCAACCATGGATAATAATAGTAGATAAGTCCCAACCACGAGTAATAATAGTGGATAAAACTCAACTACAAGTAATAATAGTGGATAAGCTCAACCACGAATAATAATAGTGGAGAACCCAACGAGGAAGGTCATACTTAACTGTCATCAAAGTTAAGGAATAACTGTGATAGTAAAGACGATAAGTAACGCCTAGACAATTAACGAGAATAAAAATTCGGCAGGGACGACGATATACAATGCTTGTGAAGGTTCAGATATAAGAACAAGACTTAAGAAAATATAAGAAATTTGGAAAAAAGTCTTTGCATGACACGAAAAGATGTTGAACCCATGTGCATATAAGTTTCTTATGAAAACGTGTAAGTCTATGTAAAAAGGGTACATAAGTCATGCATAAAACATGCATATGCCATTTATGAATCATGTGTTATACTAATCATTCCGGATATTTGTTATCTTGAAAATCTCATTCTTCTAAATTTTATCTATCATTCCTTATGGAATGATGGAATGATAGACATTTTTACAGAAATAAGTAAATTTTCATGAGATTCAGACGTCACAGGAAATTAAGTGCGAGAAAATAAAGAAATATGGATATACAAATTTATGTGGTTCAGTGTGTTGCTTATGTTTATGGGCATTTAGAGAAGAGAATCCACTATAATATATTTGTTTACAGTCTTTCGTAACCTCTCGTATCTCACTGTACAAAAATAGCAAGTGGTCTGCTTACTGAAGAAGCTCTTCATGGAGCTCTCTCATATTTGTTTACAGTCTTTCGTGACCTCTTGTATCTCACCGTACAAGAATAGCAAGTGGTCTGCTTACTGAAGAAGCTCTCCATGGAGCTCTCTCAAGATTGAAGAAGAAGAAGAAGAAGAAATAATAATGCACATAAAAATATACCTAGAGAAAAGAGAAAAACTAGTACAAAGTAAGGCACAACACTTTGCAGGATTGTAGAACTCGTAGATGTCCATGCTTAGTTCCTCCTACATATAATTTCAATCGAATACCACACACACTTACACAACCACATGGACACGCAAACAAGAGCGTACACTTTCCCGCCCATATACATGCACGCACAATCACACCCACACCCATACCCACAGGAAGCCAAAACCAAAGCAAGATGAAGAGGAGACAGAGAAGGTGAAGTAATGTGCGGTAGGGAGATGGAGTTTGATTTGGAGTAGAAATAGGAGTAAGAATAGGATTAGTAGAAAATAATGAGATAATAGTAGGAAGTTGGAGTAGGAGTTAGAGTCAGAGGATAACAAGCAGAGAAAGGATGAGAAAAAATGAAGATAAGTCGTAGAAGATAAAAAAGGAGTTGGAGTATGCATAGGAGTCAAAGTCAAAGTACATGCACGATAAGGAAGAAAAAGGGAGGATGAGAAGCAAAAATGGAAGGCGAAGAAGTAAAGGAATAAGTAGAAGAGGAAGGTAAAGATGAAGATGACGATGACGATCAGGATGCTGAAGAATGGAAGAAAATAAGAAAAATGAAGGGAAATGTTATAATTTTTAGGTTAATAAAATAAATATAAATAGTCATAAATGGAAAAGTATTGAAGTAGTGAGTACGTTACACTAAAAAAGAACATAATTCTAAAATTAAACATTGATAAATAAATTATAAGTTATTGAATCCATTAAGAATGTTGGAAGCGATTTCTACAGTAAAAATATTATGCAACTTCCTATATTATGGAATAAATGTAAAAAAAAAATCCTTATTATCGTTATTGTCTGTAATGCAAAAAAATAATAATAATAATACGCACCTATATAGCCTAGTGACCAGTAATTAGAGTTCTACAAGATACAATTTAAACTAAGTAAATAATATGCATAAAGATGAATAGTGCGAGAAAATAAAAAAGTACTAGTAAAAAGTAAGACATAATACCTTTGCATACTTATAGAACTTGCCAATATCCAAGCTTAGCTCCTCTTACATATAGTTTCAATTGTATACCTCAAGCATATACAAAACCACGCAAACAAGTATGCCCACTTTCCCACCCACCAACATCCACACAAACACAAACCCCTACATGGCATGCAAAACAACACCAACACTCACACGTAGTCAAAACTGATGCAAAATGAGGAGGAAGAGGTGGAGAAGGTGAAGAAATATGCTTAGGGAGTTCGAATATGAGTAAAAGTAGCAATAGTAGAAAGCATAAAAGTAAAAAAAGGGAGCTGAAGTAGACACAGAAGTCAAAGTCGGAGTTGGAGTTGGAGTTGGAGTAGGAGCATAATAAGGAAAGAGGAGTCAAAGAAGAGCGGAAGCGGAAGAAGAAGAAGTAAAGGAAGGAGAAGATTAAGATGACGACACCAACAACATAAAATAGGGGAACATGAAAAAAATGAATGAAAGAATTATAATTTTTAGGGTAATGAAACAAAAATAAATAGTCCTTAATAAATTAAAATTATTGAAGCAATGAGTACGTTATACAAAAAAAGAAAGAACATAATTTTAAAAGTAAACGTGCATAAATAAATTATACTTTGTTGAAGTCATTAGAATATGGACGCGATTGCTACAGTAAAAATAACATCCAAATTCTTATATGATGGAACAAAGGTAAAAAAGAAAAATATATTAATTATCATAGTTATTGTATGGTATGCAAAGAAAAAAAATGGAATTGCCTTGCAAAATAGTGTACATGTATTAAAATAGCACGTATAGATCTTGGTGAGTTCCTCCTACATTTAGACAAAGTAATAATGCACATAAAGATAAGTAGAGAAAAAAGAGAAAGAACTAGCAAAAAGTAAGACAAATACCTTTGCAGGATTGTGGAACTTATAGATGTGTAAGTTGAGTTCCTCCTACATATAATTTCAATTGAATACCACACACACATACACAAGCAAATGGACACGCAAACAAGCATGCACACTCACCCACCCACCAACACGCATACAAATACACACCTACACATGAACGCAATCACACCCATATGCAGCCAAAACAAAGGCAAAATTTAGTGGTTACACTTAGAAGGCGAAGAAATGTGCTTAGGGAACTAGAGTTAGGTTTTGAGTACAAGTAGGATGAAGAATAGGAATAGGAATAGGAATAGGAATAGGAGTAGTGCAAAGTGATGAAATGAGACTAGGAAGTTGACGCCAGACAGAATAGCGATTATTCTGCAGGTTAGTTTCAACAAATGAATTCACAGGAAAGAACACAAGAAATTTACCCAAAATACAGAGAATACGTCTCTGAGAAAAAAATTGAATATTACCAAATCAAATATTGTTAAAAATCAGTCCACAAGCCGGATTCTATAGCTAAAACTTGTCTGTAATTGAATTTTATTAAAAATGAAAAAACCTCGAAAATAACATAAAATTAGAATTCAAAATAAAATAAGTAATCTGCGAAAAATCTGGAATAAATCGGATTTAAAATGACTTCCTAACAAACATACAAAATATTACCAAAAATAGTAAAAAATAACTAAAAATAACAATTCGGAAAAGAAAATAGCAAAATTTGATGTCAAAAAAAGGGCACATGGAGCCATGCTCAATGTGGACTGTGTGCATGCCAAAAAGAGCTTTCCAAAAGACTGAAACACACCTAAAATTATCCCAATTGGAAAGTATTCACAATCACTTCCCGCATTTACGCTGATCTGCCAACTTATGGTATCTCCACGCCATCAATGTGCAGTCTGAAAACTCAACATCATCTGATTCGGATCCTCCTACATCAGAAGTTTGAGTTGGAGTCAGAGGATGAGGAGCGGAGGAAGGATGAAAAGAAAATGAAGATAGGTCGTATAAGCAGAAAAATGGAGTTGGAGTACTTGTAGGAGTTAGAGTCGGAGCACAAGCACAATAAGGAATGAAAAGGTGGAGGAGGATGAGAAGCGAAAGAGGAAAGGGAAAAAGTAAATGAAGGAGTAAAAGAAGAGAAGAAGATAAAGACGAAGACGACCACGACGACAAAGAATGGGACAAGGTAAGAAGAATGATGGCAAACTTTATAATTTTTAGGTAAATAAAATAAATATAAATAGTTATAAAGTTTAATAATTGTAGCAGTGAGTACGTTACACTTAAAAAAGAACACAATTCCAAAAGTAAACATTAATAAATCAATCATACCATATTGAAGCCATCAAAATGTTGGACGCGATTGCTACCGTAAAAATATCTTGCAACTTCTTATATGATGGAATAAATGTCAAAAAAACATGTTCCTCATCATAGATACTGTCTGTAATGAAAAATAAAAAATAAAAAAATAATACTCACCTACAGACTCTAGTGACCAGTAATCGGAGTTTCGCAAGATACAGTTTACTGAGTAAATAATATGCATAAAGATATAAGAGCAAGAAAATTAGAAAGCACTGGTAAAAAGTAAGACACAGTACCTTTGCATTCTTGTAAAACTTGTAGATGTCCAAACTGAGTTCCACCTACATATAGTTTCAATCGAATGTCACAGACACACATATACAACCAAATGGACACGCAAACAAGCATGCACACTCACCCACCAACCAACACACACATGAATACACACCTACACATAAACGCAAAAACCACACCCACACACAGCCAAAACCGAAGCAAGATTAGGTGGAGGCGTAGAAGCAAAGAAATGTGCTTAGGGAGTTGGAGTTGAGTTTAAAGTAGAAATTGGAGTAGGAATAAGTGTAGTAGTAGTAGAAAGTAATGAAATGAGAGTAGAAATTTGCAGTAGGAGTCAGGGGATGAGGAGCAGAGGAAGGATAAGAAGAAAATCAAGATAAGTTGTAGAAGCCAAACAAGGAAGTTGGACTACTTGTAAGAGTCAAAGTTGGAGTAGGAGTTAGAATTAAAGTACAAGAACGATAAGGAACGAAAAGGAGGATGAGGATGAGAAGCAAAATTCCTAGATCTATCTATCTAAATAATAAAAAAAATCCAAGAATAAGTTGAGAAGAAGGACGAGAAAGCCTTAGAGGATTGAGAGAATGTGAATAAAAGGAGAATAGATGATCTTATCATAGATCCGTTGTAGTCTTAAAGCTATATAATAATGGAAACAGCAACCTTAGTGGTGAGCTCTATATCAGGTTTACTTGTAAAGTATTACTAGTTACGCCTTATATATTGTTTTTGGGAACCATCTTAATGACTAAGAGATCAATTCGAAAAGCAATCAATCAAATAATTTCTTTCTTTATACTTCCTACTATTAGGTAGGGCTCACAAATCTCATGAAAGTTACCTAAAGATTCATAGTGAACTTCGATAAGTAGAAAGCAAAATAGTATACATGTATTAAAAATAACACCTATAAAGTCTAGTGACCACTAATTGAAGTTCCTCCAAGAAACAATTTAAAAAAAGCAAATAATGCACATAAGGATAAATAGAGGGAGAAGAGAAAGAACTAGTAAGATACCATACCTTTGCAAGATTGTAGAACTTGTAGATGTTCAAGTTAAGTTCCCTACACAATCGACTACAACACACATACACAACCATGTGGACATGCAAACAAGCAAATATACTTTCCCACCCACTAACACAAACACGAAAATACACCCCCTACACACAACCACACCCACACTCACTCACAGCCAAAGCGAAATTAAGAGGTAGAGAAGGAAAAGAAATGTGCATAGGAAGATGGAGTTGGACTTGGAGTAGTATAAAGTGATGGAATAAGAGTAGAAAGTTGGAGTAGGAGTCAGAGGACGAGGAGTTGAGGAATTATGAGAAGAAAATGAAGATAAGTCATAGCAAAGGAAGAAGGAAATTGGAGTACTCGTAGGAGTCGAGGTTGAAAATGGAGTCAGAATTAGAGTACATGCACAATAAGGAAGGAAGACGAGGAGGATGAGAAATGAAGAAAATGAAGAAATGATGATGACGATGACAGATAATGGGACAAGATAGAAAAATGAGAAAAAATTATAATTTTTAAGTTAGTAAAATAAATATAAATAGTCACAAATAGGAAATTATTGACACAGTTAGTATGTTATACTAAAAGAAAGATCATAATTTCAAAAGTAAACATTGATAAATAAATCATACCTTATTAAAGCCATTAAAATGTTGGACACGATTGTTACGATAAAAACATCATATAACTTCTTATATAATGGAGTAAACGTCAAAAGTACATTCCTTATCATCGATATTTTCTGTATTGCAAAAAACAAACAAAAAGTAATACGTACTATAAAGCCTGGTGACCAGTCATTAGAGTTACTCAAGATATAGTTTAAATCAAGTAAATAATACGCATAAAGATAAATAGAGTGAGAAAATGAGAAAGCACAGGTAAAAAGTAAGACATACCTTTGCATATTTGTAAAACTTATAGATGTCCAAGTCGAGTTCCAATCAAATACCACAAAGATTTACAAAACCACGCAGACATCTGGAAATGTAAACAAGAATGCACAACCTCCACTCACTCACACGCGAACACACTCCAACATACACACACAAACAAGCAACCAAACTTTCCCACCCACTAACACAAACGCAAACACACACCCCTACACACAACCACACCCACACTCAATCACAGCTAAATCGAAATTTAGAGGTAGAGAAGGAAAAGATATGTGCATAGGAAGTTGGAGTTGGATTTGGAGTAGAAGTACGAGTAGGAACAAGACTTGGGGTAGTATAAAGTGCTGGAATAAGAGTAGGAAGTTGGAGTAAGAGTCGGAGGACGAGGAGTAGAGGAATTATGAGAAGAAAATGAAGATAAGTCGCAGAAAAGGAAGAAGGAAATTAGAAGGAAATTCTTGAAATGCAAACAAGAATGCACAATCTCCACTCACTCACACGCGAACACACTCCAACATACGCACGCACAACCACATCCACGTGCACATGCACCCAAGACCAAAGTGAAATTCCTAGATCTATCTATCTAAATAAAAAAACAAATCCAAGAACAAGTTGAGAAGAAGAATGAGAAAGCTTCAGAGGATTGAGAGAATGTGAATGAAAAGAGAACAGATGACCTTATCATAGATTAGATCCGTTGTTGTCTTAAAACTATATAATAATGGAAACAACAACCTTAGTATCGAGCTCTATATCAGGTTTATTTGTAAGGTATTACTGGGTACACCTTATATATTGTTTTTAGGAACCCTCTCAACGACTAAGAGATCAATACAAGAAACAATCAATCAAATAATTTCTCTTCCTATACTTCTTACTATTAGGTAGGGCTCATATATCTCGCGAAAGTTACCCAAACATTCATTGTGAACTTCAATAAGTAGAAAGCAAAATAGTGTACATGTATTAAAAATAGCACCTAAACAGCCTAGTGACCACTAATTAAAGTTCCTCCAAGATATAATTAAAAAAAAAGTAAATAATGCACACAAAGATAAATAGAGGGACAAGAGAAAGAACTAGTAAGACACAATACCTTTGCAAGATTGTAAAACTTGTACATGTTTAAGCTGAGTTCCCTACATAATCGACTACCCCACACATACACAACTATATGGACACGCAAACAAGCAAGCAAACTTTCCCACCCACTAACACAAACTCAAACACCCACACTCACTCACAGCCAAATCGAAATTAAGAGGTAGAGAAGGAAAAGAAATGTGCATAGGAAGTTTGAGTTGGATTTGGAGTAGAAGTACGAGTAGGAACAAGACTTGGGGTAGTATAAAGTGATGGAATAAGAGTAGGAAGTTGGAGTAAGAGTCGTAGGAGGAGTAGAGGAATTATGAGAAGAAAATGAAGATAAGTCGCAGAAAAGGAAGAAGAAATTGGAGTACTCGTCGGAGTCGAGGTTGACATAGGAGACACAATTAGAGTACTTGCAGAATAAGGAAGGAAGACGAGAAGGATGAGAAACAAAAGCAGGACATGAAGAAGATGATGATGAAGATGAAGACAATGATGATGACGACGACAGATAATGGGACAAGATAGAAAAATGAAAGAAAAAATTATAATTTTTAGGTTAGTAAAATAAATATAAATAGTCACAAATAGAAAATTATTCACACAGCTAGTATGTTATACTAAAAGAAAGATCATAACTTCAAAAGTAAACATTGATAAATAAATCATACCTTATTACAGCCATCAAAATTTTGGACGCGATTGTTACAGTAAAAACATCATATAACTTCTTATATGATGAAGTAAATGTAAACAGTACATTCCATATCATCGATATTTTCTGTAATGCAAAAAACAAACAAAAAGTAATACGCACCTATAGAGCCTGGTGACCAGTCATTAGAGTTACTCAACATACAGTTTAAATCAAGTAAATAATATGCATAAAGATAAATAGAGTGAGAAAATGAGAAAGCGTTGGTAAAAAGTAAGACATACCTTTGCAGGTTTGTAGAACTTATAGATGTCCAAGTCAAGTTCCAATCAAATACCACAAACACTTACAAAACCACGCAGACATCTGGACATGTAAACAAGCACGCACAATCTCCACACACTCTCATGCGAACACACTCCAACATGTGCACGCACAACCACACCCACGTGCCCATGCACCCAATACCAAAACAAAAATCCTAGATCTATCTGTCTAAATAAAATACAAATCCAAGAATAAGTTGAGAAGAAGAACAAGAAAGCTTCAGAGGATTGAGAGAATGTGAATGAAAGGAGAACAGATGATCTTATCATAGATCCGTTGTTGTCTTAAAGCTATATAATAATGGAAGCAACAACCTTAGTGGCGAGATCTATATCAGGTTTACTTGTAAAGTATTGCTGGGTACGCCTTATATATTGTTTTTGGGAACCTCTCAATGATGAAGATATCAATTCCAAAAATAATCAATCAAATAATTTCTTTTCTTATACTTCTTGCTATTAGGTAGGGCTGATATATCTCATGAATGTTACCCAAAGATTCATAGTGAACTTCAATAAGTAGAAAGCAAAATAGTGTACATGTATTAAAAAGAGCACCTATAAAGCCAAGTGACCACTAATTGAAGTTCCTCCAAGATACAATTTTTAAAAAAAAAAAAAGGTAAATAATGCACATAAAGATAAATAGAGGTAGAAGAGAAAGAACTAGTAAGACACAATACCTTTACAGGATTGTAGAACTTGTAGATGTTCAAGCTGAGTTCCCTACATAATCAACTACCACCCACATACACAACCATGTGGACACGCAAACAAGCAAGCATACTTTCCCACCCACTAACACAAACGCGAACACATACACCCCAACACACAACAACACCCACACTCACTCACACCCAAAGCGAAATTAAGAGGTAGAGAAGGAAAAGAAATGTGCATAGGAAGTTGGAGTTGGATTTGGAGTAGAAGTACGAGCAGGAACATGACTTGGAGTAGTATAAAGTGATGGAATGAGAGTAGGAAGTTGGTGTAAGAGTCGGAGGAGGAGGAGTAGAGGAATTATGAGAAGAAAATAAAGATAAGTCGCAGAAAAGGAAGAAAGAAATTGGAGTACACGTTGGAGTCGAGGTTGAAATAGGAGTCAGAATTAGAGTACATGCACAATAAGGAAGGAAGACGAGAAGGATGAGAAACAAAAGCAGGAGATGAAGAAGATGATGATGAAGATGAAGACAATGATGATGACGACGACAGATAATGGGACAATATAAAAGAATGAAAGAAAAAATTATAATTTTTAGGTTAGTAAAATAAATATAAATAGTCACAAATAGAGAATTATTCACACAGCTAGTATGTTATACTAAAAGAAAGATCATAACTTCAAAAGTAAACATTGATGAATAAATCATATCTTATTACAGCAATCAAAATGTTGGACGCGACTGTTACAGTAAAAAGATCATATAACTTCTTATATGATGGAGTACATGTCGAAAGTTCATTCCTTATCATCGATATTTTTTGTAATGCAAAAAACAAACAAAAAGTAATACGCACTATAGAGCCTGGTGACCAATCATTACAGTTACTCAACATACAGATTAAATCAAGTAAATAATATGCATGAAGATAAATAGAGTGAGAAAATGAGAAAGCGTTGGTAAAAAGTAAGACATACCTTTGCATGTTTGTAAAACTTATAGATGTCCTAGTCGACTTCCAATCAAATACCACAAACACTTACAAAACCACGCGGACATCTGGACATGTAAACCAGCATGCCCAATCTCCACTCACTCACACGCGAACACACTCCAACATGTGCACGCACAACCACACCCACGTGCCCATGCACCCAATACCAAAGCAAAATTCCTAGATCTATCTATCTAAATAAAATACAAATCTAAGAATAAGTTGAGAAGAAGAACGAGAAAGCTTCACAGGATTGAGAGAATGTGAATGAAAGGAGAACAGGTGATCTTATCATAGATTAGATCCGTTGTTGTCTTAAAGCTATATAATAATGGAAACAATAACTTTAGTGGCGAGCTCTATATCAGGTTTACTTGTAAAGTATTACTGGGTATGCCTTATATATTGTTTTTGGGAACCCTCTCAATGACTAAGAGATCAATACAAGAAACAATCAATCAAATAATTTCTCTTCCTATACTTCTTACTATTAGGTAGGGCTCATATATCTCACGAAAGTTACCAAAAATTCATTATGAACTTCAACAAGTAGAAAGCAAAATAGTGTACATGTATTAAAAATAGCACCTAAAAAGCCTAGTGACCACTAATTAAAGTTCCTCCAAGATACAATTTAACAAAATATATATATAATGTACACAAAGATAAATAGAGGGAGAAGAGAAAGAACTAGTAAGACAATACCTTTGAAGGATTGTAAAACTTGTACATATTTAAGTTGAGTTCCCTACATAGTCGACTACCACACACATACACAACTATGTGGACACGCAAACAAGCAAGCAAACTTTCCCACCCACTAACACAAACACAAACACCCACACTCACTCACAGCCAAATCGAAATTAAGAGGTAGAGAAGGAAAAGAAAAGTGCATAGGAAGTTGAATTTGGATTTGGAGTAGAAGTACGAGTAGGAACAAAGCTTGGGGTAGTATAAAGTGATGGAATAAGGGTAGGAAGTTGGAGTAAGCATCGGAAAAAATTAAGAGGTAGAGAAGGAAAAGAAATGTGCATAGGAAGTTGGACTTGGATTTGGAGTAGAAGTACGAGTAGGAACAAGACTTGGGCTAGTATAAAGTGATGGAATAAGAGTAGGAAGTTGGAGTAAGAGTCGGAGGAGGAGGAGGAGGAGGAGTAGAGGAATCATGAGAAGAAAATGAAGATAAGTCGCTGAAAAGGAAGAAGAAATTAGAGTACTCATCGGAGTCGAGGCTGACATGGGAGTCAGAATTAGAGTAATTGCACAATAAGGAAGGAAGACGAGAAGGATGAGAAACAAAAGCAGGAGGTGAAGAAGATGATGATGAAGATGAAGACAATGATGATGACGACGACAGATAATGGGACAAGAAAGAAAAATGAAAGAAAAAACTATAATTTTTAGGTTAGTAAAAAAAATATAAATAGTCACAAATAGAAAATTATTCACACAGCTAGTATGTTATACTAAAAGAAAGATCATAACTTCAAAAGCAAACATTGATAAATAAATCATACCTTATTACAGCCATCAAAATGTTGGACGCGATTGTTACACTAAAAACATCATATAACTTCTTATATGATGGAGTAAATGTCAAAAGTACATTCCTTATCACCGATATTTTCTGTAATGCAGAAAACAAACAAAAAGTAATACGCACCTATAGAGCCTGGTGACCAGTCATTAGAGTTACTCAACATACAATTTAAATCAAGTAAATAATATGCATAAAGATAAATAGAGTGAGAAAATGAGAAAGCGTTGGTAAAAAGTAAGACATACCTTTGCAGGTTTGTAGAACTTATAATGTCCAAGTCAAGTTCCAATCAAATACCACAAACACTTCCAAAACCACGCAGACATCTGGACATGTAAACAAGCATGCACAATCTCTACACACTCACACGCGAACACACTCCAACAAGTGCACGCACAACCACACCCACGTGCCCATGCACCCAATACCAAAGCAAAATTCCTAGATCTATCTATCTAAATAAAATACAAATCCAAGAATAAGTTGAGAAGAAGAACAAGAAAGCTTCAGAGGATTGAGAGAATGTGAATGAAAGGAGAACAGATGATCTTATCATAGATCCGTTGTTGTCTTAAAACTATATAATAATGGAAACAACAATTCTAGTGGCGAGCTCTATATCAGGTTTACTTGTAAAGTATTGCGGGATACGCCTTATATATTGTTTCTGGGAACCCTCTCAATGACTAAGAGATAAATTCAAGAAACAATCAATCAAATAATTTCTCTTCCTATACTTCTTACTATAGGTAGGGTTCATATATCTCATGAAAGTTACCCATTCATTGTGAACTTCAATAAGTAGAATGCAAAATAGTGTACATGTATTAAAAATAGCACCTAAAAAGCCTAGTGACCACTAATTAAAGCTCCTCCAAGATACAATTTAAAAAAAAAAGTAAATAATGCACACAAAGATAAATAGAGGGAGAAGAGAAAGAACTAGTAAGACACAATACCTTTGCAGGATTGTAAAACTCGTAGATGCTTAAACTGAGTTGCCTACATAATCGACTACCACACACATATACCATTATGTGGACACGCAAACAATCAAGCAAACTTTCCCACCCACTAACACAAACGCAAACACACACCCCTACACACAACCACACCCACACTCACTCACAGCCAAATCGAAATTAAGAGGTAGAGAAGGAAAATAAATGTGCATAGGAAGTTGGAGTTGGATTTGGAATAGAAGTACAAGTAGGAACAAGACTTGGGGTAGTATAAAGTGATGGAATAAGAGTAGGAAGTTGGAGTAAGAGTCGGAGAGGAGGAGGAGGAGTAGAGGAATTATGAGAAGAAAATGAAGATAAGTCGCAGAAAAGGAAGAAGAAATTGGAGTACTCGTCGGAGTCGAGGTTGACATAGGAGTTAGAATTAGAGTACTTGCACAATAAGGAAGGAAGACGAGAAGGATGAGAAACAAAAGCAGGAGGTGAAGAAGATGATGGTGAAGATGAAGATAATGATGATGACGACGACAGATAATGGGACAATATAGAAGAATGAAAGAAAAAATTATAATTTTTAGGTTAGTAAAATAAATATAAATAGTCACAAATAGAGAATTATTCACACAGCTAGTATGTTATACTAAAAGAAAGATCATAACTTCAAAAGTAAACATTGATAAATAAATCACACCTTCTTACAGCCATCAAAATGTTGGACACAATTGTTACAGTAAAAACATCATATAACTTCTTATATGATGGAGTAAATGTCGAAAGTTCATTCCTTATCATCGATATTTTCTGTAATGCAAAAAACAAACAAAAAGTAATACGCACTATAGAGCCTGGTGACCAATCATTAGAGTTACTCAACATACAGTTTAAATCAAGTAAATAATATGCTTAAAGATAAATAGAGTGAGAAAATGAGAAAGCGCTGGTAAAAAGTATGACATACCTTTGCATGTTTGTAAAACTTATAGATGTCCTAGTCGACTTCCAATCAAATACCACAAACACTAACAAAACCACGCAGACATCTAGACATGTAAACCAGCATGCACAATCTCCACTCACTCACACGCGAACACACTCCAACATGTGCACGCACAACCACACCCACGTGCCCATGCACCCAATACCAAAGCAAAATTCCTAGATCTATCTATCTAAATAAAATACAAATCCAAGAATAAGTTGAGAAGAAGAACGAGACAGCTTCAGAGGATTGAGAGAATGTGAATGAAAGGAGAACAGATGATCTTATCATAGATTAGATCCGTTGTTGTCTTAAAGCTATATAATAATGGAAACAACAACCTTAGTGGCGAGCTCTATATCAGTTTTACTTGTAAACTATTACTGGGTATGCCTTATATATTGTTTTTGGGAACCCTCTCAATGACTAAGAGATCAATACAAGAAACAATCAATCAAATAATTTCTCTTCCTATACTTCTTACTATTAGGTAGGGCTCATATATCTCATGAAAGTTACCCAAAAATTCATTGTGAACTTCAATAAGTAGAAAGCAAAATAGTGTACATGTATTAAAAGTAGCACCTAAAAATCCAAGTGACCACTAATTAAAGTTCCTCCAAGATACAATTTAAAAAAATAAATAAACAATGCACACAAAGATAAATAGAGGGAGAAGAGAAAGAACTAGTAAGACACAATACCTTAGCAGGATTGTAAAACTTGTACATGTTTAAGCACAGTTCCCTACATAATCGACAACCACACACATACACAACTATGTGGACACGCAAACAAGCAAGCAAACTTTCCCACCCACTAACACAAACGCAAACACCCACACTCACTCACAGCCAAATCAAAATTAAGAGGTAGTGAATGAAAAGAAATGTGCATAGGAAGTTAGAGTTGGATTTGGAGTAGAAGTACGAGTAGGAACAAGACTTCGGGTAGTATAAAGTGATGGAATAAGAGTAGGAAGTTGGAGTAAGAGTCGGAGAGGAGGAGGAGGAGTAGAGGAATTATGAGAAGAAAATGAAGATAAGTCGTAGAAAAGGAAGAAGAAATTGGAGTACTCGTCAGAGTTGAGGTTGACATAGGAGTCAGAAATAGAGTACTTGCACAATAAGGAAGGAAGACGAGAAGGATGAGAAACAAAAGCAGGAGGTGAAGAAGATGATGATGAAGATGAAGACAATGATGATGACGACGACAGATAATGGGACAATATAGAAGAATGAAAGAAAAAATTATAATTTTTAGGTTAGTAAAATAAATATAAATAGTCACAAATAGAGAATTATTCACACAGCTAGTATGTTATACTAAAAGAAAGATCATAACTTCAAAAGTAAACATTGATAAATAAATCATACCTTATTACAGCCATCAAAATGTTGGACGCGATTGTTACAGCAAAAACATTATATAATATCTTATATGATAGAGTAAATGTCAAAAGTACATTCCTTATCATTGATATTTTCTGTAATGCAAAAAACAAACAAAAAGTAATACGCACTATAGAGCTGGTGACCAATCATTAGAGTTACTCAACATACAGTTTAAATCAAGTAAATAATATGCTTAAAGATAAATAGAGTGAGAAAATGAGAAAGCGTTGGTAAAAAGTAAGACATACCTTTGCATGTTTGTAAAACTTATAGATGTCCTAGTCGACTTCCAATCAAATACCACAAACACTTACAAAACCACGCGGACATCTGGACATGTAAACCAGCATGCCCAATCTCCACTCACTCACACGCGAACACACTCCAACATGTGCACGCACAACCACACCCACGTGCCCATGAACCCAATACCAAAGCAAAATTCCTAGATCTATCTATCTAAATAAAATACAAATCCAAGAATAAGTTGAGAAGAAGAACGAGAAAACTTCTGAGGATTGAGAGAATGTGAATGAAAGGAGAACAGATGATCTTATCATAGATTAGATCCGTTGTTGTCTTAAAGCTATATAATAATGGAAACAACAACCTTAGTGGCGAGCTCTATATCAGTTTTACTTGTAAAGTATTACTGGGTATGCCTTATATATTGTTTTTGGGAACCCTCTCAATGACTAAGAGATCAATACAAGAAACAATCAATCAAATAATTTCTCTTCCTATACTTCTTACTATTAGGTAGGGCTCATATATCTCATGAAAGTTACCCAAAAATTCATTGTGAACTTCAATAAGTAGAAAGCAAAATAGTGTACATGTATTAAAAGTAGCACCTAAAAAGCCAAGTGACCACTAATTAAAGTTCCTCCAAGATACAATTCAAAAAAATAAATAAATAATGCACACAAAGATAAATAGAGGGAGAAGAGAAAGAACTAGTAAGACATAATACCTTAGCAGGATTGTAAAACTTGTACATGTTTAAGCACAGTTCCCTACATAATCGACAACCATACACATACACAACTATGTGGACACGCAAACAAGCAAGCAAACTTTCCCACCCACTAACACAAACGCAAAAACCCCCACTCACTCACAGCCAAATCGAAATTAAGAGGTAGTGAAGGAAAAGAAATGTGCATAGGAAGTTGGAGTTGGATTTGGAGTAGAAGTACGAGTAGGAACAAGACTTGGGGTAGTATAAAGTGATGGAATAAGAGTAGGAAGTTGGAGTAAGAGTCGAAGGAGGAGGAGGAGGAGTAGAGGAATTATGAGAAGAAAATGAAGATAAGTCGCAGAAAAGGAAGAAGAAATTAGAGTACTCGTCGGAGTCGAGGTTGACATAGGAGTCAGAATTAGAGTAATTGCACAATAAGGAAGGAAGACGAGAAGGATGAGAAACAAAAGCAGAAGATGAAGAAGATGATGATGAAGATGAAGACAATGATAATGACGACGACTGATAATGGGACAAGAATGAAAGAAAAAATTATAATTTTTAGGTTAGTAAAAAAAATATAAATTGTCACATATAGAAAATTATTCACACAGCTAGTATGTTATACTAAAAGAAAGATCATAACTTCAAAAGTAAACATTGATAAATAAATCATACCTTATTACAGCCATCAAAATGTTGGACGCGATTGTTACAGCAAAAACATTATATAACTTCTTATATGATGGAGTAAATGTCAAAAGTACATTCCTTATCATCGATATTTTCTGTAATGCAAAAAACAAACAAAAAGTAATACGCACCTATAGAGCCTGGTGACCAGTCATTAGAGTTACTCAAGATACAGTTTAAATCAAGTAAATAATATGCATAAAGATAAATAGAGTGAGAAAATGAGAAAGCGCTGGTAAAAAGTAAGACATACCTTTGCAGGTTTGTAGAACTTATAGATGTCCAAGTCGAGTTCCAATCAAATACCACAAACACTTACAAAACCACGCAGACATCTGGACATGTAAACAAGCATGCACAATCTCCACACACTCACACGTGAACACACTCCAACATGTGCACGCACAACCACACCCACGTGCCCATGCACCCAATACCAAAGTAAAATTCCTAGATCTATCTATCTAAATAAAATACAAATCCAAGAATAAGTTGAGAAGAAGAACAAGAAAACTTCAGAGGATTGAGAGAATGTGAATGAAAGGAGAACAGATGATCTTATCATAGATCCGTTGTTGCCTTATAGCTATATAATAATGGAAACAACAACCTTAGTGGCGAGATCTATATCAGGTTTACTTGTAAAGTATTGCTGGGTACGCCTTATATATAGTTTTTGGGAACCCTCTCAATGATTAAGAGATCAATTCCAAAAATAATGAATCAAATAATTTCTTTTCTTATACTTCTTACTATTAGGTAGGGCTGATATATCTCCTGAAAGTTACCCAAAGATTCATAGTGAACTTCAATAAGTAGAAAGCAAAATAGTGTACATGTATTAAAAATAGCACCTATAAAGCCAAGTGACCACTAATTGAAGTTCCTCCAAGATACAATTTTAAAAAAAAAAGTAAATAATGCACATAAAGATAAATAGAGGTAGAAGAGAAAGAATTAGTAAGACACAATACCTTTGCAGGATTGTAGAACTTGTAGATGTTCAAGCTGAGTTCCCTACATAATCGACTACCACACACATACACAACCATGTGGACACGCAAACAAGCAAACATATTTTCCCGCCCACTAACACAAACGCGAACACACACACCCCAACACACAACAACACCCACACTCACTCACAGCCAGAGCGAAATTAAGAGGTAGAGAAGGAAAAGAAATGTGCATAGGAAGTTGGAGTTGGATTTGGAGTAGAAGTACGAGCAAGAACATGACTTGGAGTAGTATAAAGTGATGGAATGAAAGTAGGAAGTTGGTGTAAGAGTCGGAGGAGGAGGAGTAGAGGAATTATGAGAAGAAAATGAAGATAAGTCACAGAAAAGGAAGAAAGAAATTGAAGTACACGTTGGAGTCGAGGTTGAAATAGGAGTCAGAATTAGATTACATGCACAATAGGGAAGGAAGACGAGAAGGATGAGAAACAAAAGCAGGAGATGAAGAAGATGATGATGAAAATGAAGACAAAGATGATGACGACGACAGATAATGGAACAATATAGAAGAATGAAAGAAAAAATTATAATTTTTAGGTTAGTAAAATAAATATAAATAGTCACAAATAGAGAATTATTCACACAGCTAGTATGTTATACTAAAAGAAAGATCATAACTTCAAAAGTAAACATTGATGAAAAAATCATACCTTATTACAGCAATCAAAATGTTGGACGCGACTGTTACAGTAAAAACATCATATAACTTCTTATATGATGGAGTAAATGTCAAAACTACATTCCTTATCATCGATATTTTCTATAACAAAAAGCAAACAAAAAGTAATACGCACCTATAGAGCCTGGTGACCAATCATTAGAGTTACTCAAGATGCAGTTTAAATCAAGTTAATAATAAGCATAAAGATAAATAGAGTGAGAAAATGAGAAAGCGCTGGTAAAAAGTAAGACATACCTTTGCATGTTTGTAAAACTTATAGATATCCTAGTCGACTTCCAATCAAATACCACAAACACTTACAAAATCATGGAGACATCTGGAAATGTAAACAAGAATGCACAACCTCCACTCACTCACACGCGAACACACTCCAATATACGCACGCACAACCACACCCACGTGCATATGCACCCAAGACCAAAGTGAAATTCCTAGATCTATCTATCTAAATAAAAAAACAAATCAAAGAACAAGTTGAGAAGAAGAACGAGAAAGCTTCAGAGGATTGAGAGAATGTGAATGAAAGGAGAACAGATGATCTTATCATAGATCCATTGTTGTCTTAAAACTATATAATAATGGAAACAACAACCTTAGTGGTGAGTTCTATATCAGGTTTACTTGTAAAGTATTGCGGGGTATGCCTTATATATTGTTTCTGGGAACCCTCTCAAAGACTAAGAGATCAATTCAAGAAACAATCAATCAAATAATTTCTCTTCCTATACTTCTTACTATTAGGCAAGGTTCATATATCTCATGAAAGTTACCCAAAGATTCATTGTGAACTTCAATATGTAGAAAGCAAAATAGTGTACATGTATTAAAAATAGCACCTAAAAAGCCTAGTGACCACCAATTAAAAAGTTCCTCCAAGATACAATTTAAAAAAAAAATGCAAATAATGCACACAAAGATAAATAGAGGGAGAAGAGAAAGAACTAGTAAGACACAATACCTTTGCAGGACTGTAAAACTTATAGATGTTTAAGCTGAGTTCCCTACATA
This sequence comes from Platycarya strobilacea, assembly GCA_036898215.1. Classification (NCBI taxonomy): domain Eukaryota; kingdom Viridiplantae; phylum Streptophyta; class Magnoliopsida; order Fagales; family Juglandaceae; genus Platycarya; species Platycarya strobilacea. The sequence goes on along the minus strand of CM072547.1, from coordinate 38,807,835 downwards.
ATCGACTACCACACACATACACAACTATGTGGACACGCAAATAAGCAAGCAAACTTTCCCACCCACTAACACAAATGCAAACACCCACACTCACTCACAGCCAAATCGAAATTAAGAGGTAGTGAAGGAAAAGAAATGTGCATAGGAAGTTGGAGTTGGATTTGGAGTAGAGGTACGAGTAGGAACAAGACTTGGGGTAGTATAAAGTGATGGAATAAGAGTAGGAAGTTGGAGTAAGAGTCGGAGAGGAGGAGGAGGAGTAGAGGAATTATGAGAAGAAAATGAAGATGAGTCACAGAAAAGGAAGAAGAAATTGGAGTACTCGTCGGAGTCGAGGTTGACATAGGAGTCAGAATTAGAGTACTTGCACAATAAGGAAGGAAGACGAGAAGGATGAGAAATAAAAGCAGGAGATGAAGAAGATGATGATGAAGATGAAGACAATGATGATGACGATGACAGATAATGGGACAATATAGAAGAATGAAAGAAAAAATTATAATTTTTAGGTTAGTAAAATAAATATAAATAGTCACAAATAGAGAATTATTCACACAGCTAGTATGTTATACTAAAAAAAAGATCATAACTTCAAAAGTAAACATTGATAAATAAATCACACTTTATTACAGCCATCAAAATGTTGGACGCAATTGTTACGGTAAAAACTTCATATAACTTCTTATATGATGGAGTAAATGTCGAAAGTTCATTCCTTATCATCGATATTTTCTGTAATGTAAAAAACAAACAAAAAGTAATACGCACTATAGAGCCTGGTGACCAATCATTAGAGTTACTCAACATACAGTTTAAATCAAGTAAATAATATGCATAAAGATAAATAAAGTGAGAAAATGAGAAAGCGCTGGTAAAATGTAAGACATACCTTTGCATGTTTGTAAACTTATAGATGTCCTAGTCGACTTCCAATCAAACACCACAAACACTTACAAAACCACGCAGACATCTGGACATGTAAACCAGCATGCACAATCTCCACTCACTCACACGCGAACACACTCCAACATGTGCACGCACAACCAGACCCACGTGCCCGTGCACCCAATACCAAAGCAAAATTCCTAGATCTATCTATCTAAATAAAATACAAATCCATGAATAAGTTGAGAAGAAGAACGAGAAAGTTTCAGAGGATTGAGAGAATGTGAATGAAAGGAGAACAGATGATCTTATCATAGATTAGATCTGTTGTTGTCTTAAAGCTATATAATAATGGAAACAACAACCTTAGTGGCGAGCTCTATATCAGGTTTACTTGTAAAGTATTACTGGGTATGCCTTATATATTGTTTTTGGGAACCCTCTCAATGACTAAAAGATCAATACAAGAAACAATCAATCAAATAATTTCTCTTCTTATACTTCTTACTATTAAGTAGGGTTCATATATCTCACGAAAGTTACCCAAAGATTCATTGTGAACTTCAATAAGTAGAAAGCAAAATAGTGTACATGTATTAAAAATAGCACCTAAAAAGCCTAGTGACCACTAATTAAAGTTCCTCCAAGATACAATTTAAAAAAAAAGTAAATAATGCACACAAAGATAAATAGAGGGAGAAGAGAAAGAACTAGTAAGACACAATACCTTTGCAGGATTGTAAAACTCATAGATGCTTAAGCTGAGTTGCCTACATAATCGACTACCACACACATACACCATTATGTGGACACGCAAACAAGCAAGCAAACTTTCCCACCCACTAACACAAATGCAAACACACACCCCTACACACAACGACACCCACACTCACTCACAGCCAAATCGAAATTAAGAGGTAGAGAAGGAAAAGAAATGTGCATAGGAAGTTGGAGTTGGATTTGGAGTAGAAGTACGAGTAGGAACAAGACTTTGGGTAGTATAAAGTGATGGAATAAGAGTAGGAAGTTGGAGTAAGAGTCGTAGGAGTAGGAGTAGAGGAATTTTGAGAAGAAAATGAAGATAAGTCGCAGAAAAGGAAGAAGGAAATTGGAGTACTCGTCGGAGTCGAGGTTGAAATAGGAGTCAAAATTAGGGTACTTGCAGAATAAGGAAGGAAGGTGAGAAGGATGAGAAACAAAAGCAGGAGATGAAGAAGATGAAGATGAAGACGAAGACAATGATGATGATGATGACAGATAATGGGACAAGATAGAAAAATGAAAGAAAAGATTATAATCTTTAGGTTAGTAAATAAATATAAATAGTCACAAATAGTAAATTATTGACACAGTTAGTATGTTATACTAAAAGAAAGATCATAATTTCAAAAGTAAACATTGATAAATAAATCATACCTTATTAAAGCCATCAAAATGTTGGACACGATTGTTACGATAAAAACATCATATAACTTCTTATATAATGGAGTAAACGTCAAAAGTACATTCCTTATCATCGATATTTTCTGTATTGCAAAAAACAAACAAAAAGTAATACGTACTATAGAGCCTGGCTCCCAATCATTAGAGTTACTCAACATACAGTTTAAATCAAGTAAATAATATGCAGAAAGATAAATAGAGTGAGAAAATGAGAAAGCGGTGGTAAAAAGTAAGTCATACCTTTGCATGTTTGTAAAACTTATAGATGTCCAGGTCGAGTTCCAATCAAATACTACAAACACTTACAAAACCACGCAGACATCAGGACATGTAAACAAGCATGCACAATCTCCACTCACTCACATGCGAACACACTCCAACATATGCACGCACAACCACACCCACGTGCACATGCACCCTAGACCAAAGCAAAATTCCTAGATCTATCTATTTAAATACAGAACAAATCCAAGAATAAGTTAAGAAGAAGAACAAGAAAGCTTCAGTGGATTGAGAGAATGTGAATGAAAGGAGAATAGATGATCTTATCATAGATCCATTGTAGTCTTAAAGCTATATAATAATGGAAACAACAACCTTAATGGCGAGCTCTATATCAAGTTTACTTGTAAAGTATTACTGGGTACGCCTTATATATTGTTTTTGGAAACCGTCAATGACTAAGAGATTAATTCAAGAAACAATCAATCAAATAATTTCTCTTCCAATACTTCTTACTATTAGGTAGGGCTCATATATCTCATGAAAGTTACCCAAAGATTCATAGTGAACTGCGATATGTAGAAGGCAAAATAGTGTACATGTATTAAAAATTGCACCTATAAAGCCTAGTGACCACTAATTGAAGTTCCTCCACAATACAATTTAAGAAAAGTAAATTATGTACATAAAGACAAATAAAGCGAGAAGAGAAAGAACTAATAAGATACAATATCTTTGCAGGATTGTAGAACTTGTAGATGTTCAAGCTGAGTTCCCTACATAATCGACTACCACACACATACACAACCATGTGGACACGCAAACAAGCAAGCATACTTTCTCACCCACTAACACCAACGCGAACACACACACCCCTACACACAACCACACCCACACTCACTCACAGCCGAAGCAAAATTAACAGCTAGAGAAGGAAAAGAATTGTGCATAGGAAGTTGGAGTTAGATTTGGAGTAGAAGTAGGAGTAGGAACAAGACTTAAAGTAGTATAAAGTGATGGAATAAGAGTAAGAAGTTGGAGTTGGAGTCGGAGGACAAGGAGTAGAGGAATTATAGGAAGAAAATGAAGATAAGTCGTAGAAAAGGAAGAAGGAAATTGGAGTACTCGTAGGAGTCGAGGTTAAAATGGGAGTCAGAATTAGAGTACATGCACAATAAGGACGGAAGAGGGAGAAACAAAAGCAGGATATGAAGAAGATGAAGATGAAGATGAAGATGAAGATGAAGACGAAGACAATGATGATGATGATGACAGATAATGAGACAAGATAGAAAAATGAAAGAAAAAATTATAATCTTTAGGTTAGTAAAATAAATATAAATCGTCACAAATAGAAAATTATTGACACAGTTAGTATGTTATACCAAAAGAAAGATCATAATTTCAAAAGTAAACATTGATAAATAAATCATACCTTGTTAAAGCCATCAAAATGTTGGACGCGATTATTATGGTAAAAACATCATATAACTTCTTGTATGATGGAGTAAATGTCAAAAGTACATTCCTTATCACCGATATTTTCTGTAATGCAGAAAACAAACAAAAAGTAATACGCACCTATAGAGCCTGGTGACCAGTCATTAGAGTTACTCAATATACAGTTTAAATCAAGTAAATAATATGCATAAAGATAAATAGAGTGAGAAAATGAGAAAGCGTTGGTAAAAAGTAAGACATACCTTTGCAGGTTTGTAGAACTTATAATGTCCAAGTCAAGTTCCAATCAAATACCACAAACACTTACAAAACCACGCAGACATCTGGACATGTAAACATGCATGCACAATCTCCACCCTCTCACATGCGAACACACTCCAACATATGCACGCACAACCACACCCACGTGCACATGCACCCAAGACCAAAGCAAAATTCCTAAATAAAAAACAAATGCAAGAATAAGTTTAGAAGAAGAACGAGAAAGCTTTAGAGGAATGAGAGAATGTGAATGAAAGGAGAATAGAAGGATACGAGAAGAAAAGAAGGTGAAGAAGGCAGAAGAGAGAAAGACGATGAATATAAAGATGATGGAGATGGAAAGCAAAGAAGAGGGAGTATGAAGTTGGAGTTGTTGTATGAGCACAAGTAATAGTAGGAGTAAGATTCGAAGGAGGAGGAGGAGCCAGAAGCAGTTAGAGAAGAAGTAAAAGAAGGACGAGAAGAATATTAAGAGTAGGAAAACATGAAAAAGAGGGAGAAGGGAGTTGGAATAGGTGTAGGAGTAAGAGTAAGAGTAGGAGTAGGCATCACTGTCGGAGGAGGAGTTGAAGCTAAAACTAGAGAGTAGATAGAGGAGGAGGATAGGAGAAGATGACAATGATGACAATGGAAAGAATGCGAGAAGGTGAGAAAAATGAAGGAAAAAATAAAATTTTTAGATTAATAACCTAAATATTAATATTCCCTCGTAAATGAAAAATTATTGAAACAGACTACGTTATACCAAAATAGAACATGATTTCAAACCATTAAAAGATTATAGAGACTTTTAGATTAATAACATAAATATAAATATTCCCTCGTAAATGAAAAATTATTGAAACAAACCACATTATACCAAAAAAGAACATGATTTCAAACCTAATATTGATAAATAGATTATAGCTTATTGAAGCCATCATAATGTTGAACGCGACTGCTCTAGCAAAATTTATGCACCTTCATGTATGATGAAACAAAGGCCAAAAAATATGTTCCTTGTCGTTATTGTCTGTAATGGAGAAAAAAATATTGTTGTGTAGAGTTTAATTGTATTAAAAAAGCACCTCTAGAGTCTGATTACAACTAATTGGAATTCATCCAAGATAAATTTTCAACTGAATAAATAACACATAAAGATAAATTAGAGTGAAAAAATGAGAAAGTATTGCTATATAAACTAAGACACGTACCTTTACATACTTGTAGAACTTGTAGATTTCCAAGCTTAGTTTCTCCTACATACAATATCAATCGAATACCACACACAAGAACCCAACCACACGCACATGCAAATAAGCACGTACACTTGCCCACCAACTTGCATGCACTCACACCCACACCCACACACATCCAAAACTGAAAGCAAAATGAAGGGGAGGAGGAGAATGCAAAGAAATATATGAAGGATGAGAAGATGAAGATAATGCGTGGAAGAGGTAGAAGGGAGTTGGAGTACACGCACGAATTAGAGTGTGTAGGAGTAGGAGTAGGTTAGGTGTAGGTGTAGGAGAAGCAGATGTAGAAATGGAAGAGAAGAAGTAGTGGGAGGAGTAGAAAAAGAAGTTGATGACAATGATGATGGTGGAGAATGAGCAAAGATGAGTTAAGAAGTGACTATTAGTGAGTTTATATTTTTATTTTATTTTATTTTTTTAATGGAAGGGTGTTTAGAAATGCTTAAGAAAAATCAAAATAAAAAGTGTCCGAAGTATAAATATTTCCTAGTAAATGGAAAGTTATTGAAGCATGAGTACATTATACTAAAAGAGAATATAATTTCAAAAGCAAAACTTTGATAAATAAAACTTTACTTTATTGAACCCATTATAATGTTCGGGCGCATCTATTATAGTGAAGTTCCTGCACCTGAAGAAGATATTATCTAGAAAGAGTCCTGCTTATTTCCTTTTTTTGCTTTTAAGAAAGGGCAATAAGGTGGTGAGGTGAGTCTTGACTATTCTTAGGAGCATCCATAGGGTTTAGTGAATTTAGTCTAATCTGTGTGAATCGAGAATTACAGAAAAATGGAACAATTGAGTGTTCAATGGGAGAATTATCATCTTTCAAAATTAGAAAATAGAACATTGAATATAGAAGAATTAATATGGAAGAGTGGATGAAACAAGGGAAGTATTGCATGATTGGAAAAGTGTTTTCAGATCGCACGTTCAATAAAGAAGTGATTAGTTCAACTATGGGAAAGATTTGGAAAATTGTGAAGACCTATTGTTCCATATATTGAGCTCTAATTTATTCTTAATCTCTTTCCAAGAACAAGCCGACAGAAATAAAGTGCTTAGAGGCAAACCATGGTAATCAACTATTGCTTGTTCCTACTAAAGCCTTATGACAGATTAATCCCCCCCCCCCAAAAAAAAATAAGGTGCAGTTTGATCAAGAATGTTTATGGATTCAGTTGCATGACTTACCTGTCACATGCATGAACAAAAAAGATTGGTGGATAGATTGTAAGCTCAATGGGCTTGTTTAAAGGAATGGATTTTAGAGAAGATTGTATGGCATGGGGATCTATCCTACGAGTTAAGGTAGAATTGGATATCAGGCAACTCCTCATGACAGGAAAATTCATTAACCTATTGGGAGATAGATTCTCGACGAGAGTCTCCGTCGCAGGGGTGAGGTCGTCCGTTATGATAGTGTAGACGGTGTCGCCCACGGTGGCTGGCTGGCAGTGGCTCCGTCTGGGTTGAGGCCGAACGTCTCCTTTAAAAATTATCTTCATTTTATTTTTTTATTGTGTTTTTAATTGTGTTTTCTTTATTTTATTTTATTGTATTTTTTATTTTTTATTGTATTTTTTATTGTATTTTTTATTATATATTTTATTATATTTTCTAGAATTTTTTATTATATTTTTATTGGGGGCTATTTTTTAATGGAGATCACACAGACCAATCCCCAGCATCTTCCCCTTAAACAATACAGGACATGGCAAATAATAAGCAATATAGGGCTTGGCTCTAAGCAACAACTAAACCAAGAGGTAATTTTTTCACAAAATTGGATGGAGATGAAACAGTGGATGAAGAGTGAAGTGCTTTAACATGTAACTAGAGAGATAAGGAAGGGGCAGATGTACCTTCTTAGAAGTTCTCAAAGAGCAAAAAGGATATATCTAAATTGCAGTGTGAGTGCAGACAATATAGTGAATGCGGCTAATTCTAAGGCGGTACATACAGAAGGGATGTTAGATGTGGAACAAAATTGAACAACAGAAATTGAAACTGTTATGACTGACAAATTCTGTCCAAAAAATCACATTGAACTTATGGAAAACACCACAAGAATATATGTTTATCAATGATACCTATCCAAGGGACATGGAAAATGAGAGCAAGGATTAAAGGGACAACAGCCATCTATTGTATGTTATGACAAAAGACATGTTGCTTAGACTAGGAAGCAAAAGAACCTCCACAATGAATGGAGAGGACAGGTTTGAAAAAAGAAAAATTCATTTCTATGGTGGAAGAATAGACATCTACTCATTCATTTGTAGGGGATTAAGTTTGAACTATCGAGGACTTGGAAACCTCATAGCAGTTCATGATCTCTGTATGTTAGTCAGACAAAAGAAACCCAACTTAGTTTTTCTCATGGAGACAAAACTAAGGCCTAGTTTGTTTTAGAGATGAGATTGATATAAAACGAGATAAGTCTAAATGAGTTGAAATTAAAGTGAAAAGTTAAATAAAATATTGTTATAATATATTTTTTTTATTATGATTTTTGTATTGAGATTTAAAAAAATTAAATTGTTTATATTATTTTGTATTAGAATTTGAAAAAAGTGTAATGATTAGATGAGATAAAATAAGATGAAAACAGGTGTGTCCTGTAAGCAAACCAAGCCTAAGAGAACATAGTTTTGACAACATCAAGAGAAGGCTTGGTTATGAGTTCTATTTTGTAGTAGATCCCTTAGGAAAGAAAGGGGGATTAGCTGTGTTATGGAACAAAGAATATGCAATAGGAATCATCAGCTATTTGCAACATCATATTCAAGTTCTGCTGAATGAGAAAGAGGATCAAACTAAGTGATTTTGTACTGGATTTTTGACATTTAGAAAGCACCAAAAGAAGTAACACCAGGAACTTAACCATGCTTGGTGTGTAATGGGTGACTTCAATGAAATTTTAGCCTCATGAAAAGGTTGGAGGAAAACAAAGACCTGAAAGGCAAATGGAAAAGTTTAGGAATGCATTATTCTACAACTTCCTACATGATCTTGGGTGGGAAGGAAGTAGTTTTACTTAGAGCACTAAACAAGAAGGTCCCAATTTTACAAAAGAGAGACTTGATTAGTGGTAGCTAATTTAAAGTGGCAAAACATCATCTTCAAGAGGTTTTCCATAGAAACTCTAACATCTAGAAAATCATACCACAGACCTCTGTTGATGACTTTCCAAAGAAAAGAATATTATATCCCTATTAAGAAAAAACCTGTTCAAATTTGAGGCAAAATGGGTTAAAAAGGAGAAGAGTTGGGAGATTATCATATATGAATGGAAAAAAGAGCAGAAGGGACAAAGGGGCTAGTTTCTAATTAAACAAAATTTACAGAATTTCTCTCAAAAGCTCTCACAGTAGGGTATGAGGTAGAATATGAATTATGATCTGGAAAAAAGCTCAAAACTGAGGAACTAAAACAATTACGAAGTGTTGAGGGGCCCAAAATATTGTGGAAATCAAACAATTGCAAAAAAATTAGGGGTTTTACTTGAGCAAGATGACCTGAAATAGAGACAAAGAGTTGTTCATTGGTATAATACGTTTTTTCACTTACGTGCCACCCAAGGATAAAAAAAGAACCACATATCCTACATCACAAACATGTATGGCTACAAGTGGGAAAATCAGGATGAGATTAGCTTAGCACTCAAATCAATACTTTCAAGAGATTTTTACATCTACCAGACCTACCACTTCACAGTTAGAAAGCTACCTGAATTGTATTGATGTGAAAGTAAGAGAGGAAATGACTAAAAGACTAGAGTCGCAGTTCCTAAAGGAAGAGATCGTGGTAGCTCTTCATCAAATGGGACCCATCAAAGCCCCTGGCCCAAATGGATTCAATGCTCAATTTTATCAGTCCTATTGGCATATTAGTTGGGAATGAGGTATGCGATTCTATTTTTCACTTTCTAAATGGGGGTTGTTTTGATAAGAGTATCAATTCCACAATTATTGCTATTATTCCCAAAGCGAAAGAACCTACTCAATCAATTTTAACCTATTAGCCTATGCAATGTATTAAACAAATTGGTCTCCAAAGTGTTAGCAAACGGCTTAAGCATGTATTGAAATTCCATTGTCTCAATCAACCAAAATGCCTTCATACCCAACAAGTTGATCACTGATAAAATGTTATTCACTGCTTTGGAGTTATTATAATCTATGAAGACAAATTCGAAGGGCAGAGTTGTATCAATGGCAATCAAATTGGACATGCCAAAGGCATATGACCAAATTGGATGGGGCATTGTGGAGGCTATTTTGAAGAAATTCGAAGGGCAGAGTTGTATCAATGGCAATCAAATTGGACATGCCAAAGGCATATGACCAAATTGGATGGGGCATTGTGGAGGCTATTTTGAAGAAATTAGGCTTTGGGGACAAATGGATCAAGCTGATCATGGACTGTATAACCTCAATGACCTACTCAGTTTGTGTAAATGAAAAATTGAAAAGTAAGAGATACATTTGCATGCTTGTGGAACTTGTAAATGTCCAAGTTGACTTTTATCCTACATGCAGTTTCAATTGAATACCAGAAACACGCACAATTACGCACACACGCAAACAAGTATTATCCACCACACAGAGATACGGACACACTGCACATGCATGCACACCCATACCCTTACGCGCACAGACAACCAGATACCCACCCTAGCAGCTAGCAAACACAACGAAACGCACACACGCACCCACACGTGCACACGCCCATATCCACGCGCATCCACAACCAAACACACACATGCGGCCATGCTCGTCCCCTCGCAAATGCCGACAACCAGACACCCTGCCACACGATGCATAACCTCACGCCCACGTTCTTTGTAATTATATGCTACCCTAAATTCAGTTCAGCCAATTTGATATGCAAACCAGCTTCTCAAGTGTTGTACTTCAAATTATAAATTTCTACCATATTCAAGAACGTAGAAACAATCCTAGATATTCAAAGTCAAAGATGGGTAGGATATCAATAATGTTCGATCACACATTAGCCGCTAAATCACAAACCATTCCTGAGTTTCATACTTAAGAATGAAGTTCTCATGAGCAAGAATATAAATAGCCTTACCTGACTCAAATCTTTATTCAATATCGGCATTCATCATGTGGGTCCTAGTGATTTGTTCACACTGACGATGCAACACATAGCCGATTTCTGCGATCATCCCCGAGTCACAAAAATTATTTATATATATCACTTGCCACTGCAGAACTAGAATACGAGGTTGACGGAGAAGAAGGCCCTCTTCTTCCATCATCATCGTCCACCTCGTCAAAGGGGTCGGTATTAGAATTTGGGATTATCAGCACATGTTCCGGGGCAGTTCATCCTGAATTTGACACCTTCGAGTGAGACCCAGAAAGTCACACTTTTTTGACAAAATTTTTTTTTCTTGTGTAAGTCCTTTGAACATTTAATATTAAGAGAGAAAACCCACGTGTACAGAACTAAAGACGAAATTTGACAGATTTTCACTCTGATCATGCCAACGGGAATCAAACATGAACAGATATATAGAATTTGATCTTTTTGGAGATGATGTGAAGAAATATTTGTAACACTGAATGACTTTTGTGAAAGCCAATGACAGAGAAGCAAAGACTCTAAGCATTCTGAGAGAGAGAGAGAGAGAGAGCGACGGAGACATAAAAGGACAATTAGAAATGTACTGCATTGCATTGATGTGCATAAGTAAAAGATGCACCATTTTAAACAATTAAAAAAACCAATCCCCTGTTTTCCTCCACAATCACAGAAAGCAAGAACAGATACTTATTCCAAACGAAGCAAGATTGAAATCCGAGAATAGAATCAGAAGAAAACAAACAAAGAGCAGGTTACCAGAATCGATTGTCAAGAAGAGAATAAATTAGGGTAAAATCTTTGGTCTCTGAGTCTTACAAAGAAAAGCTTCCTACACGAGCGAATCCATATGCACTCTGTAGAAAAATTGATAGAACGGACGCTCTCTCTCTCTCTCTCTCTCTCTCTCTCTCTCTCTCTCGCTCAGAGGTGAAGAAGATGAAACACAGGTGAGAGGCCAGAGAAAATGCAGAGTACTTAAATGGCCCTCTCTCGACAAGATTTTGTACCGTTGGAATTCCTCGCCGTGTTTTGAAATTTTCGATCCGTTGCAAACATAATCGCGGAAAAAAGAATAGCCAGTCCAACGTAATTGCATTCAAATGGTTGCCAGTTTTTATTTATTTAAACGTAACCGCATTAACTATGATTTTTCTAAGAGTTTTGCTAATCCTTTATTAAATCTAGATTTTGTACAATTTTTAAACCTAAATAATTCTACTCTTCAAAAAACTATGTATACATGCGAATTCATAATTTTTAATTACTGTATTAAAATGAAGAGTTATTTTATTTACAAGTTGGCGTGTAGAGTACATCATTCACATTACTCAATGGCGAATCCAGGAATTTACTGCCAAACAAAACTAGAGCAATATATATATATATATATAATATTTTTTTATTATACTTTTGTACAATTTGTTTTATTTTATATACTAATCTGATAAGAAGATTTATAATAAAATTAAATAGGTTCCAAATAACTTGTGTATTAAAAATGTATTTGATATGTTAAAAACATTATATCATTAAAATAACATAAAGATATTCATACAAATATATTAAATAAAAAAAAATATAGAGGGTTTAAAATTGTAGTTTGCGTTGTTTTAAACAAATAAAATTATCAAGTATTGAATCTAAATTAAAATTCTTAACTATTTCTCTTTCAATATAGACAACTAAATTATTTGCTAAGAATTCATCTTTTGTATTATTGCGAAACCTTGTTTTAACAATCTTCATAACTAAAAATGTTCGTTCACTGGTTGCTGTAGACACTAGAAGAGTCAAAATTAGATGAATCAACCTGTCAATAAGATAATATGTCTTTGATTTCTGTCTCTACCAATCCTTGGCATAAATCTGCAATACTCATTTACTGGTTGCTGTAAACACTGGAAGAGTCGATAGTTTTTAATTTAGACATCATTCATGAACCTAAACTAAAATCAAATTGAAATATATAAAATAAAGGTAGAAATTTAGATAAACTTTATAGATATTCTAATATCAAGGTCTCAAATTAAAGTCAAATCATTTAAAATTGAAAAGCAAACAATTTATTAATACACATAATGCTATTAAAATAAAGTAACTTAAATCGATAACAATACATACAACCATACACAACTAATATATGAAAAATATATATATTTATATATAATATGATTAACACTAATATGTAATATAAAAAAGACATACTCACATACAGACAAAGGAGTAAAGAAATGGTGCTCTGTGGACCAGGAAAACTAATAGGGGCTTTCAAATTTGACTGTTAGGACTTGTTTGGAATTACGTTTCGAGACTTAAAAAGTACTTTTAAGCAGTTAAAAGTATTTTTAAAGAAAAAAATGATGTGTTTGGTAATTTTATCAAAAGTGTTTTAGGCAATTAGAATAGCTAAAAATTAGTTTTTTCAAAAAGTATCTAATTGAAACTTTTATCAAAAAACTCTTGCAAATAATTAGATATTTTTAAAAACTACCGTAATTAACTCTAAAAAATATTTTAAACATATAAATCTCAAACAGTAAATAACTTTTTAGTAGTAGAACTTATTACATTAAACTTTAAGTTATAAGTCTTAAAATAAAAATAATATTTTCTACTGCAATTCCCAACATGCACTTAATCTAATAAAAAAACAAATGTTAGTTTACTATATAGAAAAAAAAAATCATTAATTTACTAAATAAAAAATAAAATAAAGAAATTATGAAACCGATTCTGGAAGCTTCAAAAATTGGCACTTAGTCTATTAAATATAAATAAATCATTAGTCAACTCCGTATACCATATAAGTCTAAGTAGAAAAAAGCATTAATATACTAAACAAATAAATAAATAATCTTGGATTTTTGTGAAACAGTGAATGTCAAGCCTAAATAAGTAACTAATGGCCGTGGCGAGCCCGTTTCTCATTTCTAGAAGCTTCAAAAAATCTAAAAGGGCCAAATAGAGAGAGAGAGAGAGAGAGAGTCGATCTTGCAATTGTGAGATGCTTGATATTAATTTTTCCCTTGCGAAGATGCGAAGAGGTGAGAATTGAGAAGATTTTGGGGACTAGAGTTTAGAGATCAAAAAACTGGAAATGCTGAAATGGGTTCGTCGCGCCTCACAGCTCACGATCGAGTAGGTAAAGCGTCTTGATCTATTTCTTTTCTTTGTTTTGATGTTGTAAAATGGAGAAAACAAAATGTGAAGAACGAAATGTGAAGTATGATGTGTCGTGCCGTGTGCGAAAGAAATGTCAGTCTGTAAGTGGCAGTTGCCCGTTGTCGTAAGCTATAATTTAGAGATCAAAATGCTTTAAAAAATGGAAAGATGATAGAAATGCATGTTATAGTTAGAATTTTTTTTAATTTTATTTATAATAAAAATATGTATTTTATTTTATATGAGATGTGTTTTATTTATTTCATTTTTATATCAAATTAAATTTTATGGAGGGCTAAAATAATTTTTAGAGGAGTGGCCAATGCATGAGAAATTAATATTATTTTACTAAATTAAAAAAATTAACATATATATTTTTTCAAATTTCTTTTGGGGGGGGACCCCCCACCCCAACGTGACTTTGCTACTGACATTATTTAAAGAAAAAAACTACGTAATCTCCTACTATTTGCTCAACTTCAAAACACCATACTTTTTTTATATTTTTATTACTTTTTTATTTTATCAAATATTTGATATATGAAAAATGAGTAGGAAAATTCAATTACTTTAAGAAAAATAAACTCAAAAAATTAAATTTTAAAAATTTTTAAAAAAATGTAATGTGTCTAGGAAAAATTTTATTCATCATCCATATACCACACACTATAATTTTTTTTTATTAAATGTTTGGCATATCGATAATAAGTAGAAGAATTTAATTATTTTATGAAAAATACATCCTTTAATAAAATTAAAAAATATAAAAAATAAATTAAAAAATTATAGTATGTGATGTATGGGTATAATGAGTAACAAAGCTCATCTTTCATACTTGTTCATTCATTATAAATAAAATGTTTAAGACTTGCCGAACTCGAATTCGAGCTCGAATAAAGAATAAATAAAAATCTTGAGCTTGAGCTAGAATTATTTAGATTTTTTTATATTTTGAATAATATTTGAAAATTAATAAATTAGATAAATAAAAATAAATAAAAGTCTTATTGAATTAAAAAGTAGTATTCTCAATTGAATTATAAGATTTTAAAAATCCATAGATAATTAATATGTAATTAGTTAATATTTATCCATAATAACAATATTTTATATACCTATATATATATTATTAATATATACGCATAATATGATAGCATATATATATTTCATATGTAGTTATCACATACTAGTATATGAAATTATTAAATCTTATCGACTAATTATTGTACAAATATAAAATACAACTATGAATTTGTATATTATATATAGACATAAGTAATTATATTATATATTCTATATTTAATTATAAATGCTTATATTATTAGTTCATCACATAGATGTATGTATATATTTATTAATATATGTAACACTCGCTCATTCTTTTCTCTATTGCTTAGCAAATCTCGAAGAAATAATGTGACAGCCTATTTCTCTCCCCTTTGATTGAGATGAGTCTCGATGTACATGTCGAACCTCGATGGCGTGTTTTAAAAGATAACAGTTAATTTTATAATACACCTTGTATTTTAATGTTCTCGAATACTTTAAATATCCTTAAAATATTATATGAGATATTTTTAGTATTATTGGACCCAAGCTTGATTTATAAGAAAATTCAATTATAATATTTTGAAGCGTTCCAAAATATTATAATTGTACAAAATCACTTTATTACAATACTTCTAATTATTTAAAATATTATGGGATTTATATTGTGCTTTAAGCTCTGATTTTTATATGTGACTTTATTATTTTAAAATAACTAGTAAAGTTTCATCATTTTATTAATGATGAAGAAATATTATTTTATAAACTAAAGTTAAGTTAAAGTATTATTCTATCTTGACTCCTCTCAGTATTTTAAGTTAAGTTAGTTTTACACATTTTCAAATAAGTATTTAAAACTCATCGTTTGTTCGTTTGAAAGCCCTAAGGCATAAGGCCTATAAATACTCCCAAGAGGAAAACCTTAGGCTCCCATCACTTTTTCCCTCTCCTTCTCTCTCCTCTCTTTCTCCCTCATGCATCTAGCCCCACCTCCATAGCCAGATCTTCTTCAGCCCAACCCCTTGCCACCGTCGGCCGCCCAGCCTCACCGTTAGACTCACCTCATGCCGGTGAACCACCCATGCTAATGGTGTAACTCACGGCATCCCCACCTCCTGCATGCAGCCCCAAACCCAAAATGGGTTTTCCCATTCTTGAAGCCATCATGTGCAACTCCTAGCATCGCCGTAAGCCAACCTATGGCCACTGCACCACCACCAATGGCCTCCCCCACTTCGGTGTCTCTCCAGCCACTCATGGTAGTCCCTTCTTCCCCATCTCTCTTCCAGCCGAAATGGATATGAAACCCATGAGTTTCACTTTGTCGCGCCACCATCAGCTACCGTATGGCGTCACCGTCACCACCAATCACTCACCCACTCACCAACGACCTCCCCTATAACTCCTTTTGCCTAGCCACAGCTTCACCTTCTCACACTCTCAAGTAAGAGTTAGACCCATTTGTGTAGATCAGCCACCTTACCACCACCGCCATAAGATTCCCTTCCTTCAATGAGTCTTCCTCTAACTTTTCATGACGAACCGAGCACCCTAACCCAAATCACCACTTTGCATAATTGTATGTCACCGTATGCGGTGTTAGCCACGACATACGACCCTTCCACTGCCACCAACGAATTCCCCACCATGTTGGTCACCTCGTAATATAGCAACCAAAATCTTAGACTCAAACCCTGAGATATTCCCATTGTGAAGTCACGGCACTCACCTTGATAGAGTGGTTATCGCTTGAGTTAGTGGCTTCTGAGTCCACTGGTCATTCCAGGAAGCAAGTGACGTATAAGTTTACCTTGCGATGGTATAACCCTCTCTCTTGTAATTATGTTAGTTGATTGGTTGTGGATTGTGTTGTTAGTTATGGAGTTCGCTAGGTAGTTGTGTGAAGTTGGTTGGCTGTATTATGGCAGTTGTAGCTGTGTATTGAAATGTTGAATGTAGTTGTGTAGTTGGCTGGCTGTGCTGTGAAGTATGGAGGTGTTGTGTGTGCCATAATAGTGATGCAGCACAGTGTGGTTTGCAGGGAGTATACGTGGAGGGTACTCTATGAGATTAAGCGATACACTGTGTGACGTGTATCATATATGGCGTGGTATAGTATATTGTGAAGGAAGTACACACGGAATGTACTCCATGGGGCAAAGCGATAACCGTGTATCGTGTGTCGTATGGGATGTAGCATATTATACTGTAAAGAGAGTATACGTAGAGTATACTCTACGTAGTGTAGAATGAATGGAATGGAGTATGTATGGGGTGTATTCTATGTGATGTAGTCGTGTGGCACCGTAAGACGTGTCACAAAAATGAATAGATGCGTGATTGAGGAATGTAGAGCGTGTGAAATGTCAGGATATGGAGTAGTATCCCGAAGGAGTTAAGAAGTAGTTATGTGGTCATAGTGATGAGAGTCACCGTTTAACAGTGTGGCTGTTGTATATGTAAAGCGTAGGGAACTGTGTAATGATATCCCAGAGTAGTTGTGATGTGACCCTAGTCTCAATAATGAGCGTCTCTATGTAGCCGTATTATATCTCAGAGTACGTGTGAAGCGATAGAATTACATAGTAGTGAGTAATGAAAACGTGATACGGTGTCATCATATGACAAGAGTACGTGAGGAACCGTACTCATGACGAGTTAGAAATTGGTGTAGCAATCACGTGGCGTAATGTTATGTGAAGCGGTGGATAATGGGATAGCTCGATAGTAATTTCGAACTACGTGACGTGATGGAGATACAATTGAGATGAAAATTATCATGGCAAGTATTGGGATGAACTCATAAATAGCCGGGAAGTGGGAATAGTCCTGCCAACTGGTGTGGAGAAGGTTGCTATCGATGTATGGTGTTTGTTTGTACATGTAGGTGATCAATGTTTTGTATGTTGATCTTAGGTGATAAGGAAGTAGGGTACATGTATATCTGGTGAAATACGTGTATCAGACAAAGTTACCATATGTAATGGATAATGTATCATGAGCAAGGATATGTAATGTTAAACTCTAGAGTTTGCGTAAAGCACATGGTATACATGGATGAGAATGAGGATAATGATGAGATGTAAGCCCAGAGTGTCGGGTGTATCATATAATATTAGGATGCGTGACTTGGCAGGCCTAAGTCATATATCAGGATGAGGGTAATTAGAAAAGTAAAGTATAGGTCTTATTGTCTTGACCTTAAGGTGAATCGTGGGTTTTACTTTAGTGGGTAAGCACCAAGGTCAAACGTTTAATTTGGAAGAGGTATTGTTCGTAAGCTGATCACCCAAGGTCAAAACTTTCCTTACTTGTCCGTGTTGTGTGCGATCTGCGAGGTCATCGATGGCTCTGGGCACATCGTGCATATATGTTTATGATGGAGAGGACGATTGTAAAGAGCATATTAGAGTGTGCACCACTTTGGGCTTCTAATCATATTCTTCTTCCGTCTTCGACTTCTCCTCTGGCTTCTTATTCGTCCCATGGTCGTCTTCCCTCGGTTGCTGAGGGACGTGGTCATAAAGCTTGATCGTGTGGCATCATTTTGAATTTGGATTCAATTATTTTTATAAGTAATCTCATCTTATTTTATTTTATTATTTTTAAAATATATATATATATATAAGCAAATAAATATTCCAACTTTTTCAAATTTTAAAATAATTGTTTTCAAACTTCAAAACAACATTAATATTATAACAATATTTTATTCAATTTTTAATTTTTATTTCATTTTATCTTATTTTATTTATAAAAAAAATCAAGTCTAAAATTCATTCACTTTAATTTAAATTTAAGCAAGGTTTAATATCATAATATTTTATTATTAAGTTATTAAATTTACCTCAATTTAAAATACTTTTATACATGAAATTTATAATTTTTTTAATTTAGTATTTTTTTATATTTAAAATTCATTATCTTTTTTAACTTTTTATAAATACCTCTAAACTCATTTTAATATATTTAAATTTATCTCAAATAGATCTCACCAAATTGTCTTTTTGAAAACAATTCATAAAAAGAAACCTTCACAAAACTATTCTATCATATTAATTTTATTACTAATTATAAAAAAATTAAATTCATCTTAACGTAGATTTAGAGTCCTTTTAAATTTAAAAATGAGATAAAATGAATTGTGAATAATAAAATTAAAATTAGTTAAAATAAATTATAAATAATAAAATTAAGTTTGAAAAACAAATCATCCTTTAATTTAATTGAAAGTGGAGTAATGACTAATGTTTTGAATACCGTACCGATACCGATACCAGTCAAGTCACTGAAACGAAATATTTCGGTATCAGTACCGTTTCGTGTACTGTTTCAGAATAATTTATACATAAATAAATTATATATATAAATACAATTATAAATTATATTTCAAAATAATAATCAATATATAAATAAATTAAATAGATAAATATATATATGTAATTAATTTAGTCTAAATTGAGATTAAAATATAGTAAAAAATTAAAATAAAAAAATATATATATAGAAGGCCGAAATCCGGTACAGCCGATTTTTCGACTGATTTCAGCCGTACCGGCTAGTATGACAGAAAAATCGGCTGAAATGAAATCTTATTATTTTTGTACTGGCCGATCGGCCGGTACAAAAAATTTTAACCGTACTGATTGATATGGTACGATTGATATGGTACGGTATTTAAAACACTAGTAATGACATGGTCAGTAGGTGTGGAATATTGTGCTGAACGTAGATAATTTGATGAGAAATTGATTGACCATGAGCCTGGTCCGGCCCTGGCGAATCTTCTCAAAAGCAATTAATCATGCAATACATATGTATAAAGCATTGTTATATCAAAAAGATATTTTATACAATCAAATTTATAAATTAATATGATTTCATATTATTTATTAGATCAATTTTATTACAAAACTAATCTCACAATCTGATGAATTATATGAAATCATTTATTTTGTACAATTTATTTTATAGAATTTCCTTGTAGTTAAAACATTTCTCATATATATATATATATATTAGCTTAAAAAAATTCATGCAATATATTAAAATAATTACATAAAATCTATTAATTATAATAAGCTAATTATAACCGTAATAAAAGCCTCTACCGGCTTGTGAATGGTACAGTTTATTTGATGGTTTAAATTACTGTCTTACCCTTGGATCCAGTTTAATGAGTTTGCTCTGGTTTGGCCATTCGGTGCCTCCGTATTTGGCATTTGCAGCGCGGTAATATGGATTGGGGAAGGAGCGGCAGGAGGAAGGGGCATGGACTTAACTGCAAGCGGTCATGTTATGGGGTCATGTCCTGCGAGTCCGAGATGTCTGTCTCTAGTCGAGTTGCTGTTAACTCTTGGTCTCGCCCTTTTTATATTCTGACTTATTTATTTAGAATATTTTTATTAAATTGGCTATATGTCTAATTTAATATATTTTTAATTATTAAGGAGCTTAAATAATTTTACATTAAAATATCTAAATATCAAAAATTTAGACTTATTCATACAATAAAATCAAACAAAACTCTAAACTAATGGTCAAATTTTTATTTTATTAATTTATCTCTCTTTCCTTTCTTATCATATAGAATATGATTATTAATTAATTTTTTATTATTTTCTTTCTTGCCAAATTTCTATTAATAGTTTAATTTACATAAAATATAATTACTAATTACTTTTTTAGAGTCATAATTTAATTAAAATATGATTACTGATTAACAAATAATAGGTAGAATAGTAAAAAATGAAAAGTAAAATAATAATTATTAATAAAAATAATTTTTTTAATTATTAATTACTCATTATTATATATCTTCATAAATAAATAATCTAATATAAAAATCTGATGTGAATAGTCAAAATCGAATTATTGTTATATTATTTTATTGTTATAAAATAAAAAAATAATTATTCTAATATGAGAACTTATGTGAATAAAATAACTAAAAAATGAAAATATAGGTTATCGTCAGCTAAATCTATTATTTAACCATAAATAATATAATGAGAGTGCTCTTAAAAATAAAAGTTATAATTTATGAAGAAAATTAGTTAGAAACTCAATGAATGTGAAAGAAAAAGAATGCACTAATTGCTCAAATTACACAACATAAAATCTTATTCCATCATCCAAGATGCACGATGCCATAAAAAAGCGAGAGACCTGCCCTTGTCCTTTTTATTGTTCCCCTAATATGTAATTGTATGTATTTGATTGAATGTCTATAAGTAATAGTTATTGAATGTATTATCTCAAAATAAAATGAAAATTTAAAATTTTTGTCTTATAATTTTATTCTATTTTATGTATTTTAAATTGTGTTTAGATGTTAAATTAAATTGATTTGATTTGAATTCTTTATAAATAATATTGAATTGAAATAATTGAGTGAATTTTATAAGTTGTATTTAAATAAATTTAAAATAAAATTAAATAATAAGATGAATTTAAAAATTTTATAAAAAATTGTAAAATTGATGGTATTATAAGTATTCACTGTCGGTCTTGCCTTTTTTATCCCTCCGTGCGCGCCCCAAAACTCACTGCAGTGAGGAAAAAACGAGTATTGCTACTGTTACTCCTGATCCCGTCTAGTGTTGAGATTATATTTTTTTATTTTTGTATTTCTTTTATATATTTTTAAATATTCTTTAATGATTATAATAAATATATATAAAAAAATCAAAATATTATAAAATTATATATTTTTAATTATTATGTAAAAATAAAAAATAAAAAAATGTAAATTTCATAATCGGGATTCCCGCCGTCGTTTGTAGGATTATTAATAATAATTTATTATTTCTCAAAAAAATATAATTTATGCAGGAAAAGCTGCCCTCGCGCAGAGAGAGAGAGAGAGTTGACCGGTAGTTGAAAAAAAGTGGCGGTAGTTGAAAAAAAGTGGGTTGGAAGTTGGAACTTGAAAGATAGAAGAATATGTGCCGACCGACGAGGTTTGGTTATGAGTACTTCTAGATCACAGACAGAAATTTTTTAATGAAAATTTCGTCTGTGTTAAACTTTTTTTTTATCTTTTAATTTCGTCTATTTTTTTAATATTTTTAGATTTTAAAAAAATTATAACATTATTATAAAGTATATATTTAAACATTAAATTTTAAAAAAAAATCAAATGTTACAAATGGAATTCCCAATCAAAAATTACCGGCTATAACAATTCTGTTTGGTTATTAATGTGGACAGCGGCCGCTACTATTGTCAACTGCTAGTGTTGGTTAACGACAAAAAGGAGTTTTCCTTTTTTGGTGGATATCAATTCTATTACTTTGTTTAATATTAATTTAATTTTATTGGGGAGGAAGAGTCATTTGCTGATTTTATATATGAAATGTTTGCTCAATTCTATTACTGCGGGTGCTTGCTATGGGTTAAGATTTGTGGATTAAGGTGCAGAAGTAACAACGAGCTTGTATCTCTTGCTACTGGCATCTGTAGTTTTTTTTTTTAGAATAAAATTGATTAAAATATTTTTATTTATAAATAAAAAAATTTTAAAAATTATTTTATTTAATCATAATATGAGAACGTTTCTACGTAGATTATAAAAAAAAATATTCAAAATAGAAAGGCTTCCTTTGATTTTAAATGCTTATCATTGACCCAAAATTTATGAGGCACTAAAAAATGAGAATTCGCGCTCTTATGAAAAAATGTACAAAATTCAGTATCAGAAACTAGAATTTGATCGATGCATTTTTTTTAAATGTAAACTTCAGTTATAACAGAAGATATTTGTTAGTGATGAATTATTGGAAGTGGGTTCGAAGAATAATTAGCCTTTGTTAATGGATTTGTCTTGTCTGATTGTTATATTGGTCGTTTGTATAAGAATTTCTCCGTCTTGTCTGATTGTTAATTGGTGTTTGTATAAGAATTTAATTAGTTTTTATGTTCAATTCAAATACACTCTCAATTACAGCAGCAAATCTAAACAAATGAAAACAAAATAACAATTTTTATTTTTATTTTTAAAAATAAGATGAGATAAAAATTTAGATTTTTTTTAATATTAATTTTATTTTAAAATTTGAAAAATTTATTTTAAAATTTGAAGAATTAAATTATTTATTTTATTTTATATAAAAATTTAAAAAATATAAAATAAAATATAAAATAAAATAAAATATTTTTATAAAAACAAGCGCCATATCAAGTTGCTTTAAAGGTGGGATATTCTCGTGAGTCGAGATGCTACTCAAATCAATTTCGTATTTATAAGTGCATTTTTATTGAATTAATTAAAAGTTATTAAATAAAAAATTTATTTTTATATAAATATTAAAAAATAAATATTATATTTGATTAAATATGATAATAAAATATAAAATAAAAATAAAAAGTAGTTTTTATGAATAATAAAATTAAAATAATTGTTAAAAAGTTAAAATAATTGTTAAATTTGATAATTGTTTTAACTTTTTAAATAAAATTTTAATTTTATTATTTATAAAATTTATTTTATGATTTTTTTTTCACATATTTTATTATTATATTTGATCAAATATTATACTTAATTTTTAAAATTTATGTAAAAATATATTTTAAAAAAAAATTTAACTAATTTAATAAAAGTGCTCTAATTTAGATGCCCTCGTCTGCATGTATGCTAGCAAGCTGGTCGGTTGCTTGTCTGATGTGTCTTTCTTAAAGGCTGCATACTTTTGATTCTTAAGTGGAAATGATTTGACAGTTGAGGTTTTCTTATATTTGCTTAGTTTTAAGGGGTAACACCATCAAATATACGATATTTCATTTCCGATGCAATGATGGTTAATAAATATACAATATTTTAACCAAATTAAAGAGCATAAATTACTTTGTTTCAGCCTTCAGGACATCAATTGCTTCCATGATACTACACTTTAATGATAATTCTATTTGGTACCCTCATACGCAACACATTTCATTCTTTTTTTATATATATATAAACAATAAATAAAAAAATTCATTAATTTAAAAACAATAAAATTAAATTAAAACTTAAAAAAATACAAAATAAATTTAAAATATATAAAATATATAATATAGGATGATGAGTAGTATTCTCAAATCCTTTTGGCAGTTCACCAAGGTGGAATTGCAAGCATCTCCAATGGACAATTAAAAATTGGAAAACGTACTTCCCTAATCTATTGCAAACAACTAATCATTTGTGGTATATATTCTAGATTTTTAAATATTTTATTCTCAAACATAAAATGTATTAACTTTTTAATTCTTTCATCTAATCATAATAATTTTTATAAACTTTTAAATAAGATATAAAAAAAATTGAAAAATTGAAAAAAAATTATATACAAAAATGTTTAAATTTTATAGTTCACAAATATTTTAAAATATTATAAAAATACTTAAGCTATAAAAGAATTTACAAAAATAAATTATAAATTTTATAAATTTTTTTTTATATAATTTTTTTTTTGTAAGATAATCTTATTTATCTATTCAATAGTTCTCTTATAACAATACAAACCATCCCTAAATGTGCGACGGCCCATTCCAATATCTAAGCTTAATTCCTCCGACTGTAAATTCTTTAGCATTTAAAAACATGAGTTCCCCTGATGGTTTTTCGATCCCTGTGTCCTCCGACCACCAAGTACATCCTAAATTCCTAATGTGCTGGGGCACGTTTCGCTGGCGGCTGGACAACTTGAGATATTATTTAAAGAAAAAACATACTTAACAATTAATGTCTTCTACCATTTGTCGTTTTTATTCGTTCAATAAAACATCTCTCAAAACTCTTCAAACACAAAAATAAAAAATAAAAAATAAAAAAAAACCTCTCTCAAAACTTTGTTCTTTTCAAACACAAACAAAGGTTTCATAACCTCCATAAAACCTCGATCGTTTCTCAAACAGCTTGTAACAGCTAATAAAATCCCTTCTTCCGCAGCCACAGTAATGCCAGAGCTTCCATCAAGCATAAATCATCGTCATCTTTCTCTTTCTTATTACCATTTGAATATATATTTGCTTTCTCATCTCCACCTAATTCGTGATTCTTGGGCGCAACGACCTCGACGCTCCTCTTCAGGTTCTCTGAAAGGTAGGCAGCCAGCTCCTTCCCGTCCATGGTGCCCTTCACCGTCACCAGATCCTTGCCGTCGGCTACATCCACCTTCTCAACTCCTGCACCCCCCACCCAGAAACAGTTTGATTACAAATACTGGATAATTATGGAGGACTAAAATGAAAAACGAGGGGGGGTTAGATGATTTCTTGCCGTTGAAATTCCCCACGATCTTCTTTAGTTCCTTGACGCAACCGTTACAGTGCAGTCTGATCTTCAGAAATACCGTACTCTGGATTCACAAAAAATACTCAAAAATTAGTTCGTAAAACAGATTGAATAATAAATTCAAACTCAAAACTTCCCTTGCTGGTATCGAATTAATTCATCTTTTTACATAACGGGCTAAGAGAGCGTGTTCTGTGCGATCTGAAGTCAGATAAGATGGCAATGGGCGCATCGTGCACATATGTTTACGATCGAGATCAGGACGATTGCGAAGAGCAGATTAGAGCGTGTACCTCTTTGGGCTTCTCATATTCTTCTTCCGTCTCCGACTTCTCCTCCGGCTTCTTATTCCCATGGTCGTCTTCCCTCGGCTGCGGAGAGACGAGCTCCACATTCTTGATGTTCTTCATCTTCTCCAGCATCTTCTTCATTACCGTTGGGTCCTCTTTCCCCGTTACCGTCAATTTGTTTTCCGCACAATCTGCCTTCACTTCTTCAAAACCTATATAATTCATGGATCATCAACAACAAAGCTTTCAGGAACAAGCTGCTTATGCCAAGAATTGGAAAAGAAGTGATTTAAAATTTCCATGAATACCATCGAGACTGCGAGCGGCTTTCTCGAATTTCTTGGCGCAGCCCTCGCAGTTGCAGTGGAATTCTATCTTGAAAACGGCGGTGACTTTGCCATTGGCCTTCTTCTCCCACTCATGATCATTCATCCCGCCGCGATATTTCTGCTTCCCACAAAAACAAAAAGAGAAAAAAAGGAAGGAAAAAAAAAACAACGCAAGTTATCATACGGAACGTATCTTAGACAGGGATAAATGATAATCGAAGTAGAGAGACTTGAGACTGACCACATCCATGATCGACGGCTTTTAGAGATTTGCTGGAAGGATTGTTTGGAACTTTGAAAAATAAGGGGGATATATGATCGAAGTTTTGGATCGCGGATACTTTTATAGGTCGTTAATGGGAATAGGATAGCGACCGAGTCAGAGAGTCAGAGGCGTGGGCGTCAAGCTTTGATCGCCTCTAATTTATGAGTGGTGCTAGGTACACACGGCTTGTATACACGGTGCGGACACACAATACCACGTCAGCAGAACTAATTTATAAAAAAATAAAAAAAGGCAAAAGTTGAAGAGAGGGAGAAATCAAAATCTGAAAAATAGAGTGCGCGTGGAAGAATCAGAGCAAGCAAAAATATTTGAGTCTCTGCCGCCATCGGAATCAGAGGATCATATATAGTTCTAATTGGATTTTTATGCTTGTAAGAAAAGAAATTGGACTCAGATATCATATATATGATTTTGTTTTTATTGTTGCCTCAAGACATATTCTATAAGAGTTTTTATTGTTACCTCAGGAATCCTGCAATGAATCTCTAGTTTATAACTTTAATGGATGGAGGGATGTATATTGGATAGCACTAACTTCTAGCACTAAATCTAAAATTACTTACAGACTACAAGTAACATGCTACAACAAATGTAAGAGTCCAATAAACTCGACGGCTTCACGTATAACATACACAAACTCCTCATCCACATTGGATAGCACTAACTCGATATCATTCACTCTCTGTCAGTGATCAATCTCCTCTTTTTTATATCGTTGAATATCTTTCTAATCTCTTTAATATCTCGAATTTCTTGGCGCAGCCCTCGCAGTTGCAGTGGAATTCCATCTTGAAAACGGCGATGACTTTGCCATTGGCCTTCTTCTCCCACTCATGATCATTCATCCCGCCGTGATATTTCTGCTTCCCACAAAAACAAAAAGAGAAAAAAAAGGAAGAAAAAAAAAAAAGAACAACGCAAGTTATCATACGGAACGTATCTTAGACAGGGATAAATGATAATCGATGTAGAGAGACTTGAGACCGACCACATCCATGATCGACGGCTTTTAGAGATATGCTGGAAGGATTGTTTGGTACTTTGAAAAATAATGGGGATATATGATCGAAGTTTTGCATCGCGGATAATTTTCTTTTGTAGGCATTGATGGGAATCGGATAGCGACCGAGTCAGAGTCAGAGACGTGGGCGTCAAGCTTTGATCGTCTTTAATTTAATTGGAGAAAAAATCAAATCAATCTCTTATCATTCTTATAATTTCTATATATCATATTTTATTTTATTTTATTTTATTTTATATTTAATCAAATATTTAATATATAAATAATAAGTAAAAAAATTAAATTAAATTTTTTTAAAAAATCAAAATTAAAATATTAAAAAATTAAAAAATAATTAAAAAATAATAATATGTTAAAAATAAAAAGTTGTATAGAACTCCTTAAAAGTGTAATAATGACAGGTCAGCAGGTGTGAAATATTCTGTTAAAAAAGATTCTTTTTTTTATTAAATGAATTGAGATATAAAATTAAAAATGAAATAAAATATCTATTTTTTATATTTATTTTATTTTAAAATTTGAAAAAAAAAAACAATTATTTATTTTATATTATAATAATATTTTAATTTAATAATTAGATAAAATGAAATTACATTAGTTGAAAAAATAATGTGGACTACGATAATTTGATAAAAAAAAAAAATTGGTTAACCCTGCGCCTGGCCCTAGCGAGTCTTTATAAAGCATGCAATATATTAAAATAATTACATAAAATCTATTAATTATTAATAAAAATTATAAAAGCCTCTACCGACTTGTGAATAGTGCAGTTTATTTGATGGTTGATATTACTGTCTTACCCTTGGATCCAGTTTTATGTGTTTTACTTGCAGTCCTGGTTGTTTGGCCATTCGGTGCTCCATAGTTGGCATTTGCAGCGTGGTAATATGGATGTGGCCATGTGGGGAGTAGGGGTGTAAATTGTTCGATCTAATCTGATTTGAGAAATTTGTAGATCAATTCTATTCGATCCAAGAATTCTCTTATTCTAGAGCAAATCGAATTCCTATTCAGTCTATATCGATTCAGTTCAATTTGGTTTAGGGTCAGTCCGGTCCAGTCTAGGGATACCTCATATGATTTAATTGACTAAATTTAATCTAAAATTTTGTAATAATCAAATATTTTTTTTATTCAAATTTAATTATTTTCAGCCCAATTTACGTATTTA
Organism: Platycarya strobilacea; assembly: GCA_036898215.1. NCBI lineage: Eukaryota > Viridiplantae > Streptophyta > Magnoliopsida > Fagales > Juglandaceae > Platycarya > Platycarya strobilacea. The sequence continues at coordinate 38,779,631 of CM072547.1, read as the reverse complement.
TCATAGATTTAAGTAAAAAAAATTTTAAAAAATCACTCTTAAAAAAATGACAAAAGAAAATTAATATAAATAAAAAAAAAAGGAAAAAAAATCAATCCTTAAAAATCCAAATAAAAAAAATTAACTTTTAAGACTTAAGAGTCTTAAGACTTAAGAGTCTAAACAAACAAAAAATAATATTATAATATAATAAGAGTATATATTAGATATTAATATATATTATATATTAAATATGTTAATAAATTATAACTAATAATACTATTACATTAATATATTATATACTTATATGTTAGTAAAGAGTGATAAATTAGTAATAATATATTAAATAATAATAATACAATTATTACTTATAAGTTATTACTAATATTCTATATAGATATACTATAATTTATATTTTTATACTACAACCAGTCAACTACTATAGATTATAATATGTTAATATTATAAGATATTATATATTAATATGTTAGTATATATTATATATTAATTATGATAATAAATTATAACTAATAACACTATTACATTAGTATATTATATATTTATATATTAGTAAATAGTGATAAATTATTAATAATATATTAAATAATAATAATATACTTATTACTTATAAGTTATTACTAATACTCTATATAGATATACTATAATTTATATTTTTATACTACAACTAGTCAACTACTATAAATTATAATATATTAATATTATAAGAGTATATATTATATATTAATATGTTAATATATATTATATATTAATATGTTATTATATTAATCTTTATTAATATTGATATTATATTTATATACAATTATTTATATATACATATATATAAAATTATATCTATGATGGGAGTTCGGTCCAGTCTAGGAGGAGAATTCCGAATCGGGACCGGACCGAAATTATTCGGTCCATATATAAATTGGATTAGACCGGACCGAATGAAAATTTGGTCCGGTCCGGTCCGATCTAATCTCGATCCAGACCGATTCATTCTTTTCTATAGCCTAAGTGGAGAGGAAGGGTAGTGAGCGGCAGGAGGAAAGGGCATGGATTAACTGCTGGCGGTCAAGTCATGTTGGGTTATGGGTGCTCATGTCCTCCGAGATGTTTGTCTGTGGCCGATTTAGCAGTTAACTCTTGGTCTCACCCTTTCGTGATTGGGTGATGCTACATAGCCCACAAGTTTTATCGATACATGACCACTCACATGATTTTTTTATCAATTGTTAATGTGCCCGAATGTATCATCCCTTGAAAATTAAAAAAAAATAATAATGAAAACATTGATTATAAAAGGAAAAATAGAGCAAAACCCTTCAAGCTCGATACCCATATGTCCTCCATAACCCTTCCACATTCATTTTCATCATCCCTTCATTGATACCCACCCCTTCCCATCTGTTAATAGAAAACAATATTGGAAAACTTCTCTGATTTCATTGATGTATGCATATATACAAAGAATAATGAATAACGAATTATAATAACTTGAGAGAAGTCTATAACTAATTTCTCTATAATGAGTTTCTAGAAACATTTTTCTCTATTGGTGCTATTTCGATGAGTTGAGGATAAAACAATTTTTACATAATGGCTGAAGTGCCAATGATGCCTTCATGGTATTTGTGAAAATGCATAGATGAGTCATTTATCTTGATATGCCCCTGCAAATCCAACGGGGTGTCTACCACGTTGAGAGTCGATTGAAAATGAGAAAACCTATTAGCAACAACAGGTTTTGTAAGAAGATCAGTAATCTGATCTTTGAAATTACAGAACTTGACCTTTAAGGTATTGGTTGCAACCTTATCACTGACGAAATGAAAATCAATGTCCATGTGTTTTGTTTTTGAATGATAGACCGGATTTACTGATAGGTAGGTTGCTTCGAAATTATTGCACCATAGAGCAGGAGCAGTGGAAAGAAAAATGCCTAAGTCTCGAAAGACTGTTTGCAGCCATATGACCTATGCTGTTGCGACTGCAAGTGATTTGTACTCTGCTTTTGTTGAAGAACGGGCACTAGCACTTTGCTTCTTTGAAATACATGAGACTAGATGACTGCCAAGATAAATGCAGAACCCTCCTATTGAGCGACGATCGTCTGGATAGCCCCCTCATTCGCCATCAGAGTAGGCTTGAAGTTGAAATGAGGTATGCGGCTTAAACAATAACCCATAGTTGATTGAGAATTTAAGATACCTCAAAATTTGCTTTACTGCAGTCCAGTGAAAGGTCTTAGGGTTGTGCATAAATTGGCACACCTTGTTGACGGGAAAGGAGAGATTTGGCCTAATGAAAGAAGGTATTGAAGGTCGCTAACGATACTTCGATAAAGAGTAGGATCTTCAAAATCAAGTGAATCAAATTTAGAGAGCTTGAGATTAGCCGCCATTGGAGAAGTAATCGGCTTGGCATCAATCATTTTGCTTCTAGTTAACAACTGTTTGATGTATTTTCGTTGACATAGAAGTAGCCCTTGCTTGGTGTATTCAACTTCAAGACCGAGAAAGAATGATAGAGTGCCGAGATCCTTCATAGGAAATGCTTGACCCAATGCTGCAATAAGTTTGTGAATGGCAAAGGAATGGGAAGCAGTGATGACAATGTCATCCACATAAACTAAGAAATAGATAAGTACATCAGAATGTTGGAAAACAAACAGAGAATGATTAGATTTCGAAGCATAGAGCCCGTAGGCTAGAAGTCAGGAGCTAAGTTGGGCAAACCATGCTTGTGGTGCCTGTTTTAGGCCATAAATTGCCCTGTGAAACTTGCAAACGTAATCAAGATGAGCTGGATCGATGAAGCCTTGTGGTTGTTGCATAAACACAAAATCAAAAAGGGATCCATGGAGAAAAGTATTTTGGATGTTAAGCTATCGTAGAGGCCATGCTTAAGTAATTGTGATGGAAAGAATGAGCCGTATTGTGAACAGTTCACCACCAGATTGAACGTCTCGGTATAGTCGAGACCATGGAGTTGATAATACCCCTTCACAATTGGGCGTGCTTTCTTGCGTTCAAATGAGTCATCTGCCTTAGTCTTGGTGCGATAAACCCAGCAGTAGCCATTGATATTTGTTGAGGGAGGTGGGGACACTAAGGACCACATCTAACTTTGTTGCAAGGCTTGAAACTCTTGTCGCATGGCAGCACACCAATCTGGACATTTGATAGCTGTAGAACAATTTGAAGGATCATCAGAAGAATTAGCAGTGGTAGTAAAACAATATTGAGAGGAATACGGCATAGTTTCATCAGTAAATATTTTGGGATGTGAGGAATTGGTTCTGGCACGGGTTATAATGGGAGAATGAGGTGGGATTAGAGATGGAGGAGGATCAATTTGGGTGTGTATAATAAGAAGACTAGGTGGGATTAGAGAGGAAGAGAATTGAGGGCTAGTGTTTGTTGTGGGTGGAGAATGAGACTCTGGTAAGGAAGATTGAGGTCGGAGGTTGAAGATAACCTGTAAGTTGGGGCCGAGGGAGTGGAGTTTGGAGCAGGCCTAAGTAATGAAGGGGTAGAGAATTAGAGTTAGTTAATGGGCCAGAAGAGGATGGGCTAGGTCCAAGGAGTGAGGGAGTTAGAAGAGGTAAGATGGTAGTTGTAGTTTGGGAAGATGTAGGACAGGAAAGAGACTGAAAATGAGAAAATTGGAAGGAGTCTTCATTGAAAACGACGTCGCGAGAAATATAAAGACGATTGTTGGTTAAGTCAAGGCATTTGTAGCCTTTGTGAGGTGAGCTATAGCCCAAGAACAGACACGGAAGTTAGCAGAAATGTTGTGGTTGAGATAAAGCCGAATATTGGGCCAACACTCACAACCAAATTTTTTTAAGAATTTGTAGTTTGATTCATTTTGATAGACTAAGAAATAAGGTGATTTATTTTTGGTAACCAGAGAAGGAAGAAGATTGATTAAATAGATTGTTGTTTCGAATGTATCAGCCCAAAAAGAAAAAGGTGAGGAGGAATGGGCTAGAAGTGCAAGTCTGGTTTTGAAAATATGCCTATGTTTGCGTTCAATGAGTCTGTTTTGTTGATGTGTATGTGGACAAGAAAGACAATGTGTAATTCCATATGTACGACAAATTTTGGTGAGAGGTTGAAATTCCCCACCACAATCTGTTTGAAGGATTAGAAGTTTTAAGTTAAACAACCTTTTAATATAGGGTAAAAAATTGGTGAAAATGGAAGTAACATCAGATTTGAGTTTTAAAGGAAAGAAACATGTATATCTTGTAAATTGATCAACAAAAGATAGATAATATTTGAAACCAAGTCTAAAAACATGGGGTGCTGGGCCCCAAACATCAACGCATAAAAGATGAAGGGGTTTATCAACTATAGTCCTATTACTATTAAAAGGGAGTTGGTGGGCTTTTGCACTTGGGCAGTCATTACAAAAAAGAAACTTGGAGTCTGTGGCTGTGGTAGGAAGGCAGTATTGATGGAGAATACGTGAGACAAGGCGTAGTGACAGGTGACCAAGTCTGAGATGCAAGTGGGCCAGATCTGTACATTCACCAAGATTAGTGGAAGGTCTAGGAGTGGTTGAAGACGCTGGAGAAGGAAACACATATGGTCTATTATGAGCGGGCCCTGTGAGGAGCACTTTCCCTATCTAATTGTCTTTCACAGAAAAATGGGAGAAGTGAAATTCAAAATAACATGAATTATCTTGGCAAAAATGAAGAACAGAGACTAGATTTTTTATGATAGCAGGAACATGTAATAGATTTTTTAGATGAAATGAGAAGTGTGAGAGGAGAGATAGGAGTCACCAAAATTTTAGATAGAGATGCCTGTGCCATCACCCACTCGTAAGGAATCATTACCAGTGTAAAAATCCAAAGATATGTTCAAGTTACTGAGGCCATTTGTGAGATGGTGTATTGTTTTACAATGCGACATGGCCTATCCTATTACAAACCTAACAAGTTGGCCATTGAGTGTTGTAGCTCGGCTGGTGGAAGGAAATGAGCTATGACCTCCACGAGACTTGTTGGATGAACGACCACGACCGCGGCCTTGACGACCACCACAAAAGTTTCCATAGCCTCGTTGATCGCTCTAGTTAGAGAGAGTGAGATTTGAAGAAGGTTCAAGGGAGATAGAGGTCCTGTTTTGATGAGAAACTCGGCTTTCTTAAATAAGGAGAAGTTGAAGTAGTTCATGAGAAGAAAGGAGTTCAATTCGAGCTATTACGGAGATAACAAAGGGTTCATAGTTGGGTCCTAATCCATTTAGAAGGTAGGTGACAGCCTCCTTATCAGGAAGAGAGGTGCCAGAAGTAGCCAATGAGTCAATGAGGGAGCGACCCTTCCCAAAATAATCAGTGATATTTTACTCACCTTTGGAAAGGTTTGTGAGCTAAAAATGAATTTGAAATTCTTTTGCCTGAGAATGAGAGGCGTACATTGAAGCTAAAGTCGACCAGAGAGACTGATCAAAGGTTGAAGAAAGGACATGACCAAGGATGGAGTCAGAGAGGGAAGAAAAGAGAATATTGAGAACCATATGTTCAGTTTGTTGCCAAACAGAGAAGGCTGGATTGGGTTTAGGTGTAGGGTCAGCGGCGGAAAAAAGAAACTCGAGAAGGGTGGGAAGAGAACCATCGACATGGGTATAGAGATCTTGCCCATGAAGATATGCAAGTATCTGTATTTTCTAGAGTAAGTAGTTTTCATTTGTTAATTTGGTGGTGACAACATGAGAAAAGGAGGATAGCGAGTGAGAAGAAGAGGAGGAAGAAGACGATGCAGAGGCCATTGATGGGGACGTTAGTCATGAGGCTCTGATGCCATGTTAACAAAAAATAATATTTGGAAAAACTTCTCTAATTTCATTGATGTTACTTGATGTATATATGTACAAAAAATAATGAATAACGAATTACAATAACTTGAGAGAAGTCTGTAACTAATTTTTTTACAGTGAGTTTTAGAAACATTGTAACGTCCCAATTTACGTAAGAGATTTCACGTAAACTAAAATATCACGACTTATAATGTTAGGCAACAATCCATTTGGGTTATGCTTGAATATAGATGTATGCACCTAACTTATTAACAATGTTCAGAATATTTTGCAGTGGAAAGATGTCAAATTCCAAATTTCAGCAAAAGACATCTAATTCTTTGCGAATGTCACATGGTAAGCTAATTTAAAAACCCTTAACTTTACAAATTATATAAAATTGTTAGATTCTTCAGATACACATATACAACTATTCTTTTCCTACTTGTGGAATTTTTTCTTAATTTCACCTAATAGAGGATGATTCTTTTCATCATAAGAGGAATGATCTAAAGGACCCTTAAGGCTCCTCAGAACTTCTTGTGACGTCGAGGTCTCATGCTAGACTTTCTATTCCCACAATTATGCCTCTCATTCCGTAAGGAATGATAGATAAAATTAGAAAGTGAGATTTTCATAAACCTCAGTAAGTACTTAGAAATCTTACAATTCCAGCATCATTAGCGAATACATATACCATGACCATTAGACGTGAGGCATGATTTATGCATTGTATTTATACATGACACTTATGCATGACTTATCACGCTTCTTCATAAAAGACTTTCTTACTTTTCATGAAAACAGACTTTCATGTTTCTTTGATTCTTATTGACACATATTCAAAACTTATCATGAATTTGAAACTTTTTAGAAAATTTTTCATGTATTTTCTTATTATTTATAACTTTATGTGTTATTCTTCTTGTTTATATATTTCTTTAAACTAGCATTTCTTGTCATATTTGTCATATTAGATACATCACGGCTCTCCTATGCACCGTGTGTTCTTTACTGATTATCGCATCATACTAAGGTAAATACATCATAATCATAATCATAATCATTATGGCATGTTATTATACATTTTCCGTCCTTGGCACCCACCAACGTTAGGTGCAACCACGCTCTGTGAATATTTAAAAATGAACCATTCATGGCTCGTCGACTATTTTTCGTCGACCCAAGGGTTACCACTCAATTCTTAAGTACTTTAGAGTGGCCAGAGGACTTCTACTGAGACAATACCCCATCCCAACTTTTAGGGTTCTTATGAAAATATTTCTTATCTTATTTTCTTTTGAATAACATGATGACCCAAAGGACATGAAACTCATTATTTTACTAAACATGCATGTGACATGTGACTTTCATGCAAGACTTATAATTTATGAAACATATGAGATAGACATTTCTTATACACTCCATGAAACTTATGAGACTTATCATGTATGCAAGTCCAAAACACCTAATTAATCATTTTCCAAGAAAATTATATTTATTCAAAATAAGGAATTAAATTCAATCATACTTATTGAAATAAAAATAATTTCAATCATATTATGGCTCAAAATGAGGTAAGACTGAATTCTACCAAAATCCAAAACTTAGATTTTTCGTCTTCTATTTTATTTTATTAACTCATAACTTATTATAGGAAAATAATTTATTTTTCTATTCATAGAGGACCTAGCTGTAACTTCCTAAGTTTTCTTTAATTTATTTTCTTTTAGCAACTTCTCATGTCCAATAGTTACTCTTAAATCTCTTAAAATTTTAACTTATATTTTAGTTTTACTCAATAAGTAATTACCTAAATTTTCACTCTCAAACCCGCTTATAATCAAAGTATCTAAACCCTCCAAATAAAATATTTTCACTTGATATTATGTAGGATTTACTTTAATCCTTAACCGAAAATCAATCTATCCTAATCCTTGTATTATTTTACTAAATGTTCACTATATTCTACCTAGGACTCCTTGAATAAAAGTTTAGAATTTAACCTTATCAAAATATAGGAAATATAACTTGTTTATTTCATATTCAAAACAAGTAACCAAAGTCATATTTGATTCATACGTATACAAAAGATTCAAGAATTAGTTAGAAGTGAGTACTTATAATTTTTTAAGAACTAAGCTAAGGAACCCTTGTCAAAGGGAAATATTCTAATCACCTGAACTAACCCTCACTAAAATACTAGGGAAATATGTTTAAGGGATGAGAGAAAGAAGAGAGAGTGAATAAAAGAAAACGTCCCATCCGCCGAGAGCTACCTATATATATATATATATATATATATATATCACGTGTTTGCTTTTCTTCCTTGGTGATCGACGTGCATACCTTTGCTTAGTATATTTTTGTTTATTCCATTTTATTCCCAGACATGCAAGTGTCCCTCTAGGTATTTAGATTAAAGCATTGCTTAAGTAGGCTTAGTTGTAAAGTTACCCTTAATCCTTATCCCGACTTATTTGATGGAGACCAAGTCAAAGTAATACAACCAACCACTCGGCCAATACACATTCCAGCCATCCAAAATCCAACTGAGTTTACATGTAAATTCCTCTAAGAGTAATCAATCAATGGGAGAGAGTCAACAAAACAAAAAGTGGCCGGCTGGAATCTATGAATCTCCCAACCAATTTACATGCTTAGATAGTTCTCTAAATTATCCTACGTAACACCTTACTCCATGCGTTAATATTTCAAAAATTGCCATTGCTATTTTGATGTCCAACGTCTCCCATAACTTACAATGACTTAGTCAACGACACACACACACACATATATATATATGTATATATATATATTATATTACTTCTCATCTTTCATACATTGCCAATCTTATGCTCCACACCTAAAAATAATTTCCAATGTTGCTCTCCTACACTTATACTTAACACAAATAAATAATAATAAATAAATAAATAAATAAAAATAAATAAATAAACTACCATGTAAAGTAATAAATCGGGATGTCACAATTAAAATGTCCCAAATCATATTTATTTTCTAAAATAAACATATAATCTAGTTCTTTTAGTGTATAAAATAGCAAAATTAAGCTAATTTCACATAATCATCCATACCTGTGAAAACATTAGAAAATATAACTCAAAGTCATGCTCACCACACCTAACTTGGTTCTATCAAATTAAATCCCAATTTTGTCATTGATTGGGTCCGTATCACTTAAAACTCAAAATATAAAAGTTATATATCTTTTTTTTGGTGTTTTATAACATCTTGAATCATCTCATTTGGAGATTGAATAAAAGAGTTATGCTTGATTTACTAGAAGAAGACGAAACTACCTAGAATCTGGTCAATCCGATTTCACCATATGCTATCCCTTGACTTCTTTCCCAATTTTCCTAACTTCGAATTCTCCTTGACTTTCTTGACTTTTCAAAGGCCATATCTAAATTTCTCTATTTGTTTGGCTAAAAAATACCATAAAGAATTTATATAATTCTTGTTTCTATTTTTTAATACTAAAGAAAATCTAATTATGCATATCAAATGTATATCCAATAAATTCTCACAAATGAGTCAAAACAATTTGAACTATTCTAATAGGGGAAATTTTGGGTTGTCACAAACATTGTACTCTATTGGTGCTATTTCAATAAGTTGAGGATAAAACGGTCTTTACGTAATGGCTAAAATGCCAGTGATGCCTTCAGTGTGTTTTTGAAAATGCATAGATGAGTCATTTATTTTGATACCATCCTCCCTCCATTTTCGAGGAATAATTTTGATTGTGAGATTATTTTTCATGCAAAAAATACTCTAAATTGGCCTTTGAGATGTTTGCCCCGGAAATTCTAGTTACATGTTTTTTTCTTTCTTTTTTGTGTCGACAAACTTGGATCAAGTAAGGATACATTCCATTTTCACCTTGTTTTATTTGTGCGAAAGTTGACTAAAGAACTTTGTAAACTCTAATTGATTATGAAAAGTAGAAAGGGCCCAAAGGGGTTTATTGGGTGGCAACCCATCTCTTGGTGATTACTTGGTGAGTTGAAGAACTAGGGGAACTTTTGAAAGATGAACATCTATTTAATTGTGTTGCAGATAACACCATCAAACTACTGCCTTGTGAAAACACATAGACGAGAGTCATTTATCATGAAAACTCACCAAGAAGATTCATCACCTCGTAGACGTGAGAGAACAAGAGAGAAAAATCTGCCGAGAGGAGATCGAGTGAGAAATTGTATGAAAGATCACTGGAAGGGAATGATGGGATTGAAAAAAATTTGCAGGTGGGCAAGAGTTTAGAGACAAGAGGGAAGGGATGATGGTGGGTAGGAAATGAGTTTTTAATCTTGCAAATTTTATTTTTAAATACGGGCCATTCAAAATTCAACACGTAGCATCGGTTAAATATCGATCTAAAACAATCAGTCCATGTAGCATTTTCCTTCTTGATTTTGACTTATTTATTCAGGATACAAAGTTATAATTTATGAAGGAAATTAGTTACAAACTCAATGTGAAAGAAAAAAAATGCACTAATTGACCAAATTACACTAAAATCTTATTCCATAATCCAAGATGCATATGCCATAAAAAGTGAGAGACTTGCCCTCGTCGGAGTTTTTATATTATTGGGAGTTCTTGTCGGAGTTTTTGCTATTTCATTTTATGCGTTTTTTTTACATATATTCTTTTAACACTTTTAAATACTTTAAAAAAAATCACAAAATTATAAAAAGTACACATTTAATTATTAAAATTTAAAAATAAACAAGAACTACTAGTAGGAATAGTAGCATTTTTCATATTCAATTTGCACTTTACCATAAAAGTGAAAGAATTGCAATCATTATCGATTATACCATATCAAAACTTTTTCTTTTTCTGAATTTTAGACCATTCCAAGACTTGATTATATTGTCGAAGTTACTTGGCTCGAAATCAATAAGTAATACCAATAGTTAGCGAATTCTAGTTATCGATCATACACCCCAATACACAAAGTAATAGACAAGTAAGCCTAATATTGGCCTTTAAGATCCCTATTTAATTTATATTCTTTTTGTAATTCTCTCTCTCTCTCTTTTTCTCTCTCCCTCCTAAGTTCATTCTCCTTTCTTATCTCATTTTCTATTTTCAAAAGTTTACTCACTTTTCAATAGTTCATTCTTTTTCCTAATAGGGGGAGGATGGGGGGAGGAGAGGGAGGGGGGCGAACTCCTCTTCCCTTTAATTCAAGTAGCTCTTCTAACTTCGGTTCTACTAGTATCGACAACAGGCCCACCTCTACGTGCACTACATCTACCACTTGATTCACACTCTAAATCAAGTGGTTCTGAATGTCAAAATGACAAGAGACTTGTTACGGATAACTAGCATATGCAAACAGGTTGCAACCGGTTGTAGGGGCAAAACTTACGTGGAAGAAATAAAGAAAACAAAGAGGAAAAAGGAAAAAGGAAAAAGCAAAGAAAAGACCAAGTCACCAAAGTAAAGAAAGTTGCGAGATATTGCTTCTTCTTTGGTTAAGTTGCAGACTGGATGCTTTGAAGTAAAGCAAATTCCTTTAGAAAGTTGATGAAGTTTGTGTGAGGCCACAACCCAGATTTTGTAGGACTTTGAAGCATTTCTCCACCAAGAAAAATTGGCTGACAAGAGCATTTTTCTGTATATCATAAACTTCCTTGTCGAGTTTGGTAAATTTATCACTACAACTACTTTCTTAAAAAAAAAAATGCAATTTTATAGTCTACATTGGAATCCAACCTCATTTTTTGATATTTTTTTCACCAACCAAAAAATAGAAAGTCAATCAAGAAAAGCTATAACCCTTCACTAGCTGGACCTCTCCAAATGTATTTACTACTAGATTAATTCATTTATGAATATAATAAGACAAAAATTACTTTTAGGCCTGATTTGTTTGAATAGATGAGATGGGATGAGATGGGATGAGATAAAAATAAAAAAAGAATAAAATATTGTTGCAATATATTTTTTTAATATTAATTTTGTTTTGAGATTTGAAAAATATATTTTGGAATTTGAAAAACTTAAAATTTTTATTATATTTTGTATAGATATTTAAAAAAGTGTAAATGTGAGTTTAAAATGTGTTTTGAAGTTTTGGTTTCATCTCAATAAACAAACCAGGCCTTAGCTTCATATCTATGGCTAGACCCACTCAGTGAAATCATTTATGTTACTCAATTTACCAAAGCCTTACAATTTACAAAGCACAAAAGCCAATCATTTGCATCTTGTCTTTGTTGAGGGAAATTGATCTTGCAAGGAGGACACACGAAAGTGGAAAACAGATCTTGTGAGGAGGAAGGGTGAGAAGGAGAAGGAAGATCAGAGAAGGAAGGGAAACATTGAAGTGGAGGGGAGAAGGAGAAATAAACAATTTGAGCAGCTTGTCTTCATGGAATCTAAAAATGCATGAAACAAATCATTTCATTAACGACATAGAACACGATTGCGAGGTGGTTCCTTGTGCCGATTACTGAAAGGATTTCTCAAAGGACAAATGAGTTCTTCAAATTTATGGCAAGTTTTGAAAGAATTATGGATTTTTTTAATTTGTGACTAAACACCATTCCTAACCTATTTTGTCACTAGAGCTCCCTCAAATGAGAAAATCCTGTATGATGCATATATAATGAAGAGAATTGATACACATAATGTATTTTACAACACTTACACATGTTATATAAAGTAGGGATATTTTTATAAAGTGATATTAATAACTTTATAAAAATATCCCCATTTTATAACATATGTTATATAAAATATTGTAAAAGATGTTGTGAGTTTATCATTTCTCTAAGAAGAAAAGAGATAAATTTTGGACCCATATAGAAAATTATATTTTAATGATACTTTCATTTTTTTCAAAAGGAATACATAGAGATTGCATGCTTTAAGACTGTATATAACATTATTTTGCTTGGACCATAGTAAAAGAAGTTAGATGTTGGAAGTTTGAACAAAAATCTTGTATATAATAAACCATGTAAACACTTCAAGCATGGGGACATTAACCTACATGATCCATACATTGACTCATTGAATGACCAATTTTTTTTTATCATGTGCAACCTATTAGCGTGCAGTATGGTGGTAAATACCACTCGAGTCTCTCTTATTGCATCATTTTTCTCTCACTTTCTGTTCATTTGTCAAAACTCTGCCAAAGTCAATATGAGCCTAGTAAGGAGGAGGGCTCTATTCCCTATTGAAGGACTTTGGAAGTCACTTTGTGTAGGGCCTCCTTTCAATATAGTATGCCGGTAGAGATATTTGAGGTGAGTATTCTTTGATGCAAGGTGTATGACTATCGAAGTGTGAGAGGGAGTATTTTCCTAGGCTTGAGTTAGACCAAGGGAGCCAAACCCACAAAGCGTGAGTAATGTAGATTGGGATTAGGTCGAGGAGCACAAGACCAACTCAATAAGTCCATGGGGAGTAGAGGAGGAAGACGTGTTGAGCGTATAACCCAGTTAGAAAGATTGGCATGGCCAATAACCCGCGACGGAGGTGTTAAGGGCAACCTTGACACTCAAGCATCGACAGTTGCACGAACTTGAGCACCAAAGAATTAGCTGACAACTCGGGTGCAAATTGCAGAGTGTTAAAGACAACTCAAGCACTCAATTATTTAATTCAATATATTCCAAAATTAATAACAAACATTGTAAAAAACACGATTAGAATTTTTTCCGCTAGGTTGAAAACTCTTCAATTTTATTTTGGCCCAAAAGAACTTAATCAATAAATCACAACTTTTTGAATTATGAAGGAAAAATACAAAATGGGCAAGTTAGGGGTAGAGATTTGCACAACTTGAAGCCAGGATAAAGTTGACAATTCTCACGACAAAGAGACGAAATGGTGTTGATGCATCGAGATGAGAGCAAGTGTGGGTTACTTAAATGGGGGTGTTGGGTTTTGTCTAGACACCATGAAAGAGGAAGTGTGGGTTATTGTGGTTTTGACTAGCATTGTGCTTCACTAAAATTGATCAAGAAAATAGAATCAGTCAGAATAAGGTAGGATAAAGTGAATGACAAGGAGCAAATTTTTTTTAGAGAGATAAGGGAGGTCATGGAACGGATGATGGAGGTTAAGTTGTATGAAAGATGGAGGAAGAGACTGATGTTGGGATGATGGGTTGACTCAAAAGAATAGAACAAGTTCACTGTATAGCCATTTTTTTTAAAGTGGGAGAGAGAAATCGAAACTTTTCCCTCCATTGCAATTCACTACATAGTCGTTAAAATGTCTTCTCATTAAACAGAGGGCACAAATTAAGAAATGTGCTATGAGATGATATTGTGTCTCATATATCATTTGGATGCTAGATCTCATTGGACTGTACAAGAAGCTTTCATCTTATCTGTGCTCGATTCATTCCCCAACAACTCTTAGGGCTTGTTTGTTTTGAAATATAAAACTAAAATTTTAAACTCATAATTACATTTTTTTCAATTTTCATACAAAATAAAATAAAAAATTCAATATTTTCAAATTCTAAAATTATTTTTTTAAATCTAAAAATAAAATTAATATTAAAAAAATATATTATAATAATATTTTATTTTATTTTTTAAGGGAGGGAAGGAGGGTTTAGAAAATGAGGTGGGCTGGTCCGAGCAAATTGCCCAACAAACCACGATAACCCGCGTGGCAGATAAGCGGAACTGGTCTTGCAAGTTGCAAAGCCTGCGAATGCGCTCCCGCTCGCTCCTTCCCTCTCCGCCACAATCTTCACACCACCATGCCTGCAATCCCTTCTTCGCTCCTTATCCTCCATCCCCGCCTTAATCTCTACCTCAAACCCTTCTTTCTCTGCCTCCCCCATTTCTCATCTCCATCTCTGACCTTCAATAGCATTCGAAGATTTCCTATCCCCAAACCACCATTTCCGATAAACCGTAGAGACCTATCGACTTTATCGTCCGCCGCGACAACGCAGTCTACCGACGACAATGGCAGTGGCAGAGGTAGGTCCGGTGCGCTTTCTGCGCCTCCAACCACCGAGGACGTGCGGAGGATCGACGTCAATCCTCCCAGGGGAACCAGGGACTTTCCCCCCGAGGAAATGCGCCTCCGCAATTGGCTCTTTCGCAACTTTCGAGAGGTTGGAGTTTCGAAACATTTGTGACCCTGTATATATGTATGTTTATATTCAATTAGAGATGGCTGTGGAATTCTTGTGAACGTAATCCAGGTTTCGCTATTGTTTGGGTTCGAGGAAGTTGATTTTCCGGTGCTAGAATCGGAGGCGTTGTTCATTAGAAAAGCCGGAGAGGAGATTAGGGATCAGGTTAGTCTCTGCTATACGTTGTTATTGTTTAATTCTTTGAAGCATGCTTCATTTTTTACCAGTTACATTACGTACTTACCCGAAATTGGGCAACAACAATTTTGCCTATTTGATCACTTAGCATTGCTCAGACTGGAATAATTAGCTTTGGGAGTGTAACACCCCGCTCCCCAGAGATAAGAAAGACTTCATTTTTTTGAAAATCGAGTGAAATGAGTTCTACTACTGACCTTGACTAAAAAAATTATCTCTTCTTTTATTTTTAAGGAGCATCATGTACTAAGAATTTTTACAATAATTTTTTTTAAAAATTTTTTTAATAGATATTTATTCTGTATAATAAATAAAGTCGTTCAAAATACTGAAATCATAAAAAAGAATACGTGGAAGCATTTATTAAAATTTCTTGAACATTGTACTTTTAAAATCATAACTTAAAGGCTCTGTGCATGATCTAGGCCTATGCCACACCTCCCTGGGCCAAATCCAGTCCTGCCTCTCTATCTTCATGAATATTCTCATCTAGCGTGGTTAAAAATATAAAAAAAAACTAAAATGAATTGAGAATTCATAAAAAAACCCATCATAACGTAAGCATAAGAAATATAAGACTTTTCATAATACATTTCATGGTTGAGAGCATACTTATTGGATTGTCTAAAACTAAACTTCAAAAAGTACAAGTTTGCACACATATAAAAAATTTTGGTCATATTTGATAAAAAACGAGGAGAAAAAAAAAGTAGAAAAATGAAATAAAAGTACTTTTTGTCTTCAAAAGTGAATAGTAAAATTAAAAGTTTGTGTAGAAGTTTGTCTTCAAAAAGTACAAGTTTGTATACATATCAACTAATGCTATATAGTTGATCCTTCAAAGCTTTTTTAGAACACAAACATGTTAGCCAATCAAGATCATCTCCTCTAGAATAGTTAAAGACTAACCAATTCTTAATGTTTGTATATCAAGCAAACTTTCGCTCACTTTTATGTGTTTGTTTCTATTATTGTGATACTTGTTAAGCATTTGATTCTCGATTTTCTGGAAAGAGTAACTATTGAGATATTTTAAACTAAAACTCTTTCATGTGCAGCTATACTGTTTTGAAGATCGGGGAAATCGTCGAGTTGCATTGAGGCCAGAGCTCACTCCTTCGTTGGCGAGGCTGGTGATACAGAAAGGGTACTGATCCTGACTCGGCAGATGCATTTTACATGAAGCAATGCACAATCTTCAAAATGTCTGGAAATTTTGTTATATATATTATTTACTTATGGTTTTTGTATCCAGGTACAGATGCCAGAATTTGATCTCCATCTTTTTTCTTGTCCAGAAAATCTCTCTCTCTACCGTTGAAATGGTTTGCTATAGGACAGTGTTGGCGTTATGAGAGAATGACAAGAGGAAGGCGTCGTGAGCACTATCAGTGGAATATGGATATTATTGGTGTACCTGATGTTACGGTAGGAGCAGCTGACTTGACATACTCTATGAACTTCCATGCTGGCTCCTTTTTTCCCCGTCCACCGACTTAAGTAATGTTGGCCTTGATGTGCACTGGATGTATAGTTTGAAAGTTTTTAACCATATTAATACAACTTTCATTTGCAACTTCTTGGAAATCCAAAATTATGAATTATACTAGAAGCCGAGTCAGAACAGAATAGTCTTTCATGTAATGGTGGACCAGATTCAGAAACATTGTAATTTCTAAGGCTCGAGTGAACAATTTAAATCAGATTGATGCTTGATCCCACAGCTTAAAACAATCAAATTATCCAAATTCCTTCCACTAAATGTTTTCCATCCAGTTTCAAACTATAAGCCTATAATCCAATGTAGTCTTCCATGAACCAGCTTCATATCCTCAAGAAGGTAGAATGTATATTATATAGATCATCATGTCACCATTGTATGAAGTTCCATGAGAAACACGTTCATGACTAAAAGTATGCATATACTTGGGCTAAACCTATTGTTCTTACCAATAAAATTTTTGTTTAGTCATGGATGGTTGGTACTTTGCTACTATATGTGAGTTTGAGACAAGTAGGTGAAGGCTGTCATTCAAATTCTTCTTTTTTCTTTTTGTGATATTATTTTGAGTACCTTTTTCTTCGATTCACTCCATATTTTGCTTAGATGTTTTAAAGCTTCCTCAAAAACTTCAATCAAGTAATTGATATTGATGTTAATATCCAAATCTATCATCTCCCTTATATCCAAATGCAGTTACATATTTATTTCTTTGTCAAGCTTGATATCATGTTGTTTTGATACAGGCTGAAGCAGAACTTATTTCATCTATTGTCACTTTTTTCAAGCGAATTGGAATTACAGCATCAGACGTTGGATTCAAGGTTTCTAGCCGAAAGGTGCAAACAACCCTTTCTGTGCATGGGCAATCAGACATCTTTAACAATAACATAATATTTTCGGAAGTTATCTTTTATTTCGCAAAGTCATTGTATTACTTAATTCTTCACAAGACATTTAGGAATCCACTTTTGTTCTAATACGAAACTATGGACTATTGTTAATTGCAGGGAGCTTTTGTCAAGTTATACTGACTTATCAAAAAATTAAAAATAAAAATCTTTGTATTATTGAATACTTCTCAAGACATTTGGAATTAGTTTTCAAGCATCAGTTGCAATGAACTCTAGTTACTTTCTTGACTATTTTTTTTTTCTCTTAGATCAGTAATTGCTTGACTAATTCTTATTGTGAAGGGAAACAGTTCTAAGTGTCTTAATAACTTATGTGCATACTTAGAAGGTTAGGTATTTTTTTACTTCTTATTGTAGATTCTCTTTGGGTGAATAATACTTGAATGGGATAATGTCATTGTTTTAAGCTATTGGATAGAGTGGCAATAAGAGTTACATTATTGACTTGAGCCTTCAAAACTAAACACCTTATTGTAACTGGTCCACCTTTATATGCAAGTCTGTGCCGATCTCAACTTCTTACATGGTTTTGGTATATGAGTCAGCCCCATCTAAAGCGAGCCTTGAGCGAAATTTATTTTACAAATTTTCCTCCCACTTTTTTTGAACTACTGCATCTGGTTAGAACAATTTCGGCTTTAATTTTTTTATTTATTTTTAATTCCTTTGGGGGTGTAGGTGATGTCTGAATATGTTAATTATTATGTGAGCTTTTCCCCTTTTATTACAGGTTTTACAAGAAGTATTGAGGTCCTACTCTATACCTGAAAATTTATTCACCAAGGTTTGCATAATTATAGACAAGGTGAGTTATGCAAGGTTGTAAGCTCCAGTATGTGACTGCTCGTTTGAAAATTAGAGCATGTTGCTATTCTGTCGTGTTTTAGTGCTGCTCATGATGTTATAAATATTCAGCTATCAATAAAAGAAAAAGAAAGTATTCAGCTATCAATAAAATTATTTGGAGTACGTTAAATTGTAACACTCCTTCACGTGAGTTAGGAATATTATGAATGTACATAACTTTACAACGGTAAAGAGATTCGACATCATAACAACTTTGGTCATCTTATTGAATCGTACAATAGCTTAAAATGAAAATGTCTTGTATAACTTAATGTAATGACATGATGGTGTAAAACGTAAACTAGTCCTATGTGGCAATAACACTTACTTGTAAGATCTAAGACTGTTAAAGTACATCTTTTTCTGGCCTCCTGCTTGGTGTCCATATCATCATCACCTGGGACATTAAAACATAAATGCAAATAACAAGTGAATCGAATACTCTGTAAACCGCACATCATAAGGTAAACAAGACTTAACCTTAGGCTTTACCTTGGAAATCTTCATGCATAATTATCCTTATATATATAGCATGTGAATCATTCAATATAATTTAACCTTAGGCTTTACTTTTGCAAAGTCATTCTATGCATCTAATATATTCCGTGCATGCTATCATCTGGGTAAAAAAGTTCCAGCATGCTAAAATTTGACTTATAGAGCCATTTGGAGTTGTTAACAGCATGCCCTTTCAAAGCTTTAGAGAGATTTTTGACAGCTTTCAAGGAATCATGCATGCCACATTTTGGTATCATATGGTTTTCAGAAACTTATCGTTTATTATGCCATGTGATTGTATAACAGTAACTGATTCAAGTATAACATGTCAATTATGCAAGAAATCATGGTTTGGGGAACGTTTGTTCATGCTCAATATGCTGAAACTTCTCTCTTTTAGGAAATCAGGCTTTTGAGTTATGAAACTACAGTTAAAAAACATGGTACATGCTGTGTGTGGGTGGAATGCATGTGATTTGGCTCTGCCCCTTACATATAGACATGTCAAGCATAAGAAAGAATGGTTTTGTTGGCTGTTGATGCTGCTGCCAGGCTTCTGACGATGTATTTTGTGTCTCCTGGCTATGGTGTCACAGTAGCATATATAGTGATCTCCTGTGCATGCTTTTGACTCGGGCCATATCTCATAGGAGTGAGTTTGGACTTCTACGACTACTTGGGGTTGCAATTACACGATTCACTAGGGGTTGCAATTACACGAATAAAAAATTTCATTTGGTAAGTTGGAATAAAGTTTGTACCTCGGTGTCTTGTGGGGGTTTGGGCATCAGAAAATTAAAGCTTTTTAATAAGGCTCTCCTTAGAAAATGGCTTTGGAGGTACATTTTTGAAAGTAACGCTCTATGGAGGCAAGTCGTGGATGCCATTTATGGAAGGGTGTGGGGGAATTGGTGTACTAAAGAAGTTAGAGGGGCTTTTGGAGCAAGTTTATGGAAGTCCATCCGGTTAAGATGGGGGGATTTTGTCCTTAACACTAAATTTGATGTGGGGAAAGGGAATAACATTTATTTTTGGCATGATGCATGGTGTGGGGATTCTGCTCTCAAGTCTCGTTATCCTAAACTTTTCGGGATTGAAAAAGTTAAAGGGGCTGCTGTAGCTGATAATTTTCAGATTTCTATTGATTGGTTGCTTTGGAATGTGGAATTCAAGAGAAATTTACAAGATTGGGAATTTATTGATCTGAAGATAAACCATTGTAAGGAGGATAGTTTGTTGTGGTTACATGAACTTGATTCCAGATTTTCTGTGAGATCATATTACAAAGTTTTAAATTGTCATGGAGACTCTGCATTTCCTTGGAAGCTCATCTGGAAATCTAAAGTATCGAGCAAAGTCGCTTTCTTCTGCTGGTTGGTCTCTCTTGAGAAGATCTTAACTACAGATAATTTGAGGAATAGAGGATTACTTGTTATTAACTGGTGCTACATTTGCAAAAAGGACGGTGACTCTGTTAATCACCTTTCTCTACATTGCGAAGTGGTGACAGCTTTGTGGAATGAAATATTTCCTAAGGCTGGTACTGTTTGGGTAATGCCACTACATATAGTGGTCTTTTTGGAAAATTGGAATGGCTCTATGGGTAGAAGAGGCAATGCAGATTTTTGGAGGGTGGTGCCTTTGTGTTTGTTTTGGTGCTTATAGCTAGAAAGAAATGGGAGATGTTTTGAAGACCGCGAACGTACCTTGGGGGAATTCAAATATTTTTTTCTTTAATACTCTTTCTTTTTGGGTGGAAAATCTTATAAGAGATGAGGATTCTTGCAATGTTTTGCTTTAGATTTGTCTTTCTTTAGTTTGTATCTAGGTATTTTCTCTCGTATACTTCTTGAGTACTTAGTTATTACTTGGAATAAAATTTCTTATTACCAATCAAAAAGAAATTAAGCGAATCACTACGTATGAGGAATTTGGTAGTATTATGACATGAACCATTTAAGAAAGTTCTTGAGATTGAGACACAAAGCACCCCCCAAAGCTTCATTTTTTGTGTGGACTGCCTCCTTGGGTAAGATCCTCACCACGGACAACTTAAGGAAAATGAGAGTTATCATTGCTGATTGGTGTTGCATGTGTAGGGGGGGTGGTGAGTCGGTAGACCATCTCCTACTACATTGTGATATAGCAATAATACTATGGAACGAGGTATTCGCTCGAGTGGAGTTGGTATGGGTTATGCCAAAGAAAGTTTAGGCAACTTTGGCTAGCTGGCAAAACATAAGAGGCAGACAACCTATTAAAGCAATTTGGAAGATGATACCTATTTGCATTATGTGGTGCTTGTGGCAGGAGCACAATGAGCGGACATTTGAAAACCAAGAAAGATCGTTGGAGGATCTCAAAGTTTAATTTTTTAGAACTCTGTGTAAGGCCATTGTTGTGGATTTTCATGGCATGACCCTTCATGACTTTCTTGCTACTAATATGCCTACCTAGTTAGGGCATTATGTTTGTAATTGGCCACGCCTTTTTTTGATCAATAAAATTTGTTTACTTGTCAAAACAAAAAAAAGTATATGAGATTAAGAGCACACTCACCTACGGTGGTCGACAACTCTTAGGACAGCACTTAAGCGCCCTAAACTCAGTCCCTTGATGCAGTAAAACATTGACAACAGTGTCCCATGAGAGGCATAATCACATAGCTCGAAACTCACCAATGGAGTGCATAATATTGGGTGAATCAGAAGACTGATCTTTCTACCCTCGACCTGGACAGCTGAAGTAGAGGGGGATTCAGTTCATGTATTTGAAGAGAATAACACAAACAACAAGGGTTTCAAGCATCCCCTAATCCTAGCAGTCTCCCTATTAACAAACAAAAGCTGCCCCATGCACTTGTGCTGCCCCTCCCCATTAAATTTGACCTAGAAGCTGCAACGTATTTCCTAACGGCCAGAAGCTTACAAAGTCGAAAACCTTCAGCAACAAAACCCTAGATTCTGCTCGTGCCACCAGCCTCCTAGAAGTTCCAAGATATCCCTAGCTCTCTTCTTAACCCATCTGCACTCCTGAGGGAAGCCAAGAGAATTCAGCCATAAATCAGTGTAGCCACTCCCACTCTATTCACCTAAGTTTTCAAATTTAAGTGCATAGGAGCCTAAGGCCACTAATCCTCCTCTGTACCGCCCCACTTCCAAGTCAAACTGTTGAGTTCAATTGCTAAGAGATTTGAAGGAGTCTCCTAAAACTCTGCTGCAAGCGAGGTAAGGAACAAACTAGAGAAACCCTTTATATTACTTGTGTTATTCTCTTCAGATACGTGCACTGAATCCTTCTCTACTTACAACTGTCCAGGTCAAGGATGGCTGAGTCCAGTCTTTGGTGATTTACCCTTTGGTACAGCAACTTTAAAGTGGGAAATTTCAGAGACATATGCGCTCCTTTGGTGAATTTCAAGCTATGTGATCATGCCTCTTATGGACCACTGCTGTGTATGTTTTATTGCAAGGACTGAATTTAGGATGCTTAATTGCAGCCGTAAGAGTGGCCAACCACCCTAGGTTTGTGTGCTCTCAATCTCATGAACTTTCTTGAATGGCTCATGTCATAATGCTATGAAATTCCTCATATGTAGTGATTCGTGTAGTTACAACCCCCCAATGGAGTCCTAGAAGTCTAAACTCTCTTCTATGAGATATAGCCTGAGTCAAAGGTGTTTACAGGAGATCACTATACATGCTACTGTGATACCATAAGCAGTGCAAACAAGTGCTGTCAAAAACCTGTCAGAATCACAGCAGCATCAAACAGCCAACAAAACCATGCTTTCTCATGTTTGACATGTCTCTCCTTTATTTTAGATACTTATTTCTACAAATTTTATTTGTTTTCTTCTGTGTGGGGGGGTTGCATTGTGTGGGGGGGTTGCATATTTATCTCGATACAGATAGGGAAGATTCCAATGGATGAGATAAAGAAAGAGTTGAAATCTGCTGGCGTATCAGAAAAGGCCGTTGAGGAGCTATTGCAAGTTCTTTCCATCAAGTCATTGACAAAATTGGAAGGTTAGATTGAGTTTTCTGATTTCTATTCAGAAGTTTTTTCTTTTGTGCAAAAACTCAAATGAATAATTTTTTGTAAGGATTATATTCTCCACCTTACTAGTGGCCTTGGAAATAGATTACCAATTGAAGTCGTCTGTTGGTTTCTTTACATGTACAAGTTCTCGCAACAGAAATGATATAATTGATTTTAATTATGTTTTGTATGTTTGTGTACATAGAAATACTTGGAAGTGCTGGGGAAGCTGTTGCTGATCTAAAGCTGCTATTCTACCTGGCTGAAAAGTTTGGTTATTCTGAATGGATTGAATTTGATGCATCTATTGTACGTGGGCTTGCTTACTACACTGGAATTGTGTTTGAGGTGAGATGTTTTCTATTATAATTGTTTTCCTCTTTTACGTTGGTCTGAATAGGAATATCACCTTTAGTGTAAGTTGATTGTTAAAATAAGTTCCATCCAGTAATTAGGTGACACCTTGCTTGTAGATACATTGTTTTGATAATCTCTTTCAAAAAGAGCATGTATTACCTTCAGTAGCTAATTAGTCACTGATGTTTCTATAACAATGCTGCCTTAGTGGCCTTAGTCCGGGACATAAGGGCTAAAAGTTGTGGACAACATCTTGTTGACTAAATGCTTAGTTCTTATTTTTCTTGCAAACAAGTGAAGGGGAAAAATAGAGAAAATGAGTGAATATGTAGAGTTTTGATCTTGTAGCATAATTATTGTGTACCTAGACCTTGCACTAAATTATTTCAATGCCTTCATTTGCTTATGCATGAAGTAAGTGGCTGAGATCAAGGATTCATGGTGAAAATTTGAAAGCCCAGGTGGCAAAGAGATGAGCCTCTAAGATACAGATTGATGTATGCTGCTAGCCTGCATGTAAGGGAGAAAACAAAACACCACACCGAACAAAGTGTAATTTATAGATCTACTCCCTCCCTCTATCTTAAATGTTGAATAATGTTTCCTTACATGGAATGGGCATGGATGCATGGTGTTATTTGTCACTGAAATTAGACTTGTCTTTGAGGTTGTGACTGCGCTGATATTCTTTCACCTAAAGTCGAGATGGACACAAGACTGTTGTATAACTGGATAAAAAAATATAAACATTTTTGTTTTCCCCTCATCCTAATCAGTTTTTAATCTTTTCCCTGTAGGGTTTTGATAGAGAAGGAAAGTTGCGAGCCATTTGTGGTGGTGGGCGATATGACCGGTTACTCTCAACTTTTGGTGGCGATGACCTTCCTGCATGTGGATTTGGATTTGGTGATGCTGTTATAATAGAAGTAGGTTCATCCTTTCATTAATTTACCCGGCTGCCATTAAATTATACAAGAACAAGTCTTTTGCTCATCTTTCCCATCAAATGGTCCCCCAACCAAGCCTTTGGACATTTCTTTCTTATTTTGTTTTACCTATCAAAAAAA
This sequence comes from Platycarya strobilacea, assembly GCA_036898215.1. Lineage (NCBI taxonomy): Eukaryota > Viridiplantae > Streptophyta > Magnoliopsida > Fagales > Juglandaceae > Platycarya > Platycarya strobilacea. The sequence continues at coordinate 38,755,260 of CM072547.1, read as the reverse complement.
TATTACATAAGAAAACTCTTGTGCTGGCAGAATATGTTGCATTTACCAAAAAGATGCACCCCAATGTCTGTACCAATGTTTATCTAATCAACTGTAACTTTGGTTTTAACCTTGGCCTACCACTTAACATGATATTTGTCTTATTATTAATTCATATATTCACTGACAGGAGAATGTGGACTGTATAGAATGTCAGCCACATCCCACATATTTTTGTACAGCAGACAGTGCTTGAATCAAAGGACCACTACAGTTATTTTATTTGTTCATGTATTTTATTGTACTTTTTTTTTTCTGTAATTTGGTCACTAGTGTCTAGGGGCTCAACGAAGAGGAATCTCCTAAAGCAAATTGAGTTTGTAGGTAATTGTCAGAGGCAATGGAGTGAGCATGGGTTCTATGCTTATAACTTCGTCCACCTGTCTCCTTTTTACTAAGTAGTTTAAAAAACAGCTTGTCAGTTAAACCCTTATAAACTACAGCAATCAATGCGTTTTGTTGTTTGTTTACTACGTCTATTCATGCCCTGATTTGCTTGAATTATTCTTTCCTGTGTATATCTAATCTTTGCTTCTTTTTCTTAACTAATTATATGGCTTTTTTTGGGGATTGGGATATTACAGTTGCTCAAGGACAAGGGACTTCTACCAGAAGTCAACCTCGAAGTGGAGAATATTGTGTCCGCATTGGATGTTGATCTCCAAGGGGCAGCTGCTGGAGTTGCTAGCATACTCAGGGAGAAAGGCCAAAGTGTTGATTTGGTCTTGGAAAGCAAACCGCTTAAATGGTACTCAATTCTTTTGAAGGTTTTCATACCACTTGCTGCCCTTTTCTGACATGTTCTGTTTATCCATTTTTTTATTCAGGGTTTTCAAGCGAGCAGCACGGGTAAATGCGCAGAGGCTAATATTGGTTGGAAGTTCAGAATGGCAAAGGGGTATGGTTAGCGTCAAAATCCTTTCTTCTGGTGAACAGTATGAAGTCAAACTAGATGAACTAGAATGACGAGATTTGACGATTTTGGAATTTATATTTTCTTTTGTAGTTTATTCTTGATAGTTAGGTTTAACCTTTGTTTTTATTTTTCGAAAACTTTTCTGTGGTAGAAATATGAATGAAATTAACTCATTTTTGTGCATGGGGTGAATGATAAAATTGGTGTTCTATAACCATTCAGCTGATAACATATAGCCATTCTGCTTGTGTACTGTATGTTGGGTGATTACATGAGAAATCAACTCTTTGATAGTCATCCACCCCTTTCTTATGTCTTGTAATCTTCGTTTAATATATATACATACATACGTATGTATATATATATATATATATATATATAAAGCGTGCTTAGAGAAAAAAATATTTGTGAAGGAGTGCACTTCTTTCTACTGTAATCAATAGCGTGGTTATAATTATTTTCTTTGGTGCCAATAGGTGGTTCTATATCATGTTTACTTAATTACTTGTTATACAAGGTCCATAACAGCTCTACCTAAACTATCTTGTATGCTACATATAACAGCAGTAAATTCATAACCATCTGCTTAGGCGAAATAAAAATAAAAGAAAAAGAAGAGAGATCAAAACCATATTGTTGATTGACCAGCACTATATGTAGCTCCTTTCGGGACTAATTGGAGGCAAATGTCCCACATATACCTATCGAGTTGTGATGAAGCCCCAACTTGCAGTAGGTAAATGAAGAAAAAAAAATGAAGAAAAGACATTTTCTGAATGGAAAATGCTGTCTGTACTTACGATTTTCGACACAACTATATGTGCTCTTGTTCCGGCTATTAAAATGGTGAATATTTTAAAATTCGAATTAATAAAGAAAAAATTGATAAATGGGGCTGCCATTCAATACATATAGTTGTATTGTTATAAGGTCACAAGTTCAAAACTACCCATTAGAGTTGCTGGACCTTTGTTTTTTGGAAAATGCTCCTTCTGAGTCTAGGATTCCAACTTTGAATGCAAATGACTTCGAAGGGCTGAAAAATTAAGATAAATATTGTGTCTTCAACCTTGTAATTCATTCACGTTTACCTAGAGTACATACTGGTATACGGCATTAGTAGGGTAAGATTACAATGAGTAACAGACGATCTTAAATATCTAATATGCTTTGTCTAGGAAACATCTTCATTTGGGAAACATCTTGTATAACCTTCATCTTCTTCTACTTGATGACCCACACTTGCCATGATCCTATCTTCATCTTTGTCCCTATCTATATGTTTTGTTGGTGCATGAAACACATGGTTGGATGTGAGAGCAAGTGTGCCGACATTATCACACTAGACTATGGGAACGACAGGTGAGAGGAACTTTAAAGTCTTTCAAAATCTTGCATGGTTAATTATAATGTTCATCTTCTATCATGGCTAAGGCCCCAAACGCAGCCTCTATGCTTCTACGTGAGCCAACTTATTTTTTTGCTGACCATGAGATGCGACGTGGACCTAAAAATATACCATGTCCTGTGGTAGACCTCCAATCATCGGGGTTGCCAACCCAATCGGAGTCACTATAGGCTTAAAGATGTAGAGACCTACATATTTAGTATTTCCTATGGTTACAAGTGCCTTTCAGAATTGAAGATCTCGCTAATTAATTGGTAGAGGGGTCCAATGGGACGTTGTGGGAGCATGAAGGTATTGGCAAAGCTGATTAATCGAATAAGCTATCTCTGACATTGTAAGAGTGCCAGCATGAACATTGGGAGGAATCAACAGCTTGAGAGAAAGGTTGCCACCAGATGCACGGAGCATCGAATGGTTTAGCACCCACTATTCATGCACGATGAACCATGTCTAAGATGTATTTACTTGGGCAAAAAGATGTCTCATGGGCCATGCGCATTATGGGTTGTTTGGATTCCAAGAAAAAATCCAAGAGGTCCCAGAAATTTTTATGCAAGTTTAGCTCCTAAATTTTATGTCCTATGTCATCCACATAGGTCAACAAAAATAGAAAATACTTTAGATAAAGGGATTACATATAAATAAACTTACAAACTGATTTCATTTGATGTAGTATGTTAGATTTTAAAATTATTTTATTATAAAGTAGATATAATAAATCTTATATAATTACATCAATTTATTAATTTATTTTTGTGTAATTTAACAATTCTTAACAAAAATATATGGACAGCCACTTGATGAAATGTAAAGAGGGAGTAGATCGAGAGGTGTTTACTTGTGATCCAATAGGGCCCATATCAAGTAAATGTTCGAAAGCCCACTAAACCAGACTAGAGGTGCCTACTTAAGGACATGTAACTCCTTATGGAGCCAACAAACATAAGATCAATAGGATCAATGAATCCTCTAGTATGATGCCTCATATACGTTTTCCCGTCTAATATGCCATGAAGGCATTGGAGATCACGTCAAGAACCACTCACAAAGTAATTATAAGTTTATTAACAGGACTAAATGTCTTTGAAGAATTAGCACGTACCACTGATCACCTAGTAGTCATCATCGATCAATTTAATTTACTAAAAATGGGTTACAACCATTTAAATCTAGACTAGTCATCATCAAATTAATATGACATAGTAGCGATGACGACTAAGATCATAAAGTGGGTGAAATACATCCCAATGACTAAGTAGTTCTAAATCAAAAGACGAGACTCTAGCACGCTCTTGGAAGGCAATTGTTTGGTTTTTCCATGTTGACAAGAGAATTAACATACATGTTCCTGACTCAATATTGGACCAACAAGATCAGGAAGATTTAAATGAAGAAATGACACTTTGTTAATATCTAATAGGAAGGATGGCTGGCCCATATGTGCATGCCACACGTAGAAGGATGTTCGAACACCAAATTAGAGAACCACTTATTGAGGCGTGTTTTATTGATGTGAATGGGGGATAAAGCCCGCCTTCACTCAATTTTATTAATTTCCTAGGATTTTGTTATCAGTTTAGTTATCCTTGACAAAATAATGAGAACAAGTTAGAAAAAATAAACAATCATTCTCTAAATAAGATTGTTTTATAGAAACTTGGTTGGCCATAACTAGAAGACATGCAATGAAACATTAATGTGACACCCCCCATGCTTCGATTGGGAATTGGCGGTAGGCTGAGATTTTGAGATATTGAGCCACATGAGCAAACACCAATTACATCTTATAGAATATTGTGTATTTGTAGGGCTGCAAATGAAAAAAGTTGCTCGTTAATAGTTTGAGCTTGACTCGTAAAAATTCGATTCGAATTTAATTCATTTAATAAATATAAAAATTCGATTCGAATTTAATTTATTTAATAAATAATCCATTTGTGTGTACAAGTAGTTGCAGCGGAAAATACATGACATAACTAGAAATGTAAGTACCAGTAAAAATATTTAACTTTCAAAATAAGAATAATATCTATAAGTCACGTCCACACCAATGTTAAAAACATATGACATGGCAAAACTTCTTGTTCGTCACTCTACATAAATATAACCACAAATATTGACTTTACAAAAAATGATATTAAACAAGGACAAACCCTAAATTACATCTGAAGAAAGCCTACACAGTCTCGATGAACATAACCGCAGTAGTGTAATTAGCATATATATAAGGTAGTGATACCCTTACAACTTAATTACTCCCTATTTACTACTCTAAGTATATTTATTTTTTTATTATTTTTTTAAGTATTTTTTTAAACATATTTAATTATTAAGAAAAAAAATTAAAAATATATACAACTTTACTAATAATCACTTCCTTAAAAAGAAGAATTTTAAAAAATATAAAAATGAAAAAAAAAGTAATAAAAGAGTTGTAGATAAGTGGTAAGGATATCATTTTCCTTAATCCTAGACCCCAAGTCCTTTTAACAACATTAAAACCATCCTATCAATCATTTATGTTTATTAATGTGTGTGTCATGGTGTCCCCTTTCACATGGTCTTAAAGACACCTTAATTTCTTTTGTAACGATCACACATATACAACTTCGTAACAAGCAATGTCTATCTTTACATCTCATTCTTGACCATGGCATCTTCTAGCCTTCGCTAATTGAGAGGCCACGTGCAATTTCAAGCTGAGAGTATTATCATATTGTCCAAGCGTGTTGTTACAACTTAGGAGACGTTGTTTTATTCTTAGACACTCTTGGGTATGTAGAGAAGTTCCATCAAGATAATGTCTTATCTCAACTTGGTGTTGTGATCCACTCACCTAGAAACTTCACCTAAATGAGGAAAGGAGGTAATTTTACAAAATAATAACAATGCTTTGACAAAGACAACCAACAAACCATTATATGGGGGTATTATGCATGTGGAAAATATAAAAAAATAGGGATGACGACGAGTAGATTGTACTGGCATGGCATACTCATTTTCATTTAACCAACATTTCTAGCGTTGTTGTAGAGAATAACCTATCTTTGCAGTGAGCTTTTCATTGAATAGCTTCTTATTGATGATCTGGCCTTTAGTCTTGGTTCAATGATGACTTAGGTGTCTAAAAGCGTGAGAGTGCGAGCTTCGCATTTGACGTTAGAGTTTTTGCCTTCTCTCAAGAGAGAGAGAGAGAGAGAGAGATTTATGAGATTTTGATAATCTCAAAGTATGAGAATGAGAATTTACGATAAACCAGTATTTATAGGAGAGTTTTGTCTCTAATTCATGTTAATTTTACTATTCTATTCGCATTTAATTTTACGATTTGATATATTGAAATTTAAAAAAAAATTAAAATTGATCATCCTCTCTTGAATTAGTTATCTTGGCAACATTTTGGTTTATAAATTTCTTAAAATTGCATGCTAGAGTCTACTCCAATGTAAGAAAGTATATCTTCCCTTTCAAAATCAAATGAAACTAATCTATCCAATAGAAAATATGAACTACTTTTTATTATAGTTTTTTGTTTAAATTATGGGATTCATAAGATGATTAGGTTATGAGAAATTGATTTGACTTTCCGTTCAATGTGGTTTGGTCATGATCACTTGGACAGGATGGTCATGCTGGTTGGGTTCGTTGTAATATATGTCCACGAGACCAAACATCACTCTTCATTTACTCTTCCATAGAATAGGGATAACTTGTAAACGTGTCACAATTTGATTGCCAATCCACCAATCCCCACGTACTCGACCCTTTCTATCACGTGGGATGACATCTCTATGTACGTACATGACAACTCTTTTGCCAATGCAATGCAATGCAATGCACAATCCTTTCCTATCTTGAAACATCGATGCCTATATATATATATATATATTATATATTGGCTTTGTCCTCCATACTGATACAACAATAGCCAATAGTATTAGAGAATATAGATGTTTTTTCTTCTTGATCCTCCAAATTTCCAAATCTCTCACTTTCTTGCTCCAAAAGATTCGAATATTGTTTCTATACAAGTCTTGGAAAGGGAGCCAATCGAGGGTTATTTCATTTATCTGCATTTGCACCTGCACCTAATCTCCTGTCTTAAGTACAATGTTTAATTTCTGTGTCTTAATTATGGACTTTAAGGTGTAGGTTTAAGTGCAGATAAATGGATTTACCTTCATTTTCTTTGATACTTAGGGTTACAATGGCAAATCAAACCATTAAATTAATCAGCTCTCTCTTTATGGGTTTCATTCACTTTCTGCAGACAAATTGGCTATATATATAATTCATTTGTTCCTTTTTTTCCCCTTATTTTATTTGGATATAAATTCTTGTTCTTAATCAGCGTAGATGCAAGAAAATCAAAAAAGAGCTCAATTATGACAAGATATATGAGGGTGGGTATGGCTTTATTTGATTGAATATGTACTTTTTTATTCTCGTAAATTGTACATATATGCGTAGAAAAGATTTCCACATATTCTTGTAAATCGTATATATATATATATTGTGTAGGTACTTTTAGTAGTGTTTAGGTGTATAATATTATCCAAAAAATGATTTTCCCATATTCCGGTATATGATCTACAAAACTAATTATTTTCTAGTTAATAATTATATTATTATCATTGAGGAGTAGAAAATGACTTCGTCCACACATTAATTTTTTCCAAGCTCTTGATCGAGCATTCTAATGAGGTGGAGTTTTTCCTGTGATTAAAAAATTCACAAGGTTAGCATACTATGGTAAAGTCTTATCTGAAAATAATTGTTCATCAGGAAAATAATCAAAAGTTAAACAAAATTGCTCAGAAACTTCAAGTGTAAAGCAAGAAAGATGAGCCGTTACCACATTTTTCACTCCCTTTTTGTCTTTTATTATGAGATCAAATTCTTGCAATAGGAGTATCCATTTTATTAGCCTCGACTTGGTGTTCTTTTTTGACAATAAAAATCTTAAAGCTACATGATCAGTAAATATTATGATAGGTGCACTAGTTGCGTTTGTGTGTTAAGAGTGTTTATGATTGTTTGTAAATAGTAGGTAAAAAATAATAATCAAATATTGAATAATAATGAATAGTAATAAAAGTAGGTAAAAAATAAGAATAAAATAGTAAATAATAGTAGAGAATGTTAGAGAATGTTGGAAAACTCTTATCATCCAAACGAGAATGTTGGACTTAGCATTTCTGTGCGGGTCCAGTTTGGTTACCAAACCTTACTCAACTCACTTCATCTCATCATTACAACTTTTTCAAATTCCCATACACTTTCCTTAACTTTTTCAAATCCCAATACACTCATAATATTAAAAACTAATATTCTAACAATATTTTACTCAACTCAACTCAGTCCGACATCTAAATGCAAAGTCTTACTAGCATACTATATGACATATGGCAGCTTATCTCTTCGTTGTCCAAGTGCAACCTCCACAACAAAGTACTTTCACTTGCATCACACATGATTTCAAAAGGAAGTGACCAATCAGAGGGTTGAATGATAGGTACAGTGGTAAGAAATATTTTCAGTTGATCAAAACAATTTTAACATGATCATCCACTGATCTAGTCTCTAGAGAGCAGCCAATCTTCCCGTTCCTTCTTACAATTAAAAGATATGTTTTATTGTGTTTTACTCTCGAGACCTGATCATCTTTGAATAAGACGTGTTACACCATTAGATTTATAGTTCATCCTTTTAGAGATTCATATATACATATATATAGAAGCCATACTTCGTTAATTCTCTCTAATTAACACCTAATCTTGAACAACCTACATAAATGTAAATTTTTCCTAGCAAGATATTCGACAACTATATATATAGAGTCATAGACAAATTAAAGCAGTCTATAATCTTTAGTATTGTTGAATCAATCGTCCTTGATCGTGGTGAATCTTCTACGGTTGGCGCATGTAGTTTGGCCAAGGGAAAATGGGACCGCAACATTCATTAATTGTCTTCATTTCTAGACGTTTGCATTTCAGTTTCACTTTTTTCAATATTGAATCATGAATGGCTTAAGAAAAAGATTTGCACTTTGCACTCTATGTCATTTCCCCTTGTGGCCACCATTGATGCCATTTGATCTCCTCCTTTTACATATATAAAGCCAACGACAGATGCAATCCAACAAAATGATGCCTTTTTTTAAGGAAAAATTTACAATTAACCCTTTAGTTTAAACCTTACAAAAATAGTTCTATTGACTTAATGTCAAATTGGTATGCTTAGGGATCAGAGTGAGATGAGTTAAAATTTTATGGATGGTAGTGAGATAATTTGTGAATATTTTTTATAGAATTTTGAAAAATAAGAGAAAAAATTGAATAAAAAAATATTGTTTAAATATAATTTTTTTAATATCATTGTTACTTAGAAATTTGAAAGAGTTGAATTATTTTTATTTGAAAATTTGAAAATTTGGAAAAGTTATAGTGATTAGTTTGAAAGTAGAAAAATGCTATTTGTTCCTACTTGGGATCTCGATTTGCAATTTTATTTTTTAGTTTGTCTTTACATGATTTTCTTAACATCTTAAAATATTTTTTAAAAATATAAAAAAATACAACATTATTTTAGAAACACTTACTTAATTATAAAGTTAAAAAACTAAAAAAAATGTAAATCAAGATGACTAGTAGCACCCTTGAAAGACGTATTATATTTGAGTGAGATTTAGGGAGAAAATAAGATGAGATAATAATTTTGAAATTGAAATTTTTTCCAAAAAAACCATTAGAATATTATTCCATAACTACATTTACGTACAATCCTAACCTACTTTAATTGATAAATCTTTAAAAAAATGTCATTAGGGTTGTTGTTTTAGAATACCTATAATGAGCTAGTCATAAATAAAATCTAACCAATGTTTGGCTAGCTAACAACACCCAACAGATTTTCTCTCTCTTAGTACTCCACGGCCACCATGTTCGAAATTAAGAAGTCATGACTTCGACCACCTTAAATCAATCGACTATTTCTTTCCTTAGGCGAGTCTCTATTGCACATCTACATTTTTTTTTCTCGAATATATAGATATTTGCCTGTTATTCAAAGTGGGTAGAATTGTAAGCATTATGAAAAGCATGTTATGCATACAGAATGAGTTACTAAAACGATGAGATTTTTGTGATGTACAAAATGGATGTTTTTCTATCTTTTGTGTGGTAACTTCTTGCCAATAAAAAATTAGATTAGCATGGTGGTGTGATATATTGAGATTTTTGTATTCCAATATTTATGTGTTTCAAAACTTTAGAGACTACTAATTTGCAAGTTGTTATAGTTGAGCACTTTTCTTGAAATTCTATCGTATTATCATTTTAAGACCTAAGCCTATGGAATACCTAAGTTTTCTACTGTTTTGTGATTCGTTAATAAAGCTATACCTTCCAAGTGTAGAAGTTGTGAAGTTGATTCAAGGAAGAGTCCCAAGGTCGGTTCCACAAGGACATTGATGATCAGAAATCTTGACTTGAATTTTAAATGCTTGAGGATGCTATTGATTTCATAAAAGGATATAAAGGAAAATTATGTGAACAAATTAATGTGTAAAACTAATCTAAACTTCAAAAGAAAACTAAGTTAATTCTTTCTGCACACATGAGAATATATCAAATGAAAAGTGTATAAGATGACCTTTCAAAAAGAAAAAAGTGTATAACATGAAGTTATTTTGATGTAGGGAGATCCGAGTCAAATGATGTTGCATTGTCAGATTTCATGATCTTTTTATAATTGAGGCAGTTTTGGGTGTGCTATAGTATTTTGATCATAACTTTGGCTACGAGTATTAGAATCGCGTATAAGTAATTCAAAAAGTTCTTTTCAGCACCTAGGTCGTGGCCACCTAACTGCACTCAATGTGCATAATTTCCAACCTCAAATTCTGCTGTTTTTCCTTTCGAATCCCTATTTTTAATTATTTTTTACACTTTTTGGTAATATTTTATTTATTATTTAGGTAGTGATTTTGAACCCGATTTAAGCTAGATTTTTGTCAAATTACCACTTTTATTATGTATTTGATATTGGCGTGATTATTGAGATTTTTTTTTAATATTTTTTGTAAAATTCCAATACAGACGATTTTGGTTATACAATCTAGCTTGTGGACTAATATTTGAGAATTGTTTGATTTGATAATTTTTAATTTAATATCGGATGTGTTTTCTCTATGTTTTTGAGGTTCTCTCTTTTATTTTTTCCTATGAATTATGTACTGGAATTAGCCTGTAGAATAATTGCTATTCTGTCTGACATTATATTGCAACCCAGGTTTCTTATATTTGTACAAAAAGTTAAGGATGATAAACAAAAAATTATAGAAGACAAACAAATATGAATGAAAATTTATGTCTAAGAAGCAAAATATCAAAATCTAAGCTACGGGTTCACTTTATGTGGATTGTGCTTAAAAAGATCTCAATTCCTTAACCCTTTTCAAATACTAGATTAGCATTTAGAAAATTCAGCCATTAAACCTAACTTCCAATCAACACCAAGATCTCCTAATGGGTTACTAAACAATTTTGGAATAAACATTTTAACATGGACTTATATTGCAAATCCAAGCATCTGTTGTGCCTCTTGTCAACAATAAATCAAGGACTCAAATGAAGAACTTAGTGTAAATTGATTTACAACTTCATAGAATTAAGAAATGAAACCAAAAGAAAATCAATTTATCAAAATCACAACCTAATCCAAGCTACTCTTGAGCTTAGTCACAGAATTACTCTTGCACGATAAAAGTAAAATTCGATTTAACTAATGTAGAAAGTTTTAACATGAAGAACATAAAATGAAAAATATAAAGAAGATAAAAACTTTGCTCCTTTGAATCCTTTCATGTTGTGTTTCTCCAACCACCCCCCCCCCCCAAAAAAAAAACCAACAAAAAAATATGTTATGCTCCATTCTTTTGGTTTTTCCCATTTTTCTTGCTATCATAACCAACTTCCTTTCTTTGAACCATTGAATATTCTTCAGCCTTCCTCTACCTCAGCTCAAGATCCTTTTAGTTACTATCCCCCTCATTCTGGCTGTAACGTTGTGGTAAAATAGGTATATGTTAGTTTTGTTGCAAGTTTATAAACATAATTTAATATTCTTGAAGCCCACTATGTTATCACATGGTGAAATAAGTAAGGAGTCCAAAATGATTCTTTTATCCAACGGTTTTTCGCTAAGAGCCGGCCCTATATCTAAAAAGCTTGCCCCCAGAGAAGGGAGAAGCTTCGTCTCCTTCCTCCCTTCTAGTTTTTTCTCATTTCTCCTTCTATTTTTTGCAGAAAGCATTGGCAAAGTGGGTTGTGTACATTCTGATTGGTCCATAGAGTGGGTCTTTTGGACTTTTTTCATAGAATATGTCCTCTACTCCGTCTTAGAACATGTATGAGTTTTGTATTCGACTCTGTCTTGGATAAAGTTGTGCTGTCTCTCAGACAATGATTTGTAGAAGTTTGCAACAAGGACTAGACCATGCCAGTCATTTTTATGTGCTGGGGAGCAATTAATATTGTTGTAGGCTTGTAATGCATATTTCAGGTCTACTGGTAATGTCCATTCTTAATTAATGCAATATGCTTTATTTCAAAAAAAAAAAAGAAAGGACTCACATGGGAACCCACTACATGATTAGGTAATTAGATCAATTTAAGAATGTATGATTTCTTTTTCTTTACTATCCAGGCTTGTTTCTGCCTATAAACACAATATGGGAATACTTCTGGTTGCATATTTGAATATTTTAGATGTGGTTAATCTACCTAGACGTTATATATGTGGATGCTAAAATGTTTGAGTCGTACACGGAATAAAAAATGCACTAATATTCTCTTACTAATATTCTCTTTGTTTCTCTGTGTCTTTATTTCCTACCAAATGTTTGTGTATATGACTAAGAAAGGTTGAATATATATATTCTTCTATATTCTCATCTTGCCTACTATATATCTCTAATGGAAATGGATTCAAGAACTCATCAAAATGCCTACTTTCAAATCTTCTAAATAACATTAAATTTTTCATGGAATCCACAAATGAGTTAAATGAACAGAAACTATCTCCACCCCAAATTGAGGTTATGGAGGTTGAACCTATTAAATTAAAATTATAATGAGGTACAAATTTTAGAACGAGAAAGATTTGATACTTGTGGAATGATGCCATGAAGTTCCTCATATGCGGTGCAAGGAAAAGATCAAAATAATAAGATGCTATGGTAAAGAATTCGTAAACACTTCGAGGAAAATAAGAAATTTGATTCATAGATAACTACAAATTATGAAATGGCGTTTGACAATTCAAGAAGTGGTAATTAGTGGTCAATGATTAAGATGCCTTTTTTAATAAATAATAAATATTTCAATTACCATTATAATCAAAATATATAGATGGAAATTATAAATAGATATTTAAATAAAATAGTTATAGATTTAGAGAGTTTGTTCTTTAATGTTGTTGAAAAGTGACTAGCTAAATAAAAAATAAATAAACATTCTAATCAAATTTAAGTTAAAAAGTTGTTGGTTCGCTAATAATACTTTTACACAGTTAAAGTTATTGCTCTCAATTACAAATTAAGCCTTGGTTGAATAGTGACAAAAGACATGTGACGTTCTCAAATTTCGCTTGTGATTTGACAAGACTTAAGCGTTAGGATTTGTAATACAAGGTTAGCTACCTCTATTTATGACAATTAAGGATGTAATCCACCTAATAAACACGTAAGAATTTGCAGAGGATAAATATTTTTCTAGGAATACCATGTACCATAAGTTATATATTCCAAAGAATAAACATGTTTCATAAAATTCACATGATGACTAGTATCCAAAAAGGTTACTGTACTTGTCCAACATGTCTGTAATATAAAGAGTATAAAAATAGATCTATGGTACTAAATTGCTGAGACATTCATGTAGCTCAATTATGATATTCAAACGACGTCCAAAAATTGAGGGGTTAGACTCCATCAACTCTTTATATGTTCCATCATTCAATCTCCCATGTGTGGATTCTCCAGATCTTGACACGTCGTCTACCACTCCGAAGGAAATGGTAGTTAGAACTACCAAGTGAGATTTAATTATAAATCTAAGTAAGTTAATAGATGACTCAACATACAGGTTAAAGATGCATACATGACGGTAAAAACATAAATGCATATACGATTGTAAATAAGCTTAGCATAACTTGACATTTAATAAGACGTGTATCGACATAAGAAGAACTGGACTAACAAGACTAATTGAACTAAACATGGCATAAAGTTGGACATGAAATTGAACATGAATTGAACTTTAACTCACATGAACTAATTTGAGACAATATGAATTGAATTGAACTTAATGTGGATTGGACTGAACTGGAAATGTTAGCTTGTGTAACTCAAACTATACATTTTGATTAAGAAAATAGAAGTACTTTGGTAGCTCCTACACTTTCACAATGAGTATATTTTTTGTACTCACAACAAAATAGATTCATTCTTTGCAGTACTGAGCAATGCATATGAAACAAAAGGACACATTCAATACTCGAGCCAGGACATGAAATGAAGCAAAAGAACAGATGATCTAACGTAACGTAATGATGTATGTGAGAAGAATGACATAACATAGACATTTTGTGATATAAGATAAATTGTAATAGATAAAATTTTGTGATATGGTATAACAGATAAATAAATGAATATTTTGTGACATGGCATAATGTGTAATAGAGAAACGTTTCGTGATTAGGCATAACATGAATCAGACAAATATTTCATGACATGACATAGCATGAAACACATAAATATTTCATGACATGACACAACATGAAACAGACAAATATTTTGTGACATGACATGAAACAGTTAAACATTACATAATAAAATATATTACGTGATAGAAACTTATTTCGTGATGAAATATTATGTGCATAATAGACATAAATAATGTAATATGGCATATAGGATAACATAAGTATATAAATAATAGTTCTCTTACCCATCACTGATGCATATAATCTGACAGTAAGTTAGAAGCGAACATATAATGATTGTTATATTTTACGAAGCAAAGCACGGAACATAAAAAGTTGTAAGTAGGAGTTCTAAATGCTAAATACTAATGATTTAGAAACATGAAAAATGCTAACATAGAGTAATATTATTATTTTACCTACTAAATTTAGGAAAATGATCATTTTATCCCTAGTTTAAGAATTTTACAACCCAACTTCAAAAACCACTAAAGTTTATATTTCTCCTATAAATCTTGAACTTGAATATTAACTTAAAAAGATTTAAAATCAAACATTACTATGAAAAAGACTATAGGGCCGAAAAATCCAAAAGCCATTTCTCTTTGATTATTTTTGCAACTTTTTTCCAACTTCAACACTAATACTTAAACTAAAATATTGCCACATAAATCATCACCTCGTATACTTATAAGTATGCTTAACACAACCAATAAAAAATCACTTCATAAAAACACAACACTTTTTAGCAAAATATCCATACTTTTTAATTAAAATACAAACTTTTGAATCTCATGATTTTAAGCTCAAAACATCTCTAAGAACTTTTAAAAATTATAAAATTTCTTCTAACCTAGTCATAACACACTTTTAAAAATTATCATGTTTTGAATCAACACATAAAAGTCACAAGAAATAAAAAAAATCTTAGTTGAAGTACTTGGCTCCAACACTTAGTCAAAAACATATTTTTTTTTTCTCAATTTTGATTTGATCAATTACTAGTAGGGGTGTAAGTTGTAACCGTTTCTATTTTAGAAATTTTAAAAGCAAAATGGTATATACTAGTTTTGAGTTTTGAAGAATCGATATCGCATTGGTTACACCCCTCAACCGGTACTTTTGGTTTTATCAATTCTAGTTCGGATCAGTCTTTTCTTTTTTAATATACTGTAGTGATAATATATTGTAATAAATTATAATTGTATTATAGAACATATTTTATAATATATAATATATTATAGTTTATTATAATATATAGTGATATAGTATTAGTTTAACAATTAATACAATAGATTATAGTAATATAAGTTTTTAAAATTTATATATAAAGATTATATATAATATAAAAACTTATATAAAATATTTTACACAATATAAAAAATCATATATATATATATGAACTGGTCCAATCCGGTTCGATCCAATTTTAGAAAAAGAAAAATCGAGACTAGATCGAATTGGACTAGTTTTGTGAAAAATAAAACTAGTATCAGACCGAACCAAAATCCTTACCGAACCAAACTGACCAGTTTGGTCTCATCTAGTTTACCGGTTCACCAATTTTTTTTTCACCCTTAAATCTGAGACATAAGATGATGAAATTCTTTAAAAAAGAACATTAAATGGTTTAAAAATCTATTCACAAGTAGATCCAAGCATTAAATTTAAGATCACATGGTTAAAAATAACCAAATATGGATCTAACTGAGATCATCAAACTTTTGACCTAATCGAGTATTCTCTTACATAAAAATCAATATATACCTGAAATTTTCAAACCAGCATCCTAACATGTAAATCCAAGACTTAGAATCACTAGATAAAAATATCAAAATCATTGGGGTAATATTAAACCACAAAAATCTTAACTTTCTTAAAATAGAAACAGTTTATTTTCTCCTAGTTTTTAAGTTTTTAGATTTGAGAAAATATTTACTCAAAAACTTTAACCATGCAACAAATCTTCAAGAAAAATTCAAATAAACATGTAAAAAAACACTCCATAAAAATATTGGGCCAAAATTTGTCCATTAGTTTGGTAAAAACTCTAAAATATAATGCACTATCTAGTTTCTCACCTAGATTGATCTTCCTTTGGTTATATTAACTTTGTACTAATCAAATAACCATGAAATCAAATAAAATAGGTACTCATAGAGACTAGACTCAAAGAAAAAAAACTTTTATGAAGGAATCGTTGTGAGGTAATTTACAAGAGTTCAAAAAGGCATGCAAAAAGATTTAAAAAGTTGTGTGAGAGAGCATCCTAGTGTTCTCTCCAAAAACGGAAATGAAAAAAAGGTGAAATGAGTGAAAAGATGACTTGCACGACTAATATTGTTATGAAACATGAAGTATGGGCTTGAGTGACATTTTGATGGGTGGTGATTAGGTCACAAAAAGGTGCAAATAATGAGTGGTTTTCAGCCAATGAAACTTCCAATAAAAATTTGGTTGTAAGGTAGCTTTTTCCTCTCACATCAAGTGACTATTTGGAGTTGTTATCGGTAGAGATTGGCCTACCATGACTAGGTGGAAACTTTCTTAAAAAGTTTTGTCAGGGTGACCAAAATTTAAGGGCTTTCATAGGCCTTGTATAAGTGGGTTTCAGTTTAGAGTTTAAAGAAGATTTTGTTAGGATTTGAGATGCTATCAAGCTCAAATCTAATTTTGCCTGGCCCACACATATTTCCAAGGTTATTGTTGAATAATGATAGCATAAATGAAATTAGAGGATTAATAGTATTTGAAAATGATTTAATCAAGTGATTAAATACAATGCTAGAAATTGGTTTGGTTTAAAGTTTAGAGGCAAACTTTAAGATCTAGAAAAGTCATATAGGATTTTGATTTCCTCCAAGACTTTGGGGGTTTTAGTTGAATTCCAACTATTTAAAATTTTACTAGGGTTGAAATTCTGTTTAGTTTGACACTAAATGAATGATTGGATATAATAGTATTTTGCTTAAGTAGCATGGTCTCACACCTTAATTTTCTTCACATTTACATCTTATAGTTCTTCTTGATGTCAGGTGTCCAATATTGATCTTGCCAAATGTCCAATACTATTAATGTTGCGTGCTTGTGCAGGGTGCATGTGCATCATGCTCATCATTCTTTTCTCGAGTCATTCCATTTATATATATCTTATTTATTCTAATAGTATCAATATAGTAAATTAGTAGTTACAAAGTCGAGAAACTCATTTGACCTTTTTTGGAGACAATTTCGTGAGTCAGGAAATCATCCTTCTATATTATCGAAAATAAAAAAAGTCAAATATCACATACAATGCCAATTGTTAATGACAAAAATTGTCACATAGGCCGGAATGAGAGAAATAATCATTCCCCACCTACAAATGTAACTAGGATTTTGATTAAGTGGTCTGAAGCCCACGATGGTGGCTTAGGACTTTGTTAAGGTGCTTGTATGTTCATCCATAGCTGTGAATAAAGAAATAATATAAAAATATAAATAGAAAGGGAGACACATATTTAAGTGGTTCACCATAGAGCCTACTACATCTAAGGATTATTTGGAGGATAAGTTCATTATGATGAGAGTATTTTATTATCTCTTAAAGTCTCTCGTATCTTATTATATAATATGGGTTGAGACCCCTTTAGCCAAAAGAAGATAAAAATTGTGTCTCGCCTTGTGAGATTGAAGAAAGTCTCTCTCTCTCTCTTTCTCTCTCTCTCTCCTAGTAGTTGCTCAAAAGTCTAGATATGTCCTTCTCTCAAATCTCATATCACTTTTATTGGGACCTTGTCAAGGGTTAGTGAGAAATACGGTTTTATATAACTTCATCTCCTTTTTTGTGTTGGACTTGTCTGCTTTTCTTGACCTTACTTCCATCTTTCTCTCTTTAACTTCTTGATGGTAGCCTTATCATGGATTGAGCTTGGACTAAACCTGAAATATTGACACCCAACAACATCTTCCGAAAATTCATACCATTGAAAAAATTAAAACAATTAAAGAGTTTGGTCATATATATATTTTGAAATGAAACCTGATTTCATTAAAAAGACAATCTAGTTTAGAGATTACAATAGAGTCAATACAAGTAGGGTATTTCTCTAAATCCTAAACATCATCTGAAAACATTAAAGCAGATTGAGCTAGCTTGTAGGTAGCTTTGTTGGCTTCTTTATAGACATGTGAAGCGCTCCATTTACAGCAAGCGTATAGCAACTCCCTCGCATCTTCAATGAAGAGGCCCTTGAGACTCCAGTTTGGCTTTTGGTCTTTAAGTTGATCTATAATTTATTTGGAATCTTCTTCAATAATCAAGTTGTGGATGCCTAATTCTTTGCAAAAACAAGCAGCAAGCAACAATCTATAGGCTTCAGCATCAAAAGCGTTTCCTTCTTGTAGCCTTTGAGCTCTTAATGCAGCTATTACATGTCCTTGACAATCCCTCACTACAAACCCAACTGCAATTTGGCTAGCCTCCACCCGCAAAGCTAAATCCCAATTTGTCTTGTAGTAACTTGATTTTGGTTTTTGCCATGGGTGTCCTCTCATGCTAACAGTTTGTTTATCCCTTTATTTAGTGTAGATTGCCTCCTTATATAAAATCTGGGCTTTGTAAGCTTTAGCAATAAGGGTAGAGGGATGAATAAATTCCTTACCATGTAGCACTTCATTCCTTCTAAATCAAATACCCCTTGTAATAATCACTGCTATTGCCAAGTCTTCCAATTCCATTATGCTGGCTAAATGTGACCAGATTTAGAAGAAGTTGTCACTTTGAATAGATATTTTTTGGACCTTTTTATTGGCCTAAGTCTAGACCTCCCTCGCTAAAATGCACCCCCAAAACACGTCCTGTGGTCTCAACTTCGGCCTAGCACAATGGGCATATATCAAATTTTAGCACTCTTCTCCTTTTAAGATTTGCTAGAGTAGAAAGGCCTTCACTACATGGCTTACAGATAAAAATTTTTACAGCAGATTCGACCTCAAGTTTCCAAATCCCCTTCTAAATCAGTTTCTCAGCTTGTTTTCCAGAGGACTCACCTTTTTTAGCCGCTTCTAAATAGCGGTGATGATGGTACCCACTTTTTTTTGAATAGAGGTCATTGCTTGCTAGCTACCATACCATTCGGTCTGGTCTTCTTTCCACGCTGATGGGAATTGCTTCAATGGCCTCCAATTGAGATCCTGTAACCATTTCCAACAAAAGATTATCATTCCAGGTTTTTAGAATTGGATTAATAATATCACTAACTTTAACACACCAGCAATCACTATCTTTGAAAGCGGAAACTTTGAAAGAAGATAAGGAAGGAATCCACCTATTAGACTAGAAATTAATGCAGTTTCAATTTCCTACTCTCCAAAGAATACCCGACTTGAGAAGGGGCAGACCTGAGAATAAACTCCTCCAAACAAATGAGGGGTCCAGGCCTGGGGTAGCACTTAGAAGATTAGAGGAATGGAAGTACTTTTTCTTCAAAACTTGGGATGCAAGGGAGAATGGGTTTTGAATGATTCTCCAGCTTTGTTTTGCCAACAATGCTAGATTAAAATTTCTAAAATCCCTAAAGCCCAATCCCTCATCCTCCTTAGGAAAGTTGAATTTGTTCCAAGGAGTCCACAGGATTTTTGTAGAGTCCTCATTAAAATCTCACCAAAATTTCTTGAGTAACACATTTAACTTATTAGTGATGGAAGCTGGAAGAAGGAATAAACCCATTGCCTAAGTGAGGATTGCTTGGAGCATGGATTCGAGTAAAATGTCTTTGCCAGCAGCAGATAAAAATCTAGTTTTTCAGTTAGACAATCTAGCCCATACCCTATTAACAAGGGATTGGAAGGCAGCCACCTTTTTCCTCCCAACGATGGACAAAATTCCTAAGTATTTCTCAAAAGTCCTAGTGGCTTTTATACCAGCTATCCTAAGGATTTGAACCTGAGTAGCATGAGTATTCTTGCTGAAAAATACAGCAGATTTCTCTTTGTTAAGGACTTAACCCGAGACTTAATCATAGGGGTCCAGGATATCAATTATTGTGGAGAGTTCTTGAGGTGAAGCTTGACTGAATAGCAGGCTATCATCAACGAATAAGAGGTGGCTAAGATACGAAGGACACCTACCAATTGGGATACTGGTTATCTCCCTTTGGCTTCAGCATTATGTAACAAAGCTGATAATGCTTCTGCACATAAAATTAATAAACATGGAGATACGGGGTCTCCTTGTCAGATTCCCCTAGAAGGAGCAAGAATTGTTGTGGTTCTCTGTTAACCAAAATTAAGTATGAAATTGATGTGAGGCATTTTTGAATTAGTTCAATCCAATGTTGAGAAAAACCAAGTTTGAGTATTGTAACTTCCACAAAGCGCCATTCAACCTTGTCATAAGTTTTGCTTATATCTAACTTGAGAGCCATATGGCCCCTGCTTCCTTTTATCTTTGTTGTCATGGAGTGAAGGATTTCATATGTCACTAAGGAATTGTCTAAGATAAGCCTATCTAGGATAAAGACACTTTGATTAGTGGATATGATTTGGTGGAGGATAACTTTCAACCTATTAGCTATGGTTTTGGAGACAAACTTGTAAAGGACATTACAAAG
Source organism: Platycarya strobilacea (assembly GCA_036898215.1). Lineage (NCBI taxonomy): Eukaryota > Viridiplantae > Streptophyta > Magnoliopsida > Fagales > Juglandaceae > Platycarya > Platycarya strobilacea. The sequence continues at coordinate 38,734,535 of CM072547.1, read as the reverse complement.
GCTAATAGGCCGGAAGTCGGTCACTTTTTTGGGTTTTTGACCTCCTTAATAGACCCATTATGGTTGAGGACTTGTAAGACAAAGTTGGTGATTTCCTCGCCCACTACGCCCCAATGCTTGTGATAGAAGTGGATAAGGATTCCATCAGGTCTAGGTGAACCTAGTGGATTCATTTGAAAGACTACTTCCCGAACCTCAAAACTAAAAGGTCTCTCTAACCCCTCCCTCATTTTAGTATTAATTTTAGAACTTAGAGGGTTCAAACAAAAATCAATATTAACAGGGTTTGAGGAAGTAAATAAGGTAGAGAAAGAACTTGTAAAGCAGTCTTTGATGCCCCTCTGATTTTTGAACACATGCATATTTGAGTTTACCACAGATGATATTAAGTTTGTCTTCTTTCTCTGATTTGATTGCATTTGAAAGTAATGTGTATACCTATCTCCAGACCTAAGCCAGTGTTACTTGGTCCGTTGTTTCCACTTCATGTATTTCTTAGCTAGTGACTGGTCCACTTTCTATTGTAGGGTCTTTAATTGTGCCATATGAGCTCCTTCACCTGAGTCTTTTAGTTCCCCAATTCTTAGGCAGTCTCCTCATTTTCCTTTTATCTGGTTGTTTTGTTCTACCAAGTGATATCTTGCTGGCACATAACTTTGTTCTCAAACAACCAACCATATTGCCCCTAAAAGTCCTTTTGAGCCATGAGTCCTCCATTAGGGATTTACAATCTTCTCTTAGGTCTCACGTAGCCTCATACCTAAAAACCATCTATTTTCTATGATAACCAAGGTTTTTTCGGTACAAACTAATGTTTAGTGGGGAATGATCTGAATTGACAGTTGGTAGGGCATTGTAGATCCCTATTGAGAACCTTTCCAACCACTCTGGATTCCCAAAGGCTCGGTCTATCCTTTCCTTTGTGTAGGTTGCCTCATTTATGTTATTAGCCCATGTATATCTTTAGCCTATGTAAAGCATATCTCGAAGGCCACATTCCTTTAAAACATTTATGAAATGTTTGATTTGGTAGTATGGTCTACTACCCCCTCCTACCTTTTCTTTGTGGTGGAGGAATTTGTTAAAATCCCTACATAGATCCAAGTTAAGGAAGGGTTTGGTTTTAGAAACTTCAAAAACTCCCAACTCCCCTTTCTCTTAATAGGTTCAGGATGCCCATAAAAACTATTAAATCGTCAGGGGGACTCTCGAGTGAGGTCTTGATCATGGCAGAAATATGCCATCTTGTAAAGTTAATCACAATAACTTGTCACTCTTCCTTCCAAAATAGAGCTAATCCACCACTAGCTCCCAAGCTATCAATGGTAAAGCAGCTTTCAAACTTCAATTGTCTCCTAACTACTTCTATCCTTGCTTTGTTGCATTTGGTTTCCACGAGGAAGACCAAATGGAGATACTTTTCTTTAGTAAGCTTCTTAAGGGTAAGAATTGTTCGGAAGTTCCAAAACCCTCGACAATTCCAAGAAAGTAGACTCATTGGTTAGGGCAAGGCTGATTACTTGCCATTACCTAGTTAAGATTGTTTTCAATGCCACTTTCATATTTTTTTTTATTTTTTTTTAGGATTATGGAGGTTTTCTTGTCACCTTTGGAGGACCTATTTTTGCTATTTGAAGGTTTGAGATCTCTAAAAGGGGTAAACTATTGTTGGCCACATCCCTAGCTTTCTTTTTCCATTTTCCAGTTTTCCTGCCATCCTCAGTCTTAGCTTTAATTGTCGTGGGTTTTATACCAGGTGTCATTTCTTGACCTACATTTAATACTATATCAAGGATGGGGACCTCTATTTTACCTTTCTGTTGAGGGGACTCAAATTTTATAGGGTCCTTTAACTGTTTTGTCAGCTAGATGTTAGAGGTAGCACTTAGCTCCATCAAATAGTTCAAACCCTTTTCCTCAGTGAAGATTGGTTGTTGCTTTGTAGAATTTGCTGTCCAATCATTCAAAACCTGCTCATCTCTCAATTGAGTTACATTATTGCTCTGACCTTTACTACTGTTCTCTAGAAGGAATCTTTTATCCTCTTGGCCGCCTTTGAGGTTATTTTGTGTAACCTTCTTTGTTTTTTTCACTTTTCCTACAAAACTATCAGATTTCTTTTCCTGATCCTGATGACAATCCCCCTGTCCTTCAACTTTCCCAACATACTTTTGGTTATCAGACAAAGAATTGTTCATAGGTGGTGTCTTGAGCCACGGACTAAACTCCAACACTGTTTTCCCCTCTTTATCTTGGTTCATACATGATTTAGGGCAAACTTTTCCTTTGTGGAACAACACCCCACATTGAAAGCAAAAGCTTTGGAGTCTTTCATATTTGAAAGAAATCTAATATTTTTCATTCTTAAACTCTAGCCATTTCTCATGGAGAAGAGGTTTGTGCATATTGATTACCACCGAGCCATCATATTCGGCATCCACATGAATGACATAGCCTAGAACTGAGCCTAGTTTCTCTCCAATATCTTTTGTCATAGCCCCCATTGGGAGATTGTGACAACCCAGAAGGGTTCGTATTTAAATTGAATCACGTTAATGGAGATCCTGTTATCAATCTCTTGCAAGGTGATCAGATTATGGTCAAAGACCTAGGGTCTTCCACTCAAAACTCTATTTTTATCCTCACCCTTTTGGAACTCGATTGGAAAGGATTGGTCATTTAGGTCTTTGAAATGCACCCACCCAGAGAATCTCTATACCTGGGCCATAGTAGACCTAACTGCTTCGCCGTTGATTCCTTTCTCGGACATCACCTTCTCGACGAGGTAGATCTTCTCCATCGCAACCCTTTGTTTCCTTCAGCACATATCTGGATGGTGGAGCTTTCTTTTGCCAACAGGTGGATTCGTTCCCACCTACTAATAAGCTCTTCGTCCATCGTTCTAGTGACCTTCCTCAACAAGCTGTGAGATGAAGTTGTCGTCAAAGACAAGCGGCACTAACCCTAGCTCTTTCATGAAGAGAGAGAGGGACCCCCCTCTAGATAGATTTCAAATCTAGGAACGGAAAGATTTTTTTGAAATGAATAAAAAATAAAGAGTTTGACCATACATACTTATAAGCTCACTCCTTTAATTTCTAAGTACTCAACAAGCCCTATCTCATACACAATATATCCTTTCTAAACACCACTCCTAATTCTAAAGACAGATATGTCGATTGCGGTCAATCACTAATTTAAACCTCAAATGGAATCATGGGTTTGTCTCTTTTTCTGTTGATAGGAGTCAATGCTCTTGAACTTGTTTGGTTGAGTTGGAACTTGGGAAAGTTGCTAGTTTATTGAACACGCATGACTGTAAACAAATCAAGAACCCTCATCATCACTCGGTACAAAAAGATTGTTCTCTTTTGAATCTACTTTTGCTTTGGTTGTCATTTTTCAAGTCTCCGTTTCGTGATTTGGATTCAAGTGTTTATCTTCTTCGCTGCTTCTCAAGGCCTTTTGCTGTTGGTAGGTTTCGTCTTTTTATTTTTATCTGTATTACTACTGGCTACCAAAACAAACTGAAAATAATGATTTTAAGGGCTGGTTTTGAGGCTCTTCAGATTGGACTCTTTGCAAGCTTTTACTACGGTAATTATATCGTTGCACGACCATGGGCCCCAATTTCGAGGCCTGAAAGAGAAGTCCCACCAGCCTCTTTTGAATCTTGTGGTGGCTAAAAAATAGTACCACTAAATATTACATATCTAAATGAAATCACTTCTTAGACGTTGGCCTCTAATATCTATCAATACCCAATCAATTTCAATGCTCGTACATGACAAATATTTACGAGCTCTATTTTTGAAAATCCCATTAAAAGGTATATGAGACTACAAAAGAGGTAATTAATTTATAATTTCTTTGTAAATAAAATAATGACTAATTTGGACTAATTTGGAATACGAAATTAAATTATTTTATTTCATCTCATCTAATTTCATATAATAATTATTATTATTTTTTAATTTTCATATTAAATGTAACAAATAATTCAATTTGTTTAAATTCTAAAATACAATTATTTAAAAATTATATTATAATAATATAACCAAACGAAACTTTACCCATCAAGAGTATCCGTCCCCAGCTGTTCTTTGAGACCAAACAGATTGCAGTGACTATTTTGGTGGAGTTTTTACTGGTCCGGCTACAAAGAAAATTTACTTCAACAAATCTCGTTCACATATTGTTTGCCAGCAAAATCTTTTTATCAAAGCAATTGAGAACAGAACATAACTTTTTGAGAGTAAAGATGAAGATGATATGTTATAGAGGCGTTGTCTCAGTTTTTTTTCCGTCTTTGCCGTTTCTCATACAGACAAAATGCTGTATGTTTTAGCTTTTTTTAGTGAATTGTGGTCAGTAGTAAAACAGTGTGTCATTCCCACTATCTCCCACAAGCAATATGTATTTTTTTTGTTTTATTTTTGAAGGAGCAAGAGTGGATTCACTTCATCTAATCCGAAAATGGTAACGAGATAGGTCGTCAGAGTGAGTAAGACCAGAAAATGGAAATTTATGCTAAGTAGTGTAGGGAACATAGAGCATTTATACAGGTGGGTCTTGAGTGGGAATGCAAGTTTCCACATCTATGTCCCCAACGAATCATAGGTATCTAAAGAGAAAAATCTATGAAGTAGTTTTGAAATATGGATTGGTGCTACTCTTATCTATCATTAAATGTAACATTATTAAATTTATTTATATAAATATTGAATTTTAATAATATAGCAACTTATAATAAAATATGAATATAATTTGATAATGGGTGCTGCTATTCAGTCTCATGAATTTGCCCCCTCAAAATACCACTAGTGCAAATTGCACTTTTTTTTTTCCTTTCAAATATTTATTAAATATTCTTGACCATTAAGAAAAAAATCACAAATTCACTAATATTTACTTCCTTAATTATTAAAAAAAAATGATTTAATTACCCTAACAATAAAGAGATGAGAAGTGGCCAACACATGCCTAGCCTAAATAGATTAGACACTCCTCAATCAAACTCCATCATCCCCTATTGTCATTTTCCACATCCGTAACGCCTCTCCTTTTTTATGTCCACTAACACTCTTTTCTTCTTTACTAGTTGCCCTCAAATTGTTACATCTATCTATCTTTAAAACTCATGCACATGCGCAACCACCATGTGAGCTTTGAGGCTCCAATAATGTTGTTCCCCACCAGCCTAATCATAAAAGCATGGCAGACCCAAGTGAGATCTAGATAGGACGACCTAAGATTGTCAACAACAGGCTGTGTTTAGAGTTTCGATTGCGATACATATAATACATACACTCAGGAGGCCTCATGATTTTTGTCCCCAGGTCTACATCCAGGGCCCTTAGACCCATCACTTTGCGGATCAGTGTCTGAGAGATGCAATTCTAACGCAATTACTCACCATCACTCTCCATCTACACGCCCTCTGAGTCTCTGACCATTGTTGGGGAGTATCTGCTGATCTTCCCCGCCTGATATAATGGGGCAAGAGAAGTTTAGAACAGTAGATGTCAAATTTTAAGTGGTAGGGAACTGGTTTGGGGCCTGGTTTAGGACCAATCCCTCTCAATTATTTCCAACACTCTCCATGTTTTCTCTCATATTATCACTCTTGGAAGCAGATTGGACAAAAATGATGCACGAGGGATGTCTCTATAAATGCTTAAAGATGGGTGCATTCATGCAGAATTATGTAATTCAATCTCAAGGGTATATTCTCAGTTATAATTTTTCTTGGGAAGATTCGTGAAGACAAGAACATATATTGTACGTCAAAATAGTTAATACACATACTATACTATACCAAAGCAGAGAAACCAAAGCGAAGGACCAAAAAAATAATAAGGTGGGTATAAGGAAAATACTCCTGCTTTTCACTTTTCTCCCACCCACTTAGCCTTCCCTCTCCTGATCATCTTCTCTGGGTCTTGCTGAAGAAGTTGAACCTGATGCCATTCCAATGACTTGGCTGTGTGTGAATCTTTGTAACTGGATCATTCGTGCGTAGCATCCATCTGGGTAATTTTTCAATAGATGGGAATGAGATCCTTGCTCTGCTACTTTCCCATCATCAATCACAGCAATAACATGTGCATTTCTGATAGTCGACAGCCGGTGTGCAACAACAATTGTTGTTTTGCCTGAGCAAGCCCGCTCAAGTGCTTCCTGGACAGATCTCTCAGATTCAGCATCGAGTGCACTTGTTGCTTCATCAAGCAGCATTAGTTCTGCCTTCCTCACAAATGCCCTGGCGATTGCAATTCTCTGCTTTTGTCCCCCAGAAAGTTGAACCCCTCTTTCCCCAACAAATGTTTTATATCCATCTGGCAATGCTGATATGAACTTGTGCGCATTGGCCAGAGTTGCAGCTTCAATGATCTCAGCCTCAGTAGCCGACTCATGGCCATAAGCAATATTTTCGTAGATGGTAGTAGCAAAGAGGCATGGCTCCTGAGGGACCATTGCAATGTGTCGTCTCAAGGACTTGAGATTGTATTTTCTAATATCCTTTCCATCAATCGTAATCCGACCAGATGTTGGATCATAGAATCGCTGTACAAGAGTAATTACTGAGCTCTTACCACATCCGCTAGGACCTACTAGCGCAAGAGTTTTGCCTGCTCTGGCCCGGAGACTGAGGTCGCGGAAAATTGGCACATCAGGCCGACTGGGGTAAGAAAAGTCTACATGCTTGAATTCGACTTCTCCACGAAGGCGGTCTGGAACTGGGGTAGAATCAGGATCATCAGGCTCAATTTCAGTTCTGCGATCGAGGAGATCAAAGACTGATCGCATGGCTCGACCACCCTTAATAAAGTCAGGAGCCAAGGTTAGTGTTTCAGCTGCACCATTGGCAGAGACCATGAGGACCATGAAAACTCGGATTGTCTTTGAGAAATCAGATATCCCATGCTTGACAAGCCAGGAAGCATACCAGAGACCAAGGGCGTAGGAAGCATACAGTGCAAACTGAGCTATTCCAAATCCACTTCCAGAAATCTGTCCCTTCCAAAAGCATCGTCGGAGTGGAGCATTGAGGTTGGAGGAGAAAAGGTTAACAATTTTTGCCTCTGAATTGAAGGCAGCAACGGTCCTTACATTGGCTATGGCCTCCCCTGCTAGCTGGGTGGCCTTGGCATGGGCAGCTTCCAGGTCCCCAGAGAAACCAGTCATGAACATTTTCTGTTGAAAATTTAACAAAAACACTAAATAACTGGATTGACATAAGGATTCCAGATATACCCTATGGACACCACATTTCAATTTTGGATTATCAATAGCAGACTATCAAAGTATTGTAATTCATCACAAGAAGAATCAATGGGTATCATTTTCCTAAAATGTCATTCACACTACTCAATAGGTTGTGCATATTGTGAAAATTGTGTTAAATGTTGTCAAAGTTCAGCCATATTTTTTCCTCTTCAGTTTAGGATTAGCTTCAGGATAGTTTCATTATATATAGCCAATAAAAATATAAACTCTTGAACTTCATTAGACAAGATTCAGGTTTCAGCTAAAAAAAAAAAAACCTGCAATACAGTGGCTGCAACAACAACAGGGAAGACAGCTACGAGGACAAGGGCAAGGCGCCACTGCAAAACAAATCCTGCAGTGCAGGCAACTAGCATGAGTGCCGTGTTCTGCACAATCACTGAAATGCGGTCTCCAATTGCTGATCTCACATTGTTTGCATCAAGAGCCAGCCTTGCTGCAATCCTAGCACTCTCATTTTCCTCCTGATCAAACCATGCCATTTCATTTTTTAAGACAGCAGTCAACATTTTCTCCCTTACTCGTTTTGTAAGATTTTCTCCCACTATATCCCAGAAGAAATGCTGAAGTGTGTTGAAGAGTAGTGCAGCTGATGAAAGCCCAATTAACAAATAGCAGTACTTCTCGATTTGTCTACTCATGTAAGCACCATTTGGATTGTAGTAGACACTGAGGACAGCACTTAGAACGTATGCAAAGAAGGCACTAAGTGAGCCACAAATAACAGAACCTATGGATCCAACTAAAGCATACACCCATTCTGGTGAATTCATTTTTGCAAGGCGCCAGAAGGAACTGGCTTGCTCCTTGAAGGCAAGCTTTTCTAAACGATAGTTGGGGTGTGAGGCGTCGATGGAGAGACTGAAGTCAGACGTAGAGAAGTCAGACAGTCGCCGTGAGTATGGTGACCGGCCATAGGAAGAGTTCCGTGCAATTATTGGTGAGCTTACTGAGTTCCTGGCACTTGAAGGCCTATAAATGGAAATCATAGTTAAGCAGAAATCATAGTTAAGTCTTGTCATAACAGTGTATAAGGAACAAAACTTTACATAAAAAAAATATGGATTTGGAATCTCCAAACTTGATGAAAGGTACCTTGCACTACTTTTTCTTGCATTGTTTAGAGCAGTTTCATGGGCCATCTCCTGCATTCGAATGAGCTTAGCATAGACACCATTTTCCCCTTTAGAAATAAGCTCATCATGAGTTCCAATTTCAGAGACAGCGCCCTGCTGGAGTACAGCTACAAGGTCAGCCTTGCGAATGGTAGAAAGGCGATGAGCAATGACAAGGGTTGTTCTCCCAATCATGAACCGGTCGAGGGCCTCTTGCACAAGCTTTTCAGACTCAGAGTCCAATGCACTTGTTGCCTCATCTAAGAGCAGGATGGCCGGGTTTTTCAGCATTGCTCTAGCTATAGCTATTCTCTGCTTCTGTCCTCCCGAGAGCTGCAATCCTCTCTCCCCTACCTGTCATTTTTTTTCAGTTTCTTAATGCTTTTATTTGATCACCAAATTGCGATAATATTCACTTGTCCCTCTCCCCCAACAGATGGTACAATTCTCCATTATTTCTTATATAATGGAGAAGGAATAGAATGCCGGAATCCTATATAGATTGGATTGGAGTAATTTTAAAAGCTTCCTTTATCTTGGTTCAACATGATATTTAACTGAATAGAACATCATCTAAATCTATCTTATAGTTTGTATGAAATGGATTTGAGTAGAACTTGTTATAGTAATAATTTATTTGTAATCTTGTGAACTCTATATGCAAACTATTTTCAATTTATGTTGTGAACTTCATCTGGCAAGTTAATTGTCCAATTAAACAATTAATCTATCTTATAGTTTGTATGAAATGAGTTCTCTCTCTCTCTCTCTCATGTACACAGTCACAACACACAACAGGTATGTGGTCTGGTCATTCCTCCCTTATGTTCTCTTTACTTCCGCACATGCATTGTTGACAAAAGCATGTTACCTTACATCAGATGCATGCATGACCAAACACTTACATTGACTTTCAAAACATAAAATAAAATGATATATTAAAATTAATTTTTTGACCAAATAAACCACTAAATTTCTCATTTGGTATAAGAATCAATTATGAGGCAAAGTGAAACGAAACATCTCTGGTCAATATTCATGATTGACTGTCGATATAGACTAAAAAATTGTATGGATGCTACAGACCTACTGCAATTAATATGATTAAATATTGAAGAACCATACCATTTGCTTCTTCTTTATTTCATTTTCAGAGACATAAAGTCTAACTATATCAGAACACGTAAATTATTTATTGCGTATCCACCAAACAGACAGCGTTAACTATCTGATTTGATTAAGATACAGAATATGGTTGAGATCAACCAGCAACTATGATATCTACAATCTATGCCAATGTTTCATGCAATAACTATACATGAATGCACTGAAACAACAAACCTGAGTCTCAAAACCTTCAGGAAGCTTGATTATGAATGAATGAGCATTGGCAACTCTCGCAGACTCTTCTATCTCAACTTGGTCTGCATCAGGCCGACCCAATAGTATGTTTTCTTTAATGGTAGTAGCAAACAGAGCAGGCTCTTGGCTCACAAGCCCTATTTGCTGCCTCAACCATCTCAGTTTTAGAGTCTTTATGTCATGGCCGTCCAGCAGAACTTGTCCTGCGCAGGTTTATTTAATGACAGACGCTTCTTAAACAACTTGCCCGATCCTCTATAAATACACATATCACATGAAAACACTCACGCAAAGAACAATCTCTCAAAGAAAATACTTTAACCACAAATAGATTCTACAATTTTATAAACTGACGTGGTTTCATATAGTTCGTCAAATTGTAAAATTACTTTTATTGTAAAATAAATATAACATATAATATAAAACAATGGTCAGTTTGTAGAATTGCTTTTGTGTCATCTCTTTTTCAAATGCATTAAGCTAAGAACATCTGTTTGATAATTTAGCATGAAAGTACTCATGATTTACCTGAGGTGGGATCGTAGAACCTCTCAATGAGGGACACCACGGTGCTCTTACCAGAGCCACTGCTGCCAACCAAAGCTATGGTCTTGCCCGCAGGGACGTTTAGGGAGAAATTATTAAGGATCCGAACCTCAGGCCTTGATGGGTAGGAAAAATCTACATTTTTCAGCTCCACAAGTCCAGTAATTGACTCTAATTCCAAACCCGATTCACTGTTTCGGTCTATATCTGGTTTGTGATCGATTATACGAAAGATTTTTGCAGCTGCAACTTTGGCCTTCGCAAATGCACCCATGCTTGGCGCAGACTGCCCCAAAGCCCTGCCGACCAGACCCAAGACAATTTTAAGGAACAAGTTGCAACCTTTGAAAAATGTACTAAAAGGACGAAATATGTAAATATGGTACTTACAATCCACCAATCATAACTGCAAACATAGTGGCAATGGCAAGTCCGCCATTGGTGTAGTTGTGCCTAACCAGATAACCGCCATACCACAGTAGAAGCGCATAACAGCAAAAAACAACAAAGTAAGTGGCACCCAATCCCAATCCCTTTGCAAATCCACTCTTGTAACCGAGCCTCTGCGCCACCTTAAGTGCCGACGAGTAATTTTGTAATGCTCTGGATTCCCCCACAAATGAAAAAACAACCCGGATTTGAACTATCGTCTGTAAGTTTGTTTGAAATCAGCATTACCCAGATGCAAAAAACAAAGAAAATCCCCGTTAAACCAAGTTTTAATCTTCGTCTCTAATACATTGGAAAACTCAAAGGCGCACACAAACAATGAACAAATGCCTGTTTTTTCACCTGTTCTACAATGTTTCCTGCTTGTGAGAGAGCTTCCTGGCTTTTTCCAGAGAGCTTCGCTAATGTGGTGGTATGGATACCACCAATTACAGCTATTAAAGGAACCACGGCCAGTGTGACGAGACCCAATTGCCATACAGCAGTAAAACCCACAACAAATCCGGACACAAATGTCGCCATATAGTGGATGAAATTGCCCAACTGCACACACAAAAGCCCAAAAAGAAGAAGAAACAAAAGAGGACGTTTTATCAGAAGGCCTAATTAGGGAGCAACTTCCAAAAGAATCATAATAAAAATTAAAAAAAAAATAAAAAAAAGCTTCTTCATTCACCTTCTCGCTAATGGCGTCTTGGACCATTACTGCATCGGAGTTAATGGCGAAAACAACGTCGGAGGTCCGCACCTCCGTGTCAAAGAATTGAATGTCCTGGTTCAAAGCCGCCTCTAAGTATTTGATCCTCATCTTCGTTGATTGCCTCTCTCCGGTCCACATCCAACACGATATCTCTGCAATCGAATTCAAGCTCAACCGATTACGTTAACAAAAAAATCAAATATAGAAAACCAAAGCAAAGAGTTCAAAGCGATTGCAACACAGACTTCTCACCTGCCCAAGAAGATGCCCATATTGCAGCACCCACTACAAGAAAGTAAAAGGCATACTGCAAAAATGCACAAAGTGCAGAGCATTCGATCACATATTCAAGGCGGCAAGATAATGAATGAACTTAACTTAATTATGTGACTAATGGATTTACCTTAAGAACTTCCTGCATCATCTTGTCCATATTATTGGCATTGGACCCGAAAGAATTGACGAGGTCGGCAAAGAACCGGAGAAACAGTGGCAGAGAGCAGCCATGTACAATTGCTCCAACAGACCCAATTGCCATCAGAATGTAATCCAACCCATCCGCGAATCTAAAGAGTTGTCCAAACCCAACAGCGGGAACTGCCTCAGGCTTCTCTCCACTACCACCGCCGCCGCCGCCGCCACAAGAATCCTTCTTTTGCTCAGAACTCTCCATTGGTTTAGTCTCTCGAGGAACTGCTGCTTGTTCTGAGACTCGTGGTTCTGTCTCTGGTGTGGTTGGTGTTGGTGTTGGTGTTGGCGTTGTCGATGGCGTCGATGGGTTGGTTTTAAAAGGATCAGGAGGAGCAGGGGGCACGAGCTCAAGGCCTTGCATTTCGGACCATCTCCACTGCTCAATCGTCTTTATCTCCTCAGAATCTTGTGACATTTGCAAAATTCCCTTGATAGCTTTATGAAACAAACCCACTCCCTCCCAAAAAACCCACCCTCTCTCTCTCCTCTCTCTCTCTTCCCCCACTCTCTTTATTATCTCACCCTACTTGGCTTTTCATGTTCCTCCTGCTAGCTTTTCCTTCTTTTTCTGTTTTTACCTCCTTGCTTAGCAGTTTGTTTCTTTCTTAATTTTTTTTTTCTTTTTTCTTCTACATTTTGGGTCTCATTTTTCTTGTTCTTATTGGTGGTGTTGATGTGATTCACAGATTCTAAAACATTATCCGCAAGAGATGAAAACAGAAGCTTGTGCGCGTTTTTAAGGTTTGGTGGATTTTTTTCAGTTCGCTTCTTCTGTAAAAAACATAGATAGTGACATATGGAGAAGATGGGTAGGGGCATAGAGCCTACAGAGAGAGAGAGAAGGATTTTCCACCCGACATAAAACACTGTGTGAAAACTTGGAGATGGGTTTTTGACCAAAACAGGTTCAAGGTGGAAAACCCAATGGAATTTTTTTTTTCTTTTTTTTTTCCTTTCTTCTTTAATCAGTGACTGTCGATTTTAATTCCCTCTCCTTTGGCTTCTCCTGCAAGTCAAGTGTAAAAGGCTTGTATCAGAAAATTTCATGTTCAAAAAGTTCAGAGTTCAGACTTTGCACCTCTCTGTCTGTCTCCTTTAAATCCGGCGTCTTTGGCTACAAGTTGGCACTGGAGAATTTATTTTTTTTGTGTGCTCTCAGCAGAGCATTCATATATTTTTGGGGTATAATAATAGAAATCCTTTTAACATTTATATTTTTTTGGGTATTTGTAAAATTATTAAGAACCGACCAATCAGGAAACCAAAAAAATTAATAACTAAGCCAAATATACAGCATCCCCTTGTTTGAATGTTTGACTTTATACTTGAATGAATAGAAGAGCATGAATAAAAACTTAGCATTTTTGTCAGAAAGTACCGTGGCTTGTCCCTGTGATGTAATATAATAAAAACCTAGATTTGAGTTCCACCATTATAGACAACACAGCTAAGATGTAGTATCAAACTTCCACTAATTTTGTCCCTGCCCACTACGTAAAATTTTTTGAATAATGTATAGAAATGCAGATAGTAGATGTGTATTATTCTATGTGGTTGTGAGTATGACTGCTTCTTTAATATATCACCAAAACTCTTGAAAAATCCGAAGTAGGAATCCACGAAATGAAAAAGAAAATCGTGTGACAGATCCAGGGATTCCCCAAATTTTGATTTCTTTAAAGAAAATGACAGCTTCTCTCCTCAAACTTTCAGCGGCTTTCATACTGGGTGTGTGAGCACCATTCTGTTTAAAGATTGGATTAAAAATTCAAAGCTGAAATGTTAAGATTAGCCTCTGTTTTGGGGATGAAAAGGGGTTGCTTTGCTTGCCTTTAATCATGCTTTTGGAGTTTAATGAGCTAGGTGAGTCAGATCCCCCCCTTTTTTAAAAGCCAAAAAACAACAAAGTGGATGGGATCTGACACTCCGAACTGAATTCCTTGAAGATGGAATATTTATATCACCATTTTCATTGGGATTTTGTTAAAAAATGGTTATGGAGTTTCAACACATTTTGCAGGAAAGTATTTTGGTTTTTTACTACTGAGAAAACCCAAATACCATATTGGTAATTCCATTAGATTGTGTACATTATAAATCTTTCACCTTGAGAAAAAAAAGAGAACTTTTTCAAGGAAACAGAAAAAGAAGAAGAGAAAAGCAAGTCTGATGCTTTCTTCTCTGTCCACGCTTAACGTACAAATTCTGCAAGCCCTTCTTAGCAAGGCTCTGTTTTGCCTCCACTCCCACGGGCATTTGTCGAATGATGCAAGAACTGCCTTGTACATTTTGAAGTACTGTTGTCGACATTTATGGCAATGCCATTGGTGGTTTAATAATAGAGTTATCCTAGAGGTAAACCATATTTATTGTACTCTATCTTAAGTGTTATTATTTATATAAACAATAATATATAAGATAGAATGTAATAAGTGTGATTTATCTCAATCATTTTACTTAATGATAATGTTGTATTAAGATATGTATTTTTGTGAATGTTTTTTGAGTATTTTTTGGAAGAATTTATAATTGAAAAAATAATAAATGAATGAGAAGGAAGGAGAAACAATGAGAGAAAATGAAAAAAAACATTAGAGAAAAATATGACCAAAGACTTCGATACCACAATACCACCATAATACCACAATGCCACCAGCATTTACATTAAGAGATTCATCTATAAGTGTGAAATCAATTTGAAAATCACAATAGACACAAAAAAGATTATAGAAAAATAAATTTATAAATTGAAGTGATTTCATGTGATGTATCATATGATATGGTAGATCTATTTTACGTTAAACAATTTTATAATATGATGTAATACATCAATTCACATCAATTTATTTATTTACTTTTATAAAATTACTTTGTGCTAAAATATCTCTAAGCCAATTTTAGAACCTTTCATGACCACTCCATCAAATGGATTCTCAAGAAGTTACCGATATTTGGAGTAGCATAAATGACTTCAAAGATGATAATCGGCTACTCTGATCTCTAAAATGAAAGCGAGACATAAAAAAAATGATACATTAAAAAGAAGACCAAGATCTGCAGATAAATAACTGAAAGTATAACAGATTTCCAATTAATCCTAAAAATCGAGCATCCTACAATCTGAGCAACCTAGAAATTGAACGGCACTACAAGAAAACAGACTTCTGTAGTTAATTATTTATGACGAAAAGATTATTTGCGAATCATTTTAGCTATAAATAATCATTTTATCGGAAGTAACTAGTTGTAAATAAGAAGTTTTCTTATAATACGTTGTTTAAATAAATTAATTAATTTTGAGAAGGTTATCCATTTTTAACCTATAATAATTTGGAAATCAAATGGTTTTAATAGCCTAGAACCGAAATGGTTTTAAGGTAAAATTGGAACTAAGAAAATAGAAAATTGTAACTGATTAGAAATGCAAGAGGAAGTACAAGATGGTTAATGAAATACTAAAAAAAGGGTGGAAGTTGAAGGGAAGAGCAAGAAACTTTGCAACTTTCGTTTGTTTTCACAGATGAGATGAGATAAGATAAAATAAGTAGAAATAAAAGTTAAAATTAAATAAAATATTATTAGAATATTATTCTAATATTATTTTTGTTTTGAAATCTAAAAAAGTTGAACCATTTATATTACTTTGTGTAGATTTTTTTTTTAAATGTAATAATTAAATGAATTGAGATGAGATAAGTATAAAAGATGAAAAGTATAAGAGATAACTAATGAATTGGTAATAAAGGGTGAAAGTTGACTAGAAGTGTAAAAGACCAAAAGTGCAAGAGGCAAGTAATAAAATGGTATTAAAGGAGGTAAATCTAAGTGTGTTTGTATTATAATTAAGAAAGATTACTTGAATTTGAATTAAAATAGACAAATGCTAAAGTGTCACAGCTTTACAAAAGAGATATTTCAACTTTTATATGTTTTAGGTCTCTTTTGATTATGCAGTTTAAATGAGGTGAGATTATATATTTTGTTAAAAATTAAATAAAATATTTAATAATATAATCTTTTAATATTATTTTTATTTTGATATTTAAAAAAATTAAATTTGTTATTATATTTTATGTAAGAGTTTGAAAAATATATAATGTTGAAATAAAATGAGATGAGATAATTAAAATTTGTGTAACTAAACTAGCCCTTAATAGATGTTACCTTGCATTAATCTACCTTAATGCTTTCTAAGTTTGTAGATTCTAGATTGATCATTCCACTGAATTTTATGGAAGGAATCTTGAAACTAAAATCTTGTTAGGGCTAAGAAGTTTCTTAAAGTATGAAACATGAAAAACGAGATGGATTGGGAATAAGAGGGAAAATCCAACATGTAAGCAATCTTATTATGTGGTGTCCTGCAGCCTACTGCCTTGAAGAGACCATAGAAGAGTATATGGGTTCAAGTTCTCATTTAAGCTATGGAATTTTGACTGGTTGAAGATGCAAGTAAATGAATTGGCCTCAAGAACTTGTACAAGACTCTAAATCTAGTGCCCCAAAACAAAGGGAGCATTAAATCAAAACTTATGGTTTTGAAAAATCTTTGAAACCAATAAAGCACCAAATATATTTTAATGAAAAAGCTTTTATAAGTTTGTCTTAAAACAACATTTATAAACCCATCATGGTTCTCTACTACAATTATTTTACTCCTCTCTACCATCTTGCTTTGAGAATAGGTGGAGCCTATGAAGTCACGATTTACTTTTAATAATAGGGGTGAGAATGGTCCTCTAGTCGGCGCTGGCTAGATCAAGAAGGAGGAAATGGAGGAACTCACAAATAGATGGGACCAATTTCGATTATCGGAAGCAAAAAGCTCCTTCATCAATCTAGATTTGGTGATGATGGAAGAGATAACAAAAAAAGAATAATTATGTCTAGTGGGCAAACTTCACTCTGAGTGAACTGTAAGGAAAGAGGTTGTGAAAACTACAATGGAAAAGATCTGGAAAGTGGGGAATTTTCATTTCAAGACATTCCTCCAAACCTATTCAATGTGTTCATCATCAAGTTTGATAGTACTTGTGACAAAAATTGTGTACCGAGGAGAAAACCATGACTTTTTTGTAATACTCTTCTAGCCTTGCAACCTGTAGATGGAAATGATTCAACCACATCTCATGAGCTTTGATTGTGAAGTCTTCTAGGCACAAATCCATAACCTTCCTTTTGCTTGCATGAACAATGAAACTAGAAGCCATGCATGAGCCACAATTGGAGAAGTTGAAGAGATGGATGCCCAAGAGGATGGACTTGCATTGGGGTTATCACGAGAATTTAGATAGAATTGAGGAAACCTATTGCTCGTGGTCGAATGATTAATGTGAAAGGACAGATTACTTTCGATACCTATTAGATATGACAAATCACTAAAGCTATGTTTTCAGTGTGGAAGGATTATTCATGAGAAATCAGGTTGTAGTAGCACAGGCAAGAAGTAGAGTCATAGCAGAACCTCCAACAAACAATATGAATCAAGGCTTAGAATAGCTCTTGATATTGGATAGAGGAAGGCAAATGAAGCTCAAAACTGCTCACATTATGTTATAGATGAACCCATCAACAGAGCCAAAATGAATCCCACGAAGGGGTAGAGTCAGCGTCCACCGAGGAGGCGATAAAAAAGGTCTAGGAATGGAAAGAGAAGAATTAACAGAGAGATCCACATTGACTTTGCTATAGAAAAGGAAGTTTCCTTACCAAAATTGACGTCTTCAAGGAAAATGAATAAATGATTGTGTAAATGTAATTTCATGTTGGCTAGGATTAGTTGATTACATTTTAAATTCTGAACAATTGGATGAATGTAATTTAATTTAGGACTCTAAGGTTTATCCAAACAAGTAGGTTGAATAGAATCTGATTTGTAATGTGACTCTTATCAAGAACTCTCAAATTCGAGATAAATGATTCAAAGAGTCCAAGATAAATATTCAAGTCTTGAAACCAGCTAAACATATCAAGTGATCAGGTTAAAAAGATCTCATTGAAGATATCGAAACAAACTTGAACTCGGAAATAGCCAATTAAAGTGTTCCAATCTGATACGTTCGCAAACTATTAACAGCGTAACAGACTGGGTAACTGGATAAGATTCGTCAATAGATATAACCTAAACACCGCGTTGCCTATTTATAGAAGGGTTTGATTGAAGACTTTGGATGAACACCTCATAAATACTTTCACAAATATTATTGAGAGCTTGAAGCCGAGAGAGTCTTCGAGTTTTCGTGAGAGAGAAAATTCTTAAGAGAAGAATTTTCTAGTTGCTCAAGCCGTAGGGTTTGAATTGATGCTTACTCTAAGAAGGAGTTAAAGTGTTCGGCCACTAGAGGTTCTAGGAGGAAAGAAAATGGATTAAAAATTGTCAGAGGTTTTGACAGCTACTGCGGTAGAAGGCAAACTGGTGGTTTATCTTGTCAAATAAGAGTGTTTAGTTGCAAAGGTTTTGTCATTTGAAAATTTTACTTGTAATAATCTCAATATAATAAAATTGGTTTTCTTAGGTTTGGCTACCCCATAGGGTTTTACTATTAAAGAATTTTTTATTGGGTTTTCCGTCGTAACTAATATCGTGTTTATTTTAATTTATATTTCATGGATGATATTATTGGTTACTAATCAATATTGAGTATTCTTGTGAAGCATAACTCTAATAGTCAGGGATAACTTGGGAATTTTAGATTGGAAGGTTGAATATGAATAATAGATAAGAGCAAATTGAAAGGGATAATGCAGATCATATCCTCTCATATTGGAGGCAAGGATGATACGATATGTTAAAAAGATACTTCGTAGGAGTCTCATAGCCCTAGTATTATGGTTCATAATGTATTACATAGTGGGCCAGGCCAAACTTCTGTTGAAAGCCATGTCTTTCAAATATTAAAACCCCGAAGTTTGCTAACAATATAAGGCCTATTAGTCTATGTAACGTGATGTACAAATTGATCTCTAAAGTACTTACTAATAGGCTAAAGAAGTCTTAGCTTTAATCATTTCAAAAAACCAAACTCCTTTGTTCTTGGGAGACTTCTTATAGATAATGTAATGGTTGTCTATGAAATGCTCAATTCCATAAGGTCTAGAAGAAAAAAAGAAAAATTAGAAGTATGACTATTAAGATTGACGTGTCCAAAACTTATGACTCTTATTGAGTGTAAGTATTTGGCTGCTATTATGGAAAAAATATATTTTGATGAGAAATGGATTTCATAGATAATGGAGTGTGTTGAAATAGTGTCATACTCTATTTTTGTGAATGGAAAACCGGGAGAGAAAATCTTACCTTTGAGTGGGATTAGGCAAAGGATCCACTCTCTCATTACTTTCTCATTTTGTTTACAGAGGGATTGAGTGCACTCATAGATAAATCAGTTGTTAGGCGAAATAAGAATAAGTCATCTTCTTTTTGTTGATGATTGTATCCTATTTTGTAGATACACCATAAATGAATGGTAAAATTACAAAGTTTATTGGATATCTATGGGGATCTGGCTAGTATTTGAATAAACAAAAAACATCTATATTCTTCAGATCCAATACTAGCCCTAATAACAAAAATCTGATTATACAAGCAATAGGTGTAAACAATAATCTAAATAAAGTTGTGTTATATTGATTCTCTACATTTGGATAAGCACTATTAATCTATGTAAATGTTTTATTTTTTTTCTTTATCTTTCTCTCTCTTTCTCTA
This sequence comes from Platycarya strobilacea, assembly GCA_036898215.1. Lineage (NCBI taxonomy): Eukaryota > Viridiplantae > Streptophyta > Magnoliopsida > Fagales > Juglandaceae > Platycarya > Platycarya strobilacea. The sequence goes on along the minus strand of CM072547.1, from coordinate 38,714,893 downwards.
TATTTTTCATAATCACATTATTCAAAAGAGAAAAGCTTCAAACCAGACAGTTGTAAATTTAATTTTGACACCAACCAATAGAAACCCAACACATAAGATGTGTACCACCTAAATTTTACACCCTTCATGTACATGGTTTCATTTTATTTTTTCTTTTGGGTCCTTGTTATTCATGTTAGAAAGACCTCTCAAGGTCCACCACTTCTAGCGTTTTAGTTTTCCAGGCTTTTATGGTGGACTCATACAGTAGCTCCTTCGATTTCATCAATCGCATGGAGAAAACCTAGTTAATCTCTCATGTAACCATTTTGCCATTTTCTTTTTCTCTTACTTTTTTGCATGTATAGTGGTATTAATCAAGATTCAAAATTGATAACTTTTTTTATATAGATCAAAAAATGATAACGGGGATTTCTTCAAGGCGATTTACTGAATCTAAATTCCCATAGCTATTTGTGCAAAATCCTCATGTCGTAATGGATAAATTCTAGCTTTATATCCATTGAAAAAAACATTTTTCCTTAAACCTATTTTAAGATAGGACTTAAAGAATGTTTGAGATTTTGGGGCAGAAATGATCTCATATATTTTGGGTTAGGCCCAGTAAGCTATAAAAAACTATGGAGGAACTTTAGAGAACATGTATTTTGATTAGTGTAGAGAACACCACAATGGAAAAAAAATAATCGTATTGTGAAGAGAGAATGAGAGAGAGAGAGAGAAAGGGGGAGACAAAGGGAGAGTGAGGGAGCACTAGCAGACATGGTCTCCAAAATCTTAAGAGTTTTATCCCCTATGTGAGGGTGCAAAGGAAAATTCATATAGACACCTATATGGCAGTCTTTAATTGGTTGGTATAAAACTCTCATTTTCACGCATCCGGCTCCAAGCGTCACTCTACTCAAAATTGATGAACAACGTATAAGCTAGTGTAAAGTATGTTTGAAATAAATTTATAGCTAGAATGAAAATGGCTTATGGCTAACCCTTTTAGAAAGAAATTTAGATATATCATTGAGAATGATCTTACATATTATTTTTGCATGTATAAGATTTTATGCAAAGCTGTCCATATATAAAAATTCTACATTTTACCTTGACATTGTTTGAATGTTTTTTGAGTTTCATTTATTTTGATAGCTTTACATGCTTCTTCCGAATGATCATGCATGGGTGCTAACCGCATCCTTCAGGGCGAGATTTCCCCCTTCTCGCACCCCACTCCTGCATTGGCAGTGGGTGGGGTTTGCCCCCTTCGGATCTGCCCTCGCACATCGGGGCGAGAATGGACCATTGAACCTTTTACCCCTTATCCACCATGGCACTGTCCATAGCCATGTGAAAAAACAAAAAAAAACAAAAAATTGTATTTCATGTCAAATCCATAAAAAAATCCAAATTAAAATAGAAATACACATTCCACAACAAAAAACATTAACTACAAAAAAATGCAAAGTCCTTACCAAACAACAAATCAGTCTGCCAAAGAGAGAGAGAGAGAGAGAAGAAGGAGAAGAAGAGAAGAAGAAGAAGAGATGCTGAGGAAGAAAATAGGAGGATGACACCATGGCAAGAGGGAGGAAGGCACTACTGCTATGAGAGAGGAAAGAAAGATGGGGTGAATTGAGTAGAGAAAGCTCGAGGGATGGAGGAGGGGGCGTTAGGTTTAACTTAATGCCTACCGAAAATGCTTTTTTCATTTGTTATAAAAAAAAAATTTAATTTGGTATCAAAACGACATTCTTTTGGTAACAAATCTAATTTCTTTCATATGTATATAAGTGTATATATATATATTGGATTGGACTTAACCCAGTATGGGGTGCACGACATGGAGCGTCTGGGCTCGACCTGCCCCCGCCCTCTATTTCCCCTATGGGCAGGGATCCCCAATCTCCATGGAACGGGTTGGGTTGACGCCACTCCAAGGCGAGGGCGGGGTAGTGGACACGACATTGCCTAGTGGGCAACAGAGCAACTTGACAAGATATTTTGTTAAGATTCTGTGTGAACTTTGTGTTGTCCTATTATATATTCTTTGTAAACTTGGTTTTATAACAAATTTACATATTGTTAATTGAGTAATACTAAATACAGTCATATATCATATAATCATCGCGCACTCCTTTTGAAAAAGAGCGGTTGTTACTATAAAAAAAATTAATTTTCCATACGTGTCATATTTACTCTTTTTCTTTTAAAAAAAATAAAAGTGGGGATCCTTGCGTATTTTATGATTGCAAATATTATTTTCCATTACTTAAACATTACAACAAAGAAATATATGTTGGAAAAAATATGGATGAAAGAGATATTTGTGCATACACTTTGTAAACTAGAGAATAAATAAAAATGACAAAAACAAATTAGAAAAATAGAACTCTATATTAAGACACGTTGTGATGGACTCTTTCTTTAAGAGTAGATTCTGCCCCTCCAAATCTTAACATACATGCACTAGGTTTTTTGACCTTCTACTCTAAAGACAAAACAATGTCAGTTCCTGTTAATTTCATTTTCGGTGCACACAAAAGTAAATCTTCGATATTAAATAGCCAAAACCTAAAGAAAGAAAAAACTAAATGAAGGAAGGAATGTAACTCTAATTTTCTAGAGAATTTTAAGTGTGTAAATTTGTGGGTGGAGTCATATTTATAGAGAATGGAAGGGCATTGGTGAAAAGTAACAACTAGAATGAACAGGCATTTATGAAAAATCTTAACTAAAAAATGAAACAACACTTCTGAAAAGTCATAACTACTCAATTTGTAAATAACATATTGAAAAAGTTTCTAATTCACCAAGGGCATAACTATTTCATTTGATGGCCAGACGATTAAGGCTCCAATCTCCCAGAGGTATGTAGCATTAATTCAAGTCACCATGTTATATTTTCATTTAAATCTTGATAACTGAATTGATACATTGAACAATGACGTTAGTTTACATTATTTTTTCTTACATAACAGTATATATTTTAATAATTTCCAAGTCTAGAATCGAATAATATGAGCTGGAATTGGTACTACTACAGAACCCTAGTGCATGATGTATTAGCTTAGAGCATTGATATTAGCTATATCAGAATTTTCTTCAAAACTTGATGGAAAGTATGAGTTTAATGAAAAATTAACATCTTCACATCTATAACTCCACATTAAATTCATTATTAGATTCATTAAAATAATAATATAATATACAATTTATGAAACCAAGAAATACATATATAATTTATTCATCTAACAAATATAGTAAAATTTAACCAAAAAATATTTTGATGGATGAATAATGTTCCTTTAAATAATAAGAATGATGCTCAAGTACAGTAGCTCAAGGTTTGAGTTGGTAGATTTTTATAAGTCCAATATAAGATTATTTTAAGTAAAGCTATTAAATTTGTATTTGATGGATCTAATGTCAATATTATTAGATATCGAAACGCTAAAAATTATGATACAGATTTTACAAAATATTCTAATTAATAATAAATAATATTATATTTATTTTTAATTCAAACACGCCAAAATAAAACAAAATTATAAAAAAAAAAAGTATGCACCACCACATCGATCTATATCAACTTTTAAAAACTTATGGCCATCGATTTAAAAACGGTCACTAGCTGTTCATCAAGACGTACAAGGCATGGTATATTCATACTCATATAGAGAAATCCTCGTCGAAGAAGTTAGGTTCCTGAGATCAATGTGAAGTAATGGAAGGGACTGATCGAGAGTACTCTTCCCGGGCGGCCAGGCCCCCACACTAAATCCTCGCAACTCACGGCAGAGTGACGTGAATTTTTTAATTATTTGTAAAATGAGTTATAAATTAATTATAAAAGAGTAGTAAATATCATTAATTTGCTTTCAATATCATATTATCAGAAAATTTTGATTATAAGCGATTTTGAATATCAATATGCGTATCCATCCAATATCATTAATCAAAAAGTCAAATTTTAATTAAAATGATGTGAATTTAAATTTTAGATATGAAGATAGTAGCATTGGCACAGATCAATTTGCAAATTCATTTATACGTAGCAAGTCCCTTCAATATTACTGCCCATATGTTGCATGCACGGCAAATGAATGTCCCTAATTTGTGGATAATTTCTATTTTCTTTTTGTGAGTCATTGCGACGTAAATTAATTATTTCAACCATCCCATTGATATGAATGGAACTTAGCTTAAAAATTGGTTAATCATGATGATAATTAAACTACATGACTATTAGGTTTTAATGAATTATTGTAAATCAGATAACAATACAGGAATTAAGTTTATTCTCTGGCTGATTTCTCCACCTTTAGTCAACAAGATTTATTAGAAAAATCACATTATTCACTTTGGATATATCTTGATTTAATTTTATGTGTAATATAACAAACGGTCAACTTTTTCACCGATTCTTTATTTTATTGATAGTTCAATTAGTTGCTTAATATTTTATCCATGACCAGTAGTACTTAATTTCAATATTCAATTAAAGTAGTAGGTGATTACTTGACCATTTGAAGCATTCTTATATTTCGTCTACCCCTTTATAATCTGAATTGATCAAGAGGGCGCTTAGGCTGTGTTTGGTAAGTAAAGTAGTCTATATTATTTGATTACTATTCACAAATAATTTACTATTGCTCACTATTTTTGTACTATTATTCATTATTATTTACAAATCAACTGAGATCAGCTCATTTTGTTGTAGATGTTATCAGCAATATCCTTCAAATTTTCAGTTCCTCACTTTGTTGGATTAGGCATCGTAGTCTCATGCCTAATGGCTCTAAAATATGTGTTGAATAATATTAGAAAGCCAATAGTTTTTATTAGGCATAAGCTCTAAACAGGAGTGTTAAGGACCACCACAATCCATTCGAAGGGGCACCGTCCACCAAGGACCACTGTCCGCAATGATAGAACAGAAGACCCCACATTACATATGGGCTTCGTGCCCCTAAGCGGAGGGAAAAAACAACTCTAGTCCTCCCCATGCCCTTGACAGATTAATCACGAAACAGGAAAGCTGCATCCTCATGACTTAGTACCTATCCCGTGACCCTAACTTTTTGACCCATTATAGTACGTCATTAAATTAAGATTCTCAGGAAGTTTAGAGCTGGGTTTTCAATGGAAGATTAAATTATAGGCAGTCTTATGTTCACTTTTTTTCCTCATCAATTAGTAAAACACTTTTAGCTAAACTAGCATCTCACAGGATATTAGTTTTAATGGGATAGAAGTTTTCTACAGTCTTTCCAAAGCCAATAGATAGTTTATGAAAAAAAAGAAAAAAAGAATTTGGAGTAAAAAATTTGACTCTAAAAATCATCTCAACACAAAAAACTATAGAGCATCCTTCACTTTTATTGCTTCTAGCAGAGATTCTACTGGTATGGCCAGTTGTAGTTATTGTTCATATATTTTTGCGAATGGATTATTTTCGTCTTTTAAGATGATGTCTTCTTTATAGGATATGGGTGGAGACCAAAAAATCAGTTCCAAACACTCACTTTTAATTTTTTTTTATCTAATTCACTGCACTGTTATTATTCCAGAGCGTTTGTTGGAAAATCAAATCCCCTTCTTTATATATCATGGTTCCTACTTTGAATGAAGTTTACTAATTACTTGTTTAGAAAAAACAAAAACGAAAAGAAACAAATAAGATCAAGAGAAAGAAATGGTTTAATTAGAGCGGCATGAACAATGCAATAAGATCATTTAACAAATAAGATAATGGTAGCAAATAAACATCCACAAAGTTTGGTAAAGATTAGGTATAAAGTCAGTGGGGTCGGTGATCAAACTTCCATAAAGAAAAATTTCATTCGAGTCCTACTTGGAGTACAGTATTTTATAGGCAAGTTTCTGTGCTGAATTTGGGGGGAAGGGATCGAAGATCAGAGTGTGACCTTGAAGAAGTCAAAAAGGGAAACCTCTCTCTGATCTCTCTCTCTCTCTCGATCGATCGATCGAGGTTATTATTGCTGTTATTATAAAGGGATGGTCCATTTCAATTCCGGTTCCTGTTCTAATGGGGAAAAGTGGGAAAAAGAGGGGAGGGGAGGGGGGGGGGGGGGGGTGGGATTAATGAATAAATCCTAAATCAAATATACTCAAGTGCCCACTCAAATGCTTCTCTCTCAAAAGTGATGCATGTGGTGCTTGTTAATTATGGCATCCCCTTGTCTTTCTTGTGGTTAAGAGTGCAATATTTTATTGAGATTATGTTCTCTTAATTTATTCCGTATTATGATTGTGGGTTGTGGACATAACTGCGACCACATGAGCATGGCTGTCTTAATTGGCATCCTAAGACCTAAAGCGTACGAGTCAATACTGCTCGATGGTCTGCTCTTTTTCCCTTTCAGTATATTAATTTCAACATATACTTCTCGCATTGTTAACAATTAATCACCAACGATTACGATTGGAAAACATGCAAGTAATTAAAGTCATGTACATTATGGTTCATAATTTGCAACATATATACTTTGGGCTGTAGATCATCTTGTATATATATATATATATATATATTCCGATGATCGATTTGGCCGTAAGTGTGGCAAATTAAAAAAGAAATTTCATAATAATAAATTAGTACTCTAGTTTAGGTGAGTAATAAAAAGACCAATTTGGTGTTGTGTGGAGGAAGCATGATTTAAAAAAAAAAAAAACTGCCCAAATAGATAAAAGGGATGAAAACGTTTAGACCAATTTGAGTAGTACTGGTACTTTTTTTTTTTTTTAGCGGTGATATTTAAGTTTACCTACTGATGTGTACACGATATATTAAAAAGCTAGGTACATATAACACTACAAAAAAAAAAAAAAGTATTTGTGACAGATTATTTGTGATGAAAATGACTATTTATTACAAAAACTAGCTCATTTTGACAATAAATAATCATTTTGATAAGGAATAATTAATCACGGATAAATAATTTTCTTGTAGTAATATATCATAAATAATTATTTTCGTCATAAGTACTTGATCATGAATATATAACTATTTTTCATTTCGGAAAGTAATACACACACAATACGTTTTATAACACTTACACAATACAAATTATAAAATAAGAATATTTCTGTAAACTTCCTTATAAAATTAATATCACTTTAAAAAAATATCTTTATTTTACAATAAATGTTACGTAATATATTCTACAAGTTATTGAGAGTTTATCATTTTCCTTTTCTTGATTACTAGCACGTACTACTTCTTAAAACACATTGAACGAAGTTCCTTAAAATTGCGTCATAACAAATGGATAAACTAATATATGTATATATTTCTTTTAAAAAAGGGAGATTTTCAATGATTTTCATATAATATTAGTAGTTACAAAGGCAACAAATAATATTTTAACTCAAATGGAAGTACTAATTAATAATTATGGGTGCGAGTTTATATATAACTCAAATTAGTCATATAATATACTGTGTTGATCGCCATAAGAATAAGAATCAAGCACTCTAGGAAAGCTTTTATTTCTTGAGCAGTGCAAAGTGGAATCGGCTGATGAGGATAGTAGCCTGCGATATATGGTAGGATACCTTGTGGGAATGTGATTAAAAGTGCCACATTTGTTCATATATATATATATATATATATATAAGATTAATGTAATGTACTGGGCATGGAAAAGCGTTGGAAGGAAAGATTAGATTGGGTCCACCCACCAAGACTCATCAATTCCTATGTATGACTGCCAAAATAACAAACAATTTCTTTCTTTATTCATGTTTGACTTGGATGCCTCACTTCATTTGGTCTGACCTTTTTTTTTTTTTTTTGTTATAAGATCTGCATCTAATTGGGTACCCCGGCCCCCGATGCAATGTTTTATTCATTATTTGTTTAATTTCTGTAAATGAATTTCTAGTTTAAATAATTAAATATAAGTTTGTGAATTATAACTTTTATCTTCACCTTCTGATATCTCCAGCAACACAGACTCATATTTTCCAACAGAAATTGAAAAATGCTTCGTGAATCTTATGAAAGCGCATCTGTTTATAAACTTCTTGTGGTACGTAGTTTTATGTTGTCAAAATGAGTTGCTTTATATATATATATATATATATATTAACTTTATAACTAATAATAATGTTAAATATAGTTTAAGAACTTAAAAAAAGAAGAAGTAAAATCTATTATTAAAAAATGAATTTTTGATTTATACGAGAATAAGATTTGTCTATTTTTTTTTAGAGAATATACAAACTTGCACACGCTACAAATAATCATTTCATATGATCTATGGAAGTATAATAAGGGTAATTATGACAAGATTGATGAGGAATAATACATTGGAGAAATCTTCCCATCCACTCTTCTTGCTAGGAGCAAGCTCAATTAATTGGCAAAAGTGAGAATTAATAGAAAAGAATTTAGAATCCAAATGAACCAAAAGATGCAAATTAAAAGGTAAAAAAGCTGTCGTAAATTTGGGATCAGTACTACAAGAATAGCATGGGGTTGAAAGTCTTTTGATCACTAACCTGAGCATGTGACATATGTCCTACTGAATTAAAGTCTCTTCTTTTCTTTCTGTTGTTATGGTTTGTATTTCATGTAAATTAATGATCAGAAATAAAATATAAAGGGACGTCTGAGGAATTAAAAAAAAAAAATCCAATTGTAGGAGATAAGACGGTGCATAAATAAAAATAAAAAAGGCAGATCTCGGAGTTGAATTCGTTAGCCAAGAAAGAAATATCAAGGACTAGAAGACGGTAATTTGCAAATTGCATGTAGTCCAACGTGATCTCGATTGGATACAAACATTTTCATCTTATATTATTTTATTATTATAAATTTATTATATTTATATATAAAATATAATAAATAATAAAATTTTAAAATAATAATAATATTATAAAAATAATATTATAATAATATTTTATTTAATTTTCTTGACAAGATTGAAGGAATATGACTAATAATTCAACATTTTTATTTTCAATACGAATGAAGTTTCATGCCATCTGCAACGAAAGTCAGGCATTGCCCGCGGTCTTAATTCACGATGTTTGGATTTAGTTAAATATAACTATATATAGAACTAATCAATAATTTGAACTCACTAAAAAAAAAAAATAGATGTAACATTTCAATTATGATAAAATAAAATAAATGAGATATGTTCTATTTTATCGTAATTAAAATACCATATTTGTCTTATTTTTGACTATCATCAAATTTCTTAACAGTTGAGAGTGGCATATCTTATCAACAAGATTTGGATTTTGTAAGAAATAAATTGATCATCTACCAACAGACATTGACAAGCTATGAGATTAGATAGGCATCAGATATGTTTGAAATATGCGAGATAGTGAACGTAAAAGTAGGGTAAAAGTCAAGGTAGAAATATTGTACCCATTCAAAGTCATAAATAAATAAAACCCACTTTCAGTAGTTGAGACTCTCAGACCCTGGGCGCAACCATATATAATTCCAGGAAAATAATTGAAGTAGAAACGTCTTCATGATCTCAGAGACACAAGACTTTCGAGGCTTCCTGCATGTACTGCACTTTTCACATGTTCGATCAAGTTCAATCAAGCTGGAATGTACTTATAACACAAATTTGTTTTGCAAAAGGATCAGGAACAACTTTAAGTAATGTTGAAAAATAATTTTACTGTAGATAAAATCTTGGACGTATTTATAAAAATTGAGCAATCATGCATCTCTTGTTCAACCGGTTCTATGATGTGAGTTTGGTTTATAAATTTCTTCATAGTATTAAAACTAATCACAAGATGAAAAGAATCCACGTTACTTATTCCGTAACAAATACTAGAAAAAATACTATTTTGCATGTGAAAGAGGATGTTAACGAGGAATAATCCCATCCTACTAAAATTACCATACTCATTCTTTATAATAAACATACTCAAAACTTTGTACATTATAAATAATGTGAGATTATTCCTCACTATTAAGCTTTTATTTTTTTAAAATTTTCCCAATTTGTTTTTAAGTGCATAAATGTTATTTACTTGGTAAGTTTTGAATCCCAAAAGGACGTTTGTCGGTAATACATACCACATTACCTTCGGAAATAGCATAAACTTTTCCAGTTTTACGTAGATAAAAAGGGAATATCTTGGGGCTTTTTCCCCTTTATTGCATGGAAAGGAGAAACCAAATTAACGACCATAGTAAACAGTAGTAAATTAGTATTTATATTATATATCATGGTATTTGCCAATTAATATAAAAACAAAAAATGGCCTTGAGGATCTCCACATAGGCTTAGCAGTACTCCCTCAGGCGCCTGAGCTGTCCATTAAATGAAGCGCGCGCCCACCACATATAACCTAACGCAAAAAGGCGAGAAAGAAAAAGCATAAAAAATAAGAGCAGGATCATATAATTATTAAGATATTTAGATTTCCATGCGCACATAATATTTCACATCCAATAATGCAAAGATTAGGAAACTTCGTGACAAAAAGATCCATATTATTGCCATCTCATTTTCATTTATTTGTCAGGATTCGCCAAATATATAATATATACCTGTCAAAGTTTATATTGATCCATATATTTATATATATAATGCAATACAATCGTACGTAATTCTTTAATTAATTCATGGAACTGGGTGCACTACCTTTTGTTTGTGCTTTTCTTTTGAAAGTAGACATTATTCTATAAGGAATATATATATATATATATATATATAATATCATTATAAACAATCTCCATTAATTTTGTGAAGTGGGAATCCTACTGGGAAGTATCTGATTGGAAAAGTCTTCCATTTCGTGAATTAAACAGGTTTCCTTAACGGTAGCAAACCTCCTTTCTTCTTCTTCTTCTTCTTATAATTAATAATTATTATTAATATTTCATGATTAGTGAAGGAGAAATTCATATTAATTATCAACTAAATTGCACGGTTAATTTATTTTGCATTAACATGCTTTATGTAGTACTTCATGAGTTTGAGTAAAATCATCATTTGTTTAAAAAAGTAATTTAAACCAACAGAAACAAGTAGAATTTATCATTTATATAATATTTAAGGCCCGTTTGGATTTAGAGATGAAATGAGATGAGTTATGAATAGTAATAAAATGAATGATTGAGATAAATTGAAATTTAAAATGAATGATTGAAATGAGTTGAAAATACGAAATGAGATGAGATGAGTTAAACTCATTTTATTAAACAAATTGGGCTTAATTAACAGTTTTATGCGATAAAAGATGCAGAAAGCCTCGCGTTTTAGACATCTTAATCAATCTTTCTTTAATATAAACTATTTGAGTGGATTCATTAGCTATTATTCTGTTTTCCACGATTGAATGTGGAAACCTCATGTCGCAATTTATCCATCTATAGGCCATTCAAAATGAACGGTACCCCATTAGTGTATCGTGCTAGTGGTGTTGCAAAGAGAGATTATATATATATATATATATATATATATATCAGGTTTTATGAAAAATACTCTAATTCTAAAGAGATTTTATATATATAAATAAAGCAACAAATTAATATACTTCATATGATATATTAGATCTATTTTATATTTTACAATTCAATATATTACATAAAATGACGTGAGTTTATAGATTTATTTTTCTAAGATGACTTTTTTAATTTGCCAATAAAACATTTCTCTATGAGGATTTTTTGTAAGGTAAACAATGTGTGTGCGTAGGCTATGCATGAGGTGGAGAGCCTTGTTAAGTTGCATTTTCATATATTGTACATTATACTTTTTTTCCTATTAAATGTGTGACATATAGATGATGAATAAAAAAATTCAGTAAGTATAAAAAACTAAAACAAAAACAAAATGATGTTTAATTAATACATAAAAATGATGAGTATCAAAACTCTTGTGATAAAAGTTGCGCGTAGACCAGCTTCTAACTCCTTCAAAATCAAAAATTTTATCATTTAGTTAGTTTAATCGTGAAATAGGCATGGTTTATTTTTAGAGATGAGATGAGATGAAATAAATGTTAAAAAAAATATATTATTGTAATATATTTTTTTAATATTAATTTTATTTTATGATTTGAATAAGTTAAATTTTTTATTATATTTTATATGAAAATTTAAGAAAATGTAATGATGAATTTGAGATATATTTTAAATTTTTTTATTTTATCCTCGTAAGCAAATCAGGCCTAACTCTCGAGCTTTTGCCTTTTTCTCAATTCCAAAAAAAACCCATCAAACCTAGCTTCATAGGTGAAATTGGAAATGTGAAAGTTGGAACTGCCTACACAATTTTCTTTGGTAACAAAGGGAGAAAATATTTGAACCTGACTTGAAGAAATAAATTAAAAACAATATATTTTGGCATAAAATAATTATGAGGGTATGGGAAATTATAGTTTTAATTTATTATTCCTGAAGAATACAACTCAATTTTAAGACACAAGAATAAGTTTGGTGTAAGGTGGGAGGGACAGAATTATTGGAACATGACCACCAAGTTGGGTAATCCCATGGCTATGGAGTGTCTTTGGTTAATCAAAATGATTAATGTTGGTTTGAATTGTTGTTATTATGGGGATGATGAAAGTTGACCTTTAGTGACCAAATGACAAAAAGGGTGTGTGTTTTGTGGGTTCATGATGAGACATTATTTGTTTCACAGTGGGATTGAGTTTTGGTTCCCATGTGTATATGTTTACTGATTAAAATTCAAATTTCAGGCCCATCTCTTTTTGTCCCTTCCATTATTTTCTGTTCTTTTCTTTCCTTCTCACTATTTTTTTTTTTTGTTGCTTTCAATTATTTTTATTTCTAATAAATTACGATCACTTTTTCTCTTTTCTTTTTCGTCACACGCTACTCAAATTTGATTGTACGGTCATGAGATGGCTCTGCTTTAATTTTGGAATGGGCCACGCTGTTTACTTAGCTGTTTGCCACAAGAAACACCATTTTCATTGTCCCCTATTGCACGCATGAATGCCTTTTTCTTTTCTTTTTTACAGAGCTGGCAGTTTTTAGTTACTTTTTTTTCTTTGGATTTCAACTCAACTAGCCTTTATTGTTTCACTTACTATAACATTATAAATAGCACCTGAAACTTGCATATTGTTTAGTGTCGTTTGGCCAATTGAGGAGAGGAGCAGAGAACATCTATCGAGTTTCTATGTTAGTTGTGGATATTCGTAGAAGGTACGCGATGTCCTGTAAAATTATTTAATAAGAAAACTTTTTAAACTTTGGACCAAAATTCTTGTATTTTTATCTAATTTAAAGGGGCTCAATTAAAACATATCAGAGGAATACTATATTCTACAATAAATTATATAAAAATAATTTTATAAATTGACGTAGTTCTATATTAATCGTCTGATTTTATTATAATAAATATAATTTTATAATTTAACAGACCACATAATTAAGATACATAAGTTTGTAAATTTATTATTATGTAATCACTTTATAAATTGAATATTTTTCAAACAAAAATATACTTGTAAAATAGGTGAAAATTAATTTTGGATTAATTAATAATTTTAAAAACCATCAAAATACCTGTATGCCCAGCAAAAATTCATAATGATTTTTTTTTTCTCTAAATATTCATCTGCTCTACTTTTTTTTTTTATTAATATTAATATTAAATAAAAATATATTTGGTGAGGCATAATTGTGTACTTTATTCCCCTTCACCTACGAAAGCGATTCCCCCTCACTACTTCTAAAATCGAATCTTTTGGTACTAATTTCTGACAAATCTGTGTCAGCCTCCATGTTGACGTTGAAGTAGTTTGTAACACCAAAAGAACAAGGCCTGGCCCGTGCCATATGCGTGACATGTACGATTGCCGAACCATAATTTGGTGAAAGTCATAATCATGTACCAGAAAATGAAGTTAGATTCAAATTGTGGAAAAACAGGTTCGCTAGGAAAACATGTTTGAAAATGCCAAAACTGAGAAAGCAGCACACCTCGTTCAAACTTGTGTCTAAGCTACATTTGAAGTGATATATATATATATATATATATATATATATGACGAAGACAACTTCTTGTGCATTTGCTGTTAATTATCAGTGACTTTATAATGAAGCCAATAGAGCAATTAGCCGTTCTAACGAGGTCCTGTCTCCTATTTGGGAGTGGAGAGTCATTTTCCAATGGTGGTTGAAGTATAACTTCAACCAAACAATTGAAAGGGAAGCACTGACATGAAATTGTAGTTGAGCTGTTTGGTTTGAATTAAAGTTCTGTAGGAAAATATCAGCTGCATTATGTGAAAGAGATTTTCTTTCATACTCTTCTATTCAGAGAAATTATATGTATAATGCAAACGTTATGCAATCTCTTCAAAAAAAAAAGAGTAAATATAAAACTTAATAAAAAAAATTCTATTATATATAAGAAATCTTGCACAGGAATTACGCAAGAATAAATTTAAAATTTCACATTAATTATAATTAAAAAAAATTAAAAAATTAAAATAACCATTTGTTCAACACAAAAAGAATTGAAAATTAAGAAAGTTGAAATATAAAATAAAATTAGAGAGGAACTATAACTTATTTCCTGCACAAAATTTCTTGCAAATATTATTTTCAAATAAAAAAATTAATTTTTTAATCATGAACTTTACTCATTTTTTAAAATGATCCTGATGTTTGTGCATTCTAGCGTGAGACTATTTGTATAATTAATTGATATTACCGAAAATGACAAAAGATGCCCCCACAAATCAAGTCTAAGCATCATCAATATCTTTCATTATGAGGTGTACATTTCTGGAATTACAATCCACTTATTTTCTTTGCTTTGGCGAAGGTCCTAGGGGATGAACCAAAAGCCCATCAAAGAAGTATCATAATCGATCAATTTTACTGTGTTTAGAACAAGGAAGAATGAAATTTCCACATTATGCATAGCATGTGACCCCAAGTGCTTGCCAAACAAGTCAAAGCAGAGGGCCAGGGGAGAGTGAGCTGGGACCCAAAGCCAAGTTAGTTAAGAAGTCTGATCAACAATTGGGGGGACCAAGGATTAAAAAGCTGAAAAGATTGGATAGTACCAATGTGGTGGGCAATGTTTTCAAACAGCTCACTGAATAGAACGCAAAAATAAATAAAAAAATAGGAATTAAAAATTAAACAAAGGGATGTGTGGTGCATGTGTTTTATACTTGCATAATTGAGTTACATAGCATGTAACATCGTATGTCAAAATCTCCAAACAAGTTTAAAAGCATTTGGACCCCTTCCTTGACTATTTCTCTCCTCTCTTTTTTTTTTTTTTTAATTTCCCTTCCCTTAAAAGTAGAAAAAAGTTAGGGTTTGGTTGGACCGAACTCTTCACCATTGCAACATTTACCGTTCCCTACAGCGGTGGGCGACACCACCCACCCCATCAAGACCGGAGGGAGCCGGCGGCTTCACCCATGCGACGACAAGTCTTGGCGACCTCCGATGTGCTCCCGACTGTCTTAAATCCGTTTCGAACCCCACTGCTGTGATCGGCGTCAGGGGTTGAGTGAGGCCAAATTTATTTTGAAAATTCATCTTCATTTTATTTTTTATTGTGTTTTTTATTATGTTTTCTTCATTTTATTATTTTATTATATTTTTATTATATTTTTTAAATTTTAATTTATTTTTTTGTATTTTTATTATATTTTTAATATTTTTTATTGTATTTTTATATCAATTATAAGAGATTAGAAAGTGGAAGGGGGTGGGCTGCAAAACGCTGGGATGCAGCCCAACCGCACTCCAGCGTCTCCCTTAAAAGTAAAATTTCAATCCAATGAGTAATGATGCAATGTATATAGAAGAAGATAATGATACAGTTCGAGACAGTATATGCACTAGAATAATGTTAATATGCTCTTCTATTTTGTCTCCTCATTTTGATAGTTTATATATTTAATTAGTTTTAGTTTTTTTTCATTTATTTATTAATTAAGGAAGTGATTATTAGAGTATTTGTTTTTTTATATTTTTAAAATATTTTAAAATTAAAAAAATAAATAAATTCTAACATTTTAAAAATTAAATTTTATTTAAAGAGCACGCCTACCAATCACTACTGAACAACACCATAACATCACTCATATGAACTATAGATGTCAAGGCCGCAGTCCGAATAGAAACATTAGTTGGGTTGGGTTGGGTACTCACATTGTATTGGCTATTGGGCTGTCACAAGGCTAGAGAGCTCAGAGCCATTCAGTGCTGTTGTCTTGGAGTACAAACAATGATAACCAATTCAGAATCCATAGATGAATTGGCCGTTCATAATTGGAGGATTTCTAAATCAATTGATGATTTATTTGTAATATTCTATTACTTTTGTACAGTCGAGCTTTTCAGGAAGTAAAAGATTAAAAAAATAAAAAAATTTCTCAATCGAATGAATCTAAATCAACCTTTGGATTAAAGTTGAAAAGATTCTACCTAGCTTCCTAAAAGAAGTTTCATCCTGTTTCTATGTGTTGTATTTGTCTGAAGAAAAGAGAACATAAAAGGTTGTCGTTAGCAGCATTGGTTTCTCAATACTTTCAAAGAAACAGCAGAAGAATCTACTTCATCGAAGAAAAGGATCCTTTGCAGTTTGCACCAACTTATTTCTTAACTTTTATTCCCCGGCGTTGACGTGAAGAGAATATCAGTGCGGTAAAGGGTAAAGGCACCAAGAGAATGGAAATTGCGTATGACAACAAGTGCTATCTACAGAGGGTGACAACAAGTACAGTCCGCCTCCTACATGCACAAGGTATAAATAACGGACCCTAAGTGCAAAAGCTCTCTCTAGACTCACTCTCTACACTTAACTTCGCAACTCTCATTATTTTAGGGACTTAAAAAAAAAATCTCATTGATTTAAGCATCGAATACTCCTCGGCCCCCAAGGCCGACTCCCGACTCTCCTATATCGTTTTTGCACCTAGAACCCAAAAGACCTAAGCTCTTGAAAGTCCGGCCCTCAAGTGTGCAAAACATGATGTTAGCATAAATAATTAGTAAAATCTCTATAAACTTGTTTTCCTTAAAGAAAAGAACGGTACTCCAATTTTATGGTTATCCTCTCTTTTGGTAGAAGAATACCTTCTACAAAGAAAAAAAAAAGTAGAGTATTACAATGATAGAAAAATAAAAGCCTCAAAACCAAGTTCCTAAAAAGTATAAAGACCATATAAAGCAAATTACAATGAGGTGAAGTAATAATGGAGAAAAAAAATGTGTCGAATTGTAGGAATACATGCCCAATTCATAGAGAATAGATCAATATAAACATAGGGAGTTGAAAAAGATATAAAAAAAAAGTTAGTGTATGCACCATGACACCATAATTGGCTAGGTTGTCATCAAACGCACAACCTTCTCTATAAATGCATGTCTTTAATATTGAATGAAAAACAATTTTTGAAATGTAAAATGTCATCCCAAATGTCTGAGTGAAGTGAGGGGGGAAAGAACAATTATTAATTTAGTCTCAATTATAAGATCAAATATATTCAATTTGTAGCACAAAGTGACATTAGCTATCAAAGTTGACAATTCTGTAAAAATATAGAACCCTGTTCCTATTTGTTTACACGTGCACCCTTTTGTGAAAATTGCAAGCCTATTCCTTGTCTAATCAGACATGCTTCTGACAGGCCTCCTTCTGACAGGCCTCCGTTATTGTTGATCAAGCAGGTTTAGTCCTTCTTGGGAGACCTATCTTGGGACTATCTCTACATCAAAGTCTACAATTTCAATAATAGAAACCATAAGTAGGTTAGATAGATATGACAAAACTACTAATAAGAGACAATATTTGTGAAAATGTAATGTACAGTTTTAAGTAAAAGATTTGTGAACACTTTTATTTGTGTGTTGCGATGAATCATTCTCTAGGTAAAAACACATGTATTAATAGTTATGATGAGGAACCACCTTTTGAGTAAAACAAGAGTATAGAAGTATGGTGAGGAACCACCCTTTAAAGAATTATCCTCTGTGCAAATCTCAAGTACACATATTTATCACCGAGGTGAGGAACTACCATCTTTCCAAGCACATAAAACCCATAATATCTCATCATATAGATCCCACATGCTTCACCCTTCGACTTGGGAACTTATTCCCACCCGACCAATGTGCAATTTGACTTGTATATTTCATATTATCCATCACACATGTCAAGAAATATTGAATTGGTCCTTGGAAACATTCTACCAAATCAACCAACTTAAAGACTCCACACAAGATATACTTGAGGAATTTGTCGACCTATCTATCATGAGAACCAATATGGAAGCATTCCACCTAGATCATCGTGATAACTCTTATTACATTGTAAAGATAGCATGAATAGCATGGGAACGCATTAATCCATCCATAATGATAGACACATGGTAAGACTTATGCACCTAAAAATCCACAACATCACTAATCCAAACCATTCAAACCCCTAATCTCAAAGTCACATTGTAAATATAGTCCATATATATAACGAAAATGTATATTATTTTCTTGCAAAAAAAAGGAGGAGAAAGCTACAGAATATGCAAGGCTAAATCTCACAACATATCCAGAACTTTCACCCACATTCTTAGTACTGTCTTAAAAACTAATCAACCTCAATAATTAAAATGATACGACAGTGTTGATGTTGCTCCCTTCATCGCTTTCTTTGAAGAAACTTACTTATTTTGTTTTGAAGACTCAGACTCCAAAGAAACTCTAGTACCTACAATCTAAGAAGTGAGATTTTGTCCCATGTCTAATTCCTTTTAAAGGGCATGACTGCCAAGTGTCCTTCTAACATACTTATCACCCCAAACATGCTTGAATGGAATCTTTTTGGTCTTAGTCATCCCTATGTAGGATAACAAAGGCAAAATGATGGAACAAAGCACATATGTTCCTACAACTTGCATTCAATTAAATTCATGGTCCTTTCCTAAGTAAGGGTCTCCCACGTGGCATTGAACCATGCCTCTGGATTAAAATAATAGGGCCTACAAAGTCATAACTTATCTTATGCAGACTTACTCTAGTGTAACCTTTCAGGTGGAGTATGGGCCTCTATGTATGACAATGCTACCTTATAAGCGTTTCCATGTTATACCAAAAGCCCTTACATCCATATGAGTCTTGTCCTTGATCGTTGCTTACCTTAGGCTCGTATCTCACCCTTTGCCCCATCTATTAGCCTCTTTAGCTCATCATTCCCACCTTAATATGGTTGGCGCCTCTTCTTGCTTGATCAATTTTGGGTGTCAAACTCTTTGTTTCACCCTGTGTTGAGATGTTTCAGCCTGACTTTCGACATAGTGCTACTCACCCTATTGGATTAGCTGAACATTACAAGCCATCATTGCCTCGATTTTCATTCTTCCAATGAAATTGCACTATTCTATGCCTTCCACTTGCCCTTGAAAAGCAGTTTCTTGCCTTGTGTTGGCACGGTCCTCATAAAAAGTGTCAATACCCATACCCAAAAGTTAGCAAGATAAACCGATAATGTTAGTGCAATTAGTAGAACGTAAAACTCCACCTATCTAATTGGTCTAGGATTACCTTTGAAGCATCATCAATATTAAACTTGAGAGTACCCAACGGAGGCAAAATGCGCTGCACCAAGACAGTTTTTTTTGGCTTGGATAGTGAATTGAGAAATATGCAAAAAGTTTAGCACATTAGTGTTGATGTTAGATACAATAATTTTAGGTTTTAGGAGAGGATTTATCTCTCGTAGTCACTTCTTAGTCTTACTACCTATAGTAATGAGTATCAGAGCCCTCAAATCTCTCTCTATTTCATACTAGCCTTAACTGAAAAAAAAAGTGATTGCAAAATAAGACTAAGTAATTTAAATCAATCAAAATCCTTGAAAGAAGAACCACTTTAGGTATGTCGAGTAAGCACTCTCTAAATAAAACACAAGTATATAAGCATGATGAGAAATCACTCTATAAAGAATTACCCTGTGTACAAATCTCAAGTATTCATATTCATCAAGGTGAGGAACCACCATCTTTCCACATGCTAACGTGCAAACTTATAATATCTAATCATATAGATCTCACATGATTCACCCTTCAACTTGGGGACTCACTCCCACTCAACCACTGTGCAAGCATACTCGAATGTTTGAAATCTTCCATCACACACTCCAAGATATATTGGATTGGCCTCTAGACACATTCCACTCGATCAACCGACTAAAAGACACTAGGATATGCCTGAAGGATTTCTCAACCTGTCTATTAAGTGAAGTCGATACAAAATTATTTAATCTTGATCATCAGGACCCTTACTCCTTCCCATAAAACTTGTGACAACATGTTGTAGGAATGGCATGGGAATGTCTCAACCTGTCCATGATGACTAACACATGGTAAGACTCATGCACCCAAAAATCCACAACATCATTAATCAAAATCATTCAAAACCATAATCTCAAAATCACATTGCAAAGATAATCCATAAATATAATGAAGAAGATGTATATTATTTTCATTTTAAAAAGGGAAAAGTTACAGAATATGCAAGAAAGTCTCACAACATCCACGAATTTACCCCACATTCTATGTACTATTTTAAAAGTTAGCCAACCTCAATAGTATTTAAAATGCTACGACGATGCTGATGCTGCTCTCTCTATCACACTTTTTGAAGCCACTTGCATTCTTTGAGAACTTTGACTCCTAAGAAACTCCAATGCTTAAGATATCAAAAGTGTGATTTTGTCCCTTTTAAAGGATGTACCCTTCTGACATACTTTTAACTCTAGACATGCTTGAATATGAGTCTTTTCATCTTAATCATTCCTCTAAAAGATGACAAAGACAGAATGACGAGACAAGGCATGCATGTTACTATGGCTTGTCTTCTGTCTAGCCCATGAACCTTTCCAAAGTAAGGGTCTCCCACATAGCTTCAACATAACTCTGGATTAGAATGATATAGCCTACAAAATAGTAATTTTCCTTCTATAGAATTAATCTAGATGTGACCTTTCAGGAAGAGTATGGACTTTGCGTATAATAATGCTGCCTTCTAAGCATTTCTATGTGATCCAAAAAAGCCCTGATTTCCATAGGGTCTTTTCCTTAATTGTTGTTGACCTTAGGCTCCTATGTCACTTTTCAACCTAACTACCAGACTCGTTAGCTCTTCTTTCTTGCCTTGATATGGTTGGCACCTCTTGTTGGTTTGCCTATTCCAAGTGCCAAATACTTTGTTTCACCCGATGTGAGGTCTATCAACCAGACCTTCCACATAATGTTGCTCGCTCTATTGGACTAGCTGCACTTTGCAGGTCACTACTTACTCGTCTTCCAAGGAATGACTCTTCTTTCTCTTTCACTTACCTTTGAAAAGTTGTAACTTTTCAATGGACAACTCAAACCACATGACCTACTCCAAAAAAACTAGTCAATGATGCAATTGGAACTCCATTAGTATATTATAAAGAGTAATAACTCTTATTTTCAAATAATATGAGATCTTATACACCACATATCCTTATCCTTCTCATATAGAATATCACAACACTTGAGATTTTATTGAGTTCAAACAAGTACTTTCACAAACTCTCTTTTGGATTTTAAGTATTTGATAAAGATTGTATTATAAGAAATCTTTGTACTTGGTGCTTTCGTTAGAAGAAAAGTTTTTTTAAAGTTTAAGTTAGTAGCACATTGATTCCCCAAAAAATATAAATATGACTTTATTGTAGAGTGGGGTGTTACAATTATTAGCATATCATGTTAAGAGTTAATTTATGCCATTGGAATGAATTTTAATTGAGTTTAATTGAGATTTACCATATTAAGTTCAAAACCAAGTTAGATGGAAAGTATTGAATGCATAAATTGTTTTGGGTTTAATTTTTAACATGGCATTATTAATATAATTTTTCATGATTTACTAATGTCTTAGGATGAATTTTGAAGGTTTAAATTAGAAGTTGAAAGCATGGCTGATAGGTTTTGAAGTCATATCTTGTGTTAATCATCAAGCATATTTTAGTTCTGCTTAGTTTTAGTTTAAATCATGAAGTTTGATTAATTTGCTTGCTTGAGTAATAAGAAATTATAAGATCTTTGTGAAGAGAATAAGAATGAAAATTCATGATTTCATTAGGTTTTAAGTATTTCTTTGTCAAAGAAAAGCTAAAAACATTTTGCATATGCTTGATAAATTATTGGGTAATGAGGATATTCAATATGTTAAATACTTTGATGAGCACGAAGATTAGAAAAGTCTATTGATGATGATTAGGAGGTGGTTGCTGTTTTTGTAAGTTTTTTTAGGCTTTTCTACGAGATCACATTGAGAGTATCTAGTCCTTTGTACCCTACATCCAATGATTCCTGTCAATAAATAAGCAAAAGAATAATTTGATGAAATATGTAGGAGTGACCTTATTAGGATAAGGGAGATGACATGCAAATGAGGGTCAAATATGTTACATATTGGAAAGATTTGAGTAGGCTAAATATTTTGTTATATATAGTTGTTGCTCTTGATGCCCAAATCAAGATTGATGGCATGATATATGGTTTGGTACTTGCAAACATGCCACATGGATTGAGCTTATTGGGACGATGGCTAGATAAATTCTCGGTAATTATTTGATGAGTTTACTGTGATTAATAGTGGTAATGTATCTACACCTTCTCCACCACCTCCTCTAAAAGTCAAGACGGAGAAAAAGCATAGGTTGGCATGGGGTGAGAGCCTCTTACATAACCCCTTACTAATCTGTTAATATATAGAAGTAAAGTCAAAAGT
The DNA here is from genome assembly GCA_036898215.1 of Platycarya strobilacea. Classification (NCBI taxonomy): domain Eukaryota; kingdom Viridiplantae; phylum Streptophyta; class Magnoliopsida; order Fagales; family Juglandaceae; genus Platycarya; species Platycarya strobilacea. Next base: position 38,692,128 of record CM072547.1, on the reverse strand, counting down.
AAACAAATATTTGATAGTGGATCTTCTTCCATCTATAGGAGAAATTTGATATATTAACAGGGTGGAAGGCTAATTCTATGAAATATCCCGTCCTCAGAGAAACAATACTCAATATTTTGGCTATCTCTATTAGCCTTGTTGCCTTAAAGTCAACTTTTAGTGCTAGAGAGCGCATATTAGATTCATTCTGGAATTCATTGCCTACTATCACCGTGGAGGCATTAATTTGTACGCAGAATTATATCAAAGAGATGGAAATTCATGTTTAGTATGTTCTTAACTTTAAGGAGACTGACAAGCTGGACAATGGGGATTAGTCTAGATTTGATAATTGTTGAATTTTTATTTTATTATTTTAATTTATTTATATTCATATCATCGATATTAACTTTATATTTAATTGTTGTAGCAATACATAAAACAACGTCTACCTCTATTACATTATGAGGTCACTATAATGGGCTCACCATTGCCATTTGCATTTGACATAAGTCTGTATAATTGGTATCCTTTAATTTTTTTATATATAATTTTTACTTTTTAGTATCTAAATATTTTGAAATCTTATTTTCATATGCGTAGGTCAAGCCTCAAGCCTAATCCAAGCCCAAGGACTAAATTTCGATTGACATTCTCAATGTCTGATCTTGATACCTATCTTATCATTCATTAGTCAGATTTTAGTTTGTAATTTTTTCATTTCTAGAATATGTTTTTAATTTTATTTTTGATTTCTTGTTTATAATAATAATTTATCTTCCTATTAAATTGTTAATATTTCAAATATTACAATCTCACAACTCACAACAAGATTTTATGGCCACCTATCCCAAATAGGAAACCAAAATTCTGAATACCGTTTCGACAATCGTTTCGATTAAGGGATTGTAATGAAATATTTTAGTATGCCGTTTCGAAATAATCTATATATAGATAAATTAATTATACATGAATAAATTTTCAAATAACATTAATGCAAGTCTCAAAAAATTAAAATACATATATATAAAAATTAATAATACTTGTAAATTCTCAATTCAAATATTAAAGATAATCACTCATTTCATCAAGAAAATGGGAGTATGAATTTGATTTTTAGTCCTCGAAAAAATATGATTATAAAAAGTTAATAAAATAGTCTTTAGATGTGAAATTGGAGTGAAATTATAAAAATACAAAATTTCGACTAGTAAACTAAAAATTGGCCAATATAGACTAAATATACTTAAATGATCGGTATTTGACTTGGTACGAAAAACCTACCTCCTTCACATCGATTACTATCATGTATGGTATATACCAGCTACTAGCGACACGGTATTCAAAAGATTGTGGGAAACAACTCACTTACTCTTAGTAGTTAGTTTAGTTGTATGAAGTGGTTTAATTATTCCATACAATTTCCTTCTTATATTTGTAATTTTGTAATTATTTTCTTTTAATTATTATTATTATAATAGCTTAGTTATTATAATTTATTATAAAGTCGTATAATCGTAATAGCTTAGGACTTAGGAGTAGTACTTCATTTTCTTTTAGTTTGTATATTATTATTATTATTGTAAATTCAATTTTTTATTTATATTTTTTTGTTAATTCTAGGGCCCAGAATCAGTCTGGGGCCATTTAAGTGGTTTCTAGGTCATTTTAGACTCAGAAATATCTCGGCCTATGGCCCATTTGGGTAAGCGGGCTATATACCCTAGGATTAACTGGATGATTATGTACCCTACGATTGCACTATTGGAGTATTTTTTAGTATTCTCCAACATTCTGTGTTATTTTGGGCATTGCGTTTAATATTTTAAGTTGAGATAAGATAAGGTAAAAATAGTTTGAATTAAAGTTTTAATAGAATTTCGAAAAATCAGAGAAAAATTTGAATATAAATATTATAACATTAGAATATTGTTTGAATATTATTTTGAATATTATTTTTAATTTAAAATCTGAAAAGTATGTTTTGTGTTTTAATTGGAAGTTCAAGAAATTAATAATAATTAAATAATAATTAGATGAAAATTTTAAATATTTGAAATTAAAAAGTATTTATAATCGTAAGCTATTTGGATATTGAGATAGGATGAAATAAATACCCACTCTTTTTCAAAGTGATTGTATGACGTTTAGGCACTTTACAACTGTACGTAGTATTGTTATGTTCAATAGAAAAATGATAAGTAATGGAAACTCTTCTGCTTTTATTGAACACATTCTCAATAAGTAATGACATTTGAATATCTAATATTTACTTCAATACATGTAAACAAATATCTATATTTGATCTATTCTATTCATCAACTAAATCTTATTTTAATCATATTTTTTGTACACTGTCTTCTCTTGACATTTTCCAAATTAAATGAGACTTTAGCCTGCATAGCAATTTGTTTTGATTGGGAAATGATATTTTCCAACATGCTCAGCCTCTATAATAATTTATTTAGAAAACTTTACTAGTTGGATGGGAAAAATAAAAAAAAAAATTTATTTATAATTAAGAAATTATATATGAATCTTTTTTATATAAATTTTATATGATTTTAATTAGACGTTCGTGTATTCTTGATAATATTACATGACCATTAAAAATATATTTTTTAATCAATCATTAAATTAAATTTATATTAGTAATTAAGATATAATTGATAGAATGGTAAAAGAAGATAATTTAATTAATTTTTTAATATTATTTAATAAATAAATAAATAAATAATCCAATATGGAGATGGGATATAAATGGAATAGGCAAAGGCATATAATAATATTAGCTAAAATGGGGATTTAAATTTCCCTATTCCATTGATAATGCTCTTAGATGATGTTGACACCATGCGAAGATAAGAAAGTACAACAAATGGGATTTTTTGTACGTAGGAAGAGAACGAATTTATGTACAAAATGTAGAAATGATGGTTAGAAGAATTCCATTATATATCTACAAAAAATCCCATTGCCAATAGACCTTCTCTACAATCCCTCCACCACTTTGAACAGCAAGGTGAAGCGTTTCAGACACAGGAGGAACTCCCCAAAGTAACGGCACTGCAACTGTCATTGTTAACTTCTCGTGCAAACCACCTTTGCTTGCCTTCTCGGCAGCAACAACCTGAACATTATTACATGATGCTTTCTTGAGACAACAACTAATTCATCATATAATCCAGAACATATATTTTGACATACTTTAGGAACTAAGCTGATGCAAATTTTATAAAAGCGTAGCGTCTGTGAAACATGTAATCCAAAATTTGAAACAAAAATACATGGTCCAGAGGCCAGAAAATTAGAAAACCACCATTTTAAATATCACATTTGGGAGACAAACCTCAAGCAGTTTCGTTAAATACATAAATTTTTTTGAAACTTTGAAGTGCAGAGATATATTGAAGTATGAGAGAGCCAACATCTATAATCATATGTTCGGAGAACCTATTAAAGAAACAAACCCAAACTTTCAAAACGAGGCTGAAATCCTAATACCATCAACGAGTGGAATGCTGGTCTGTTTCTCAAAAGAAAACAAACTAGAAAAGAAAGCCAATGGAACTTCAATTCTTGATTGGAAAAGTGGTCCAACTAAAACTGCAATGGTCCAACCGAATCCTCATTCTTGACTAGGTTATGTTTGGAAAGTAGATCCTGTTTGGATGATGTGTCATTTCATCTTTATTTTATCTCTTGCCATCTCATCTCATCTTAGTATCCAAATACCACTCAAACAAAAATAACTTTCAATTTCAAATACTAATCAAACACATACTAATCATTACAACTTTCTCCAGCTTCTAAATAAAACACAAAAAATAATTCAACTTTTTATTATCTCAAAACAAAAATAATATTAAAAAACAATATATTAACTTCCTAATATTTTTATTCAACTTTTTCTCTCTTATTTCCCAAAACCCCATTAAACATCTTTAACTCAAACCACTTCACTACAATCACAAAATATTTCACTGCTACTCACAGATTTTTTATCCCGTCTCATATCATCTCAACCTCCAAACGAGGCCTAAAACTTTAAAACACATAAAAATACATTGAGAATTCAAACATGAACCCAAGCATGCAAAATTGGTGAGACCGTTGAATCATAAACCATGCAACTGTCATGAGCCTAAAACATCTCCAGAATCACTTTGGTAAAAGCTGAAGCCCACTGATGTGCATTGAGCAGTAGAAGTTTACGCAAGTATGACTGGAACAATTCAATGAAAAATAAAATTTCCTTCAATATGCTAAGCGTGAGTGTGCACATACACACAGGGAAATATGACATACCTCCCCACCATGCTCTAAGACGGTGTCTTCAACAACATCACTTAGCATCTCAATGGAACGGCAAAACCCAAAAATACAAAGTCTTCTCCCCATATCAAGTCCCTGAATTTATATTTATAAGCAATAAGACGATAACTACAAACAATTGATGACAGGTTAAAGAAAAGCGATCAGACTTCATACATTTGTTGCTGCAATATCAAAGAGTGCACCCAGACATAGACCTTGATTTGGATCCATGTAATCCCTCTCTTGAAACCGTTGAATTTTTTGAGCAGCTTTTGGTTTTCCTTGCTTCTTCTGTGTAGAGATAGCACTTTTTGTTAGCTGATTTGATAACAGATTCAAAACTAAAATGGGAATTGCACCATACTCAAAATGTACGAAATATAAGCATCAAAGCAACAGTTGTCAGGATTAAGTATCATATTGGTAGGGGTTTGTTCTAAGATGCAATTTAATTACAGAGAGGTTAAAACCAAATATCTATACAAATGCATGTCAAGATACCATGTGAACTCATAACAGTGTAGTGACTTATCGAGTAAATAATCAATCACCAAAGCACCAACATAAAGGATGATTTTCTTTTCTTTTAAAAAATGGTAATACAATAAATGTTATAACATACAATTATCTTAATAGAAGTGGCATACATCTGAAGAAGAGACACGTTGAGGGACCATGGAGCCGCCAATCTGAATGAGACCATCGGCAGTGAACAAGGTCACTCTGTCCTCAGGAACCCACTGAATTTCTGTAACAGAAGAATTCTGAGCCATCAATTTGTAGGAGTCGGAAAATTCAAAGGGCAGAAATATGTCTCTGTATCCTAGCTTGTCAATGTATGCGAATCAACTAGCATTGTAGCAAGCCAGGAGCACGAGGGTGCAATGCAGCAAATATATTTTTTCTATTGGCACTAGGTGTCCGGAACACTGCCACGACTAATCTTGAGAGTGCACAGAACCTCGGCAAGGAGTTCCCACAAGTGCACCTTGGTTAACTCAAGTAGGAAAATCCCCAATCCAATGTCCCCTAAAAATTGTTTCCACCCAAAGGCAACGCAGCAAATATTTCCCTTGAAATGCTCAATCCGTTAATTAAGCTACCTACAGCCCCACATTTGCCGATTACAGGTGCACACTTTCTTCAGTTGTAATAAGATAAAAAAGAATTGGAATCAACAAGAGACACCCAGGATTGAAATTAGGCCAAAATCATGACATGCGAAGTAATGGAAAACACGACAAAAGGGAATGGGAAACTTAGCACCTAATAACTCATTGACCACTCAGACACGTAGAACTCCTATTTCTCCATTGATTTTCTACATGTTCTTCTCAATCAAACTGTCACGGGTGCTTGGGGGCAGGCTCTAGAAGAGAAGAGGAATGGCTGTGATGCCGTGATGAAGTGAGTGTGTTCTGTTGCTGTGAGAAGTATTGTAGCAGAAGGGTTGATGAGAAGCAGATTGAAGAATAGCAACTTTAACTGTCACTGTTGCTGAATTAGTAAAAAGGCGAGTTTTGGGTAAAGTTTATTCTTTAAATGATACACTGCGTTTTTGTCAGTGGAATTGTATCTTGTGTGTAGTTGAGTATGTTTGAGTTCCAAGTTGAATTTTAGTTAAACAACGTGTTTTGATTGTAAGAGTCATAAGGTGCATTTCATGTTTTAGCCTTTGCATTTTAAGATTTCCTTTTCATGCTCTGTGAGTATAAAAGAATTGCATGGCCTGTGTAGAACTTAACTTTGATCATTTGAGTTTGATAGATTTTTGGAGGTTGGAAGTTCCTACAAAATTCCATGTCAAGATTCACGAAGGGAATCTTGCTTTTGAAGATCATTCTGTGTTTCGTGTTGCTCTTGTTTCCATTTCTTGTGAGTTTTCTGGGTTTGCTTATTAGTTCAGCAGTGCAACAGTGTTCTTGGTATCAATAACATTACAAGTGGTATCAGCAATCGGCGATCCTCCAATGGCAAAAGGTGTGAGAGGAGCATTGAAGGGACATCAACAAGATTTGCATAAGCAGCAAGATATGTTGCAGAAGCAATTAGACAGTCATCAGCAGGCAATCAATGGAATTACAGAAAGACTAGACCGGATGTTTGATATGCTTCGCTCTTTGGTAGAGTCCTCTCTTGTGAATGTTAATCGTTATGGATCTGCGGATACAAGAAATGGGTCTGGCCATGGGGAAAGGAACCCTGTGCATAGGGGTTTTGATTATAATTTCCACACTTTAGTGGAAATAACCCTATTGGTTGGCTTTTAGAGCCAATCAGTTTTTTTATTACAACCCAACTCTCCCTTTCATCATAGTTGTTGATAGCTTCTTCTAACATGAAAGGCGAAGCGCTAGTTTGGTATCAAGATGGCTTTGAGGAAGAAATATGTGAGGAAAGTCAAGAAAAGGTGACATTAGACCAGGGAGGGGTTTTACAAGATTCTGAGATACTTGAGGTCTCAATTAATGCAATTTCATTCAAGGTTCCAAGTTTGTAGTAACATTTCATGTATTGACTTCGAAAAAGAGGAGGGGGGGGGGGGGTGTAACATTGTATTGGGAGTTCAATGGCTTAAAACATTGGGTCCTATTCAGTAGGATTTTACAAATATGTCAATGCAGTTTAAGGTTTGTGGTAAAAAGTTACAAATGCAAGGTCTTTTGTCTGAAAAGGTGCAAGTAGAGGATTGAGGTCTTCTTTATTGGGCAGCAAGGTTGGTTATTGCAGCTTGTAGCAGTTCAGAATAATGGAGAGAAAATGGAAGTTTTACCAGAAATTGAAGAGGTGTTGCTGCAGTTCAAATCTGTTTTTGAGGAACCCGTTGGGTTGCCTCCACCTCGAGATTTTGATCATCAAATTGTGCTCAGGGATGGCATTGCTCCAGTTTCTGTAAGGCCTTATAGGTATCCTCACTACCAAAAAATGAAATTGAGGACTAATGGTGTGATTAGACCAAGGCAAAGTCCATTCTCCTCACCTATCCTTTTTGTGAAGAAAGGATGTGCATTGATTATAGAGCTCTCAATCAGAAAACTGTCAAGGATAAATTTCCAATTCATGTGATTGATGAGCTCCTTGATGAGTTATATGGGGCAAGGCACTTTTCTAAACTTGATTTAAGATCAGGTTATCATCAAATAAGGGTGAGAGAGGAAGATATTTCTAAGACAGGATTTAGAACTCATGAGAGTTCTTGGTAATGTCTTTTGGGCTTACCAATGCACCTGCCACTTTTCAAAGTTAAATGAGTCATGTCTTAAACTTTTCCTTCGAAAAATTTTTTTAGTATTCTTTTATGATATCTTGGTTTACAGCCAAGATTTAGCTCAGCATCTTGTGCATTTAAAAACAGTGTCATCTGTCTTATGGCAACATACTTTGTTTGCTAAAAGATCTAAATGTAGATTTGCAGTAATGGAAGTGGACTACTTAGGTCATATTATTTCTAGGGAAGGAGTGAGCAGACCCTACCAAGATATCAGCCATGATGGAGTGACCTATTCCTAAAACAGTTAAGGCTTTGAGAGGTTTGCTAGGCCTAACTGAATATTACAAGTTCATTAAGAACTATGATTCAATAGCTGCCAACCATGTTGTTGAAAAAGATTTGTTTTAACTGGTCTCATGAAGCTGAGGAAGCTTTTATGCAACTCAAGAATGTTGTAGCTCACCCTCCAGTTTTAAAATTACCAGACTTTTCTAGGCCTAACTGGATATTACAAGTTCATTAAGAACTATGATTCAATAGCTGCCCCATTGACCATGTTGTTGAAAAAGAATTGTTTTAACTGGCAATGAAGCTGAGGAAGCTTTTATACAACTCAAGAATCTTGTAGCTCACCCTCCAGTTTTAAAACTGCCAGATTTTTCTTAAGAGTTCACAACTGAATGTGATGCCTCAGGAGTTGGATTGGGGTCTGTGTTAATGCAGAACAGCTACCCTATAGCCCTTTCTAGCAAGGCAAGGCCCTTAAGGGTAAAGCCTTACTCTTATCAACCTATGAGAAAGAATTTTTAGCACTTGTGAGTGCAGTGGGAAAATAGAGACCATACTTGCTTGGTCAACCTTTCAAGATCAAAACTGACCAGCAAGCTTTGAAGCATTTGTTGGAACAGAAAATAGCTACAGAGACACAGCACAAGTGGATCTCGAAGCTCATGAGTTATGACTTTAAACTTGAGTACAAGAGGAGAAAAGATAATAAAGTGGCTGATACACTTTCTAGAAAGATGGAAGAGGATTCAGCTAGCTTGGCCTTAATCTCATTTCCTACACCTGTGTGGATAAATGACCTGAAGCAAAGTTACTTAGAATCTTCTGAGATTACTCAATTGATTGATGCATTGCAAAAAGGGGAGCAGGTTCCTAAAAAATTTTCTCTACAGCAAGGGCTTTCTTCTCAGAAAAGGGAAGCTGGTTATAGTCCCTGGTTCTTTATTTCAGAAGAGAGTATTTCAGCACATCCACTACAGTCCAGAGGCAGGGGATGTTGGTTATTACAAAACTCTACAAATGGCTAAGCTTGATTGTTATTGGCCTGGTATGAGGAAGGATAAGGAGGGTCGTGAAAGAATGTCAGACCTGTCAAGTGAATAAGTCTGAAAATGTACTTCCAGTAGGGTTACTCCAACCCTTGCCTATTCCTCAAAGCCCTTGGCTTGATATTGGCATGGACTTCATTGAGGGGCTTCCTAGTTCTAATGGCATGCCAATTATTTTAACTGTGGTGGATAGGTTGACCAAGTTTGGTCATTTCTTTCCCATGTCTCACCCATATACATCATCTAAAGTGGTAGACGTATTTTCTCTGGGGTTTTCAAGAAGCTGGAGTACTTGGTTGCCATGGCTGAGTAGCATTATAATACAACAGTGCATTCATCCACAGGAGCTTCTCCATTTCTTGTTTTATATGGAATGCCACCACCAAGATTGCTGTCTTATTTGGCAGGTACTACTGCTAATGCTACAGTAGATCAACACTTGATGACTAGAGAACAAATTTTGTCTTTTTTTGAAAGAAAATTTGAGTAAAGCTCAGAACAGAATGAAAGTGTATGCTGATAGAAAGAGATCAGAAAGAACTTTTGAGGAAGGGGATTGGGTTTTTCTTAAACTCCAGCCTTATAGAAAAAAATCAATGGCCATGAGACACAACATGAAACTTGTCCCTCAATACTATGGCCCCTTTCAAGTCATTCAAAAGATTGGCTCAGTTGCTTATAAGTTGAATTTGCCACCCACATAAAAAATTCACCCAGTTTTTCAAGCGTCATGTCTATAGAAAAATTAGGGGACCAGATTTTCCCTTTGCCTACTTTTCCTCCAGTTGATGATGAAGGTGCTATTCAACCCAAGCCTGAAAGGATTCTTGAGAGAAGAATGAAGAAAGTAGGTAATCATGCTGCTACTAAGGTGTTGATCAAGTGGGTAAGAGCTTAAATGGAGGACAACTCCTGGGAGTTATTGTACAAACTCATATCCTCATTTGGTGGGCACTGTCTTATAATTGTCACGGATGCCTTGGGGGAAAGGCCTTGAAGAGGTGGAGATCATCACGGATGCTTAGGGAAGGCTCTTGAAGAGAAGAGGAATGGTTGTGATGCTGTGATGAAGTGAGGGTGCTGTGTTGTTGTGATAAGTAATGTAGCAGAAGGGTTGATGAGAAGCAGATTTAAGAATAACGATTTTAACTGTCATTGCTGCTGAATTAGTAAAACGGCAAGTTTTGGGTAGTATGCGACTTGTAGCGAGTTTATTCTTTAAATGATACGCTCCATTTTTGTAAGTGGAATTGTATGTTGTGTCGTTGAGTGTGTTTGAGTTCCAAGTTGATTTTGTTATACGGTGCGTTTTGATTGTTAGTAGTCATAAGGTGCGTTTCATACTTTAGCCTTTGCGTTTTAAGATTTCCTTTCATGCTCTGCGAGTATAAAAGCAGTTGCATGGTCTGTGTAGAACTTAACTTTGATCATTTGAGTTTGATAGATTTTTGGAGGTTGGGAATTCCTCGAAAATTCCCTGTCAAGATTCACGAAGGGAATCTTGCATTTGAAGATCATTCTATGTTTCGTGTGTCTCTTGTTTCCATTTCTTGTGAGTTTTCTGGGTTTGCTTGTTAATTCTGCAGTGCACGTTCTTGGTATCAAGAAAATTACACAAGCCAACCGGAAAAAATCATAAAGTAGAATGTACAAATCGAAACTTCTCTACCGCACCCAAAATTTAATTGACCAGAAGAAATTGCTAAGGCGATGATTAAGAAATAAACTTAATCAATCATTACAGATTGCTAAGGTGATGCTAAGAAATATTACATGTAGTTTCTGATCTAATAGCCGGACTCATTCGAGGATCGGGATCATATCATCATGCCGTAATAAACCGAAAACATCATAAATATTAGAGATACGGAACAAACAAAAGTCTAAATACATAATTCAAAGAGATATATCCAGTAATAAGAATATGAGAGAAATTGAATTACCGCAATCACCGTCGTCCCAAGGAAAGAATCCGAAAGAATCTTGGGCAAAGAAGTTTCCGGAATCAGAAGCCTTGGCCAAGAAACGGAGGCGACAGGGACGATGATTAGAAGTTGAGGATTTTTGAGAGGAAGAAAATGCGGAGAGGGAGGAAGTAGATTCCCTGGAGCGAGGAAACGACGGGAGCGGAGGGAAGGGAGAAAAACGCAGAGAGGAAGTTTCCGCCATGAGAGAGAGAGAGAGAGAGATTCCGTGGGAGAGAGAGGGAGAGGAATCTGGGAAGGAAAAGTAAAGAAGAATGGAAGAGGGATCGACGCCACATGTAGAGGATGACACGTGGCAGAAAGGGACATTTTATTACCCGATGAGAGTGCTTTGGGACCGCGATTGAATCGTCTGGTTCTTGCTTCTTGGCCATTCTGCACGTCTACTTTACAAAGAACAAATTTGTCTCGTCTTATACACAATTTTTTTAATCTTATTATCGTTATACATATTTTTTGTAAATTTGAGATTAAATAATTAGTAAGTAATTTATTATTTATTATTTAATCATTATGGATCCATTCAGATAGTAAGATATTAAGATTAGATAAAATCATTCTAAATAAAAATTAAAAATTAAATAAAATATATTAAAATATTATTTTTTAATATTATTATTAATTTTAAATTGAAAATGATGAGATGAGATTTGAAAATTTTAACTTGTTTATTATATTTTGTATGAGATTTAAAAAAAAAATTATAATGATGTGATAAAATAAAATAAGATGAGTTGAGATAATTTTTCAATCTAAATATAACCTAATTTTATATAAAAAGATAGTAAAACAATAATTAAAAAGATATATATAAACAATCTCAGTTCATACCACTAAAGTTTTAATTCTCCTTACTTCTTTACCACTAAAGTTTTTTGTGATAGGCTTATAACGAAAAAAAAAAAAAAAGACTTTTGTGATAGTTTAGAGTGTGATCTCCTTTCAAAATAGAATAAACAGATCAAATATATATTATGGCTTTAAATAAATAAGTTAGATACATTTCATTAGATTTCGCTTGAGATTAGCTTGATTAAATTGAAGTTCAATTCAGTTAATTTATTAAACGATGCTAATGTAACTACAAAATTGTGATAAATTATTAAACGCGTACAGCACGTATAAAACTAAGGTTGGTTCTTATAAGTTTGTGTAAATTCAATAACTTCATATTTATTATTTTTACAATCTTATATCCATATTTATGATGAGGTTTTTTCAATGTTTAAAAAAATTAGAGTAGATTGTGTTCATAATATTAAATATATTCCTTGAATTCTGATAAAAATAAAATAAGTAATTCATAAACAAGCTCAAATTTGCTAGAACATAAATGAGTTATTGGAAAAATATAAAATCCAACACGATGAAAAGCTCGATGTTAGCTCAACTCGTGTTTGATCAAAAAGTCAAAAGTTTACGAGACTTGACAACCCGCAACTTGCTTGAACTAGAATGGTTTACACACCTAAACATATTTATTAAAAAAATAGAAACAAAATTATTTGTTATAAAGAAATGCTCAATCCATAAAAAAAAATAAAAATAATTGTTATAAAACTAAAAAAAGAAACTACTATTGCAAAAGAAAAATAAAAAACTCTTTGAAACTTTTAAGAACTGAAACTTTCTTCTCTCTCTATATTTTATTATGAATTTCATTACAATTGAACCCATATTTATAGGTTTTGAAATTATTATACAAGTTACTATACAAGTCACTATACAAGATTTAAAATAATAGTGGTGGGGTCATTCACATTATTTTAGTGGTGGGATAGGAAGCGGCAGCCGTCCCGCTAATATCGTTTAATACGTTTCATTACACTCTCATTTGAATGACCACTCATAAAAAATCTGTCTTGTTAAAACCTTACCAAAGAAATATCTAATGGGAAGAAAAATCAATGGTGAAAGAAAAAGAGTACAGACTTTTTATGTATCCACAAGTGCTTTAAGATTGCCTCATTAAAATCTTGCAAAGGAAAACCCAGTGGGACAAAACTTTAGCGAAGGTAAAAGAGTACAATCAGCACAAGTCTTTTACTCCCCCTGACAAGTGCATGACAATAGATCTGTGAGTTTTCGCATTCCAATGTTATACACAATCTTCTTGAATGTCGAAGTTGGTAAGGTCTTTGTGAATAAATCTGTCATATTATCACTAGATCGTATTTGCTTGACATCAATTTCACATTTCTCTTGAAGTTCATAAGTATAAAAGAATTTAGGTGAAATATGTTTGGTTCTGTCGCCTTTGATATATCCTCCTCTGATTTGAGTGATACAAGCAGTATTATCTTCATATAAAATTGTTGGGCTATTATTAATCATGGGAAGTCCTCACTTTTTCTGGATATGTTGAATAACTGATTTCAGCCAAATACACTCTCAACTTGCTTCATGAATAGTAATGATCTCTGAGTGATTTGAAGAAGTAGCAGATAATGTCTGCTTAACAGATCTCCATGATATGGCAGTATCTCTATAAGTAAATAAATATCCAGTTTAAGATCTACCTCTGTGTGGGTCTGAAAGATAACCTGCATCTACATACCTAATCAATTGTGGACTTGATCCACGTTGATAAAATAATTTCATATTAACCGTACCATGAAGGTAATGAAGGACATATTTAATGTCATTCCAATGCCTTCTAGTTGGTACAGAACTATATCTTACAAGCAGATTAACTGAGAATGTAATATCTGGTCGACTGCAATTTGCAAGATACATCAAAACTCCAATTGCACTGAGATATGGTACTTTAGGACCAAGAATTTCTTCATCGTCATCACAAGGACGGAATGGATCATTCTTCACATCAAGTGTTCGAACAATCATTGGAGTACTCAGGGGATGAGATTTGTCCATATAAAATTGCTTTAGAACTTTCTCAGTATACATGGATTAATGAATAAAAATTCCATTTGGCAAGTGCTCGAGCTACAGGTCGAGACAAAATTTTGTTTTGTCAAGATCTTTCATTTCAAATTCATTCTTTAAATATATAACGGTTTTTTAGATCTCTTCAAAAGTTTCCACAATATTTAAATCATCAACATAAACCGCAATAATGACAAATCCGGATTCTGATTTCTTAATAAAAACACATAGGCATATAGGATTATTCTCAAATTCTTCTTTCAATAGATATTCGCTTAAGCGATTATACCACATGCGTCCGGATTGTTTCAACCCCATATAAAGATTTTTGTAGTATGATATAGTACATATTTCTAGATGTATTTGTAGATGCTTCAGGCATTTTATATCCTTTAGAGATTTTCATATATATGTCATGGTTTAAAGATCCATATATATGTCATGGTTTAAGGATCCATATAAATATGCAGAATGTTCAATATCTATTCCTATCGACATGCAATAATCATCAAAAACTTGAGATGAAAATTCATCTGCATTATCCAATTGAATGATCTTAATTGGATACTCAGGAAATTGTGCTCGTAGTTTGATTATCCAAGTAAGAAGCCTAGGAAATACAACATTTCTAGTGAAAAGCAGACAAACATGTGACCATCAACTAGATGCATCAATTAAAACTAAAAGTATCTAAATGGTCCACTTGATGAATGAATAGGCCCACATATATCTCCGTGAATCCTTTGTAAAATGGATGAAGATTCAACAATAACTTTTGAGGGAGATAATCTGATAATCAATGTACCTTGAGAACATGTAGAGCACGAAAATTCATTGGGTAGAAATATCTTTTGATTCTTTAAGGGATGCCTATGTGAATTTTCAATAATTCGTCTCATCATTATAGATCCCGGATGTCCAAGGCGATCATGCCAAATCATAAATACTTTATGATCAATGCACTTCTAGTGCATTACCATATATGATTCAATTGTTCTCATCTTTGTATAATATAATCCAGAATATAAAGCAGACAGTTTTTTCTAATACAAGCTTTTGGCCCGATATTGTTTTAGTAATAAGAAGATACTCTTTACTACCTTCATTGGTCGTTTCAATATGGTAATCATTACGACGTATATATTTAAAACTCAATAAATTTCTTCTGGATTGTGAAGAGAATAGAGCATCATTAATACAAAATTTGGTACTATTAGGCAACACAATATAAGCTCTTTCGGATCTTTCAATTAAATCTGATGAATATGATATGGTATGGACATAGACTTTACTTAGTGTTAGATTTTGAAAATATTTCTATTTTTTTTAGAATTGTGTGAATTGTAGCACTGTCAGCCAGACATATATCTTTATCATTCAACTCAGAGATAAAAAACTCATCAATGTGATCTATGATTCTACAAAATATACAAAACTTTTATTACAGATAGAAAAATAATACATTAATTGAGTGGAACACTTCCATCTCCAATTAAGTGGTCAATACTACCTTCAGGATGATTAAAAAAATCAGAGACATCAATATGAGTAACATCTACATCTACTAAATATAATAAATCATCTGATAGTTCTACTAAATTTGTTTCATACATTTTATTCTTTCTTTTAATAGATGTTTGATATAAATCAGTTAAGTGTTTGGCCGTACGACAGGCACGTGACCAATATCCAATCATTCCACATTTATGGCATACCTCTTCATTTTTTTTTGAAGAATTATTCTGGGGATTTTTACCCCTTTCTGAATTGTACCACTTCTGGTGATACGGTATATTATTATCTCTTTTAATGTTGTCACTTCTGGAACCAACATTTTTATAATTTCTTCTACTACGTCCACGCCTCTGATTTCTTCTAAAGGATGCACCATTCACTTTTGAGAATGATGCAAACCTATTACCATTCACTTTAGGGAAAGATATTAAGCCAGTATGGTGTAACTGGTAGTTTACTAATAAGAGCTCATTGTTCTGCTCAGCTACTAGAAGATATAATATAAGTTTAGAATATTTCTTGAACTTTCTATCTCGATACTGTTGCTACAGGAGCACATTCGAGACATGAAATGTAGTATAAGTCTTCTCTAGTATATCATCATCGGTGATTTTCTCACCGTATAATTTTAGTATTGAACTTATTTTAAAAAGTGCGAAATTATACTCACTAACATTTCTATAATATTTCAACTTTAGGTGCAACCAATCAAAACGAGCTTTTGAGAGGATGACAGTCTTCTAGTATTCATATCTTTTCCTTAAACTGTTCCACAAAATATTAGGATATTTTATTGTAAGATATTCAGTTTTCAATTTTTCGTAAAGATGGTGGTGAAGGAAAATCATTGCTTTAACACGGTCCTGCAGGGACCTTTGATTTCCTTCTTTAATTATTTCACCCAAATTCATCGCATCAAGATAAATTTCAGTATCAAGTATCCAGGATAAATAGTTTTTCCCAGATATATCAAGAGCAACAAATTTCAATTTTGTAAGATTTCTCATTTTCTACACATATAAATAATAAAATAAATATGTGTATCTCAAAAAATATATTTATAAATTCACACAGATAATCATCAATAAAATATATTAAAAACTAAAAATAATATATTGAAAAACTTACAGAGGAATAAGACTACTAGTTTCAGAATTGGTAGAACCGTCGTGCTAATAACATGTTATAAAACTAAAGAAAGAAACTACTATTGCAAAAGAGAAATAAAAAATTCTGTGGAACTATTAAGAACTGAAACTTTCTTCTCTCTCTATATTTTCTTATAAATTTCATTACAACTAAAACCCCTATTTATAGACCTTGAAATTTCTATGTAAGTTACTATGTAAGTCACTATACAAGATTTAAAATAATAGTGGTGGGGTCATTCACATAATTTTAGTGGTAGGATAGGAGGCGGCAGCCATTCCATTAATACCTTTTAATACGTTTCATTACAATAATAACATATTTGTATCAATATTGTAATGACCCAATCCAATATTACTGAGGATGAAATATAAAAAATTTGTTGGACCTAAAACACATGAAGGTTAACCTCCAAAGATGGTCATGTGCACTGTGAGACAACACTGAAAATGTGGAAGACTAACCCAACATCATCGTATTCTTCCCTATGAACCATTCTTATGATACCATGTAAATCAAACACCAAGAGAAGAAATTAATACTGCAACCCACCCAATTGCTCCACTTGAGAGCCTCTACTTTCTAACTTCAAAATAGATAAAGTTTTATGGCTCAGTCCTCCACCATGCACTACTACAACACCCCACTAAAAGGCACCTACATTGATGTGGCTTTCATGGATACAGACAAACAAACTCATAGCCCCTTCACGTAAGTGCAACCTAGCTCGATGGTCGTGCTCCTCTCACAATTGATGCGCCACACCTCAACCTCCACAACAAAGCTCTCGTGATTTTTTGTATGTTACAAAAATCAGGTTGAAGCATATTAGATGGATGTTTGATCTAGTTGCAACAAAAATCTTGTTTTTTAAAATTTTCTACTGCATATTTGGATGTAAAACAAAATTTATAAGAGGAATGGAAAGTTTGGATAGAATTAGGATTGTATAGAAAATTCTTATTTTATAAACAAAATTATAATTTTCTACATGTAGAGGGGTAACTTTGTAATTTAGCCCTAAACTAATAAGTTTTATGCTTGTATGAGTTTTAGTGAAATATTCTAACTTCAGAAAAATATCGAGTTTTAGTTTGTGTTTTTAACTTGCGTGACACTACAATTACTATAAGTTAGCCTCTAATCTTAGAAATATATATATATATATATATATATATATGGTGGTAAGATCCATGGAAATTATGTTGATGTTCCTTTCAAGTTTATTAAATTGAACTATGATATGTCATGCCATGTTGTTATGAATATAAGTCATATAACACAACCATTATGTCAAGAAGCATATTTTTATTTATAAGTTGGCTTCAAACTTAAATTCAGTATATTTTAGTATGTACGGTAATGAACTCATAAGTTTCAAATTCTTATTATTTATGATTATTCTAAGGCCTCCTTTGTTTTCAGAGATAAAATGAGATAAGAATTAAAAATAAAATAAAATATTCTTGTAAAATATTTTTTTAATATTAGTTTGTTTTGGGATTTGAAGAAGTTTAATTTTTTATTATATTTTATATAGAAATTTGAAAAAGTGTAATTTTGAGTTTGAAATGTGTTTTGAATTTTTGGTTTTATCCATGTAAGCAAACCGGGCCTAAATGTTTAAATATAACATGTCATGTCAATTATTTTAAATGCATGTTTACTTATTACATGTCATGGTATAGCATGCTACATCTTACATGCCCATTTTCATACGTCATGACATGTCTCATGCATATAATATGTTACAATTTATGTTTGTATGATGCTAAGATCCACACAAGTTATATTCATGTTTCCTTTAAATTTATGACATTGAGTTATGCTATGACATGCCATATTGTTATGAATATCAAGTATGGATATTTGTCACAAGTCACGAACATAATGCCATGTCAATTATTTCAATTACATATGTTTATTAGTAAGTTGGCCTCTAACTTACTCACAATGTATTTGTGTATGTATAGTTGGAACCTATAAATGTTATATTCTTGTCACTTATGATTATTCTAAATATTTTAATATGTAATGCCATGTCAATTATTTCAATTACATGCTTACATGTTATATTTCATCCATTACATGTCCATTATTACAAATCACGCATAGAGTATGTCATGAGAAATATTTCAAGTTAATGGAATCTTTTATTTTTATCACAACCCCAAATGTTGAGATGAGGTATTATCTTAGTGAAACCTTAATGCCCTCTTGAAGTATTTAAATTAGTGTGAAATTTACAAGGTTGACCAAGTATTCTTAACATATTTTGAATGGACCTAAGTAATTGATTGTTGGAGCGAAGTCAGGCACCCAACGTCAATGGTACCAACCTTGTGTTTATCAATTTTAATCAACTCAATTATCATGATGTACTCATAGCTAATGCAAATACCTGTGATATGATGTAATATTGGTAGGAGCACATAGCTAAAAGGGACCTATATAGTATCCACATATTCATATTTATTTAACCATATATATGTTGAATAAGATTCAAAGTTCATGTGAGTTTTTAGATTAGGTAAATTTTTAGCTCATGTCAAGTTTCAGTTCATGTTAGTTCACGTCACGCTATTTGCCTATTCATGTCATGCACACATGTTAATGGCATGATAGAATCATTTCATTTTTATGTAATGCATGTATTGTATACTACTAGTAAGTTTGTAGTTAACTTACTGAAATTTGTAATCAAATTTCATATAATAGTTCTAATTACCCATAGAATGGTAGATTATGTCAAGATTTAGAGAACCAACTAAGGGTAGGTTGAGTGAGGTTGACTAGGCCCTAATGAGATTTTCACTATACTTGTCGAGTAACAAGAGCGGCTCAATGAATTAGCACAATAGTTAGATTATTCAGTATTGTATTTATTGGGCATCATATCTAATTTATATATGCTACAATCATGATGGATTGTTACATTATACTTATGTCTTATAAAATTATAAATCATGTTATGTTTTGAGATATAGTGTCTCGTATAGTGTAATTTATTCAAAACACAATTTATTTGTTGCATATGTTGCATTTTGTTATATGCACGTCAGGAGCATTACATCTTTAACTGTCATGAATGGGGGCAAGTAATCTTTTTTTGTATATTCCGACATTTTAGAGTCCAATCAATCTCAAGTAGAATCTAGAAGCGTCGCAGCAACTCAATAAAAATAGAAAATAGGAAATTGAGGAGGCATCATAGTAAGGATTGCATTAAGACAATACTATTTTGTTCAATTTTTGCTACAATCGTCAATGTAAGTTGGTAGGGTTAGAACTTTGATAGATCTTAATCTTTGAATTAGACAATGAACTATATTTAGCTATGAGAACACTAGTTGAAGAATATAAATTTCAACATAAATTCAGGCCTTGTTTTGTAACAAAGATGAGATGATACTTTCAAAATTTCTCAAAATTTACTTTCTAAACATCACTCAAATACAAAATATTTTCAATTTCAAATATTCAACTTTTTCATGTAATTAGTATCTAATCATGACAATTTTTCTAAACTTCTAGAAAAAAAATGCAAAAAACAATAAAAGTTTTTCAAATTTCAGAAGATAAATAATGTTAGAAAATCATATTCAAATAATTTTTTTATATGTTATTTAACTTTTTCTCACTCTTTTCTCAAAATCTAATAAAACATTTTAATTCAAATCATCCACTACTATTCACAAATCATTTTACAACTATTAACATAGTTCTTATCTCATTACATTATTTGAAAAAGGCATAACACATAGAAGTTGTTTAATCCTTGTTTAGTTCAAAATTAGAATCTTCAATTTTCTTAAAGAGAGATTTATGTACAATAACAAAAGAAAAACTATAATTTTCTATTCAAGCCAAGAAAAGAACAATATAAATATGGATAACGACAAAACATCTAATTTTCTTTCTCTCTAGTCTTGGTAAATATCCAAGACACTGTTACACGGGAAAAATACTACTTGGTTAGTAAGGTTGTGGTAGAGAATTGTATTAATAGTGAGACTTTCAAGTCCACCATGCTCAAAATTTGGAAATTTATTACTGACATTAAGCTCATTTAGAAAGTAAGATAAGATGAAATTTTGTGAATAGTGGTAAGATAGTTTATAAATTGTAGTAAGATAGTTTAAGTTGAGTATTGTTTGAATTTTGGAAAAAGGAGAGAGAAAAACTTGATTAAAAAATAGTATAAAGTTAAAATATTGTTGGAATATAGTTTTATAATATTATTTTTGTTTGAAAATGTGTAAAGATTATTTTTTTTTTGTTTTTTATTTGAAGATTTTGAAAAATTTGTAATGATTAGTTTGAAATTTTGTAATTATTAGTTTGAAAATGAGATTAGATAAGATGTAATTGAGAATTTTGAAATGAGATTATATCCAAACCAATCCTAAATTTGTTGAAGTGGGGGACAACCCTTTCTTGTTCAAATTTGCTTCTAACTCGAATTTATATCGTATTTGGGGGAGACAACCTTGGTTATTTGATCAGAGCCTTATATGTCTAATTTTTACCTTTTGATTGTATGAATCGCAAATCTGGGTTCAAGATTGGTGCTTCAATTGGTATGGTGATACATTTTGATATTGATGCTATGGAAATGGAAGAGGCGAGTTCTACACATTTTTGTTAAATTTGACCTCATGAAACTACTAGGTAGGGGTAAGATGTTGTTCTTACTCGATCAATATATTTTTGTGCCTTTCAAATATGAATGTTTGCCCCACTTTTACTTCTATTATGATGTGATTAAACTTTCTAGACTGGCACTCAAGATTGATTTAGCATCCTCAAAACCATCACCTAGTATACAATATAGGTCATGGCTAATGGCATCTAGTCCACTTCACAATTTTGTCATTGGTCATCTTGCTAGTGTTCAATCGACAAGGATATCTCCATCTTTTTCTGGCACTGATTTAACATTTGATGGTGGCGAAAATTATGGAAATGAGGGTAGCAATAATATTTTATGAAATCAATCATTGGTTGAAAAAACATTGAAGGTAGTACGTAACATGCTATTAACCAATCACATGATTCTCTTGTTGGTCATTTCCTACAATTAGAATTTATCTTATTGTAATTGAAAAAGTTGTTTCACTATATCTTACCAATGTTGTCACAGTACTACTCATATTGTCTTGTTCTAATCAAGCACTCCTTCACTACACAAGACCTCTGTTTACATAGAGAAATCTAATACTTCTTTACTAAGAGTTGCCTTGGTTACACTTAAGTTGATCTATCATATAGCCAAAAAGATGGAGTAGTACTAAGCTGATTATTTCTGTTGATCCCCAAATAGGTTCATTAACTGAATAGGGTTAGGTTGTTGATGATGAATTAACACTTTTCAAACTTGTTGATGTTTGTAGAAAAATAACGAGTATAAGTACTATTATATTTGATTCTGAGATCAAATCAAGGGCATCAATGAGAAATTGATCCTCATGTCCTAGTCTAAATATATGGTGGAGGCTGTTATTCTACCCCACTATGGAAAATGCTACTTTTAAATTTGAATTGTTGAGGGCTTGATAACCGACAGACAATTTGGGCCTTTGACATTATGGTTAAGGATAAGAATCCTGGTATTTTATATTTGATAGAAACTCGAGTACACAAGACTAAGTTGAAAAAGCTAAAATTGCATTCAAGTTTTTAACATCTCATTACAATTGATGGTGTTGGTTGAGGTGGTGGACTGGCTTTCCTATGGTAAAAGGGCTTGCAACTTACTATTCATAATTTTTTTCATCAACATATTAATTCATGGGTTACTACTCAACAATGCAGGTTAACATAAATGCTCACATGCTTTTATAGCAATCTTGAGGCTGAGAAGAGGCTTGGAGTTATAATGTTCTATAATTTCTACACTAGTTGTAGCATCAAATATGACTTTGTTAAATCTAAGGTTTTAAATTTCGTATTTACGTGTAGATTTTGATGATAACAAATAAATTCAAATTTCAATCTCAAATTATTTACGCAATGAAGCGAAGCGTACATTAAGTATAAAAGAACAAATCTACAAATGAAACTCATAGATGTTTTTGTACATCTCTTGATAAAATTCAAAATTAGATTAAGGCTCAAAATTACTCTTTTTTCTCATAAACATCAAATTACTTTTTTCACATATATAAGACATTTTTAAATGACTTAGTTTTGAAAATTATGTTTTTCACATGTGTATAACATCATCAAACATAATAATTTCGAAAATTATATATTTTTTTTATAAAAATTTGAATTTATAAGATGATTGATTATCATATTTGACATGTGTATATTTTATTTGAAAGTCTTGAAGGGAGATGGTGTATTTTTTTGACAAATGTAAAAGGTAAATGATTTTGTTTGAGAATCTTAAAAGGTGGTTGTGTATTTTTTTGACATATGTAAAAAGAAGATGATTTGGTTTGAAAATAAATCATGCTCATTTTGTCATTTATGAAAAGTAAAAGATTAGGTTTGATTTCTTTGAAAAATGAATGGAGTTGTCATTGACAAATGCAAAAAGGAAATGCTTTTATTTGAATTTTTTGAAAAGTGAATAGTGCTCTTACTTGACATGTGAATCTTTTCAAATTTGAAATTGAAAACTTATTTGCCTATAAATAACTCACTTGACTTTTGCATAAATTACAACAAGAGCTTAAACATCTATTGTTAAATTTTGCATCATTCTTTCAAAACTCTCATTCTCTCTTTTATAAAATTTTGAAACTTAATTCTTATTCTTTTTTAGAGAGATATAGGTTGAGTTGTATTGTTTCTATCTCACTCATTGAGGAGTGTACATTAATAGTCTACCCACTATCAACTCTTGTATTTGTAAGAGGGTGCGTATAACCCTTGTGTGTGTAGAAGGTGTTCTATACGGAGAATAGTTAAATCACCAAGTGTGAGGTGATTGGAAGTGTAGAGGGTGTTCTACATGGATTTTTTGGGGCGGTGTTGCTCAAAAGTGTAATAGGTTTCTATCTCCACCTAAAGGAGATTGACTAGTGAATTCAGGATCCTCAAGGGGTAGCTTGAGGTGAGGACGTAGACAGTGGGGCTGAACCTCGTAAAAATACTGAGTTTGCTTTCTCTTACCCTACTCTTTACATTTCTTACAGTTTTATATTCTGTTTATATTTTATATTGTGTATTTGATTAATAAGTGTTAATTTTTATAATATAACCCAATTTACCCCGCTCTTGTGTTAGTCATCTGGACAACAATTGGTATCAAAGTAAGAACTCTATTATAAGATTAATTATCTATTGAGTTAAGATTATATGGCTAACATTACAGCTACATTCGCTGAAGATCAATCTAGTAGTCGGCCTTCGCTATTTTGTGGAGACAATTATACTTTCTAGAAAACTTAAAGGAGAATATTCCTTCAGTCTCAAGGTCTTGAAATCTGGAAATGTATTGTAAATGGGTCTTATATTCCAACAAAAACTGTTGATGGAGTAAAAGTTAAAAAGAAAGAGGAAAAGTTTGATCGCAAAGATGATAAACTTTATACTATGAATGTAATGGCTATGAATTTTCTATATAATACTCTCAATGGTAATGAATTTAACAAAATAATGACTTGCAGGACAGTAAAGAAAATTTGAGACAACTTGGAAGTAACCTATGAAGGAATTTTGTAAGTCAAAGAATAAAAAATTTATGTTTTTAAGCATGAATATTAAATGTTCAAAATGAATGATGATGAATCTATCTCTTCTATGTATACTCGTTTTACTAATATTATAAATAGTTTGACATCTCTTAGTAAAGTTTATTCTAGCTTGGAGATAGTAAGGAAAATTCTCAATTCCTTGCCAAAACGTTGGTAATCAAAAGTAACGACAATTCTTGAAATTAGAGATCTTAAAAAACTCGAAATAAATGAACTCATCGGGTCACTTATTACTCATGAGTACACATTGAAAAGAGGAGAAGAAAAAGAAAAGCAAAAGAAATGCTTGGCACTCAAAGTCATTCCTTATGAAAGTGAAAGCAATGAAGATAAAGAAAGCGATGACGAAGAGATTGCAATAATCACTAAAAGATTTAAGAGATTCTTGAAAAATAAAACTCTTCCAAAGAAACCTTTCAAAAAATCTTCCAACAAAAATACAGGTAAAAATGATTTATTAATTTGTTATAAATGTAAAAAGCCTGGACATATCAAAGCAGATTGTCCCCTGCTAAAGAAAGATCGATACAAAGGCAAGAAAGTAATGAAAACTACATGGGATGATGATTTAAGTAGATCAGACGGCGATGCAAGTAATGAAGAATCTACAAATCTTTGTTTTATGGCTAAAGATGATCTTGAGGTAACAAATTTTGAAAATCCCTCTTATGAAGAATTGGAAAATGCTTTGGAAGAGGTATATGAGAAATTTAAAAAATTGGGTATTAAGTATACCGTTTTGAAAAAGAAAGTGGCTCATTTAGAAAAGATTGTTGAAAATTTCACAAACGGAAAAAGAAATTTCGAAAAACTTCTTGGTAATCAAAAATGTATTTTTGATAAGGTAGACTTGGGACACATGCTAAAAGAAAAACTCAAATCCTATAATTTTTTTTTTGATAAACCCATTAAATCAAAACCAGAGTTTCAAAATTCTTTTCCTAAAAAGAGATTTATCAAAAAAAGACATTATTACAATAACTCAAGTTCTTCAAGTATGTCATATGTTATTTGTAATTTTTACAATAGAAATGATCATAACTATCATGCTTGTCCTATTAGAAGAACATACAATGACTATTAGGGCCATATGGGTACCAAATAATCTTATTTTTTCTAATACTAATAAATAAAGGATCCAAAGAATATGAGTACTAAGAAAGAATACTATAGAAGAAGTCCAATATAGAGACATTAGGAAAAATCATCAAAATTTAGTACAAGATGCAACCAAACAGTGTAAATATGTGAAAGATCATCCAGTGAAACAAATTTTAGGAGAACCTTCACGAGGTGTAAGTACTCGATCATCTCTTAGAAATATTTGTAATCATACTACTTTTTTATTTCAAATTGAACCCAAAAATATTGATGAAGCACTTATTGATGAATCATGGATTCTAGCTATGCAAGAAGAGCTAAATCAATTTAAAAGAAATAATGTATGGACACTTGTTCTTAGACCCAAAAATCATGCTGTTAATGGAACAAAATGAGTTTTTAGAAATAAAAAAGACGAATTTGGATTCATCACTAGAAACAAGACTCGACTTGTAGCTCAAGATTTCAATCAAGAGAAAGGAATCAATTATGATGAAACGTATGCACCTGTCGCAAGATTAAAAGCTATTCAAATGTTACTTGCATATGCATGTTATAAAAATTTCAAACTTTTTCAAATGAATGTTAAAAGTGTTTTCTTAAATGGTTTTATAAATGAAGAGGTATATGTTGAGCAACTTTCAGGTTTTGAAAATCATATTTCTCCTAATCATGTTTTTAAGCTTGCAAAAGTATTATATGGACTCAAACAAACTCCTAGAGCTTGGTATGAGAGACTTAGTGGTTTCTTAATTGAGAAATATTTTTTTAGAGAAAAGATCGATACAACTCTTTTTATCAAATACGAATAAGATGATATTCTTCTAGTTCAAATTTATGTTGATGATATAATATTTGGTACTACTAATAAAAATATGTGCCAAAATTTTGCTTAGAGCATGCAGTAAGAATTTGAAATGAGCATGATGGGAGAACTTAATTTCTTTCTTGGATTACAAGTCAAGCAAGCAAAAAGTGGAAGATTCATCAATAAGTTAAAATATATCAAAGAGTTATTCAAAAAGTTTGAGATGGAAGGTGCGAAAGTAATTGGAACATCAATGAGTCCAACCACCAAACTTGATAAAGATGAAAGCGGTAAGTTAGTTGACTTAAAGGTATATCGAGGTATGATTGGTAGTTTATTATATTTAACATCTAGTAGACCTGATATTATATTCAATATATATTTATGTGCACGTTTTCAATCATCTCCAAAGTAATCTCATTTGATTGCAGTTAAGCGTATTTTTAGATATTTTACCGGTACCATTGACCTAGGGTTATGGTATCCTATGTACACTTCGTTCAATCTTATTAGTTATTTAGATGCGGATTATGCTGGTTGCCAAGTTAATCGAAAAAATACTAGTGGAACATGTCATTTTTTAGGTCATGCACTTGTTTCATGGTTTAGTAAAAAATAAAATTATGTTGCATTATATACTGCTGAGGCAGAATATGTTACTGCAGGTAGTTGTTGTGCTCGAGTTCTTTACATGAAACAACAATTTGAGGATTTTAAACTTATATACAATCACATTCCAATCAAATGTGATAATACAAGTGCTATAAATCTTTCAAAGAATCCAATACAACATTCTCGGACCAAACATATTGAAATTAGAGATCATTTTCTTAGAGATCATATGCAGAAGGGCGATATTGTATTAGAATTCACTAATACACATGATCAATTGGCAGACATTTTTACAAAACCCCTACCAGAAGACAGACTATGCATGATTAGAAGAGAAATAGGAATGATGCATGCCATGAATATCTGGTAGATACTTTTATTTCATTATCTCAAATGACCTATAGAAACTTGAGACGTTTAGCTTCATCATTTAAATGCATTTGTTCCTCATAAATCATCATGTCATCATTGTCTAAAGGATTAGGTAATCGAAATGAAAAGGCAAGCAAGAATTTCAAATCCTTATTCTGTTGCTTTAACTCTACTATTTTTTTGTTTGACTTATAAACAAGTCGTTGAAGTCCAGAAACAGTCTCGCTAAACTTTTCAATTTCGCGAGTTTTGGACTGCAACCGAGCAGAAAACACGACGATGGATGATGAGTATCGAGTTCCGAGACCCACAAACTCGTAAATGGCGTCATGATCTAATTTATTAGTTAAATCAGTCTCTTGTTACTTCATGACACCCACGACAGGTGTAGAAATAGATTGGGACTGAGGTGAAGAATACCTCAAATCTTGATCAAGAGAAACATTGAAGGGAAATCAATGAGCCATTGAATATTTGTAGAATGAGAATGCAAGCAAATTGCAAAGATGAGAAGAAAATTTGATGCGAAATAGATAAAACTAAGGATTGCTCTTATAGAAATGGAAATAAGAACAAAACAAACTTACAAATCCTAATAATATCTCATTTTTCAGCAACATCAAACGGATCAAATCTCTGCACCGAATTGCCAAAGCTACGCCTCCAACTTTTGCAGGTTTTGTCAGGCATGGGTAGTTCCAATTATTCATCTCTTTACAAAATCTCCTTCTACACCGAATTGCCAGAGTTAGGCCTCCAGTTTTTGCAGGTTTTATTGGGCATGACTGGTTTCAATTATTCAACTCTCTACAACTTTTACTAACGCACCGTTTTATTTGGTTTTGTCGCTTATTGCGGTTCATTTTTAATGATGCTAAAAAGGGGAGAAGTTTTAGACATAAATATTTAGATTTTTAACTCTGTTATATATGCTGGAATTATGTTTATCTATTACTTGAAAAACTAACGTATATTCTCAGGGGGAGTTTAAGCATTACTGCAAGTTTCAAAATTCCACTAAGTATTTGTCATCATCAAAAATGGGGAGATTGTTGAATCCAAGATTTCAAATTTCGTATTTATGTGTAGATTTTGATGATAACAAATAAATTCAAGTCTCAACCTCAAATTATTTACGCAATGGAGCAAAGCGCACATCAAGCATAAAAGAACAAGTCTACGAATGAAACTCAGAAATAATTTTTCTACATCTCTTGATAAAATTCAAAATTGGATTAAGGCTCCAAATTATTCTTTTTTTTTCATAAAACATCAAATTATTTTTTTCACATATGCAAGACATTTTTAAATGCCTTAATTTTGAAAATTATGTTTTTCACATGTGAATAACATCATCAAACAAAGTAATTTCGAAAATTATATTTTTTTTTTATAAAAATTTGAATTTATAAGATAATTGATTATCATATTTGACATGCGCATATTTTGTTTGAAAGTATTGAAAAGAGGTGGTTTGTTTTTTTGACAAATGCAAAAGGTAAATGATTTTGTTTGAGAATCTTAAAGGGTGGTTGTGTGTTTTTTTGACATATGCAAAAAGAAGATGATTTGGTTTAAAAAATAAATCATACTCATTTTGTCATTTATGAAAAGTAAAAGATTTGATTTGATTTTTTTGAAAAATGAATGGAGTTGTCATTGATAAATGCAAAAAAGAAATGTTTTTATTTAAATTTTTTGAAAAGTGAATAGTACTCTTATTTGACATGTGAATATTTTCAAATTTGAAATTGAAGACTCATTTGTCTATAAATAGCTCATTTGACTTTTACAAAAATTACAACAAGAGCTTACATATCTATTGTTAAGTTTTGCGTCATTCTTTCAAAACTCTCATTCTCTCTTTTTTAAAATTTTGAGCCTTAATTCTTGTTCTTTTTGAGAGAGATATAGGTTGCGCTGTATTGTTTCTATCTCACTCATTTAGGAGTGTAGTTTGATAGTCTACCCACTATCAACTCTTGTATTTGTAAGAGGATGCGTATAACTCTTGTGTGTGTAGAAGGTGTTCTACATGGAAAATAGTTAAATCAACAAGTGTGAGGTGATTGGAAGTGTAGAGGGTGTTCTACACGAATTCTTTGGAGCGATGCTGCTCAAAAGTGTAATAAGTTTCTATCTCCACCTAAAGGAGATTGATTAGTGAATTCAGAATCCTCAAGGGGTAGCCTGAGGTGAGGATGTAGGCAGTGGGGCTGAATCTCGTAAAAATACTGAGTTTGATTTCTCTTACCCTACTATTTACATTTCTTACAGTTTTATACTATGTTTATATTTTATATAGTATATTTGATTAATAAGTGTTAATTTTTATAATATAACTCAATTTACCCCCCTCTTGTATTAATCATCTGGGCAATAGACTTTATTTGGGTGATTTCGATGATTTTTTATTTTAGAGTGAGAAGTTTGGAGAGGCTTGAAGGAATGATAAATGCCTAGAATCTTTTAGAACAATATTGCAATATTGTAATCCATTGACTTGGGTTCCTACAAGGGCCAATTTACATGGTCTAATCATTGAGAAAATGGTACTTTTATAAATGAAAGACTTGATAGAGTTGTACCCACTTCACCTTGGTATAGGGAATTTGTTGATAGGCAAGTTCAAGTTTTGGACTCTTCTTCTTTTGATCATTACTCATCTTTCTCTCTATTCGATACAAGATCCGAAGCCACATTATTTTCGTAGTTTATGTAGCTGTGGTGCGATTTGGTCTAGTTATGAAGATTGTGATGCTACCATTCAAGAGGTTTGGACGCAACCTCTCATGCTTCATATGGGGTGTTTTTCTAATATGACAAGCAAACTAGGTATTTGTATATTGAGATAAAAAAGGTGGAGCAAGAGTAAGGAACCTATTTTAAATACATCCTTGCAATTGAAAATGAAAAAGTTAAAGGCTTTCTAACAAACTTTAAAAAGGTTAAAGATGTAGTATTTTATATACAACTTTTGTAAACCTGAGACATTCCACTAGAGCACCGGTGACGTCCAGTGACACAGGAGCAATGTCCGCGGGTAGTTTGGGATGCCCGCGATACCATATGTTCTATTTTGTGGATGAAAAATTGAGATACATGAGTAATGCCCGTCATGAACTTCGTAGTAGGTATTCCATGCCACTTAGGTGATTTCCAATGAATTATATTCCCAGAATGTGTAGCTACTGGCTTCTTATGAAATCCCGATGAGTTTTGAAGAGGAATCTTCAAAAACAAAATTTGTTAGCATTAATAAAATTTAAATATCAAGTTTGAAAGAGACCAATCAGAGCAATTTAGTTGTTGCTTTCAATTCTTTCTTGACTAAGATTATTTGGTATTGAAATGATTTTTAAATAGGAAAATTGCCCATCTCTGAGCTCTTGGCCATAATTGTCTATCCTCTCTTTCTTTCGTGGAATCACACCAGTGACAAATAGCTGTCGGTGATGTCTGTTACATCTCATGTCAGGCGAGAGATTTTGGATCGATGCTTGAGTTGATTATCCTTCTTGCCTATAGTTTATCACTCTAATTATTCTGTACAAGCTTTTCAAATTTATTTCTTTAACACTAATGAGGTGATCAGCTACCATAACATGATTATATCCTTTTCAACCCATCGAGACGACGACTTAGTAGCTTCAAACTTTGCTAGAAGAGATTCATTGCTGATTGTCCCTCTTGATAATTTGTTAGCATAAAAATAAACACTGTTGATCAAGAAAAAGAATTAGCTAGCACAAGTCGACTAGCTATATGCTAGCTGAAGGTAAGCTATTCCTCAACCGCCTTCAACAAGTTATTCACTAGCTAGCTAGAGTTAAAAATATATATTCTCGATTGTCTAGTGCAGTGAAATAGAGCGCCCATTGAACGAACTTATATAATTGACAGCCCAAATATCCTTTCAGCAAAGGCCTAAAAAAGTTGAAATTGGATTCAACTAGTGTAAATCGAATATAAATTGCATGTGTGGAGAGAAAATTCACACTTGCACCAAGAGATTCAAATATATACACCGTGCAATACATCATATAACACACTCGAAACATTTCAAATGTACACCTCCAACATCCAAAATTCATGCTTTGTTAGTAGCAATCTTCATCATTGAAAATATCGTGGCCATAAATAAGTCTTTCCTTCAAGTATATTAATCACATATTTATTTATATATTTACCAATATATATATGTTTATATATATTTATTAAATATATATTGGAATATATATATATTTACCAAATACGTTGATGCGTATCCCATCGCAACAAGATACAAACATTTATAATGGGCTCATTCATTCTTTTATTTTCTTTTACAAACATATTTATTTTATAAATATATATAAACGAACTGCCATCTCAAAAGATTAAAAGTCTCACTCTCAACACTGATCTTGATACATAATCATACTAAAACAAATCTGACCATTGCTTGATAAATAGATATTCAAATGATTTCTTTCGCTTCTTTCGCTCTCTATGAGAGTCAATGGGTCATCAATAAATAAATATATACACACACACCCCAAAATTGAAATAAAAGAAAACCCATAGATTAGTACATTAAATTCTTATCTTTTTTTTTTTTTTTTGGAAACGGTCTCACGAGTTAAAGAACCTGGGCTTTTGTAGATGATTGCGATTTGCATATGAATATGTGATAGTTGACATGTCAAAATCACGTTGAATTCATAAGAATCTCATAGATGGCACCATTGTAAAGGACATATTTCATACCACTAACAACATGAAGGACCTGCAACAAATAAATAGGTGTCACTGGTTGCCCTAGGAACACTCCAATGCCAAAGTCAGAATATCAATATGAGAGTAAATATATAAAGTAGTAAATAAATCAAGTAGTGAAGATGAATTTTTTGTTACCTCATGTAGACTATTTATAGAGGTTATTTATTTGGAGTGATAGAGTCTAATTCGAGTGGAGAAGTATTTTCCTTCTAGGAGTATCAACCAACTTCCTCTTAGGATTCACTACAAAGAAAAAGGATTTTCCCAACGATTGGTTTTGTTGCAAAAAACCCATTTTTTCAATCCAATAGGGTTTTCTTGTTGCAATACCCAACGCTGCATCTTCGTCGCAATACTTTCGTTGAGATAAGTTATCCATGTACAACTAAAGTTTCTGTTGTAACTTATTTCTTTCTTGTGACGAATTTATGCTGTCACAAAAGATCATTTAGTCGACACAATTAGGGGCTCCAGATGCCACCCAAAACGTTGTAAAAGATCTATTATAGCGCCCTAGGTTTGTCACAATTAATCAAAAAGTCGCTGCAATAGTAAAAAAAATCTTTTATGAAAGGATATTGTTTCGATATAAATAATATATTTAGTTGCGTCACACGTCGTCATAATAAATTTCTAGGACACCGCAACAAGTAATTAACAACGAATAAAATCTCCATTAGAATAACTCATTGGCGAAGTCAAACACTTTTTCTGGTGATAATTATAAGATGCCGCAAATGGATTAGTTCCAGCATTCTTTTTTCCTCGCCAAAAACATAAACATATGCCTCAATTTTTTTCCCATCTGCGTTTGTCTCGCCACAAATCTTATTTTGCCATTTTTGTCCACTGTAAATTGTCTTAATGTACCATTTTAGTCCTTTTCTTTTTCATTTTGCCTGTAGTTATTGATGCATCATTTTTCATCAACCCAAATATAAGTATATGTGCTTACAATTTATGCACACAATATATTAAAACATCTGTGCACTGGTACTATATTGAAACCTGGGGCATGCCTATGATCCATCTAAATACGTGTATGAGCAATTATATCCACATAAACAAGTCACTATACTTGCACATAATATTCCTTCATATGTAATATGTTGTTCACATGAAATAGACCCATCCATTAAACAAAAAACAACCTCAACTATGTCTTCTGTGGCTAAGAATGATCCACAAACATTAACTATTCTCAAACACAAGATGTATTCTTTTCCAAAGTTTCACAAGTAGCAGTCTTGAGATTCAGGCACGCATATATATAGCTCTTTCACTCCCCTCCGGGGGGAGGGGGGGGAAGGGGGGCGATATATAGCACACCTCTATGTACAGAGTGATGGTAGGCAGCGATGCACCAATATTAGGTAGGCGAAAAATGAGGGGGAGAAGCCATACGCAGCGCACTCTCCCTCACATGAACAGTGACATGTCACTGTTCATGTGAGGGAGAGTGCGCTGAGTGTTGGCTACTCCCCAACATCACTCCAGGTAGGCTGTGGTTAGTAGATGATCTTCAACACAGCTGCAAGTGTGATCCTCATGCTATCTCTATAATGGGAAACACCAAATTTCCATAACCATGTAACATCATCCAGATTCTCAAAGAGTTTATAGTCAAGCAAAACACTTGAATATAACCAAGTTCCATCATGCACAACCCATCAATATAAAAATACACAACAACAAGCACTTTAATCTAATTTTTTTTAGATGATAGGCTGTAACAATATTTCCTACTGATTATAGCTGATTTGAGATTAGTAATTATCATATAACAATATGATAGTACGTAACTCATCCCTATCTAAATAAGAAGAGTTTGGTGACTTTATACTTGCTTATTTGTACTGTCTCTATGCTGCAAGTGTACCCATCCCCTACTATCTCAGTGCATGTGATAGTATATATATGCATATAAGTTCCTAACATTAATAGTTGGGCCCACCCATCAGCATTAACTAATTCATGGATTATAATAATAGTACACATTTTAGCTGGTTAAAAAAAAATGGCAACATTGAAAGAAACATTCTTTTATACTAGCCAAGTGTATTCAACATTACCTCTTATATTAGTATTATTGAAATTACTCATTCTTGAGAGTTTGCAGCCAGGGAGGTGATTCTTGCCATTAAAAGCCTCCAGTTCCAAGTTATAGTTAGTTATATGGTGTCACTTCTGTCAATTTTAGTCTGAATAGTGCCAATTTTGGTCTGAATACACTTCCCCTCCTTCTCTTTCAATTATATATAGAAAATTTATACATTACATTGTCAAGTATTTCTACCACCCAACTAATGCTTTCGGTGCCTACAACTACCTTTCGGTACTTACAATTGTTTACTTAGTTTAGTCAATTATTTACACTTAATTATCAGATATCTCTTAATTATCCCCGTAACATCCCCCCTCAAATTGATGCTAGTAGATCAATAAGCATCAATTTGTCAACCAAGAACTGATGCTGATGTCGAGAAAGTGCTTTAGCGAATATGTCTGCAGTTTGATGCTCAGTGAAAACGTGAGGAAGAGTAATGATATGTTTGTCAAAAGCTTCTCGTATGGAATGGCAGTTGACTTCAATATGTTTAGTACACTCATGGAAAACAAAATTAGCAACGATCTGAATAGCACTGGTATTATTTGCATAAAGAGGAATGGAATGATGCTGAGAAAAACCGAGTTCGTTCGATACCCACGAAGCCATGTGATCTCTGAGCAAGTAGAAGACATAGCACGGTATTCAGATTCAATGGAAGATTTGGAAACTCTGTCTTGTTTCTTACTCTTTCAAGAAATGAGTACATTGCCTAAGAACATGCACCAACGAGTAATAGAACGACGAGTATCTGCACAATCGGCCCAATCAGCATTACTATATCCCACTAACTGTAAGGAAGATTCCTTAGGAAAGAATAATTCGCGTGCAGAAGTGCCCTTGAGGTATCTGATAATGCGGCAGATAGCAGCTAGATGAAGATGTCGAGGAGCTTGCATAAATTAACTGACTTGCTGCATAGCAAAAGAGATGTTGAGTCGAGTGATCGTCAAGTAGTTTAAACCCCCAACTAGTTGCCGATATAAGAATGGATCGAAAAGAAGCTCGCCTTCCTCCTGACGAAATTTGAGATTTACCTCCAAAGGAGTAAGAACAGAGTTACTTGATTGGAGACTAGCCAATAAAATCACTTCCTATGTGTATTTGTGCTGATGTAAAAATGTATCAGACGGAGTAATTTGGACGTCAAGACCAAGAAAGTACTGCAAAGAACCAAGGTCTTTCATATGAAAAGATGCATTGAGATGTAGTTGTATCTGTTGAATTAATTCAGTATCAGAACCAGTAATCACAATGTCATCAACATATACTAGGAACAACACAATTCCAGTTTAAGTCTTGCGAAGAAAAAAAGATGAATCAAACTGACTCTGAGTAAATTGCAAGGTAAGCAAAGTAGAGCGAAATTTATCAAACCATGCACGTGGAGCCTATTTCAATCCGTACAAAGATTGGTATAGTCGACAAACATACCGAGAGGTAGAGACACATAAATTTCTTTCTTTAGGTCTCCATGTAGAAAGACATTCTTTATATCCATTTGCCTAAAAGACCACTCTTGTGAAGCAGCAAGTGCCAAGATAGTTCGAATAGTATCCATCTTGGCAACAGGAGCAAATGTTTCGTCATAATTAATCTCATACTCTTGACGATTTCCAAGAGCCACAAGACGGCCTTATATCTATCAAGTGAGCCATTAGATTGAAACTTAACTGAGTACACCCATTTACAGCTAATCGGTTTCATATCAGATGGACAAGTCACAATATTCCAAGTGTGATTGTCTTAAAGAGCCTTAATTTCTTCTTGCATGGCCTGCTACCAACATGCTTGGGAAACTGCTAGGGCATAAGAATGAGGAACAGAAATAGTATCGAGAGTTGCAGCAAATGAGGTATGAGGAAAACCATTGTTCATGTAAAAGAATCTGTAAGCGCACATAATTGTAACAAGTAGTAAAGTGTTTTATAGAAAACGAATGTCGAACCCACAAGGATTAACTTTGTTATTGAATATCGAAATTTAATAAATTAATCACTATTTAGAAAATCGAAAATAAATAGAACGTTTCTACTATCTAAATTAAATTAAACTACTTAACAAAAATAAATCTATGAATCAAAATTAACAAAAATTAAAAGATAAAAGTGTAACAAATATGATAAGAATGGATCTAGAGCGGTTGATTTCACCTAACAAATCCTACACAATTTATTATTCCTAATTATTAAATTCCAATAATTTTCCATTGATGATTAAGAATTCTTTAATTATTTAATATTTTCTCTCGAATAATATCAAAAATAATATTCCAAATAACAACTTCATATCTCTATGTAAATTTAATTAATTGAAAACTCATTACTTTATTTGAATTTTATGAAAAATCACACTAGTCGGGGTAAAGCATCTCTACTTTCGCTCAACTAATGATATTTAATTCTAGAACTAAAATCACAAATCATCTCTCGGTCTCATTGTAATTCAATTGATCAAACAATAACCTGTAAAAAATTGTAAGCATTAAGAATAAGAATTAAATACTCAATCATGGAAATATTAAAAATAAAATAACTCAAAATATAAACTGTGTGTTCAATACTAGACTATATCAACGCTCTAGAAAATAAAATTTAGTTCATAATAAAATTGAAAAGAAAACAAATAAAATTTATGTTTTTCATCGGAGTCGGTTGATGAACATGTAGTTTTCTCACCTTTGTCCTCAAGATCCTCTTCGTAAAAAAAAAACTCAAAAGAAAATCTCCTAGTAAAATTGCTCAAGATCCTCTTGGCTGCTCTCTCTGGTCTGCCCTCTGCAGCGCTGAATGGTTCGGCTCAATATATATATATATATATATATATATATAAATATATATATGTGTGCGGCGCTCCCTCTTTCACCAAGATAAGTGCTGTGTCTTGTTCAAGTGATTGTGCGCCAGCCAAAGTGATAAGTTTTGTTGCTGTGTCCTTTAATTGAATTTTGAAAAGTTACGTGTGCGGCTACAATAAATTGCTTGTATCTTCCTTTATTGGACACAGTGACATATACATGAACTTAAAGGCCATGGCAAACTAATTTATTTGTTTTAGCCCAATAAATTCACTTCAAACTTTTAGCATCAGACTTGCAAAAATAACATGGCCCACTTTCTTCTTGTAGTCCAAATCAACCGTTCTTCTTGTTCTTTTATTTTTTATTTTTTTCCTTTTCTTCTCTTTCCTTCAACAAAAATAAATAAATATAATTAAAATAAAATAAATAAAGAAAATAAAGAAAAGCTAACAAATTTTTATAAATAAAAAGATAATAGAATTATATAAAAATTACACTTATCAACCATACCTATTAGGTACATGTCTAACCCGAGTTGAGTGCCGAGGTATAGAAATCACAGAATTAGATGGCAGATCAATGTCGGGAAGGAGAGTTGAAGAGGTTGAATGACGTCGATGATACACCAGTCCTAGTTTAAACCGCTCAATAGAGGAAGACACAACATCAAAAGCTGGAAAAAGAGCAAGAGGAGAATCAGAAATAACTTGAGACTGAAAAAAATATTGATTTAAAAAAAATCACATTTCGAGAGATCCGGATTTTATTTGCATTAGCATCATAATAAACAAATCCTTTTTGAGTAGGACTATAGCCCATAAATGCACAAGTGACAGACTGGGCGGAAAGCTTGTGACGATCAATAGAAGGGAGATGAACAAAAGAAACGCATCCAAAAATATGAAGAGAGTGATACCCAGGAGTTATGCCAAATAATCGAAAATAAGAAGAATCATAATTTAGAGTACAGTAGGCAAACGATTTATTAGATACACAAAAGTAGATAAAGCTTCCACCCAAAAATGAGAAGGCATAGATGAATCAATCGATAGAGTACGAGCAACATCTTATAAATGATGATTCTTATACTCAGCGATTCCATTTTGTTGAGGGGTATACGAGCAAGAATATTGGAAAATAATTCCCTTTTGTTGGAGATAATGCTGAAATGAATGAGACGTGTGCTCCCTCCCTGAGTCGGAGTGTAAGATTTTGATACAAGTACCAAACTGTGTCTCAACAAGTGCAACAAATTTTTGAAAGACAGAAAACACATCAGTTTTAGAGCGGAGAAAATATATCCAAGTGAATCGACTATAATCATCGATAAATGTCACAAAATAACGATGTTGACCATGAGAAATAACATGACTCACACTCCCAACATCAGTATGTATAAGCTCAAAATAGGTAGTTGCACGATTACCATAGGTAAAATTTTACTTTTACCAAGACGACAAGTAGTTCAATCAAAAGAGGCATTAGAAGAGGAAAACAAATTTTTATTACCCAATAAACCATTTTTTAAAAGATGAGTTAAGACAGTAGAATTAGGATGACCTAATTTTTTATGCCATATTTCACTATTATTAGTCGTAACCGTGCAAGCAAGAGAAATAACATTAGGAAAGGAAAACTGTAAAAGAAACAGAAGTCCCACTTTAGGCCCTTTCGAGATCACCGTCCCTCACACTTGATCCTGCACAAGACAACTACTACAAGAAAAGTGAACATCACAGTTATTATCTACCAATTGTCCAACAGAGATAAAATTAATAGATAATTCAGGAAAGACAAAGACATTGCGAAAAAGACCCAAATTTACCGATAACAGTGATGGGAAGAGTACTACCATCGGTAATTTGAATGTTTTGTGTGCCCTCATACTTACAAACATCATGAAAACTCGTC
This sequence comes from Platycarya strobilacea, assembly GCA_036898215.1. Taxonomy (NCBI): domain Eukaryota; kingdom Viridiplantae; phylum Streptophyta; class Magnoliopsida; order Fagales; family Juglandaceae; genus Platycarya; species Platycarya strobilacea. The sequence continues at coordinate 38,653,574 of CM072547.1, read as the reverse complement.
TCAGTAGCAGTTATATGATTAGAAACACCCGAATCAACAATCCAAGATGAAATTGAGCGATTACCTGTACCTTGTAGGCCTAAAGCAGTAAAAGCAGACACAATCATCTATTGAACTATTGCTAGTGTGAGAATAGATGAATCGGAGTTCACAGTGGGAGGTGCAGAAGAAGATGACTGAACATCAGCTCGGAATGCTTGGGATTGGTGATTCTGAGGCCGCATCCGACAATCCTTGATAAAATAACATTCTTTCTTACAGTAGTTACACACTTTCTTGGAACAGTTTTGAGCAATGTGGCCAACTTCTTTGTAGTTGTAACACTGCAACTTATGTCGTCCTCTTCCTTGTGCACTATAAGCAACATTAACAGAGTCAGAAGAGATCCTCTCAAAAGTCATACCTATTTGAGTGGATAATCGTTGTTCCTTCCGCAATAATTCTCCCAAGCAAATATCCAAAGAAGGAACTGAGTTACGGTTCAATAAACTAGCCCTAACAGGTTCAAACTTAGATCGAAGCTTCATTAAAAATTGATCGCGTTGACTCTCAGCGTGAATCATTTGAAGAGTCGCAAGTACCGCCAGGGGTACTTTAGTATGAATAATAGAAGAATATTTGTTCCAAATATTAATAAAAGTGGAATAAACTGTTCAATAGTTAAGTTACCTTGACTAAAATTACTGATTTCTAATTCCAATTGGAACTTTCGAGCACTGTTGTTTTGATAATAAATACGATGCAAATAATCCCACATAGCTTAAGCCGTAGTAAAGCAGCGAAGATTTGTGACAAGATGTGGTTCAAGTGTTCTCAACAACCAAGAAACCACCTTATCATCATTGACTTTCCATTGGATAAGTTCTTTTTTATCAGTAGAAATTTTATTAGAACTATCAATATGATTTGCTAATTCTTTTCCTTTTAAGAATATTTTAAATTGAAATTCCCAAATAGGGAAATTTTTTCCATTAAATCGAACAACAGAATTTTCAATCGACATGAGAAAAATCACAAAGAAAATAATAAGAAATTTAACCAAGTAAGATTAGCTGGCCACATCAAAATATGGACAGAGAGTCCAAACTCCAAACATGCAATTAAAATATTTAAGTACTACTGGCTGCTACCCACAGTGCTGAGAACAACAAATCACACATCGAAAAATGATTTATGTCGAAAAATGAGAAGGCAAAAAATGAAAAGCACCGAGAAGGCTTACAGTCGATGCCATAGATCCCCGATAGGCAAATCACGCGCCAAAATTGTTCCTTACTGTCAATACCACAGATATCACCAATGGACTAAGAATACACTCGTCTGAGGTTAGACAGTGCTGACAGCAACCCAGAACTCGCCGATAGTAACCCAAAAATGCCGAGAAAAACTACACAGAACTGGCCGAGAAAGCTTTCACATTGGCATCACTTTGTTGTCGATCAACTAGATAACTAGAGTCACCCACATCCACAGAAGATACCGATCGGCACACAGCCACCCCAGAATGCACCAGCAACCACCGATACACTAGAATAAGAAGTTTTCAAGGAAACATAGTACGCAACTTTGAAAACCCAATCTCTAGAAGCTCAAACCCACACAATTTGACACACAGGAGTCAGCAACACCCACTAAAGGCAAGAAATACCAAAGAGAATTTTCCCAAGAATTGCGATAAAAAAATTCGTACGAATGATTTAGACTTAAGCAAACGGAAATCAGAGTGGCTCTGATACCATGTCAATTTTGGTGTGAATAGTGTCAATTTTGGTCTAAATACCCTTCCCCTCCTTCCCTTTCAATTATATATAGAAAATTTATACATTACATTGTCAAGTATTTCTGCCACCACAACTAATGCTTTTGGTGCCTACAACTGCCTTTCGGTGCCTAAAATTGTTTACTTAATTTAGTCTATTATTTACACTTAAATATCGAATATCTCTTAATTATCTCCAAAACAACTTCCACCTTTATTAATCAACCTGCTAACATTTAACCATACAATCAAAACTAATTTAACAAATTAACACATAAACATTTTTTTAGCTAATTACATATAGTTTGGGTTACTTACAGGTTTCTGTACGTCTACATATACCATTCTCATTTCTTCATCCTGCAAAATGGTGCTGACCACAAAACTAGTAAATCCAAAATATTGATATTTCTAATTTAGGCCATGTTCGGATATTGATATCCTTTCCCAAAAATTCACACATGTCCAGCTAACACCCATACTACATATTTGTGGTGCCTATCTTATATGGGTATATATTGCCCTCTCACCATCTTACTACCAAAACCTCACTCAAAAAGTCCCAAAACCAGCTTCACAAAATAACATTAGAACATCCTTAAAGACTCTCCTTAAGAGAGTCAAGGTCCTTAAGAGAGTCAAAATATTGTGGGGAATTCAATATGAAACTGTTTAAAAACTTTTCGATTATATTTCGTCGCTCCAAAATTGCTTGCGTCTGACTAGTCAATTCCTCGTATTTATCCTTGTAGTGGTCAACTTCATTCTTGTATTTTTCTAGTGTAGCTAAGTATTCTTTCTCCCGTTCCCATTCACGTTGTCGAGTTGGCTACGGGATGACCATATCCTGGCCTCGTTCCCAAGACTTCCCTAAAGACCAATGCTGCTGCCTCCTCAGTGCGTGCCTCAGTTTGTAACTGATCAAGCTTACCATACATTTCCTTCTACAAGTGGACAGACATGAGAAAGTAGTAGTTAAAATGCATCTACTAGTTATCAAATTTACTTGCTTATTAATAAGCAAAGTGGTAATTCCAGTCTCTTATGCTAGATGTCATTGGTTATTCGAAAACTTACATATTTATTTTCAGTGTTAGGTGTCACAAATGCATGCTTCTTCTTGAACCAACGGACATCTTTGTAGAAGTTGACCAACGTTGTTGCTCCTTTAGCCCTCTATTTGTGGGTGGAATGTGCATATGATGACCACATCAAATTACGAGACAACATTACACAAAATCAACAAAGAAATATAATGTGCATTTTCTAACCAATGCAAACATGGTCTAAATGATATTAGTTATAATGCTGGTCCATTCAATTTATATTACCACCATTGCATTGTGTGATATCATCAACTTCTTATATGCGTCAATTGAAAATAGACATGAATCAAGCATCAATAACATTCAATTTCCATTTCGCATTACCCTTTTAAACTCATCAATAAATTAATAAAATCATGCCGCCTTTAGCACTTTTAAATTCTTTGTAAGCTTTTCTCTCATCTCTATTTGTGAATTTCATCTCTTCTTCTTTTGCTATCCTATCCCTTTTTTCGATCTTATTCCTGTTAATGGATTTCAGAATTTGTTGCTAAAATTCTAAGTTCAAATGGGTTGAATCATGAATTCTGTTTTTCTTTCTCATCAACAATACTAAATTAGCCTTTTAGTGCTAGAAAGTTTTTGGGGGATTCTTGTTCTCTTTAAAAAAGCAATTAATATGTTACAAAAGGCTTTGTTAGTTACTTGTTCAAATTATCAAAAAATCATAACCAATAAGGGTAAGATTATTGATTAAAGCTAAGAGGCCATACTTTGAGTAAGTAACTTTTTGTCAGTTAGTTGTTTAGCAGTGGCCAATTTGGATGTTTAAACAAATGATCTGAAATGGCCTGAGAGAATATTGGATAGATCATCTCATTTTCATTTCAGACATCAACAAATAATACTTTGATGAGTTAGTGCCAACTGTCACGACTTACTATTTGTTTCACAACCAATCGAAGTAAGTTGTCAGTAAAAGGATGAAGAAAAAACCATTAACTTTAGGTGCTGATTGGCATTGCATCGTTGAGGTTTGTTTTGAATGAGAAATATGGATGTTATTTAAAAAAACATTAACTTCAGGTCAAAAAGTAGAGATATAGTTGTTGGGCGGATTGTTCAAAGTCCCATATATGAATCACAGAGTCATGGGTGATGCCCCTATTGATACTATGGTTCCATCTTCTATAACTTACGGAATTGACACAAAAGAAAGGGACATGCATGATCTTCCTGCCACCAAACTTAGATTAACGCATGGTCTTCCTTGTATTTCCTTCTTGTAATGGTTGAAGTCCAACACTTGGATTAATGCAATGTATGTCATTCTGTTTAAAAAGAAAAAAGAAAAGAAAAGAATAATCTAGTTCAATTTCCTTAGAGTTTTTCTCCTATTTCAAATGTATGTCAGTAAAGGAAATGATATATCAAGTGTATCTCTATTTCAAGTGTATGTCAACAAAACTATAGTTGATAAGTGCAAATGATATATCTAAGTACTTGGTATTTTAAGAGTTTTAGGTCTCGTTTAGATTTGGAGATGAGATGAATTGAGATGAGTTGGGTTTATTTTTTTAATATTATTATTATTTTGAGATTAGAAAAATGTGTATTAGAATTTAAAAAATGTGTATTGGAATTTGAAAAAAGTGTATAAGAATTTGTGTTTTATATAAAAAATTATAAAAATATAATAATGAAATAAAAATAAGTTGAAATGAATTGAGTTCGTTTTTTAATACAAAAGAAAGTTTAGTATTCTCTGACGCATTTTTTTTATTTATTTTCCAGCTCATGATTTTTTAGTTTCCCAACAACAAACGGACTCAAAATAATTTATTGGATTAAGTCAAAGAGCCTATAAGCTATCAGACCTAATTTAGTTAAGATAAAGCTATCCCATTTGATTTGTACGGATGAGATGTCTTGCACATTTAAATAGGATAAATTCTATTTCACCGAAAGTTTGTTCAGAAAATTTGTCTCCAAATCCAATATATATATATATATATATATATATTATTTTTATTTACTTAATGATAAGAAAGTATTTTTTTAATAATATTATGAATTTTTTTTCTTTTTTAAGATTTATTTAAGAATACCAAAACAATTGAATGAAAATAAATTTAAAAAATTTAAAAACTTATTTTTCCTTTTTTTTTTTTTTTTTTTTTTTGTAGATTTTCGGGTTATATTCCTCGGGTTATATTCTTCATTTTATTTATCCAATTTTAAACTTATCTCAGATAATTTCGATATAAACAGTAAAAATAACTACAGTAAAAAGCAGCAACAGTAAAATCTATTGTCACTTCTCAAATCCGTACTCTGACTTTTTTTTTTCATTTCAAATTAAATAATAACAGACATACAAATTCTTTTATCATTATTTTATCATTTATAAATTTTTTTATTTTTTTTTATTTTTTAACATCTTTAATTATTAAAAAAATTATAATTTATAATTTCATTAAAAATTACTTCTTTAACCATTAAGTAAAATAAAATTTTTAAAAAAATTTAAAAAAATAAAAAAAATAATAAAAGAATGGTAAAACTATCATTATGATTATTTGCCGAGTAGAATCTCAAGTCTGCAAGGCAAATGTACAATATAATTTATACTTTTTTGAAAATAAAAATAACGAATTTCCTATATAAAAAAGTAAATAAATAAAAATATATTTTCAAAAGGAGAAATTATTAATTTCAACCAACAACTTTCCAATATATTCTAGAGTTGAAATTATTTGGTAGAATAATAAAATATTTTAAAAGAATATCTTTCAAAAAAGATAAATTATTTTTTTGGAATTATGGAGTAGTTTTGGCCAAAAAATTTCCAATATATTTTAGAATTTAAATTTATTTATTATAGATTTTCTAATTAGTCGTAGATATTAGTTTTTGTTAATATATTTACAGAGAAATTCTATTAATCATCATAATTCACACCATACATTACACATTTTTTTTTTCTTTTATTAAATATTTGGTATATGGATAATGAGTAAAAAAAATTAATTAATTTAAAAACAATAAAGTAAAAAAAAATTGTGTGGTGTATGTTGTTGAGGATTATAAATAGCAAATCTCATATTCTTAACTATTATTCAATTATTATCAAATAATTTTTAATAATTAACAGGACCCACTTATTATCAATTATAAAAAAGTCAAAACTACTTTATATTATTTCATCTAATCTTAACTGTTAAAAATATAATAAGAAAATTAGAGAATAAAAGAGAATGAACAATTCTAGAGTGTGCTTATCCTTTTATTTATTTTATATGTGATGAAATCTATTGACTTATAAACTATTAAAATATTTACTGTCTGATCAATGTAAGATTAAGAAAAAATATATTAAAGAACATTTTTAAAAATAGATAATTTAATAAATTGAATAAAATATTTGAAATAATATTTGAAATGATATTTGATATAACCTATCAAGAAGGGACCTTACCATTTGTGATTATAATTAGTTTGGCATGCTATATTTGGGACCCATCTAATACTTAGAATATTGTAATATATTTGTGAGTAGTGGTAAAATAATTTAAATTATGATATTTTATTAGTTTTCAAAAAATGAGAGAGCAAAAGATTGAATAAAAATATTACAAAGTTAAAAATTTGTTTGAATATAATCTTTTAATCTTTTGTTTATTTTGAAATTTGAAAAAGTAGTATTGTTTTTTATATTTTGTTTGAGAAATTTATAATTATTAGATGAAAAGATTGAATATTTGAAAGTAAAATATATTTTATGTTTAAGTGAGATTTGAGAATGAATTATCCAAAAATATGACAAAATACTTAAAACAGTTCTATTGCCAAATGTACCGTTCGAATTCAGTCTCTCCACGCAACAAAGTTAGTGAGAATTCTAATCACCAAATTTTAGAAGTCAACATGCTAACATCGTTTTTACACTTTTCAAAGAATTTGCCTATTGGCTAATGGCTCAAAGTATATTAATTTTATATTATATTTAATAAATCATCTATTTCTATTTTCTACTCAATCTACGGCTAATTAATTTCCAATATAGAGTACCCATAATTTCGCGATGCATCTTTACATTTTCTGGCCACTCGTGTATATGAATAATGTTATATTCTATATTCTATATTCTCATTTTATTTTTATTATATTATATAAAATGTAATATATTTATTATTATAAAAATTTAATTATAAGCGATTATACATATCAATACACAAACTAATCCAACGTGATTAATTAGAAAGTTAAACTTTGATAAAAATAGTATAGATTTGAATTATAGATTTGAAGGCATTGGTACACAGATAGATCCATAAATTAGTTTTTACGTAAGTAATCTCTTATTATCATTAATTTGCATGTAAAGAATCATCTAATAAAACATTATTTGATAGTAATAAATATGCATATCTTATATTATAATATGAGAGTACCCTAATAATGTAAAGAATCATCTAATAAAATATGTATAATTTTTTATGCACATATATATATATATATATATATATATATTATATACATAAATAGCAATACTAAGGCCCGATTTGGATAGTGAGACTTGTGGCCACCATCATAATAATACTAAAGCCTGATTTGAAAAGTAATTTATGATTATAAGATAAGTTAAGATTGTTTACGAATATTGATAAGATATTTGAGTTAAGATAAGATGGAGTGTGTTAGAAATTATTTGAGTTAAATTGTTTTATGGGATTTTAGAAAATGAGAGAAAAAATTATATGAAATATTATAAAGTTAAATATTGTTATAATATCATCTTTTTAATATTAATTTTATTTTAAAATTTGAAAAGTTGAATATTTTTTATATTTTATTTAAAAGTTTGAAAAAATTATAATAATTAGATAATAATTAAATGAAAAAAACTAAAAATTAAAAAAATTTATATTTATAATATTTAAATATTGAAATTAGAGTTAATATGATAAGATGAAATAAGATATAAAAAATCTCGCTATCCAGGGCAGACAAGTCGTAATTTGGCCTTCATCTGTTAATGTTTTTGTCTATAAATTCTGGTTCATAGTGCGCCTAATTTCTTCCTGCCGAGTAAACTTTCTTCTGCCACTGACCATCTAAGTTATGTCCAAATGTTGGTAAGAAGGTAACATTGATTGGATGAGCAAAAAACACTTAATTAACCCAATACTGATTTGCTTTCCTCCCTTTTTTCATCCCTGAATGAAACTTTTGGATGGTATATAGATGAGACAGATAATTCTCAATTTTTTTTATAATTTCATTTAAACATTACAAAAATATAAAATACTTTACAATTCCAAATATTCAATTTTTGTGTCAAATTATTACAAAATCATTAGTCAAATATAAAAATCAATTCAATTTTTACAAATTAAAAAAAACATAAATTAATACATCTTTTATAAACTTCAAAATCAAAATTATATTAACAAATAATATCCAAACAATTTTTAGATTCATAATATATCAATTTATTTTTTTCTCATTTTCAAAACTCAATAAAATATTTTAACTCAAACTATTTTATTATTATTTTGTCAAAACGAACCCCTCAATTTAAGAGATATTTAAAAAAATTCTTATAAATTGATATAGTCTGATATCATGCATTAAATTATAAAATATTCTTTTCTATAAAATAAACTACATGACTCAATTTATAAACTTATCTTTATTATAAAATAGATCTTGTTACTTTTCTCCCCCATATACCTGCAATATAAAGAAATTATTTTATGAAAACATTTATGGACTCAACTCATTTAATAAAGCCAATTCAATAAAAGAGATTTGTATATTATTTATTAACATGCATATTTAAAAATTTATTTATAAATAATATGAAATTTATTCCTTACAGCTCTTCTTCAAGTGTAGATTATTATTATTATTAATATTTTGTTCTTGTTATAAAATAAGAAGTATGAGTTCTCATTCATCCTAAAACAAGTTTTAATACCATACAAAATTTTTATTTCTTTCTTTAAAATGACTAATATATAAAAAGAGTAGGATAACTCGGTATAAAGATTAATATAAGTTTATAATTTCTAAATTCTTAATATTTCATAATATATATTTATATATATATATATATATTTCATAATATAATATTATATTATATTATATTATATTATATTAGCCTGTCGGTATAGGTGGTACCGCTTTTGACTTTTTACACGCCACTAGAAAAGACATTCCAAGAAAATCAATTGCCCGTAGCTTGAAGACAAAGTAGTTTTCTTAATCTCGTGTATAAACTATGAAGTGCCTATAGCCGGAAAACTCCAGTAGTCTAATCCAATACCAGAAGCAAAGAAAATGATGAAGAGGTCAATGCCATTATTTTTTGGCACTGATCCATGTTTTTTGTCTTTATCTTCAATCTAAATTAAATGCTTCATTTCTCTAAACCACACACCAATATCCATCAACCAATGAAGTTCATTATCTGGGGACCACATTATTTATTTATTTATTTAATTTGGCAGCCCTTGGACTGATTCCCCGTGAGGGCAGCTCGTTCTCTATGAATTTGCATGATGGAAGACTTTTCTTGTCTTGTATTAAAGCTCTGTTCCCCAAGTTGGATTTGTTTTTCATTAATCCATTGTTTAATCTAATCTTCTTCCCTTTATAATCGCGCTAATTAAGTCCTTATCCAAAAAATATATATATATAATCAATTATTGAGATCTGGCTGTTCACATGTGTCATCTTCGATTGTATTTATTATTTTATGTATTTTTTGTTGTTGGTGCTATCATGTGTCATCCCATTGATCATCAAACCGTCAAAATTAAAAATTAATCTGACGTTTCTTCTGATCTATGAGTAATATAACCTTTCATATCTTGAATTTTATTATTTTCAGTCACGCTAATTAATATACTTTATTGTATATGATACATGACTAACAATGTGATTAAAAATAATCATGAAATTCAAAATATGGAATATTTTTTTTCTTTCTTCATTTCTATCGTATCCAACCATAACAAAAATTCTTTTAAGATGGTGATTGAGATGAGATGGTTTTAAATAAAAGTTTAAAGTTAAATAAATTATTATTTTTTAATTATTATTTTGAGATTTAAAAAAATTATTTTAAAAAATTGATATATTCATTGCATTTTGTGTGATTATATCAGAAAAATTATAATAATAAAATAAATTGAGATACTTCTCAATCTAAATGGGTTCTAATCGTATTATATGTTACCTCTATTATAAAGATCCACATTAAATGAATGAAGCCAACAAGTTAACTATATTTCTAATATCTACAGCTGTGCTGTGTTTATAAATAAATCAGGATTAAGATTTAAATAAATAAAAAAAAAAAAACAGAAAAAAGAATCCAAGGCAATACCGACAAATATTGGCCATAATCGAGTTAACATAATAAGATCATAATTAAAAGAGTGCTCAATAAAATATGTAAGTTCAAAAAAAAAAAAAAACAGCAATTAATGGTGCATGCTTGGCTTTAAAGCTACATTCTTGAAAGATGATGGCTTGCCTAGTTTTCGTGAAATTTATGCCTGAACCGCTGCAGTTAACCGTCCTAGCTACCACATTATACGGCAACATTCCCCAAAAAAGAAATACAGAAAGGAAACTTTTATCCTAAGTGTTTCCCCTCATGAACGTGACCCCATTCCCACAAAACAGAATCCGAATCTGAACTTTTTATATCCTTCTACTGAGTTGAATCTTCAACTTTTCCCCTCCTTTTCCTTCAAATCTTTCTGATTTTACCCACAGTCAGCATCAATAATACAACAACCTTTCCTCCGTCTTGTGTTCATCAAACAAAAAGTTGCTGCCACAATCGGTGCTAATCAGCTGCTTAATTTCGTCAAAGCCATAGTCTAATTGTTGTTCACAGAATTTTTTATGGTTTTGCTTTTCATTCCAACCATTAAGATAATCACCACCATTGGAAATCGTGAACCTCTGATTTCCCTCAACCCCATTGTAAAAGCAATTCTGATCAGTACCCATCTGTAATTCATACGCTCTTCTCTCTTTGCTACGGCTGATCAGATTGTTGGAACTTCCGTCAGAAGAGCTGCAACTAGCTTCACCCCCAAACATGAGCAGATTATGATCTTTTACATAGCAATTCTGAAGCTGTCCCACCAAATTTTCTCGGGCTTGAAAAATTGTAGCTCCATCAGCACAATAATTGCTGCTCAAAAGACTTGGAATCGGCTCTAAGCCTGTGAAAGAAGTGGTAGCGTTGTAGTAAGTAATGTTGCTGCCTTGATATGATGAAGTAGATGTTGTTGTTGATGATGAAGATGATGAAGTTTGAAGGGCATTTGAGAGTGTGAGAACTGGGTGAGTTTTTCTCTGAGATGCAGGAAATATACCAATGAATTTCTTCTTAAGCTTGGTGTTCCAGTAGTTCTTAATATCATTGTCAGTTCTGCCCGGCAACTGAGCTGCTATTATTGACCACCTGCAATTTGGGTCAGGTTTGAGCATTTATTTTCAGAACATATTCTTTGAACAAGTGAATTTTTCCCAAGTTCCCGAAAAGAGAAAAAAAAAAAAAAAAGGAAATTATCATCATAACTTTGCTTTGTTTATGATTTTTAATCATAGCCTGAAACGGGAAGTTCTGAAAGTGAAAAAAGAGAAGAAACTGGAGAGAGATGATTCTTACCTGCTTCCAATAGTAGCAAAGAGGGTACATATGATCCTGTCTTCTTCATCAGAGAATTCACCATGTTTAATGTCGGGTCTGAGATAGTTAAGCCATCTTAATCTGCAGCTTTTCCCACATCTCTTAAGACCTGATGGAAGACCAAACCATTAATTTATGATGACCAAAAATAAAAGGAAATTAAGAAGGTCTCCGAATAAGTAGTACAAATCATAGAAAGTACAAAAGAACTTCATTTCGATCTCTTAAAATTATTTTCCCAGAAAGCGAGCCCAAAAAAACAAAAGGAACTAAATGAAAGAAACAAATAAACAAACCAGCTTTCTGAGGAAGAGCTATCCAATTCCCTCCAGTCCCTTGCTTCTCTATGTACTCTTTCAGCGTTGCATCTTCTTCAGGTGACCATGGCCCTCTTTTCACGTTCGCCTTGTCACAACAAGGAGCCCTTCCCATCTCTCTCTCTCTCTCTCTCTCTCTCTCTGTGTATAATTTCTTCTTGTTCTGTCAGATAGTACCGTTGCTAGCTTTTAACTGGTGCTTTCAAAATGAGAAACGTTTCCAAAGGATTGGATGCTTTTTTCTACACAAGACTTGGGGGTAATGGACGCTAGAGATATATTAATTGAGAGATAACAGAAGTCAAAGGAAAGCGTCTCGAATTTCAATCATCACGTTCAGAAAAACATATCTTTTTTAGCTGAAAGAAGTTTCCATCCATCGCATATGAACAAATCAGCAACAGGAGCTTACCTGGTCTCTGCCTTCTCCCTTCCCACCCGAAGAATCCAAAGTCTGCTTAAAATAAATAAACCCAATTTGATCATATTGAAAACGATGGGCTATTACTATATATATCTTCCAACCGATGCTACAAGACTTCTAGACAAATATAATTAATCTAGAGATAAAAATAACTAATTTTGCCCCTTTTGGTCATTTCTGTAATTTTTGAATGCATAAAATAGATTATATCTAACCTTTTTTTTTTGTAGTGCGCAATTTTCCAGCTCATAGGTAAATTGTTGTCATATTGAAAACATTTTTATACATCAGTTTATATATATATATATATATAATATATATACACACAAATGTACATGATGAATCAGTATATTGGATGGTATATATGTTGGAAGCATATACGGTGGTACTGGATATATTATATTATAGTTATCTTGTTGACAGTGGTTGAGTCGCTCCCTCAAAGATTTCAAACCACTATTTTTGTTTGATCATTATAATAAGATTAATTAGTAGTTGTCGACCTGCCCATTATGTTGGAATAATTAAATTCTTTAATTAAAAAATGCTCCAATATTTAACTTAGTTTTCGTACATTTTCATCATTATTATACATTAATGATCAATATTCAATACAACTTTGGTTTAAAAGAAGCTAGAGAGCATGATCAACGTTAACACTTTGAATCTTACAAATTAAATTTTGTACCTTAATTAGCACCTTGGGCATCGATCAAGAGATTGACCAAGCTCAAGGGGGAAGACACATGAAGTACACTCGCTTACGGATCATTTACAACTTGGTCTACGTTGCTAATTGAGAGAAAACGAGCCAATTCGCCTGTTGCTAGCTAGCTGCTTGTGTTGAACTTGCTACAGTAGCCAATCTCCATGTGTTTAGACCTAGCATTTACGGGGGACCGGCGGCGAGTTTGTTGGCGGGTACATTATTAAAACATAATCCCTAGAAAGTGTTGCGGCAAGACGCCAGAATATATACACACTCCAAGCTGCTTGATGAGCAACAGCTATTATTTTTTTAAGCTCCAAGAGGCAAGATTATGACCGAAATAAACGCAGTAACCACTTGTTGACCGGAACTAGCTAGCTAGCCAGTCAAATTCGAAACCCATGCATATATATTTCACCGGAGATCAAAAATATTCTAATTATAAAATGATTATATAAAAATAATTTTATAAATTAATATAGTTTGATAAAATTTATCAAATTGTATTAAAATAATTTTTATTGTAAAGCAGATCTGACGAATTATAAGAAATTACGATTATTTTTTTATAATCTTGACTGTAGCACTCTTCTTGATCAAAAGAAATGAAGGAAATGCTTAATTGTTTCTCTACATAAAGCAATTAGTACTAGTAAGTGAAGACTTAGCGCTAGGATGCGATAACGAGCCGCGCGCGTACTCATGTATACCATCAGTGAAAGTTTTGAAATATGAGGCTGTCACGACCAAGTTGCAGCTTGTATGTAGGCATGATCAAGTGATCACAATATTAATTCACAACATTGTATCAGTTTAAGGTCGATCGATAGTACTTGATCTCGTATAAGGGTCGGAGTACTGGACCACTGGTGGACTAGAAGATCAGGCCACGAGTGGATATATATAGAGAGAGAGAGAGAGAGAGAGAGAGAGAGATCACGATCATCAGTAACGGAAATGGGTATGATTGTTGTCAATTGTATATTATATAGCAGAAGAAAAATCTATATATTAATTAACGGAATATCAGAAGGATAGATTTAAATTTTACATTCCGATTTGAAATAATGTGACTTTGATTGAGAAAATAGAGTGGAGTGGCCGGAACGGTCCGTGTTAAAGATAAGGATAAAGTTGATATTCAAAGTCATGATAAAAGCAAACAATTCAAATAGAATAACAACTGATCAACTAACTCAATCATATTAGACTACGAACTAACTCAATTCAAAATCCTCACTGTCAAATGCTAGCACTTTGATGGGTCTATCGAATCAAAAGAAAAGTAAATAGTAATGTAGAACTTTACCATGCGTGCCTAGTAGCTAATGACTATCTTTAACAAGTAGGTGTTGATTTATTTGATATCATGTTGAAAAAACACTTTCATACATTTCACGTGTGATCATCATCTTATTAATAGAAGAAAGTGCTAGCACTAGATACGTACGGTTGGACTCTAGATAAAATCAAATAAAACCGAATAGCTAAAAGCAAACAATTCAAATAGATCAATAAAAACTCAACTAACTCAAATCGACCTATTAGACTACGTACGGTGACTTCATCTTATTTTGAATAGCTTCAACTTTATCATGACTTTGAATATCAAATAATATATCCTTATCTTTAACAGTCAGGAATAGGCATAATTTTACAGTTGAAAGAAATTAGTGGGACCAAAACAACAAATTCCAATCAGATTTGAGAAAAGTTTAAAACATTAATCTTGGGTATCATATTCATAGCAGAGGAGTATTGGATATGGGTGATTAATCTGTGGTGGTGAAAAAAACTTAGAAGTTGATAGATCATATGGTCATATGGTCAATGCATGGGTACTACCACTGGTGACACGTGCAATGATGCAATTCATTCTTATGAATGGATTGTGGGGGCGGCCACCGAGATAAAACATGACGTGTAGAGAGAGAGAGAGAGAGAGGGCTAATCTCTCGACCTCCCCAAATAAGGGCCGGATTTTATAATTTTTATTAACTGGAGAAGGAAAAAGTAAAGGGTCGGTAACGTCACTCTAGACTGCATTACCCTCACCATCAATATTTCTGAGAAAATATTTGACGCATTATTTTTAGAGAATTATTACCGACAAAAAAAAAAATTACACAAAAAAAAAGTTATATATGGATGTGATTTTATAGTATTTGTTAAATCTATTTTATATTAAAATTAATTTTATAACTTAACATATTATATTAAATTATATCAATTTATAAATTTATTTTATATAATTTTTTTATAATTAAAATATTTTTCTTATTTTTATAGATTAAAAAAAGAATGAAATATTATTGTAATATATTTTTTAATATTATTTTTATTTTGAAATTTAAAAATTGTTTTTTGAAACTTAAAAAAATTAATTTTTTTTTTATATTTTATATAAAAATTTAAAATATATTTTAAAATTTTCATCTCAATAAACAAACGAGACTAAATTGCTCAGACTAGACAATATTATAAGAGAGACATTGGAGACTAGCTGGGCTATCCCCAGCATTTCCTGACTGGTCTCCAATGTTTAAAGTAATTTAATGATAATTAATTTTTTTTTGATAAAAAAATATATTAAAATAATATAAAAAAATAATAAAAAATATATACAATAAAAAATATAATAAAATATAATAAAAAAATAAAATAAAAATAAAATTTAAAAAATATTCAATTTTAACTGCAGCCCGCCACCTCCTATGGGCGGTTGGCTGCAGTCACATTAGAAAGTCATCAATAGTTGTATCCTACAATAATTATTGAGCATGAGCTTGAAAGTAGGCACCTTATAATTATGCTAACGCAGGTTGTCATGTATGCCTGCCTGCCTCATTAATGGGCTTGACCACGACACTAAAAAGCCATGTGATAATGTACTTTGTGTTCTCTGTACTTGGACGGAATGCATTGCACAATAAATGTCATGTATAATAATAATAAAAAATAAAAAATAAAAAATAAAAAATAGAAATAAATCGGCAGGCACTTTTCTCGTCCCGCACAATCAAAGATTGTTATTGGAAAATGATCGTTGTGATCCAAACATAAAATTTTAAGTATTCATTGTTGTCACGTCAAAAACTTTGTCGATGATCATATTTTAATGTTTGAAATTGAAAAAATATAGTTTATAGTTTTAAGATTTAAGATTTATGATTTATGATTTATAAATTAAATAATAAATTTTATATTTTAAAAATAGTTTATTATTAAATAAATATGTATCTAAAGTATTTTTAAAATTAATTATAATAATTTTTTTAAATATATAATTATTCGTAAAAAAATATTATATAAAAATTTTAATTTGATACTTTTTGAAAAAATTAATTTTTAATTTTTTTTAAAATACTCTTAACTATTTAATTTTTTTAAAATTAAAAATGCAATCCCGAACATATTTTTAGTACAAGACCAATTTGGATACAAAGTCTTTTAGTTCATTTAAATATTCTCATATAATTATTAAAATTTTTAAAATTATTATATAAAATATAAAATTTTATTTTATTTTTTAAAACTTTTAAAAAAATGAATTTTTAAATTTTTAAAATTTAAAATGTTATCTTCATTCATCTCATTTCGATTCAAAACTTGGTAGGAGTTTGAAATTGGTTCCTTGCTTTAGTTGCGACTTTTTAAACCCGTTTCTTCGGTAGATTAGGTTCGTCTTTTCTACTTGAATTTGTCTTGTTTGAGTTTTTTTTCCTTAATTTTTAAAATAGAAATATGCTACCAAACACCAAAAAAAAAAAATACTATCAAAATTTTCAATGTATTAATGTAATAAAAGTCAATTGAAATACGTACCATGTAATTAAAATAATAAAATTTAGTATAAAATAAAATATATTCATCAAAACAATGACTACACTACCCCTTCAAAGTTGTTCGAAAATGTATCATTTCTTTTGTAAACTACGTTTTCAGTTCAGGCTTGATTAGCCAGTTTGAAAGTACTGTCATAGAACCGCCCATCTAGAATATTACAACCGTCCAAGACATTTTTTATCCCCTTTATTATCTGCTCATATATTACTAGTTGCTCTCATTTGAATATCCTATTCATTTGATCTCATTTATTCTATCTTAATATTCAAACATTATTAAAGTATAAGTATTTTATAGATTTATCTTCTATATTTTTTTATTTAATCATTACAAGTTTTTTAAACTTTCAAATAAAATATAAATAATAATTCAACTTTTTCATATTCTAAAATAAATTATATTTTAAATAATATTATAACTTTGTAGTATTTTTATTCAATTTTTCTCTCATTTTTTAAAATTTAATAAAAATCTTAATTTAAATTATCTTACTATTATTCAAAATGCAACTCACTACTATTAATAGATTTCGCATCTCATCTTATATCATTTGACTATATATCTAAATAAAACTTTAATGTTAAGCATATTATAGAGACAACAAGCAAAAACGATCACCATGCATGATTGCAACATTCTACCTTACAAAACCAAGGTCCAAGATGATGCTCCTGCCATGCATAGCGCACATTCTTAGTTGTACAGAAAATATGCTACCATATATAACTCACATGCTTACTTATACGTACAGTATATGTATTTATGACAATATTTGGCGCTGTAATCTCTCTTCCATGCATTGTATATAAGCAATTATATCAATATCAAAGAAATGATCTTTTTAGCATTCTCTATACTCTTACTGGGTATTAAAATCAAGTTGGGATCAATGCTTATTCTAAAAGTATTAACCGATAGGAAGAGGTATATTTAGGCCATGTTTGGAAGGTAAGATGAGTTGATTAAAACATCTCATCTTAAAAATTCGCATAATTTCCTTTCAAAACATCACCCAAATACAAATAAGAAATGATCTTAATTCAAACATTTTCAACTTCAAATTTTTAAGTTTTAGGCCATCGTGATTTGTTTAAAACACTTTCTAATTTAAATTGAAAAGTGTTTTAAATTAATTTATATTATATTCCTAACAATATTCAAATTAAAAAGATAAACACTTTTCAATTTTAGGCCATTAAAATATTTTATTCAGGATTCAAATTTACGATGGATCTCTAGTGTAATGCGCAAGAATACATAATTTAGAAGGTTGTTATGTATTTTTATGGATTATTCTATTTTCTATGCATAGAATAGTGCATTAAGAAAATTAATTTGAGTATTATTAGGAATATAATACAAATAATTAAATTTATTTCTTCTTATTATGATCTTAAGATTTTAGAATAAGTGGTGATTTTATATTGTATTAAAATAGAGGTATTTTTTAGATCGAATCCTAACTCAATATTTTATCTTATTTAATTACATATCTACGTATTTAAGCTACTCATACGTGTGGACAGGGGCCGGACCCATGTTCATCCTTGCGGGGGCTACCGCCCCCCCAAACTTTTTCAAAAATGGTAACTCTAATATAAATATATATAATTTATATATATAATTAAAATTCTCTCTTAAATTTTTTTTAAAAAAAAAATTACCCCCCTCAATTTTTTACTAAAATTATTTCTCTAAATCTTCATATACATCTATTTATATTTTAACTTTTATTTTCATTTAAACCCAAATTTTAACTCATGTAATTTCGCAGTTATTCTAATAGTCTAATTCAAGCAAAAAACAATTAATTATAAATTTATATGATTGTAAAATTAATTGATTATACTCACTTATTTAATTTTATTCTAGCTTGTATGATTGTGAGATATAGTTTGTTAAAAATTTAATAGCGTTATATTATTACTTATTAAAAAGTTTTCAAATTTATTCTTGATCTATAAATTTTTCTTAAATTATAGAAAAATATGAGCAAGTACTTAAGTACAATTCGTTTTTTTTTTAAAAAAAAAGACGTAGACAATTCGAAAACTAATATATATTTAGAGAGCTCGATAACAACAGAGCATAATACTTCTATCACTGATGACTATCTTTCTAAAATTTACATGCACCGTACACTTTATCGATCGCTCCTCCAAACATAAAATTCTGGTTCCACCCCTGCATGTGGAGAATATTAAGAATACAATACAAATAATTAAATATATATATTTCTATTACCTTAAACTTTTGTAACAATGGATATTGATTACACAAATAGAAAGAACATGGTTTACAGATGTATTCAAATGATAAAATATCATTAAAGTATTGTGAGGTTCCTTATGCACGAGAAAGAGCTAGGCCTGTTCATCAGGGTCGGGTTGTACCCGGTCCGATTTAAAATTTTATTTATTTTTTAACACTTTTAATTTTTATTTTTTAAATGTTTAAGGAAATTTCGAATCCGAATTTCGGATTTGAGAATCCAGAACCCGAATGAACACTTCTAAAAAGAGCAATAGTCTCGTAAATTAACCAGAGGTTTGAAAGTAAAAAATCCTCAATCAAGTTGGCAAAGTTAGGTATAAATCAAGCTCACCTTTTTCATGTTTCTTCCATTGCCTGAAATTTCAACATTTTTTTTTGTTGAAAAAATAGAAAACAAGACCAAACGGAAACGTATTTTCTTTTTCCAAGTCAAGTTTTGAAACATGCTTAAGACATTTAAGATGGAGCCATATCACCGAGCTTAAAACATTTAAGCTGACCAGTACTACTAAGAAGTTTGAACACTAATGCACTGCAAAAATATAAAGTAGAATATTGCGTATTCTCGATCATATTAGATATTGACCACATTATATCTGTTAATCTGGTAGAAATTTCTTACCCTAGATATAGACTTTTACACCCTACAATTAGATGCATGGCCAATTAAATGATCATAAATGGGGCCTAAATAAGGTCTATTTTATTTTTGTCGATGAGATAAAGTAAGATAAAAGTTGAATATTAAATAAAATATTATTAAACTTATTTTCATATTATTTTTATTCTAAGATTTTAAAATGTTAAATTTTTTATTTTATTTTATGTGAAAATTAAAAAAAATTATAATAATTAAATGAAATAAGTTGAGATGATATGAAATTGAAAAGCTCTATGAAAGTGAGGCCTTAAATGATCATAAATACTTCAATAATATTGATGACAAATTGATTAGGGAAGGTTTGACCTCAAATGAGATACAAAATTCTCATATGATTTTATTTCATTTTATTTTCAAGCATAATCCAAATTTAAAATTTTCAAATTAATTATTATCACATTTTCAAATTAATCATTACAGCTTTGTCAAACTTTTAAAAGAATTAAAAATAATTGTAACATTTTCAAATCTCTTAAAAAAAATTATATTATAAAATTATGTTCTTATAATATTTTAATTATATTCTTACAATATTTTAATTTTATAATATTTTTATTAAATTTTTTTCCTCTCATTTTTTAAAATTAAAAAATTATTCAAGTTAGACTATCTTACTACTATTTACAAAATATTCATTATTATTTATAAAATTATTTTATCTCAATCTCCAAACCTGCCCGTAGTAATCTTGACTGGATTGAACTAATATTGTAAGAGAAAAGTAATAGTGGCACTCTTTTGGGTTCGAAGATCATTATTTACTTGGCGGGACAAAAGCATATCTTTGAAGGGAGCTGCTACAGAACCTGTTGGAGGTCTCCTTTTTGTGCCCCTTGGCCCTTAGTGTATTTTCTTCTATATAATTTTTTAAACACTCTTAAATATTTTTTAAAAAAATAAAAAAATTCACAATATTATTAAACAATATTTTTTTAATCATTAAGTAAAAAGAAAAAAATATGGGAGCAAAGCACAAAAACGAATATTTTTTTTTTTTTAGGAATATTCTGCACCAAATATAAGTATCCCAAAATGACTTTGAAACATATTACATAAACATGAAAGTGACAGATAGCCATGATTATAGTACAAGTCCAAAATGTTTGCAATCTCAAAAGTACAGGAGACTGAGATCCATAAGTATATATATAAAACAAAACTATTGGTATGGTCTTATGAGAAACTTGTGTAATTCGACTGAGGATGCCAAAATACTATCTATAAATCTGATAATGGAGGGTACAAGCTTTGTGTCGTGTCTGTATTGCCTAATCTACCATATAAACCTGGTGCATTTTTTTGGTCTTGGCACATCGTCTACTATTCAAAAGAAATGATAGTTAAGATTACTAAGACAAAATTTGAGTACAAATTTCAACAAGTTAACAATAAACTTAACATACAAGTTATAAATGCATGCATAACAGTAAAAGCATGAATGCTTAACATGATCATAAATAACTTGATTTGATTTAATACATAAATTGACATGAATTAAACTTGATAATAGACTGTGCTTGAAACTGAACTCGATATGAAGTGAACTTGAGCATGAACTAACTTGTTCTTAATGTGAACTTGAGATTAAATTGAATACGAACTTTAGAAGAAATATATTCATAAATATGTTATAATTTTATAGTTCAATATAGTTTATATATCAATTATAAATTTTTTATTAGATTTAATATTTTTTTTTGTAATTTGGTATTTTTTTTAATTATTTAATTCATTCAAGAAATATATATAAGAGTACAAACAAAACTCAAGTAATAATTCGACTCAACTTGGCTCGGCTCAGTCTTGTTAAAGAGTACAAACAAAAATTGATAAATAATTTAACTTGGCTCGAGTTTATATTTGATTGGCTCTTAGTTCTCAACTCGAGCTCAAATTCGAACTTGAACTCGGATTATTTGAATCCAGCTCGAGTCAATTAGAAGCCAAAAGCTCAACTTGACTTAGATCAATTATAGCTTTAGTTGCAATGGAGTGCATTAGTTTGCACTATATGTGCCTATTGGTGGGTTTTAGTGGCATTGACAAGCCTTGCATCAACTGACATGGGTTGGATTAAATCTACTATTCTAGCATTGTCTAAGAGTGATGCAAAACAAGAGGTAAAGATGATAATAGCATATCAAAAATCACGAAGAAGAGAACTAGAAGAAAACTAGGAAGATCATGATGATCAAGTTACTATTCATGCAAATGATGAGGGTTTTGGAAATAGACACCTAAAACTCAAGTTAGGGATTTGATCATGGTTGGAAAACATCCTTAGGGGCATGTTGGATGATTTAAGAGAGAGAAATTCAATGTTTTGAAGTCTTACATACGCTTTTGCATGAGAATCCTAAACTTTGTTTGTATTCTTTTTGGAACTCTTAAACCAAAGATTTAAATCTTTATGTGGGCCTTGGAAGAGGCTTTTCCTTGGGCCTCGTGTTTAAATCTTTATTGGTCATTTCCTTAGACCTCAATAATTCACTAAGTTGGATCTTAGCCTTATGTTTATTAAGTTAGGCCTATAAATCATGGGCTTATCATTGGCCTTCCATCTTATTAAGCTTGGACTCTTATCATAATCAACCTTTGGGCCTTCTACAAGAGAATCCCTCCAATTTCCTTGATTTTCTATGGACCAACTTCCAAGCCTATTTCAAAAGCTAGTTTCCTTCATGCTGCTACTATGGGCACTTATTTCCTCAAAACCCCATATAAGAGTCTATAGGAAAAATACTTACTAACTAAGGGTGGAATACATTCTTTCCAAATTTTGATCCAATAGTTATCTTTCCTTAAGGATCATTACTTTATCTTAGATATGGTCATGGGTTATTATAATCGAATGTGTAATGACACCCGTACAACTTTTAACTATTGGTTTACCATTGAGCCAACATGGCTTTATTTATTTATTTATTTATTTCTTCTCTCCATATATGAAGGACTTTGGTTCTCTCTGCCATTTGAAGCTTATGTCAGGATAATGTGATTTGATTGACCTTCTGTTAGAAGATGACCCTCCCAAATTTGAACTTTTGTTTTCCTTTTGAAATTCAAAATCACAAATCTCAGATCCTCTTGTTTTCATTTCATTTTTGCCTTTAATCCTCTACCTAATGCTCTGTATCCCTCCCTTCCTCCCTCCCATTTAAGACCACAAAAGCAAAACAATCTCAAAGCTCCACTTCTATTTTTTGCAAAAACCGAGTTGCAAAGCTCCATTTTTGGCATGGCCTGGATATGAAGTGCTTGTTAATATGTCTATATGCTTCTTTCTTACTCCGTATGCTTCTCTCTTTAATTTTCACTCTCTGTTTCAGAAGTGGCCCAGGTATGAAGTGTTAGTTTCCTATTTCTCTCCTTGAGGGAATTTTGTTTTCTGGTTTGTGACAGTCGTAATTGCTTACATGAATGATCATTTTATGGGCTTCTGATGATAAGTGGGGTATCGATTTTCTTTTTTCAAGTTGCTCATATTTGTGGGTGTTGGTACCAAGTTGTGTTGCATGTTTTTTTACACTATTTGGTGGATTTGTTAATTGAATTTTTTTCTCAAGGTCTATTTGTTATAATAAATAGACATTTTTTTTTTGGCTAGAATCTGCTTGTTAACATTGTCTCTGCATGTCCTTGATTATTTTTTAGGAAAACAAACACATATTTGGTGTTTTAAAATTTCCAAAGCAAAAGTTTGTGTTCTCTAGCGTATAAAACAATGTGATAGAACCACTTGTAATTTAAAATCATGAAAGGGTTTCTGCAGCTAAATAAAAAATAACAGGATTAGAATTTGACTTTTTTTATGTGCCTTCATTATGTGTCCTAATCTTTTGGCCCAGCCAAAGTTTTGAATACCATATTGGAGATCGTATCGGCTAAGGCACTGGTACAAAATATTTTGATACTGGTACTGTTTCGTGTACTGTTTTAAGATAATATTTCGGTGTCGATACCGTTTTGGTATCGGTATCATTTCGATACCGATGTTGTTTTGGAATAGTTTACACCTGAATAAATTATATATATATATAAGCATTAACCGTATTCCAAAATTTACACCTGAAGGAGTCTTTTTATGCAAATCCAATACCAGAGACGCCATTAAAAATTTAAAAGACCGGAGTTGATAATTCATATGGAATTGATTCATTTTCTACAAGTAAATAGCAATGTTTTTCTAATTAATTATTCATTGTTCTATCAAATATTTATACAGACAAGCATATATATATATATCAGCTTTTCAAGTTTCAACAAAAACCATATATATATATATATATATATATTTATAAGCTGTATATATAAAAGCTGTATATATCAGCTTTTCAAGTTTTCAACAACAACCACACACACACACACACATATATATATATATATATATATATCTTCATTGATTATAACCATATATATATCAGCTTTTCAACAACCACCATATATAAATATATAATCAACGAAGAGATATATATATATCTCTTCATTGATTATAAGCATATATATATATATATCAATATCATTAACAGAAAGATAAAACATAAAATACTAATAATTATTGACTGCCGACAAAGTGCCCAAATGTGTGATGGAGAAGACAATACTTGCAATGTGCGATGGAAGCAGCTAGGCAGAGGAGCTGTGGCAACCTGCGATGTGTGAAGAAAATTAGAGGAGCTGGCGGTGCTAGAGAAATCAGAGAAATGAGGGAGAAGAACTGAAGAAGAAGACTGAAGATTCGAATAATGAAGATGGCGAGGGAGAATTGAAGAAGAAAAGTGAAGAAGAAATGATGGAGAAGAAGTAGAACTGGAGAATAAATGAGGGCAGTTGGCGGACAATTTCAATTTTCGAACCCTATTCCGTAATTATTTTTGCACATTTTAATGAAATTGCCCATGTGTTTCAAATAAATAACAAAAAAGCCATTGTCAAAATATGAAGGAAGTGTACTGGACGATATTGCTGTTTCGGCCAGAATATTAAATACCGGCTGGCACGGTCAGTATTTAGCCCGAAACGAAATTGTAGTCTACAACGTATCGATTACCTGATTAGTACAGCATATTTCGACTTTACTGGCAGATACGGTACGAATTTCAAAACTTTGGGACCAACTGTCCATCACAGGTTTAGATTTCATCCTTGTGAGTCAAGTTTTTAGAAATTTTTGTGTTTATAATAAACCTAGTTTATGTGGTTTCCCTAACTTCTTGTGCTTATGCTTTTGTTTATAATAAACCTAGTTTATGTTAGTTCTTATTAAGTTTTTTTTCAATAATATACTCACAGTCAACTTTGAAGGCATGTTCTGCATCAGATATGTGAACATAAATTTTAATGAATATCATCATTGGTTCACAGATTCAGGTCTGTTTGTGCAAAGTTTGCATACATTGATTAGTATGCATCATATCAAACCAACTCATATAAATTGATCTCATTTGATAAGATATATTTGTTTACTTTAGTATTTATATAGGATTTTGCATTGGGTTGAAACCATATTCTACATGCAAAAATGACATTATTTGTTGAAGTAATATTCTATTGTTGAAGCTGTTATTAGTTTTTGGCATGATTAGAATCATCAGTTCTATCAAAAAGATAGTTTCTTTATTTACCTCTAGTGGATTAGATAAACCAAATAAATTATTATGATTTCATCTCTTTTGTGCAATTACATGAATTGCAGAGGTAAGGAATTGTAAACATGGATTTTCAGTTACTTTACTTGTTTGTCTTGTAATATTTTCAGCGTCGCGATGTTTTGTAACCCCAGCTTCGTTTCAACGCTTCTAAAGAAACAAGAAGAGATGCAAATGATATCAATGAAAGCTCAACTATCCAAAATTAATGCAGTTTTTTTTTTATTTGTGACTTGTGCGTGTATAAAATCATGTGTATAAAGAAAAGGAGACTGCTTTGATCCCAGTAAGTGGGATGTTTATGTACCAACTGAGAAATTATACAAATTTTATTTCTTTACCAATGAAATTCCATAAAAGTATTATTTATAATTTATTTGGACAGGTCATTCCCATTGTATATTGAGCAAGATTACATCCGTGTCAAATTGTGCACAATTTTTTACAACATTACAATAATGAATCCTTGATGCATCCCACATATATACTTGTATCATGGAAAATGGTGATTACATACAAGTCATATTGTGCAAAATAATCTTTAATACACAAATAAAAATACTACATTCACACTACTGTCAAATAACAATCCTTGAATCAAGTCATCTGGTTTAAAATATTGAGTCATAAAATTGATTCAAATTGAATAAAACATTGCAAAGTATCTTATTACAACAATTAATCATAATATCTATTCCAGAGAATCCAATATTCTAATCTAAGTAGTTTTATTTCCTTGTTTCTTCCCATGTGCATACTTTTAGCACCAATCCGTCATTTCCTCTATAGTACAAAACATCAAAACCACCTGAAAATATTATAAGACAACGTAAATAAACTTTGTATTCTGAAAATATTACATTTAGTACAAAAATTATTAACATAGTATAAAGCAAGAAATCTAAACTTAAACTCTATTTTCTTGAAAGAAACTTATGTCGATGAGAACTAGTGGAACTTGTAAATTGCTCTCAAAAAGCTAAAATGAGATTATATGCCGTCTCCAACAAAACATTACACGACATTTATGATCTTACATCATTATAAAACACAATACAACACAGTTTATTACAAAATATTAAATACACCATTACAAAACACAATTAGAAGTTCATTTTGTACAATTAATAATTACATCAAGCCAAATCACCATTACAAGAAAGCCCTTCCAAGATTGGCAACAACATTGTATAACTCAACTTTTCATGTATGTGGTTATCTTATTTTAGAGTAATACCATCAGCTTTTACACCAAAATCAGCAAAATGAACATAAATAACAAAAGCATGCACATAGACATCAACACACTTAGCAATAAAGTAAACTTAAGGCATTACTTAGCTTAATTAAGGTATCAAACATAATATATCTACCTTCCATCTTAAACAAGTATATTAATGGCTATTTTAACTTAACAACTGCCTTGCAAAATGGTTCTAAAAATGGATCTACAATCTCAAACCTGCAGTATATTGTTATACTAATGATTGTACTATCTTGAGTAAACATTAATTTCAGCACAATTAATTTAATATACGTACGGATATCGACATCTATATCTTGATATGTAGGAGTAGCAGAAGAGTTAAGATCGTCAAAGAATTGGAAAGATGGTTGTACCTATCAAGAAAAGACAAGATACCCACAATTAAAACCCTCAAAGAGTCAAAATTATATAATTAGAAAATAAATGAACAATACCACAATTGATTGAGCAGTAGAGACAATAGGAAAATCATGCTCGAGCAAGCTAAGTGAGCCAATATCTACAACAACAGTTCTATCTAGGCATGGACTATTCTTCTGTTAAAAATTTCAAGACATATAGTTATGTCGATAGATTACAAAATACAATTAGAAACACAAACTACAAAAACTACCCAACTTAGCCTTTGAGTTTTTCTTGCTTTCAACTGATTCAGTACCTTTTCAGTCGATAATTGTTTTCTCTTAAAAACTGGCACACCTTTACTGTAAGTAACAACATGACTTTTTAATTTATCAAACCCTTTTATCACCTTTAATAACTTAGTAGAAGGGTATCACATACTCGCTAGGCCTCAACCCATTCCAACTTTAACTTACTTAATTGAGTTATTAAATTCGAACAACCTTCATCTGAAGTTCTTGTAATTGAAGAAATTTTGTAAAAAACATTGTTCAATTTATTCACTTGGTGGGCATTTGGACTATAAGTCAGATCATCGCGACTACTTCTTACAAGTATTATGTATAATCTCACTTCAAGTCCTTCTTCCACCTATTAAGTATGTATTTTGCAGACATCTTTTCTTTATCAAGAAGTGTCAACACACAGATGACATGTCTATACAAAATGTCCTTAAAACTAAACAACTAACATTTACAAGTCACTTTGCACTCTTTCTTGTTAAACTCAATAACATTTTTTGTACTTTTTCTAAACTCATTCATAAATTGGACTTGATCAACCACATGATATATAAAAATTCCACATTCACTTCGAATTATTGATGCACAACAATTTATAAATCAAACCTCTTAATTAACTCTTCTTGAACTTTTTAAAATTTTTCATTTGTATAAACTACTTAAAACTGTCTCTCAATACCATAAAAAGTAATGCACGAAATTTATGTGTGAAAGGAATGTCTAAAGTTAGTTGCAAGTTCATTCTTATTCTTGTGTCTAAATGCATTATCATATTAATCTACTAATTGCTTTAAAGTTTTTTTTTTTTGAATTTATGTAATTATCAAATAATGTATTCATACCCTCACTTCTCTTAGTAGATAACATTCCTGCCTAAAAGGCATTTCTAACGTATGTTGGCACTCACAAGTGACGCTCAAAATATAACCACTCAAGTCATGATTTTTCATCCGGGTCAAAACTATCAAGAAGTTGCTGCCAACACTTGTCAAATTCATTATGACTCAACTTGTCATAAAGCACCTGTGTGAACAATTCCAAGACTAGTGGTTGAATTACTTATAATATACTACAAAGAAATGACATACATTCAAGAAATAATTGAGAAAAACAAATACCAGTGCAGCTGACTTTTGATATCATTGTATTGACTGTATGCTCCAAATTTCGTAGAAACTTTTTTTATGATCTGCCACAAGCAAAATCGGTGACAAGATGTTAGAAACATTTGCAATTGCATTTTACATAGTTTTATCTTAATCTGTGATTATGGCTTGTGGTGTGCGGCTATTCATGCACTTAAATCATGATTTAAATAACTAAACGAATGTGTCTGTATTCTCTCCTAAAATCAAGCCACATCCAAATCGAATCGATTGAACATGATAATTTAACCCCCACACAATCAAGTACGTCATGTCAAAATTTATTATATCATTGAACGATTCATATGTAGTTTTACAACGGGCATCTGCTCAAAATACATTCATCGGTCTGGTTTCATCATCGTTCATGTCATAATAGAAATAATGATTTTGCAATTACATACGAATGAAGTAGTTTTGTAGTATTTTGGCACCTTCTAACCTAAGTCGAAGTAATATCACCTGACATATGTAATTACGTGCATCTATCTTCAAATATGAGATTATCATATTCTCTTGCCTCAGCGAAGCAAACAAACTGTAGTCATTACTCAATTGAAGGCCAATCATATCATTGTATTCTAGTATTCTCTTACTTGACTCATCCAACTTTTTATAACATCTAATATATCTTGCTTTTTAAGGATTAAGAGCATGTTGGTGCTCAAGGACAACATGGGCCAAACAAAACTCTCCCTTAAAACCTAATATGACATTGATCTTTGCCTTGCACCTGTTATGTTCCATCAGCCTTGTTTTAAGAATATTCGACAAATATATGTGTAAGAAATATGAAATATGTTTGTAAGTTAACTAATATGCTTGTAAGCATAACTTATCATATTATTTAATTAACATATGTATTAAACTTAATTCTGTTTGGTTTCACTTGTATTAACTTTAATTATGGGTCAAACATCTGGTGCATTGTGTGAAGTTAAAAAAGTCCTACTTAATTATGATTGGTTTAAATGGTAAGTTGAATACACAAACTTGGTTTCTAAGAAAAATATATATTAAAAAATATGCTAGTAAGTTTAACTAATATGCATGTAAGCATCATTATAATATTATTTAATTAGGATATGTATTAAAGTTAACTCCATTTAGTTTCACTTGTACTTACGTAAAAAAAAAAAAATCCTATTTAACTTACAAGTGAATCAGATGTGTATTTTTTGACTCATACTTAATTTAATATTTTATTAATTTTAGTTTGACTTTAATCATGTTTAATTATATTTTCTTATACAATATTCACTTGTACTAGTGGCAAATACAAGTATGATATATTATACAAGCAAAAATGAGAATTATAATAAAAAAAATTAAATTTATTAGTGAATGTTGAACTAATTACATAAGCAAATCCCATTACATTAAATCTCTTTGTTAAGAAACCAAACTAAATTTACAAAAATGATAAATACACAAGAAAGCTCATTGCAAACTGATTACAAGTAAAACTGAAAATTTTATCACACAAGCAACTAATTTCTTTATAACACATGAGACGTGATGCAAAGGCACGACAGAGGTGAGACATTTATCCTCACTGCAGGGGATGTTGTAAAGGCGGGCTTGAAAGTTGGGCCTATCGTTTGGGTTTGAAGTCATTTGAGTTCTAGGAGTGGGCTGGACTTCAACTGGCCTTGAGTCGTGGGCTTGACCGTGGCAATCCACAAAGAAAAACAAAAAATAGACATTGTTGAAGTTGTAAAGAACAATTGCAAGAAAAGAAGATACCAAAGAGAGAAAATGTAATAAATAACTATTTTTTTGTGCCATTTGAAATTTCTTTTCTTGCTTTTGATGGGACAATAGCTAGGAATGGGCAGAAGCTATACCCATTTAAGTCATAAGTTTTAGAAGAAAAAACTTTTGAGTAGAGAACTGTCAGGAATAGAAAAAGAAAAAATAAAACCACGTTGTCTCGATAGTAAACCAGTAGTTGAAAGTCGTAAGGGTATCATTATCCTGATCGAGTTCTAAGTTTCCTTTAGATGGGGTGTTACATGGATTAGAATAAAATGTATATGATAAATGTAAATTTTGCTGAGTTCTGAAATTATTCTGCAAAATACTTAATTTAGGGGTAAAATGATAACTTTTTTACAAATAGATGGACAAAATGATAATTTTGTCATAAGTTAGTAATTGTATGGTTCTATGTATGTTAATGACGATTTTCTAACTTTTAGAAATATCTACTTTCAATTCACGTTATATTGCACTAATTTACGCCACATTATAATCACTGTAAGTTTGCCTTTAACTTACTTTCAAGATACTTGTGTATGTATGATAGTACGAAACCATTATTCATGTTTGTTATATTTGTTTTTCTAAGCAAGATGTTTGTTATACTTATATACATGTTATGTTATGTTTTCGTTAAAGTTCATACTTATTTGTTACATGTTATATCATGTCACGTTATGTTTATCTGTTACACATTTTGTTATGTTATTTCATACCATACGATTTATTTTCAAGTGCATGCTTATATTGTATGCCATGTTATGTTATGCTAGATTTCTTTTGGAGTACATTTTTATCTATTACACGCCATGTAAGGTCATGTTATGATTTATTTTCAAGTACATGTTTATTTATTACATGCCATGTAATGTCATAACAAGACTTATTTCAAAGTACATGTATTATCTGTTATACGCCATGTTATGTCATACCATTAGTCGCACGAATATGTTATGAGTTATACGAGTCTATCAAGAAATATTTTCCATGTCTAATAATGTTACATTCGTGTATAGTCAAGTTATTGTTCAAGTTTTTATTATTATGTCATGGTAATTCTATGAGACAAGACTACACTATCATAGTAACTCCATAAGACAAGAATATTATAGAAACCTCATGAGACAAGAATATTGTGACAACCTTATGAGATAAGAATATTGTGATAACCCCATGAGATAAGAATATGTTTTGAGTTCAGCTACAAGTTATGCTTAGTTTTAAGTTCAGTTTATATTTAGTTTCAAGTCCAGTTCATGTTTAATTTCAAATTCGGTTGATGTTCAATATTATGTTCAATTGCAAGTCATGTTTGGTTCACATTTAATCCAATTTCAAGTCAGTTTAGTTCAGTTCATGTCAATTTCTAGATTATATCAACACATGTCATGGCCAAGTCATGTTATACTCATTCATGTTCAAAGCAGCATTCATGTCTTTTATTGCATGCTTGCATTTGTAAACTATTAGTTTAAGTCCGTTGCTAATTTACTGAGATTTATAACAAAACTCACATGGTAGTCTCAACTATCATTTCTCTTGAATGGTAGACCATGTGTTAAGATTAGGCAGACTAGTGAAGGATTATTTTAACCTGGTCAATTAGACCGCAACGCAACCATAAGGAGTTCATCACATCGATGTTGCAGTTTTTGGATATGATTATGATTATCCTAGCTGATTTGTGAGCTACTCCGTATGCTAGTATAATAGTTATTATGTTAGTTTTATTTAGGGTGACGCTGGGGTGCGGTCGGGCTGCATCCCATCACCTTTACAGCCCCCTCCAATTCCCTACAAAAATACAATAAAAATAATTAAAAAATATAATAAAAATTACAATAAAATAATAAAATTTAAAAAATACAATTAAAAATATAATAAAATAATAAAATAAAGAAAACATAATAAAAACACAATAAAAAATAAAATGAAGATGAATTTTTATAATAAATTCGGCCTCACCCAGCCTTCGTCGCCGGCGGTGGGCGACACCGTCCAGCTCATTGGGACCGGAGGGAGTCGGTGACCCCACTCCTGCGACGGCGAGCCCCAGCGACTTCCGGTGTGCCACCGACGGCCTTAAACCCGTTTCAGACCCGGCTCAGGTCCCGATGAGCTGGGCAGTGTCGCCCACCGTCGCTGGGAATGGCGAGGGCTGCAAACCGGGGGCGGGGGGGATCGAATCCCAGGATTTCTCTTTTATTTATGTACATGAGGAGCTTTTTCTTCTGTATTAGTAATTTTACAAACATTTTGGATAAGTACTGTAACTTTTGATATCCGTTATCTTACGTTATGAAGTACGCTTACATTAATTTGGGATATGTCATAACTAATGTATAGTATTGCTCAAGAAAAAAAGTTGTCCTCTACAAATATTACATATTGTTTATATGTATGATAGGTAAATTGCATCTTTATCTATTATGAACCTGAACAGGTAGTCTTATATTGCATGTCCTAGTAGTTGAAAGTTCATTCATTCCCAAGCGAAAATTAGATAGCATCACATGATGATTCATGATGATATTGTTTTACTTAGAGGGTGATTCCTCACTATACTTATGATATATGTGTTTTTAATTAGCATATGACTTTTCACCTTACTTATAATATGCGATTCATATAAAACTTGTGCATTCATATTCATCGCCATTATTTTTCTTTATTAGTTCCTGCTATAAGTTTAACTTATTGAATTTTCATTGAAATCTCATTGTAACAATCCTATTACAATTTAAATCAAGCTAATCTTGAAGTCAATTAGATTATTCTTGAGCAACTTATTTATAGAAATCATAAACCAAAGTAGCAAATCAAGTTTTAGGGAAGAGGAAAATTTTACTATTTTTCAAAATGCTTTCGATATTTATACTTTGGGTGCATTTTATATTTGGATTTTCATTCTCATATTTGTTCCTCTTCTATTTCAAATTACAAATCTAATGATAAAATGCCACAACTTAGAGACATCATCTGTTAGATTTGTGGCATCTGGCCAGCTCCCTTGAAAATATTATTGAAATAGCTTTTTAAAAACTTATCTATCTATTTTTCATTAAGGAAAATTGAAATTATATTTAATAGTATTTTATCCAAATCATTATCAAAATTTTTACAAACCTCGATAAAAGTAACATCTTAAGTTTTTTAAAAGATTGTAAAATAATTTTAATAATTTTTTAATCCAAACATACTTGAGAGTTTCTAAAAATTTTAAAAAATATTTAAAAGTTGAGATAAGATGAGAAATCATTGAATAATAGTAAAATAACTTGAGTTATAAAATTTTATTAAATTTTGAAAAAAAAAGAGAGAAAAAATAAAAAAAAATATTATAAAGTTAAAACATTATTATATATAATTTTTCTATTTATTTTGAAATTTAAAAAATAAATTATTTTATATATGTTATTTGAAAAATTAAAAAAATTATAATAATTAAGTAATAATTCCCTATCTCGAGCCTTTAGTTTCCAGAAAATGCCAACAGCCAACAAGAGGAAGGGTACGCTTCAGGGATTTCAATCAACGGCAGAACTTCGAAACAATATGCTTTGGCAAGTGGAGATGCTAGATCCATGGGTTCAAAAACTGAGAGATTGGCGGTGGCTATAACACAGCACTGCCGGTAGCTATCAAAATGCTTAACTGGAATGCTCATGAGTTTGGGAACTCATGAGGCATTTGCACCCTCTATAATCTTATTCAGAGAGAAGGTCTCAACATCGTGTTCTTGCAAGAACCCAGGCTATTTTCCCAGGAGTTTGATTCTTGTAAGTATAAATTAGGTTTTGTTAAATGCTTAGCTATTGGATCTTGTGGTAGAAAGGGTAGCTTGCTACAATATGGGGACGTAATGTTGATCTAACTATTTTTTCTTACTCTTTGAATCATTTTCATGGTAATATTAAATATGCTAGTTTGAATATTGGCCACTGGTATTTGATTGTTTGTATGGTTTTCTTGAGACACATCTCCATTATAAATCTTGGGACTTGCTTAAGTCTTTGTGTAGAATGGGTGGGGAGACTTGGTAAGTTATGGAGGATTTTAATGAATTGATGTATCAACATGAGAAGAAGGGAGGAAACCCTAGGCTTGAGAGATAGTTTTTCCAATTTCGTGAGGTGATCATCGAATGTCAATTAAGGGATTTGGGATATTCTGCTCCCAAATTTACCTGGTGTAATGAAAGATTTGGTCACCATCGTGTTAGTGAAAGGCTTGATAGAGTTTTGGTAAATTCTTCTTGGTGAAATTGTTTTTCCAATGCTAGAGTTACTCTTGCTATGGTAACCTATTCTTATTACTTGCCCATTTGTGTCAGTTTGGAGGACAAGGTGAGGCATCTTGGGGTAAAAAAACATTTAAGTTTGAGGCCATGTGGGTGGCAGAAACAAATTGTGAAGAAATTATTTAAAGAATTTGGAATTGGGCTTCAACTCAATCTGATATGAAGAATGTATCCGCTAAGATAAAAGCTTGTGGAAATTAGTTGGGGGCTTGGAATAGAACAATTTTGGACATGTTTAGACTCAACTAATAAAGGCTCAAAAAAGTCTACAACATATGTATGAAAGAGATCAATCAAGTACTGATTTTGAGGCAGTGAATTCGACTAAGGACGAGGTTCATATTTGGTTGGAAAGAAATGAGGTCATGTGGTGTCAATATTCCAAAGTTTTGTGGCTAAAAGAAGGGGACTCCAATACACAGTATTTTCATATGAAAGCCTCCCAACGAGAAAGGAAAAATAACATTTTGATGGTTCAAGATGAATATGGGCAGTGGCAAGAAGACATAAATCGAGATAGAGTTATTCTGGAAACTTTCAGCAATTATTCACCAATTCTACCCCTAATAGCCCTAGTATCTCTTTGGATTTTCTTGATACCTTGTCTTGGATAGTAACAACATAAATGAATTTGGATTTGATAAGGGAATTTCAAGCTGAGGAAGTTAAGGTTGCCTTACAACAAATGGATCCTTCAAAGGTCCCAAGCCTAGATGGTATGTAACTCATTTTTTATAAAAAATAATGGCACATAGCGGGGGATTCAGTCACTTCGGTAGTCCTCCAAGCTTTGAATAAAAAGCTGAAGTTGCTAAAAAAAATAATAATACAACATTTGTTAAAACACTATGAAGTTGTCTCAAGTTAAATAATTAATAGGGAGAAGATTGCAATTGTGTTTAGTGGGAATGTAAATGTTGTCACCATAACTAATATTAAAAATTTGTGGTTTAATTGTGAGATTCAGTAGTATGAGAAGTACTTAGGGCTCCCACATGTTGTTAGAAGGTAAAAAACTTGCACGTTTAGGTCTATTAAGCAGAAAGTGTGGCAAAAGCTTTAGTCTTGGATGGAGAAGTTGTTATCCCAAGAAAGTAGTAGCTCTTTCTTGGGCCTCATGTTATACCATGAATTGTTTTCTTCTGCCCTCTTCCTTATGTAATAAATTGGAAAATATAATGACAAGCTTTTGGTGGGACCAACAAGGAATTGAGAGAAAGATTCATTAGTTGAGTTGTGACAAATTATGTCAAAGTAAATCAAAAGGAGGAAAGAGGTTTAAGGATTTAAAAAGTTTTAATTTGACATTATTAGTCAAGCAAAGATGACATATAGTCTAGGATGAAGCTTCTTTGGTGCATAGATTATTGAAGGCAAACTATTCTTCCATTGGAAATTTTATGAGTGCTGATCTAGGTAGGTGTCCTTCTTACACATAGAGGGGAATTTAGGAGGCAAGGAAATGGGTAAGTGCAGGTTGTAGGTGGCGAGTTGGCACTAAAAATTTAGTAAATATATGACATGATTAATTAATTCTGAAACATAAATCTCTTGTTGCTGAAGGAGTGTTAAGAAGGGCAGAAAACATGCATGCTACTATGGGTTCACTGTTTCTGCCAAATGAAAGAGCCTAAGATGTTAATTAACTTAGAATTTCCTTGAATTCAAATGTA
The DNA here is from genome assembly GCA_036898215.1 of Platycarya strobilacea. Classification (NCBI taxonomy): domain Eukaryota; kingdom Viridiplantae; phylum Streptophyta; class Magnoliopsida; order Fagales; family Juglandaceae; genus Platycarya; species Platycarya strobilacea. The sequence continues at coordinate 38,617,381 of CM072547.1, read as the reverse complement.
GTGGTCAATATCCTTAAGGTTCAACTATGTTCTGCTGATACTGAAGATAAGAGGGTATGCCCACATGAGAGAAATGGTATTTTCAGTCTCAAAAGCTGCTACAGACTCAATCATCTATAATCAGATTGGTTCATAGTTTCCAGAGCCTTCTAATGTGCATAATCATCATGTTATTTGGAAATATTTGTGGAAGATGAAGGTACCGAATAAGGTAAAATATTTTGCATGGCGAGCATGTAGAAATGGGCTAACTATGAGAAAAAGATTGATGCAGAAATACATAGTAACAATTGATATTTGTAAACTATGTTTTGCTACTATAGAAGATGTCTTACATGCTTTGGTCCATTGCTCTACATTGTAGGGGTTAACTCAGCTTTATCTCCCTAATTTGCAGATTGATAATCACAAAACCATCCTAGAACTAGCCTTGGAAGTCTGTGATAAGTTACCTATTTTATTTGGTTTGGCTTGGTGTTTCTGGTTTCGCAGGAACAAATATGTGCATGATCAGTAACTTATCAGTAACTTATTAATCCAAAACAAGTAGCAGACCAAGCAACTACTATTCTGAGAAGCTTCAGTCAAACCATATTAAAGACAAGATAGCAGCTGAGACATCATTACAAGTGGAAGCCTCCACAAGCATAATGGCTGAAATTAAATATTAATGGAGCCATATTTGCTGAGTTGGGGAAAAATGGTATAAGGGTTGTATTGAGGGATGAGTTTGGCAAAGTTCTTATGGTAGCTAGCAAATTTGAACTTGAAATGGAAGGTCCAAAAGCTAATGAGTTGATGACTATTTTTAAAGGCATGTAATTGTGTGTTACTATGGGCATTTCTAAACTTATTTTGAAGGAATAAATCTATTTGCAGTCCACGAGATGTGGATTGCAATGCAGGCCAAATGAAGTGGTAACATTTCAATAACAGAATAAGTGAGGGTTTCATCAAAGGCCCTTATCCTTTCGCACATCTCATTTCTCGGATGCCCAAAGCAGCCATAGAGCTAGTGTATTTCTTTTGATTTCTTCTTACTTTTTTTTCTTGGTTTCTTCTGAATTTTGTGTTGGTTTCTTCTAATTTTTTATTTCTTCTAATTTATTTTTGATTTTATTTTCGGTTTCAAACCAAGACTAAGACCCAGGTCCCAAACAATGACCAAGACCTACACAAAGATCTATTTTTGGTTTCTTCTGAGTTTGTTTTTGTTTATTTTCATTTTTATCCTTTTTTTTTCAATTCTCCCAAGAACTAATGAGTTTTTGTCATTGGATGTTTATTGGAGGATATTGGGCAGTTTTGAAACTCCCCTTGCTTCTATAGAAACCTCCGCTGAAAGTGTTTTAATATCATCATGAAGATTTTGATTCTTCTTCTTCTTTCTTATAATTTTTCTAGTTTTCATCTCAATATTCTTCTTAAATTACTTGAGGTGATAATAATTCTTGTCCTTCAAATAGCAACCATGGAAGTGATGTTGAGATTGTAGAAATTACACTAATACTAAGATTTCCAGAAGAAGCCGAATATGTAAAATTTACTTTATGCTTTGAAGAGGCCGAATATGTAAAGAATGATTTTCTAAAGAGGCCGAATGTGTAGAGATACAAAAATATTCGAATATGTAGCAAATTCACGCAAACGCAGATGCGTGAGATTGAATTGGATTGCAAAGTGCAAATGCTTGGTTAAATTAGAAGTGTTTTGATTTAGGAATTTTTTGTTCAAGTCTATGATAAAGTAAGAATTTTTTTGTAAGTTTGGATTGTAAAAGAGTCTAAAAAACTGGACTGTACCTAGCACTACCCATTAAGCAACTCTCCACATGTTTTGAATCTTGTTATTTTTTATATATATTTTAGGAGGGTAATTTAGTTGCTCATAAATTGACTAGAAGGAGTGATGCTAGAGTCACAAACAGGATCTCGAATGGGATTTGCCAAGGTAAAAAATTTCTTTTTTTTTTTCATATATATTTTTAATCATTTTAATATTATTTTTTTTAAAATAAAAAATCACCACATCATTAAAAAATACTTACTTAATTATTAAGTAAAAAATAAAAAATTATTGATATGTAATTTTTGTTTGTGACTTTGAGAGTGACTTTAGCATTTTGTTGACTTTAGCATTTTGTATTCAAGATTGTATCTCTCAAGTCATATAATTTGACAAGTGACGACCCTGAAATCCCCATGCTTTGCTTTTATTTAATTAAATAAGTAGAGCTAAGTGACTTAGGCAATTTGATGGATAAAGCTTTAAGAAGATAGACTTAGGAGTTTAAGGCCTTAAGGCCATAACAAAAGCTTTGAGCCTAAGTGGGGGAAAGACAAGCCCATAGGTCCATGAGAGGAAGTCCACTAGTCAACCCAAGTCCATACTTGATGACACATGTCAAGTTAGGAAAAGTTTAGTAAGTTGAGTCAAGACTAGTAGTTGAGAGAAAAAAAAATGCTAGTAGGTGAGCTAGTTGACTAGTTGTTTTGTTGGAGAAAGAAAAGAGAAGACAAGAGTGGAATCTTTCCATCTTTTCCTACCTAGATAAGTGTGTGAGGTGTAAGATTTTGCCAAATAAGATCAACATAGGATCCTACTATATCTAGTAAAATGGTGAAGTAGGATTTGAAAAGATTTGGAGATGAGAAAAGAGAGAGGGGTTTCAGTTGGGGCTTTGGCCGAATGGCCTTAGGGTTTTCTCACCTAAACATTTCCAAATCTAGGTGGAAGGAACATGTAAGACTTGTGTAAGATTAGATAATATTTTATGTGTAAGAGGGTGTAAGAAGAAGTGACATGAGATGTGCGTTGATGGATAAAAAAGTGGAAGGAAAGGAAATGAGGGTTTCGGGTATGACCTTAGTCGACTCCCCCTCCCTTTGTTTGACTTCCTTTTTGCCATCAAATCTAGGTTATAGATTTGTGTAAGAGTGACATGACAAACTTGTGTGAGATGTGAGGTGATTGGTTGATGGAAAGAGCATGAGACAAAAGGGAAATGAGAGTGACATGAAGGGAGCGTTTCGGATGGAAGCCATGGGATCCGAAACCCCACTTGTGTGTTCTCCCAAAAATGAATCCTCAAATCCCTTGGATTGACATGTGAGAGGATTTTTGGGGAGACAAGAGGTGATGTGAGATGATGGAAAGAGGTTGAAACCCTAGAATGAGAGGCCGGCCATGAAGAGAGAAAGAAGGAGCAAAATCTCCAACCTAGGATGGGATAGATTAGGGTTGATGTGATCAAGTGATGGGAGTCATTCAAGGGTCTTTCAAGTCCACCACATGTCACTCAAACCTAGGGGAATGAGTGGCCTAGGAGCCTAGTGGAGCATGTAGCCGAATGGCCTTGCTTTCCCTTCCTTTTGGTTTGCTCATTTCGGACACACACACACACATCCCTCACTTTGCACCTCACGGCAACCACTCCCCATTCCCTCCACTTTGCTTCACTTCTTTTCACCACTTAGACACCTAAACACTCCAAGCTTAGATGGAGAAAAAGATAGTATTTGTGGAAGGAGGAGAAACTTAGAAGAGGTAAATAACTTACTTGCTTTAAGATAAAACCTAGAAGCATAAGGAAGAAACCTATGTTCATGCTTTCCAAAAGAAAACATTTTCTTTTGAAAATGGTAAAATTTTTAGCATGTTCTAACTAAGTATTTCTTTTATTTTCAGAAGTTATATAAGCTAGTTAGGAAGATTGGTAAGTATATCTCTATTTTACCTTTAGCATTTTTAGTATATTTTTGAGTGAATATGCTTGAATGTGTGTATATGCTTGTATTGTTTGGTTACTTTCTTAGTATTGCCACGATGAAACTTTGAGGGTAGAAATACTATTTTGATTAGAATCCATGTGTAGAACCTATGATCTTCTTGGTTAAAGAGTTATGAGATGATTGATGATCTTGATAGTTTGATGAGGAAAACCATGTAAGCATGAAGATGTTGAGTTAGTTGAGTATTGGTGAATATGAGATATATGCATATATGTTATTTGAAGAAGTATCTTGACTTTAGTTGCAAATATCTTGCCTATTGAAATGCCATACTAGGATGAACATGTATAAAGTATTGATGGAAACTAGTTATGTTGATCTTGGAGGATATTGATATTATCAATGCTTGATGGTTACTAAAGAAAAAAATGCACGCTTGTGGAGTTATGTTTTGGAGGATTCTTTTGAAGTGGAAATCTTGAAGTTTTAAGTCCCTCTTTATTTAATATTTGTATTCGGATATTTTGGAGAAGTAGATATATATATATATATATATATATATTGGGAGAATGACATGTATGGATTCGATTTCACATAGAGTATTCAAGTAGGACCCAAACTTTGAAGGGTTAAGAAAAGAAAATACAAAACTTAAGGGGTATAGGTTTCGCGTTTGCCTACTTGTAAGGTTAGGAAATTTGTTTTACATATTGAACTAGGGCTAGATGGTATTAGGAAGAACAATGGAAGAAGAAAACATCAATTGGAGACAAAGTGGGTCTCGGCCCAAACCCTATGGGTGGAAGCCGAGCACCCTATTCACCCTAGTGCATTTGTTTAAGTATTTTCATATAAGTATGAGTTTAGAGAATAAGATTTTGAAGGAAAACGACCAAATGTGTGTACTCGAATTCGTCTCGAGTTTTGCATTTACAAAGTTGGAAGTTTGCATGTCCCATGCATAAACACGAAAACCCATGTTTTGAGTAAAGTATGTTTTCGAAAGAAATGAATTAAAATTTTATAAGAACTCCAAAGACTGGGATGGGGAAGCGTCCCAGTGGAACTCTCTGTTCACTCAGGAGTGTTTAAATTGAGTGAAAACCTCTGGGTCGACGAAGAACAGTCGACGGACTATGTATGACTCCAAAAGGTGTCCGGAGCGTGGTCGCACCTAATGCTAGTGGGTGCCATATAAGCGGTGTTGGCTTAAGCCTCGCCATTTGATAAGGTTGTAGTTGCTCTAAGAGAAATTTCCAAGTGACGAAGAGCGCGAAAGGGCGCAAAACGTATTCACCTAGGTTGACTTAGTCGCCGGGTGAGACGATAACTAGCGGGAAGCACACGGTGCATAGGGGAACCGTGAGGTATCCAAAATATGAAGTCATAACGAAAAAAAAGGGCTTTCGACCTATATATGATATGATATGATATGATAAGTGGCGCCTAAGATAAGAAAAGACAAAAAGTTTCTGAATAAAGTATCTTTTGAAAGAATATGCATTAAAGAAGTTTTGTTAAGTGATTTGAACAAGTATGTTTTGGAAATGGAGAAAAAGATGAGAAAGATAAATTTTTTTTCACGAGCATGTGCATCGGTCTAAACATGAGTCCTATGTTAATGCATACGTAAGAAATTTGTTTGTTATTCACTTGACTACATGCTTAAAATGTTTTCGTTAAAATATAGATGTACTTGCTGAGATTTCTCCCAAAATCTCACCCATTCTTTATGTCCTTACTATCTTTCCCTCTTGGGAACGATAGAAGTAATTGTAGGTGAGGATGACTCAGATAGGCACAACCCCCATGATGACACCTCGGATCCTCATGGACCCGATTGAGGCTGCCCTTAGGGAGCTAGTGACTCTGAACCACCCAGGTCAATGGGAGGTGGAGTCACTAAAGATGACCATGTACAGTTCAGTCGGTCTATACCTTGCAGGGTGTTACTTAGTGTTAGGGGTTGACGAGTCCCTTCACTTGGGACGTATTTTTGGACCGCTTTCTAGGGCAATATGTGAGGTAGGGTCTAGCATAGACTTGGATCGGCTTCGCTGGGGCCCGAACCTTAAGAAGATGAAGAAGGAACCCGTCGATTGAATTTTATGGGCAATGTTAAGACCCTTATTATTTTGTGATGCCTTGTATTTATGTTTTTGGTAAAGTTTTCTTGCCTGTGGGAATCACTATTTTGATTTACTTGGACAAAATTATGTAAATTTTGAAATTTGGGCTATGTATGATATTATGTTTGAGATCCATAGCATAACCATGCGATGCATATTATATAAGGCTTGACCTCTTTATTCGGCTGCAAGAATATTTCTTTGACGTTTAAAAAAAAAACGTACACGTATGATATGACGAAGGGTGAACTTCCTTACGTTGTTCCTCCCTGACGCTTCTATTTACGTGCGATTCCAAGCATGGATTGGGGCGTCGACAATTTAGTTACTCATAAATTGACTAGAAGAGTGATGTTAGAGTTACAAACAAAATCTCGAATGGGATTTGCCAAGGTAAAAAATTTCTTTTTTTTCATATATATTTTTAATTATTTTAATATTATTTTTTTAAAATAAAAAATCACCACATAATTAAAAAATACTTATTTAATTATTAAGTTAAAAATAAAAAATTATTGATATGTAATTTTTGTTTATGACTTTGAGAGTGACTTTAGCATTTCGTATTCAAGATTGTATCTCTAAGCCATATAATTTGACAAGTGTCTGTAATTGTTTTTCTTTTGAGGGATGAAATTCCGATTTTTATATATATAAAAAAGTAATAATTAAATAAAAAAAAAAGTTTAAACTGAGATGAGATCCCTTGAATAAAAATGTGGAACACCGGCATTTGTACGCGTGCGTGAGACACGAATCAAACAATTCGACCCACAAAATCATTTCGGCTCGGGTTCTCATCTTCACTGCCATTCCAAATCCTTATCACAAAATACAGTCTAACCTCTCAATGCTGCAAAATCACATACTTGTGCTCTCTCATGGCGACCCTCTTTCACTTCCCGTGCTTCCTCTCACTTTATTATCGCAACCTCTTGTTGGCCCCACAACAACAGCAGCAGCTGCAGCAACAACACAAGCTAAACTGGGCCACCCATGAACCACCTCCTCGCAAAAAATTTACATTCTGTGCTTGTTCAACTAAGAAATCCACCAGGTTTGGGTTCTTAATCTTAGTGTTATCAATTTTTTTATTTTTTATTTTTTATTTTCATTCTCAGATATCTCTTTTGTGGTTTTCTACTTGATTATTTATCCATATTTATTTATGGATGATTTAGGGGGAGTAGAAAAGTAAAGAGCAATGAAGAGCTGTGCAATGACATACGGGAATTTGTTACTGCGCTCGGACTTCCAGAGGATCATGTGCCGTCAACGAAGGAGCTTTCGCAGCATGGAAGGTTCTTAAATTATCTTGCTTTGCTCCATGTTTTTGCCTCGAGTTGGTCCCGTTTTCAGTTATCTTGTTGAATTACATTCACTTGGAAACTTTTAAGAGAATAATAAGAATGGGAAAAGAAGAGCCTCATGGGTTGAAAACTAGTAACTTGATGCATTATTTTTACGTTCTTTATTGTCCAGAGGACCGGAGTCATGTGTTTGTTGTGGAAACAAATCTCTAGCGCCTGCCTGTAACAGAAATTCTAATATTTTAATTAAATGGCCATTTAAGCTGGTTAAAAAGGCCAAGATGAATTTTTGCTGTTGGTCCCGGCTGTAAAAAATTTATGACAATAATTAATTGGCTCTTTAATCTCTCCATTTTAGGCTTTTTCAATATATGAAAGTTTCTGAAATTAGAAATTATTATTTTTTCAATTTCTTAGGTTAACCTCACATTTTTTTCCCGCCAATAAGGTTCTATTAGAAATAAAAATCTGTGGAAAGTTCTCTATATTCTTTTAATTTGACATGAAGAGGTAATGGGCACGCTAATGTTTTATAGGAAGGACCTTGCAAATATTGTTAGACGGAGAGGATATAAACTGATTAGAGAGTTTATTTCCAATTCAACAAAATCAGATGGTGATTGGCCAAATCCAAAGAAAAGCTTAGATACGAACCAAGATGAAATCGGTGATCATGAACATATATTAACAGGTCAATATCTGTTTCTTTTCAACTTGCTGGAGTTTTCACAATTTATCTCTTTTATTTCATAATTGATTACCTCTTTTATTTCAAAAGGCCAAGACAAGAACGTGAACAATGCAGTCTCCTCATCAACTGATGTCTCCATTATGAGGAACTATTCTGATGGTTTATGTAGTGATTCGGATTTCAACTCTAATGACTTTAGGGGCCTGACTGTAGAATCTTCAGCCAATTCGTTATTTGAGGGAAAGGTATCATATAAACTAAGTGGTCAAAATAAGAAGGTAAACGATGTGGTTGAAGATGTTTCCATGTCAAGTGAAGTTTCCGCCATAGAAAGCAGTCCAAGCATCAATCAAAATCTTAACAGTGACGACCACAGCTGGATGCCTATAGGCTCTTCAGTCAATTCATTTCGGGAGGAGAAGCCTTCATCTAATCTACAAGTTCAGGATGAGAAGGTGAACGATATGGATGGAGGTATGCTCATTTCAATTGGAGGAAGGGAAAACTATTCCTATAGTTCAAATCCAAATTTCAATCCCAATAACCTTAAAAGCATGTCTACAGAATCTTCAGACGTTTTGTCCATGGAGGAGAGATCCTCACATAGTTTGGTAGATCAGCACAAGAAGACTAAGAATGCCAACTCTGGTGATGACAGCTGCGTGCAGAAAGAAACGTCAGCCAACTCACCCTTGGAAGAAAAAGTGGCTAGGTTTATTCAGAATGGAGATTTGGATATGATTGATGGTAAGATTCTGTGTCAAGAATAGCTCTATGTTTACTTCATCAGTCAATATTTTAAGGGATGTGTGTAATGTATGTTTCCCTTGTGTATATGAGAGAGACTGCTTACAGAATGTCGCTATGTCCTCAGAAAAATATGCTAGAATATTCTGTGCTCAACAATGGTTGGATTATAAATGTTGTCGGATCTGCCTTTATACTTTCAGGCCTTGCCAACATTGTTTTTGTAACATGTTTCCCTTCATATTCCCTATTTAAATGACCAAGGACTATGTGTCAAGTTAGGTAATTTTGATATTTCCCCCTCCTTTTTCCTATGTTTCTTTGAATTCTAAAATGAGAACTATTTTTTGTGGTAGGCTTTGGGCCCAAAAGGAGATGGTTTTGTGGAGTTAAAAAGACCTCTCAGGATGTGGGTTCTGCAAATTACCTTTATTGGAATGATAAACATCTGATGAATGAGAAGTCAGCATCTTCTCATCATCTTTACCATGAGTTGGCAGTTGTACCTGGAGTTTTACAGGTTTAGATTATGAAGTTCAAATATTGTTTCATGAAGAAAATCATAAAAAGGATAAGGGATGTAAACAATTTTCTTTATGTCTTACAAAAAAAAAAACAATTTTATTTATGTCCTTTCAATAGTTTGAAATAATCTTTGTAGTAATTTCTTTTCTTGTTACATGTGGAGTGACCATAGAAAAGATGACCAAGAATGTGTCCACTCTGAACTTAAGACATCGAAAATGTTGAACATTATATTTGTCATCTAATGGTTTGCACCAATGATGTTGCTTCTTTTCTTGTTTGGTATCACTTTAGATGATTTCAAGTGACCATAAGTAAATGGCTATCCATGTCTTTTGCTTATAGTATTTGTCATGATATCATTTTTATGTCTTTGCATAATGGTTTCCATATGAAGATTGAATTTGTTAACTTCTATTTATCTGGTGCCTTTGAATATTGAAGTTGAGTATGTGGAGCTGCTTGATGCTCAGATATTTCCTATGGTTTATTAAACGAAAGTGGCAATGAAGAAAGGAAGAAATTTGTCCAACCACAGAATTTCTCAGTGACCCCTGGTGAAGAGCACTCTGAACTTACGCGTAATGGAGGTAATGCTGCTGTGACATTAAGTGGCCAAATGTTGACGTCCAAGCATGTTGCTCCGGAGGTTATAGTAGGAACTCAGTCTTTAAGGTTAGTAACTTATCATTCTGTAACAAGTTACAAGTGCCCAAACTTGCTGTTCCTACTTGTTTCCCTTCTAAGATTTTTATAACTATTTAAACTAGTTCACATGTTTTTAAAATCATGACCTTTAAGTCATATAATTTCCAATTTCATATTCGTTGCTACATTAATTAAGCCTTTTTTGTGTTCTGTATATTAATCCGTGGATTTATTCTTGAAATGGGTATTCTTTAACAATTTGAAAGTTTAAATTATTTATGGAACTAGAGTCCTAGACCCAAAGGAGGTTGAACCGAATAAATTTATTAACTTCAAATTTGTCGTGGAGATCCCTAATACACGTTTTTGTTAGTTGTTTTTTTCACTTATTCAAAGTGCATCAATTATATTCTTCAGTGCTTATTTTTTATATAATAAAATGCCACCTCCCCCTCATGGTGATGGAAGAAAAAGAAGCAGCTTAGGAAACTGTATTCCCAATGGTTCTGTTTCCTTCTTGATTACGTTATCTATCCAGCAACTAAGCCACAAGTCAGAAATTAGATGTTGCTTTTTCTTGAACCTCCACAAATTTTCTTTCTGCTTTGTGGTCTTCGGCTGATTGTAAGCTTTATTTTTTTCTTTAACAATATTATTGGGTGTTTAAATTAATTGTAGGGATGATCTATTGTCGTCTGAAGAATCAATGACTGCTGAGTTGGACAAAGATTTGGACACACAGGTCATACTGCATATTGTTTTATGGGAAGTCATTTTCCATTGGCTGCATAGTTTTTCATTATTCCTTGACTTTTGTATTTTCTATGATGCAGAGTGGCAAAAGAGAGAACCAAGCTGAGATTAACCAGCTCAGGTTCATGCTGGTAGTTATCTTTTGTATTTTTGTGATCCAAATGGAGTTCTGTTATATGAGCTAAATACCTGATTAGATTATTTGTTGTAAATGTTATGGGTAGCATCAGAAGGAGTTGGAACTGTCACGGATGAAAGAACAGATCAAGAAGGAAAAGGTATACAACCAATTTGTGATGCTGCTATTGGGCAGGCCCAGACAAGGGGCTGCATTTCATTCTTTCACAGGATCCACCACATAAAATTGCCAGATTGGACAAATAAACTGCTGACTGAATGAATGCATTATAGAATTCTTGATAGTTTCTGATGGCTTGGGAAAGTATCTTTCAATCCACAGATGATGCACATTGAGGGATTTGTTTCCATTCTTCTCAACCTTTTGTTCATGCAACTTAACTTTGTGACTTTTTGTAAGAAAGCATGCGATAGATAAAAAGGTAGTACTTGAGAATTGAAAAACCAAATACTGCTTCATAACATGTAGAAGAATGAGTGAACTCTTCAGTAATATTTTTTGGGTTTTGCTACATATAGGGAATTTCGCGCAGGAATTGTGCAGAGACAAGTTTTAAATTCTCCATCTAAAATTTAAAAAGTTTAAAAAACGAAAAAAATAGAAATAATAATTTGCCCAACACAAACGTGATTAAAAATTAAGAAGGCCGAACCGCAAAACACAACCAGAAATGAACTATAACTCATTTCATGCGCAATTCCTGCTCAAAATTCCTTGCAAGTATTATTTTCCATATTTTTTATATCTTAGTGTATACCCTATAGATTTCTTGAATCCTACCATATTGCCCAAAACAGAAAATATGCATTTTATTTGTATTACCAATTCTAAACATTAATATATTTTGAAGTAAAATATTTAGAGTTGATTTTTGCTATTTAACCCATATTTGCAAGCATGCTTTTTATTGGCAATAATAAGGCATTTTTATTTTGCATTTCACTTTGCCTTTCAGCTTACCTTATCTGATTTGCAAACCAAGGCTGTAACTGAAATCAGCAAGGCCCAAAAGCTTATCTCGAAAAAGGATGCAGAATTACAAGCAAGTGAAGAAAGCCTTTCAGGACTGAAAGAGGTACCCCATATGCTGTTCTGCTTGGACCTATGTCATCTATAATTTATAATGCATGCAATTACTGCCTGTTGGGAGTGTAAATATGCAGGGCCGGTAGTCAATGTCAATTCTTTAATAATACTTTGTTGGAATACTTCATTGCACAACACTCTTTCAAGTTGTATAGCATAAATGATTGAGATTCCACCAATCGTGAAAATCTCTCAGCTCCCCTATTGCTATGCCTCCAACAAATCTTGAAGCAAAAACTGAACAGAAGTCCAGTGGAAATGATTGCATTACGTAACATGACAAATTTAAGTTTCCATGTCACTAAAATGCTCGGATACTGGTCGGATATGCTGGAATGCATCAATTACACGATGGATGCGTTGAAACACAATAAATCCCCTTACCACAGAAAAGGATTATGATGATTTGAAACACAGACATCATCGAGGCATCAGCAACTAAACAAGACACATTTCCATTTGAGAACTGTTCTGTGTGATTATTGTTTTTAAATTGATTTAGAGACTGTGTGTCAGTAACATGTAGGGCTGTAAATGAACCAGTCTGTTGGATAGCCTGCCCGATACTTGCTTGGTTAAAATCGAATCGAATTCGACTCGTGAAAAAAAAAAAAATTTCGCCTATGAAAGTGGATGCTTACTTAATTAGTAAATGACACATACCTGACAAAACTCAATTTGTCTCGGTTAAAGCTGATTAAAGCCGCTCATTTATACCTGAGTTAACTTGTTAGCTCGACTTGATTAAAGCTCATTTATGTATTGATAAATATATACATGCACCTACGTATATATACATATATATATATGTATTAATTAATAATATAAGCATAACACTTTTATAATTAAATGTATAATATATAACCTAATTACTTATTTCTATATATTGAATATACCTCAAAGCTATATTTTATAATTTGTACAGTAATTAGTCGATAGATTTAATAATTTCATATACTAGTATACGAGAACAATATATGAAATAAATATATGCTATCATATTATGTGTATGTATTAATAATTTCAGTAAGCATACAAGATATTTTTATTATGATATCATCTAGTTAGATTTTAATTATTTATAAATTTTTAAAATCTTATAATTCAAATATGTTCTACTTGGTAGTTGTACAGATTCAATATTAGACTTTTTGTTTTTGATCTATCTAATTTAGTAATTATTGCATCTTATTAAAATATATATATATAAATGAACAATTCGAGCCGAGCTCGAGATTGAGCTGAACCTTAACTTGAGCTTGAGCTGGAAATTTAGCTTATTGAGTCGAGCTTGAACAAAAAATAAATTAAAATCTTGAGTTCGAGTATTTTGAGTCGAGCCAAGCTTGGCAAGCCAAAGACGGGCTCAGCTTAGTTTGGCTCGATTCCAGCCCTAGCAACTTGAAAATAGGGTCTTTGTACTTTGGCTTAGACTATAAAGTTAAGCCTGCTAACTGACATTTATTTTCCTGATTCTGTTAGGTTCAAATTCAATTCCACGGGGATGGTGAAATTGTGGAGGTGTCAGGTAGCTTCAATGGTTGGCATCATCACATTAAATTGGATCCACAGCCACCATATAGTACTATGGGCCCTGCGACATTGAGGTCTTTAATATTTTTCCAGTTCTCTCCTTACAATTAAGCATCACTGCAGAGTTATTTTTTCTCCTGTATTTTGTCATATCTATATTACTTGTCCTGATATGTATGGTATGCTCAGCTAGTTGATCATGATAAAAGGAAAAAGAGAGAAGATTATTTTGTTGATATATCCTTCGCTTGTTGGAATAACGATTGTGTGATGTGATCATTTTACTTCCGTATCATTTGAGCCCCCATACTCTTACATCCTAAAGCCTGGCTACAGTTGGGCTCCTTTACCTTTCTGTTAGACATATGGCAGTTCTTCTAGGATTAGGGTACTAGGTCATTAGTTTAACAATAATATTTTTGTAGAAAAAGTTTATAACATGGCATCACACTTCCAATTAGCACACTAGATGCATCTCTTCTGGCTCGATATTGTTTAATTCGGTTTTAAATATGTTTCCATATGCTGCGTGGTAAGAAGGTAGTATAAAGCTTTGGATGGAAAGCACTGGGGAAAGATAGGATATTGGATTGCGTTAAAGGGCTGAACCATCCATGTCTTCTGGTGGCCAAGCCCCCTTTTGTCCCCTTTTTTTTTCCATTCTTTTCTTGTGAGGTCGTGTACAACAACCTTAACTGCACAAGCCTGGGCTGGGCCTATTACACACAATCTGATCCAGAGTGGAATCTATCGCAAGATACTAGGTGAAAAAGTTTGGTGTCTGATACCATGATTCCGATGGCCAAGGCATATTACACAATGTGTTGCATGACTTCCCTATGTGCAGAAGAAATATGCAATATTGCATTTTCTTGGCTGCTGTTGTAGTCAATGACTTTTCTCTTCAAACCTGCCTGTGCAGTGTTTACTATATCATTTAATAGATTAAAAAATAAGCCTAATGTTGTAATATGTTCTTCCAGGCAATCCAGACTTTGGGCAACAGTTCTGTGGCTTTATCCTGGGATATATGAGGTCTGCAAATCTACTGCTTAATGCCCGTAGCAATTGCTGATATCCATTTTTTAACAGAATTAATTATTTCAGCCATGCAGATTTTGATATTCAGGGAGATTTCTAATGGCCGTTTGTTTGGATTTCATGAAGCCATTTGATTAGTCCCTACTGTGCAGGCAATACTCCATTGTGTCATATTGACAAAAACATGATATCCCGTTTGTTGCAGATAAAATTCATTGTTGATGGCCACTGGCAGATTGATCCTCAAAGAGAGTCAGTTACAAGGGGTAACATATGTAACAATGTCCTCCAAGTTGAAAACTGATACAGTTTTGGCTGTGAGGAGATCCTTGCCATCCATTTGCTCATCAGGTAAATTCTTTTCACCATTCCTTAATCTATATACCATACAATTTTCAAAGCATGGAGCCTTGATTCTATGAAATCATGCACCTACTATTCCATTAAATTATTACTATATAAAGTCTGCTAAGTCTGGTCATCCACTTCAGTGTTGTTTTTATTAGTTGAGAATTAGACAATATATGTGATCAAGTTACACTAGTTAAATGAAAAATACTATATTTAATTAATTTCTTATTTAAAAAGTAGTTTGCTTTGAGTTTTCTAATGTATGCCTTTTTTGTTTTTTCAACTTATGCCTTTAAAATTTGTATCTAAAGATTTATAAATGATATTAAATTCTAAAAGAAGTGAAAAGAGTATTCATTATGACTCTTGACGCTTAGTAGTACTTTGAGCCACTATATAAATAATTCTTAGTTCCTCTCTCACTCAAAAAGAGTTTCTGAGGTTTCTCATCGCTGACATAAAAACCAAAGAGAGGAAAGGGTTAGAAGATCAAGTTGCTTGACCAAAATTCTGGATTTTCAAAATTCTAATATTAACACTCTTTTAAATGTTTCTATTATAGAAGGCCTCCAGGTATGCTAACTTAATTACTTAAGAGCGTTTTTCATAACCAGCAATAATTGATAATCTTAAAATAGGCTTGTTAGCCTCCATGGAATCGTAACATTAGGTCCCTGTCTCACGGCCTTATACTTGAAGTGCCATTACTGGATGTCTGACATGGATTGTCTATCAATAGATTGTCACAAGGAGATCTGATAACATATTCATTGAAGTTGTTGACAATTTTCACGAACTGCCGTAGACAATTGACTTCTCATTTGTTCTAATTTGTCTAATCCATGTCACTATGAAACAATCTGGTTTTAATATCTACCAATGGCGACAAGATTGGCAGTAGACAAGGAATTTTTAGAAGTGTGTGTGTGATCTTCTGTGCCGATCCTATAAGATTTACAAGAAACTGTTCTCACAGATCCATCAAATTATAGTATAATATTTTCCTTTGCATGTCTATTTAGATTCAAGCCATATTTTGCTTGTCTCTGGTTTCTCTGGTGACATCTCCATCTGTGTAAATTTTAAGAGCCCTCTAGATATGTACCATTAGTCATGCCTCAGAAACCCTGATATTTTATACTTATCATGTCCTGGTTTTGGTTAGTGTACAGAAAATAAGGGCATTTTGTCAATGTGTGAGGTGGCATCGAAGAAAGATCAAGCTCACCGTAGGTAAAAGATATGAAGTGAGGCCTGGAAGACCTTGTAGATATCCTGTTGATAGCGTTATCTTGTACCAACACTACACTTTTAGCCTATGCTGCACAATCACAATGTATAGTTGTTATTTCCTGTTTTCTTTTTATTTTTTTCATATTCACTCGGTAAGGCAGCATATGACTTTGCAAGCAATCAGGTGCTTTGATCTGAAATCTGTACCGTATGAAAGTTTAGTTCAATTGCTGCTTGAATGGATATGGAAGTCAAATTCCGTGGTGATAGTTTGGTCTTGACATTTTGGTACTGGCAAATTTGATGCTTAGGCCAAAAGATCGCAGAGTGGTGCCCAAGGGAAGGAGGCAAGAGACTAGACCAAAATCTAAAGACCTAAGAATTCTCCCCATGCAAAGGAGTCGGCAAATATGCTGTTCGGCTCATCAGTTCTAACCTCCCCAATGGTAAGTACATATTTCGAACCAGAGAGAGTAGATAAACAATAGTATTTTGTATGAGCAATGTTACTCTTCATCTTAAATCCTGTCATCCCTAGTCATACTTGATTTAACATATTTGAAGTGGCTTTTTCTATCAATTACTTCCACAGCCACTTATGATGTGTCACATTATTAAATGTGTTGGGGATGTCAAAATTTAGGATGAAGCACAGCATTACTCATTTGACTTTGATGATTATTGGGGTAAAATTTAGCTAACACAAATTGGGTTTCTAAGAGCGTTCATGGTTATATGAATTCACAATTTAAAAAAAGCAGATAATTCAATATTCATAATGGGGTTGTAGTAAAATCAATATGTCCCCTATTAATGATTAGAGTTTTTCTGAATGAGATTGCTTGATTTCTCTCCACGGCAAAGTTTCTATATATGGGGAAATCTTACCCAAGTTTTCTGTGTATGTGATAGAAAAAAAAAAAAAAAAAAAGTACAGAGCCTCTCTGCAACCATTCTTGTAGCAACCATTTTGAGTTCCTGAATTTGAAGCGTGGAAATCATTAATGAAGAACAATTCTCGTGCATTAGACTTACTGGACTATAAAATGAGCAAAAAATTTACTTGAGCCTTGAGGGGAAATTCGTCTCTAAAGTATAATCTAATCCTTGCCCAAGATTGATGCTAGAAATATCTCTGCTTTCTTATTGGTTTCAGAATTTTGCAAATCTAGATGTATTATGGTAAGAATGAGGAGGATTTACTGTATTATTTCTTTGGTGTACCGCTATTTCAAACTCTCACCTACTCTTGAAAAAAAGACCTAAGTTTCAACAATCACTAGAGGATAATGTCTATATGCCAAAGTGGAACCTCTGTCGATGTTTCGTAAATTCGTTCAATGAAAAGTGTTAATGTAACCCTTGACGTTAAAAACACTAATGTTTCGTATTTCACATTTTAGATTTTACAAATACATGACCACAAGCCCGAATTAATATCTTCTTAATTGTATGCATTGACACGTGGTCCTTCAAAATGAGTCGTTTGGACTACTATTTGCACAACTTGGGGTTATAAGTTTCACATTGTAGAGCTTGAACAGAGTTTGTTGGTCGAGAGTAATCTCGATCAAAGGACATTGACTGATGTCATACATAACGTTAATGCATCATTGGATTGAAATACTTTGTGGGAATTAACATATTTATATAAACGTTGGTTGTGAGATCTAATAGTTGGTAGGCTATCAACGCATAGAGATGGCCATTTCAAGAGTGTGAACACTGCATGTAAGTGATATGAAGATCACTAATTCGTATTAGTTTGTCAAGCAATCATAGTGTATTATTTGGTTTGATCCAATGGAAGTGCTTGATGAAGATGATCGAGAGATAAGTTGTCGAGTGGAATAAAAGCACCAAGAAAGTGGATGGTATGAATTTATTTGTTTACTTCGGGCATACTAACTAATCCCATTATGCAAGATGATGTTCAAGTTGGATGTCTCGATGCATCAATATTAAGTGATGTGCCAAATGAAGATGTTTAAAACTCTGAAGCAGAAGAAGAAGAAGGGGATGAGGAAGAATATGATGATGATGAAGATCCTGAAAATGAGAGAGAAGCTGCGAACGACTTATTTGAACAAAATTCTAGAATAAGCATGGACAATATATTTAAGAATGATAGAGAATAAAGATGGTAAATATTTTTTCTGTTAAATTAATGTATATATTTTCCATAGTCGCTTATATGCTAATCTATTAATAATGATGGAGAATCGCAAGAAAGCCAGCCAAAAATGCAACAAGAAATGTGTCAAAGCCACCCAGTACAAAACTTGAGGACTCACCAAATGAAAAGAACACACCTCTTGATAGGGATACTCCTAAGGCAAACCAATCGACTGATGACTATAAATACTTTATTTCATATTATTGACTATTTCTATCATGTATAGGAAGAATTATATGTTTTTCCTACATTTATTAAATCATCACGGGTGTGGCATGGCATGTGAAGTGGGGGTTGGAAAAGGTGTGGCGAAATAGGAAAAATAAGGTCGGTATCCTCAACGACTATACAGGTAGTGTGGATGAGACTGGTAGATGGTTTTCCTCCCATGTACGGACAATAGTTAGAACTTATACGTGTTTTGACGTAAGATTTTGGCGAGAGGTTACAAATGAGGTTAAGGACAACATACGGAGTAGAGTTTCTCAAATTCTTATTTAGAATTTATTAGTTGCTTTGCAACGTGGGTGTTATTGTTTTGAGCAATATCTTAAGCATTCACTATTTAGAATGAATTCAAACTCAAATTTAGTCGTAGAAAAGATACTCAAATTGTGAATGAGTTGATCTCTACATTAATTAGAGTCATAATGGTAGGTGTCATGAACAATTTAACAAATTTGAATAAATGAATTTAGATGATTGGAAGAAGTGCTACAAAATTTTCTCAAGCCCTGATTATCGACCAATTACATTTTTTTTTCTCTAAGTTCTTTAAATTATATGATGATTTCATAGTTTATAACTTGACTTTGTTAATTCTTCATGCATTGCTTGAGTTTTATCTATTTGAGGTCATTCCAATGTCTTGCATAAAAAATTGTAATTAGTTAGTATATATTTTTGTGGGTAAGTTAATGAATTAGGTGCTAATATGTTTTTTTTTTCTAATGTGATTTAATTAGAAACGTGAGGATCTTGACACTTTCTCCCTCATTCATATGCTACAATCCACGCTGATGCGAACTTCAAGTGGATTGATCTTATAGCCAAAGAAAATTATGTAAAAGTCAAATTCAGTTTTCTAAATTTTACCTTATTATTAACAATTTTTTTTAATCTTACTCATTACACCCAAAATCCGTATAGGAGAAAACGATTTGAGTTGCACTATGCATTTGAAGAATCATCCCTTAGTGACACTGCATTTTTACACGGATCCTTGGACCAAGATAGGTTATGCGAGAGCATTGAGATGTTCTTTCAAGCATTTGAGTTCAATATCCATGGCCTCGGATTCTAGAGTGAATAATCTTACTAGATTTGGACACTCCATACCAATAAACTAAAGAAATAAAGGCAAGACAACAAGAGTAGGATTTACTATATTGACAGTCAAAGGTAGAAATGTCTTTGTGAGAGGAGTAGAAGGAATGAATAGGCATAAGGACTAATTGAATAGTAACCTTGAGCTTAATTCGTATTTCAACAAACATAATCGAATAAAGTTTGATTATGCACTGTTCGTTCAAACTTAAATTGGAGATTTTGTAATTCACGTTTGACATATTTGGAGGTTTAAGGATACCGACTTTCAAGAAAAAATGGATGCAGCTACCATCAAAACATATTGCATAAAATAAGCCATCATTTAAGCATCCTATACGAATTGATCAAAGGCTAAATCTATTGAAAATTTAGCTAATAGACCTTAAAATAACCTCATATTGGATTAGCTAAAATCCAAATATTTGAACGTTAGCTACAGTGAATACTAAATTCACTTCCAACTTTGAAAGTGACTATTCATAGGTCAAATGTATATTTTATTGTTGTTTTTCTTTCTTTTTCTCATCACAACCATTACTTGCCATGCTACTATGTCATAATTTAATTAGAATATAATTACTAATTAACATATGGATAGAATGGTAAAATATTTTAAAATAAAATAAAATAAAATAAAAATTAAAAAACTTAAAATTTTTTAAATTAATATTATTAAAAAACTAATATTATTTTATTGCTATATGATGAATAAATAGATAATCTAAAGTGGAGATATAATGTAAGTCAAATTTATCTAATATTATTTTATTATTATATAATAAAAAAATAACTATTCCAATATAAAGATTTCAATAATCAATACCAAAATTTTCTCATATTAAGTAAAATTGTCCGAGAGTGCTCTTAGAATTTTTTTTTTTCCATACATTGGGAGTGGGGAGAGGGGATCGAACCCAGGTCATCCATTTTGAAGGAGTGGGCCTGTGACAACAGGCCTTAGCGAGTGCTCATAGAATTGTCCTTTTGACGTTTATGCTGCAAATGAATGGTACAACATGCACCATTACTGTAACCGGCTACTGACATTATAATTAGAGAAGTAATACAATATTTTATAATACTTACACAATACATTTTATAAAATAAGAATATTTTTATAAATTATGTTATTAAATTAATATTCTTTTATAAAAATATTCTTATTTTATAATATATGTTAGGTAAAATATTGTTTTCTCTTATAATTATGCCCTTTGAATGCATGTGGCCCTGTCTCATTTGGAGAGAGAGAGAGAGAGAGAGAGATTTAAGCCTTATATGTTGGGTCGTGAACAAGTGGAGATACCATTTAATAATGTCACAGGGAAGGCTTTGCTGTCCTGTAACTTTGAGATCTTGACTCTGGATCTGAGAGTCTTGTACTTAGGATCATGTCCCCCAATCAGCACATGGCGGGCAAGGTAGAAAATAGTATCAGGGACGACCCAGATACGTCTGGTTCAATGTTAACCGTCTATTTTTGCAAAAGACGTAAGAATGCAAATTTGGTAAAGCCAGGAACCCACAAACTGACATTAGGTGTAGGTGGTAGATGCAAACAGGAAAGCCAACCTGCGAATAGAGCGGTCAGGAAACGCGATAAAAAGAGCACTCACACCAACCAAAGCCACCTCATAAATCAAAAGCACAGAGAAAATTAAGAAACGAAAGAGCGAGTCAGACGTAATTTCTCTCGCCACCACAACTCTCTCTACCATATAAATCTCGCACCCTTCTCTCTTTCTTCTCCTCTTCCCTTTCCTCTGTCATATACACACCTACGGTTCCAGGTCCGTTCTAGATCTGTATCAATCTTCTTACTTTCATTCCATCATGCCAACAATTTTATTTTTCTTTTCTTTTTGAGTTCTGCATTTGTTTTTGCATAAACTATTCCCTTTCATCGAACAACATTCAATTTTGATCTGTTTTCCTCTACTCTAATCGACAGCATCGGATCTTGTCTATTTATGGTCCTTTATTTTATGTGATTGATTTCTTTGGTTATATATGGTGTTGTTAATTTCAATTCCACTAGATCACTAGAGTCTAGATCTATGCGGGACTGCTGTGGATTGTCATGTGACTCCTGATATTATTATCAAAACGAAAACTAATTGACGTTTGCATTTATGTTTTGGAAAATAATCTAACCACATGAATTATACAAAAATAATTATACAAACTGATATAGCTTAATATAATTCATCAAATTATAAAGTTATTTTTATTATAAAGTAAATCTAACAAAACAAATAAAACCAAATCAATTTGTGAAATTATTTTTGTATAATTCGTCTTGGGGTCAGTCTGTATTGCAAATATCCTAAATGTGATTGCATGATATAATGTGGTAGACAGTAGGGGTATTAGGTTTGAGTGTGTTGCCATATCTCAATTCTCACATGTCGTACCCAATCTACCTTGCTGCTTGCATTTTATTGTGGTTGTTGCTTAAAACTGTTCATTAAGGAACCTTGAAGATCAGTTAATCATGGTAAGTTGTAATTACTTTTGAGATAATTGGCTAATGGAATTGGGTACTCTGTGTGAGATTAGTGTTTGTAATGATCATTCCTTTACATTTTTAATGTTCGTCTTCATGCTTGATAGTGTCGATTACAAGTTAAAGCTTGAGACTCCACTTCTTTGTTGTACTTAAGTGGAGGATCACTTAACTTATTTTATCACTTTCCCCAGTATAGAGATGGATACCTTCCTCTTCACCTCTGAATCTGTCAATGAGGGCCACCCTGACAAGCTCTGCGACCAGGTCTCAGATGCCATCCTTGATGCTTGCCTAGAGCAAGACCCAGAGAGCAAAGTTGCCTGCGAGACCTGCACAAAGACTAACATGGTCATGGTCTTCGGGGAGATCACGACCAAGGCTAAAGTAGACTATGAGAAAATAGTTCGAGATACTTGCAGAGGCATAGGGTTTGTGTCACCAGATGTTGGTCTTGATGCAGATAACTGCAAGGTCCTAGTCAATATCGAGCAACAGAGCCCTGACATTGCCCAAGGAGTTCATGGCCACCTCACCAAGAAACCTGAGGAAATTGGAGCTGGTGATCAGGGCCACATGTTTGGCTATGCTACAGATGAGACCCCTGAATTCATGCCGCTTACTCATGTTCTTGCTACCAAACTTGGTGCCAAGCTCACCGAGGTCAGAAAGAATAAAACATGCTCATGGCTGAGGCCCGATGGTAAGACTCAAGTGACTGTTGAGTATCGGAATGAAAATGGAGCCATGGTCCCTATCCGGGTGCACACTGTTCTCATCTCAACTCAACATGATGAGACTGTGACAAATGAGCAGATTGCCAAGGATTTGAAAGAGCATGTGATCAAGCCTGTCATTCCATCCCAGTATCTTGATGACAAGACCATATTCCATCTCAATCCGTCGGGTCGGTTTGTCATTGGTGGACCTCATGGAGATGCAGGGCTTACTGGTCGGAAGATCATTATTGATACCTATGGTGGGTGGGGTGCTCATGGTGGAGGTGCCTTCTCAGGGAAGGACCCAACAAAGGTGGACCGGAGTGGTGCATATATCGTTAGGCAGGCAGCAAAGAGTGTGGTGGCTTCAGGGCTTGCCCGACGCTGTATTGTGCAGGTTTCTTATGCCATAGGTGTGCCAGAACCTCTGTCAGTTTTTGTGGACACCTACAAAACAGGGAAGATTCCAGACAAGGATATTCTGGTTCTGATTAAGGAGAATTTCGATTTTAGGCCAGGAATGATTGCCATCCATCTAGATCTTAAGAGAGGAGGCAATTTCAGGTACCAAAAGACTGCTGCTTATGGTCATTTTGGCCGAGATGAATCAGATTTTACATGGGAAACAGTAAAGATACTCAAGCCCAAGGCTTGAATCAACAATTGGTTCATATTGTAGCCATCATTATATGCTTGCAGAGAAAGAATAAATTACCTTCGATGCGTACTTCAGATATCGAGTATACCCATAACTGCTCAAGATGAGAAGTGGAGAGAGATGTTTGTGCTAAGTTGAAGTGTTTCATAAGAGGGATTTTGTAGCATTTGCAGCATCTGTCATCCACCATTTATCACTTGCTTTTTTTTCTTCAGCTTTTACCACTCCATTGTTTATCTATTGTTTCTGCGGCCAACCTGCATGGTTGATGTGGACTCTACAATGTCATTTGTTTTGATTGATTCATTTTCGGTTATAATACTATCCTTGGTCATTTTGAACCTACTGATAGTCCAAAACAAGTTAATGCAAATAAGCTGATAATATATCAAATGCTGATTTAACACTGTCGTACATAGTTTGCAGTTCATAATTAAAGGATACAATCACATAATCTTTGAACCTATAGCAGCTTGAAGACATCTATAATCTTAGGTTCACCCATTCATGTCACTCTCACAGGTAAAAGTAAAGAACAATATATACTATATTGCAGAAAGACTACCAATAGATTGTAAGCCAAACTTAAATGCTTTTGTTAACCATGAGAAAAGCCTTCAGGAGTGCAACCACAAACGATCATGCAACCGCTCTTCTCCAGCACCAAACATCTCATCAACCTTTTCACCATCCCGGTAAAAATGAAATGTAGGTGTATAACGAATTTGTTGAGTTGTTTGTGGGCATTCATCTATATCTGCATATATGAAAGAAAGCTTTGGGAAACTGTTACTCAGCTTGCAGAATGTTGGGAGGATCTGACTACAAACACGGCACCTGGAGAATGATAACAAATAATAAATTATTCAAGGTTGTAGATTCCATATCAAGAACTGCAAACAAGAGAATCACACGACAGAATGAAATTAACTCCAAATGTATCTGCTAAAACTAAGAGCAATCTTAGAAATATTGCAAGCAAAACTATACTCGACCTTGTCCTGCTATATTAGAGCCTCCAATTAGTCATTTGACCCTCTTATAAATAACATTTAGTGCAATTCAAACTCAAATGTAGGAAGTTCTATTGTAATGCTAAACTCAAAGAAGCT
Source organism: Platycarya strobilacea (assembly GCA_036898215.1). Classification (NCBI taxonomy): domain Eukaryota; kingdom Viridiplantae; phylum Streptophyta; class Magnoliopsida; order Fagales; family Juglandaceae; genus Platycarya; species Platycarya strobilacea. Next base: position 38,592,964 of record CM072547.1, on the reverse strand, counting down.
TTATGATCCTCCAAGGGAAATTCATGTGAAAGACCTGGCCATTGGTCCATCTGGGAAACGAAGTGAAACAAATTTAAAATATGTAAATTGACGAAAGCAATTTCCATAGGTTCAATTTTTCTCAACGTTTTAGGGGACATGTCCAGATTTCATGTATCCCACAACAACTAAGAAACAAAAACCAGTTTCCTGCAGAAGTTTCTCGAAATAATACATATGCAGCTTACTATTTTCAGTCATCATTACATCAAACACTTTGTGTTCAGACTTCAAACAAGATGCTAACTAATACCCCTTTCAGTGTGAGCATGATTCGTGCATATAGATTGGATAAGTAAAATGAAAGGTCGAAATGAGGGTTTCAAAGAATTTCTAACGTACCAAGATGCACCATAGTTGATAACCGCCTGCAGAGTTCCAGGAAAAGGAATTAACAAAAAGTCAATATAGACGGTAGCGAATCAAAAAGATGAAAATAGCCATGTGAAATTATAACAACTTAGGAATTTCCTTTATAAGAAGAGTACAAATACCATTCGCCCCCACCCAATCAAAACCCAGAAAATCTAGAACTTCATTATATTTCTTTAGTTTTCTGAGCAGCCAAAAGAAGACATATTTTGCAATTCCTCCGACCCATACAAATTTAATTAAATGAAAAACAGAAGGAGTGAAGAAAAAGAAGAATGTGGGCTCCAAAGGGTGCTTACTGGGGTTTTTGTAGACTTGATTTCCTGAAGAATGTTGATGAGATTTTGATCGCTGGAAGCAGTTTTCAAGTTGCGGTGGCGATTCAGTGTGAAATCTGACTCTTTGCCGGCGCTGTCCTCATCCACACTCAACCCAGACCCACCTTCCATGTCCTATTATCCTATGCCTAGGAAGCTCTAGATTTAGCGGCGACTACTTTTCGATTTGATTTTGAACTGGGGAGGAGTGTTGGCCCCGTTGGTCGCTCTGTAGTGAATTAGATAACGGACGACACATATTTTCTTCTATTTCGTCAAAATAAAATAATTAATAATTTAAAGGGAAAAGAAATACATCTAGGACCGTGATCAACAACAAAAATATGAGGAGGAGGCACATCTAAAATAATTACTCACATAAACAGTGATAAAGTATTTTTGGACGTGACTTCTCCTTAATATATCTCGATTAATAAAAAAAAATGATGTGTTTGATGAGTTTTCTCGTAGGTCTCGAATCTTTCCATTGATTTTTTTTTAAAGGGATTTATATAATTTTAAATATGTCATTATTCTAAATCTTATTTTTTTAATAATTTATCGACTCTTTATTATTATTATTATTATTATTATTATTATTTTGTTTTAAGACATGACATTACGTGAGAAGTTAAAAAAATCATGTTCATCCAATACCCTTACAACCCGGCAACGTTTAACATAGTGATAACTACTAATTTAGTGGAAAATACAAGGCTGATCATCTACAAAGAGCCATGGTGGATCCAAGGAGCCAAATTTGTTGTATTCAACAAATCCAATGAGCCAAATTAGGGTTTCAACTAATTCTGTCTCAACTCATGTGCTAGTCCATCAAGAACCCCCACACGGCTTTCCTATCCTATACATGATTTAGAAAATGTTATGTTGTGAACCTAAAATGGTGTTGTGTTGAATTGGACAGATATTTTTCTTATGTATCTTGACTGTGTTGATTATGGTAGACTTAGAAAGAAGTAAAATCTAGTTAAGATTGAATTGGAGTTGTAGGTGGTGTGTGGAGATTATGAGGTAGGGGCTCTATTGGTTCGTTGTGAGACTATTTTCATCATAAATAATCATTCTAATTGTAATTAAAGTGTCACGAATACATATTTTTTTATAGTGTATAGTTTCATCATGAGATGGGTTTAGTATGTTTCTTTGGTTTTATTTTGTCTTATATTGAGTTTAAATGGATATATAATTAATTGGCTTAATTATATGTGTGTAGTTGCATGATATGGTGTTAATTCCATGAACTAACTAAGTTTGTAGTTGAGCTAGCAAAATTTTGTAAATTTGTAGGTTGTTGGATATTGAGTTTATATGTGCAAGAAATTGAAGTACGGACAGATATGTATTTATATATACTGAACGTATTGACTGTGATAATTGAGAAGATGTGATAAATGTGTAACTGTGATGTGTCGTGCTATGTGAAGTGAGCGGATGGTTGATCTGTAATTTATATATATGACTATTGGGGTCATGTGTAATGGATTTGTGTGGAGCTCAAGAGTTAAATGGATAGAATGTGTGTTCATGTTGGATTGATGTGCATGGGCAACAACTATGTTATAAGTATGTTTTATGAATTTAATTAAGTTGTGTATATGAAAGATTAAGGAATGAGATGATGTGAATTAATACAAGATTATTAAAGTGATATATGGTTGTAGTTTTGTGGAATATTTTTCTGAAATATATTTATGTTTCTTTTCCTATTCCTAGTTCATCATGTTTGCATATGGAAGTCATCATTTTCAAAATAATTTGGCTATATAATATAAATAGGTTGATGTATATGCAAGTAGTGGTTGGAGTATGTTTGATTCAAAAACTGATGGTGCAACTTAGATTGTTGGATAGAAATATATTTAAATATATAGAGTCAGAAAGTCTGTAGTGTTTCATAAGGGTCTGTTCAAATAAAACATGGTGGATTTTAAATGGCTCATCATTGTGGACTTGTTGTTTTATGTGATTTCATGGACTCCAAGCCTTGTTCAATGGCTCCTAAGCATATTTTATAAACACATGGCAATGATCACAACAAATGGGTGGACTGTTATAGTTCAATGTGATTTTTTGGGGGGTCTTTGTATGAGGATGTTATGATAAACTTGACTAAGGTGTATGAAATCACCAGTTGGATTTAGGGCAATTTATAAAGCCATGATAATGTCCCTGATTCTCTATGGATGTCTGCCTTTGATTGATTTGTTGTAGTGTCCCAGTACTATAGAAATGCTAATATTGGTTTGTTTGCATCCCTTTAGTTTATCTCCATGGTTGTTTTGTATAGGTATCAAGTCACTTCTTAAAGCCTTTTTGAGGTGGTAAAAAGGTGGAGGGTTGGCTGCCATTTGATAATGAAGGTGCAGCTGAAAGAAGAAGGTGCAATGGATGGTAGTTGCCGAGTAGGGTTTTGCACAAAATGTCATTCGCTATTGGCTCTTCTTGGGAGATGAGTTGGATCAAATTTATCATGATGATCCGAGGGGTTTACGGGTATTGGAGGAGGAAGGAGGTGGCATGTGGTGGTGATCCAACTAAGTGCAAAAAAATAAAAATGCAAATGCCATTCGATTGTCATCCAACTATCCTTTAGGTGCAATTGGTTTTGGGATATTTGAAAGGAATGAAATGAAGTGTAATTGGTATGAAATGAAGTGTAATTGGTGAGATTGGATAAAAAATGAGATGGTATTGCATGGTCATGGGACTGCTTTAGAGCAAATGCACATGAGGTACATGAGTGAGTCGATTGGGTGGATTTTTGCAATGCCATATTTTTGTTCTTAGTGACGTGTGAAATCAAGACTAAACTTCTAATTTAGTCTAAGAATGATTAACAACAATAATAAAAACAATAACATTTAAATAAAAAAGGTGAGAAATGATATAAAAAAAAAAGAGAAGGAAATCGGACTTAAAACATAATTTAAAAATCACTAATCATGTAAAATTTTGATCAATGATCTTAACTCAAGTTCAAACTTAATGTTTTTTTGTCTAAAGAAACCCTTAAGTGCAGGGCTCCAAATAGAATGGTGAAAGTGCAATACAAGGCTTTGGGCATGTTTGGCTTGAAAAAGGCTATGAATGAGAGTTTCATGATTTATGAATTTTGGATATTGATTGATGGGAGGCCTTAGATTCATTTTTTAAGAGGTAATGAGAGGCCTCCATATCCACAAGAATGGGGCTTAAGGGCTTGCTAGCTTAAAGGCTTGCCTTAATATCAATGGGCCATGAGTTAATGTTAACACTATGTTAGACCCAAAAAATCTTATGCTTCCTCACACTTGGGTCAAATTAACCTTTCTAAGGCTACCATATCAAAACTTAAAACTTTTATAAGGCCCGGTCCAAGGCTTCCAAAGTCTTGGCTCATACATTCAAAAGTTTAAAGGTAGTACCAATAGACTTACTAAATCACTAATGCTACAAAATAAAGTCCAATATGATAATACGAAATTATAAACTCATACTAACGGTTAATCCCAATGGATGATTAGATAGGGTGTTTGAAGGAAATATTTGTCAAACAATAATGTTAACTGAAATCCTTTATTGTTAGGAAATCTTTTACACATGGACGTATAACCAATAAATGTCTTAACTTCACACCGGTGTCACCGTTGTTCTTCACATTACGGAACCAATCATAGTGGGACACGTGGAATACACATCTTCTCATCAGTAAAAAAAAAAAAAAAAACTGCTGTTTTGGGGAATGAAAAACATTGATTGCAAGTTTTTTTTTTCTTCCTGCAAGCAATACTTGTATCATTAACTTCCATCTGCACCGATGAAAAACAAAAATGAAAACTATTAACTCTATGACAATGCCTCAAATTTATATAAGATTGTGTGGTTGATTAAATTCTTGCTTTTGTGTAAATCGTGGACTGGATTTATGTAAAAGGGAAGAGATGAATCTGTTCGGCGTGGCTGGGTTTTCTGTAAAGGGGATAGACATTTCTATGGTGTGACCAAATTTAGTCTAATCCCATGTACTCAGCCGAGTGTCAATATATTAGTGGTTTCCAATAAAGTCTCCATATAGGAGTCACCTTTCCAAAGCAGTTCTCTAATAGGATTTGGTTCTTCTAGCCTTACAAGCTCCAAAGGAATGGGTCGATTACATGTATTGTAGTAATTTTCATGGTCTTAACTTCTAAGACTCATCCAAATTTCATCATGGTTTCGTTTGTCAAAACTGTAGACTTTGATGTGAATTTGGACGATGAGGATGTGTAGAAGGAAGAAGACCCAACCCAATATGGTGAAACCTATGATGTCAAGATTGATAATTTAAATATATTATCTATGGTACTTGTAAATGTAGTTATAACACATTATCTTTATCATTTTTCATTGCGAGTTTTTATGCATGCGTACTGTGTCCAGCATACGTGCACACCAACACCAAATACTACAGCTACAAAGGGTGTGATTCATGCAGTACTAGTGCACATCCTAACACAAAATACAAGTAGCGGACGTTGGGGCATCACAACAGACGCGGCAAGAGGTTGGCTGGTTGGTTTGCAGTGCGCGTTGGGTGGTTCTCAGACATGATTGTGGGAGGAGGCTGACGATATATAATAATGGACCTTAGAGGTGTAAACGATCCTGTCTTGTTCATCGTTTTTGTCAGATCAGACCATTAGCTATCGATACATTCTGTCCGATTCGGTTAATGAATATTTTTTTTTTGTAAAAACTAATGTAAAAATTTAATTGAATTAGTAAAATTATTTTTAAGTGTTATCTTAAAAATTTATTAAGTTTAATGCTAGATAAACTTATACGTTATGGCAACGCGTCATTCGAATCTAACTTTTCACCTACTTTCGAGCGACAAAAATATTATTTTTCTACAAAAATAAAAAAGCAAAACCGCCCACATTGAATTAATGCCAAATTACACAGTTAGCTGTCTCTTGCCGTCCTTTTTTCCCAGTGCATTGTTCATACAGAGTTGCCACTTTGAAGTAAACAAAACGGATCTCCTGTGAGCTTCTATGTTTCTGTCGGCCAATTTGGCCCATATATTTTCTCCCTTCCCGGCCCCACACTTCCCACCCCCTCTCCCTCACCGACACTATAGTGCAGCTCCCCATTCCGTCTGCAATTGTATTTCTGTTTTTTTTTTTTTTTCTACAAATTAATGAAGCCCACATTTTGAATCTTGAGAACGCAATTCAGAGAGCGCAATGAAATAATAAATACAATAAAAAAAATATTTGTTTAGTGATTATATATATAAATTATTGTTGAAATATAAAATAAATAATTTTTTTTTTCAAAAGCTTAAATACCTCCCTCACGTGGCTCTGTTTGGATTCAAGACTCAACTCAACTCAACTCAATTCATTTTTATTTTATTAATATACTTTTTCAATTTCTTATACAAAACATAAATCCCTATATACTTTTTTCAAATCAAATTACACTTTTTTAAATTTTAATATACCTTTTTCAAATTCTAAAATAATAATAATATTAAAAAATAAACTAAACTCATCTCAACTTATCTCATTTCCGAATTCAAACGAAACTAGTTTAGACTTCATTTTAATGAATATGTTTAATAAATAAAGTAAAGTCAAAAGTTAGGATTCGAATTGAGAATCTCAACCATGTGAAATTACCACTTATCTAAAAATTTTAAATGAATGAAAAGAGGTAGATTTTATTATTTATTTTATATCTACACTAATCTTTTTTATATTGATCTTTTTTGTCTAAGTAATAAAACTTCATTAAAATATTAAATGATAAATGTTTGAATGGGTGGAGTTCCTCAATAAATACTCCAATACAACAATCATAGTGCAAAACTAGTGATAAAAAACTAAATAAAACAAAAACAAAAACAAAACATTATTTTAGACTAATTTATTAGTCTCTATCCAAACCCTATAAAGAAGGTACCATCATAAAAAATATTCTGAAAGTAAGTCATTGCTAGAGGCAATGCAAGTGGATTTATTGCAGTTGAATGTCTTGAGGTATTTGTTGGAGATGTCTGCAATTATGAGTGTAAATTTAAACCGAAAAATCAGAGAACCGATCCAAACTGAATCGAACCAAATTGAAAATTCTGGTTTTGGATCGATCTGGTCTGGCACCGGTTTCATAAATTGAAAAATCGGATAATATCAGTCCAGTTTCGATTCCGTCCATTTTAAGATCGGACCGAAACGAACTAGACCTATTCTATTTACTTTTTTATTTTGTATTATTTTTTTAGTATTATTATATAATATGTCCTATATGATATATAATAATATAAATTATAATTATATATGAAATAATGTAAATTTTTTATAGAATAGTTTTTTATTTTATAACGATTTTTTTAATGCAGATTTTTTTATAACAAATTTTGCTAAAACAGATTATTTTTATAGAACAGTTTTTATTTTATAATATTTTTTTAATGCAAATTTTTTTAATATAATAGATTGTTTTACTAAAACATATTTTTGTAATGGATTACTATTTTTTGACTAAAACATAATTTTCAAAGTAGTTTGTTTAAAAAAAAAAACATATTGATTTTTGTAAATTTACATTTTATTAAAACAGAAAAATCAAACTGGAATCGATAAAACCGGTACTACCGGTTTTGAGGAATAATCGGAGCGTAATTGATTTTAAGAAATGTAAAATTGGTGGTACTGATTCAATTATTAATTTTGTTCAAAACTAGACCGATTACACCCCTATTTGCATTCCCTTTAATAAGATCACCGATTTGGAAAAATAATAACCCAAATAGACCAACAGCAGAAGAGCAGATCTGTAATAGAGAAACAAACGACTCGCGCTTTCGGAGTTGCGCATGAAGGACACACCTCGTTGGAATGGAGTTGGGGTCAGGCCGATCTGAAAGATCGGAGGATATGAAATTTGATGGTGCAATGCATGTAGCTAGTGGGACTATAAGAGTGCGGCAGGACATGAAGACCACGAGTGAAAACAAGCTGCGCGTGAAGGCTACTCGCCTACTTTTTGGGTGCGGTTCTGCATCATCCCAACATATCAACGGTAAAAAAATCTCATGGTGAAGCGTGTGTTGGCTTTTCATGACCAAAGTGTAGTAGATACGAGAAAATCTAACTAGTGGGAAAAAAAAAAACTACACAAAAAAGTAGTGGAAATGGGAAGGAGAATGAGTAGGAGAAGGAGTAGGGGACCTTCCGTTCTGACAAATATGATAGAGTAATCTATTTTATATTCATTTGTTAAAAATATGTGAAAGCATTAACCGTCTACTAGCTTTCTAAATATATTTAGCACTCAGTTTTGTCATTATGGATCTATTAGAAATACAGTACGTACTTTGGCAAGCTAACTAACAACGTCAGATCTCTATTCCCTCCGAGATATAAAGGCACGGTGCGATTCCCATCACAATCTTCAAGTCAGATTCTCCATCAATCTCCAGTACGTTTTGTCGTTGACAAAGATGCAAACCATCCACGAGAGCCTTCTCATAATGCATGCATGCGCAGCAAACCATCTTTCCTTCCCCAACCTGCAATCCTTCCCGGGTTACCAAATTAAGCCAATCCCATTCAAGTAAGTAAAGTCTACTGGCCAGTCTAGTAAATCGTCACAAAAAAACTTTTGGTAACGGTACTTAGTGTTGGTAAGGATGATACTCCAAAAGTTGGGGATAGTTTTTTTTGGAAGTGCTACATAGATAAAAAGAGTATACAAAAATAAATCTACATAATTGATGTATGTGGTTTTATGTAATCTATTATATCTAGTTTATAATAAAAAGTAATTTTATAATTTGAAGTAATGCATCAAAGAAGATCAGTATCTGAGTTTACATTTGTGTAATTCTTTTAATGGCTAAAGCATTTCTCTTTTTTTTTTAGCACGTTTTAAAAATTTTCATAGCGGTTCATTCAATCACAGAAAAATCAATTATGTTGTAGCATAGTCTTAACGATCTTCTACATGGATAATATTGTAATAAGTACATGCAATAACTGCTGAATTGTTACTGCAATATCCATTTATTTACTACCGAATTCAGAGAAGCCACACTAGATGGAATCTTAGACATGAGCAAGTACTGTTTACCTCTAACTAATGAAGATATTAGCCCGGTTAATGGAGATCTCCAGTAGCAGGAGTGTTAAGGACACCTGCCCAGAATGATCACACTGAAAGAAAACATCACCATGTGATCAAGACAGACCTAGCCCTTTTTTTTCACTCGCATTTTTCTCCTCATTTTTGATTGACGCCTTCACACTGTAGCTTACCAAGAAGTACTTTGCTTTTTGTCACTACTGAATAGCCGAGATGCCCAACGGGGATGTGTTGGTTTTACAATTTGGATCTATTGTAAACGGCTATATTAGGTATCCCCACGTGACAATGACCGAACCAAAGGAAATGCTTAAAATAATGGATTTCTGTACAAGTCCTCAAAGTCAGAAAGCATATATGAAGTGGGATTATATCATGACCCTGTAAATAATAATGCTCTAAAGTTCTTCCATGCATATTAGTTACCTCAGTAAATATCTTGAGTGGTTTTTTTTTTTTAACTTTTGTGCGATATTTCTAATTTATGTCTCGATAATGTTAAGTATAATTTTAGGGTCATGTGCAATTATTTCTTTTCAAGAAAGTAGAACCATCATGAAAAAATGAAATTTTCTTATATGATCAGCACTGCTGTACTACGTGCAATTCCTTGTGCATATGCATGCATGATTAGATGAATACTAATTGGCGCTCGTGAGGCATGGTCCAAGAAATCAAGCTTTTGAATGATACGTCCAAACATGGATCTCATAACACTATAATTTATTACTTGATCTAAGTAGTCTTGGATTAATGTCAGAGAGAGCCAGGACTAATTGTTTGAACCCTAAAACAATTAATTTTTAACTCTGTTCTAGCCTCAGGGTCCATACAATATCAACACATCCCCATCCATATTTTATTCACTTATACATAAACGAGAAAGAAAAAAAAAAGTTCAGTAATCGACGAGTTCTAAACCTTTTATGATTTCCCCTAAATTTCCAAAAGAAAAACTATAAATTTTCTCATTTTTATCAAATCACACTCGGGCCCAGTTTTGATATGGTCCTCTCCTCCATTTATGACGCTCACATGTTCGAACACACCATGAGTTGCTTTGTGAGATTTGACTGGACCCAGAATCTGACTGACCCTGCACATAAATATTTGACACACTCAAGAGGATTTTTCATTAGTATCATGACCTTTTCTTTTCATATATATATATATATATTATGTATATAATTTCTGTTTTGTCATGACGGAAAATGTAATGGTTAAGTGCACAAGTTGGGGTCTTAACCCAAAAGGATATTGTTGCTTTAAAGGCAGCGACAGAAATGAAGGTAGCAGGAAATTGACACAAAATGGTTCAACACTACACATAACGTGAGGAAAGCATATTAGAGCACTTTTATTAGATTGGTCAATACTAAATTACAATTTTAACTAATATAACCATTATTTTAGCTTTTCATCATTTTATCTATATAAGTCTTTATTTTAGAATAATTATTATTTTTAAATATAATAATAAAATAATATAACTAATTTTTAACTTTGTTTATTCACTGCAAATTTTTACATTAGATTATTCACTTATAAAGATACATAATAATGAATAATTAAATCTTTTTTAATCATTTACAATTATTAAATTAATTAATTTTATCATATTTGACTATTCTATTTAATATATGTTAATTAATAATCATATTTTAATTAAATTATGAGTTAAAAAAATAATTATTAATCCTATTATATTTAAATTAAATTACTAATCGATATTTAAAAAAAAAAATTATTTCTACTTATTTTTCATCCAACTATATTTTTTTATCAACTTAATTTTCTCTACTTAGAATTATAGGAAGAGAGAATAAAATAAGAAATAAAATAATAAAATAATAAATAAAGATTTGACTATTGTATTTGATTGATTATATTTATTATTTGGTTTAAATTTATTATTTATAAAAATTAAATTATTTGACTTTTGAATTATTTAATGTGAATTTAAAATAAACTTTAATGTTTAAATTTTAATTAAATTTAATTTTTAATCAATCTAGTACTATGAGATATAGCGTCTCCTTCTGCATTCCATGCCCACCAAATTATGCTAGCTAACGTGTTTCTCGATTATGGGTGGGAACAAAGCTGCAGTCGGGGGTAAAAAAACATGTGACGAATACTTGCCGATTATGGGTGGGGAACAAAGCTGCAGTCGTAGGGGGTAAAAAAAAAATGTGACGATTACTTGCTAATTATTGCCAAGTCTATTATTGTCCTATCGAGCTTTTCAGATCCCACTTCTATTCTAAGTTCCTGTTTATTTTAAGAGATAAAATTAATTTATTTTAAATTTTTTATTATAATTTTTTAAAATTTTATATAAAATAAAATAAAACTTTAATTTTTTAAATTTAAAATTAATATTTTAAATCTCAAAATAAAATTAATATTAAAAAAATATATATTAAAAAAATATTTATTTTATTTTTTAATTTTTATCTCATCTGATTTTTTAAAACAAATAGAATTTAAATTTGTCAGCAATTTTTTTAATTTTTTAAAATTGTTATATATACAAAAAAAAATATTATTTAAAATAAATTAATAAATTAATATAATTTTATGCTAAATTTATTTTATAATAAAAACTTTAATATGGTTATTGCCTCTACTCCTAATCTATCTTTCTCTGGGACCCACTAATCCTCTTATTAATGTCCAACAGTGTAGCCATACTCTTTTTTCGTACACTCCTGTTCTTTTGATCTGTGTCTCACCCTCTCACCCTGCATTTATACACGCACTCAATCATTCCCCTTTGTATCGAAAATTCTCTTCATCTTCTTTCCCTCTTTATGGCTTTCTTACAATTCCTAATGCTAAGCCTTATGGTCCTTTCAAAAAGCAATGCTCAGTCATGGCCACCTTCACCTGGCTTCTGGCCAAGCTCTAAGTTCAGGTCCATGAGCTTTTACGACGGATATAGAAATCTCTGGGGTCCTACTCACCAAAGATTTGACCAAAATGCGTTAACAATTTGGCTTGATCGTACCTCAGGTCTCACTCATTAACTCAGCTATTTTGTAATGTATTCTTTTGTGGAAAGCCTGATTGTTTTCCACTTTTATCTCTTGGTTTGTTAAATAACAGGAAGTGGGTTCAAATCTGTCCGTGCATTTCGATCTGGGTACTTTGGTGCCTCCATTAAGCTTCAATCGGGTTACACTGCAGGAGTCATAACAGCTTTTTATGTGAGATTTCTTTAGAATAATATCTTTTTCTTCTTCTTCTTCTTCTTTTGTTGTATGTTTATTGAATTGGTCATTAATGGCAGCTCTCGAACAATGAAGCTCATCCGGGTTTCCACGATGAAGTTGACATTGAGTTTCTGGGAACTACATTTGGGAAGCCTTATACTTTGCAGACAAATGTGTACATCAGAGGGAGTGGAGATGGGAGGATTATAGGCAGAGAAATGAAGTTTCATTTATGGTTTGATCCCACCAAAGACTTTCATCACTATGCAATATTGTGGAGTCCTAAAGAACTCATGTAAGTATATTTAGTTTGAGTTTTGATCGAATGCCATTCTCTTTAAAAACTAATATATTAATTAAGCAATTCTCTGATGACTAAATAATGAAGTACTCTCATCAGTAATACGTATGGAATTCTAATTCGAACTTGATAATCATTGAATACTTACTCGATCTTCAATGATCGACATTTGGTGTTAGGGAATTATTGTTGTGTCCCAAATGAATTATTACAGGACTATTGAAAAGAGGCAATTAACTCCAAGGGTTGGCCTAAGTGGTGGAGGTATTGGTATTGAGGTATCAATTCCTTCAAGTTCAAGGTTCAATGCCTCTTAAATACAAACAATCCTTTGGGCCACATCTCTTAGTGAAAAACTAGCAACTTAATTATCACGTTCCGTATAAGTAAACTTTTGAGGATGCGGTGTACGTGAATGAAGTTTATTCTATAGGGACGAATCCAAAGGACTTTGTCTTGAAAAGATTTTCCATAAAAACAAAAAAGAAAAGAAAAAAAAGAAGAAGAAGAAAGAAAAGAGGCAATTAAGTAGCATTCTCTAAACTGGACATCTAAATGATTTGTCAATAGGAATATCAAAAAAAGTCTTTCCCACAAAATAGAATTTTCTCAATTTCACGATATGATATTTTTTTATTGTTTATTTTACGTTCGTATATATTGATTATAAATGATATCCATGTCATGTGAGTGCATCTATAGAAGTTGATTGGTTGGTCATTTATTATAGCTCTCAGAAAGCATGGTATATTTCTCCATTTAATATCATGTGTCAAATATTGTTGGTAGAGAAATGCCACTCCCACACATGGGGGATCCGGACGGTGAGATTTTTTTGTATTGATTAAGGATGTATTTTTTAATAATGTGATTTTTTTTAAAAAAAATATTATATGAAACTTTTAAAAAATTACATGAAATAAAAGAATTTTTTTTACAATGACTAGATCACAATCAAGATCCCATGTGTGACTGTAGAGCCACTCTTGTTGCTATTGTCACGTTAATTTGTTTTGTTATTCTTCCCTTTTTCAGATTCCTCGTAGATGATGTTCCCATAAGGAAGTATCCAAGGAAGAGTGCAGCAACTTTTCCACAAAGGCCATTATGGGTATATGGTTCCATATGGGATGCCTCCTCATGGGCCACCGAAGATGGCAAATATAAAGCCGATTATAGGTATCAGCCATTTGTGGCACGGTATACCAATTTCAAAGCCAGCGGTTGCTCTGCCTATGCACCTGCGAGGTGTCGCCCAGTCTCCGCCTCTCCGTACCGGTCTGGTGGGCTAACTCGACAACAAAACTGGGCCATGAGATGGGTTCAAAGCCACCATATGGTGTATAACTATTGCAAGGATCCCAAGCGAGACCATTCCCTAACACCTGAGTGCTGGGGTTGAAAATAAAATTGGAGTTTTTACTGTTTGCTTGCATTCCTATGCAAAGGACATTACTCAAATTTTTACTTCTTTACTTTTTATTTAAAAAGATAGTGAGAGTTTATTAAGATTGGTTTCACTTGCCAACAAGATTGCTGCAAGTGTACTTGAACGTCCTAACTAGTTAGGGTTCCAATAAAAGAAAGAAAATTGGGAAGATTTTTTTTTTAATTTTGAAGGAAAATCTCCTATCACATTTTATTAAAAATGATGAGATACAAGGAGGGTCATCCTCCATAGTTACAATTATATTAGAAATGGAAAGAGCGTCTTTTGCCAATAAGTGAGCTAAACTGTAATTGTACGTTCCTCTTAACATGAGAAACATCCCACTTGACAAAACAATTCAATAAACTTCTAGCCTTATTAGCATACATGCTAAACTAGTCCAAGACTCAGCTCGACTTTGAATTGCTGTGATGATCTGAAGTGAATCACCCTCGATTACAACCTGGCTTAGACCCAGATCAATGCCAAAGTTAATAGCCTACAAAGCACCAAAGGTTTCAGCTAAGAGGGTGAAATTCTTGTGTTAACTATGCACGTTTATGCTTGATATAAATACAGATTAGTAACCAACATAAAATACTTAATAAAATAAATGCAATATTTGGTTATGAAAGGAAATCCTTTGAAAAACTCCTCAAAGGTAAAATCCTACAGAATAACCAAATCCAAGAAAGTCAATTTTATTGATTGAGATATTACAAGTAAAGTTCTATATTTACAAGAAATATAATTAAAAGGATTTCCCTCGTGTTCGATGGTATAAGGGGAACTAGATTCACTGCTATTATCGTTGATAAACGTTTCAACATCAAAGTTGCGATTACCAACTTCCATTACTAAAAATGCATCAAGCTGAGTGGGCTCGACATCAGGCATGTGCATGGCTATAACTAGCTCATTGTCATCAGCATGGACCGATATATACTCTTCAAAATGATCATCCTCTTGGTAAGCCTCCACATCACTAACATTGGAAGTATTGTCTTCAATCAAGTTTCTAAGTGGAAGATCATACACATTTCTATTGACAACCTTTTGTACCACATGCCAATTACCAAGAAAGCTATGATTTTTTAGATAGAACACTTGTGAAGCTTGGGACGCCAAAACAAATGGCTCATCTTTATAAAATGTCTAGGACATATTCACACTAGTAAGATGATCGCCCACACATATTCCCGTCTGGAATTAGAGATATTGAACCAGTCACATCTGAATAAGTACACACGGTGTCATCCCATGTAGCAAACTTTCAAGATGTCTGTTAAAACATCATAGAAGTCAACACTTTGAGCATCTAGTTCACCAAGAACTAAGACACCTGAATTTTGGATACGAAGATGTGCTTCATGTTGCCTCGTGTGAAATCATATGCCATTCAGAATACAACTAGAGTAGGACACAACCCAAGGGTCGGGACTACATGCAAGTGATATAGATCATACAAAACATCATCAGATTATTAGCACGTAGATTTTGAATTTGTCACAATTGCATTAAACAAAACAATTATTTGTTATAAAGCTACATAGCCACATGTTGGGAATAATGTATGTAACAATAAACTAAATACATACGTGTGACTTAAACCAATTTGAAAAATTTGTCGCGTGCAAACTATCAACATTATCAAGGTACTCTTCACTAACCTGTAAGTACTGCTCACTAGACAAAAGACCATCATTGGTAAGTAAATATGAACAAGGTGTTTAAGTAATTCAACAAAGGCAAAAAAGATTATGTCGATGACTAGTTGAAAGTACTTACTTTAGGTATTGTCCAATCTCTCGGCAATTATTAAGCATGTACCATGTCGCTTTTAAGAACATGGCATCGTCTAGTCAATGACGTGATGCGACATCCATGGGGTGCACCTTCTATCTGAAAACACTTAGTCCATTTACTACACCATCTTCTCCTCCATCAAAGTTTCGCTCCTGGGAATTCAACATAGACTCAAAATCATGGAGGTACATAGAACAAAAATTCAAGCATTCTATATGTATATAGGTCTCCGCTATTGAACCTTTTAGACGAGACTTATTCTTAACGTATCTCTTAAATTTTCCAATGTACCATTCAAAAGGGTGCATCCATCGATATTGAACTGGCCCTGTAAGCAAGGCCTCATGTGGCAAATGATAGGCTAGGAGGACCATTATATCAAAGAATATAGATGGAAATATCATTTCAGCTTGCACAAAATGAAGTCATTCTAAGATATCAATCTTGACGGTTCTTGCACACAATTCTTTGAAATGTGTACTCAACTCAGTCAACACCAACCGTATACCTTGTCGTAAGTATTTACAAATTGCAATGGGAAGTAATCTTTGCATAAAAATATAACAATCATGACTTTTCATTTCAAAGATTTTTCAATCAGCAACATTCACACATCTGCAATATTAGAATCGAAATCATCTGAAAATTTGACATCATTCAACCATTTACAAAAACTTTCTCTCTCAGCTCCACACAAGGTGTAACATGCATGTGGCATACTAACGTGTTGTCCATTATGAATCACATGTAACTCATTTCTTATATTAGATTAGAAAGGTCACAACGTGCATTTACATGATTTTTAGTTTTCCTGGCGATATTTATCAAAGTTCTTAAGATGTTGTCACATATGTTCCTCTCAATGTACATTACATAAAGGTTATGTCTAAGCTTTAAAGTTGAACAATACGACAATTGGAAAAAGAAGCTTCTTTTGGTCCAATTTAACTCATCAATAGTACGCTTTCTCTTCTTTGTAGATTTGCCAAAATTAGTGTATGGAACGTTGTGTAGTTGATTGAGTATATCTTCTCCTGATAGCTGTTGGGGTGGGCCACAATGCTTTGTGTTACCATTAAAAGTACTCTTTTTCTTTCTCTAAACATGATCTGGTGGCAATAATCGGCGATGACCTATGTAACAATGTTTGCGACTGTATTTCTACCACAACGAGTCTGTTTCTTTCTCGCATGATGGACATGCCATTTTTTTCTTAGTGCTCCACTCAGAGAGATTACTATAAGCAAGAAAGTCATTATTTGTCTATAATAAAACTGCATGCAATCGAAAAGTCTCTGTGGTCTTGGCATTGTATGTATCGACACCATCTACCCATAGATATATTACTTCGTCTATTAGAGGTTGCAAATAAACATTGATAACATTTCCTGGAGATTTTGGTCAGGAATCAACAATGAGGTGATGAAAAATAGATCTTTCATGTATAACCACGGGGGCAAGTTGTAAGGCACCAAAATCACTGGCCATACGTTGTAGGGCTTTGCCAAATTATTAAAGGGGTTGAAACCGTCATTAGCTAACCAAGCCGTACATTTCAAGAATCTTCCGCGAACCATGTATGTTCTTGATCAAATGCCTTTCAAACCTTAGGGTCAGCAGGATGTCTTAGAATACTTTCATCATTGGCACACTGATCCTTATGCCACCTCATATTAGCTACTGTTTTACGTGACATGAACAATCTCTGCAACATTGGTTTTAAAGGAAAATGTCGCAGAACCTTTTAAGGAATTTCTCGTTGTTTATCCTTACTGAATATCTATCTTGACAGCTTACCTTTAGGGCACTCTTGTTTCTCTGCATTTTCCTTCCAATAAAGTATAAATTAATTGGGACAAGCATGTATTTTTGTGTAAATAAAGTCCAAGCCTCACTCTAAGTTTCATGCCACTTGATATGACTTCAGCAAAAGAGCATCCAAAAAAGCTGTCTGTAGCAATTGAAGAAACATGTCGAGTGACTTTACGCTCTAACAACCAAGTGTTTTAATGTGCAACAACTTAACCAAAAATGAAAGTTTAGAATAATTAGTACAACCTTCGTAGAGAAAACGCTGTGAACTAACCAACAACTGGTCAAAATTCATGGTTGATTCACTTCCAACTAAAGTCGAACTCCTAGCATGGAATGACTCGGGTGAAGGAACTTTAGGAAAATTTCCAGCTTGAACGTCTTGTAATATAACATCAATGTTATCAATGTAGTGATCAGCCTGTTCGGGATCAGAAAGATTGTCATCATTATCACTACAAGATAAATCTTCAACCTTGTCGTGAAATATCCATGCTGTGTAAATTGGTTCAATACCTTTAATGAACAAATATCTTTCTACCTGACTTATAAGTAGAAAATAATTATTTGAACATAGGATACATGGGCAACAAATTTCATCACTTGTAGCATGAGATCGAGCCAAACTAAGGAAATCTTTAACGCCTCTTACATATTCACTGGATCGAAATCTATCAGTGATTCTCATCTAACTTCTGTCCATCTATGAAAAGTAGTAACGAAAGATAAAAAATTGGTTAATGGGGAAAAATATCCTATACCTATGGAAGAAGTCAAAATGGAACCGTGACAACACTGACACTAGAAGTTTGGATTTATGGATGATAAGATCTCGAGTATTTGCTTCCAACTCTTTTAGAGGGACAAGTGGGTTAAATATTTCTAGGGATTCACTTATAAAAAAAAAATTCTAGGGGACTTAGTATGTCTGAGAGCTGGTGCTGGAAAAGACCTCAATTGTTCTGTCTCTTTATTGCTAAATGTGGACCTTTAATATCCTTTAAAATAAATATAAATCTCAAGTCTATCCTAGTGCATTTGGGCATATTCGATAGATTACAGTATGAATATGCAATTAAGGTACATTGTCACAAAAATAAAATTCTGATTTAACGATAATGAATGGAGATGGGATCATCCATAGAAGGGATGAACACTGCTTTATAGAGAAGTAGGATAAGAAAAATAAAACATTTTGTATAGATCACTTTTCTTACTTGTTTAAGCCTATGAGATCAGAAATATTGGATGGAATAATCAGAAATAAACTCACTTGGGTGATAAATCTATACTTCAAATAAGCTAGTCTAGTTGAGGTGGAGAAGAATTTGTTTCACCATGTACTGCAATGAATGAAAATATGGTCAAAGTTTTAGAAACACTAGGAATTTCCTACTATTTTTATCAAACCAAACTCAAGAAAAAGTCTTTGATTTCATTCATATCCATGGGTTTCAAGAAAAGTTAAGGAGGAACTTTGCTGCCCAAATCTGGAAAATGAAACTTAGGTCAATTCTTGAACAGGATTAAGCAATTCAATAATATATAGTCAGCAATAATCATCATGTTCTACATAATCAGCAATATGACAGCCTAGAATGTCATCTTATATATTGAAGAATCAAATCCTGAACAAGATTAAGCAATTTAAAAAGAAAAGGTACTATTAGTAATTAAGAGAGCAAAACTCTTATCGAGAGATGGTGTTTTGCTGAAGTTTTTATCGAAAGCTTTGATCTCTTTCAGTTTCTGGAGGCTTTCATCTCATGATCAGCTGCATTCATCATTCAAAAATATTTTCTAAAACTTTTAGAGTTGTAGTAATATGTATGAAGCTTGCACCTAGGTACCTAATGCAGCACTAGCACTGATCTTTCAATAATTCTACTTTTAATTTACCTAGAAATAATCTTTTAAAATATGTTAGTTTAACTTGTAATCTAATTTTTCATGCTCGTAGCATTAACTAATTAGTTTTCAAATAGAAAATCGCTAAAGTATTATGAAAACAAAATGGGATGCCAAAATATGGGATGCCAAAATAGGGAATGCACCTATTCTAATAGCTAACACATGAATGAATGATATGAAAAAAAAGATCACACTTACCTTAATGCTCTTGAGTCCAGGTTTATTGAGTGCTCTTGAATGCACTAAGCACTAAGCACTAGACTTTTAAACTAAGATTTTTAGGAAAAATTAGCTGGTATAAACTGCACTAAGAAAATATATAAGAACTAAAATATATAAACAAATAGAGAATTTGACAGAATAATTAAAGTTTTGGCAAGAAAGACAAGAACTTACATGTATAACTAAAACTGGACAGTTAACATTTTGTATGTTGTCTATATTCTTAAAAAAATAAATGAGGCTTCATCAATACAAAATTTAACATATTAGGTTGTTTTTGTTTGGTAAGCAGCGATTGATTCCTCGAGTATCCATGGCTTTTGAGTCATATTAGGTTGTTTTTTAACTAATTACATATTTTTCTTAATCTTCATAAATATTGAGGTTGTAACTTTTGTATATTCTAATTTTATTGTTTAATTAGAAAATAACTTCTTATTTTCTAATCATCAATGAGCAATATTAGCCCTATTAAACATTAACTATAAATGTTTCGACCAAATTTGATAATCAAGGCCCAACCTTAATAGTAGATGAATATATATGTTGATAATGTGCAAAAAAAAAAGTAAAACCAAAATGATGCTAAAGAAGATTGTATTACTCAAATTTCTGCATTATCCCCTATTGAACTCAATGTTTCAAATTTCGTGTAAATCTACACATGGATTTTGATGATAACAAATGAATTCAAAGAATAAAGGAGTCTCAAACTCAAGTTGTCCACACAATAGAATCAAGCACATCAAGGAAGCAAGCATGAGCAAGAAAAGAACAAGTTCACATTAAAATCATAGAGTAATTTTGTAAATCTCTTAAAAATTCGAAATTAGGATTAAGGGTCAAAATTAATATTTTATCATAAAGCATTAAAATACATTTTCCACATGTGTATAAATATTTTGAAAATTAAATTTGAAAATTTTAAAAGATGATTGATTGTCATCTTTCACATGTGCATGACATGATTAAAGGTTTGAACTTTGAAAATATTAAAATGATTGATTGTCATCTTTCACATGTACATGTTTTATTTGAATATTTTTAAAAGTGATAGATGTTTTTCTTGACTTATGCAAAAGGTAGATGTTTTTGTTTGAAAATTTTGAAAAGTAAAGTGTGCTCCTTTTGTCATATGCAAAAAGTAAAAGATTAGGTTTGAAATTTTTGAAAAGTAAAGTGTGCTCCTTTTGTCACATGCAAAAAGTAAAAAAATTTGATTTGAAATTTTTGAAAAGTGAATGATGATGTCTTTGACATGTGAATCTTTTTAAATTTGAATATGAAGTCTCATATGCCTATAAATAGATCGTTTGAGAGTTTCACATTTACAACACCAAGAGCAAACAACATTCATTCAAAGCTTTTATTCTCTCTTCTCTAAGCATTGAGCCTTAACCCTTATTCATTTTGAGAGATATAGTTTGCATTGTATTGTTTTTATTTCACTCATTGAGGAGTGTTTTTTGATAGCCTACCCACTATCAATTCTTGTATCAGTAAAAATGTGTGTATAACCCTTATATGTGTAGAAGGTGTTCTACACGGGGAATAGTTAAATCACCAAGTGTGAGGTGATTAGAAGTGTAGAGGGTGTTCTACACAGATTCTTTGGAGCGGTGTTGCTCAAAAGTGTAATAGATTTCTATCTCCATCTGAAGGAGATTGAATAGTGAATTCGGGGATCCTCAAGGGGTAGCTTGAGGCGAGGACGTAGGCAGTGGGGCCGAACCTCGTTAACATACTGAGTTTGCTTCTCTCTTACCCTTACTCTTTATATTTATTGTTGTTTCATATTTTGTTTATATTTTATATTATATATTTGATTTATAATTATTTTTTTTTAAATACAATTCAATTCACCCCCCATCTTGTGTTAGTCATCTGGATAACATCTCCACTCATGATCTAAGACTAGGACAAACAAGTGATTCAGAACTCAGGTTAATTTTATTATAAATATGACTAATACTAAACGAAACTCACACAAAATGTTCATCAATGATCGGAAAAGAAATTGAAAACCTAAAGTTTCCAGTTGAAATATTCATCAACGAAAACTTGCAGCATCACGAATGCAAGCTTCCTCTATTAATGTATGTATTCTGAAACTCCACACGAACATGTAAGAAATGAAAAAGAAAGAGATAACCAAACTCTCATTCCTGCTGATAATGTGTGTGTGTGTGTGTGTGTGTGTGAGAGAGAGAGAGAGAGAGAGAGAGAGAGAGCGAGTGAGAGTTACAAAGAAGCAACGGTGTCGGCGAGAAGCGGCAGCGTCGTCAGCAAGAAGTAGTAGCATCAACAAAAAGACGATGGAGTTTGTCAAAATCCCGTACGCTCGTGCAAGAGAGAGAGAGAGAGTGAGAGAGAGAGAGAGAGAGAGAGAGAGTGAGAGAAGAAAGTGAGAGAAAATAAGAGCAGGCAAGGGAATTGGAGATTTTAGAAGACTTATTAAGGCGACCTAAAAGTTGTTATAATAAATCATACTGACGAAAAATAATGAGTAAAATATATTATGGTAGTAATACTTGCCAACAACAAGTACATGTAACAACGACAATAATTACGCAAGAGTGTTATATGTTGCAAACTTATTTTTGACGACTCAAAATTGTCGGGAAAAATAATTAATTTCTGGCCAGATTTTGAATTAAACACCAGATTTTGTATAGCTCAGCTAAAATAGCTTATTTCCAGTGAGATTAGTGTCGCCAAAAATAAAAATAGCCCAAACTACTTATTGTTTTTGTAGTGACATAAATCGATGTGATGAAATGTTATCCTAATTTGTACCAGACTTCGTATATATTTAACCTTTAAATGCCCCATCTTTCATGTGAAATGATATTTATCCGCATGAAATCACAAATTTAACAATAATAAATTTTTGAAAAAAGAAAAACAAAAGTGAATGGTAGTTGTAAAAAAAGACAATTATTAAGGACACATGCATGACTGAAACGAGGTGACTACCGTGACAGCTTCAAGGACATTCAAATGGACGCATGCAGATGATCATTATGGCAAGAGACAAGTAGTAGTTTTGTATTAAATATATATACAGGCCGGTATGAGCCTGCAGGTTGTAGTATCCAGAGATCACATGGTGCATGGATAGAATGAAAGGAATGGGGAGAGAGCATGTTAGGGGCAGAATTTAAGATCAAGGACTGTTTTGGCCTTTAAGGCTTCTACGATGTTTTCATCTTTCTAATGACGTTAAACCACAATATATGTCAATATATAGAAGGACACATCAATTTATGTAGTTTTTAGTAAGTGCAATCGGTCGGATTTTTTTTTTTTTTTTTGGATCCAGTCCGGAATTTGGAAATCTATGTGAATCCAGGCGATTATCAGACTGGATTGGACCCAGAAGGGTAAAATAAATCTGGATAGGTATGAATCCGATTATGGATCCGGTTACATAACCAGTTATCCAATCCTATTTTTTAAAAGAATCTTTTTGGGTTAAAAAAATTAATTTCTTCTTAAAAAAAATATTAATTAATTCGGATATCCTGATTTACACCTAAGAAAACAAAAAAAAAAAAAAAAATAAAGATATCCGATTATAACCTAGGTATCCGGATTCACGTCCGGTTATCGCCTGAATTATTTTCGAATTTATCTAAGTGGATAATTGTCTGATTTTTAAAATCTGAATCTAGCTATAACTGAATCCAGATCCAATTCTACAAGTTTTTAAGGAATTTTTTGCTTCTCATTATTTGTCCTTTTGTTTTAAATGCCAAACAACGTATTTTCAAGGATCTTATAAGGACATTGGTCACAATTTAGTTGTACACCTGACAGGGTCGGCTCAATGCTTAGGCTATTGCTTAAGGTCCATTCTATGCAAAACTTTCAAATATAAAAGTGATTAGATTTTTTTTTTGAAAAAATAAAATAAAAAACCATATCATTAAATAAATTTTAAATAAATATATTTTTTAACATGTGCAAGGCTCCATAATAATAAATTTAATATTTAATACAATAAATTATTTATATTTTAAATGGTTTTAATATTTAATACCATGAATTATTTATATTTTTAAATAATTTTTTTAATGTCATGCTAAATTGAGGCACAAAATTTGTATTAATGCTTCTTTTTATAAAATATTGTTGTATTAAATATAAATTCAAAAATAATTTATTTATAAATTTAAATAAAATCTCATTTGATTTTCATATAATAATTTATATTTTATTATATTATATATAATTATATATGAATGATTTAATTAAATTTCACCTTAAGACTTAATATATATTGAGGTGCCGGCCCTGACACGCGCCCAAGCGATGTTGCGCAAGACATTTGGTAAGTTTTAAATTTTTGTTTTCATTTTGTTTATAACTCGATTGCGTAAAGTTGTTTATACATAATCTTTCCCGTTTACTAATTTATATCAAATACATATATATATGTAAGGGGTCGAGAGCAAAAGGCACAGCTTTAATAAGCGTGTTGACCTAGCTAGATGCAAGCGTTAATCTATGATATTGATGTGGCATGATATTGCATACTTGAGGTGGCAAGTTGCAGGGCAAACTGGATGGGTCAAAGGAATTAAAAGACAGCTTTCTATTCCAATTTTGAACTTATTTTCCAATTAATACTATTTCCTAACTTGTTTTAGCATTAATTTCATTCTTTTAACTAAGTTTTAGGTTCGATTTTTTTTTTCTCGGCAAATTGCATTCAATAAAACATAACATCTAAGACTACAATAGTTTAGTTTTATGCTATTACAAAGAAGGCGGATCTTTCACACCGCAGGAGGTGTTGGACATCTTGTATTGTGGAGTACTACATTTCCCAATCTGTTGAGGTGTTTGAATTCGAGAGTGCTTGTACTACCTGTTTAGAATATCCTTGGATCTGGATTTTGTGCAGTCCACCGTTTGAGGCTTCTTGAATGCCTATCAAGCCTACAATTGCTTTTCCAATATTTGGGTTCTTGTTGGGACTCGGACTGTGGCAAGTGAGTCCAAAAACTAGTTCACATTTTCTTCATAGCATAGTGCTCTCGCAATGCTACCATTGCTTCTCACAGCAACGTCAAACTGAATTAAATGGAAACCTGGTGGAATATGTTGCGCAATGAGCGCCTCTTCTTGTGCTTTCTTTGTGAGTCATGTTGCTTTGTGCTCGGTAAACATCTTAGAGACATGCGAAATTAAACATTCAGGAGTGGAGCTTGGCTTGTCATTGATAATTTGGTTCCTGATGAACCATATGTTGTCAATGGCTAAGGTAGCAAACAGCTAGAAGGAATGGACCTCTTCAGGAATAATAAGAAATCTCGATGGATTGATAATGACATTAATCCCTTCCTGGGTAGATTGAATTGGGAGGCTGGAGATGTTTAGAGGCCAGCGAGAATGTCTCCAGAGAATCCTAGAGAAAGGGCATTCAAGTATGAGATGGATGAGAGTTTCTTCGTCAATTTTGCAGGTGGGACAGCACTCTTAAAAGTTGCAAAGTGTTCAATTGAGTGAGTTTCAAAAACAAAAAATATCAAAGTTGGGTAGAAATGGCAAGAATACCAAAGTGGCATGTATTTATTCACCAAATTGTAAAAAAGAAAAAAGAGAGATTGAAAAAAAAAGTGAAAAAGAAAAGAGAAAAAAGAGAGAGAGAGAAAATAGAAAGAAAAAGAAAAATTGAACAAGAATAAAAAGTATGTTATAAAACTAAAGAAAGAAACTACAATTGCAAAAGAGAAATAAGAAATTCTCTCTGAAACTCTTAAGAACTGAAACTTTCTTTCTCTCTCTATATTTTCTTATGAATTTCATTATAACTGAAACCCCTATTTATAGGTTTTGAAATTACTATGCAAGTTACTATGCAAGTCACTATGCAAATCACTATGCGAAATTTAAAATAATAGTAGTGGGGTCATTCACATAATTTAGTGGTGGAACAGGGGGGCGGCTGCCGACGTTCGTTTATTACACTCCCCTTTGAATGACCGCCAATAAGGAATCTGCCTCGTTAAAACATTGCCAAGTAAAAACCCAGTGGGAAGAAAAACCAATGGCGAAGGAAAAAGAGTACAGTCTTCTTATATATCCACAAGTGCTTTAAGATTGCCTCATTAAAACCTTGCAGAGGAAAATCCAATGGGACAAAACCTCAGCGAAGGAAAAAGAGTACAATCAGCACATTTACTCCCCCTGAAAAGTGCATGACAAAAGATTTTTGAGTTTTCGCATTCCAATGTTATACACAATCTTCTTGAATGTGGAAGTTGGTAACGCCTTTGTGAATAAATCTGTCAGATTATCACTAGATCGTATCTGCTTGACATTAATTTCACCTTTCTCTTGAAGTTCATGAGTATAAAAGAATTTAGGTGAAATATGTTTGGTTCTGTCACCTTTGATATATCCTCCTCTGATTTGAGTGATACAAGCAGTATTATCTTCATATAAGATTGTTGGGCTATTATTGATCATGGAAAATCCACACTTTTCCTAGATATGTTGAATAACTGATCTCAACCAAATACACTCTCGACTTGCTTCATGAATAGTAATAATCTCTGAGTGATTTGAAGAAGTAGCAGATAGTGTCTGCTTAACAAATCTCCATGATATGGCAGTATCTCCATAAGTAAATAAATATCCAGTTTGAGATCTACCTCTTTGTGGGTCTGAAAGATAACCTGCATCTGCATACCCAATCAATTCTGGACTTGAACCATGTTGATAAAATAATCTCATATCAACCATACCATGAAGGTAACGAAAGACATGTTTAATGCCATTCCAATGCCTTCGAGTTGGTGCAGAACTATATCTTGCAAGCAGATTAACTGAGAATGTAATATCTGGTCGAGTGCAATTTGCAAGATACATCAAAGCTCCAATTGCACTGAGATATGGTACTTCAAGACCAAGAATTTCTTCATCGTCATCACAAGGACAGAATGGATCTTTCTTCACATCAAGTGTTCGAACAATAATTGGAGTACTCAGAGGATGAGATTTGTTCATATAAAAATGCTTTAGGACTTTCTCAGTATACATGGACTGATGAATAAAAATTTCATTTGGCAAATGCTCGAGCTGCAGGCCGAGACAAAGTTTTGTTTTGCCAAGATCTTTCATTTCAAATTCATTCTTTAAATATATAGCGGTTTTTGAGATCTCTTCAGGAGTTCCCACAATATTTAAATCATCAACATAAACCGCAATAATAACAAATCCGGATTCTGATTTCTTAATAAAAACACATGGGCATATAGGATTATTCTCAAATCCTTCTTTCAATAGATATTCGCTTAAGCGATTATACTACATGCGTCCGGATTGCTTCAACCCATATAAAGATCTTTGTAGTCTGATTGAGTATATATTTCTAGATGTACTTGTAGATGCTTCAGGCATCTTATATCCTTCAGGGATTTTCATATATATGTCATGGTCTAAGGATCCATATAAATATGCAGTGACCACATCCATCAACCGCATTTCCAATCCTTTTGTAATAACCAGACTAATCAAAAATCTAAATGTGATTGCATCCATAACGAAAGAGTATGTTTCTTCATAATCAATCCCGGGTTTCTACAGGAAACCTTGTGCAACAAACCGTGCTTTGTATCGCATAATTTCATTTTTCTCATTACGTTTTCGTACAAATACCCACTTATATCCAACAGGCATCACACCCTTTGGTGTTTGGACAACAGGTCCAAATACTTATCGTTTTGCTAACGAATTTAATTCAGCTTCAATAGCTGTTTTCCATTTTGGCCAATCATTTCTACGTCGACATTCTTCGACGCTTTTTGGCTCACTTTCTTCATTACTTCTGGTAATGTCAAGGGTCATTTTATATGAAAATATGTTGTCGACAACAGTTTTATTTCTATCCAGAATTTCTCCAGTTTTCATGAAATGTATTGAGATCTCATTATTTTCAGGTACCTGTTCCTCTTCAGGGGAAAACATTTTATGACACACCTCTTCAGGATGTCCCTTTTTAGGAGATTTATACTCTTCAAGAGTTTCCTCTTCAGGAGGTTCTGGAATAAAAGATTTAAGCTCTTTAGGAGCACCAATTATATTTGTGGCCTGTATTGTGGGTACGTGTTTTTCAGAAACACCAAATTCATCTTATATTCTTTTTCTTCTGGGAATTTTATCTTTTGCACCAATAGGTCTTCCACGCCTCAAGCGTATTTTAGATTCACCTATTGCTGCTTTGACAATTTGTCCTTCAGGGACTTCAATCCTTGCTGGAGTATTAATAGCAAGAATATAAGATTTTACTACACCTTTAGTGTCAGTAAATACATCCGATAACTGATTTGCAACATTTTGCAAATGAATAATCCTTTGAACTTCCCGTTTACATTCATTTGTAGGAGGATCAAAATGAGATATGGTCTTATTATCCCAAGTAATATCTTGTCGTGCTTCAGGTACCGACTTTTCTTTACCCATTAACGGAAAATTTGATTCGTCAAAATGACAATTCTCAAAACGTGCTTTAAACATATCTCCTGTAAGGGGTTCAAGGTATCTAATAATGGATGGAGAATCAAAACCAACATATATCTCAAG
The DNA here is from genome assembly GCA_036898215.1 of Platycarya strobilacea. Lineage (NCBI taxonomy): Eukaryota > Viridiplantae > Streptophyta > Magnoliopsida > Fagales > Juglandaceae > Platycarya > Platycarya strobilacea. The sequence goes on along the minus strand of CM072547.1, from coordinate 38,564,818 downwards.
TCTACGTTGAGGGCCCATTTTTGTACGTTATGGAGGTGCAATTGGAACATATACAGCACATCCAAAAGTACGAAGATGAGAAATATTTAGTTGTTGACCAAATGCAAGCTGTAATGGAGAATATTTATGGTATGCAGATGGTCTAATGCGAATTAAAGATGCTGCATGAAGTATAGCATGTCCCCAAGCAGAAACAGGTAGTCTGGATTTCATAAGTAAAGGTCTAGCGATTAGTTGAAGCCTTTTGATCAAAAACTCAGCTAAACCGTTTTGTGTGTGTGTGTATGGGCAACAGGATGTTCAACATCTATTCCTATTGACATGCAATAATCATCAAAAATTTGAGATGAAAATTCACCTGCATTATCTAATCGAATGGTCTTAATCGGATACTCAGGAAATTGTGCTCGTAATTTAATTATCTGAGTAAGAAGTCTAGCAAATGCAACATTTCTAGTGGAAAGAAGACAAACATGTGACCATCGACTAGATGCATCAATTAGAACCATAAAATATCTAAATGGTCTACTTGATGGATGAATAGGCCCACATATATCTCCGTGAATCCTTTGTAAAAAGGATGGAGATTCAACAATGACTTTTAAGGGAGATGGTCTGATAATTAACTTACCTTGAGAACATGCAGAGCACGGAGATTCATTGGGTAGAAATATCTTTTGATTTTTTAAGGGATGCCTATGCGAATTTTCAATAATTCGTCTCATCATTATAGAACCCGGATGTCCAAGGCGATCATGCCAAGTCATAAATACTTTAGGGTCAATGCACTTCTGGTGCATTACCACATATGATTCAATTGTTCTCATTTTTGTATAATATAATCCAGAACATAGAGCAGACAGTTTTTCTAATACGAGCTTCTGGCCCGATATTGTTTTAGTAATAAGAAGATGCTCTTTACTGCCTTCATTGGTCGTTTCAATATGGTAATCATTACGACGTATATCTTTGAAACTCAATAAATTTCTTCTGGATTGTGAAGAGAATAGAGCATCATCAATATAAAATTTGGTGCCATTAGGCAACACAATATAAGCTCTTCTGGAGCCCTCAATTAAATCTGATGAACCTGATATGGTATGGACATAAGCTTTACTTAGTGTTAGATTTTGAAAATATTTCTTTTCTTTGATAATTGTGTGAGTTGTAGCACTATCAGCCAGACATATATCTTTATCATTCAACTCAGAGATAAAAAGCTCATCAATGTGATCCATGATTATACAAAATATACAAAACTTTTATTACTGATAGAAAGAAAATACATTAATTGAGTGGAACACTTCCATCTCCAATTAAGTGTTCGATACTACCATCAGGATGATTAAAGAAATCAGATACATCAAGATGAGTAACGTCTACATCTACTGAATCTAATAAATCATCTGATGGTTCTACTAAATTTGTTTCATGCACTTTATTCTTTCCTTTAATAGAAGCTTGATATAAATCAGTTAAGTGCCTGGCCGTACGACAGGTACGCGACCAATGTCCAGTCATTCCACATCTATGGCACACCTCTTCACTTTTCTTTGAAGAATTATTCTGAGGATTTTTACCCCTTTCTGAATTGTACCACTTCTGGTGATATGGTATATTATAATCCCTTTTAATGTTGTCACTCCTGGGACCAACATTTCTATAATTTCTCTTACCACGTCCACGCCTCCGATTTCTTCTAAAGGATGCACCATTCACTTCTGGGAATGATGCAAACCTATTACCATTCACTTCAGGGAATGATATTGAGCTAGTAGGGCGTGACTGGTGGCTTTCTAATAAGAGCTCATTATTCTGCTTAGCTACTAGAAGATATGATATAAGTTCAGAATATTTCTTAAACTTTTTATCTCGATACTGCTGCTGTAGGAGCACATTCGAGGCATGAAATATAGTAAAAGTCTTCTCTAGCATATCTTCATTGGTGATTTTCTCACCGCATAATTTTAATACTGAGCTTATTTTAAAAAGTGCGGAATTATACTCACTAACACTTTTAAAATCTTACAACCTCAGGTGTATCCATTGAGAACGAGCTCTTGGGAGGATGACAGTCTTCTAGTGTTCATACCTCTCCCTTAAATTGTTCCACAAAATATAGGGATCTTTTACTGTGAGATATTCAGTTTTCAATTCTTCATGAAGATGGTGGCGAAAGAAAATCATTGCTTTAGCACGTTCCTGCAAGGATGCTTGATTTCCTTCTTTAATAGTTTCTCCCAAATTAATTGCATCAAGATGTATTTCAGCATCAAGTATCCAGGATAAATAATTTTTTCCAGATATATCAAGAGCAATAAATTCCAATTTTGTAAGATTTGCCATTTTCTACACATATAAATAATGAAATAAATATGTGTATCACATATTTATAAATTCACACAGATGATCATCAATAAAATATATTAAAGACTTCAAATAATATATTGAAAAACTTACAGAGGAATAAGGCCACTAGTTTCAGAATTGGTAGAATCGTCGTGCTGATAAATAAAACTAAACAAAGAAACTACTATTACAAAAGAGAAATAAGAAATTCTCTCTGAAACTCTTAAGAACTGAAACTTTCTTTCTCTCTCTATATTTTTTTATGAATTTCATTACAACTGAAGCCCCTATTTATAGGTTTTGAAATTACTATGCAAATTACTATGCAAGTCACTATGCAAAATTTAAAATAATAGTGGTGGGGTCATTCACATAATTTAGTGGTGGGACAGGGGGCGGCTGCCGACTTTCGTTTATTACAAAATATTATTATTTGATGATCTGAAAAGTTAAAAAGTACATCAGGTGAGAATTGTAGTCAATGAAGATGTCTGATAAATTTTCTTTGTTGTGTACTTGAAAGTTTTTGAATCATTTTTTTCATTTTTTTATATAGGCCCTAACTCAAACCACCTTACAATATTTTTGTGTTGATCGTTCTTATTCTAAGTAAGGTTTTGGAAAGAGTTGTGGAAGTCTTGTCCATAATTGCCTAATTTTCCATAAAAATGTGTGTATACCCTTTGTCAATTCTATTGAAAGAACTCTCGTACGAAATACTATTTACTCGTGAGTTATGGAATTGAACATTTTGCTTGAAATGTTCTTGATATTGCATGTGTTAGAACTTCTAGTTAGGTGGATATAATTTGGAACACTTACACATCTTGTGAATTGCTATAGGTGAATTGATTGAGATATGGTTATTAGATTTATAAAATTGTTTTGATATTTGAATTTGGAAAATGTGAGTTGGTGATCTCTATATATGATTTTATTTAGTCTTTCTCATCATTTTTAGCATGAAAATTGCTATAGACTATCTGAGCAGGTTGGAGGTGTGATGAGTGCGTGAAAGTACACTCTAAATACCCTAATATTAAATTAAATTGCTAAAATATGAATAGAAATAATGAGATATAATTTATATTATCAAATTTTATTTTTATTTTTATTTACATTAAGATATGCTTAAGTGTTATAAAACTAAAAAGAAAACTACTACTATTGCAAGAGAAAAGAAACTCTTAAGAACTGAAACTTTCTTTCTCTCTCTATATTTTCTTATGAATTTCATTACAACTGAAGCCCATATTTATAGGCGTTAAAATTACTATGCAAGTTACTATGCAAGTCACTATGCAAATTTAAAATAATAGTGGTGGGGTCATTCACATAATTTAGTGGTGGGACAGGGGCGGCTGCCGACGTTCGTTTATAACACTCCCCCTTGAATGACCACCCATAAAAAATCTGCCTCGTTAAAACCTTGCCAAGGAAAAACCCAGTGGGAATAAAAACCAATGGCGAAGGAAAAAGAGTACAGTCTTCTTATGTATCCACAAGTGTTTTAAGATTGCCTCATTAAAACCTTGCAAAGAAAAACCTAATGGGATAAAACCTTAGCGAAGGAAAAAGAGTACAATCAACACAAGTCTTCAGGACTTTTACTCCCCTAGAAAGTGCATGACGATAGATTTTTGAATCTTCACATTTTAATATTCTGCACAATTTTCTTGAATGTCGTAGTTGGTGATATTTTCATGAATAAATCTGCGAGATTATCACTTGATCGTATATTTGATATATCCTCCTTTGATTTGAATGATACAAGTAGCATTATCTTCGTATAAAATTGTTGAGTCATTAATCTTAGCCAAATATACTCTCGACTTGTTTCATGAATTGCAATAATCTCTGAGTGATTTGAAGATGAAAAATAATATCTGGTTGACAAACTTAATAGAAATCTGATACCTGCAGTAATACTTAAACTCCTCCTAATAATATGCGTTAGTGTTTCAAGTAATAAGCAAATATGATTTCAGTATATATAACAAGTTAAGAATTCAAACACGATCTCCAACTAAATAATGCATTAGAGAGAGTATGATAATATTTTCATCTAAAATTTTCTCCCCCTCATTCGACATTATTAGGAAGAACTTGTTTATATACGGCGGAAATAACATTGGAAACCATCTATGTATGATAAAAGCTGTAAAAGCTTTGATGTTTAATATTATCGGTCGGCGGAAAATCAAATCCGCTTGACATTGTGGACAAACGAGATCTTGAAGAGATTTGAAAGCTTCGGGTTGTTGTTTAAATATAACCAATTTTACCATTGGTTTACTCCAGCAAAAAGATTTCGCATTTCTCATAGATTCAGTTGTTGTTCATCCAGAACGATATTATGTCTGATAGAAATTCTAATGTCCCAGATTTAAACCATGAACCTTTTATACCTCAACCACTTATATTTTCTCCTGAGACTGTAAACACCATGATAGGAGCAGAGATATATCTATCTAGTAAATCTGATCCTGAAATTGTTGCAGCATCAAGAACCCTTAGTGCTCAATATGCTGCTTCTCTTACAACCATGTCTCAGAGGCTATTGGCGAGAACGAGTGAGGTTGATCATCTTAAAAATCAAATATCTGAGTTGCATCAAACGCTTGCAACTAAAGATAGAAAAAATAAAGATTTAAAACAAGATAACAAGGAGCTGAAGAAACTTGTAGACTGGTATTCTCGTGACCTGAAAACACGAGTAGAAGAGCTGGAACGAGAAAGAGCTCAGATACAAAGTCAACAACAGCAGCTAACGGCAGAGGTTCAGCGTTTACAAGAAAATAGGGATAGCTGTAATTAATCTTGCTGGCTTTTGAAATTATGCATCCAGCATATCTTGTAAAGTGAAATTTGAAGAGATGATGGTTTGTCTTGTTCTTATTTCCATTTCTATAAGAACCGTCTTTAGCTTCATTTAGTACGCATCAAATCTTCTTCTCATATCTATAATTGATCTGTATTTGTATTCTTATTCTACAAATTTCCAATGGCTCATCAATTTCCTTTTACTATTTCTCACAATCAACATATGAGGTATCCTTCACCTCAATTACAAGTTGATCCTGCATCTTCCGCAGGTGCAATGTTGCAGCAAGCAAATGATCTGGCTAATAAGTCAGATCGTGAAGCTGTTTATGAGCTGGTGACTCTCGGCACCCGATACTCCTCCTCTATTGTTGGATTTTCCAACCGATTACAATCCAAAAATCGTGAGATTGAGGAGCTAACGAGAAGGTTTCTGTACTTCAACGACTCGTTCAAGAGTCTGACAAAAAAATTGCAGACTTAAAGCAGGAGAATAAGGATTTAAAATCCTTACTTGCCTCTTCATTTCGAATGCCTAATCCTTTAGATAGGGATGGTATGTTGCTTTATGAAGAGCAAATGCATTTGAGAGATGAGGCTAGAAGTCTCAAATTCTTGTAACTCATCTATGAATTGAATAATAAGATCTTTCCTTTTCAAATGCATTCCTTGAATTTATAGCAACCCTTGTAATCTTTTCAAGAGTTCTAACAAGGTAAATCATTAACGTAAACTGCAATAATGACGAATCCGGATTCTGATAAAATACATGAACATATAGGATTATTCTTAAATCCTTCTTTCAATAGATACTCGTTGATTCAATTATACAACATGTGTCCGGATTGCTTTAACCCATATAAAGATCTTTGAAACTTTATAAAATACATACTCCTAAATGTACTTGGATTAGATGCTTCAAATATCGTAATAATCTAATGATGCTTATAAATATGCAGTGACCACATTCATTAACTGCATATCTAATCCTTTTGGTAATAACCAAATCAATTAAAAATATGAATGTGATTGCATTCATACCAAGAAAATATGTTTCCTCATAATTGCTCAGGTTTCTACTGGAAACCTTGTGCGAAAAATTATACCGCATAATTTCATTTCGCATTACGCTTTCGTATAAATACTCACTTATATCTGACAAATATTACACCCTTTGGTGTTTGGACAACAGGTCCAAATGTATCTCGCTTCACTAGCGAGTTTAATTCAGTTTTAATAACTGCTTTCCATTTTGGCCAATCATTTCTACGTCGACATTCTTCAACGATTTTTAGCTTATTACTTCTGGTAATATCAAGTGTTATCATATATGTTGTCGACAACAGTTTTATTTCTATCCATAAATTTTCCAGTACTCATGAAATGTATTGAGATCTCATTATTCCTCTCCAGGGGAAAACATTTCATGAAACACCTCTACAGGAGGTTCCTCTTCAGGAGGTTTATACTCTTCAGGAGTTTTCTCTTCAGGAGTTATACTCTTCAGGAGTTTTCTCTTCAGGAGTTACCTCTTCAGGAGGTTTCCTCTTCAGGAGGATTATATTTTATACAGAAAATACGGTCTCTTCATGAGCACCGATTTTTATTTTTCTTGTGCACCAATAGGTTTTCAACGTTTCAGGTGTATCTTAGATTCATTTATTGCTGTTTTAACAACTCGTCCTTCAGGGACTTCAATTCCTGCTTAAGCATTAACAGCAGTAATATATGATTTTACAACACCTTTAGTGTCAGTAAATACATCATGTAATTGATTTGCAACACTTTGCAGATAAATAATCTTCTGAACTTCTGGTTCACATTTATTTGTAAGAGGATCAAATTTAAACAGGACTTTATTTTCCCATGTAATTTCTTTTCATGCTTCAGGCACCGATATTTCATTATTTTAAAACATGATGAAATATTAATAAGCTTATATATAAAAACTTTGTATAAATAAATCAAGTGTTTGGCCGTACAACAGGTACGTGACTACTGTTTAGTCCTATTATATCTATGACAAACATCTTCATCTTTTTATGAAGAATTATTCTGAGGGCCTTTACCCTTCTCTGAGTTTGATCACTTCTAGTGATACGATATATTTTTATCATCTTTAGTGTTGTCGCTTTTGGGACCAACACTTCTATAATTTTTCTATCACGTCTACGCCCTTAGTTCCCGTTCACTTCTGGGAATTGTGTAAATTCGATATCATTAATAGGACGTAACTGGTGTAACAAAAACTCATTATTTAGTTCAATCACTGGAAGACAAAACAAAAGTTCAGAATATTTATTGAACTTTCACTCTCGATATTGTTACTGCAGGAGCACATTCGAGGTATGAAAAATAATGTCTTCTTTTATATATCATCATCAGTGACATTTTCACTGTATAATTTTAATATTGAGCTGATTTTAAAGAGTGCAGAATATTCAATACCACTCTTAAAATCTTGCAACTTCACGTGCAATAAATCATAATGATCTTTTGAGAGGATTACATCTTCTGGTGCTTATATCACTCTCTTAATTTATTTCACATAGTAAGATGATTTTTCATCATGAGATACACAACATGGTCCTTTAGGGACACATGGTTTTCTTCTATGATTGTATCTTTCAAGTTCATCATCATATCTAAATAGATCTCATCAAGGATCCTGGATAAATAACATTTTTCAGAAATGTCAATAGTAATAAATCTCAATATTTGACATTATATTACAAAAATAAATCTGTGAATTTAAGAAATATATTCACATTATCATGAGAATAAAAATAAAATTTTATCAAGTAATATTCAGAAATATTACCTTTAATATTTATCTCAAGGACTGCAAATAATATATTGAAAAACTTACTTGAAGTAGAAGACCATTAGCTTCAGTATCGGTAGAACTTCGTGCTGATAACGTATTATAAAACTAAAAAGAAAACTACTACTATTACAAGAGAAAAGAAACTCTTAAGAACTGAAACTTTCTTTCTCTCTCTATATTTTCTTATGAATTTCATTATAACTGAAGCCCATATTTATAGGCGTTGAAATTACTATGCAAGTTACTATGTAAGTCACTATGCAAATCACTATGCAGATTTAAAATAATAGTGGTGGGATCATTCACATAATTTAGTGATGGGACAGGAGGTGGCTGCTGACGTTCGTTTATAACATTAAGTATAATTTTATAATATTTCAAATATCAACTACACCATATATATCTATTATTTAATTTTTCAGGTCCCATTAAACTTGGACCCCACATGGGCCGCATGTTGGTGATGGGCTTAATTTCACTTGAAGCCGCATATCTATTGGGAGCAATACACGACACAGCACATATATGTTCATTTGACTTCACATGGATTCACATGGATTTATTCTCATAAGCCCACGAGTATTCAACGGATGAGAGCAGATTTTGCAAGGCACTTGAGTTAATTTTAAAAGGAGTAGCCCTTTTAAGACACACGGGCCCACGACTACTTCATGTTTAGCTTCAGTTGGTCTGAACTTCACGCTGCCTTCTAATATCGCACTTGCATATTTGCTTGGGCCACAAATCAAAGGCTTCAATTATCACTTCATGGGCCCGCCACTTCAACAAGTGTTGCCTGGAGTTGACTTCAAAGAGGACGCGGCATGGGTTTTAGTTGTAGGGCTCATACATATAAGGGGAGTGCTACTCACCCCGTTCAAAACTATTTCGATGGTATCCGTTTTGATTTTTTTAAATTTTTTTTATATGACTTTTAAATAAGGGTTTTTAAAAATATTTTAAAATGTTAAAAAAATCATGTTAAAAAAAAATTATATGATTTTTTTAACATCTTAAAATATTTTTTAAAAATATAAAAAAAAATCACAACATTATTTAGAAATATTTATTTAAAAATCATGTAAAAAAATTGAAAAAAAAAAGTAAAATGGGTAACCATCGATATGGTTTTGAGAGGAAAAAAATAGCATTTTCCTACATATAATAGGGGATGAACTAGCGCCGCAGCAAGGAGACGGACTTTCACGCACAAGAAAGAACGAAAACTCAAGTCTGATTGTTCTTTGATTTTTTTGAAAAATTTATGTTAATTAAATTCCCAAGTAAGATTAAAGATGAACTTATACAGTAGATTATAATATTTTTAATTTACTTTTAATTTATGTATTTGATTTTTAATTTATTAAAACTATTAATTTTATCATCCTCAATATATGTTTTATCCAAAAAAAAAAATCTCAACATCTTGTTAATGTTTTCTTCTTTAAATAATCTTAGAATTTATTTCGTTTATAAATTCAGTCATACTTTTTTTATTGAATGGATTAGTTCTTTGATTATGTTTATTTCAATTGATTATCTATGTTGATTTAATTCTCTGTTACAATATCGCTTCTTGGATATATTGTCGTCGACTCGTCATTGGGCTTTCTCAAAATGAATAACAATTTACGTGATTTAAAAATAATGAATAATTTTTCAAAAGGATTACATTTGATTTATTTTTTATTTATAATTCTATATTTTCCGTTTAAGAATTTTGAAATTGAATTCTCAATTAAGTTATGAATAAATTAAGAATAATTAAAATATCAAATATGTGCAAGAGATTCTTAAAATTTTACTATTAGTCAATATTGAATATTTTTTTCATTAATTACTTTGTTTCATTTTAATTTATATTTAAAGTCAATTTTTATTTTCTGTTGTGTGACTTAATATTTTTCTTTAGTTTATTTGTTCTTTTTATTATTCTTTAGTTAATTTGTTTTTTTTATTATTCTTTTAATTTATCTTCTTATAAAATCGATACTTCAAAATTACACTATAATTATCATATTATTTTTTAGACGTAATCACAAATATAGAAGAAAAAAAACAAATGTGTAATAGTGTAGGCCAACTAATAAGTAATATATATATATATATATATATATATATATATAATATTATACAATGCACATAACAATTAGAGCAATGCTGGGGGATACGCAGCACTCAGCGTATCCCCCTCACATGAACAGTGCCATGCACTGTTCATGGCACTGTTCATGTGAGGGGGATGCGCTGAGTGTGCGTGCTCCCCCTCATTTCTCTAACAATTAACTTGGCCTCGTGGACTAGGGTATCGCTGCACCCTGTCGTGTTTGGCTAATCATTTAGCTCAACGTATGGGCACATAGGCGTGCATGATAACTGGGATCCATATGAGGCTCATTTGTATTCGAAGACGAGACAAATCCATCTTAATATATTATTACATTTTTTTTATATTTTTATATATAATACAAATCTCAATACAATTTTTTTAAATCCCAATATAATTTTTTTTAATTCTTAAATCAACTTTTTTAAATTTTAAAATAATAATAATTTTAAAAAACAAACTCAATTAATCTCAACTGGTCTTGTCTTTAACTCCAAACAGGGCCTGAGTTTGCATCTGCGATATAAATGAACGATGGAGATTATGATCAAATGACCTAGTTATTTTTAACATGGATGAGACTTTTTTTATAAAAACTTTTTTTTCTTCATTTTCTTTTCTTTCCCACGCAGACCAATCGCAGAAAGTCGATTTCCCAGCATCCCTTCATGGGTGGACGCAAATACATCCTAGGTGAAATAGCAATGCCTAACATAGATGAGCTTGTTAGAACATCATGTGTAAAATATGATGCCCTCAAATTTTACTTGGGATTGGATGGACTTAATTTGAAGCATTGGAACCATGCATGCAGCATGAGATTACCTACCTTCATTCATGACAATTAAAAATACAATACACTTAATATGTATTTAATAGTATGCATGCAACATGAGTAACGGATAATTTTTCTTTAAATATGTACATATGTACTAGACTTATATCCTAAAAATGATCGATTCATAACTTCATAACAGACTGATAACTATAAATGATATAAAACTTGTTCATCATAACTGTAATATAAATAAGTATTGGAGACAATGCTCTATAAGCACAATACTAAAAAGCATAACTACTTAACAGCTAGCTCGTTAAGTTGCTCACGCAACTCGGCTAAGATAGCCACAATCTTATCTAAAAATTGGAAGACTAAAGTAGGCAGCTCCTTGTCATCACATCAGGACCTAATTAACCTTATCTAGTCTGCCCTCAGTTGGCCCTCCAAAAGCGGAGACACGACCTATCATTCCGGAGAAGAATGGTCGTTGGAACAATTGATATTTGATTACAAACCTCAACCAATCAACTATCAACTTAACTAATAGTATATAGATGCATGAATGATAGTAAAATGACATAAAGTCATCGTGAACATGAATGCGAGTGACTTGATTTGACAAATAGTACGTCATGTGCTGACATTAGTAAATACTTGACATGATATGAAAATTGACATGGACAATTAACTGATATGAATTGAAATCTTTTTTAACAATAACACGAACAATTAAGATTATCTTAAACTCGAAAAGGAAATAAATTGAATTTATTTTATTTTATTTTTTAATATATTATTATTTTAGAATTTGAAAAATGTATTATAAGATTAGAAAAATATGTATAGGAATTTATATTTTGTATAAAAAATTATAAAAATATAATGATGAAATAGAAGTGAGTTGAGATGAGTTAAACCCACTTTCGAATTCAAACGAAGCCTAAATATGAGCATGTAGATGCTATATAAGTCTTCTTGAGCTATATGCTCATGCCAATATTGCATTGCATCACAGGCATCTATACCAACTATGAGTATATCTATATAATTGAAATGATTGAAAGCTAATAAACATGAAGTTAGCACCTCTAATGTTGGTTGCCAAACTTCGCTCCATCAACCAGTTACTCAAATCTCATTCAAAATTTGTTGACGATACTTTATTAACTTATGGATCTTTCACACCAATTTAAACACTCCAATGTGAATAATGGAATTTCACTATTATAATATATCATCCTAAGGGTACCATAGATAAAGATAAAAGACTCCACTAACTTAAAAATACTATTTTTTGAAATACCTAGCATGGGATATGACAAAACATAAATATGTGACAAATGGCATGACATAACATTACATGTAACGGATAAGCTTATACTTGAAATATTTAATATAACATGGTATATTAGAATATGTATAATAATTGTAAATAAAAGTAATATGACAAATATAGCTTGTCATCATACATATAAAAATATACCGAAAAGTAAGTTATAGGCTAACTTACAGTAATAGTGAGTGACGTAAAAATAGTTAAAACATAGCACGAACAGAAATGAGATAATTCAAGGGTTAGAATATCCCACCAAACCTTTAAAATATAAAACTCACTAACTTATGGTAAAATTATCATTTTACCCATCTACTTTTAAAAAATTACCATTTTGCCTCTAAACTAAGGATTCCACATACAAACTCCAAATTCTACCAAAATTTATATTCTTCATATAAATTTAAGAATATAAATTTTGTCCTAAATCAGAAAATACAATCAGAAAAATTTATATTCTTCACTAACATCAATGCATTATCCGATTAACATTAAGGCTAGAAAGTCTTAGTTTTTGCTGCAATTCCTTCAAACTTCAAAATATGCTTGTTCATCCAAGTCAGATTTTGCCTAACCCAACCCTAAGATTTTCTTTATTTTTTAATAGTTTTGATATTTTCACTTAAGAAGTTCAAGAAAATTACTCATTTTTCAAACTCGAATTCGCAGATCTGAGACCCACATGAACAGGCCTACTTCAAAACATATACTTAAACCGATTCATGCAACATTAAGAATCACAAATTATGTTCTAAGTTCGTCCTAAGACATCAAAACTATGTTCAGAAAATGACCATTTTGCCTCTAAACTAAGGATCCCGCACACAAACTCCAAATTCTACCAAAATTTATATTCTTCACTATCATCAATGCATTATCTGATTAACATTAAGGCTAGAAAGTCTTAGTTTTTGCTACAATTCCTTCAAACTTCAAAATATGCGTGTTCATCTAAGTCAGGTTTTGCCTAACCCAGTCCTGAGATTTTCTTTATTTTTCAATAGTTTTAGTATTTTCATTTAAGAGATTCAAGAAAATTACTCATTTTTCAAACTCAAATTCACAGATTTGGAACCCACGTGAACAGGCGTACTTCAAAACATATACTTAAACCGATTCATGCAATATTAAGAATCACAAACTATGTTCTGAGATCGTCCTAAGACATCAAAACTATATTAAAAAAATGACCATTTTGCCTCTAAACTAAGGATTCCACATACAAACTCCAAATTCTACAAAATTTATATTCTTCATATAAATTTAAGAATATAAATTTTGTCCTAAATCAGAAAATACAATCAGAAAATTTTAAATTCTTCACTAACATCAATGCATTATCCGATTAACATTAAGGCTAGAAAGTCTTAGTTTTTGCTACAATTACTTTGAACTTCAAACTATGCTTGTTCATCCGAGCTAGATTTTGCCTAACCCAGCCTTAAAATTTTATTTCTTTTTCAATAGTTTTGATATTTTTACTTAAGATGTTCAAGAAAATTACTCATTTTTCAAACTCGAATTCCCAGATCTGGAACCCATATGAACAGGCCTACTTCAAAACATATACTTAAACCAATTCATGCAACATTAAGAATCACAAACTATATTCTAAGATCGTCCTAAGACATCAAAGTTATTCATTTTATTAAAATCTAAATTCCTCGTATCGATAAAAATGCCAAAACACTAATTTTTTGTCAACTAGAACAAATCCTTGATGTTCTTAGTCTAATACTTTTCAAATCAATTCCAAGGACTTCGAAAGTTCATAAACACACTATTAACATGTTCACAGATCAAAGCTAAGTAATAATAATGCTTGAACAACAACCAAAATGACAAGACTCATTATCAAACCATTCGGCCAGCATACCATATCTAAACCGAGTACAAAATATTATGTCTTAGAACAAACACACTAAATCCATAACTTTCATGAAGTAAGCCTCAAGAAGTAAAATCATATAATTCATATTCAAGTTATAAACTTGAGATAAGAATTTAATATGTTAAGATATAATAAAATCTATTTCTTTCTATCAGTTTAAATTTTTGGAACAAGTAGTGATTTCACAATATCAGAACTCTCTCTATTTCAACATGGTATCAAAGCAGAGGTTTTGAGTTCGAATTCTAACTCTACACTCTACGCCCCACTTAATTAAATATTTCACTTCTTGAGCCTATTAATTGAGGGAAAATCTAGCCTACAAGTGAGGTCAGGAAGTGTTCAAATATAATAAAATATGTATCTTCTTATCAGTTTAACCTTTTGGGACAAGTGATGATTTTACATAATATTTGATCACATGTCAAAAATTCCATAAAAGCTCCAAATAAACCCAAGAGCCTCATGTTTTTCTTTACTTGGAGCTTTGGCAGCAAAGGGGAAGATCAATAGAGATGGGGGAGGAGCACAAGGCAATGGTAGGACATATAGAGTCAAAACTCCATGAACAGGGAGAACCTTAGCAACAATTAGAAACAGGATATTATAAAGATACTGCGTGAGATACGTTAGTCCCTCCCCTAGTTGATGCTTTAAAATAAGTCATAATCATCCGCTTTATTATACCTAAAATGAATTTATAAAATAAATGACATTTTCACTGTGAAAAAGTAATATAACACATCAATCATTAGTGTAATTACCATAAAGGAAATGTGGAGTATGTGCTAAAACTTATTACATGTGCATATTGGTAATCTTGAAACCTTTTGTATATATATATTCATGAGTACTAGTACAAGTATACCGTTTTAGTGCATAAATTGAAATAATTGAAGTCAAAACATTGGATGAAATCGAAGGATTTTAGAATGTTCTTTACAGAGTAACAAAAATCTTAGCACCGTAAAGCAGAGAACTGTAATTGCTAATTCCTACCTAGTTCCTGAATGCTCAAACCTCCAAAGCTGTCCATGGCATCTTAAAGGAAAATAACCCTTTCTTCACCCCTATACCACAAAATTCTCCTTCAACCTTTTAACCTTTTCTTTAGTTGGTAAACCTTAAACCTTCACTGACCAAGAAAGTTTTGAATCACTTGGCTGTGTCGACGACAGTTTCTCTGTGAAAGATTAGCAAGCATGTATAACCAGGTATCCGTAGGTTAAGGCCATTTTGGCAATATTGCCTAATAGCATTCCCATTTCGCACCATATAACCCATATATCTATAAAACTTCGAAAAAAGTTTGGGATTTTCACCCAAAACCTCCTTCCATCCTGAACATTGGTTCATTAATTATAGGGAATTACTATTTATCCCTTAAATCATTTTTATCAATATTTCATTCTAATAAACAAAACAAACTCTTCTTCAAATCATCTACATTTTCTCTCATGCTCATAATTGTTAGTCTTAAATAATAATTTCAAAAATAATTCAAATAATTATGAAAATGTAAAGTAGTAATAATAATAATAATAATAATAATAATAATAATAATAATAATTTTAGAAATATACTCGTACCCACAAAAAAATATTTTAAATTTTTATTTAAAATATTCGCTAGAGAGGAATAGTTCAAAACATAAGAACAAATATAAAATATTGAGTAATTAAATTTGTAAATAAAAGTGAGAAAAAAGCAATAAAGAAATAATAGAGATATTATTTTAATAGAATAAAAAAATGATAGAAAATGGAATGTATGAGATTTTTAACAGAAATTAAAATTCAAGAAAAATTTTAGAAAGTGTTTTTTAATTAAATTTCAAACATTTTGAAAGAAACCGGATGATAATGCTCTTAAGGCCCCACCTTATTCAAGGTCCTCAAAAATAAAAGTGAAATGTGTTTATTTAAAATAAGAATTAAAATAAAATTTATGTTTTCTAATGTGTGCAATGTCCTGTGATACTAACTTCTATTTTTAATACAATGAATAATTTAATTTTTAAATAATTTGCTCTAAAATGTTGCTACATTGAGGCACAAAAGTTACAATGAGGCCTTATTTAAAATTTTTGTATTAAATATAAAATTCAAAAAAATTATTTGATAAGTTCAAATAAAGCCTAATTTTACTTTTAAAATTTGGAAAATATTTAATATAACGATTGATATCTCATTATATTATAACTAAAATGGACTAGTTTAAATTTTGCTCTACATCTCAATTTGTATTAGGCCGTCCCTAGATGGCCTAGACCAACGAAATACATGACTGGTGGATTCTGATCAACATCACTAGGCATACATAAGTAACTTTACATAACACAACCAGAGCAGCTACCTAAAAGGCTTCATTTGAACATTGACAGTCTTATTTTCACTAGGCATACATCTTTTCAGCCTACCAAATAAAAAATTACACCTAATCTAATATTGCTATTAGCAAAGAAGTTCGATAATCACCTCTTAACAACTTCGGAAAGGAAGCTCGAAAACCTGCAAAAGTCGCGAGGAGAACAAAGATTAACACAAATTATGCATAAAACCAGCCACCTCGCCACCAGCGGTCCAGCAGTGACCCTGAACCCAAGCAGGGGGGAGGTTTTTTTATTTTTTTCATTTGTACTTTTTGTAGACAAGTAGTACTTCTCGCATTCAAGGAGGTTTGGTAGGGAAGAATTCCATTATTGTTTTTAAAACTAACCCAAAAAACAAAACAAAAAACAAAAAAAGGCTACCTTTAAAGGAAGTATGGAACAGGCACTACAAAATGGTTACTTTTTGAAAGTCCATGACCAAGCTGAAAGCAACCCATGGACACAGATAGTTGTGAAAAAATTATACAATTAATTTACAAATTTAATTATACGATTGCAGCAATAGGATCAGTTCCAAAATAATTAAAACAATAAATGCACTTCGAAATCAAATGCAGAACAGAAACAGCAAAAAAGAACTCATTTTTACAAATAAAAAAAAGGCCACAGGGCCTATTTGAAAGTAGTGTGTTAAACTAGATGTTTCACATAGAAAATTTCGGTTAGGATCGACTGACCCGAGTAAAAAAAAAACCATAAATAACTAGATGTTTAATCAAACTTAAGTCACACAACAATAAAAGTTGCATCAATTGCATAAACGAGATTACCTTTCTCATGAGAGCGCCATACAGAAAATTTGCAATCTATCCTCATCTAAACAACTGAGTAGACCTTGACCCAGGGCATGTGTGTATTTCACATCACGAATATGTTGTTTTTGTATTTTAAGATGCTGAAAAACTGCAAAAGATGGCAACTCTTGCAAGATCAACTCGCACCTTGCTTCATCCCCAGATGCAAACAACCGGTTTTGGCTTTCCCCGTCTATAATTGCAGATTTTTTTGGTAGTCGAATGTCATTTACATTGGCAGATGCAGAACCCAACTTTTGAAAGCAGTTGCTTCCCACTCGGTTATAGAAAATATGGGAGCCTTGTATTCCTTGACCAATAAATTGGGAAGGAGTTAGAGAAGGTTGAGTAAAAGCCATATTTGGCATCTCAACTTTGGGACGATAAGAAGCAACAATGTCATCGCTGCTGGGAGAGTAGGCAAGGGATATACAAACTCCTTGATTGTCAGTCTGAGGAACCAAAAATGGCCTTCACAGATAACAAAGGAAAGATGTTAGAACAGGCTATAGAATAATATCTGGCCTTCATCAGCCCCGAAGAAGTAAATAATGGACAAATATTAGGATTAGTTCAGGGGAAGACTGTGTAAGTACAATGGAATTTTTTATTGCAAAAGCACTAGACCATAGATGAATTAAAAAAAAATGCCAGAGGTGGTGATGACCATAAATTAAATATTTGTGGATGCCGGGTTTTGGATGCTTATAGTCAAGGTTCAAAGTTGCTAAGTGAGTTTTTGATCAGGCTAACAATTAATATTTAAAAAATAAAAAATAAATAGCCTGGAACTAAGAAAAGAAATCTGAATTGATAAATAAAACACTTAAAAATAAAAGAAAAAAACTTAATATTGTATGAAAGTAAGAAGAATACATTATGTATGTTGAAAGTCAGATTGCCATACAGGTATACTGGAAGCATTGACGTACACGTTTTTTCTCTTTCATTTCCAATGGTGGTTACGGGTGTTTGATGGCGTTTCTTTCTGGCAATATTGGAAGGAAAACATCTTCCACAAAACACGTTATAATTGTCGTTTGAGGTAATAAGGGATGGACGTTGTGTACACTTTATTGAGAAAGGATGGAAAGTTGTAAAAAAATATGAGCTTTGGGCAAGAGACAGTTTGCTGGTTTTCCAAATCCTTGGAGGAGAGTCTGAAGGCAGCAAGAAAGGATTTTTACACAGCTCATCGGGATGTGGATAGGGGCTACATCACACAAAGTTGTTCCAACTCAGAGGCATATACATGACTCTAGTGGAGTATGTTTTTTTTTTTTTTCAATTCAGATTTCGAGGGTTTTGAAACAAGGGGATCCATTATCCCTTTTTTTTTTTGTCATTGTTATGGAGGTATTGAGTCGCATGGTGGAGGATGCAATAAGGGGGGCTTTAATTTTGGTTTTTCGGTGGGCAACAATAGCAATGATGTTAGTTCCATTTCTCACTTATTATTGGTTGCGATACACTTATTTTTTGTGACAAAGATAGTGGTTAGGTTCAAGCTTTAAGGGCTATTTTGTTGTATTTTGAAGCGGTTTCGAGACTCAATGTGAACTTAGGAAAGTCGGAATTGGTACGTTGGGAGATGTGAGGAATATTAACTTTCTTGCGGACTTACTGGGTTGCAAAGTAGCTGCTCTTCCAATGAAATATCTTGGCTTCCATTGGAGGCGTCTTTCAAAGCAAAGAGTATTTGGGACGGGCATGAGCGAGGAGAAAATAGTTTTAGAGCATTTTGTGGGTGGCATGAGCGAGAAAATTTTATCTTGTGAGTTGGCAAAGGGTGAGCTGTCTGCTTGTGTATGGTGGCTTGGGAGTGCAAAATTTGAGTATGTTTAATAAGGCATTTTTGGTGAAAGTGGTTGTAGAGGTATCAAATGGAAGGGAACTCGTTGTGGAGAGAGGTTATTGATCAGAAGTATGGAGGTGAGTGGGGGGATGGTGCTCTAAGGAGGGTAGAGGGTCTTACGGTGGTAGCCTATGGGAATTTATTAGAAAGGGATGGAACATCTTTGAAAACATCTCAAGTTTGAGATGGATGATGGAGGAAGAACTCATTTTTGGTTCGATGAATGGTGTGGCGATAGGCCTCTTAACACTTTTCCGATAGTTTTCAACTTGGCTGGAACCAGCAGGCTGCTGTTTCAGAGATGCTGTGTCGTGCAAATGGAACCGTACTTGGGAATGTTATTTTTACTAGAAATGCTCAGGATGGGGAAATTGATGAGCTTACAGGTTCTTTCAGCTACTCGTATTCAGTGAAGATAGGAGGTAGTGGGGGTCAGAAGTTAACTGTTAAATCGTTTTACAAGGTTTTGAAAGTCCAACAGCTTAACTCTTACAGTGGAAGAGCATCTGAAGGGTTTTGTGGCGTCTAAAGTCACATTTTTACATGGACAGCTGCGGTTGGGAAGATTACAACGGTGGATAATCTAAGGAAACAGGGTATGGTTGTAATGGAGTGGTGCTTCATGTGTAAGAGGCATGGGGAATCAATTGATCATTTGTTTTTACATCGTGACGTGGCTAGGGAGTTATGGACTGGCTTTCTTAGTAGAATTGGGCTGACTTGAGTTATGCCTAAGAGGGTGGTGGATCTACTAGCATGATGGAATAGGCATCATAATGGCTCTATTGGTAGCAGTGTGGCGAATGATACCTTGTGCTTAATGTGGTGTTTATGGACAGAAAGGAACAATGGGTGTTTTAACAACAAGGAGCGTGCAGTCGGAGAAATCTGGAATTTATTTGTTCTCTATCTTTTACAATGGTTTTCGGCTATTGTACTAAAGGGCGGGAATGTTCATGAGTTTTTTTCTACTTTCTAACTTTCTAGAATGTAATTAGGTATCTCATTTTGTATACTTCCTGTGTACATGAATACTGTCTAGTTTCATTTGATTCAATAAGGATTCTTACTTATAAAAAATAAAAAGTCTGACTGCCACTCACAAGGTTGAATGACAGCATGCAAACAAAGACAAAGTGCCCATGTGAACCAACAAACATGTAAACACTTAAGGATATTTTGGAATTCGAGGAACATTATCATGTACCATATGAATAGAAATATAAATGCCAATATAAACACCCATATTTTTTTTATAAGTAAGAAACACTATTTTTCCAGGATCTATCTGAATTTGAACATAAGCACTAACATGCAAAATACAACCTACAATAAACTTCATCACATCTACACTTAAATCTAAAGAATTTCAAACTAAACTATTCATATGCTCAATTTATAGGTAGGAGATAGATATAAGCAAGACAGAACATTTAAATTTCAAAATAAATAGAACTTCAATCATCACTCCCTTCTTCAATATTGTCTCATAAAAGCTTTTAGATTCTTTGAGGACCTCTAAGTGGCCTTTACTGTGCAGTTGGGGGGGCTCTAGATATTTCATTGATAAAAAGACTTTAAACATGGGAATTCCAAGGGTAATCTATCAAAAGGTAATCTATTGATGATCGGATCGATATTATAATAGATTCATTTAGAATTAGAGCCACTCCTACCCAAGGGAATTTAAAGATATTTAAGGGTTGATGAAAGTGATTCCAATTATAGATGAAAAAAGCCAAAAGGACAATGAAGAAATTCTCCAGTTTGAAGGGTAACAAGTAGAAGTGATTGATTCTTCAGTATAAACCATTATTGGATCTTAACGCCTTTAAGACACTGAAAGTCATTATGATACCACAGACTACATACAGAAAAACAGGGAAGAAAAAAACTCTCAAGTGCATTAAAGAATCAAATACGATGAAAGAAAGAACAAAATGATAATTAAGAAGAATCATTCTTGGATCTCTACACCTTTAAAACACAGAAAGTCATTAGAAGTCTGACAACAGACTACTTTCAAAAAACATGGAGAGAAAAAAATAGTTCTGAATTGCATCATGAGTAATCAGTTTTAACTAAACAAAGGTGAAATGTGAAATATTCGGTAAATTCAATGAATATCAGTTTATCCGCATGACTATATACCTGAGCTAGAAAGATGAGAAAGCTCAAAGCTACATGCATACAATGATTACAACCTACCCTTCTTCGGCACCACCGAAGTTCCAGTGACACAGACCAATTGACGAAGCAGATAGGACAGATCTAACACCAGGCAGATGAGTTGAACTGTGTAAAAGTGAGTGAATGGTATGCACAGGATTGCATGTCAGACCCTTCAGGGAATTAACAGGCCGAACAGTTTGGCGCACATCAAACACCAAAAGGGAGCCATTCTACAAGAAAGGAAGTAAAAGATCAGCATAAAATATGAAGGTCCGCAACATACAAAAACACACTAGTCATACCTGCAGTCCAGCATATATGTAATTCGAGTTCTGGAGATCCCATGAACATGACCAAGCAGCAGCCTGGAAGTACATATTCTTCTGTTTAGTTAATGAAAATATAGAAAGCCAGAAGTACGCATGTTTAGGCAGGTGTAGGGAAAGTAACAAAGAGAAAATGGTGTTAACATAAAGGACATTAATAATTGACACATTCAACCAGCTAAGAAAAAGAACTAAATTAAAAACCAAACCTAGCATCACCAACGTAGCACAACAAACCTAGAACCACATACTGCACCTTTTAAGCACTTGAATGAGACACACTTACTTGTGCTGAGCTGGCACAATCTATGTGATATCCCGTACTGAGTGAGTATAGGTGGTGTAACAACCCAGCCCAATAATTCTAAAGTTGAAATATTGATAATTTTTATTGGGCCTAAATTATATTTAATGGGCCATATTGGATAAAGCTCACAAGCGATAAACTACTGAGGTTGCTTAGAAGTTTTAATTAACCTCAATAACTAAGATAAATCCCATTTATTATTTATTGAACGAGGTAGACTCTTTTTTAAATTTAAAGATTGGCCATTAGAAGTTTATTTCAATTTAAATCATCACTGATTGAACTCCCACACACAGTCTCAGTCATTGCTAATCCTACATCAAATGAATTACTAGATCATGTTTTTAAATTCAAACTCTCTTCTTGAATGATTGTGACTAACTCGAACTCGAACTCGAACTCATCGACATCCTATTCCAACAAGGATACAACTCCACAAGCCCAAAGGCTAGAGCTTGCCGGCATTTATTATGGTTTGGTGTTGTTGCCCAGGAGAAAGTGGGTTAGGGCTTTCTGACTTCACTTCTTTTTCTGGTCATTCTGCTCTATCAATCAATTGATGGTGGTATAAGATATCTGTGACCCCCAACATTCACTCTTCCATCTTCAACTGGTCTATGTAATCATCCCATCATGCTCTGGCTACCTCACAATGTAATAACAAGTGATTCACAGTTTCCACTCATGCACATACAGCACTAGTCCATCACAACAATCCACTGCTTTCTTAAAGTGCATTTGATAAAATTTTATCTGCCTCCTTTTGATTGATACAGTTGTTTCAACCACGCTAAATGCCATTCCATTTTCTCCAGGATGTCATCCCAGATTGTTTTGGCCTCGAATGAAATGATGCCCCCTAAAGGTAACCCCAAGTAGTTTCAAATTGAAGAAATAAAGAACTTGAGAGATTTTTTTTTTTCATATAAGTAAAAATTTATTGATGCCAATCAGCATAGCCAAGTACAATGGATGTATTCAAGAGAAAACACCTAGTTGGAGTGCAAAAAAATAGAATAAACCCATCTAAAAAAATGAACCTAACAAAACCCTAGCCCAAGCCCAAAGACGTGCCTGCCCCAAACCACCACCAATGCCTATCCCACCAAACCAGATTTTTCCCTTACACCAAGCCACTGTAAATTCTCCAACACACCCCCCAATACTTATAACTCCGAAAGGGCATACTAAAGATATACAATTAGTTTTGTCTTCCTTCTGGTCCTCCCTCGACTTGAACTACCTCCCTTATCATCACAGTTGATTGCCAAGTAAGACGCTTTAACTCTTTACTCTTCTTAGATCTTGATTTTGTGCCAAGTACATGGCCCACCTCTATTGCAGTGAGTAGTGCCAAGAATTGGTCCTCGACTCCTTCACAAGTAATCCCCACGCATTGTTGTATCTCATTTACCTTGTCCAAAACCCAACCCGATGATGAATCAGCTATATTGTCAATCAGTGGGAGAGATATCAAGGGGACAACATCTTCTAACGTCTCCACTTCAAATTGTAGACCAGGCCCTAAAATCCCCCCCCCCCCCCTGCGGCAACCCGGCAAGGCACCAATGACAACCTCATCCCTTCCCCATACCAGGTCTTGCAACTTGCATCTCCTCCATAGCGCTATTGATGATGTCACCACCTTGGCCAAAGTTATGTGTCGACCGCAAGATACCTGAAGAGGAACACCGATTATCTGACATGAGTGGTGGAACCATGGTCGCCATTTGAATTTTGGGGCTAGCGGAAACTCTCCCAAAACTCGTCAATACCTCAGATTATGTCGCAAGTGTCGTCGAATCGATGAAAAGAGCATTGTCTGCGCAACTCGTCGGTGATTTACGAGTCACCTTTGGTAAGGGTTAGTCCGTTTCGGTCGCTTCATGCCATACTTGACATAGAACCCACTTCAAATGTAGATGACCTGCTTCACCTTTTAAACCGCCACACTTGCCTAGGTCTAGATAATATATCTACCAATTGAAATGCTCATAAAAAAACAAAGATATCTATATTTGACTAAAGCAATCATGTAAAATCTGATGAACATGTGAGCTGATCAACTAGATACTTTATATCTTGTATCATTCTCTTGGTTTTTTGGTTGGGGGGAGCACTAAAGGGGATGTTGAAAAAGGATAGTGGTGATTAGCTACAAGAAATTCATGTGAAACATAATAGAGATTATTGCATAATAGATCTTCATCAACCACAAGGAAACAAATTTACAAGGGAACTCACCACCATGCAATGTGTATCCATTTCCATATACAATATAGTGCGTATCCTATATCTACCAACCACAGGATTATAGTCTCAACACATATATAATCTTGTTCACCCTAACTTGAAAATATGAAGAGTAGGGGTGTGAATCCGGACCGGATTTTTTCTGGTCCGAACTAAAACCCAAAAATCTGGCCAATCCAGGTGGTTATCTGCCCAGATTAAACTCGGGCTGGTAAAAAATTATGTTACCCGCCCAGATCCGATTACGGATCTGGTTTTTAAACCAGATACCCATACTCGGGTTTGTTAATAAAAAATGTTGCCACTTTCCATCACTTCTGGAATCTATTTGCCCTCAGCCCTCGACTCTCTCATTTCAACTTTTCACTCGACAAACAACTCTCTCTCTTATCTCTCAAGTTTTGAAATCGCCAAGTTTTGAAATCGCCCCTGCGAGGTTTGCCGTTCGCCCCATCTCTCTCAAAGTCGTTTGCCTCCGGTGTATTCTTCTCTCTCTCAACTTGAACTCTCCATTTTTTTCCATTTGTGTAGCTTTGTTCCTAAGGAAGGTTTTGGTGGGGTGGGGGAGCCTTCGTCTCCGAGAAGAGGAGGGTGTTTGTGGTACTGGGTCAAGATGTTGGTCCTTTGTATCTCCCTTGGCCTATTGGCTACAGGAGATGAGTGATCTATGAGGTATATTTGGGTGCTAAAATGCTTAATTTATTATGGATTCTATTTAAGTTCATGGCTATGCGAGTTTTTGTTTCTGGGTTGGACTGTGAATGTTGATTTAGCAGTTTGCGTAGTGTGAGCTTTGGGTATTTACTAGGTGATTTTGTTGATGGAATGGGTTCGATGCTTCAGGACCATATATATATATATATATACATATATATACATATAGATATATGTATATATATACATATATATACATATAGATATATGTATATATATACATATATCTTATATATACATATATATACATATAGATATATGTATATATATATACATATATATACATATATATATGTATATATATATACATATATCTATATGTATATATGTATGTATGTATGCATGCATGCATGCATTTCTGTTATTCTCAAGTGTGTAAGTCTATGTGCTTAGACGCTTGAATGTGTATGGAAATTAAACCTTGTTATTGCTTATAAATTGAGGCATCTTCGTTTCATTGATCTGTGCCATTTGCTTATAAATTAAGTGATAGTTTAAAACTATTTTCCCGTTGGGATTGGGTCACTTTTAAATGTGCACACCACATCATCATCAAATTCCCTGGGTAATTATGTTTCAGTTGTAATATTTGGGATTTTTGTTGCTGGTCTGTATTTTGCTCTGTGAGGCTTTTGAAAAACTCTGGTTAATAGAGGACTGTGCGAAGACGGCACTTATTTTCAATCGAGATAGCTCTATCTTGCATGTTAAGGGGAGGAGAGTTAAGTTAACATGTAAAAATGGGTAGTCTTGATGAAGTAAGAAATTATGCAGTAGA
This sequence comes from Platycarya strobilacea, assembly GCA_036898215.1. Taxonomy (NCBI): domain Eukaryota; kingdom Viridiplantae; phylum Streptophyta; class Magnoliopsida; order Fagales; family Juglandaceae; genus Platycarya; species Platycarya strobilacea. The sequence goes on along the minus strand of CM072547.1, from coordinate 38,539,116 downwards.
TTTTTGGATTCTAATTAGGGGGTTCCTTCTTTTGGTCTATGTATAATGAAACTGTGGCAATGTTGTTGATATCAATAACATGGTGACGATAAGTTACAATAAGCATTCAAGTCTGCTAAATTAGACTTATCAAAAAAAAAAAACTTTTGATGTACAAATTATTGGGTATGTTGTATTCGGTCTTTTTGCTGATTGATATGCAGTGTTGATTGTATGCATACTTGTTTGTTTCCACTATTTCTTGAATACTTGTTGATTTGATTTTATTATACTTGCTTTCTTTCTTATGTTTAAAACAGATGAAAAGTAGTTTTAGTGGTAGTGTTGGGGGTTCTAGTTCAACTCATATTTCATTAAAAATGGAGGAAGACACTAGTCCTTTAATAACTTCCTCCATGAATACCTCAAACCTAGGCCCACACCATCTCTCCCCCCAAAGCCAAAGAGAGGCAGCCAAGAAGGCTACCAACCAATCCATTTCATGGGAGCATTTTAGAAAGATTAAACCTATTGATCCCATTGCACCTAAAGCTCAATGCACTCATTGCCTCAAGATTATGAATGCCATTATAAAAATGACACTTCATCAATGACACACCACCTAAAATATACTTGTTCAAAGTCTCCATTAAACAAAATAAAAAACCTAGGATGGATAAATCACCATCACACACTGGTGTTAGAATCGAAGGTAAACGATCTAGTCATCAAGGGTTACGACAATAGGATCGTGAAACATTAAAGGCGATGATTTTCAATTTGTTTATCCAATGTGAATTGTCATTCAAGGTTATAGAGCATCTGGCATTTATTAAACTTATGGGTTATTAAGAGCCTAGACACACCTTACCATCCTGAACCACCTTCCAAAAAGAGTATTTGTGTATACAAGGAGGAGAAGCAAAAGTTGAAGATTTTGTTGAGCAACCAAAGAGTTTAGAGTTTGTTTGACCACCGATAGATGGACATCGGTGCAAAACAAGAGTTATATTTATGTCACAGTGCCATTGTGTTGATCAAAGTTGGGTATTATACAAAAAATCATTATATTTTTCAAGATTGATAATCATAGGGGTGAGACTATTGCTTGGGTGTTGGAGTCTTACTTGATGGATTGAGAGATTAACCGCATTTGCACAATCATTGTAGATAATCACACAACTAATGATGTCATTGTTGATCAAGTGAGGAACAACATCAAAGATAAAGAGTTCACACTTTTGAGAGGCGAGCTTACACATGCGATATGTTGCAAATATTTTAAACCTCATTATATGTGAGGGTTTAAAATTTATATGTGCTATAAATAAAATTAGAGAAGCAGTAAGATTTGTGAGGTCTTCACCAGCAAGATTTGATATGTTTAAAACATGTGCAAAAGAGTTGAATATTGTGCGTGGAAAAATGGTGTCTAGATGGTTTTTTTGTTTTTTTTGATCGGTTGGTGTCTAGATGTTTCTACTAAATGGAACTCAACATACTTAATGCTTAGTGTTGCTGAAAAATACGAAAAAGCTTTTGGGCTAATGGGAATGAGAGAGTCTACATTTTTGGTGCCTCTGTTTGAAGATTAGAAGATGGCTTGTATTTTAGTCAATTATCTAAAAGTTTTTTTATGATCCTACTTTGAAAATTTTAGGCTCATCGTACGTGACCTCTAATATGTTATTTCAACAAATTTGTATAGTTGAGAATACTTTGAACAAAATGGGTTAGAATGAGGATGATATGTTGATGAGGATAGCATCTACTATGAAAGTTAAGTTTGATAAATATTGGGAGAACACGGATAAGATGAACATGATTGTTTATGTAGCTTTTGTCCTTGACCCCTTGATATAAATTTACAACCTTGTCATATTGATTAAAAAAGTGCAAAGGAAATGAATGCGGAGATAGAATTAAGGCCAAAGTAAAATTGCTCATGAATCGTTTAATTGAGCAATACCACAAGTTTCGTGGGCAAAATAGTTCCTCAAGTATGGCCCATAAAAGTTCCTCAAGCATTATTGCTGAAGACTTGATCTGTGAATATTTTGATACATCTCTAGATCAATATCTTGAGGAGCAAAAATAAGGGGGGCCGGTGGGGTGAGTTGGAGCACTAATGAAGTAAGGGGGGTCAATGGGGTGGGGGTGTGGAGAAATATTAGAAGTGGGTGGGGGGCTTTTTAGCGGCACACTAGGCTTCTTTTGTGTGATGGAAACATAATTAGATTTTGGAAAGACGTCTGGGGTGGAGACAGAACACTTAAGGATTTGCAAGAGACAAGGATGCCACAGTGGCGGACTCTGTGGGGCTTGAAGGGGAGCGGATTCTGTGGAACATTATTTTCATCAAAGCAACGCAAGACTGGGAGTTAATAGGTTTGTAGATTTCTACAGCCTCATTTATGCTCAAAGACCTAATCTTCAGATTGCAAATGGATTATGGTGGACCCTTGTGAGGAGAGGGTCTTTCACTGTTCGCTCTTTCTATAAGGCTCTATCGAATACACCTAGAACGCAATTTCCTTGGAAGAAGATATGGCATCATCAGACACCCCCGAAAGCGGGTTTTTTTGTGTGGACAGTTGCGTTAGATAAGATCCTCACAACGGATTACCTAAGGAGAAGAAAGATTATCATAACAGATTGGTGTTATATGTGCCGTAGTGGGAGTGAGTCGGCGAACCACCTACTCTTACACTGTGAGATTGCTAGGATGCTTTGGAATAAGGTTTTTTGTAGATTGAATCTTGCATGGGTCATGCTAGCAACCGTGGAAGCAACAATGACAAGTTGGACATCTATACAAAGCACAAGACAGATCAAAGCTATATGGAAAATAATTCTCATTTGCATTATGTGGTGCCTCTGGCAAGAGCGCAACGAGCAGACATTTGAAAACAATGAAAGATCACGGGAGGAGCTGACTGAGTTATTTTTTAGAACTTTATGTACATGGTCCATTGCTATGTTTAATGGCATGGACCTTCACGCTTTTCTTATTTCAAATGTTCCAAGTGGAATGGAAGTTAATGGAGACATCGACATAACCTAAACTTCAGGCTTTTCCAGCCTCTCTCTCCTCTCTCTAAACTTTTCAAATTTTAAACCGGAGATATCGACGTCACCTACCCCAAACCGGCGAGTGATCCTTCACCGCCGGCACAGACGAGGTCAACGGTCCCCGGCGACGTCGCCGAAGGTCTTCCGGCGGTGGTCAATTGTATGATGAATTGTCTTTTTCGCTAGGTTTTCTGGTTTCTGTAGCGCTTTCTTCCATCGATGCCAGATTTGTGTTGCTGTCATCAGCTCCGACACAGACAAGACCGGCGGCCTTAGCAAGGGTTTTTCTGACGCCGGTATCCCTCCGACGAATGGTTTTCTGTGGAAAGTTCGATCTTTTCACATCAATCACCCACAGAACGGGTCTGTTGAGCAACGCCGGTGCCTTTCATGCCTTGTAGAACCAGCATTGAGCAGTCACCCACAACGCTGCCGAAGGATTTCTGGGCCTGGTGATTCTCAGTTTTTTGTGGGTTAATTATGGGTTTTTTTAAACATCTATTAATTGAGACGAAGGTTTTTATTTTGGCTGCTAAGAGTGAAAACTATCGCATCTCAGAGAGGGGTAGGAAAGTTTTTAAAGAAGTTGTGCTCAGTCATGCCAATGCGTGTTGGGTGGCAAGAGTAGTCAACCATTGTGCTCTATTGGGAGCGAGAAAGAATTTTACAGGACTTTTAGGGATGGATCAAGAGCTCTCTTTGCCCATAGGAGGGCTAACTCTTTTGGTCGGTTTTTGGAAATAACAGAATATGGTAGTGGCAACGGAGGGCGTGGTTTGCTAGTTATCCCGGAAGGAATGGAAGGCAAGGGATGAAAAAGTTTCTCTATGGAATTAAAGCAGGTTCTGTCTGCTAAGAAGTCACAAGTGCTTGAATTACATCAGGGCAGAGAAGCTGAGAAGCTGAGAAGGGGAAGGAGAAGGGGAGGCAGCTCAAGTCATACGCAAAAGTTGCGGTGGGCAGTGTAGGGAGCAAGGAGACAATGCATGGTGGCCAGCGCCAATCTGAGGGCGATGACATGCAAAAGGGAGAGGGGTGCGGCAAGTTTTCTAAAAAGAATTGTAGAGAAGAAAGCAAGTTACAGAGGTGTTTGATTTTACTTAAAAAATAGGTGACAGGTGTGAAGAATATACTAAAAATATTCAGAAAGAATGTTAAGAAGTGGATCAATAAACTTGTAAAAGGCCTAGGCTTGGGTCGCCATTCACGAGTTTTATCCATTACCAACAAGAAGGGCTCTGTTTCAAAGCTAAAAAAAAGAAAAGTTAAGGGCTTGAGTCGTGGAAACCCAAAAATGAAATGGAAACCAAAGTCGGCTTCAGTGAACATTGAGAAGGTGCAAGAAGGTCTGCGAGAGGCTTCTGTCTGCAAGGGAGAGACTTCTGAGCTCAAAGGGTCTCTGACCCCGTCGCTGACTTCCTGTGGGTTAACTCTAGCCTTCTTGGCATCGGTAATCCCAGTTGCCAATAACAAGGCGCCTATTAGCAGAGGAGAGGCTTTTGCGCCCGGGGGGCCACAAACCCAGTCACCGTCTTCCTCTAGGCTGACCCCAGTTGTCAAGATGGCTTCCACTGGGTTGACCCCAGTCACGACAGATGTGATGTGTGCAGAGTCTTTAGAGCAAGTGGCAGTTTTAGGGGAGGGTTTGTCATTGGAGCCGTGCGATGAGAAGTTATTGCCAGGATTTATGTCGGGAGAAGTTGTCCCTTTGATATCTCTTCCTCCACCATCATCACCTGATTGGCTTTTACAAAAGGTTAATGAGATTCAGCATATCGTAGGAATCTCACATGGAGGATGTGAAGATCAGTTTAACAAGCTACTCACTGCAATTGAGGAGGGCCACTCACGTGATACCAAATCAAGATTTAAGAATAGTAGGGAGCTGCAACATATGTCTTGGGGAATCAACTACGAAAGTTCAAGTCAAGAGAAGACTAAAGGGAGAAGATCCTGAAGTCGTTCTCTTTGTGGATGTTTGGGTGGTTATTAGTCTTTGGAAACTACGGGTTAGGATTGAGGAGGTGTGTTGTATTCCATGGGTATTTTGGGCTTGTGGTACTTTGGGTAATTTTCTTGAACTTGTTGGATTTTTTCATGGGATAGGTGTTTTCGAACATTCATGAGCAAGGTGTTTTCTTGTATACTTCCAGTGTACTTGTTTACTCATTTTGATATATATAACATTTTACTTATAAAAAAAAAAAATTGTTCCAAGTGGATAGACAATTTTTTGTAATTAGCTTTTGCCAATTTTACTTATAAAAAAAAAAATCTTGAGGAGCAAAACAGTTCGGTACTTAGTGGGGACATGGAGAGGTATTTGTCGGATGGGATTGAAACAAAAGTACAGAAATTTTAGATTTTAGATTGGTGGAAAAGGAACTCATTTAGATATCCCATCCTTGAGAATATCGCATGTGATATATTGGTCGTCCCTATTTCCACCGTCGCATCCAAGTCTGCATTCAACATCGGTGGACGTGTAATAGACTCATACCGAAACTCATTAGCACCGGAGACTATCCAAGCACGAATCTACGCCCAAAATTGGTTAACTTGTGAACCACTTGGTCCTTGGGAGGAGGAGCATGTAGAAGATGTTGATATCAAAAGTAAACATGTTTATTTGTTAATTTGATTTTTTACTACTAATTTATCCATTTAAATTAATATCTACATTTTTTTCTGATTAAGGTAACTCTCTTGCTTCAACTTCAGCAACTTAAGCATATGGACTCCCACCCTATGCATTGGAAACTCTCCTTATGCAGTAAGTTAGACTTTATTTGTATCTTCATTTTTATCTTTTGGCAACTTTTGGGTTTAATTTTAAACTTGACAGCTCATAATGGAAAGTTTTAATTCCTTCAGCTTTAACTTGATTATCTCTAATATTGCTTGAAGCTTGTGTTGCAGATGCATGTGTTTTGTTCTGACATCATTTTGAACAACCTGCAAGTAACGTTGAAAGACTGCATAACAGCAGAATAATAATATTGCATTGCCAGCAACTATGAAGGCATACAGAGGTCATAGAAAGTGTAATGTTGCAAAGGGGCAATGGACTAATGAAGAAGACAAGTAGAGAAGGTTTAGTTCCTCAAATCAGTATATACATTTCTGGATGGTTTTAAGGTTAATGGTCTATTAATACATTAGTTTAAATGATTCCCCCTGTTTGGTTTATTCTATCAGACTCTTGATTGAGCTGGTTCAGCAGTATGCGGTGAGAAAATGGTCACATATTGCTCAAATTTTGCCGGGGAAGATAGGAAAGCAAAGTAGAGAGAGATGGCACAACCATCTTAGACCTGATATTAAGGTTTGTATTTATTAATACGCATTCCATATGACTCGATCTTTTTCCCCTATTTCTGTTCTATAGATAAAATTTATTAGCACTCATACAAATATAGATAGCCATAAACATATGCATAACCGATACCTAGTACAGTGCCCAACTTTAGTGACACTGACAAAGGCAAGATTTTTTTTTTTTCCCTATTTTGAATTGTTTATAGTACTTCGCTTATTGGTGAGTTGGCTTGGCATGTAACCTATCCATCTTCATTTCTTTTTATCCAGGTTCATGTGCTGAGAAAAAAGTAATCAACACTTGATGAGGAAATATTCACCAGAATGTCAAAATGACAGAATGATCCAGAAAATATTCAACAATGTTATTTATTTTGCATTGTTATGTATTAGTTTAATTAGTTGTGATGTATTTTTATTTATTTTATTCTCTGTAAATTTATATTTTGCATTATGATGTAACAACAATATTATCTATTTTGCATTTTTATTTTTTTTTCTTTAAATTATTTTTTTATAAAAATCTTTTTAAAAGTGTTTAAATTAAAAAAAATTTAAATATGGGCAATTAAGGATGATATCAGAATTTTTTTTTTTTTTTTAAAAGTGATATAAAACACTTTTTTAAGTTTTAAGTCTTATTTTAGAAAAATATATATATATTAATAATCCTGGATATCAAGATTATATTAAAAACCCAGATATCCGGGTTTTAAAAGACAAAATTAGATTACAATCCAGATATCCAGATTTGTTCCATTATCTGCCCGGCTTGAATCCGGATTGATAACTGCCCAGTTTTTGGAATCCGGTCCGGGTCCTGTTATGGCCAGATATCCGGATCCGGATGCATACCCTAATGAAGAGATACAATTCTTGAAGCAGCATAATACAAGATGGAACCTTAACTTGATGGTATCAGATCTTTTGTTACTTAGTGTCCATTTGGTTTTGAGTTTACATGCTTAAAACTATTTTTAATGGTTTACTATTTTAAAGAAAAAAATTGTATGTTTGGTAAATTTATAAAAAGTGTTTTAAGCACCTAAAGAGGTAGGAAAGCTGGAAACCCACTTTTTTTAACCTTGTGTTGAGATAAGCACCTCCAGAGAACACTGAAAACAACCATAATAAATTTAAAGGTGCTTTAGGTATGTGTTTACCAAACAACAAACAGCTTTACAAGACTGAAACTTTTTAACAAAGCTCTAAATTTAAAGCTCTATTACCTCCAACAATCCCAAGCATGCACTTAAACAAAAAGAATATATATACATACATATATGGATTGAACTTTTACCGGTAGATCATAGGATAGGATGATGTTGTTGCTTTCCAGACTGTAGCAAATGGTATAAACAGGTCATCAGGCTCAAAGGGCAAAGATGAAAAAAACAATGAAACAACTGTTTATATAAACAGGGTCAAACCTGAGAACAGATAATTTCTGCCCCAATGAAGCAAAGAGTACAAGGCTACCATTAGACGGAGAAATGGATAGGTCCTTAATAACTTTCATATTTGAAGGAAGAAAAATATCCTCTTTTTCATGTGGAGGCATCAAGCTCATCTGCATAACATGTTCACAAGAAACATAGTTACAATAACTTTTGAAGAAGTTCCACCAAGTCCAAATTATGCATATGATGCTAGCGAAGCAATAATTTTGTCAACAACATTACTTTAGTAAGCACAGAGGTTGCACCCATCTCAGACCGCCTTCGCACTATTAATAGAATTTGGCTAGAAGCATCTACATCAATTAAGCGTGCACCATCTAGCCAGAACTCTTTCTACAGAAATTTTAAAAAAAATGAAAAAATAACGGTTAATTTCTGTGGGCAGCAAAATTACTCGACTAATCAATTCAGCGCATAAAGAAGTAATGAGAAAGAAGAGGATACAAGAGATGAAAAAAAGAAACAATAAAACTCAATCTGGATAAATGTACTTGATGAATCAATTTTGCGCATAAAGAAGTAATAAAACAGAAGAGGAACAAGAGATGAAAAAAAGAAACAATAAATCTCAATCTGGATAAATGTATACAAATATTTACCAGCTTCAACTACAAGATACAAGAAAGGCCCAAAATCCATGTTTTCATCATCATTAGTCCATCTATCAAGTTGTTGTTGATGGAAGTGAAGAGTAACAAATGATACATTTCTCATGGAAAACTTGGAAAAGCAAGATTTTTCAATGCTGTACCATGAAATCTCACAACCCAAAGCCTACTTGTGTGAAATCCTTTTGCATTGTTAATTTCTTTCTTTTCCATATTTGAATTTGGAAGTATTCGTAGGTTGATTAATCTTCTTGGCAGGATATAACCAAGAACATGAAAAAAGTAACCAAAAAGATAGCTCCTAAGTTGCAGAGGAAGTCCTTTGGTATCGAAAAAAAAAATTAACAAGTTTTAACCATTTCACCATATGACAACCGTCCAGACAGACTACAAATGCTAAGGAAACTTACAGACAATATAAATACAATTGTCCCCCGTACATCAAGATCTAATGGCTGTATTCCAAACGTAAGTTTCATGTGTGCGCGCGCATGTGCGAGAGAGAGAGAGAGAGAGAAGTAACATTTCAAAACACTAATTCATTTGCCCCTCTCAAATAAAGTTGCAATCACTTTGCTTCTAATAAATTTCTTAAATCATCCAGCATCATTATATCCCCTACATTATTCCTTAAAAGCCATCTATAATCCAGGGTGCATTCTGAACTTTCATTAGCTCTTTCCACTCTTACCACAGGGCCTGTTGTGAATTTCTACTTTTAATCACAAAGAGCACTCGAGAACATGAAAACTGATTGACAGTTCAGTTTCCACACACCAGTTATCATATCTTTTTTTTATTGGCACCAGGTGTCCGAAACAGCGTCTCGAATAATTTTAGGGGTGCTTCCCGCAAGTGCACCTTGGGTAATGCAAGGGGAAAATCCCCCCACCTGATGACCCCTAGAAATTGTTTGCACCCAAGGGGATTTGAACCTTAGACTTAGGAAAAGCATACCCCCAAGCCCAAGGCCTTTACCACTTGAACCACCCCCTACTTTACAGCAGTTATCATATCATATACCTGTGGATAAACTCGTCAAACGGAATGTGATCCATCTAAATCAGTGTTGAATGTGTAAGCTTACTGGAGATCAGTTGATCATATATTGATTCATTATGGTGCTGCAAGAGAGTTCATTGGGTGATCCCGAAATGTAACTCCAGTAAATTTTGGCTGGAAGGGCTTCCAATATGAACTTTTAAGTTTGGTATGGAATGATACTCCACTATGAATAATGAGCATGATTTGAGAGGAATAACATAGATAATCAATGGTGTTGATCTTTCCATTCTCCAGCTTAAGACGTTCTATTTTTTAGATCATTGTATGAAGAGGAGATATCTTTTTCTGGTTGTATTGCCGTTTCTTTGTTTTTTTTTATATATAATTTATACATAAGATAATTTTATCCTATAATCTTTGGGAAAGAAAAAACATGTGCTTGATTTGAGATGTGCTTAAAATGTATTGATAATTTTATCCAGTGCCAATAAAAAAAAAATGTATTGAAATCTGCTTGATTTTACTTATCAAAAAAAAATCTTTGGGAAAGAAAAAACATGAGGGAGCAATATCTCTTCCCTTTGCTTCCTTTCCCGCGTGTATAGCATGACGAGTCAAGTTAATCTCTGAGTTGTCCTGCCCATTCCTCTCAAACAGTTAGCTATTACAACTTACTCGTATGTCATGGTCTCTAGACTTAATCATCTTCCGCACCATTTACTTCAGAAAAAAACTACTTTGAGAAGGAGAAATATCTCCTCCATTAACTTACCTTTTGCATACATGTTATGTTCTGAAGGTTTTATCTTTGTTTTAATGATAGTTTTGTTATTGAACAAAATATGTAGTAGCGTTAGGTGCAGGTTGAAAAAGGGTAGGTAACAGAGCATAAAGGAAAGCAAGAAATGGCAGACCTGTAATATGAAACTGCTAGAAGATTCTTGCCCGCAGAGAGCTGAGGCAAAGTTTTGTCCTGCAACAAGGTACAAATGTTTTTACACAAGTCAATGCGAAGGAAGAGAAATGATGCATTTTGGTACTCCAGCATAAAAGAAGGGCAAATACATCTAAAACCGTAAAAGCATTAAGTAAAAAGAAAATGTAGAAGGTGGACATAAATGACCTAACCACAGAATTGCATTAGAGAATGTGAAATATAAATATATTCATGATGAAATACTTGCATATAAATGTAAGTAAATAATTCTATACACAGACACTCATGTATACATGTATGTGCCATACACACAATGGAATTCAATTTTCACAAGGCAAAGATTCCCATTTAAAAAGATGATTACCAAATACAGATCTTCCTTGGCTATTCCCACCAGCTTTTACTACTCCAGATGGCCTGCTCTGCATATCTTTTAATAAACTCTCCAAATATATTTCCCTCTACAAAGCAAAATTTTCAAACAAAACGTGACAAGGCAAAACATGTTCAAAAGAAATAGATCAACTCTCTTCAAACTAAACCTTCTAGTGAGAAATTTGCAACTACATTGATTAAAATAGTAAAAAAGAATGGATGCAGTTCTTAAATTCAGTTCTTTTTATGTGAACATGGCAATAAAACTAATGATTCTTAAATGAAGTGTGCACAAAAATCCAAGGCTGAATAAGCAAATGCCTAAAGCAGATAACCACAGTGCCCAATTGGAAGAGACATATGAAAGGCAATACGGACAAGTTGGCAAAATGGAAATTGAGGCATGAGGCAAGCAATAATTAAATAATAACAATAAAAATAATTTAATAATGCTTGCTTGAACAAACTAGTGACACAAATATGAAAAGATATGGAAAGCTTAGGCATTCATACAAGATTATAATCAAAATGAGTTACCAAGAATAAAATATTAGAAGCTCGCAGAAACAATGACTGCAGGAATTTGCTACAGAAGACAAACCAAAGCATAATGAGCACAAACCAGTAAGAGCTTTCAGTAACAACTTGCTCTAGAATGGATACAACCAACACGCTTACATGATTCACAATCAAGCATACCTCTGACAGCTGGCAAACTTTTGCATGCAATTCGGCTTCTATTTTTTTCCATTCCGCTTCTTTTTTACACCAATCAGCACCCTACACATACAATATAAAACTAAATGCCTGCACCACATGAAAACCAAGGACCACCGAAAACTAGCTCCTTACACCATTATCCCTTCTTCATAGATTTAGTTTACCAAACCAGTCTTTGGTTTGCCAAACCTCCATTCATGTGGCAACCACCACCATCAATTACGGGAACAGTACAGAAATACAAAACCATATTAATGACCATCTTTTTTTTCCTTTTCCCAATAATATTCCCACCTTCTTCTGAAGAGAAGCACACTTAGCCTCAAGTGACCGAATGCGCTGCAAACAAAATCAGCACATTTAGCATCAATGATTAAGCTTAAGTGCTAGTAAGTTTCTTTCCAAAATGCAATTCTCAACAAGATTTGAAGATACCTTTTGGGATTCTTCATCAACAGCAACAACCCGTGATGCAAAAAGCTTAGTTACATCCTTCAATGTGCATTTCCTATTGCATTGAGGACACTAAGAAGTGGGGAACTATGAATATTAATCCAAAACAAATAGCTATTTCCAGATTCTAATGAAAAGATTGCAATGACTAGGAAACTGATCACCTTCCCCGAGTTTTTTTGTTGTTTCAGCCATTTGATGATGCAAGACATACCATATATGTGCCCACAAGGAAGACAACTGCAGTCCCCAAACAAAAGAAATAATGAGATAATGACTATTCCACAGAAAAATTCTGCTCAGCATCCTTGCACCACACACCACATTTTGTTTTATTTTATTTTATTTTATTTTAAGTTATGTAGTGAGTAGAAGGGCTCACTACATAACTATATCATATGAAGATTCCGTGTTAATTATGGAAAAAAACAACCTCAACATACACTCATGGGCGAATGTCAACCCTCGTAAGACATACTTTTGATGCTTTCACACTCCTCCAAATCCAATATCCCAGATTACCCATTTTATCAATACAAAACCCAAAATTCCATTACCCATTCTGCCCTATTACCCCCATATCAACCCTAAAAATTTAGAACTTTATCTATCGGAACATTGGCAGTAACTGAAGTGTGAGGAGTCAAAATTAGAGTAAAATTCGAGAATTATAGACGCTGAAACTTCATAGACGTATAAAATTGGCCGCAAGTGTAAGATTAGGCACCAGATATGATGGCCGCCGTCAGTGGTCCAAGCCTCCATGCAAATAGGGCAAAATAGGCCGTCGATCTCACTCCGACTCCACTCGTTGTCCTGCGAAGTCGACGAACACGCTTCTCCTCCTTCGGTTCTCCTCCGCTTGTGCCCCTCTTCTTCGACCCCATATTCCAATGCCTCGTGAATTATGGGACTGTTGCGCGAAACTCCAAGCAATTCTACCGCCGGAACGTATTCTTCGTCGTCCCTGTCGTCGTCGTCTTCTTCGTCGTCCCTGTCGTCGTCGTCGTCTTCTTCTTCTTCTTCTTCTTCTTCTTGGTCCTCATAATTTTGGAGAATTTGGATGTAATCCGGGTCAGCATAGTCGTCGTACCCGTCGCCGTCCGGCATTAGAAGACGAGGGTGCGCGAAGTGAGTTTCTTTCTGGTCTGTTGCGTGCCGAGACACTGAAACAGAGATGAGAGGAGTAAGTAAAGCTCGTTAAAAAGGTCGTTGGCGGGGAAGCCTTTGGGTTAGCCCGGAGCTCAGCAACGCAAGCGCGAGTTTTCTAAAACGGCTGAACCAGAAAGGGGGATGGCTCGAAACTTTGATGGTGGAGAGCCGTGCTCACTGACCCAAACCAGCGCTGACACGACGAGTACTGCAAATGCTCGAAAAGTCGTCGAAGCGTAATGTTTCTTCCTCTTCTACAACGGTCACTTTTTATCAACTTTCCCATTCCATTTCCATGGGTTTGGACCATATTGCCGTGAACAAACTGGCCGCCCAACCAATTCTCTCGTACGGACTCCTCTTCGACTTGCATTCTTCGGTTGTCGGCCCACGTTTTTCAAGAACCGACTAGGTCCAAAAACTCCACCCAACAATTCTGCCCAACTCCAAAGATATGAATAAGAGAAGAAGAATAATTATTTTAAAGAGTTTTGTTACTTATATATTTTTTTTCTTAAATTAATTGAATATTTTTATTTATTATTCATATTCTACACATTTAATAAATAAATAAATAAATAATATGGTGTATAGAAATATGAATAATTTTTTTCTTTTTTAATTACCATTAAATTTTTAAGAATCTCATATATTTCAATATTTTCATATATTATGTGGTTATAATATCTCTTTATCTCCAAAATGATATTAATATTCTAGTAAAAGAGTTAAAAATGAATTAATCTTATTTCTTATAAACCTTTTATCCTTTTATCATGTTTTGCAAAATCTTTATTATGAATAATTTTCATTTTATTAGAATAAAGTATTCTTATAATATTTTAAACTTTTCATGTTTTATAAAATAAAATTAAAATGTGAGAAATCTAGAAGAATTAGGAAAAGGAAGAAATAAAAAAATAAATGTGTAACTTTTTCGTGTTTTATAAATAAAAGCAAAATGTGAGAAATTAAAAGAATAAGGAAAAATGAAGAAATAAAAAATAAATATAAAAATATAAAAAGTGTAACTTTTCGTGATTTATAAAATAAAAGTGAAATGTGGGAAATTAAAAAAAAAAATTAGAAAAAGAAAATTGATAAAAAGATGAATATTAAAATATTAAATATACAGAAACACGGGTGTTTTACATTAATCCAATTTGACAAGCGATTCTGTTTTCGGACAAAACCGTGGAGGAAAAGAAAGGAAGAGGACAAGGGTAGATATGGCTCGGAGTATCTCCTACGTGACTGGCTCTCAGCTGCTCTCTCTCAAACGCCGCCCTAATATAGCCATCATCGATGTCAGGTTTATTCACCATCACACTCTCCTTTCTGATTTTGATTTATATCTTGGGGCCGGAATTTGCTACGGAAACGTATATTGAGCTAATTTTGTTGGGTTTTAGGGATGACGAGAGAAGTTACGACGGCCATATTGCTGGGTCTCTGCACTACGCGAGTGACACTTTTTCTGACAATATTTCCAACCTTATTCAAGAGGTGAAGGGGAAAGATACCCTTGTTTTCCACTGCGCTCTCAGCCAGGTTTTGTTCCAGCTTTCAAACCCTATTACGGCCTTATCTTTTTTTTTTTCCCCCTATTGGCTATCTCATATAGAGGTTTTGTGGGGGGTGGGAAGGTGTTCTATGCAGTCTGAAACAAATTGGCTTCGAAATTCAATATAACCTGTAATTTCTTGGCTGCGGGAAGATATTAGTGTTAATACCACTAATCAATTAGTTCTTTGATTTTTCTCATCCAGTCACATAAAAGTAAAATTCAGTCTAAGATCTGAATTGCGTTCACTTCCTTTTCCGTCTGGTGCTCCCTACTGTTATTCTGGATCTTTCAATATGGCATTGGGATGTGCCATAAACTCTGTGTTTTGTGTTAGGAAATAACTGGAGTTTTTCACCAAATCTCTGGTCCTACTATATTACTGGTTATCGCAAATTTCCGAATGTAGTAGTGCAGATGATTAGATTTATTTCCAGTCATCTAGTTTTATATGGCTATTAACATCTTACAATCCTGTGTATGAATTCATCCAGCTCAGTTGGACATGAATGTCCAAGACAATCTCATGTCATTTTAGATTTAGTCTAGAAGGGGACGTGAGTGTATATGCAGTCTTTATCCACTAATCTGTTTTTTAAGCAGAACTTTTGGGAAATTCATGTTGGTTAGTGAATTGTTTGAGTAACACTTAAACTTGTCTTGACCTAGTTAGGATGGACTATCTCTTTGAAGATTTCCGACGGTGCACCAAAGTTGGAATTTAATAAACGATTATGTATAATCCCTTATTAAGTAAGCGTGATGGATGCTTGGGAAGTATGTATATCAAGATTGAGCACTGCTGAAATAAAAAAAACAAAGGGCAAATCAATAGCAAAACACACTTCTTTCGAGCTGGAGAGACTACGTGCTGTCTGTAAAAAAATTCCTCAATGAATTATTCTTTATTGTTCATCGTTTCTTCAATAAGCAAACAATTATAATCACAGTAACAACATGAAGCTTAGTTTTAAACAGAGTAGAGAAAAGATAAAGCAGGAGAGCTAAAAAAAATCCTATTGAACCTCCTCAAGCAATTGCACCTCCTCAAGTAGTTGCACTGCTATTTTTGTCCTGTGGCATATCTCTTCAGTCTTTATCTCTTCACCAGCCAAAGACTTCATGTCCTTAGGACCCCAGCCTTGGAGAATAAAATATTTATGTTGTGTGAGGGCTGTCTAAAACGTCTTCTAGTTCCATCATTAGGTTCTTATGGTACTATTGGCTTTGATGAAATTGTTAGCCTCCATGTTCAGGCATTTTGAATCAAGTTGTCTCTCCGTAGAGTTGGAAGAAAGGGCATCCTAGGAACATATGGAGGTCACTAATAGGAAGTTTTTGTACTGGTACTCACATTCAGAATTATCCTTCTCTTTTAATAAGAGTTATGCATCTTGTAGTTGAGTGAAGCATGGTATATGCATTAATGAGATAAAAGTTACAAAGCAGGTGGAGTTGGGCAAGATGATATATTATGAAAGAACTATGTAAATACATACGAAGTGGCTGCTTATTTAAATGTTTTATACATTCATATACTATGAGTATCCCTTTTCTTTGAGGTCACTGTTGAAAATGACTTTTTCTTCAACTTTTGCACATTTTGCTATTTCAGAAACTTAAGAGCTCCAGAACCTTAAAGGAAAATATGATATGAGAAATTATTAATCAAATATCAACTTGCTTTCTTTCCTCCTTACTCAAATGACCCTATATGGCTGATATGAGAGATCAGTGAGATATCGTCCAATACTTTGATGCTGCTGAATGTAGGTACCTTGGACGATATATGATATACATATGTACCATCTGCTCTCTTGAATGCATATTCGGCAAAAAATTTTCTTAGTCATCAAGATTCTTCCCTCTATTATGTGACGCCCAAACTTATCAATGTATATAAATACAGACACACACACTGTGATGCCCAATATTCTACACATGCACATCATTTAATAACAATCGTCTTTACAACAATTGTTATGACTTCTTTTCTTAGCATTAGTATACCGAGCTTCATTAATAAATTCTGTTCCAGTCCGATTGAAACTCTTTTGTAAAGTTTTTTCTCCAAGATAAACTTTATTAATAATTAAATAGGGTGGAACCGTGATATACAGGAAGTATACCGGGGAAAAAAACAAAACCCATCAAACTAGCTTAAGGGAAAAAATCTTTTTTCTTTCTAAATTTTCTTATATTCATCACACCTTGTGTACGAGCTTGGGGGGATTCCTGAAATATCTACCTGTTATGTTCTCTAGGTTCGTGGACCAACTTGTGCACGAAAGATTGTCAATTATCTTGAGGGGATGAAGGAAGATTCAGGAATAAAGAATATTTGGGTCCTGGAACGTGGCTTCAATGGCTGGGAAGCTTCTGATCGACCTGTTTGTCACTGCAAAGATGTCACCTGCAAGGAAGAGAGTGCATAGTCATCAATGGAAGGAAATCCTGGACGGGATGAACGATGCTATGATGTTCGGGACATCTACTTACATTCTTGTTGCAGGGTGCATGTCCAAACAATATTCTCACTTGGTACTATAAAATATATAATTTGATGATGTTCCGGTTATACTCAGTACGTTCTACCTTTTTCTATTTAGTGAGGTATTACGGGGAGAAGCCCATCAATTCTATTATGGGAAGAAAAACAGTTTGCCAGTGTAATTATTCTGCTCTTTCCAGGATGATACAGGAGGAATTTGCATGTTTGGATACATTTGAAATGGGAGAACGGGATACTCCACATTTCTTTGATAGCATCAATTTAATGTACAATATGGAATATCTTGATTACTTCAAATTATGTTGATGAGTGAGATGACTAAAATATCCTGTATTTTATACTAAATAAATATTCTTCATTTAAAGACCTACGAGACACCTATCCTCTTTGCAATTTAGATAATCATGGTAGGCATTATGGTCGGAAGTATTGCCTCTCGAGAAATGTGAGGAAATTATGGAACGTTTTTGTAACTATTTCGGTGCAGTGGTAAAGGAGGATGTTCAAGAGTTTTTGCGTATAAAATATAATTAGATGTATTTTTTATATACTTTTTGTGTGCATGGGTTGTGCCTAATTTCATTCAATTAATAAAGCTTATTACTTGTCATAGGGGAAAAAAAGTATATTGCCTCTCGAATTTGAACTAAGGTTATTCGAATGGAATTCTCACAAGGTCTTAATCGTTTTTCCTCTTAAGTTCACATTATTTTATTGTGATTGCACATCTACATTGCTTAGGAAGTTAATAGAGTATCCTAATAAAAGTCATGCTTCAAAATTGAGAGATATAAATAGCTTCTCTAGAAAATTGTAGAGAAACGATAGTTTCTCTTTTGTATGTGGACTTTTTCACACATGTTTAATGTGCGTATAACTCTTATTTAAAGAATTTTTACATGGGAGGTTAATTATCTTAGTGGTAGTAGCAGAGTGTTAATTAATAAATTTTTCATCCATGTGGACACATCATGGGTCATGGGATATCCACTAGGAACATCCCTACCCACAATGGATGCTATGCCCAATAATAGTCACCTCCTGATCTCTGATTCAAGTATCCCTTGTACAAAAAATGAAGCATGCACTTGGATCAGAAAAACAAAGAATGTGAGTATTATATTAAGTCACCATATTACTAACGTGATGCATCACTTATAACATCTCGTTATGCCCTAGATCAATGGTCCTTAATCCCTCATAAGTTTAAAACTCAAAGCAATTCTTCACCTCACAGTATATAATATGCTCATGATTATATCAAGTCAAAACAGTATAGGCATCTGGGCTATGAGACATATAATAACAAGTAAAAATCCAAATAATCACCATGGGGTACTCATATCAATTCAATTAAATTTGAATACTTTTCTAAACATGCTCTACGAGACCATATCATTCATGACCCTAAGAAAGCATGCTTAAAGTAATAACATTAAGTTTTCATCTTATGACAGTGTTTCCGGTTAAGGGTATAGTAATAGATCATTTATTAATCCATTAGAGCTCACAAGTGATGGAAAAGGGACCTATCCAATCACTCTCTCATATGGTCATCTATTACACATATAGTATGAAATGTATGTTAAAGCGTAACCCCCATTGAATTGAACCTTCCACATTCAAACGCCATAGAAATCTTAGTCTAGTCGCCACAAAGGCACTCTAACTTTGCATAGTTGCTCCTATAGTGCCTACTTAAAATCTCACATTTCACTTTAAATCAAGCTTCATAAAGTTTGCAAATATTTTCATATACGACTCTTGAAAGTCTCATCTTAGCCAAGCTAAAGCGACATTATTCAAATATATCTTGAATGCTCTAAAAGTATTAAGATGTTTACTTGCTTACTTTCAAGCACCAAAATAATCGATTTGTCTCATCTTGCTCGTTGTTCAAATACCAAGGTGATCATCTATGTGAGTGGACTAATATTTACCTAGTGACATTTATAATGCGTGCTTCTCACTTAATATCAAATAATTAATAAGATGAGATAAATACAATAATCTCAATACAATAAATACTAACAATGTCA
This sequence comes from Platycarya strobilacea, assembly GCA_036898215.1. Classification (NCBI taxonomy): domain Eukaryota; kingdom Viridiplantae; phylum Streptophyta; class Magnoliopsida; order Fagales; family Juglandaceae; genus Platycarya; species Platycarya strobilacea. The sequence continues at coordinate 38,519,922 of CM072547.1, read as the reverse complement.
AATATTTTATATAGTTCAAGGTATCCTCAATACAACATATATCAAATCTGATTAAGCCCCAAACACCTAGCATAAGTTTGGAAAATATTTCTAATAGTAGCCTTAGTAAGAGGATTAGCTATCATCTTGCTAGTAGAGATATATTATAGAATTACATCACTTCACACAACAATATCTCTAATATAGTGAAAACAAAAATCTATATGTTGGGTTTTGTCATGATATTTGGGATCCTTGACATATGCCAAAACTGTCACACTATCACTGTATATCTTCACGATTTCATTTTCCAAAGCTATAACATCTAGGCACTAAAAGATAAATCTCCTCAACTAAACAACCTCTTGTACTAATGTTGAACAAACAACGTACTCTGAATTCATCATGGACAAAGTAATGCATGATTGGTTCTTACTACATCAAGAAATAGCTCTCCCACTAATCATAAATGTGTAACTTGTCGTGGATTTTCATTCATATTTGTCATTAACGTTCAATCTCACGTCTCCACCCTGATAGCAAAGAATAAGTTTTGCTATCTCACGAAAGTATCAAAAATCCTCTTAAACGCTTGTCAATGAATAAGTCTTAAGTTACTCTGATAACGATTGACCAATTCAATTGCAAAGTAAATATCAAGTCACGTATACAACATAGCATATATCAAATTTCCAATTGCACTTGCATAAGAAACTCTAGTCTTTCTTTCTTTTACCCATTATTCTTAGGATAATATTCTAGGTTCAATGAATAACCCTTCTCAATTAGCGTTTATGGATTTGGAGTTGTACATACAAAATCGTTCTAGAATTCTCTTAATGTAAATCTCTTAAGACAAACCAAGAAACTTGTTAAATCGATCTTTTGAAATTTTAATTTCAGCACATAATTTCCTTCACCCATATCATTCATCTTAATAGTAGAGGAAAATTACTATTTTGTGATGATAATTATTTTTATATCATGTTTAGCTAATATGATACCATTCACTTACAAAGATAAAATTAGAACTATTTTCTATATGTTTGACATATACACAATGGTTTTCTTCTAGAAGTAATGACCCCATAAAATCGGAAGTATTATTGTCTAGACGGTTATTTAAGGTCAAAAATGAAACTTTTCAGCTGGTATAATTTGTACTTTTGTCCCTTAACCTCAAAACCAACAAGTTGATTTATATAGATCTCATCTTCTAGTTCTCCTACCATCGTTTCAATTACTCATAGGGCTTCTCTCAGTTCAGTCTTTTTGGTTCTTAAAAATGCACACCACCTCTCCCAAGATCGGAATAATTTTGAGAAATGCAGCTTTCACATCTATTGGAAAAGTTTCAAATCTAGATATGTAACTATAGTTAGAATGAAGCGAATGTAAGCAAATCTCACTAAAGTGGAGAATGTTTATTCATAATCTATACCCCTTCTTTGAGCAAAGCCCTTCATCACGAGTCGAGCCTTATACTTGTTAATGGATCCATCTGCCTGATGCTTAATTTTGAAAACTAGTTGTTTCCAATAGATTTTTTGCCCAGGTGGAAGATCAATTAACTCTTAAAGTTAGTTCTTTGCCACAAAACTCATTTATCTCTCATAATAGCAACAATTTATTTGAAGTAGATGAACTTAGTGCTTCCTCATAAAAGGAAAGTTCATCAAAGTGACACGAAACACACATGAAAGGTTTTCCTTCAATCTCAAAAAGACAACAAGGAATAGTTCCACATTTGTTTCTACGTAATTGAGACTCTTGTAAGTCAACTTTCTAGTGATGCACTCCTACTAGGAGGCAAGTCGCTTCCATTAACTTTTGCATTTATAAAATGCGATAATTCTTCACGCTCATCAAATTATGGTGGAATTCCCTCAAGTTTGTGCAACTCAAAAAGTTCAAGATCTTTCTTTGATTCACAAATATTGGAAAAATCATTATCGATAAATATGACATTGCACGGCTCTATTTCATTTATTCCTCTTTTAGAATGTTCATCAAACATTACATAGCCCCAGAGTTCTATTAATATCTTATGAAGATATGCTTATTTTCTTGAGATCCAAGTTTCTTATATTTATTGGAAGTGGATGAGCATAAATTTATGTCATTTTATTCTTCAGCGAAAGAATACAAAGTGACAAAAAATGATTTTTTTTTTTTTTGATATAGGTAGTCATAGAAATTTTATTAACAGAAAAAGGTGAAACCCTGATACACAGGTAGTATACATGAGAAACACTTAGTTAGAGTTTACGATCACAAGAAAAACAGCATGAACACTTAGACCGTCACAAATAATAGATCCTGCCCATAAAAACAAAAACTTGAAGAAGAAAAGTTTAACATCCTTCATTGTTCTCTCACAATTTTCAAAGCTTATTAAATTTCTTTCTCTCAAGATACCCTAGCACATATAAATAGAAACCATGTGCCAAGTATCTTCCACCTAAGAGTTACCCTAAATGCCTCACCAACTTACAAGGAAATTTATCAATCTGAGAGGCATTACCCATGACAACTAACTTTTGTAAAAAAGTCATCCCACATAATCCTGGACACCTCGCAATGTAGAAGCAAATGATCTACTTAACTCTCCATACTTCTTACATATACAACATCAATCCAACACAATTACATGATGTTTCCTTAAGTTATATGTAGTTAGGATCTCAATGATGTTGTCCAAACAAAATAGTCTACCATATGTTCTTCCATGGGAACATGGTGAATCCAAGACTTGTTAAAGCTTGGTAAAATGATCTAATAGAGAAGTTTTTTTGTTTTGAGTGACTCCAATGCATCTTGTCCCCAATACCCCCTGGAATGCTTATTGAATACAAGATTACAAAGAACTCTAAAATGATCTTCACCTCTCAATCTTAGGTTGTCCTAGTGAAATCAATATTCCATTAAGGGAGACTATTTGAGAGAGACAATAGATTGAAGATCGCAACATCCTTTTCTCTTGCAAGCTCAAAAATAGTAGGATATGTATCTTGAAGGCTATGGTCACCATACCAGTTATCATACCAAAATCTGACACGAGAACAATCTCCCACCATAATGTGCTCATGACCTCGAAAGGTCTCCAAATGCCCCCTTATATATTTCCATAACCCTACGCCATAAGTGCCTCGTACATCATTCGAGCACAAGCCTACCAAGCCTCTCCAAATTTTGATTCTATTACCAGCTTTCAAAGAGCATCCCTTTCAAGTTGGTACTTCCACAACTATTTACCCAACAGAGCTTGTTGAGTTTCTTCAAGTGGCGAATCCTCAAATCTCCTCCAGAGATAAGGGTACAAATTGTAGACCAATTGATCAAATGAAACTTGAATTCATCCCCTAAGCCACGCCAAAGGAAATCCCTTTGCAATTTCTCGATGCGATTAGCTACCTTGTAGCAAATGATGTCGTTTCCCAACAATTTGAGCTTGGATGGAATGATTTTGTTCGCAAAAATGGTTTGATCTTTGTTTTCGGCTTATCTAGATGGAGGTAGGAAAAAGAGAGCTTGCAGTGAATGGCTATTCAATTCTATCATAAGCCTTATTCATATCCAACTTTAGAGTTATAAAGCCTTCCTGACCTTCTAGCAGAGAGTTCATAGTATGCATGGGCTCTTATGCAACTGTAACACCCCATCTGAAAAACTCATTAGGCCTTGACCTTAGTAGCCTTAGTCCAAGTTAATTAAAAGTTGATATATATGTGAGTATGAGAACATTTTTGGATACTCGAGTTGTCAAAAGGATTGTATACTTTGAATTTAGTTGAGTATTAGAAGATACTAATGTAATATTAATTTTGAGGAAAAGGAATTTTTTGGAGCTTAAATAGTTTAGTAATATTATTTTGGAGAATTTTTAGTGATTTATTAATTTGAGATAAATGCTAAAAGGCCAATGGAAGCATGACACATGACATGTAGATGAGCTAAGCAATTGGGTTAAATGTTAAATGGATTTAGAGAAAGCCCAAGAGTGGTTTAATAATGACCTTAGTTTACTAAGATGAGATAGGCTAAGGATAGACACAAAGACCTTAGGCTTAACTTCTGAGAAATAAGACTTTAAACCCTACTTGATGGACATAAGACTTTGAGACTTGAGAGCATCTTTGAGTAGGTGACATCTACAAATGGGGTTTTCTAGAGACCAATAGTATCTTACCATGTATGCATATTCTTAAAAATTGGAATGCAGTGCGCCTCATGAGATCATTTCCTTAAACTGTGCATTTCTCCGCATCTTCTTTCTCCTTGCGTTTTCTCAAATCGTGTGTTTCCTCAAATCGTGCACTTCTTCACATTAGAAAAAAAATCACGAGAAATTAAAAATGAAATCACAAAAATTAAAAATGAAATTGCGAAAATAATGTCGCAAACACGAAATCACGAGAATAAAATCGCAAAAACGATTTTGCGAAAACGAAATCGCGAAAATGGAAGAGATCGAAAACAAAAATGAAATTACGAAAATGAAATCTCAAGGTTTCTATCCTGGAAAAACGAAAATGCAAAATGGAAATCGAAAGATTTTTGTTAATGCTAAAATGGAAACTCGAAGAATTTTTTTTCCTAGAAGAAATTGTGGAAATGGCTTCTGCTCAGGGTTTCATTTTGTGTCGTAATTCATCAATTCGAAGGAGAATGCAAGGGCAATTGATAAAGGTGGGGTTTCTTTGCTGCTGGAGATTTTCCTTGACAGATCTTACAAAGCAAATCATTCTTTAAATTCATAAACAAATTCAAAGTAGGAAGACAAAAATTGAATAAAAAAGTTCAATGCTTTAGGAGAAGAAAAAAACTCCATTATCAATTTAAGAGAACCCATTATCAATTTAGGATAAGAAAAACCAAGAAAACCCATTATCAATCAATGAAACCCATTTTCAATGCTTTAGTAAAACAAAAAAATCGACGAAAGAATAAGAAGAAGACGCGTATTGAAAGAAGGAGATAAGAGGTTCTAGAGACGGTTGATTCATGTGATCTGTAAGAACATTAGTCGAATTCATGTGATAAAATTTGGTGGTTTCAACATGAGAGAGAGAGAGAGAGAGAGAGAGAGAGAGTAAAGAGAAAGATTAGGAGGTCGAATCCGATTCCTTTCTTCTGCTGCGCGCCTCACCAGGCTCTAATGTAAATCCTCTCTATAGCCATACGTGGCATATAACTATTAGCCTCTGTTATTTGAGTTTTATGGGTGACACATGTTTGAAAGTTTTCTCTTAAGCTTTACATGGTGGATATTTTAGGCCCTAATTCACTAAGAATAAGATGGGCTAAGAATAGGCACACAAGTCCTAGACCATTTAGGAGTTATATGAATATAGACATTTCTTGAAAAACCTCAAAATTACTAATTAGGTCCATGTGATGGATATAAAGTCATTGGGCCTATCAGGTAGGTTTGAGTAGTGAGAAGTGTTGAGAAGAGCTATGAATAATAGTAAAATGTAAATGAAAAATAATAATAAAATATTGAATAGTAGTGAAAAGTTGTTGAACCCAAGGTTTCAAGTTTCGTATTTACGTATAAATTTTGATGATAACAAATAATATTGAAAACTCAAGCTCAAGTTGTCTATGCATGAAGGGAGCTAAACACATCAAGAAATCAAGCATGAGCAAGAAAGATATCAAGTCTACAAATGAAGCTCATAGGTTATTTTTGTACATCTCTTGATAAAATTAGCAATTTGATTAAGGCTCCAAATTACTCTTTTTTCTCATAAAACATCAAATTACTTTTTCCACATATGCAAGACATTTTTAAATGTCTTAGTTTTGAAAATTATGTTTTTCACATGTGCATAACACCATCAAACAAAATAATTTCGAAAATTATATTTTTTTTTATAAAAACTTGATTTTATAAGATGATTGATTATCATATTTGACATGTGCATATTTTGTTTGAAAGTCTTGAAGGGAGGTGGTGTGTTTTTTTGACTAATGCAAAAGGTAGATGATTTTGTTTGAGAATCTTAAAGGGTGGTTGTGTGTTTTTTTGACAAATATAAAAGATAGATGATTTGTTTGAAAATCTTAAAGGGTGGTTGTGTGTTTTTTTGACATATGCAAAAAGAAGATGATTTGGTTTGAAAAATAAATCATGCTCATTTTGTCTTGTATGAAAAGCAAAAGATTAGGTTTGATTTCTTTGAAAAATGAATGGAGTTGTCTTTGACAAATGCAAAAAGGAAATGTTTTTATTTGAATTTTTTGAAAAGTGAATAGTGCTCTTATTTGACATGGGAATCTTTTCAAATTTGAAATTGAAGACTCATTTACCTATAAATAGCTCACTTGAGTTTTGCAAAAATCACAACAAGAGCTTACACATCTATTGCTAAATTTTGCATCATTCTTTCAAAGCTCTCATTCTCTCTTTTCTAAAGTTTTGAGCCTTAATTCTTGTTCTTGTTGAGAGAGATATAGTTTGTGTTGTATTGTTCTTATTTCACTCATTGAGGAGTGTTTTCTGATAGCCTACCCACTATCAATTCTTGTATCAGTAAGAGGGTGTGTATAACCCTTGTATGTGTAGAAGGTGTTCTACACGGGGAATAGTTAAATCACCAAGTGAGAGGTGATTGGAAGTAAGAGGGTGTGTATAACCCTTGTGTGTGTAGAAGGTGTTTTACACAGGGAATAGTTGAATCACCAAGTGTGAGGTGATTGGAAGTGTAGAGGGTGTTCTACACGGAATCTTTGGAGCGGTGCTGCTCAAAGGTGTAATAGGTTTCTATCTCCACCTAAAGGAGATTGAATAGTGGATTTGGGAATCCTCAAGGGGTAGCTTGAGGCGAGGACGTAGGCAGTGGGGCTGAACCTCGTAAAAATACTGAGTTTGCTTTCTCTTACCCTACTCTTTATATTTCCTACTGCTTTATATTTTGGTTATATTTTATATTGTATATTTAGTTTATAAGTATTAATTTTTTAATATAACCCAATTCACCCCCCCTCTTGTGTTAGTCATCTGGGCAACAAAAGTAATAAATAATAAGAAAAGATAAGTGAAAAGTAATAATAAAGTAGTGAATAATAGTAAAATATTCTAAAAATACTTGAGATATTCTTGATAGTCAAACATAACCTTAATCAAAATGAAGAACCCTGGCCCAAACTTAGAAAAATTTGTCATTTGGACCCAAACATGGTAGGCCTTTGAGGTCTAATATGAGCTTTGAATCTGGACCTTATGTCCATTTATTAACTCGCTCCAAAGTCCACAATCAAGTCTTCCACATTTGACCCAACAAAAACTCAATCCTTGAAGCCTAAAACCTTATCTTTTATTTCATTCTTTCAATTGAAGTGCACATACACCATATCATGGGTTTTCCAAGTCCAAATTATGTCGCACGCCCTCAAGGTTCCCATTTAAGTATGGTTAACCTTCTAACTTATGTTAAGAAGCACTAATCAGATCACACGTGATTAGTAACGTCTAAATAATGTTCTTAGTTTTTTTTTAAATTTATTTCCCGCATTTATAATCTAAATTTTTTTATTTTTATTGTTGATTTGCATTGTTTTTAGACTAATTTAAAAGTTTAATTTTGACCCAACACATGTCAATAGAAGCAAAGTCATGGCAATGCCCAAATCACCACCAATCAGTACCTAGATGCACTCTCATGTGCATTGTACCAAATCAAGCCCTAGTATTGGACAAATTGTCTCCAAGAAATCAAGCCAAGAAGCCAAACCAATTCTATTACAAGGTTAGTTGAAACCAAATCGAATGACCTTGGGCATAATTGAATTTTTTGCTCTTGATTGTGCCACTCCCCAATCCACCACTCAAGTCCCTTAACCACTTGAAAAAACACTCACTGGTGATAATAATGCCCCCAATTCAGACCATAAAGAAGAGACAAGAAGTGAATTAAAATTTGGATAGTTTTTATTTTAAATTGTTGCCCTCTTTTGTGTTTCTCTTTGGACAATTTTATTTGGACAGTTCTACCTTGCACCTTCACCAATCAAAACGGAGTTTTAGTTTGCTAGTGAAACATTATTTTTAGCTTGGAATATAATCAACTTATATTCTATTTTTAAATTCTTAATCCGCTCAGTTGGTTAGAGCGTTGTGCTAATAACGCGAAGGTCGCAGGTTCGAGACCTGCATGGGCCACACTACTTTTCTCGGTGTCAAGGCTCCAGCCGTTTTTTAGAAAGCATCAGGGATTGGGGTCCTCGAAAGATTGTCGTTTGACTTGAACTTTACTTCAAAACGAACAAACTCCATATATGGAATGTCTATTTTGTCCTTCCACGTATCCACCGGGCACCGTGTAAACTGTAAAGTAACGCGTTGGCTGGCAAACTGCAATAAGCATCGGGCGTTAAAAGGCCATATCCGAAATTCCCAAGAGAGTCTCAAAATTATCAAATCCCCGTTGGTCGTACAAAAAACAATTTATCGATCCAAGAATACGATCACGAAGATGGTAAAAGTCTCTGAAACCCCAACTCCTATTCCGTAACTTTGTTGAATTCTCATGCTCCTTAACATATGTTTGTGTTTGTGTTATTTCTGTTCTAGGTTTGCCTGGCGTGTTTATTACCCCTTTTCTTGGTACCCATCGTCAACATTCTTCCTCTTCTGTTCTATTTCATCATGGTATGCGATGCCTCCCTCTGCAATCGTAATCGCATTTTACCATCTGGGCTCTGCTTGCTTTGTGACTTTTCCGTTGAGAAATTGCTGTCATCTCTCCCCTGCTTTCTTATATGTTTTTATTAGTTTTTTATTTTTCTTGAATTTCCTGCTTTCGCATTTCTTTTGTTTGTTTATCCTCAAATCACGGGTCTTTAATTCGTCTATGGCCACTTTTGGTTCTTTCTAACTGTATTTACTAACTTTTCGTTGTATTTTCTGGTTACAAAATTTTCAGGGAAAAGTTTATGGGATATTTGGTTGGGAATACAGGAGGCCGGAGCGGGTTCCACCGGCTTGTCCTTATAAGCCTTCAGCCAAGAAGGATAGCCAAGTGAGTGAAACACTGCTAAATGCTTTTGGTTTTATGCAATATTCATTGTCCGCTTTTGTTTCCCCCTAAAACCGAATCCTGTTAGTTTAAGCAATTGGTTATTGCATTAATTTGACCCGAAGAGGAGAAAGAATTAACTTTATTTCCTTTTCGCAAGTACAAACTCAGAACAGGAAGCATTGAGGTAGATGGGGGTGCTAGGATGTTATTAGAGAGTTGGTAACAGACTTATAATTTCTGTTAATTAATTCTGTCAGAGTCAGTTTCAATTAGTTTGACCAGCTGTGGTTAGTTATAGGGTTTGTTATTCTGTCAGTAAAGAGCCACAGCTCTAACACTTTTACAAATACATGTACTCATTATCAATGAAGATCACCCAAATTCCTCTCTCTCCCTCTCGGCAGTTCTCCTCTTCCTCCTATCTCTCCATTTTTGACATGGTATCAGACCATTCGAGCTTCATTCTGCATCTCTGTTTTCCTTTATTGTTGTTTTACTAAAGCTTTTAGCAGCTTGGTTGAAAAAATTTAGTTGGAAGCTCTGCCCATGTGGGCTAAGCCCACATGGGACTATCCCTTGATGAAGCCTTCACTCATAGCAGAGTTCCTCTTTTGATAAGCGGCTTGTATGTGGGGAAGCCGTAGAAATAGTAGTCCAAGACATCACATCTCCCAGGAATTTTGTGGTCAAGCTACTTGAATCAAATGGTTGACGTGTTTGATGAAGCTCTGCAGAGTTGTCTTCGGTGTTCATTCAATCTTTCTTGGATGATCCGAATTGTTCTTGGTTGCTCATCATCTGTTTGATGAAAATCACCAATAGGAATGGCTCAGGTTTTTCAAGCTTTTATCTGTCTGTGCCTTGATCTGTGCAGTTTTGGTGATTTGGGAAATGTTTTCAGATGTTTTTAATCCTTGATGTTGATGGTTTCAAGATTGAGTTTTCTTTCACATTTGGTGTTTGGAAAAGTGTGTCGGTCATGCCATTTCTTCTATACTATTACCATTGGTAGTTATGCTAGAAAATCTTGTTTGGCGACCTTGAGGTGGTTCCATGGTGTTTCAGCAAGTTCATTGAAGAAGATTCTTCATGTTTAGTGATCTTTGGTGTTATGATATTTTTCTTTCATGGTCTGCAGTGTTTGTTTTTTTTTTTGGTTACCGGTGGGTTTTATGGTGATTACCACCATCGTCGGCATCGGAAACCAAGGTTGATGACATCTTAATGAAGGGAAGACCCCTGTTTGGTTGCATGAGTTGGTGCTTCCCTTTATTGGTGAGAGATTCCTTCTTTTGTTTAAGTAGTGTTGTAAGTCTTTGACATGACCTGCAAACCTAAGATGAATCCAATAGGGAATAATAGAGTTAGGTTGTGCTCATTTCGTTTACGTCAATTTTCACACAAACCCTAATAATTGGGTCGCTGCGCGGTCAACCTGTAGTAACCTGTGGATTGACCCAACTAATTCGTTCATTTAACACATAAATTCTCATAGCATACAATTGTGTTCTGTACAACCCTGCAATAAGTATCAACCCTGCAATAAGTATAGTACATACCTAACTTGGGTTATGCTTTCCATAGTGGTTGAGCTTTTGGCCAGTTGGACAAATCTAGGCGGTACTCCACAAATCACAGATGTGTGGAAGATGGTTCCTACTTGTATTCTTTGGTACTTAGCGTAATGACCAGACGGTCAAAGACAAGAGCAGTCATTAGAGGAGCTGAGATTGCATTTTGAATGAATTTGATTCCTGTTGGCCAAAGTTGTAGATTTTAATGGCTTTGATTTTCATGATTTTCTTGTTTCCATTTCTTCTGCCTAATTAGTGCTGGGAGTAATCAGTTGTACATGAATCATGCTTGGAGAATTGTCAAAGTTACTATGTGCTATTGTTCATGGCATTATGAGGTGTTCTGGAAAATGGAGATCTAGAGTCATGATGGAGGGCTGAACTTGGCAGATAAATGAATCCTAGGGGTGCATGGATGAAGGGTTTTTGCAACAACTATTTGCTAGGTGGTAGGTTTCCTATTGACATGATGAGATTATTGGGTAAACTTGATCTCCAAGTTTAGTAGTACTTTGGCCCCATGTTTCTACTAAGTTAGGCCTTAATATGGGCCTCAAATTGAGCCTTCCCTTGGGCCTCATTTTTTAGTTTTGTTGGTCCTCTCTTTGGACATTAATAGCTTATTAAGTTGGGCCTTAACTTTAGGCCTTACATTGGCACCCGTCTTGGACTTTTCTTTGGCCCTTTTCTTATCAAGCTTGGACCATCAATTTAACCAAAATTTTGGGCCTTATTCGTATGCATCTAGCCTCCATGACTTGCTGTGAATCAATCACCAAGCCCAATGAGGTGGCAAGTTCTTCTCATGCCACTTGTCATCCTTCTATTGGCCTCTTGGCAACCCATTTTCACAAAAAATTTCATTGCTCCAAATATCTCAATTAGAGCAATGTTGGAAGTTATTTTATGATTATCCTAAAGGACTCAATTAAGTCCAAAAAGCTCAATTCTTTAAGGATCATTACTTCCACTTGACCAAATTCATGGGTTATTATTTTCAAATTTCCAATATTTGACAATGGTACCATCTTGATCTTTGTAGTTTCTTGCAGGGTATTACAAGTTACTGGTTTGGTCTATTAAAATATCTTAACTCAAACCATTTCAGTATTATTCACATACCATTTCACTACTATTCACAGACCATTTCACTACCATGCACAGAATTCTGAGACACTCCAAGTGTCCAAATGTGCCATTAGTCTGGATGGCAGCTTCCAGAGACAACTAAGATGCTTCATTGGGTTGTGACTTAATATAGCTCAGAATCTTGGGTATCTGATGCACATTCCTGAGAGGCAATTTGGTTATATAGAAAAGTAAGAAACAAAGAGTTGTTACTAGAAGTCTAGATCCACTATAGAATGGGACATGCCTATCCCACAGATGGTGGCCACCGACTGAGTATTTTTTTTGTTTTTACTTAATAGTTAAGTAAGTATTTTTTTTAATGAATTTGTGATTTTTATTTTATCTTGTTGCAAATGTTAAATGAGTTTAAAAAAACGTTTGAAAAAAAAAAGGCAAATATTTTGCTTATTCAGTGACTTTTTTTTTTTGAATAAGTATACAAGTATTATTAATAAAAGAATAGGCAAAAAGCCAATTACAAAGTATACTTATTCAGTGACTCTCTCAGTCACCTCCTTCTATGGGAGTAGTACACACCCCTATAGAATATTATATCAACCTATATTTCACTCATCTTGTGATTTTACGTGGCTAGGAAACTTTCTTGGGGAGTTGGGTTTTATAGTGGATATACCCATGAGACTTTTTGGATACACCCACTTGTTCTTCAAGGAACTAAGTGCATTTAAGTTGATTGCCACTTTGCTTTGTGACAAGTTTATAAATTACAAAGTCGTCACTTTATATGTGACGTCAAAAGAGCCTAATTCATTTAACAAGATGCCATGTCGTGGTTGGGTTGAACTTCTTTGTTCCAAGATGGAGATCATATGAAATACAATCTTTGATTTGAGTAGGGTTATTAGATAAGGTGTAACGCCACAATAGAAGCCTAAAATCACATGGCTTATACTTTGTGACTAGTCAATGATACAATTGGACCCCTATTGCAACCTTATTAAGAGTAAGAACTTTTCTCTTAAGCAATGTAGAATTTCATAAGTCACCTACCCTTATCTTTATCATATAGGGTATTACAATAGGCTTCTTGTGTAATATTTTTGTATTTGGTATTTGAAGTTTACTTTTGTATAATGAATGAAAGAGTTGGGGGGTACTGACTATTTATGTCCCTAAGTTTTAATGTAACCTATACTCACTCAATATAGGAGTATTACAATATACCATTGTAATGGCCCAAAGAAGGCCCAAGCCACATCTAATTGTCAATGGGAGTACAATTGGAGCTCCTTAGAATTATTATAAAGAATAAAAACTTCTTCCCCCCAAGTAATATGGGATCCCATTCACCATCTATACTCATTATAGAGTTATCACGTCAGGCTAGCTGGAGTAACATGCTTGATGTTATATGCATAGAATCTGGATGGAAACATGTGGACTACTTGGAACTAAAACCATTGCTTCCTCCTTTAATTGCTTTCTTGAGTTTGAAGATTTCCATTAAAAACTTTCCTTAGGATTTGATGTAAATGTAGACCTTGAGCAGTTGGAAGTACATTAGGAAGATGCATTAGGAATGGAAGGAAGGAAGAATTAAAATGAGTATCACTGATTGTTTATGTTTTGCGGCAAGAGTAAAAGCTTAAGTCGCCCTTATTATTGATGTGGTCGGTTACTTTTTTCAAAACAAAAAAAGAAATAGAAATATTGATGTAGCCAGTTCATTGTCTTAATAACTGGAAGAAGATTTTTGGCTTAATATATATATTCCTTGCCCCCAGATGAAAAAGAGATGCAAATATTTTACATCTGACCCTACCAAAACAAAGACCCAAAAATACTTAATTCATTGCCACGCTCCTGTGTTGATTTCATGGGCATTCATTTGCTTTCCTTTTTTAGTCACAATTGCTACTTATATAAAAAAAAAAAATGTCTCAATTGCTTGTTCTTTTATGTGCATGATTTAAGTAATGGTGTTGAAAGCTTTTGATTATGTTTTTAATGTTCTGAAATTCTTGTTGACTTGTTTTCAAAGAAGATAACTGATCCTTCTGCATGGGATCATATGAAGAAAACAGGATACTGATCCCATGCGCATATTCTTTTATACCATTTCTCTTCTGCTTGCATATGTTGCATGTTAGCGCATATATGGCTGTTGTTTTGGTGCTTAGGGCCTTCCTTGAATAGTAACTGAGATAGGATTTCATATTTCCAGGCGGCAGTGGAAACTGAACCTGCTCCACCCGTGTCTTTTGCAAAACCTGTGGGAGTGGCAGATGACAAGCAGGACTGAGGCTGGTCTACTTTCTTTGGTGCCTGGGCATTAGGGAGGAAAGCCATTACTTATGATTTTCTTTGTTTTGATTCTCCGAACTATATGTTTGTTGGAAACTATAACCTTTTATCATATTAACTAGTCGGGCCCAAAAAGATGAAAGGTGGAAAAATATCGGATTAATGAAGTCGTACATTGAGTATGAAAATTGTGTTGATATGTCAATTGTACGTATTACATTTCCAAAAAAGTTAGAAAAAGAAGGATATGCAATCTAAACTTGACTCGGGGATCACAAGTTATTTATTTGAATGACTGAAATAGTATTTTAAGGATTTTTGTTTGACTGAATATGTAGGCATCGAGTTTTTACCCCTCACAAAATGGGAAAAAAAAAGAAGAAGAAGAAGAAAGACATGTATCAGTTGGGTTCGGCATGTCCCAATTGAGGTCCTTCCACTCAGCTTTTAACTACCAAAAAGAGTTACGTTTTAGATAATGAAAGTGTTTTATTTCATCTTATCTAATTTTATATTACAAAATTTTTAAATTCTCATATAAAATATAAGAAATAATTTAGTTTTTTTTTTAATTTTAAAATAATAATAATAAAATATAAAATATTAATAATATTTTATTTAACTTTTAACTTTTATCTAAAATTATCTTATTTCGTAATCACTATTCAAATTACACGTAAAACTGCTGTATATTCTCATCAGGGTCCGGTTGCCTTGGTTCCTTTGTCTGTGGATTCTGTTATGAACGCTCTCTAGATTCCGGGTTGGGATTTGCCACTTTCATGAGTATGGCAGAAAAGTAAGGAGTCCAACTTGGACTTAGGAATTTTAAGGGTGCAGCGCCAAGTGGGAATTACATAACTTGAGAAATGTTGGGATAACATTTAGGAAGAAAATAATGAGAAATTCTAGGGAAAAAAAAATAAGCACAATACTTGAGTTTTATTATTTTTAATTTCTACCACGTCTACGTCTATGTCATTACGGGCGATGGCTAATCTATTTAGTCGAATCTTTTCTAGAAAAATAATCCGTTTTTTCAATTTCGCCATAACAAATATGGAAGTTAAAGTGTCATATTCAATCATCGTCATCGAGTTTCAAGTCTTTTAAAAAATAAACTAACTAATGGCAGACTCAGGTCTCATGCATAAATGATTTTATTTTATTTCAGCTTATTGTTATAATATTTTTAAATTTTTATATAAAATATAAGAAATAATTTAACATAATTAATTCTCAAAATAATATTAATATTAAAAATAAAATTTTATTCAATTTTTAATTTTTATTTAAAATTATGATATCACTCGCTATCCTATCCAAATATGTGGTATACTACCATACTTAATCGGCATGCACAATGTGAACATGACGCAACAAATGTTCAAAAAGATTAAAAAAACTAGTAACTTTAAAATTATAGTAATTTTACAAACAGTAAAGTCTAAGACTAATTATTTTTCTTTTTTCTAAAAACCATTTGACTAATTACTAATATTTTTGGTCAAGTTTCAAAATGGTCTTTGTCAAAATTTAATTAGTCTCCTAATAAAAATTTCTGATGTTGGTATTTTTTTTTCTAATCTTTTGATGTGGTAGTTAACTGCTACTTCATGATCAATCAGAATATAACACTTATAATATTATCTACGCTCAATATTTCAAACTTCTCAAAGCGTACGGTCAATATATCATGTTGTAAAAATTAATAGTTTTCTAAGTGGGTGAAATTGAAAAGAAAAATTAATAAATCAATCATCTATAAATTTTAAAAAATGAACAAGACAAAAAACCCATCCTTAACACCTTCCGTTGGTCTCTTCCAGCACTTCCACTCCGTACAAAAACCCACTCCCCTCTTCACTCTCTCAGCTCTTCGCCACAAAACAATCCATAAATCTCGAAGGAAAATACTTTTCATTGTCTGCATCATCATGGAGGACCAAAGTAAAGTAATTAGCTAGAGCCTCTTAGAGCACTCACTTCCAACCTCTTATATTATTGTTGTGATTATTATTTTGGGGATTAAAATTTTGGCCCCCACATTCGATTTCCTATTTTAACCGGGTGGATGACCTTTGTTACAGTCGTCTTCTATACATTCATGATTGACCATAACGGAAATCTCCCCCACGCCATTTGGCACTCTCTCAAACCCTCTCCACTGCAACCTACCTCATTTGTTTCCGTTCCCGTACTCCATTACTAGCGATTTTTTCCTCATTTCCACTATATTTTGTGCTAGTAAGATTAAAGCAACCTCATTTTTCGTGGTCTACGATTTTCGAGCCATCTCTTTAGGGTTGAATCCTTCCATTCCTTTAATAATGGTTGATTTTGGTTTGTTCTAGAGTTTATATTTTTGTCGATTGGGTTGATTTTGGGATTACCGAGCGGGTTGCTTTTATTGGATTTCGTGGGTCTTTCATTTTGGCTTGTTCTTTTGCGGATGGGTTGATTGTTGTGGATTTTGGCTTATATTGTTATGGATTTCATGGGTTTTTGGTTGATGCTCGACCCTGAAATTGGGGTTTTTTTTTTTTTGTATCCGTCAATTTATTTAATCTCTATATTTTTTTGCATTCTCAAAACTAGGAATTTTGTCTTGTGTTGATGTCGATTTGGTTGTTGCTTAATTTTTCCTTGGTGTGGATGTTATAGGATTGTTGTGGATTGTTTCCCCTGTGCTAATTGTTGTGGTTTGTTACTTAATGACAATTGTCATCTTATTGTTTAATGCTAATTGTTGTGGATTTTGTAGATTGTTGTGGAAGTATTTACCACACCTATCTTAAATGGTGTGTGAATTTTGATTGTTTTTGAGATATTGGGTTTATGGATTGTGATTGTTGGTGCAAAAAAAATGGTTTTGGGAGGTGGCTATTAAGTTGTCGTTATTCTCATTTAAAAATTTGAAAGATCAACCATTTACTTTAATTTGTTTATTTATTTCTTCATATAAAGGTTGGAGTTTTACATTATAATCATTTAGGATTATTAGTTAGCTAGAGGCATATATAGATAGATATGTTTTAGTTTTGACTGTCTTGCAGGAACTTACATCACAATTTGTTGCAGGATTTTTAATTTTTTATGAGATTTACATCTATACAATGAATCTAATTTTTATATATAAGTTATATTTGTTATAGTTTTAATTATTTACATGGATTTAGTTGTCTTGAGTGTTTGTAATTTCTACTTATTCTACTAGGAAAATTGTCGTGGGGAAGACCTAGAGTGTTTGTAACGTCTTCTAACATTATTTATTACTAATGTCTACTGCTTATTTGTTTGGGTTATAAACTGTTTGTCATATAAACTGCTTATTTACTTTTAATTGTAGATTTGTTTATTTGTTTCTAATGTATACTGCTTATTCAATTTTGGGTGTTTAAAATAGTTTTAAAAAGTTTATTTTATAAATGATCTTATTAACAAATATAGGGATTTTGAGAAACAACCTCTAATGAAAGCATAGACTATTTCAAAAGATAAAAAGTTTTTTTTGTATTAGAGATGCACATACATACCTATCATTATTCAATTATATCGGATTTTTGAGGGATATAGTGCAAGTGCCTTGATCCGAGTTGTATGCTTAATACTCATATCCCTCCTCTAACTACACTATTACGGATGCCCTGATTTCTAATGGAAGAAGATCAACCATTTATGATTTCAGATTGTTGTGGATCAATTAGAATCTACACTATTATTAATACTTCTATCCCTCATCTCACTACACTATTATCACCGAACCATTTATCAACTCCTATCCCTCCTCTAAAAATAACACTATTATCTCTCCTCTCACTACACTATTATCAACTCTTGATTGCATGCTCTATTTTTTTATTTGGGTACTTTTTGCTACATGTTAGTGCTAAATTGGTCTGTTCTGCTACATTTTAGTGTGTTTACGAATAGTTGTTTGATTTTGGATGTTTTACTTCGTAACGGGTCTCTCTAGGAGATGGATGTCTAGGCTGTAGACTGTGATGAGTGGGCTTAATTAACGAGTATTCAGACATGGAAACACATTGATATGGCGGGGTAATCCATGAAGCCTAGATAGCCAGTAATTGACAACCAATTTTCACGACTTTGCAGCCATTCTTGCATGTCTTGTGTCAGGCAACTGATATTACGTTAATATTTTACCACTCTGAATCCCGTTACAATTAATCTACATACATTTGCGTGTCTACATAGATTCTGTGTGTATTTTATTACTTTATTTTCTACAAACTTGAAGCAAAAAACAACCCAATACCTTGGTCGAGTAGTAGTACAATCAGTGTGTCACGTTCAAAATACGTGCGTCGCAACAAATACCTAGTGTGTTTTTGTGGCATTAAAGTTTGTCGACAAATAGCACATACCGGCAAGAATGATGACCGCCAATTTTTTGGTTATTAAAATTATAAGGTTAGTTATCGCAACCGTTCTAATTGTTTCCCAAAATTTATTTTTATAATTATTTATGATTAATTGTAAATTCAATGAAAGTTGGTCAGGTGTGCAGATTCTTTTGTCGATATAGTCCTGAATTACCTTCATATGGACAGAAGATAATTAACAAATTAAAAAATGATCTTATGAAGATACAAGCCTCATTGGACATCCAAAGTAGTAGACACTGTTTGGAAATTGACGTGGAGAGGCGTAAGCGAATGATATAGAAGATGAATTTTTTATTTTGTATTTTAATGAGTTGGTTAATTGTAATACTTTTGTATTGTGACAAATTGTGAGATATATACCACCCCTTGAATTGTAATTATACAACTTAACTGCATGGATATTTTGTAAATTTAATTGTTTAGGATTTTTTTTGGTACTTATTCCTTTAATTATAAAACACTACATATTACAGGTTAATATATATATTTTTTAGGTTAGTTTATTATCGTATTAAATTCATGTACTCAAAAATCACGAAATCCAAAAACTTTTATATATTTATATTTTTGTAACCAATTGAAGTTAGAAATAATTAAACGAGAAAAAAGATAAAATAGTAAGTGATTAAAAATAAAAATAGAGGTGACAGGGAAAAATAATAAAGAAATAATAGAAGAATATTATTTTAATATATGAAAAAAAGTATAGCAGATGGGATGTAGGAGGTTTTTTTAATATGGTTAATTTAAAAAAAAACAATTATAGGGAGTAGAGTTTTTAATTAAAATTTGGAAAATATTATGGGAGAGAGGATGTGAGTGCTCTTAAAGATGAAATTATCGACACTATGAATTATCAGGTCCCATCTAAGTGTACAGCGGAGGAACTGATAATTGTTTTGAGAGGGTCAACTTTTCTGAAAAACGTAGACATAGAAATAAAATTCTAAAAATCATAGCTTAATATATGTTTCAAATTTTTGACGATAACATTTTATGGAATAATAGAAACCCATTATTATTTTTGTAATGAAATATTTAGAATTTATTTTCTTAATAGAAACTATCTAGTAATCTTTTAAAATGTCATTTTTCATTCCAGTATGTAAGATAATTTATCAAGTTTTATCTAAAAGCTAGATATTGCTAACACACAATGACTTTCACGTCGTTACTTATTTGTTAGCGCTTTAGTTTTCTTGCTCGCTAGCTGCAATCTTTTTAAAGCGCTAACTAGAAATTGAAAGGCGTTGGCTCCCTTCTTACTAATAGCACAACTACAGTTGACACTCGATTATAGTGTTGTCATGTCACTTGACCCCTCGGCTCATCTCGATTGAAAAGACTTTCTCCTTAGCCATATGTCTCAGCAACACAAAACAAGGGTTACGTATTTTCATATCACATTAAGGGGCTGTTTGGATTGGGAAGTGGGTTGAGCTCATCTCAACTCACTTCCATTTCATCATTATATTTTTATAATTTTTTATACAAAACACAAATTTCTATACACCTTTTTCAAATCCCAATATACTTTTTTCAAATCTCAATACACCTTTTTCAAATTCCAACACATCTTTTTCAAATCCCAAAATAATAATAATATTAAAAAATAAACCAAACTCATCTCAACTCATCCCAATATACTTTATTGAGAGATTTTTTCTTGCTCAACAAATTCTAAAGTATAAAATCTCTCAACTATTTTTCATATAAATTATCAACCTCAAATGATTTTTCTTATATTTTCAGTTTAGATTTTAGAAAAAGCCTAATATTATATAATAAAAAATTTTGGGATCCGTTATTATTCTTACTAAACTTAATTTTAATTTAATTTTAGTGAGGCCATATCATTTATAAAAATAGAAAAAAAAATGAGATGAAATACTTTTACAGTTTCACAATCAAAACAAAGCCTTAGTTTATGAGTGGAACATTTTTGTTGTAAAGTTATTTTTAGCTTAGAATATAATCATATTATATCCTACCATGTAACTAACATAGGTCACAAGTGGCCTATTAGCTCATCTAGTTAGAGCGTATGTGCTAATAACGCGAAGGTCGCAGGTTGATACCTGCATGGGCCATTCAACTTTGTTTTTGGTTATAGAAAGGCATATTGTATTCATTAAAAGTAAATATTACAACTAGACTTGAATTCACATTACAAGCCTACTACAACTTTGAAAGTTCCCCAGTACACAAAGCAACTGGCATGATCTAGCCCTTGTTGCAACCTCTCCAGACTATTGTCAAAGAGATAGCATCACTTTGTCCAAGACAGAGTGTAAACAACCTTCTATCCGTTCAAAAAATGGAATAGTTCACACCTTACAGACTAAAAGTCCTAGAGATCACTCTTCAGACCTAAGGTCCAAGAGACTTTGATTTTTATTATACTAAAAAACATCAACCGAACAGAAATTAAACAAAAATGAAAAAAGTAACTTAAACCATCAACAGAGGAGCTATATTGGCGCGTCCAATCACGTGCCACCCTTAGAGAATGGACGACATTCAAATCCGAAGAAGACGAAAGTTATGGTCCTACGTAAGCCACACGTGGCGATGGAAAAGCATTCCTAGCGGTAACGTGTGAACTTCATTTGTCCCATTTTGGACTGTCCGTGTGAATCATGCACCATTATATTCGGTGAACTTCTTCTCCTTTCTGATAGATCAACACCTTAGATGGTTCGTGATGGGGTGGTGGATGTCGTAGAACTCTAGAAACCAACAAATCAAAAATCTCCACCATCACCAACCAAAAACTCACCGGAGCCACTACAATCGAAAATAAACTAAAAAAAACGATAGAGAAGGGAATGGGAGTTTTGGGGGGCGGGGGGGGCTCCTCTCCTGGTTCGGCCTCTTGTAGGTTTAGGGTGGGTTGTTTTTTTTTTTTTTTTTCAAATACGTTTACAGATGTCACCTTATTTTCTTATGGGCCATTCAACTTTAATATTGCAAAGGCCTAGCCATTTTTTAGAAAGCATCAGGAATTAGGGTCCTCGCCCTCGGGAGATAGTTGTTTGACTTGCCCTTTACATCAAAACAAATGAACTCCATTTATGCAATGACGATTTTGTGCTTCCACGAATCCACCGGACAACGTGTAAATAAATCAAATTGATCTGTAAAGAATATAAACATTGAAATGGTAACTGATTGCTAGAATCATGGAGGCTAAAATCTTGGGATTGTAATGTATACTGTAAGCTTTCAAGTCATATCATCATTGTCAATTTATTTCCCGAATGCATCAAACCCTTTATGTACAAAAATCATACATAATTTACTAGATTATAATGAAAAATCAGAAACCCCACATTATAACAAAATTCTTGCTGGCCATCACCTCATGAAACTCAACTATGTTTGGGTGCATCACCATCTTCATCACCGAGATCTCTCTTGACCTGGTCCATCATCCCAACTTTTATAACCTTCTCCTTCCCCACCACCTTATTGCAACTCTCTTCCAAATTTGCAAGTTCCTGGCATGGTATACCTTGGCAAAAGTGCCATGACTCAGAAGTTGACCCAACTCACTACTCTCATTCGCCACCAAATTTGCGATCAAACGAAGGAGATTCCGGAACCAGTTGGTGATGGGTCCGATGTAGGGGCAGGGCACAGGTTGGGGGGAAGACTTCAGTGTAGAGATAAGGATAGGAGGCATGGGTTGGGGTCCTGGGGAAATCATATGGAAAAAAAAATGTCACAATGGTACGACACCTCAAATAGAATTGAGAACGGGACTCAAATTAAGGTGTCCTTAAACTTCTCCAAACGAGTAAAGCTTAGGTCCAGACCATCAAAACTAATTTTGCAGACAGCCAATCATATATTGCCACATAGACACCCGCATTACACCTAATCTGACCCCAAAATTGTTGGAGAAGCCAAAAGAGAGCTTCGAACCTAGGCTTCTCTGTCTACGAACAAACCCATACCAGTCGATGAATCCTTGCCACCTTGCCTTACACCTAAAAGGGCACGATCCATGAGGAAAACTCTTGAGTTCTTTTTTAAGAAGCCAGAAAATTTTGTCTTTGATAGAATGAAGAAGTATTCCCTAGAATTCAGAAAATTTCATCTTTGATATGAACGAACCCATCCCAGCCGATGAATCCTTGCCGCCTTGCCTTACACCTAATCAGACACAATCCATGGAAATAACTCTTGAGTTCCTGTTTGGGAAGCCTGAAAATTCGTCTTTGATGGGATGAAGAAGTATTCCCCGGATACATTCAAGACCAAAATTCTTGGTGAGGAAACCACCGCAGTCATATGCGATCTAAGTGGATACAAATTCTTGCTTTCCAATGAGCATAAGTACTTTACCGCATTCTGTCCTCACTCGATGCAAAAGAAGTTTTGGTCATATCAGGCGGTGTCTCCAGTCCAAACTACGCGCGATGTCGAGGCACAAATCATAAGGTCTCATGGGTTTTTGAAGCTAGAGGCGTTGGTCCGATATCTTAGTCTTTCTCTTTGTCTAAAGCCACCACTAGATTTTGTCATTCTAAAAACAAAGAAATGTGATATTACTGTCATTTTGTGTGGAAGACAAATCTGTTGTTGCTTCAATCTTTTCGCGAAAGAGACCTATCTAAGAAGAAAGTTGACAGTGGTATTAAGTTTGCATTTTCTTTTTCAGTTTTCTCTAGTCTTATTCGTGAAACACATGTTGCGACTCTGCTCCTTTTGTTTCCAAGCTTCGTAATTGACTTCTTTTTTGTTTCTGTTATCCTTTCTCCTCCATCTTTTTTAAATTAACAAAGTTTACACCTACACCACCATTCTCATCCTTCAAATCCCTTTTAATGTTCCTCTTTTCCTTCTTAGTTACTTGCTTGGCTTTAGCTTCAACTACTACTTGTGGAATACAATGTGGCCTTTCTTTTTGGTCTCGCGACTTTGGTATTGCAACATGAAAATGATTTAAGCATTCATTTATCTTTTTGGATCTCGAGCAAAAATTCTGCCTCTTTTGTTACGACTCTGCCTCTTTGATGTTTTTAGTTCTCCAACTAAAATTCAAGGATTTTCTCTAGCATTTTGGGTTTTGTTTTTTAAGCTCTCTTCGGCGTTTATGTCCCTAGAAGTCCGATTAAGTGTAATGGGAGTTCACAATATTTTTTGAAAGATGTCTACATGACAATATGTGATTGGTGTATGGAAAATTAGCTTTTGAAGACAATCCGATCCAAACTTTACTATATCGAAACACGTCCTTAGTACTTATCTCGAAATCATGTGGTATAGTACTGTACATATGTAGGCCTGTTTATCCGGATCGGGTTGTACTCGACCCGATTTAAAATTTTATTTATTTCTTAATATTTTTTATTTTTTTTTAAAATTGTTTAAGGAAATATAAAATCCGGGTTCTAGATTTGGGAATCTAGAATCCGGATGAACACCCCTATACATATACACAATGTGAACATGATGCGACTAGGGTTGCAAATGATCCGAATCGAGTCGAATTCGAGCATGGGATCAAAAGCTCGTTTAGCATATTTCACTACTCGAACTCGACTCGAGCTCGAAAATTTTTAAAAATTTCTACTCGAGCTCGACTCGTTAAACATATAATATGATCGAACTCGACTCGAACTCGAGTATCAAAAATACTCGAACTAATATGAGCTCGAGTAGCTCGAATCGAGCTCGATAACCAGATACACCATTTTATTTTTCTTGGTTGGTTGAAGCACAAGAGATTATTTCTCCCAATTAATTTGAACTAAAATTATGATAATATATATTAGATTTTAGTATGAATGAAACTCTAAAACTCTTCTTAAATCCTTAAATGAAAGCATTTAAATGGGAAAAAAAAATAGAATCATCTGGAAGAAGTTCAAAAATATCTCAACAAAAATAATATTGTGCCATAGGCATATTTAGCTGAAATTACAAACAATAAGTTGTAATTACGAGCTGTCAAGCTGAAATCAACTAAGAAACGAAAACCTGTGATTATAATTTATAAATAATTACAAAATAAGCTTCAATGGTAAAAAATAAAATAAATAATTATACATTACTTGAATAACAAAGGGTTTAAAGCTGAAAGGATAGAAAATTAACTAAACAAGTACACATTAATCAAATAACATAACATTAGAAAGATTCTGTCAAAAGAATAAAATTCTAGTATTATTTGTGTGGCATTGCTTAGCCCCATGAATATTAGAGCTTTTATACCACTTGGATATCATCCCTGTAGGCTGGAAAGCAATTCTGAATTATCTAATCTTCACAATTCCATTAATTCCAACTTCTAAGCTAGATAATAATAGTTACAAGAATTTCCAGCAAATTTACAAAAATAACAACTTAGTAGCTTCAAGGCCCATTACAAATATAGCTCAATTCAAACTTACAAACTAACAAATATAGCTTACAAATAAAATTACATCCCACTTTACTTTTCAACACCTCATGTCAGGTCGTGACCCTCATCTAGCTTCATCACTGCCTACATCAAAAGAATACACACCACACACGGAATATACTAATACTAATATAAATTAACTCTCAGAGTCTTAATACAAACTTTAGAGTACTAATATACACCAATAATCATTGTCCAAAAAGAAAACACTACAAAACATATTAATTTCTCCATTCAACACAATAACAATAAGACTTTTACAAAACAACTATAGTTGCAATTCAAGTAGATTCTGAAATTCAAGTAAAAAAATTATCTACATATCCAAACTTTTAAAAAATATAAATTTCTAGTAATCTTGTCTAGCTGGACAGCTCCAACCCCCACTTTGGTCCACAAAATAATTAGAACTTTTGTCCTAAACAACATGTTCTATCAGCATTCCTTTTAGTAGATCAATTCAAAAAAAAAAGATTAAAACCCAACCAGATGCCAATCACCATCAACCTATGATACAAAACACACAATATAATCAACAACATGATATAACAAAATAACAATTTCAGAATAAGTAGAATTATACCAAAAGGCAAAAGTAAAAATACACAACCTGTCACTTGATTCCCATTAAGGTAGTAAAATCTCCTTATAAGTTGGTTCTTCTCTCTACAAAATGAAAGATAACAATTAGTAAAAATAAGTTCTCAATAAGTAAAGACAAGTTCTAGATGGCAATAAGGAATTACTCAATAAAATCATACATACATTCGATGATTTTTTCAAACCATGAAGTACCCGAACCCAATCAGCTCCACACAATAACATTTCTGCCGTTTCAACAGACATTGATGCACGATAAGGATCAATCACTCTACCACCAGCACTAAAAGTAGATTCTGAAGCCACTGTAGTAATTGGAATTGACAAAATATCTCGTGCCATCTTAGATAAAATGCGGTATTTTAGATCATTGACCTTCCACCATTCCAAGGCATCAAAATGTGAATCTGAATCCTCATTACAAATATAGACACCTTCCTCTAAGTAAACATCTAAATCAAATTTCACTGGACGAATGGTATCATTCCTTCTAACAAATGATTCAAACATAGACTTGCCACTCATCACATTCTTCCCCACAGCATTAATAGAACCACCACAAGAACCTATGTCTCGAGCATTTTCATGTCCACTTGACTCGACATTAGCTAAATTATAATCTTCAGCATACTCATCATATAGCTCATTTAAGATTCTTAATATGGTATCTATGTTTGTAGTGGCTTCGGGTTCTGAATAAATTACTGGAAAACAAAATTGAACAAGCATCATCTTGAACCTTGGATCCAAAACTGCAGCCACTGCCATAAGCAAGTTACATTCCCCCCAATATTTATCAAACTTTGTAGTCATCTTCACAACCATTGCTCGTATGTAATCATTTTGGTCAAGAGACTTCTTGTTCAACACCTCTTTTATTCTCCATACCTCAGGAAGGAATAAGTTAGCAGTTGGATACTCGGTTCCTGAAATAATGTTTGTCACCTCATTAAAAACTGCCAAAATTTGAACGACATTTTCCACTTTGATCCAATCCTCAATACTTGGAACATAATTAAAACCTTGATCTCTATCTCCATATCTCGGAAAGACTTCCCTAAACTCTAAGGCTGCGGCTAACATTAGGTAAGTGCTATTCCATCGAGTAGGAACATCCAAAAAAAGTTTTTTACTTGATAATTGCAACTGTTTTGCAATATCACTAAACTGCTTGATACGAGCTTCTGATGCAACCAAATACTTCACCCCTTCTCGAACACAATCAACAATGTCACCAATCTCAGTAAGTCCATCTTTGACCAATAAGTTTGTTATATGTGCGCAACAACACACATGAAAAAGCTGCCCCCTATAGATAACTTCTTTTTCAAACTGAAAACATCTTTGAGAACCCTTAAAGCTACATCATTATATCTAGCATTGTCCACTGTTATTGTAGACACTTTGTTCTCAATTCCCCAATCAGTGAAACACTTCTGAAGAGCATCAGCAACAATAACCCCAGTGTGTGGTGGTGGGACATTACAAAAATTTAAGACTCTCTTTTGTAAATGCCAATCAGGATCAACAAAATGACAGGTAACAACCATATATGAGATCTTTGACCTGAAGTCCACATGTCGGTTGTTATACTGACTTTATTCACACATCTCAATATTGTCTTCAGTTTCTTTTTCTCAATCTTATAAGTGGATTGGCAGTCATTTCTTGCTGTAGTACGACTTATCTTTTGCCAATAAGGAGTATTAGCTCTCATAAATTTATTAAACACCACATGTTCCATCATGGCAAATGGATACTCGTGATAAAGTATCATGTGAGAAGCTAGTTCTCTTACCTTTTTCATATCATATGAGAAATTCTTCACTATGTTCGCACATTCAGGACCTTTCATGTCAATAGTCAAAACTTTTTGCCTTTTAGAAGCAGCTACGCGTGGAAGACAACTAGTCAAGTGCCTATGGAACTGAGTTGTAGAACCTGATGAAGAAATAGATAAGAGATCTTTGCAAAAATTACACTCAGCTTTCTTAACACCATTCCTTTCCACTATTTTAAAATCTTTCCAAATAGTAGAAGTTTTCTTCCTAGGCTTCCTTTGGTATGCATATTTGTGTGAATCTATAAGGGCACTTGGGTTTTCTTCTCCCCCAATAATACCATCAACCTCATGATTCCCATCATTACTATCACACTCTATACCATCAATTTCTTCTCCACCAATAATACCATCAATTTCAGTCTCCACCAATGGACTTGTAGATGAGCATTCAACAATTGGTACATGTTCAGACATGTCTAAAAAAAAATTTAGACAAGTAGTGGCAATGTTAGATGAGCATCATGGATACTTGTTGGTGAATTATGTTTCCTATTAACAATAAAGTAATTATCTTACCTTCCAAGACAATGAGATCTTTATGGGAGACGCAAGTGAGTCCGATCTGTTGTATATTCCTTGCAATACCTACAAAACGACACATCACAGTATCATTACTCTTCCCTCAATTTCTTGCATCTCGATCCACTATATCATTAAATATTATCTCATCAAACTGCTTAAGAAAACAATTAGATTTTAATGATATCATATGATATTTAGCGAAGAGCAATCGTCCAAACTAGCCACTAACTATCATATGATATTTGCTTTCATTCATGTATGTTAAGTTATTCAGGTTAATTAGTCTTTGTGAAGTTGGGAGTGATCTGTTATGCAATTTCAGATTAATTGATTTAAACCGAAGTAAAGGTATTAGCTAGGAGTTACTCAATTCAGATTTCTTGATTATTTTGATCTTATCGATGACCCATTTTTGTTACTTAGTTGATGAAGATATGGGGGCTGCTTCATTTTATTTCATTTTCAATTCAAGTTTCCTGGTTATTTCAATTCATTTCAATTAAGTATCATAGAATATTAACAACTTTTTAAGAGTATGAGTTGATTTGAAAAGAGATGCTTAAAGATATGGGTAATGCAGTTTGAGAGTTTATAAAAAGGTGAGGATAACTCAGAGGGAACTTCCAATGCACTTTGTGTATAAATCCAGCCCCATGTGCAAAAACAGCAGCCTCCTACAAATTCTAAGCTTTATAGGCTGCAAAACTACAGCAATAATGATTTTTCTTAGTCTTGAATTTGTGCAAAATGATGCTTGTAATATGATACAAGCTCCAAATCTGTATCACCTGCTCCAAAATGATGCTTGAAATCTCCAATAAGAAAAAAAATATCTGGTAGTTCTATTTCTTTCAAACCAAAAAAATGGGGTTGAAAATTTTGAAGTTATCCCTCTAGATACAGGAAAATGCCAGTTAAAACTAAAGTTTGGATGGGCAGGAATATATAATATTAACTTTTACAATTGAAGCTCAAGCAGATTCAGCTAATCAATTAATTAAATTTTGATTTAATTTGGAAGACCCGAAAGAGTCGTTCATTCCAAAAGAAAATATGAACAAACCAAGTGGGAGTTGGGTATTCAATGTACCAAAACAACAGCAAAGCCAAAAAGTTGCAGAATTTGCCCATTGGCACCAAAAACACAAAAATGGGCTCCCTTGGACCGAGGTCTAAAAACATGAGTTACAATGAGTCTCTCCTCCTACATTAGCATTTGGACATGTCCTCTAGATACTAGAAACTGCAAAGAAATCATTGACAGAATTTTTTTCATTTGATTGGACTTCTCTCTTCCATATTATACCAATTTAATAGGGTTGGGGCTCAACATTTGTGACTGTAAATACTTCCAGAAGCACAGGGCATACTTTTGGAGGTGGGATTTATTATTCCAGAAGCACAGCTTACATTTACTTAGTTAATACAATGCTAGAAATTTGTACCCGAGTCATTTGCACTAAATAACATCCACAAGCATTTCCATGAATATAGCCAAACTCACCAACTTTAAGCATATCAAAAGAAACACTAGAACAGAAAATAAGCTGCAAACAGAGCACCCAAGCAATAGGGAGGTAATAGGGCTTACCTCTTCGGTGACCTCTATTAACCAAGAAACAGAGCACCAAACAAATAGTGCATTCGGAAACTAGGGTTCGCCGGAGTTCGAAATAGAGCCTGGTGAGTTCACCATTCCTTTGAGAGCTAGGGCTTTCGAAATAGAGCTTGAGGTGGAGGTAAGCTTGCCGTTTGCGTGCCGATATTTGCTCCGACTCTCCTGTTTCCAGCCTCTCTTGATCAGTCGACAATGAAGTTCGCAGCTTGGACAGTGAAATCGAGAAGATTGAAATGCGATTATGCGTGTATCGGTGTGTTGTCGAGCAGAGATCCGAAGCCTGGGCGTAACTAGTGTATGGAGCACGCTTCATTGCTTCGAAATCGATGAGCTGCCGGCAATCCATCTTCTCAAGCCGAAGACGTCTCCCAAGTTACTGATGGCCGATGGGACTATACAAGTAACTAAAAAAAATAAGATAAATTTAATAATTTAAAATAAATAATAATAATAATAATAATAATAAAATATTTAAGATTATACTATTTTATCAATAGTAAACTATAAATTATAGTATAATTGAGATTATTAATTTTTTTTATTATTTTTCAAAGTATTTTTTTATTATTCTTAATCACTAAAAATATTAAAAAATATTATATATTTGTACTACTAGTCACTATTAATAATGAAATAAAAAAAATTTAAAAGAGTCATGTTAGACAAAATTACAATTATTTTGTAAACCAGTTTTATTATTCATGATTTACAAGTAAGAACATAATAAAATCGTTCAAAATACAGAAGACATTTATGAAGTTTAACTGAATATTATCAAATTAAGTAATGTCAGAAATTAGCCCATAAGTTGAACTATATAGCTAAAAATCGTCTGTATTCGAATTTTGTCAAAAATAGCAAATTTCCAAAAATTACGTCAAAATGAAATACAGATGTAACTTGTAAGTTGTAACCCTAACATTCTTTATCTATACACGTGTGACGTATTTAATGTTTTACTTGATATGAGCCACATACACATACAGAGATACTACAATATAAACTAATCAAATTTCAATGTAACATTGATTCATTGCCACTTTCCAATACATATGGCATTAAGAATGCCTAGTATATTAAAGTCATTCCTTCTAGACATAATACATTTATTAATTTAATATTCAATTATTCAATTACCTTTGATATAATATTAAATATGGCCAAAAATAAAAATAAAATTAGTAAAGTGTCACAATCAATTAGAGACTTAGAGTTGCTTATTTTTATAAACATTTTATATTTGGCCTAATATTTTTTTTATGAATTTAATACATTATTATAAAATAATAAAACATGTTACTTATACATAAACTCGAAGTAACAATATATATTATTTATACAAAGTATCAAAAATAATATATATAACACTTAAAATATATAATAAAAAAATATATAATAAAAATATATAATAAAAAAATATATGTAAGTATATATGTAAAAATATATATATAAATATTACGAGTATTATGACGAGCTCAAAACGAGTCGAATCGAGTTTATACGAATATTGTTCACGAACCTAAACCGAATCGAGTCGAGATTATACGAGTTTTGCTCGTTTAATATTCGAACCATTATTTGTGTTCACGAACAACTCATTTATTAAATGAACCGAGTCCGAGTCGAGTTTATACGAGTCGAGCTCGAGTTGTTCACGAGCGGCTCTGTTCATTTGCAGCCCTAGATGCGACCAATGTAAAAAATAAAAATCAGAAAAAAACAACTAGTAACTTTAAAATTAATAGTAATTTTACGAAGAGTAAAAGTCTGGACTATTTTTTTTTCTTCTTTTTCAAAAAATCATTTAATGATTTGTTGAAATTGAGTTTTTCTAAGGGGAAATTACCATTTAAGTGTCGGGAATTTGAACTCTTTCAAAAACCGGTACCTCTAGTTTAAGAAATTTAAGGCTTCGTTTGGATTCGGAGATGAGATGAGTTTAGTTTATTTTTTAATATTATTATTATTTTAGAATTTGAAAAATGTATGTTAGGATTTGAAAAAAGTGTATTAGGATTTGAAAAATGTGTATAGGAATTTGTGTTTTATATAAAAAATTATAAAAATATAATGATGAAATAAAAATAAGTTGAGATGAGTTGAACTCATCTTCCAATACAAACGGGACCTAAAACTATTGCTGATATTTTTGGTCAAGTTTCAAAATGGTCTGTGTCAAAATTTTATTAGTCTCCTAATAAAAATCGCAGATGTGGTACATATTGGTGTATATATATATATATATTTTCTAATATGCTGATATGGTAGTTAACTGCTACTTAATGACCAATCAGAATATAACACGTATCATATTATGCAAGCTCAACATTTCAAACTTCTCAAAGCGTTAGTACGATAAGAAAATTACTTCTTTATAATCAATTATTTTTAGTTAAAATATTTTTAGTTAAAATAAATTTATTTTTATCATAAATAATTATTTTTATCACAAATAATTAAATATTTTTTTTCTTTTAATGATGGTCAATATAGCATAAAAAGTTTAAACAATATTATTTTTCAAAAATGGGTAAAATTGGAAAAAAAAAAATCACCTATAAATTGTAGAAAATGAACAAGAGAACAAATAAAAATAAAATAGCAAATCAGTTTGGTCTTTTTATATCTTTTTAAGTAAATTAGTTAAAAAAATCTTTCCACTTATTTTTTATTTTCTCTTATTATTATTTTTTATTTTTATAAATTTAATCAGCTTTGTTTTTATGATTTTATGTATTTTTTTAAAATTTAACGTTATTTTTTATATTTAGCTTTTATAATTTTATTTTAGTGATGTTAAGAAATCTACTAACTTTTTCAAATGTAGATATTTTAATATGTTATATGTTATAAAACTAAAAAGAAAACTACTACTATTGCAAGAGAAAAGAAATTCTTAATAACTGAAACTTTCTTTCTCTCTCTATATTTTCTTATGAATTTCATTACAACTGAAGCCCATATTTATAGGCGTTGAAATTACTATGCAAGTTACTATGCAAGTCACTATGCAAGTCACTATGCAGATTTAAAATAATAGTGGTGGGGTCATTCACATAATTTAGTGGTGGGACAGGGGGCGGCTGCCGACTTCGTTTATAACACTCCCCCTTGAATGACCACCCATAAAGAATCTGCCTCGTTAAAACATTGCCAAGGAAAAACCCAGTGGGAAGAAAAACCAATGGCGAAGGAAAAAGAGTACAGTCTCTTTATGTATCCATAAGTGCTTTAAGATTGCCTCATTAAAACCTTGCAAAGGAAAACCCAATGGGATAAAACCTTAGCGAAGGAAAAAGAGTACAATCAGTACAAGTCTTCAGGACTTTTACTCCCCCTGGAAAGTGCATGACAATAGTTTTTGAGTCTTTACATTTTAATATTCTGCACAATTTTCTTGAATGTCGCAGTTGGTTATGTCTTCGTGAATAAATCTGCCAGGTTATCACTTGATCGTATATTTGATATATCCTCCTTTGATTTGAATGATACAAGTAGCATTATCTTCGTATAAAATTGTTGAGTCATTGATCTCAGCCAAATATACTCTCGACTTGTTTCATGAATTACAATAATCTCTGAGTGATTTGAAGATGAAAAATAATATCTGGTTGACAAACTTAATAGAAATCTGATACCTGCAGTAATACTTAAACTCCTCCTGATAATATGCGTTAGTGTTTCAAGTAATAAGCAAATATGATTTCAGTATATATAACAAGTTAAGAATTCAAACACGATCTCCAACTAAATAATGCATTAGAGAGAGTATGATAATATTTTCATCTAAAATTTTCTCCCCCTCATTCGGCGTTATTAGGAAGAACTTGTTTATATACGGCGGAAATAACATTGGAAACCGTCTATGTATGATAAAAGCTGTAAAAGCTTTGAGATTTAATATTATCGATTCGGCAGAAAATCAAATCCGCTTGACATTGTGGACAAACGAGATCTTGAAGAGATTTGAAGGCTTCGGGTTGTTGTTTAAATATAACCAAATTTACCATTGGTTTACTCCAACAAAAAGATCTCGCATTTCTCATAGATTCAGTTGTTGTTCATCCAGAACGATATTATGTCTGATAGAAATTCTAATGTCCCAGATTTAAACCACGAACCTTTTATACCTCGACCACTTATATTTTCTCCTGAGGCTGTAAACACCATGATAGGAGCAGAGATATATCTATCTAGTAAATCTGATCCTGAATATGTTGCAGCATCAAGAACCCTCAGTGCTCAATATGCTGCTTCTCTTACAACCATGTCACAGAGGCTATTGGCGAGAACGAGTGAGGTTGATCATCTTAAAAATCAAATATCTGAGTTGCATCAAACGCTTGAAACTAAAGATAGAAAGAATAAAGATTTAAAACAAGATAACAAGGAGCTGAAGAAACTTGTAGACTGGTATTCTCGTGACCTGAAAACACGAGTAGAAGAGCTGGAACGAGAAAGAGCTCAGATACAAAGTCAACAACAGCAGCTAACGGCAGAGGTTCAGCGTTTACAAGAAAATAGGGATAGCTGTAATTAATCTCGCTGGCTTTTGAAATTATGCATCCAGCATATCTTGTAAAGTGAGATTTGAAGAGATGATGGTTTGTCTTGTTCTTATTTCCAATTCTATAAGAACCGTCTTTTGTTTCATTTAGTACGCATCAAATCTTCTTCTCATATCTATAATTCATCTGTATTTGTATTCTTATTCTACAAATTTCCAATGGCTCATCAATTTCCTTTTACTATTTCTCACAATCAACATATGAGGTATCCTTCACCTCAATTACAAGTTGATCCTGCATCTTCCGCAGGTGCAATGCTGCAGCAAGCAAATGATCTGGCTAATAAGTCAGATCGTGAAGCTGTTTATGAGCTGGTGACTCTCGGCACCCGATACTCCTCCTCTATTGTTGGATTTTCCAACCGATTACAATTCAAAAATCGTGAGATTGAGGAGCTTAACGAGAAGGTTTCTGTACTTCAACGACTCGTTCAAGAGTCTGACAAAAAAATTGCAGACTTAAAGCAGGAGAATAAGGATTTAAAATCCTTACTTGCCTCTTCATTTCGACTGCCTAATCCTTTAGATAAGGATGGTACATTGCTTTATGAAAAGCAAATGCATTTGAGAGATGAGGCTAGAAGTCTCAAATTCTTGTAACTCATCTATGAATTGAATAATAAGATTTTTCCTTTTCAAATGCATTCCTTGAATTTATAGCAACCCTTGTGATCTTTTCAAGAGTTCTAACAAGGTAAATCATCAACGTAAACTGCAATAATGACGAATAGGTACTCGTTGATTCTGATAAAACACATGAACATATAGGATTATTCTTAAATCCTTCTTTCAATAGATACTCGTTGATTCAATTATACAACATGTGTCCGGATTGCTTTAACCCATATAAAGATCTTTGAAGCTTTATAAAGTACATACTCCTAAATGTACTTGGATTAGATGCTTCAAGTATCGTAATAATCTAATGATGCTTATAAATATGCAGTGACCACATTCATTAACTGCATATCTAATCCTTTTGTAATAACCAAATCGATTAAAAATATGAATGTGATTGCATTCATAACAAGGAAATATGTTTCCTCATAATTGCTCTTGGGTTTCTATAGGAAATCTTGTGCGACAAATTATACCGTATAATTTCATTTCGCATTACGCTTTCGTATAAATACTCACTTATATCTGACAAATATTACACCCTTTGGTGTTTGGACAACAGGTCCAAATGCATCTCGCTTCACTAGCGAGTTTAATTCAGTTTTAATAACTGCTTTCCATTTTGGCCAATCATTTCTACGTCGACATTCTTCGACGGTTTTTGGCTCATTACTTCTGGTAATATCAAGTGTTATCATATATGTTGTCGACAACAATTTTATTTCTATCCATAGATTTTCCAGTACTCATGAAATGTATTGAGATCTCATTGTTCCTCTCCAGGGGAAAACATTTCATGAAACACCTCTACAGGAGGTTCCTCTTCAGGAGGTTTATACTTTTCAGGAGTTATACTCTTCAGGAGTTATACTCTTCAGGAGTTATACTCTTCAGGAGTTTTCTTTTCAGGAGTTTTCTCTTCAGGAGTTATACTCTTCAGGAGTTATACTCTTCAGGAGTTTTCTCTTCAGGAGTTATCTCTTCAGGAGGTTTCCTCTTCAGGAGGATTATATTTTATACAGAAAATACGGTCTCTTCATGAGCACCGATTTTTATTTTTCTTGTGCATCAATAGGTTTTCAACGCTTCAGGTGTATCTTAGACTCATTTATTTCTGTTTTAACAACTCGTCCTTCAGGGACTTCAATTCCTGCTTAAGCATTAACAGCAGTAATATATGATTTTACAACACCTTTAGTGTCAGTAAATACATCATGTAATTGATTTACAACATTTTGCAGATAAATAATCCTCTGAACTTCTGGTTCACATTTATTTGTAAGAGGATCAAATTTAAACAGGACTTTATTATCCCAAGTAATTTCTTGTCGTGCTTCAAGTACCGATATTTCATTATTTCAAAACATGATGAAATATTAATAAGCTTATATAGAAAAACTTAGTATAAATAAATCAAGTGATTGGCCGTACAACAGGTACGTGACTACTGTTTAGTCATATTACATCTATGACAAACATCTTCATCTTTTATGAAGAATTATTCTGAGGACCTTTACCCTTCTCTGAGTTTGATCACTTCTGGTGATACGATATATTTTTATCATCTTTAGTGTTGTCGCTTTTGGTACTAACACTTCTATAATTTTTCTACCACGTCTACGCCCTTAATTTCCATTCACTTCTGGGAATTGTGTAAATTCGATATCATTAATAGGACGTAACTGGTATAACAAAAACTCATTATTTAGCTCAATCACTGGAAGACAAAACAAAAGTTGAGAATATTTGTTGAACTTTCACTCTCGATATTGCTACTGCAGGAGCACATTCGAGGTATGAAAAATAATGTCTTCTTTTATATATCATCATCAGTGACATTTTCACTATATAATTTTAATATTGAGCTGATTTTAAAGAGTGCAGAATATTCAATACCACTCTTAAAATCTTGCAACTTCAAGTGCAATAAATCATAATGATCTTTTGAGAGGATTACATCTTCTGGTGCTTATATCACTCTCTTAATTCATTTAACGCAGTAAGATGATTTTTCATCATGAGATACACAGCACGGTCCTTCAGGGACACATGAATTCCTTCTATGATTGTATCTTTCAAGTTCATCATCATATCCAAATAGATCTCATCAAGGATCTGGATAAATAACATTTTTTAGAAATGTCAATAGTAATAAATCTCAATATTTGACATTATATTACAAAAATAAATCTGTGAATTTAATAAATATATTCACATTATTATGAGAATAAAAATAAAATTTTATCAAGTAATATTCAGCAATATTACCTTTAATATTTATCTCAAGGACTGCAAATAATATATTGAAAAACTTACTTGAAGTAGAAGACCACTAGCTTTAGTATCGGTAGAACCTCGTGCTGATAATGTCTTATAAAACTAAAAAGAAAACTACTACTATTGCAAGAGAAAAGAAACTCTTAATAACTGAAACTTTTTTTTTTTCTCTTTATATTTTCTTATGAATTTCATTACAACTGAAACCCATATTTATAGGCGTTGAAATTATTATGCAAGTTACTATACAAGTCACTATGCAAATCACTATGCATATTTAAAATAATAGTAGTGGGATCATTCACATAATTTAGTGGTGGGACAGAGGGGCGGCTGCCGACTTCGTTTATAACATAAGATTTTTAATGGTACTTTTTCCTTAGATTTATATATGTTCTTTATTTTAAATTCTGGCCGTACGTACTATAACACGTGCAATTTTCTATCAGTCATTACATGGTGATCAGATTAGCATTTTTATTAAGAAATGGATTGATGGACCTATTAAAGCCTGATTTGTAAGAACAAGATGAAGATGGGGAAATAATCCTCTCTCGCCCACGTGTTTATTTCAGCCTCTATCACTATGGTTTGAGGCCCACGATGACAATCTAGCGTGGCAGTACGTGTCTGTACGTACATTCATTGAAGTAAATAAAAGATAAATATAACAAATATAAATAGAGAATAAGATATAAATTTATGATTCGAAAAACAAGACTTACGTCCACGTATCATTTTGCGGGTGTAAATTCACTATAAATGAGAGTATTTTAGAATCCTTCGTGATCTCTTGTAGCTCATTATATAAATCATAACACTGGAAATTTTAGCCTGAAGGTTAAGAAGCTCTTTCTTGTCACCCACAAATGTGGAAGAAGAATAAGAAATCTTTCAAAGTCTTTGATCTTAGATCCTTTTTGTTAAGCTCTTATCAATAGTTGGTGAGAAAGTCGACTTGTTGTCACTTCATATTTTCCTATTGTTGCTCTATTTATTACACGTCTAACATTTTTCTTCATTTTCCCCCAGTTTCTTATAACTTCTTCCCTTTTTTCGCACATTTTCCCTTTCTCAACTTTTGTCTCATTCTTGTCCTTTTCTTATCCCTTCTTGATAGCATATTATGGATTAGGTTTGGGGCTCCATAGGGGCTAGGATATTTTATCTCTTCCAATAATCATGCGATTTTTAAGATTGTCTTCCTGCACAAAAGAATTTTGAAAATTTACGAATCAAGTTACTTGTAAAAAATAAACTCCGAACATTGGTCCTTGATCTTCTTTTTGTTGATACATTGATGATTTTTAAGTGTAATTCTCAACTTGGAGAGTTGGGTGGAAGTTGGACTTGATCGCACAAGATGGCGATTGCAAAACTCAGCTTGGAGACTTTGGCGAGAGCTGGATTGGATCGTGCAAGGTGGCGAGCGTTTGCTTGAAAACTAAACGCTCAGCATTTTCTAGAGAAAATGTTGTTGCCGAGGTGCAAGTGTGGAGCATGTTCTTGAAGAATATCACGGAATCTAGAATCCATTACTTTGGATACAGGAAACAGAGTTCGATCGAGTTGCTGCGACGGGAGTAAGGGCTCAATTGCGTTGCTGCCAACCAAGCGATGGAATCGACCGTGCTGGGTGCGGGAGACACAACCAGAAGAGAGAGCTCGACCACACTGGGTGCAGGAGACAGAGCACGACCGCACTGTTGCGGACTAGGCGGGAGATGAAATCAATCACGTTGGTATGGGAGACAAAGCTCATTAGTAATGAATATGTTTTCCTGCCCTTTTTCAGTGGGCTTTTGCCCCTTGATTTGAGAAGTTTGTTTGAAGTCTCCATTTATGTGTAGATGTTAGAGTTTATTTATAGTAACTAATGCTTAAGTGGTCAATGAGCCTGTTGATCCCCTGGGTCCATTTTAGGCAATCGTTGAAAACCTGTCAACTTGTTCTCGAATGAAACCTGTGCAAGACAATTGTGGAGTCTAGAGGCCTGTTTCCAGAGGTAACCCACTAGTGGTAAGTGTGCCATGTGTAAGCACTTGGCGTTCATTGGAGAAGATGCAACTGCAGAGGTTTGAGCGTGGAGAATCAACCTAAAGAACTAGGCGAGATTTGGAACCAACCGCATTGAGTGGCGAGGAGGGACTAAGACACTTAAAAGATGTGTTCTCTCATTTAACCACCAAGGTCTAAACACGATTTATTGGCTTATGGAAATGGGGGATTGGGATACTTGGGAGAGGTGTTTCCTCATTGGTCATTGAGTGCAGGTGCGACCTTGACTTGTAGCAGATCTAAAATCGGTAGCACTCGGACAAGGGGGGACTAGGACACTTGAGAGAGGTATTCTCCCTTTGATCGTCTAGCATAGGACAAAGAGCTCAACCATTATACTCTAGTGAGAAATAGTGCTCGATTGCCTGGTGGGCTGCTGGACTCGGAGCTGAAGCTCAACCGCATTGCTACCAAAGGAGATATAGCTCCACTATATAGTTAGAGCAAGACTTGGAGCTTGATTATGCTGCTATGGCGGGAGATAGAGCTCGACTGCATTGTTAGAGCAAGAGTCAAAGCTAGACTTTGCTGCTGTGGTGAGAGACAGAGCTCAACCTTTAATGCACATCTTACCTAATTCTTCCTTTTCTCTCATTTTTTCATAACTTCCTCCCTTTTTACTTTGACATTTTTTCCTTTCTCACTTTATTCCATTTAGGGCTGTAATCGAGTCAAATCAAGTCAAGTTTTAGCTTGCCGAGCTTGACTCAACTTAAAATATTTGAGTTCGAGTTCAAGATTTTTATTTATTCTTTATTCGAACTCTACTCGATAAGCTAAACTTTTAACTCGAACTCGACCCACAAATAAATTACAGTCGAGTAGAGCTAAGCTCAAGCTTGAGCTCGAGTTTTTTTTTTTAAATCTAAAAATAAATAAATAAATAAATCTAATAAAAAATTAATACTTAATATCTAACTAGTTGGTGTTTATTCATAATAATAATATGTTATGTTTTTACATATAATATTAGTAAATACACATAATATGACAGCATATATGTATTTTATACATGATTCTCATGTACTAATATGTGAAATTATTAAATTTTATAAATTAATTATGGTACAAATTATAAAATATAGTCATGAAATATATTCATTATATAGACATAAGTAATTAGATTACATACTACCTATTTAATTATAAAAATGTTATGCTTATATTATTAATAATACATATATATATATATAATATGCGTATATATTTATCAATATATGAATGAATCTTAATCGAGTCAAGTTAATGAATCGCCTCGAACATAAATGAGCGAGCTTTAAGGAGCCTTAGTCGAGTCGAGTGGAGTTTTGTCGGTTATATATCATTTACTAATCGAGCGGGTATTTGTTTTCCCAAACGATTTTTTTTCCACAAATCGAGTTTGATTCAAATTTAACCGAGCAGGCTGTCGAGTAGACTGTTCATTCACAGTCCTAATTATTCCTGTTGATGCCGTAAAATTTGGTCAATAGGTCGGGGCGGGAGAAAGAGTCAGTCCTGGCCCACTGATGCGATTTAGATTTCGTTTAGAGTCGTTTGAGGCCCCTGACCAAATTTTGGTGTGCCTGATACGTACATTAATAGTAGATAAAATAAATAAACATAGACACAAAATTTACTTAGTTCATCGTAAAGCCTACATCCACGTGCGTTTGGGGAGGGGAATCCACTATAATCAATATTTTTACAGTCTCTCATATC
Source organism: Platycarya strobilacea (assembly GCA_036898215.1). NCBI lineage: Eukaryota > Viridiplantae > Streptophyta > Magnoliopsida > Fagales > Juglandaceae > Platycarya > Platycarya strobilacea. Next base: position 38,479,322 of record CM072547.1, on the reverse strand, counting down.
TCACTATACAAGGAAGAATATAGATATCAATGGAGGAAATTTCTCTGTTTAGTGCTCCCAAATGTATTTCAAGAAAAAGGAGAAACTGAGGGAAAGGTGTTACTGAAGAGACTGTGTGTTCAAGCCTGAGCCCTTTGTCATTTGGTTGCTACTTTTATAGGACTTCTTAGCATGTGTTTGTAAGTCAATCTACTTTCTTTTATTTTCTTTCTTGTTTTTCCTATCCGCATGCCTTTACCCTGCTTTGCTTTATCCCATGAGCCTGCCACCCCATCCCTTATGTCACTTCACTTACCAGTTTCCTTTTTTCTGACCACCCCATGCCTCTTAGTCCCATCATGTTTATTTCCATTCTTGTCCTCTAGTACACTAAATAATAGGTTTGGACTCTATTTTTCTCTCCCCTCACAAAACCACAAGAACTCTCAGCAAATGTACTTTGGTAAAAATTTTGAAACACCTGCCATCCGAACTTTGAGAAGGCGGTAATTCAAATTTTGAGCTTGAGGTAAGAAGGACACAAAAACATGCGACAAATAATTATCAAGAGAATGCCTTAATGTGTCGGTATTCCTAAAATATTGATGGCATAGAGTGCAAGCATTGGGCATGGTTAGGGCGAGAGATAGGCTCAGCCAACAACGTGTAAATGCGTAGCGCGGCGAGAGATGGACTTGACCCCAAGTGTGGGAACACAAAATGCGAGTGTGGTGGGAGATGGATTCGATCGCAAGTGTGGGAACACGCAACGCTAGCTTGGCAGGAGATGGACTCGACTACAAGTGTGGGAGCACGGAGTCCCAAGGTGGCTGGAGGTAGATACGGGTGAATTAACGTGCAGATTTTTACGAGAGGGAAAGGGCCCAAGACTCAACCCTGCGATTCGTTGGCATCCTAGCGGGCAAATCTGCGTGCAGAGGTTTATGAGTGAAGACGGGCCCAAAACTCAACCCTGTGACTCGTAACTGTTCTGAGTTGCTGATGGAGATTGAGAAGGGGTTGATGAGTATGTTCAGGTTGGGACCCTAGCCTCGAGTCTCAATTTCGTGGCGAATCAACGTGCGAGGGTTTTTTCGAGTGAGGACGGGCCTAGGAATTGACCCCGTGATTTGCAAATATTCCAAGTTTCTGATGGAGATGGAGAGGGAATTTATAAGTATGCTCGGCTGGGGTCCTAGCCTAGAGCTTTGACCCTATGGTGAATCGGTGTGCGGGGGTTTACGAGTGCGGACGGGCCTAGGACTCAACTCTGCGATTCGCAATCGTACCAAGTTGCTAATGGAGATGGAGAGATGATTTACGAGTATGCTCGGCTGGGGCCCTAGCCTAGAGTCTCGACCTCGTGGTTTACGAGTGGGCGAGAGCCCCTGACTTGACCCCACACTTCGCAACCATCATGCATATGACGAGAGCGCAGAGCTCGTTTCATCACAAGAGATGTGCTGGCGATCTGCATATGATGAGAGCGCGGAGCTTGTTCCATTGCGGGAGAGGTGTTGCTACAAAAAAAATTTGCTAATAGAAAAAATGAATTCACATGATATGAGTGAAACCAACCAGAGGTCTTGAATTGCCGCAATTGATTTTCTTGAACTTGCGGCTGTTGCATCTGAGGTTGTGCATGTTGAGTTCGAGTTGAGTGCGTTGCTAGCCTAAGTCCATGCATGCATAGTCAGAACATAAAATTTATCAAAACCGATCCCATTGAGTTGCCGAGTTTTAAGTTCTCGTAGTCTGTGGTGACAAGTAACCTGTCCAGACAATCAAAAAGGGAGAAGCAGACAAGTTTCGAACAGGAGACACTTGGCCAGCAAGTCCCGAGTGGGAGATGCATGCCATGTATAAGTCCGTTAGCGGAGTCCCGTGTATGCCTAGCAAGGCATGTTTCCCGAGCCCCTTGCACATAGCAAGGGTGTTCCCATGCATGCATGATGAGATCTATGTGTATGGGCTTCTGGAGCCATGAAGGTGGAGCCCGACCCAATTGCATGCATGAATAGGGGGTGGGTAGTGAGTACCCACACTTGCTATCCTGTCGTGGGGGGACGGAGTCACTCGCCCGGCAGGCGAGCAGCGGGGTCCCCCTGCCCACTTTCTACACTTAAGGCAAGGGCGGTATAGGGGTCTCTCCGCCCCGCTTTTACCCCACCCCCGCCTTTCCTTATATATAAATATAAATATACATATATATATAAATAAAAATATATAATTATATATATTAATAAATCACCAATGTTATGTAAAATGATTTTGTTAGTTTAGAATTTAGATTCTTAAAAAGTTAGAAGTAGTATTTGTAAATTGTAATGTTAATAGTTAATAGCACAATTTATAATTTTGTAGGATTAGTTTGTATTATTGTAAATTTGTAATAACTTAATCTTTATTTTAAGTTTTATTATTTTAGTGATTTTTTTAAATGACTTTAGACTTTAGTAATGGAATACCGAATATTTATTAATATATAATTGTGTGTTTAAATTATGTTTGATGGTGTTTTAGACTAAAAGTAGCTTGAAAACTTGATCTGGGTTGAAAATACTCAAAATTATAAAATGGGCAAAGTTCTATAGGGGCGAGGGCGGGGGGCGGGCGGATGGGCTTCCACCCTGCTACCTCTCTGTGGGACGGGGTACCTGCCCCCGTGTAGGTGGGGGTGGGGTGCTGGATTGAATTCCTGCCCCCCGCCCAGGTGGGGGCAGGGGGCGGAAGTAGGGATGCCCCGCCCCCGCTTGGGCGGGTATCACCCCTATGCACGACGATTATGGTGTCCTGGTGGGTGTTCTGTGTGAGTGTCTTGAGTGGGTGCACTCTCGAGCTGAGGTCCTGAGTAGGTTCGCTCCTGCGCTGGGGTCCCAAGTGGGTTTTCACATGTAAGGTTTCCGAGTGGGTGTTTTGTGCAATCTCGAGTGGTGGTGTCCCGTGAGGTGAGTGAGACCGTTTCCTGAACGGGTGTTCTGTGCAGCCTCGAGTGGTGGTGTCTCATGAGGTGAGTGAGGCCGTTTCCCGAGTGGGTGTTCTGTGTGGTCCCAAGTGGTGGTGTCCCGTGAGGCGAGTGAGACTGTTTCTCGAGTGGGTGTTCTGTGCAGTCCAGAGTGGTGGTGTCCCATAAGGTGAGTGAGGCCGTTTCTCGAATGGGTGTTCTGTGTGGTTCAGAGTGGTGGTGTCTCGTGAGGTGAGTGAAGCCGTTTCTCGAGTGGGTGTTCTGTACAGTTTCGAGTGGTAGTGTACCGTGAGGCGAGTGAGGCCGTTTCTTGAGTGGGTGTTCTATGCTATCCCAAGTGGTGGTGTTTCGTGAGGCAAGTGAGTGCCCAAGCATGGCTTCCCGAGTGGAAGGTGGGACTTGTCCAAGCAACCACAGGGGGGCTGGTTTAGTGAAGACAGGGGTCGTCGATGACCATTTCGTGGTGGCCGACGTGACCAGCCTTCTGAGAACCCTTTGGGGCCAATCTCGACTCGACTTATGGCGCATGGGGCTCAAAGCTCATGGGTGGAGCACGGTGGGCCATCATGGACTTAGGGCTCGCGAACAACCCCTTGCTCGGGATAGACAATGCCGGTGGGCAAGATAGCGGACCCCAACGCCGCCTGGTGTGACCTCGTGGCTGGGTTGCGGCGTTTGTACGCAAGGTGCTAGGTGACCCACTATTCATGGTCCCTCCGATGGGGGACCACGGTGGTTGGATCAAAAAAAGCTAGCAGTCCAGTTGGGGAGCATCGGCGGGGTAGTGGGACTCGCGGCGGGGGGCCGTGAGTCTCTGTGCATACGCCCAGGGTCCACTGGGCATGACACCTTACTGTGCCCGTGCATTGTGCATGGTACTGTGTTCTGTGCACAATGGACGTGGTTGCACTGTGCATTAAATGCACAGTGCTTCCACCCTTACATTTTGAGCTTGGGCCACGATGTGTGGTACTGTGCACGTGCACAGTTACTCATGCATTTATAGTAATCATGCATGCATAGGGCATGGATGGGTACTGTGCACTTTAAGTGCACAATACCATCCAGTGTGTGGTCACTATTTTGTGGTAGTATTGTGCATCTAAGTGCACAATACTCACCTCCTAGCTGCTCGATAATGAAATTGTCCTATGTAGCTGCCCGGCCTTATGTCCGAGTGAATTAAGCATTTTTGCATAAGGGTGGTGCGTTCAGAAAAGGAAAACATTTTGGTTTCCTGTCTGTTGCCGTGAGTATCTCATAAATATAAAATTTAAAGAATTGAGAGTATTTATCTGGCAAGGCGTTCCTTGCTTGTCTGATAATTTTTCCAGTGCGCCAAGAAATCATCATTTGTCCACCTTCGATGTAGAATGTATTTAGATCCTACATACGGCGCCAGTGTTGATGCCGTGAAAATCGGTCAACAGGCCGAGGCGAGAGAAAGAGCCATTCCCCGTCCACTGGTGTGATTTGGGTTTTGTTCGGAGTCGTTTAGGCCCCCAACAAGATTTTGGTGCGGCTGACGCGTACATTAATAGTGGATAAAATAAATAGATATAAACACAAGATTTACGTGATTCGGCGTAAGGCCTATGTCTATGGGCATTTGGGGAGGGGAATCTACTATAATGAATAATTTTATAATCTTTCATATCTCAATGTACAGAGAAAAATATAGACATCAATGGAGGAAATTCTTCTAGTTAATGCTCCGAATGCTTTTTGAGAAGAAGGAAAAACTGAGAGAGAGGTGCTTTTGAGGAGATCGCGTGTTCAAGCCAGAGCCCTTTATCATCTGGTTGCTATTTTTATAAAAAATTTTGAGTTACGTGCCTCAATCAATCTACTTTTTTCTCTTCTCTTTCTTATTTTTCCTATCTGTATGCCCGTTCCCTGCTTTGCTTTATTTCATGAGCCCTTCACGTTATCCTTTAGTACACTAAATAATAACTCTAGGCCCAACTATTCTTCCCCTCACAATTTCCATCCTTTTCTTTTGCTTCCCGATGGCATCTCATGGACTGGGTTTGGGCTCCATATATGGGCCAGAGATTTATATCCTTCAGGACCAATTTAAATTTTAAAGATAATCATATATGACAGTTCTAAACTTTGGAAATCAAAGTATCAGTTCAGAAAAAATGCGAATAACAAAGTCATAAACTGATATTTCTTTTATTTATTTCAAGGTTGGAATCGATACTATTTTAGCACTTAAAATCTGAAAACAAAAAACAAAAAACAAAAAACAAAAAACAAAAAACAAAAAACAAAAAACAAAAAACAAAAGCTTAGATCTAGACACGTGGGAACAAGTAAGCACTTCCTTTTCGTAATACTTATTACTTAATTAATAATGATGGTCGGGGTCCGCGGGCTAGAAATCCTTGGACTTACCTCTAAAAATGTCAGTGTGTTTTCGCTTTCGATTAAATGGCGGATCTTCAGCAACGATTCTGTGGGGACGTTGTCTTGATTTGATGTGGCATTTCTGTCTCGCATGTGCCGATTGGCGGTAAAAAAGGGGATTTTAGAGTTGAGTTCAGGGCAAGTGACAACCATTTCGTGACAGGGACATAAAATATTAAAATAGTTAATTACTTCCTTAACTTCTACGGTCTCTTCTGAATTTGGATCCTTTGAATCCACTCACCCGACCGACCCAACCAAACCTTAACACTTACACGACCTTTAAGTAAGAAAAAGAAAAAAAAAAAAAGGCTGCTCCATTTACCGTCTTTGGTAAATTGACTGGGCACTTAAGAATATGTACTTATTTCAAGCTTTGACTATATTTTAATATTAAGATAAATTGAGTAGAATTGTAAATAATATTATATTATAGATTTTATTAAGATGAGTTTAGGTGCTATTTTAAAATCTTAAAATTGTAAATAATATTATTTCGTAGATTTTATTAATATTAAGATAACTTTTTTAGGTTGAAATGGTTTAGGTGCTATTTTAAAATATTAAAAAATTCAATTATTTATTTTATTTTTTATGCGAGAATTTAAGATAAATTGAGTAGAATTGTAAATAATGTTATTTTGTAGATTTTATTAAGATGAGTTTAATTTTTTTTTTTTAGGTTGAAATGGTTTAGGTGCTATTTTAAAATATAAAAAAAAATTAATTGTTTATTTTATTTTTTATGTGAAAATTTAAAAAATTTATAATGATGAAATGCGATAAAATAAAATGAGATAAGATAAAATATTTTTTATATCCAAATTAGACCTTAGGTTAAAATATATGAAAGAGGTTGAGATTACTTTAATTCTTTTAAGGAAAATTGAAAAGTAGTGGATAGATTAATGATTTTTTTGAAATTAGTGAAAATGAGTTAGGTTTGGTTTAATAATCCAATACATTTAAAAGCTCGTTTCGATTTTAAATATTTTAATATATTTATAAATAATAGTTAATCTGTTTGAATTAAGATATTTTATTAAATTTTAAAGTTGAAAAAATATTATAAAATTTAAAAACTATTATTTAAAGATAATTATTATTTTAAAATTTACAAAATATTATTATTTTTTCATATTTTATTTAAAAGTTTCGACTCCGGTCATTCCCGAGTACACACATCAACAAATATAAGTAAAACAAAAGTACTCAACAAAATGTAAGAAAAGCTTGTGAAAGTTTATCAAACCGAGTTCAAGAGGCTGAATGAGTTGGAGCTTTGAAGCTAGGAGGTTGTTCCATAAATGCCTCCTCCATAAGGTGGCTTGGCTGTATAGAAAATAAAAATACTAATTGAATCGATAAAAGTAGTTAATTATATATATATTTTTATTATATTTAATAATTAAAGAAATGAATATTAATATTTTTATTATTTTTTAAAATATTTAAAACTATATGAAAATGATTAAAAAAATAAAATTATACTTTATTTCCTCGATAATGTATCGATTTCAGTAGTACTATCCATGTAGTAAAAATAATTCATAAGCCTGGGCCATGCCATTGGGCCTTTTGTATTGCAATTCTTAAAATTAAAAGGGTATATAACGTTACTCTTTTGAAAATATGAGAGAGAATAGAAAGATGAAAGAGACTGTTGCAAAATACAAAAACAAAGCATTTGCGAATGCATCTTCATGTGGAATCCTTGTCTGCCCGTAGCTTTTTAAATATTCATTCACTGAAAGCCACATTATTCATACTTTTTCCCCCTTCCAAGTTGGTGGATCATTTTCTAATCCCCTTTCTCTGTCCACTAATTCAATTAAATAATTCCAAGCACGTTTCTTGACTATTATTCGAACAACATTATACGATACTTTATAGTTTATACTTTATATACATTACCCCTGACTTTCTGACCTTCAGCCTTGGTCTTTATTATGAAAAAATCAAATGCACGACATTGTTCAAAATGTAACAAATAATTTTGAAAATATGATGAAATATGAACTTATGTACACTTGTAACATCGATGATGGTTTGGATTTGAAAATTATTTTATCTCATTATTATAATTTTTTAAAATAATTATAAAAAAATAATTATAAAATAATTTAATTTTTTTAAAATTTAAATTAATAATAATATTTTATTTAATTTTTATCTAAAATTATTTTATCTCATCTCTAAATCTAAATAATATTAGAAAATAATAATTACATCATATAATAAAATAGCAAAAAAGTGTTCCAAGGTATGTTTTGTGGTACAGTGCATATAAGGAATAAAAAAATATTGTTGACACTGGTTTTTTGAAATTGCAAATATGAAAGTGTAAAATAGTTCCAAGAATATTATTATAACATGGATATTCATAATATTAAATGGTTAAGGATAGACACAAATTGCATAGACCATGAGGTTGAACATATTCAAGTCATTATCTACGTGCCACTTGTTGCGTCTCGGTCAGCTAGCTAGGTCCCACGTTAATTGCCAACCCACAAATCGACTGCCCATTGAACTTGTCAAAGAAGTATTTAAGAAAAACTATTATTATTATGTTCTATTATTATTATTAGAACATTAGGCAGCCTTTATGTGTGGAACAGTGTTCCCTCCCTAAGTGGAGGAAGATGTTTCATATCATTGTCATCCAACCTCAAATCATGATCATCGATTTTTTTATTTTATTTTATTTTTGTAAATATTTGTAAACTACCTTTTTTCTTAACTTTGGTTGCTTCCACGTGTAGAATCGGGGGGTTAATTTATGATATTTGTCGTTTATTTTAAGAGCAGTGGAAAACTACTATGAGAAGGGCGTCCTTGTCTTCTTCATATAGAAACATTAAAGAAATTTTTATCGAAAGCGATATCCGGTAAATTATTGATGCTATTACTCGATCTCTTCATACACTTACTGAGAAATGGAGAATGTGATCACTGCCATTAAACATTTATTGAACAGTTTTGATGCTTGGACAACAAATAAAATACAACGATTTCTTAATCGATACGTCCATCTTCTAGCGTAATAATCGTTTTAAATTTCTATTTTAGATGCTTGTCCCTCACTATTTTTCTTCTCCAAATTCTACATTTTTATAATAAAAAAAATCCATTTAATTTGTAATTTATAATTCCGACAATTCTATACCCTCTTTAGTATATGATTCTATAAACCTTGCTACCTATTTTTTTTCCTTTTGTCGTATAATTCTCTGTGAAAGTATTCAATAATTGATCTAGTACTGTCTTGTTTAAATAATTCTTTTAAATATTTAAAATGGGACTTAGTTTTTTTTTTTAAATAGATATGTATTAATGTGCACAATAGCTTTGTTTAATTGAAAATATTACGATTTTTTTTTAAATCTCAAAATTTAAATATCTAGACCACTATAAATATAAAATTAGAGAAAACAATTATTAAAGAATTTCAAGTTTATATTAGTTGATATATACGTACAACTATTTTAGAATTAATTTAAAACTTAATTTATAATCAATCAATAGATCAAACATGTCACTTTACTAAAAATTAAATTAAATTACTCTCGTTCTATTATATAATTATAAAAGAACTATAAAAACATCACTTATTAGTGAAAAAAGTATATTATGACATAACACAACACAACAATACAACACATAATACACGTGTTCACAAGTCGTTTAAGTCCATCTCCGACAAAGTTGCAATAATTGTTGCAAATTGGTTGGGTGTGGTCCTTCAAGGAAGGCATATCCGATCAATGGCAATTTAGATTCAGTTTTGGATTTGGACTGATCAGATCAATTTAATTTAGCCCAATTTTAGTGAGAATCTAATATCTAAATATTGATGATTTAATTTTTAAATTATTAAATTTATTTTAAAACTTTTTTTTTTAATTTTTATAAATACATTTTAAATTCATTTTAACATCTAAATATATTTAAACTCATTTTAAATAAATTTTATAAAATTTATTTTATTATCTATATCTCAATTCATTATTATTTATAAAAAAAATTCAATTAGGAACTCAACATCTTAAAAAAAAAAAAAAATCTTAAGAGTGGAATCATGCCGTCATGCTGTTGCGTCATGCATATATATATATATGTACACACATTAAAATGGCGTATGATGAGAGAAAGCATTGATATTTTCTTCTTTTTGTTTTTGGGTCTGTAGTGTAGAAAGCAACCTTCCTCAGATCCACTGGTCGGGGTTCGTCTCCATCTTTTTTTATTGCAAAATGGACATGATGAATCCATGACCGAAAGCGACCACATTCAGTGATAAAATCATATAAATAAAAATAGTATTATTAATTTATTTGTCTATTCAGTATGCAGGTTCGTGAATTCGGAAGTCTTTGCTCCGTTTAAACGGCAGAGATACTAATTATATATATATATATATATATTAAGTAATGATTTGTTTGCTTCAAATATGTGCAAGTTTAGGTAGTTTTTTTTTAGAAAAAAAAAAAGAAAAAAAAAATAGAATCCATTTATAAAAAAAAAAAAAAAGTTACTTTTTTCAGTGTGATCTACTTTATTTTTGCTAATCGACCGTTCAGCGCGCTTACCGTTAGGTGTGACTGTTAATTTTTTTTAACATATTTAAAAAATATATATATATATATATATATATATAAATTCAGTAATAACATTTTTAATCATTTAATTTTCAAAACTCATTTTAACTTAATTTATCTCAACTTACTATTCAAACTATACCTAAATATTACTTAATTTAAAATTTTTTTACATGCAACCGATAATATTTTTTAACTCAATATTTATTTACCACATGAGATTCATAATATTTTTAACTTTTTATAAATATATTAAATTTATCTTAACATTTAAATAGATTTAAATTTATCTTAAATAGATCTCACAAAATATATTTTATTATCTAAACTCATTATTATTCATATAAAATTTAATTTATATTAACTCAAATCAAAATCCAAATAACCATATCTATCTCAATCCAACCAGGTGTAGTGCACCCTCCCAGCCAAAGATGTCATGGTTCTTTAAAGCTGCTGCGGATGTCTATGGTAGACTGGTAGTAGGTCTCTTTGCCAACCAAACCACCATAAACAACGACCCTGTTTTTAGGTTATACAACATTCTTTTGGTACAAGAATTAAGAAAACCACTTCATAGTATCCATTTCTCCACCCTAATTTGCAATTTTTTTTTTTATTTGGCTTACATTATGTTGGGTTTGGCTTGGTGTGAGCACACGCGTCCTCACACTATTTCTTTCAAACCTTTGTTGGTATCATATCCAATAATTAAGCTTATTTCCTTAGACAAACAACCATAAGGACATCTTGAAAAAAAAAAAGAACAAAAACAAAAGGGATATCTACCTACCTACTAGGCAATTGCATATTCTTGCTCTAAAGTCTAAAGGGGGGAGGGAAATAGTACTATTTCATTTTCTCTCACTTGGAGAAAGATGGTGCGCACTACTACCATAAAATGATAGTGGCCAAACACAATTTAAAAACTCTTAGCTTTGCGATTTATACTTACCTACTCCCATATGCACAAAGATTCTAGTCTGCCTTCTTCATTTTGATTAAAGAATGAAATTATTAGAATCTGCTAAAACTGATGACATTATCGGCATGACTTCATTCCTTTTACCAAGGCATAACAAAATTACATCCAAACAAACCCTATTTCGATCTCAATAAAGAAATTATTGTATTGACAATAGAAAAGGTCATGGTTAGGTGAAAGCACGTGAAGGGAAAATAAAAGTTAAGGTAGTGGGGAGAGAGAGAATTGGCAAGGAAAACTTTCCTTGAACCCTCCGTTAAGATAGACAGACACGTGAGGGGCCATCCAGAAAATAAGACACGAGATGGCGGCTGATGCTGCTTTGGTTTGGTTTGGTTTGGCTGAGTCACATGGGGTTGGAGTGGGAACTCCTGCATGATCTATCTGTGGGCTGGAATATATCTCTCCAATTTATCAGGAATCGCAAGCATTTCCCAGTTCTCCCGATATTGTGGAACTTTGTCACGTTGCCGACGCCGACAAGTTAGCTTTTAATATATATATTTCTTTTTCAAGATAAAAAAAATGAGTAGTGTATTATATATATATATTTTTTTTCATTTTATTTATAAGATTATATTATTAAATTTTAAAAAATTCTAAATTCAAAATTTCAAAAATTTAAAATTTTCAGCATATCGCTAACATGTGAAAATTTTTTTAAAGCTCTAAATAATACCCATAACAAGAAGCTAAAATTAAGCGAGAAATTAAAAAAAAAAGGAAATGACTTTGATAAGTTTCTTACATGTTTGTTTCTCTAGATGAAACTAATGGTAAGATGTAAAATTGATAATAAAATTGATATATTTTTATTAGTTAAAATTTTTTAGATAAGTAATAATTTTATATATTATTAAAGTAAAGATTTTGAATTCAAATTTTATTTTTATGTTCAATTCTATTTAATTATATATTTAACATATTGGATTACACATTTAACGAGAGTTTGGAAACACGTGAGAGAAAGAGAGAGTTAAGTTATTAAATCTATAATAATTTTTTTTTATTAGTTTATACTTTTAAAATAAGTAATGATTTTACTATTAAAAAAATATCACTACTGACTTTTTTAGCATACTTAAATATTGGATTGAAGTGAAACATACTCCATGAGAACTAATCAAAGTAGATGTAGAACACCAAATTCACATTGTTGGAAGGAAGAACATAAAACTCTTGAAAAAACAAGCCACACAAAGGCAACAAAACTACTCAAAGTAAACCAGTTCATGAGTAGCATGCACGCAGCTGGTTGCGGCCATGACCCACACTCATTAGCCAAAATACGAGTCTGACAATCGAAGATGGTTGCACAAGACGTTCTTCATTGGCAATCATTTAAAATTTGAATTAAGTTTTTCATTATTTAAAAAAAAAAACTTTTGGAAAAAAGTATCAAAATCACTAATTAAATATTTTTAAATTACATATTTTTTAATTTATTTGAGATTAAAATGCTTTGATATGTAACACTCAAATAACCTATTTTTTTTTTTAAATTTTATTAAAGAGCTTTTAAATCTATTTAAGTACTTCTTAAAATTCCTATAGCAATACTAGCAGGTCTTTAAATATCTTAAAGGACTTTCGAGAAATTTACAGAGAAACTTCATATGAAACTTTGCAGCACACGACTCTACCTAATCAACATATGATATGTCATTATTTAAAAAAAAAAAAAAACTTAAATATGTGTATTTAAATTGAATGATAAAATGATAAACATTATACTGATTATATAAGGTGTATAATGTAGGACTTTTTTATAATATATTTAGAGATATATATTCTTTTATTTATAACATTCTCAAGTGATGTAATAAGATAAGCGAGATAAAATACTCATCTTCTATGATTGATGTGATGTCTATAACTTGAAGGATATTACATGGAATATTACGCAGGTGGTGAAAACAATTCATTTTTACCAAACAATTCTTGACCTAACTTAATCTTTCTTGGTGAACAGCCCTAGATATAAATGCCTTCTTCTATTCTATAATTAATTAAATACTATCTAGAAATTAGAAAAAAGAGAAATTATTAATAATAATGATATTTTAAAAAGAGAGAATAAAGGGACATATTAAAAATTAAAAAAAAATGATATAAATACCTTTTGTATTATAAAAGTAACTAAATGCTCTCTAAATTTATAAAAATGCTTTCAAAACTCAAGAAATTTGCAAAACAGTCCGAAATGGAATAAGTCCCGAAATGGCTGAAAGGGACCTACCATTAGATACTATAGCGGAATGCCAGAATGGAACAAAATTATACTTAGAAAAAATATAGAGAGCATCCAACACTCATCACACTTACTCACATGAACAGTACATATTTACTGTTCATGCGAGTGAGTGTGATAAGTGTTGGATGTTCTCTAACATTACTCTTATACTTACTACTATCACTAATGAATACAGAATAATGATAGGGTTAAACTCATTTATCATAATTTTAGTACTTTTTTTAATTTCTAATTTTTTTTTCTATTTTTGTTTTAAATATTCTTTTACTTAATAATTAAAAAAGTGATTATTAGTGAAATTATATATTTTTTTTATTTATGATTAAAGATGTTAAAAAATATTTAAGAGAGAAAAAAAAAACAAAGATGCTAGAGTGATAAATTAGTAATAAATACGATGTAATCGTATCACTATTCATTACATTTTTTTTTCTCTCTCTCTCCAAGTATCATGGGGAACAGATCCTCCCCATATCTAGTAATAGATAAGCATATAGTTAACCTAGAAAGTCAAAAAGGATTTAATTTATTTTGATTGTTGAGTAAAATTAACTCAACCAAAAAATAGGATTTGACTTAAGCATAAATAGGTTTTATTTTTTCTTTAGAAACAAACCAAATTTTATTGATAAGAACCTCTACAACAAGATTGAATACAATGAGCAAAATCCTCCAAATCAATAAAAAAAGCAGTAATGCCCAGAGCATTTTTAAAAAAAATCTAAAATATGAGCAACTACATTCACTTCTCTTTTGATGTGTTTTACAGTTCATTGAGCAAATACGTTGAGCATTTGTTTTATGTATGAGAGGAGCATTCCTGTGCTCGTCAAGTAGAAAAAACTTTGGGTGACCTTGACAACTTTGAGAGCATCTCCCTACAGGACAACATTCCTCAGCACCAATCAATGCCAACGATAGGAGCAGCTTGTAGTGCTGTATAAGTCTTTGCCAAGAAAGGATCTAGGAACAAGTCTATTTTCATCCTTAGTGTCGCCATGACATTATCCTCCCAATCAGTCACGATGACCCCAACTCCTACCTTGCAGTGAATTTTATCAACCGCAACATCTCAGTTGATTTTAAAACATTCATTGGTGGAGCCTCCCAACCACCATTTTGTTTTATGGATGTTTCAACCTTGTTTGTAACCGTATAATCCATCTCTTTGAGATTTTGTAAAACTTGTGTTGATTGCTTCACCAAGGTATTGGGGTGTGTGAAAATAACCTTAAAAACAAAATCATCCCTCCTCTTCTATATCCAACACATATGTCATCTCTTCCAACTCCTTATCAAGCTTCTCTACTATTGTTTCCATGGCATCCTTAAAGTCTAATCATTATTTCGCTCTTCTGAATCTGATGTAGGAAAATTTGAGTAAGATGATATTAAGTTGTTAGATAGCATGTTGATGATACTGAGATACTTTGAGAGAGAAGACCAGCTCAAAAAGGGCTAGGAATCGTGATTTTTTTTTAATTGAGGTAGTTTTGAGTACGTTTCGATATTTTGGTGATTACTTTAGTTACGAATATTAGAATCGCACATAAAACTTCAATTTGGAAAGTTCTTTTTTACACGCATGTCATGGCTATCAAGCTATGCTCATTGTGATATTTTTTGATGTCTAAATCCACCGTTTTCTCTTCTAAATTCTTAATTTAAGTTATTCTTTTTCTTATTTGGTAATATTTCACTTATTGTTTAGGAAGTGATTTTGATCAATTTAGATCAGATTTTTAGCAAATTAGGAAGTTATTTTTTTATTTTGTATTTAATTTTAGCATGATTATGAATTTTTGCTAATTTTCGTAAAATTCTAATACAGATGATTTTTGGCTATATAGTCTAACTTGTGGATTGATTTTTGGCATTGCCTAATTTTGATAATTCTCAATTGAACATTAGAGGCATTATTTTTGTATTTTTCAAGTTCTCTCTTATATTCTTTTCTATAAATCATTTGTTGAGATTAGCCTATAGAATAATCGTTATTATATCTAGCATCAAAATCTTTTTTGAATATTGCCCCCAAACATCTTCCGCTGAAAGATATTCCCATAACTGATTCTAGTTCATGTAAGCAAAAAGGAAAATTTAGATTATCAACTACCTTCTTCTTGAATAGATTTAACTTGGTGGTAAGTGCATTAAGCGAATTCTCTGTAACATAATCTTTCCTACATTTGGAGCTACTAGCTTCTATATCTTAGTCTAGCTTTCACTCATTGTATTCTGCTGGATGATTATCCTCGAAACCTTGTAATCTCTCTTGTAATTCTCCTTGAAGGTCGTATGCACTCCTTCATGAAAAAACTCAGTTAGCAGCGCATCTCCATATCAATTTATGAGATCTAGTGCAATGACTTACGGAAATTTGACTAATAATCTCTATTTCATCAATCGACAAGACCTCTTAAGCTGTCTGAATACGTTTGAGTGGTGAAAAATGTTAAAAAAAAATTGTAAATAGTTGTAAAAAAATAATGAATAATAATAAAAAATAATAAATAGTGATAAAAAATATGTTAAAAGTAATAATAAAATAATAAATAATAATAAAATATTCTGAAAATATTTGAGACTCTCTTGATATTCAAACCTAGCCTAAGATTCCATTGCTCTGTGCCTGTATCAATGAGGGCAGCTACTTTAGCATCTTCATCTAGTATCTAGTATGTGCATGGAAGAGACAAACAAATAAATTATCTTGTAAAATGCTATTTATATATAAATTTTATGCAAAGGTCAATATTGAAATGGTGAAGATTTTGAAATTTTGAGACACAAACTAAAAAGGATAAACCGATGAAATGAGGTAGGCCAGTCATCAAAAGTCCATCACTAACCAACTTTTGTCGAACGGGTGGTTCAGTCTTAAGAGTATTTTTATTAGTCTTATCAAAATAAATCATAAAAATTTAATAAAAAATATAAATTTATCATATATTGAAAAATTTTCGTCATATTTGATAAAAAATAAGAAAAAGAAAATGTAAAAAATAGGATAAAAATATTTTTTGCTTAATTTTGAATAGTAAATTATCAAATTTGATCAAATTTATATTTTTTTTATTAATTAATAATTTATTTTGATAAAACTAATAGAAATACTCTACTACTCAATTTTAATCATATTTTTATCTTATTTTTAATATTTTTTTTAATATTTCGATTGATACGAGATTATTATTAAGTTATCAATTTTGCAAAACATACGTGAGACTGTGTACCTATAACATTATTTGTTTGTGTTTTTATTTTTTTAATAGACCGCATGGCACCAGTGTAGCAAAGCAAGCAGTTTAATTGGGTCGGCACGGTAAGAATACTCAGTTTTTATATGTTAAACAATGCAAGCCAAATCTAGCGGGATTGCTAAGGCAAATCTGAATATTAAGATAAAATAGATCAAGGTTTATTAGAACTCATTTTTTAATAAATATTGAGTTATTTTAGAAAAATATGTGTTATAAAGTTCTGCTACACATAAATTGATAGGTTGGCACAGCAGTTATACGGGAAATCATTATAATCTTAAAATAAATCAGAATATCAATAACTTTTTAGCATAATTCATTGAGAAAATTGCTACATCAGTAAGTGTGTAAGAAAACAAGAAATTTAAATAAAATTTCTCGTAAAATAACATAATTTTCAAATTTTATCTAAAATATAATAAATAATTTTTTTTTCTAAATTTTAAAATAATAATATTACAATTTAAATTTTATTTTTATTTCAAGTAGGAGCTATTAGTATGATTTATTTTAAGAAATAAAATTAAAAATTTTACACTCATCTCAAATTTATTATTATAATTTTATTAAATTCTTATATAAAATATAATAAAAAATATAATTTTTTTAAAATTTAAAATAAAATTAATATTTAAAAATATATTACAATAATATATATATTTTTAATTTTTATTTCATCTCATTTCTTTCTCTTCTTTTCAGAAACTATACCTAAGTTTCTCACGCCCTCTTTATCGCACGATTCATGAATATCTCCGCATCCGAGAAATCTATCAACCCTCTTAAACCATCCATACAAACTAAATCCTCCTACGGAAAAGTGGAGAGCGGAGAGAGAGGGTGGGAGAGAATTGGACAAGCAAACAACAAGAACCAGTGAAGGGAAAGCAACAACGAGAAGTGATAGAAGACTTGGCTCTCAGGCTCTGTGCTTCTCTGCTATTTCTACATCTCAACCCTGCTGTTTCAAGGTTTCTCTCATCTGACAGCTACTTGGAAAACCAAGAATATCAGTTCTACAACAAAAATTGTGGAAATAAAGAAGAGCTCAGCGCTATTTAAAGATTGAAAATCAAGAACAACATAATATGGGTATTCTGCACGACGACGTTGTCCTAATCGGCCCAGCAGGGAGAGAAGGGGAGCCAAGGGTGATTACAGTGAATTGTCCTGACAAGACTGGACTGGGTTGCGACTTGTGCCGTATCATTCTCTTTTTTGGTTTGAGCATTGTCAGAGGAGGTAACTGCGAAAATTAGCTTAAGATTTTGCATATACTTGGGCGAGAAATTCTAGTTTTCTGTAACAAGTAATGAGTATTTGAGGTGTTTTTAAATTTTTGTGAAACAATTAGTGGGTTTCTGAGATTTTTCTCTAATCTTGTGAAGTAATGGTTTGTCGAAATCTTAATCAATTTGTTCGTTCATTGTCCGGATGAAGATGTATCCACGGACGGGAAGTGGTGCTACTTAGTGTTCTGGGTGGTAGGAAACTCGACGACGAGGTGGAGTTTGTTGAAGAAGAGGCTTGTGGCGGCTTGCCCTTCTTTTTCTTCAGCTTCTGGGATTTCCTTCTACTGCACCGAATCGCAGCCGCCGAAACCTCCGGATGTGTTCCTTTTGAAGTTCTGTTGTTATGATCGAAGAGGGCTTTTACATGGTATTTTTTTTTTTTAAATCTCCTTCAAGGAATTCATTCAATACTTGATTTGCCCTCTTCATGTTTGTCCTGTTTTGACTAGCTGGTACGGATTGGATTTGATAATAAACTGGTACAAGTCTTTTTCTGAAGAAGCAAGATACGACTTATGTGAAATTCATTGAATGGGAAATTCATAAATATTAATGTTTCTGTGACATTCCGGGAAGTCAATAGTTCCTTCCCGCGGCAATTGCTATTTTTGTTGGTCATTGTATTCAACATTTACTTTGATTCTTTTGGATCGTTTGTGTAAGTCTTATCATTTGGTTTCTATGGCTGGTTTGCATCCTTCTATGAGTAGAATAGAAATTGTTGAGTCTTGGGGAAAGAAAAGAGAATTTTCACTCTTACACTGGATGTTTGTCTTGAGACTCCAAGTTTGAAATTTATAATTTTATGTCTTGGAATCGAAAAACGTATACTTGTCATTGTGTGACTAATATGGATATTATTGTCATTTTGTGACTAATATGGATGTTAATGTTTTTTGGCAGATGTTACAGGGGTTCTATGTGAGCTCGAGCTAATTATAAAGAAAGTGAAGGTGTCCACCACCCCAGATGGAAAAGTGATGGACCTGTTTTTCATTACAGATACAAGGTTCGATGGTTTTGTACAATCTCCTCAGAATCTCACATCTTGTCTTTTTCTTTTTTAGCAATTCTTCTATTTAGTGCATATTTGAAATTGTGGTGGAAAATATAGTTTATAGCTTTAGAGCTTATAGCTTATAACATAAATAATAAGCTCTATATTTTAAAAACTGTTTATTATTTAGTAAACACGTATCTAAAGTATTTTTAAGGTTAGTTACAGTAATTTTTTTAAAATATATAGTTATCTGCATGAGGTTTTGATAAAAATTTCAATTTGATACTTTTTGAAAAATCTGACTTTCAGTTTTTTTTAACTGATTAAAGTACTTTTTATAAAGTTACTAAGTGTATGTTTGTGATTGCAGTGAGAAATATTTTTTTTATCTTAATATTTATAACTTAAAGTTTAATATAATAAACTCTATTACTAAAAAGTTATTTATTGTTTGAGATCCATATGTTTAAAACACTTTTAGAGTTAGTTACGGTAGTTTTTTAAAAATATATAGCTATTTGCAGAATTTTTTTTGATAAAAACTTTAATTCGGTGCTTTTTGAAAAAGTTGATTTTTAGTTTTTTTAACAGACTAAAGCGCTTTTAATAAAGTTATCCAAACATGTCATTTTTCTTTAAAAGTACTTTTAACTACTTAAAAGCACTTTTTAAGTCTCGAAACGCAATTCTAAATATGCTCTAAGGGTCTGTTTGAGATTGTGTTTTGAAATTTAAAAAGTGATTTTAGAAATTAAAATCACTTTTAAAGAAAAAATGAAATATTTGGTAATTTTATGAAAAATACTTTAGTAAGCTAAAAAAGTAGAAAATCAGATTATTCAAAAAATCCTAAATTGGAGTTTTTATCAAAAAACTTTTATGAATAACTGTATATTTTAAAAAATTACTATAAGTAATTTTAAAAGTGTTTTAGATACATGATTGCCAAACAGTAAATAACTTTTGAAGTATAAAGTTTATTATTTAAGTTATAAGCTATAAGTCCTAAAGCTATAAGTTATATTTTCCACTTCAATCACAAATATGCACTAAACATGTCATTTTTTTTAAAAGTGTTTTTAACTACTTAAAATTATTTTTTAAAATTCGAAATACAATCCCAAATAGGCTCTTAATCTGTTGCAAGTTTATTGTTGCAGTTACCAAGTGGTAGTTATTGGATACTGAAAGTTGATTTCACGTCTCATTTGAAATTGGGCTAATATTTCCGTACAAACTTTATACCATCTCATTTAGAAATAATATGAAAAAGAAACCTACGCAGTCCAAATAGTTGGGTAGCATTTTAGTTTTAAATTATATTTATCCTAAATCTTTAAACATTAGAGTCATTTAAATAGCTCCACTATTACGATATCAAAATTGAATTGTTGGAAATGAGGAATTGACATTTAGATCAGGTTAGAATAGAAAAATAAATAAAAGAATGATATGCGGTGTTCTGCATACCTCCTATTTTTAATTTTATTTAATTAACCGCTGTATCTCCTTTCTGGTGGAAAGAGGAGGAATAGAGTGCAGAACTTGATCAATCACAAAAAAGACAAAAAAAAAAAAAGAAAAAAAAAACCGTCTCCCAAAGTCATAATTTTAGTGCTACTTTTTGGATCATTGTGCTATGGCATGCATTATAAGATATGCGGGAATTTGGGAGGAATGCTACAAGTCTACTTTGGAACACGTATAAAAAAGATGTGTCTTGATGTTGTGAATGTTAGTTTGTTATTGTTCCAAAAGTGACTGTACTGTTTGTCTTTATTAGAGCACTAGCAATGGACTTGCTATAATTTCCCTTCAATTGTCTTTATTAGGGAGCTTCTACATACGAAGAAGAGGCAGGATGAAACTTGTGTCCGCTTAAATGATGTCCTTGGGGATGTCATTATAACTTGTGATATTGAAATTGTCGGCCCTGGAATTACTGCATGTTCCCAGACATCTTCATTTCTTCCATCTGCAATCACAGAAGATATGTTTGACTTGGAAATTCCCACCAAACTCCCTACTGGAATTCTAACCTCCCACAGCGTTTCTGTCACAATGGACAACTCACTGAGTCCTGCTCACACGCTCGTCCAAATCGTTTGCCAAGATCACAAAGGTCTTCTTTATGACATAATGAGAACTTTGAAGGATTACAATATTCAGGTAAATTAACTGTATGTTGGTGCAAATCGAAACATCTACTTAGATGCTACAAAAAAGTGGAAGCAGTCACGGATTATACCACAGTATCAAGTTCTATGATAGTAATAACAGACAATCTTATTCTTATGCAGATTTCTTATGGACGCTTCTCTATAAAACAGAGAAGAAATTGTGAGATTGACTTATTCATTATGCAAGCGGATGGGAAGAAGATGGTTGACCCTAGCAAGAAGAATGCATTATCTTCTCGTCTTAGGATGGAACTCCTTCGTCCTCTTAGAGTAGCAGTTGTCAGCCGGGGTCCTGATGTGGAGCTACTAGTTGCAAACCCCGTAGAAATATCTGGCAAGGGTCGCCCTCTTGTTTTCTATGACATTACCCTTGCTCTCAAGATGCTAAATACTTGCATCTTTTCGGTAATTCCTCCTCTTCTTACCATAAAGTTACAAATTAGTACAGGTTTTTCTTTCATATGTTAGTTCTGCCTCTAAGGCATTAGGGATATCTTAACGCTGTTAGCGGCTAGAACAGCATATCAGTTATCATGCTTGTATTTCTACCATTTGAGCGTCTAACAATTATTCCAATAATCACACATAGCTGATTTGATCTTGAATAATAATGACTTATTTCAATTTTAGACTCCATCTTCCAGTTATACATATAAAACTACAACAAATCCTTCCTGAACAATAACCTGGAATCTGATCTTCATTATCTAACCGAAATTCCTAATTCTGAGTTTAGAGACTTGCTCTCTGGTCACAATTTATGAAATCATGGGTGCTTATGGTTTTTACTAAAAAAATGCTTCCCCTTGTTCAGCCACCTCTCTATGTGACAAAGATGACTATGATCTTAAGGCAGTATGATATATTCTCCACTATTTGTATTCCTCGAAACTTGCTTAAGTATTTTTTTCCTTGTTCATGGTGGAAATAAATATGACTTGATTATTTTTCCAGGCCGAAGTTGGGAGGCACATGATCGGAGATCGGGAATATGAAGTTTACAGAGTCTTGCTTGATGAAGGGGATGCCTTGCCTGTTCCTTGGAACAAGATTGAGGAAGGGGTTTGGAAGATGTTGATGGGATGGGAATAATATTAACAGATGCAGAACTCCTCTACTTTCAAAATTGCCACGGACTTCCTGTACAGTTCACTTCTCCCCTGTTTCCATGTCCATCAGATCATAGGGTTATATAGTAGTAAAACTGCGAGTCTTTCTACATCCTGTTTTATTACTAGTGTTAAAAGTAGAAATATGAGAGTCAGTACTGAGGAGATAAACAAGAGAAAAGTTCTCGTGGCATTGTATACTTCTCAATATGATTGTAAAGTGGTAGATATGATGCTATTTCATACATGTTCTGATTAAAGTGCAAGTGTCTACTTAATGGGTGGGTTAATATTATCAAGCTTGCAGTCCAACCATATTCTCTTCCATGTACAGATAAAACTTCGTGTACAAAACTCCAAGAAGAGCGGGAAAATATAGAAGAGAGAGCCAATAACTGTCCACTTTTTGCATAAATAACAATCTCAAGCCCCCTTGATAATAGGCAATTCTAAGGTGGAAGATTGGTAGTGACATTTGTCTGTATTTACTTGTGTAATGTTATTTGTCAAATCTTGAACATAACAATCACATAATACCATTGTATATTGTGAATAGACATGCTTGTCACATTTGTTGGCCGCTTCAGTGCTGGAGACATTTTTGTGACATTTGCTCTTTTGTCTGACTCCCCACTATGTGGAGAAGTACTTGAAGGGGACAACCCGGGCAAGCTTTAGAGCTATGCGTTAGAGGAAATTTTGATCGCATAAAAATATTTACAAGTGTATAGAATCATAATAAGTAGTAAAATATTTTAAATAAAATGAATGTCTAACTTACAAGGATTAATTATGCTATTAAATACTGAAATTTATTAAATGAATTACTATTTGAAAAAACAAAAAAATGAAAAGATTCTATTATTTAATTAAATTAAAATATTTAACAAAAATAAATTTACGAATAAAAGAGCATAAATTTAAGATTGTAAAAAAAATTAATAATAATGGATCTAGAGCATTTGGTTTCATTTAATAAATTTCACACAATTTATTCATCTCAATTATTAAATTTCAGTACTCCAATTTTGATAATAAAAATCCTTTAACTATTCAACATTTTGTCTTGAATAATATTGAAAATATTTTCAACTATTAACTCCACATCTCTTTACAAATTTAATTAATTGGAAACTCATTAAGTTCTTTAAATTTTTATTATAAAATTATACTAGTCGTGATAAAATATCTCTACTTTTACTCAACTAATGATATTTAATTCTAGAGCTAAAATCACAAATCACCACTCAGTCTAATTGAGATTCAATTAATCAAACAATAATTGGCTAAAAAATTACAAGTATTAAGAATAAGAATTAAACATTTTAATCATAAACATATTAAAAATAAAATAGTTTGAAATATAAACGGTAATTAATACTAGATTACATTACAATTTTAAAAAATAAAATTAATTCATAATGAAATTAAAAAAAAAAAATAAGATTTATATTTCTCGTTTTACTCTTAAGATCCTCCACTTAAAAAAAAAAAAAAAAACTGCAGATAAAATCTCCGATGATCCCCTCGGTTTCTCACTTCTTGATTTTATTTATCTCTTCTCAGGTCTGCTGTTCGGCTCTCTCGCTCTCAATATGCACATGCCATATGTGCCCCTCGTTTGGTTACAAAGTCCACCTCAATTCCGAGCCTCAAAACAGAATTTGTGAGGCTCAAAAACCTATGCAGCTTTCAAATGAAATCCCTCAGTGCAGCGCCTAAGTGGATAAGTGAATGCCCAGCAGAAACGTGTGGCCCATTCCAAGAAAACGTGCAGGTCTTTAAACCGAATAAGTGGCCAAGTGAACGTGAACTCCAAATGTGTTGCGGCCCAGTGTTTAAAGTGAAAGGCATATTCCAAATTAAACTCGAGTTGCCACTTAGTGAGTGAAAGTGAAATCGGCTTCTATTGGGCTTTGAAAAGTACATGT
Organism: Platycarya strobilacea; assembly: GCA_036898215.1. Classification (NCBI taxonomy): domain Eukaryota; kingdom Viridiplantae; phylum Streptophyta; class Magnoliopsida; order Fagales; family Juglandaceae; genus Platycarya; species Platycarya strobilacea. The sequence continues at coordinate 38,455,351 of CM072547.1, read as the reverse complement.
GCTTTGAAGTCTCGCACCAATGAAGTGTAAAGTGGTGCATCTCTTTGATCTTGTAGACTTGATTTATGTGCTTTTTAATTTGACTTTTCAGAAATCAATATTTTTTTTTAATCAATACACATTCTCATTCCTTTAAACACAAATAAATAAAGAAACATAAATAAAAATTAAATTAAATTAAAAAAATCGATAATTTCAATAAATAAAATGATAATAAAATTCATATAAAAATTACGCTTATCCCTAAGTTAAAAGAGTTTGCACAGATGGCCTTGTGATAATTTCAATAAATAAAATGATAATAAAATTTATGTAAAAATTACGCTTATTCTAAACTTGGAGGTCGAGGCAAAATATTCCCTGTGAGTTTGCAGAAATTTATTTTATGTTATCTAATTTATAGCTTTATTTTATTTTTAATCTGTTTTTTTCTATTTTCTTGATTTTTCAAAATTTCTTTAATAATTATTTTACTGTTCATTTTGATGTGGCATGCCGGGCATAGTATGTTACATGTTGTCTTTTGATTGTTTAGTATTTTTGGCGAGTCTCCTAACCGAAGGACTAGTTTAAAACTTCGACCATAATTATAGGCGCTTAAACGTTTTAAACATTAGGTATCAGTTTTGAAAAAGTGAAAAGAACATCGACCTAGAGAGTAATTCTCTATAGATTTATCTCATTCTAAATCTGAACTACATTTTGCATTGACGAGAAGTTAATTTCCATCTGTATGCCTTGCATGCTATAATTTTGAAAGAGTTTCCACGCACGTTGATCGGTGTTTTCAAGCGAGCATTTTCTAAATTTCTGGTGAGTATGCTCGGGCTTCCGAGCAAGCATGCAGATGATTAATTTTGTTTTTATAAATGAGATCGAAATAAAAGTAAAAAATAAATAAAATATTGTTATAATATATATTTTTAATATTAGTTTTGTTTTAGAATTTGAAAATTTTGTTTTGCGATTTGAAAAAATTGAATTGTTTATTTTATTTATATGAAAATTTGAAAAAATGTAATGATGAATTTGAAATGAGATGAGATGATTTGATAAAACAAACTAGGCTAAGTATGCTTAAAACGTTTTGGCACCAAAATGCTCGGTCGGTCTTTCCGTACTTGACATCTTAGCGCATTCATAATGGACTTTAACAAAATCCATTGTTTAGTCAAATAATAGTTAAGAGGTATTAAAACAAGATTGCAACAACCTTAACAAATGGCTAGCTAAAATAACTTTTTTTTTTTCTCTTGGTTCAACAAATATAGCCATGAATGGGTGAATGCTAGTCAAAGTATTTTTTAGGACTAAAATATTCATCCTTCCTGCTTGTTTACTCTCTTGCACTAGAGTTTTACTTTTCAATTTTGTTTTCATTTTTGCGTTCGGCTAAATCTGTTCAAAACATCATTCTAGTTTACAAATCCCGTTGCCACTCTAGCTTCTCGGACTTTTTTGGCCGTTAAAAAATATTATCTGTTAGGAATAATTTGAATGTTAAAAAACTAATGTGTATTTTATGATAACAAATCAATATCAAATTATAATTGGAATTAAAATAAATGTAAAGTTGAAAATTAATATTTTAATTGTTGAGTCTGTTATTTAGTATAATAAAAAGTAATTAACCAAAATTTATAAAAATGGAATTTATAATTAGAATTTAACTAAACAATAACTAAGCTATTATGAATGCTCTAAACAAGTATGCTTCATCATCCAAGCACTTTGATGAGTAAGTACGCTTATCTTTTCCCTTGCCATTATGCTTAGAGTTTCCGAGGAGTGATAAAAATAACAAATGAAGGTAATAATTTTAGCAATAAAAATAATAAAGTAACTGGATATACCAATATTTGTTATAAGCTTCAAAATAAAACTTAAGATGAAAATCTGATTTTAATCAAATTGGTTAATAGAAACTTATTTTGGAATTATATTTATTAATCTTAATAATTAATCCACCGAGAATTACATAACTGTGCACTATGCAGGAACTTCATTTCTAGGTAGAGGATGGCCAATAGGTGTGGCACTCCATCCTTATGAAGGTCCAGACGAGGAATATCCCTGGTGCCAAAAATGATGGCCAATGGTCAACACTCGAGAAATTAAAATATGAGTGTAACTTTTCAGAGGGAAGTACACGTGAATGATATGTTTATGAGATTGCAACAAAACTTAAAGCAGAATAAGTTGTAGTTGTTATAAACGAACGTCGGCCGTCGTCCTCCTATCCTACCACTAAATTATGTGAATGACCCCACTACTATTATTTTAAATCTGCATAGTGACTTGCATAGTAACTTGCATAGTAATTTCAACGCCTATAAATATGGGCTTCAGTTGTAATGAAATTCATAAGAAAATATAGAGAGAGAAAGAAAGTTTCAGTTCTTAAGAGTTTCTTTTCTCTTGCAATAGTAGTAGTTTTCTTTTTAGTTTTATAACACGTTATCAGCACGAGGTTCTACCGATACTGAAGCTAGTGGTCTTCTATTTCAAGTAAGTTTTTCAATATATTATTTGCAGTCCTTGAGATAAATATTAAAGGTAATATTGCTGAATATTACTTGATAAAATTTTATTTTTATTCTCATGATAATGTGAATATATTTATTAAATTCACAGATTTATTTTTGTAATATAATGTCAAATATTGAGATTTATTACTATTGACATTTTTGAAAAATGTTATTTATCCAGATCCTTGATGAGATCTATTTGGATATGATGATGAATTTGAAAGATACAATCATAGAAGGAATTCATGTGTCCCTGAAGGACCGTGCTGTGTATCTCATGATGAAAGATCATCATACTGTGTGAAATAAATTAAGAGAGTGATATAAGCACCAGAAGATGTAATCCTCTCAAAAGATCATTATGATTTATTGCACTTGAAGTTGCAAGATTTAAGAGTGGTATTGAATATTCTGCACTCTTTAAAATCAGCTCAATATTAAAATTATACAGTGAAAATGTCACTGATGATGATATATAAAAGAAGACATTATTTTTCATACCTCGAATGTGCTCCTGTAGTAGCAATATCGAGAGTGAAAGTTCAACAAATATTATGAATTTTTGTTTTGTCTTCTAGTGATTGAGCTAAATAATGAGTTTTTGTTACACCAGTTACGTCCTATTAATGATATCGAATTTACACAATTTCCAGAAGTGAATGGAAACTAAGGGCGTAGACGTGGTAGAAAAATTATAGAAGTGTTGGTCCCAAAAGCGACAACACTAAAGATGATAAAAATATATCGTATCACCAGAAGTGATCAAACTCAGAGAAGAGTAAAAGCCCTTAGAATAATTCTTCATAAAAAGATGAAAATGCTTGTCATAGATGTAATATGACTAAACAGTAGTCACGTACCTGTTGTACGGCCAAGCACTTGATTTATTTATACTAAGTTTTTATGTATAAGCTTATTAATATTTCATCATGTTTTGAAATAATGAAATATCGGTGCCTGAAGCACGACAAGAAATTACTTGGGATAATAAAGTCCTGTTTAAATTTGATCCTCTTACAAATAAATGTGAACCAGAAGTTCAGAGGATTATTTATCTGCAAAATGTTGCAAATCAATTACATGATGTATTTACTGACACTAAAGGTATTGTAAAATCATATATTACTACTGTTAATGCTTAAGCAAGAATTGAAGTCCCTGAAGGACGACAGCAATAAATGAGTCTAAGATACACCTGAAGCGCTGAAGACCTATTGGTGCACAAGAAAAATAAAAATCGGTGCTCATGAAGAGACCGTATTTTCTGTATAAAATATAATCCTCCTGAAGAGGAAACCTTCTGAAGAGGTAACTCCTGAAGAGAAAACTCCTGAAGAGTATAACTCCTGAAGAGTATAAACCTCCTGAAGAGGAACCTCCTGTAGAGGTGTTTCATGAAATGTTTTCCCCTGGAGAGGAACAATGAGATCTCAATACATTTCATGAGTACTGGAAAATTTATGGATAGAAATAAAACTGTTGTCGACAACATATATGATAACACTTGATATTACCAGAAGTAATGAAAAAAAAAGTGAGCCAAAAATCGTCGAAGAATGTCGACGTAGAAATGATTGGCCAAAATGGAAAGCAGTTATTAAAACTGAATTAAACTCGCTAGTGAAGCGAGATGTATTTGGACCTGTTGTCCAAACACCAAAGGGTGTAATATTTGTCAGATATAAGTGAGTATTTATACGAAAGCGTAATGCGAAATGAAATTATGCGGTATAATTTGTCGCACAAAGTTTCCTGTAGAAACCCGAGAGCAATTATGAGGAAACATATTTCCTTGTTATGAATGCAATCACATTCATATTTTTAATTGATTTGGTTATTACAAAAGGATTAGATATGCAGTTAATGAATGTGGTCACTGCATATTTATAAGCATCATTAGATTATTACGATACTTGAAGCATCTAATCCAAGTACATTTAGGAGTATGTACTTTATAAAACTTCAAAGATCTTTATATGGGTTAAAGCAATCCGGACACATGTGGTATAATTGAATCAACGAGTATCTATTGAAAGAAGGATTTAAGAATAATCCTATATATTCATGTGTTTTATCAGAATCCGGATTCGTCATTATTGCAGTTTACGTTGATGATTTATCTTATTAGAACTCTTGAAAAGATCACAAGGGTTGCTATAAATTCAAGGAATGCATTTGAAAAGGAAAAATCTTATTATTCAATTCATAGATGAGTTACAAGAATTTGAGACTTCTAGCCTCATCTCTCAAATGCATTTGCTTTTCATAAAGCAACGTACCATCCTTATCTAAAGGATTAGGCAGTCGAAATGAAGAGGCAAGTAAGGATTTTAAATTCTTATTCTCCTGCTTTAAGTCTGCAATTTTTTTGTCAGACTCTTGAACGAGTCGTTGAAGTACAGAAACCTTCTCGTTAAGCTCCTCAATCTCACGATTTTTGGATTGTAATCGGTTGGAAAATCCAACAATAGAGGAGGAGTATCGGGCGTCGAGAGTCACCAGCTCATAAACAGCTTCACGATCTGACTTATTAGCCAGATCATTTGCTTGCTGCAACATTGCACCTGCGGAAGATGCAGGATCAACTTGTAATTGAGGTGAAGGATACCTCATATGTTGATTGTGAGAAATAGTAAAAGGAAATTGATGAGCCATTAGAAATTTGTAGAATAAGAATACAAATACAGATGAATTATAGATATGAGAAGAAGATTTGATGCGTACTAAATGAAGCTAAAGACGATTCTTATAGAAATGGAAATTAGAACAAGACAAACCATCATCTCTTCAAATCTCACTTTACAAGATATGCTGGATGCATAATTTCAAAAGCCAGCGAGATTAATTACAGCTATCCCTATTTTCTTGTAAACGCTGAACCTCTGCCGTTAGCTGCTGTTGTTGACTTTGTATCTGAACTCTCTCTCGTTCCAGCTCTTCTACTCGTATTTTCAGGTCACAAGAATACCAGTCTACAAGTTTCTTCAGCTCCTTGTTTTCTTGTCTTAAATCTTTATTTTTACTATCTTTAGTTGCAAGCGTTTGATGCAACTCAGATATTTGAGTTTTAAGATGATCAACCTCACTCGTTCTCGCCAATAGTCTCTGAGACATGGTTGTAAGAGAGGCAGCATATTGAGCACTGAGGGTTCTTGATGCTGCAATAATTTCAGGATCAGATTTTCTAGAAAGATATATCTCTGCTCCTATCATGGTGTTTACAGCCTCAGGAGAAAATATAAGTGGTTGAGGTATAAAAGGTTCGTGGTTTAAATCTGGGACATTAGAATTTCTATCAGACATAATATCGTTCTGGATGAACAACAACTGAATCTATGAGAAATGCGAGATCTTTTTGCTGGAGTAAACCAATGGTAAAATTGGTTATATTTAAACAACAACCCGAAGCCTTCAAATCTCTTCAAGATCTCGTTTGTCCACAATGTCAAGCGGATTTGATTTTCCGCCGAATCGATAATATTAAATCTCAAAACTTTTACAGCTTTTATCATACATAGACGGTTTCCAATGTTATTTCCGCCGTATATAAACAAGTTCTTCCTAATAACGCCGAATGAGGGGGAGAAAATTTTAGATGAAAATATTATCATACTCTCTCTAATGCATTATTTAGTTGGAGATCGTGTTTGAATTCTTAACTTGTTATATATACTGAAATCATATTTGCTTATTACTTGAAACACTAACGCATATTATCAAGGGGAGTTTAAGTATTACTGCAGGTATCAGATTTCTATTAAGTTTGTCAACCAGATATTATTTTTCATCTTCAAATCACTCAGAGATTATTGCAATTCATGAAACAAGTCGAGAGTATATTTGGCTGAGATCAATGACTCAACAATTTTATACGAAGATAATGCTACTTGTATCATTCAAATCAAAGGAGGATATATCAAATATACGATCAAGTGATAACCTGGCAGATTTATTCACGAAGACATCACCAACTGCGACATTCAAGAAAATTGTGCAGAATATTAAAATGTGAAGACTCAAAAACTATTGTCATGCACTTTCCAGGGGGAGTAAAAGTCCTGAAAACTTGTGCTGATTGTACTCTTTTTCCTTCGCTAAGGATTTATCCCATTGGGTTTTCCTTTGCAAGGTTTTAATGAGGCAATCTTAAAGCACTTGTGGATACATAAAGAGACTGTACTCTTTTTCCTTCGCCATTGGTTTTTCTTCCCACTGGGTTTTTCCTTGGCAAGGTTTTAACGAGGCAGATTCTTTATGGGTGGTCATTCAAGGGGGAGTGTTATAAACGAACGTCAGCCGCCGCCGCCCTGTCCCACCACTAAATTATGTGAATGACCCCACCACTATTATTTTAAATCTGCATAGTGACTTGTATAGTGACTTGCATAGTAACTTGCATAGTAATTTCAACGCCTATAAATATGGGCTTCAGTTGTAATGAAATTCATAAGAAAATATAGAGAGACAAAGAAAGTTTCAGTTCTTAAGAGTTTCTTTTCTCTTGCAATAATAGTAGTTTTCTTTTTAGTTTTATAACAGTAGTAACAATGTTAGCTATTAAGTATTAGAATATTAAACATCACGACAAAAGGGGCTTCTCACCCTTCAATAATATCAAGTATTACATCATCCAAATATACATAAAGTTAGTCGCCACCTTAATTTCAACTAGTTGCCCGACTTAATATTTTACATACCAATGGAAGGCATAAGATAACTACGGTGGGTACTAGTGCTAGGCAGTTACTAGTCTCCATCTTTAGGACCAAGCAAGTTTGAGTCATTCTCCTCGAGTGATGCTAGATATGAATCGGCATCAAAATCTATGATTCCAAGAATGAAAACATAGATAGCTTAGGCGGTAATGAAATAATTGATTGCTAATAGAGATAATGCTATTGAAAATGCTATGAACATTTTCATGAAAATACTAGACGAACACGTATATGCCTGACAAGGAATCACCCTCACTCTTATAGCTACATGCATCCTTAAACGAGGTGACAAATCACCCTCTTAGTGCATGGCAAGGAATGACCATCTAGGAATGTTGACCTTTACTCTTAATGCAGAATACATAAACATATTAGGATTAGTAAGGCGAGGAATAACCCGTCTCCAATATAAGTATAAAATCCGTAAAAACCAACATTCTACCTATTTCAGTCCTAGTAATGTTCTTTCACTACACATGTGCTTACCACATAGATTTCATCACACAGATAGATGTTTGCCATACAAACTTCTCACAAAGAGATACTCGTTGCATTAGGGATGCTTCTATCCAGCCAATCAATTCAAGAACACCAATACGTGAGCTGGGGGATCCTATATCTTAACTATCAAGTGAGCCAAATACAACATTGTTCCACCCCAACCGTCACGAGGCATTCTCTTTCTCGTGTAAAGTACATGACAAGGTTTCTCAAAAATTGTTCGGGAATTTATTTTTCCCGTCCCATGATTAAAGATTTACGCTACCAACTTCTCACATAGAGATATTAGGTTCCCACATGAGGATCTAGAGTCAAGTATTGAAATAGTTGACACGTTCAACTGTTCGAAATATTGGAAGTTAGTGTGTAAATATAGGCATACACATTGATTGAAATATTTATTCATGCTTGTAGAATGGGGCAGAGAAGTTGCAGAAATAATTTAATGCCTTTTACTCACAACATTCACCCACACATTATCCAGAAATGTCTTAGAAGCTAACCTACATTCATAGTTCGTAAGTTCTTTCCTCACCTTTCAATTCCTTATTTTCTGAAGCAGCTGACTTTACAAGATCTTTGGTGAATAAAGTCTTAGAATTGAGATCTTGTCCTACATTTAGGTCCTTTAAATAGGGTGGGATTATCATGTCTTTTTTGACTCTAGATATGTGGTAAGAATTTCCATTAATCATTCTCTCTCATATTGTAGAATAATAAAGACAGGTTTCCAAGCATGATCCTCTTGCTTGGTCCTCTAACCTTTCTCAAAAAAGGGTCTTGGTCGTGGCTTGAGTCGTATTGCTATGTTCAAATCAAATGACACTTCAAGCATTCACCTTTCATTGTGGAACCACTATAGATGTGACTCTTCAGATGGAGTGACGCTTCTGCGTGTTTTTGTATCACATTTTTTAGCACTTTTGTGTACTTTAGAAAAGCTCCCTTACCCATCATTTTCTTGATTGCTAGTCGCCTTGGCAGATAAATCTTTGTGAGTTAATGTCTTTCAAGACTTCTTCTTTTGACCTTCTCAATAAGTGGTATTTTCATCCTTGAGTTTATTGAAATAACACACTTATCTCCCCTTTGCTCTGGGATGCATCAATTGAGCCTTTGTAAGGTGCTTTCTCGCCCATGTGCTGGATTGGCTGAGATTTATAGTGCTTACTGCTAGTTCCTTAGACCATCGGAGTATTTCTCATCATTTCCTTCCACTCAATTCCAAAAAGGGTCTCCAACCTTTTGTGCAAGAAGGACATTACTCTAATTCTTCCCACCTTATAAGGGAATTCGTCCTCAAAATTTGATGGAGCTCTCCCTTTCCTATTCCTCTCAAAGGAGGCGAGTTCAAACAAAAGAGCCGTTGGTGCCTATATGCGCCTTCGACTGTATGGGGCTTTCCCTTAATTGCATTAGTGTGCTCTTCATTGGAGGTCAAGACATGTAATGGATCTTTATCTCTCCTCTGCCTTCTTCTTCAATGTTGTTTGCCGATTGTGATCAATTGTATCCAATCTCTCAGGCTAGGTTCAACTTCACCAAATGTTGTCAAATCTTCACCCTTTCCCTCATTTTGCTTGCATGTTTTAGCATTATCCTCTTCCCTTCTTGTTGTGCCACACTCGTGCTAGCGTGACCCATCATTTTAGATATTAGATCTTTGGCTGTCTAAGCACTCTCTTCATCTCAATGGCGCTCCTCTTCTATTCGTTGTAGTTCAGCCTCTTTTCTCCCCTTTTCACGTAGTTCTTTTAAGAATTGGTGCATGATCTCAAGTGGCATGGCTACCTTGCAAAGGGCCTTCTTCTCCCACACCATTTTCTCTCCCAAGGCTTGTTGGTATTAAGTTGAAGATTAGGGGAAACGATTACCTATTTATGTCCACATCCTTCCTTATGTATTGTCCATCTTACCCGGACTTCATTTGTTACAACTTCATGCATTACAAGTCATAGCTGAGGCTCAAATAAATTTAAGAATTGCGCCCACGTGATCCGCTTGCTTGCCAAAGTGTTTTTTTCTTTTCTATAACTCCCCACCGCACTTTTAACAGGGATATAATCTTAGATCTCAATCTCTACTCCTTTTTATCTACAATGCGTATCAATCTTTTTTTGCAAGTAAAATCGATTTTAGCTGGACTAGAAGTTTAGATCTAGTTCAATTACCCAAGGCTACTAGTTCTCGAAGCTTTTCCACAAGTAACAAAATCCAATATGCCACTAGATCGACTTTTTTCATTACTTCGTAAGGTCCAAAATACCTTGGAATCAACTTTCCCCTTAGTCTACTTTTAACACCTTTTACTGGGGATAACATAAAGGCCACCTACACTTTTGTCCAAATTGAACAAGTTGGAGCGAGTTCCTGTTGAGACTTATATGATGATATATTGTTGACTTATGAGATTTGATAAAAAGGTGATTCCTCCTTGCCTTGGTAAGGAATATCTAATGAGTTTTGCTGAGAGGGTGATTCTTCGCCATACTTATATACTTATGGCACATGACACCCAGGATTTAGATCACGATTAGGTTTGCAATGTCCACAAGGAGGTACACATGTAAGTAAATGGAAGTGTAAAGAGCAACAAAACAAGTATAAGCTAAGTGCTGTTTATACCAGAGTTTAAATCGTAAATAGGTTCATTTATTCTTCATCTAAATATTTACATGTCACTTTATTTTTCAAAAAATATATAAGACCATCCCTTTGTACCTTATCTTTATTTTTCAAAACATATATAAGACCATCCTTTTGTACCTTATATCCAAATATGGAGAATTAAACATAAATGGTCATCAGACAAAATAATATAACTCCAGAAAATAACACCTAACAATGGAGACATACCTCCATATATATTACTCGGGTGGGATTGATTCTTCTTCCTCAAGTACTTTTCTTAGGTCTATCTTTGCATCAGATTTTATAGCTTCAATAAACGAAACCTTAGATAGATTAAACAACAATGACAAGGCTACTAATAAGAGATAATGTATGTTAAGATTTAATGCACTGTTTGATGTAAAATTATTATGAACACATGCATTGTGCGCGGCGGGGAATCACCCACTGAGCAAAACATATGTACTCATAGTTATGGCGAGAAATCACAAGTAAAAAACAATTATAGAAGCATGGCGATGAATCACCATTTGTGCAAAACTCAAGTGTACATGTATATATCCCTAAGACAAGGAACCACACTTTTCTCAAATAGGTAAGACTTATATCATATTACATCATATAGAATCTCATCTATTAAATCTCATCATATAAAAATCTCACACAGAGATATAGGTGCCAAGTAAGGAAAATTACTTCACTGTTTGCCTAGGGCAATCACTCACACCCAACCAACATGCAAGTTGATTCGACAATTTCAAATAAAACAATACACAGATATGTGTGTGTGTGTGTGTGTGTGTGTGTGTGTTGCACTTGGGAACGTCTACTCGGCCAACTAACTCAAATAAATCACATATGATATGTCAGAGCCTTCTCCTTCTCATCTATCAAGTGAGGCTAGCAAGAAAATGTTTCACCCCAATTATTAGAGACATTCTCATTCCCATATGACATTAGTGGAAACATGTCATAGGAATGGCTCGAAATCCTCAACGCATCCATGATGATTGACACAAGGTAAGACTCAAACAAACTCATGCCCACAATCACCACATCACCAATCTAAACCATTCAAACATCAAGATCTTAGAATCATGAAGTAAAAATATTCATAAATATAATAAAAGAAAATATTTATTATTTCATGAACAACAAGGAAAAAGTTTATAGAATATGTAATGCAAGACCCATGGCATACCTACAATATTTATCCCACATTACCCAACTTTGTCTTAGAAGGTAACTAATCCCATAGTAATAGAAATGCTATGGTGGTGTTGGCACTGCTCCTTTTGAAGCTTCTTGTTTCCTTCAAAGATTTTGACTTCAAAGAAACTCGAACGCGTAGTATCTCAAATGTGAGATTTTGACTTTTATCTTAAACCATTTATAGGTTAGTGTTAGGTGTACTTCTGACCATTGATGTGCTTGAATATATATGAGCCTTTTAGTCTCAGCCATCCATTTGTAGGATGACAAAATTAGACGGACAAGGCACGCACATCTTTGTAGCTTGCCTTGCGTCTAATCCACAATCCTTTCCAAGAACAGGCCTTCCATGTGGCATTGAGCCATACCTTTGAGTTTAGAAGATATGGTATGTAGAGCCATAGCCTCTACCTGCATGCCCATATGTGACCTTTCAAATGGAATAGGCTTCAATGTACAATAAGGTTTGCCTTTGAGCATTTCCATGTTATCTCGAAAAGCTCGTACGTTCGCCTCATATGTCTACCCGAGTCTTTTCCTTGATCGTTGCTTACCTTAGGCTCGTAGCTTGCCTTTCATCCGAGTTGCCAACCGCTTTAGCTCCTTTGTGTTGAGATGTTTCTACCAAGCTTTCTATATGGTGCTGCTTGCTATTTTGTTGGACCATTTGTACTTTGTAGACCTCTCATTCTCATCTTTACCAAACTAATAAGGGAAGATCATCATTGACTTTCGCTTGCCAAGGGAAGACTTTGTTTTTTGTCTTCCTTTTTCCCTCAAAAAGTGGTTTATTATTTTTTGCTGAGGCAGTCCTCATAATGCTTGAGTTTTATTTAGAGGGTGACTACTTGTCATATATAAATATATATCTTCATTAATTTACTTAATGAAATTGTGCACGCATATTAATCTCCATTATTGTCTCTCATTGAAGTACTTGTTATTGGTTTTAACCTATTGAGATTCTTAAGAGTCTCACTTGGTGGTCCTACCTACAATTTTGTTTATTAAAATCATGGATTTGGATGTAGATGTAGTCTATAAAAACTTTCTCATGGAAGAAAGACAAATCATATCCAAGTAGTAAATACGAAGGTTTGTCTTCGATAATAGTTATTTGTATTTGTTAAGATATATATTTTGTTTAGGCGACAAACCATGTTGGACTTGTTGTATTATGATATAAGTGATGAACTAATAATGGTTTATAATATTATTTGATAATAAGTGACAATGACATATGTATATATTATTATTAATGGATGAATTCTTTTGTGGTATAAGTCGATGATATAATTAGTATTAGTCTCCGATTATTCCCTTATTATGAGCCTAGACTAGACAAAACCTAAGTGTTTCCAACTTGCTGGTATTCTTGTTACAACAAATTCTCGCCAAGCTTTTTATCAAAGAACGAGAGATGTCACAGATGATCTGACATACCCTCTCCTATAGAATTTCTATTTATTCAATAAATCAGATAAATTAAATATTATTAACCAACCTAAGAATACTATTAGAACTTTTCCATCCATTTTACCTAAATCAATTACATTATTAAAGATTGAATTACTTTATTCTAGTTCAAATCTGACTTTTTCCTACCAAACAATCAGGCTTCCGCTTAAGTTACTGTTTGGATTCAAAATGAGCTCAACTCATTTCAATTTATTTCAATCTCATCCACTACAAGATAATAGGTTTTTTGAGACAAATCATTTTGTCTCAAAATGTCTATTTTTTGTCCCAAAAAATCTTTCAAGACAAAAAATTTTTGTCTCAAATTTGTCTCAAAAAGCCTGTCTCAAAAAGCTTTTAGGGGTGAAAATTGAATTTCATCCCTAAAAATATTTTTTAGAGACGAAATGTAACGTCCCAATGGAAGGCCCAAACCACATGGCCTATACTCCAAAAGGACTAGTCAATGATACAATTGGAACCCCATTGGAACCTTATAAAGAGCTAGAACTTCTCCTTCCCAAGCAATGTGAGATCTCATATACCACCTATCTTATCATTTTCATATGGGGTATCACAATCTACCCCCCTTAAATACCCGACGTCCTCGTTGGGTCTGTCCATTGTAGGTGGCACGGCTCAAGTCCCACATTTCTGGTTAGGATAGACACTGATACCATTTGTAACGCCCCAATGGAAGGCCCAAACCACATGACCTATACTCTAAAAGGACTAGTCAATGATACAATTGGAGCCCCATTGGAACCTTATAAAGAGCCAGAACTTCTCATTCCCAAGCAATGTGAGATCCCATACACCACCTATCTTATCATTTTCATATGGGGTATCACACGAAATCTCACTTGCCCGTCCAAATCTGTTCAGACGGGTTTTTTTATTTGGGATAAAAAAAAATTCGTCTCAGAAACCTGTTCGGACAAACATTTAAGTTGTCCGAACTGATAGTTGCCGTTCGAATAGATATATATTTGGTTCGAACAAATTGCCTAGTTCAAACGAGATAAGCGTTCGAATAGATATTATCTGTTGGAACGAATAAATTTATTATAATTAATCTTGTTTGAACGGACTCTTTTTAGTTATGACGAATTTTTAAATCGTAATGTATCATTCGAATGTGATTTCATCAACTGTTTTTCGATGCTCTCGCCGACTAAAATCTAGATCAAACTCATCCTTTAGAAAATGATAAGTAATTAGTAAATATACAATTAGCATTAAATTTGATTTTTTTTGGGATGTAGCTCATTACCAAACAACAATTTTTTATGTAATCTTTTACACTTTCGGAATGTTACCCAGTAGGCTGCTAACATTAAGGCATACGTGCGAGTGAGGGTACCAACATAAGTAGAAAGTCATGCTTGTGAATCACTGTACCCACCAGTGTGACCCTCTACTATATCAATTTTAATTTTACATATTTTTCTGATTTTTTCTATGCAGACACCCTTCGTGATGCCTCGCCCTTGGTGCTGGCTTACAACTACAAGTACAGTAATTAGAACAGATATATATAATTTGGTAAATATATATTAACTCATGTGGTAAATACCATAATTTGGCAAAATACCTGACACTGGGTCTGGTGATGCTGGTATACTATTGCTGGCCAGTGAATTACGTGCATGAGAGTCAATAATGGGTAGAGGTGGGGATGGCGCACTAATTGCTTTGCATTTGGGAGCCATATCTATTTGCAATTGTAATGAATTAAATATATAACCAGATAAATATTGTTGATATTTATCAAATTTATATTTACACAAATATTTTAATTCATTCAATATCAGTTTTGCTGAACGAATCTCCTTCATCTTCACTAGACACATCAGTAGATTCATGTTCTTCCGACATTTCACCCTCGATCACTTCTGGTGCAATATCTTCTCTACGAAGTGGAAACATGTCATATTGACTTAGGTCAACAAATAGATTGATCACTGGGTCATTTTCTTGATATGCTTCTTCATTTCTCGAACCATTAAATTCTTCATATGGTTTATTTGCCTTTAGAATATAATCATATACATTTCTTGGTGCAAACTTCTCTACCACTCGCCATGGGTTCCCGTATTTCGGATCATCTAAATAAAAAACTTGATTTGCTTGGCAGGCGAGAATGAAATGATCATTCTCGTACCAGGTCCGGGATGTATTCACACTGACAAAACCCTCATCTTTACGCATTCCCAATCTAGGATGTGAAACATCCTACTAAGTACATCTAAACAACCAAGCAATATAATCTCCCACATACTTTAACCCTATAATATCTTCTACAACTCCGTAGAAGTCAATGTTATTATCTCCATAGCTCCCTTTAACTGCGACTCCACATTTTTGAGTTTTTCTATATCGTTCTCTATCACGTGTGTGAAATCTATATCCACACACCAAGCAACCTGAATACTGTATAACCATCTTGCTTGGACCACATGCCAATGCATAAAGTTCTAGTGAGATCTAATCGGGATTTGTAGCATGTTTTAATTGAAATTACATCAATAAATATATTTAGTATAATATTAAATATCAATAGAATCCATATTAATTTTTTAATAATACCATATGTTCAAACCACGAGGCGAACTCTTCTTCATGCTTCTTTCGTACGTCAGTTCCACCACCAGAGGTAAGTAGTTGTAAATGTTCGCTGCACGTTTTTATGTGAAATATTAGTTATACGAAAATACTAACCTCAATTATTTTAGTTATACGTAAATTCATTACTAACCTCAAGTAGTGCTGAATTTCTACATACTTATTCAGAACATACCATCGAGCTCTATAAAAATCTCGTCCACACAAGTCGTAGCCCCGTACGTCCATTGGACGTACAGTTTGTGAAAATACAGAAAATAATGATGAGACACCCATTTTTTTACCTTCATAATTTGGATCCGGTCTCATAAATCTGGCATCAACCCTACGAAAATAATTGAAAAAAAAGTATGCTATTCATTATCAATGTAGGACTCTGCAATCGAACTTTCTGGATGAGTCTTATTTCCACACTTCGCTTAAACTTTCCTAAAAATTGCTCAATTGGATACATCCATCTATATTGAACCGGTCAGCAACTAAAGCCTCACGAGAGAGGTGAACAGTCAAATGAACCATTACATCAAAAAAAGAAAACGGGTACAAATCCTCTAGTTTGGATAATATCACTGCGATCTCAGTCTCCATTTTTAACAATGTGTCAACTTGTAACGTCCTATTACAAATGTCTCTGAAAAATGTCCCTAACTCTGTGAGAGCTATACAAACATTTCGAGTAAGTTTTCCAAGTACACCAACTGCCAACAAACATTGTAAAAATATATGACAGTCGTGACTTTTAAGACCAGTTATCTTCTAGTCATGTGTTCGTACACATCTTGACATGTTCGAAGCATATCCATCAGGTAATTTGATATACAATAACCAGTTACAAAATTTCATTTTCTAATCGCTTGATAGTGTATACCATCCAAGAGGCATGATGGCTCGAGACACATGTCTTGTAAATGCAACTCTGGTCTTATTCCCAACTCCTTCAAATCTTGACGAGAGTTAATTGTATCTTTTATTTTTCCTTCTCTTGACATGAGAGTACCCAAAATATTTTTACATATATTTTTCTCAATGTGCATGACATCTAGATTATGGCGAAGTGTCAATGTAGACCAGTATGGCAGCTCGAAGAAAATACTTTTTTTTTTGTCCAATTGAATTCCACTACATCTCGTTTCCTTTTTCGCACTCGTGTGTCCTTCCCAAATCTATTTTTTGGAATCTCAAGTAGTTCTGCAAGAATATCATCGCCAGATAGTGTTGGCGGTGATGACCTCCTCTCAATCTTCCCATCAAACATTGTCATGTTCGAACGCCATCTATGATTATTAGGTAAATATCGACGATGACCCATGAAACATAATTTTCTTCCATTTGTTAACCACTAAGACTGTGCATCTTTGTTGCAAACAAGACAAGCCAATTTACCTTTTGTGCTCCATCCAGACAAGTTTTCATATGCTAGAAAATCATTTATTGTCCATCAGACTGCGGCGTGCATCTTGAATTCCCGTGACAAGGCCGCATCATATGTACTCACACCCTGTTTCCACAACTCTTTCAACTCTGCTATTAATGGTTGTAGATATACATCTATGTCATTTCCTGGTGACCTCGGCCCTGGGATCAATAAAGCCATCATGAAATAAGGGTCCTTCATACACTTCTAATGTGGCAAATTATAAGGCATTAATATCACATGCCACGTACTATAAGAAGTGCTCATATTGGCAAATGGATTAAAACCATTAGTTGTTAATCCGAGGCGTACATTCTGAGACTATTTGGCAAACCATGGATACTCTCCATCAAATTTCTTCTACTATAAGGAATCTACCGAATGCGAGAGAAATTGATCATTTTGAACTCTTTCTGCATTATGCCAAGTCATATCCTTCGCAGTCACTCGAGAAGTAAACAACCGTTGAAGTCTAGGGATCAAGGGAAAATGTCTCAACACTTTATTCAGTATATTACGCTTATCTGATGTCCATCTTGACTCGTGGCATATTGGACATGAATCAAATTCTGCATATTGCTTCCAAAAGAGTACACAATCATTTTTACAAGCATGAATAATATTGTAATCAAATTTCAATCCTCGCTTTAATTTTTTCGCCTTATAAAAGTTACGAGGCACCACGTTATCTTGCGGTAGAACCTCTTTAAATAACTCAAGTAGCATGTCAATGGCCTTTGCAGAAATCCGACATATTAACTTGATATTTAGCAACCTCACTGTGAATGACAACTTGTACCCCTCATATAGTTGTCATTGTGCATCCTCCCATAGTCTTGCAAAATTCTCATTTCCCTTAAAAGATTGTGAAGATGTTCCTTCTCTATCTCGAACCCCAAACATGCCTGCACCAATATTGCCTAACATCTCAGTGATATCCTCTCCATTATCATCACTATCATCCGAACAGACCACATTTGTATTGTCGATATCGATCTCATCACCAGTTTCTCCAATCCAATTGGAATGACTATCAAATCTAATTCCTGTAGGAAATGGTTCGCTATGTAGAACCCAATGCAAGTATATAAGATCTATCCCATTAACAAACAAATGAGACTCCACTACTACCATGTTTAAATAATTTAAGTTCTTGAATTTCTTACATGGACATCTTATAAAATCCCGACTGTCAGCACTATCTTTTGCAAACTCTATGAAACATTTCACCCCCCGTGCATACTCCGTATACTATCGCCCAAGTCTATCTCCCGATAGCATCCAACTTTTATACATTATATTTTCGTTACCCATCTATTGCCTATTAACAAAACTTAAATCATTTCATAAACATCATCAATAATACTGTAATTGATATCCTCATAACACTATTTATTTATTCTGACTGCACGAGTTTCGTTCGAACGTATATTTTTACATTCGGACGAACCTAAACAAAATTCAACATTCGTTCGGACGTGAACAGTTATGTTTGAACGGAACTCGTACAAACAGAATACCAGAATCAATCCTCAAAATCAAGCAAGTAAGTAATAAATGCCCAAATAAAAAAATCATGCTTGAAATGGGTTATATAATAAAACCCCAAATATCAAAAGACATATGCAAACTCTATATACAAAACTAACCTCAACTTTTGTACTTCCAACTTCAAATCCAATTCAACAACATTGTCCACAATTAGAAATCATAAGATGAGAAAACTCCCAACCACTTTTAATGTTGAGAAATACACAAAAAAAGTATTAAGAAATGAGATTTACCTATTCCCTCTTAAGAATATCAAGTTCTCCACACTCAAGAATCCTCCATCAATATATAATCATTCTCTACCTCTCTCTCAGCCTTCTTCTCTAAAAAATAGGTAAATCCTGCGTGAAAAATGAATAGAAGAGTTGGTGTTTAAATTATTGAAGTTGTATTCGGACGTAAAATTTATCTGTCCGAACGCAAAAATTTCAAATTGCCACCTTGTTTTCCTACGAAAAATTTTAACTTTTTGCATCCGAATGGAAAATTTGTGCATCCAGACACTTTATTCTAAGCATATTCTGAGTATTTATCGTTCGAACGAATTAGAGGCCGTTAGGATGTATAACAGTCCTTAGTATTTGGCACGAACATTTTTTTCCAAATTATTGACACAAATTACGAGATAAAGTACGTTCGAATAATAGTAAATTATGATTCAAACAAGTACTTCATATTAACATACTAAATAATACAAAAAAATATTATATCATTACTGTAATAGGCTTATACTACGTAATGTAATATATTATTTTAGTGTTATATCATCTTATAGAGTTACACTAGAATTATAATACTAATATACTAGATAATGTTTAATTATTATTATTATATATGTTTCTACAATGATATTACTAATACTATTCTAAATAATATATATTATAAGTTGTGCGTACTGAATAAGTGATGACACTACAAATTATATATTAAGTAATCTAAGCAACATGTACCTAATTATTATAAACTAAGTACTACATATAAATAGTATAATACTTATATTCTAACTAATATATACTAGTATATACAAAATACTTGATATATACTTATTATATATAACATTATCATCTAGTGTTATGTATAGTGTATGTAAATTATAAAGACTAATTTTAGTATTTGTTTTTACTAAATACTTTGTAATACTATTAGTGTCGTATGATATATAGTAATAACGTTATAACTAGCCGAAGTGATAGCGAATTGCTTAAACCTCAAACTCTATTAATTTCGTTCGAACAGATACACCTCCGTCCGAACATATACCTTTACCGTTCGAACGCTTATAAACTTCGTTCGGACACTAAAACTTGTTTGAACGATAAATTGCTTGTCCGAACGAGTGTCGGAGTATATATACCCAGCCTTCATCGGACGCCTCATTTTTGCATCAAACGATAGATTCCAGTATCTACTCCCATTCGAACGAGAATCACACTAGAACTTCCCAAAATCAGCATCTACAGTGAGATATATAAGGTATGGTCCCTCTAACCCCTCCTATTGGTTAAAAATGGGTTATGAACACCCATTTTTATAGGGGTCAGATGTCAAATCGAATCCAACCCATTTTTCATAGTTTTTGTAATTTTTTTCCTATTATTCATTATTTCGGACGTTTAAGAGTGATATTAGGTTGATTTGGTCCGAATATATTTGATTTTTGAAGGAAAAAGTAATGGCCGAGTCAACTCGGCCATTTCTCTTCGCAGGGGTTTCCGTTTAGATGGGAATGACCCCTGTCCGAACGAGATGTAGGAGATGATCCTATTTGTTCGAACGGACATATGACTCGTCCGGACGTGTTATTTTCCGTCCAAATGAGTTAGTGCCAAACAAAACAGTTTGATTAAGTTTTGGTTTTATTTAAGTATTTTGGGTTCGATCAAACCTGTCTAATTTCTTCCATCGCTTATTTGTTGAACAGTATACGAATGACGAGCACAACTCAAAAGCGTGGGAGAGATCAGATGATTACAAGTAGTGGCACACCTCCACCAGTGAACGCTACTCTAGTTGCCTCCACTCCCATCCCTCCCACTGCTCCCAGTGCTCCCACTACTCCTGTCCGTAGGTCTATTCTAGTAGAGTGGCCTGTCACCTTGGATGACTTCAAAGAGTTGGAGTGGGAGGGACACATTATCCACCAGATCTTCACAGAGCGAGGATAGGCTCCGATATGCACGCAGGAAGGGATCGTATATCCTGATATGGTATGCAAATTCTAATGTGCATTGAGAGATCAACTTGGAGATAATTACCACTATGTGCTGATGGTGTGGGGAGTCAGCATCACCTTCTTTCCTCGGGTGATTGTAGAGTATTTGGATATCTCTCGCATGATGGACGCATATCCTCATCCCTCTGCAGCAGCAACATCTAAATTTGCCAGGGCAAACACAGAGGTTGGATCCTTATCGTCCTTTGCAACATGGACTACTGATGAGTTGGCTACTGGCTCAAACGCTGATGATAGCGATGAGGAGTAGGTACCTGATGATGGTCTCACAAACGATCAGGTACGCGAGCTACTACGACATCCTGAGGCTCCTGCATATAATGGTGGGAAGGCCATCAAACAAGTCGACTGCACTCCATTCTTCAGATTGCTGAATCTGATAGTCGGGTACAACGTGGACCCAAAAAAACACAAGACAGATTTCGGGATGGATCGGGCACGACTTCTAGTATGGGTAGCGAGAGGGGACCCGATTGATCTAGCGCTGTATATTTTCTACCGCATCAGACAAGAGTCACGATATGGGAGTAGAGACAGTCTACCATTTGAATTGTTGATATCTGGCCTCCTACTCCAAGCTGGAGTTACAGAGCGAATTGGTGAGAAAAGAGAATTTCAGATGGGGGCTCTCAACAAGATATCTATCAGCAAGAGTAAGGGGCACCTCTATGTAAGGACTCCAAGGTAGACTGATGCTACTACCAGTACTGCTACCCAGCCTGCAGGATTTACACTAGAGCAGTTGGAGGCAATGGTAGAGCGTGTGGTGGAGAGAGTGGCAACCCGCGTGGTAACAGAGGCTGAGGACCGCATCATGAAGAGGATAGATGATGTAGAGACACGGATCAAATCTATGCAGGAGGACATAGATTTGATACCGAAGTAGTAGGAGTATTTTTATTTAGTATTTTATTTTATGTGTTGTATCGAACAATATTATATATATTTTGAGATGTAATTAGTATTTTCTTTTATTTCTGGTGTTCATAACAATGTTTTTTTTTTCTCATTTTACTTATTGCCGGTGATAATAAAATAAATAACTTTATAAAAGTAATTACATAAAATTAATATGTGCATTTATAAATATTTTAAATGTTCTATAAATCATAATATGTAATATAACATATATATTTTTTGAAAATGATAAAATTAAATTAATAGAAAACAAAAATTTATATATATATATATACACAAATGAATAGTGATGAATAAAAATGAACCATTTCTAACTTGTTTTTCATCCGAACAATATACTTTTGGTTTGGACGGACTTGCAATTCTGCCTTCACATTTCCCTCCAAATATATTCCGTTCAGACAAATAATTATTTGTTCGAACGTATTTTTTCGTTTCGTTCGGACGAATTTTTATCCGTCCAAACGGATTTTGCAACTCGTCTAGTTTTTTGGATGAGTTTTAAAATATGTCTCTAAAAACCACTTTTGAGGATGAAATAAATTTCGTCCCTAACAATTTTTGTCCCTAAAACTAAAATTTATTATAGTGATCATTACAATTTTTTAAAATTCTTATACAAAAATAATAAACAATTCAATTTTTTCAAATTTTAAAACAATAATAATTTTAAAATAGAATATTTTAATAATATATTATTCAACTTTTAAAACTTATTTCAACTTATTTCATTTCATCTGAATTCAAATAGAGCTTAAATAGTATTAATGATCGAGTTTTCTTCTTTCTTTCTTTTTTGTTTTTTGCTTTTTGCTTTTTTTTTTTTTCTTGGTTTTTAATCTAGCATACTTCGGAGGGTCGAATTTCTTGAACTTTCATAATGTAGCCATTGAATTTCAAATTTATATTTTCGGACAACGACCACACAGCCATGAGCAAACGATGAGTTTGGAATAATTGATGTGGTCCAAACACTGTTCCTTTTTTGTCGCTCTTTTCTTCTTTTCATCTTTTGAGGAGACTGGCCGAGGAAATATATATATATATATATATGCGATTTGGTGCCTTTCTATTCTTCCACCTCACTAAAAGATCACTCCCACTCGGTTTATAATGATTGTACCTTGCCATGATACATCCACATGGATAGAAAACTTTGGGAGGCAACAATAGATGATAGAAAACGCACAACACGTGAATATCTCGAAATCTTAGTTCATTTCCTAATTTCCTTTATGACAACTTCAATTCAAAGTGCAATCTCATTTAATCCTGCCTTACATGATTGTTATGGGTTGTTAAGAATGTATAAAAAGTCACAAGAAATACTTAATTATAAAAAAATTAAATACTTTAACTATAGAAAATATTATTCATAAAACTACTTCAAATATTTTCAAAAAAAATTTATAACTGGCTCCTTAAAAACTGAAAATATAAGTTTTTAGATGTTTTTGTCAGATTTTAGTTTACAGCTAGCTAGCTACTTTTAGATTATAATATATTCTTTAATTTATTTTTCTATTTTAAAATTTGGAATTTTGTACATTTTTTCTCAAAATTATATTTACTTTTAAAAGTTTTTATTCTTTTCTAAGATTTCTCATTGTTTAGCTCTAAACGTCGCCTAGCCTGAGAATTACACGCATCAAGCTATATGATGTTACGTCTAAATGCTTAACAACATTTTGATGAAGGGGCTATTAATGTGATATTTCTTAAAAAGTGCCCCATAAAATAACAAGTCCAATAAAAAAGGACATGAAATTACTTGATCATTTTAATGCAGCTGTATGATCTTTTTTTTTTCTTTATTATTGAATCCTTTTCCAATAGGATGGTGTAAATTATCATGCCATCTTATAACGAATCTTGCCTCTTCGAACTTTATTTGAGATTGCAAGAGCACATAGGATGACAAGTATATGAAGGTGGAGAGTATTTGCAAAGCTTCCCCTAAATTATAAAAACAAAAAATAAAAAAGTTACCTCATGATTCTCTCAAGATTATATAAAAATAATTTTATAAATTGATATATCTAATTTATATGAATCATTATATTTGTGCATATTAATAATAAAAATAATTTTACAATCTAATATAACGTCAAGACATATCAATAATTAATTACTTTGTAGATAGAATAATATTTCTCAAACTAATTTAGCAATCGACGCCTTTATTCGAAGGTAGGCAGGAGCCAGCATCGATCGACTAGCTAGGGCAATAAAACTGGCTTCAGGCGCTTCGTTTCGTCTCAATGGCCGGATCCCATTTCCGTGGAAGCCATATCCCTTTCTGCAGCCTTTGCTTCCTCTCTGAACTTCTTGTAGATATCACCTTTGTAAAATTGTCTCGTCCGAAGCACCAAAACAACAGAAACAAGGAACCCGAACAACGTTGCTGCCGTGATTATAATGAACGCCAGTCTATAACATTGTTGGCCTGTGCATGTCAACTCCTGCCCAGCCTTTCTGCTCAAACCCAAGGCTTCCATCTGCTTCGAAGCTTCTTTATCATATAAAAAACCAGCCACTCGGACATTCAGAATGTAAGCCCCAACTGGGCTTGCAACGGTACCAAAATTATACAGAGTGGAGTAATATTTGAGGCCAAAGATCTCAGATATAATGGCGTATACTAATGGCCATTGCGCTCCAAAACTGAACCCAATAATCACTGAGGCAACGTAAAGAGAGTTTGGGAGAGCAAATGCAATTAGTAGATGGCCGACACAAGACAGAAGGAGGACACAAGTGAGCATTAGGGGACGAGGAAATTTGTATTTGACTAATAAGATTTCGGAAGCAAAGCCGGACATGACTCGTCCGAGGTAATTCCAAATGCTGACGAGGGATACGAATGTGCTGATGCTCCGAGTTGGATAGCCCAATGACTTTCCAATCTGACCCAAGTTGTCAATGGCTGTCAGTGTTCCGCCGAAGCCGCACGTCGTGGCGATGAACAGAATTAGCATGTCGATGCTGAAAAGTGCTTGCAATATGGTGTAGTCTTCACCTCTGTCCGGCGGCTTGAATATATTGTTCATGCAAGAATCCGCCTTCCGGTGACCGGGGCCGGCCGGAGCTTCCCCATGTGACTCCGAACTTGGTGGATTTTGAGTTGCTAATTTGACCTGGGTGGCATCATTTAGAGCGTTCCTGGCGCCCTTTTTCTTCCATAGGCTGAATTCTTCTCTTATAACTATTGCAAATGGAAGAAATAGTAAGAACAGAACAGCACAAACACTTCCAATATATTCAAGCTTCGTAAACCTGAGCCTGTTTTGTATGATAATCAAAAACATGAGAAAACCGGCGAGGCCAAGTGAGATATACAGGAAATTGTAGAAAACTTGGAGCTCGTTTGATTGACGAACAATCTTCATTATTCGAATTGTTCGAAGAAACAAAAAAGAAACAGCCGATGGAAGCCAAGCAATTAGGAGAATCAAAGACTCTGGTTTGTCGCCATAGATAGCATGGTAAATCTG
Source organism: Platycarya strobilacea (assembly GCA_036898215.1). NCBI lineage: Eukaryota > Viridiplantae > Streptophyta > Magnoliopsida > Fagales > Juglandaceae > Platycarya > Platycarya strobilacea. The sequence continues at coordinate 38,430,071 of CM072547.1, read as the reverse complement.
AGTCGTAATAGCTCCGCTTAGACCAACAAGTCCCTTCAAAAGCCCTAGAACGCTGCCTCGGCTTTCCGGGAAGTTCTTGACGGCCGTGACTAGAGCTCCGGTATTGGAAAATGACTGCGAGTTTGCGCCTAGGAAAATATACAGACACATTTGCCAGACCTTGGGTTTGGAAATACGGGCAGTTACAGCGAGCCATATCATGAAGTAGCCGAAGAAATTCATGATTGCGCCGATTAATAGAACCACCCATGGCGGCGCGATCTCGTTGATAAGCCCGGATGGGACGCCGAGATTGCCTCCCATGTCCTTGAAGAAGCTGAGCAAATTTAGGGTTGTTTGGTCATAGCCCAAGGATGATTTGATGCCGCTGGAGTATAGGCCGAAAATGTAGGTTGAACCGGAGACGGCCATAATTAATAAAGACGCAAAGATCATGAACCATCGCCCTAGGAACACCTGTAACCCAAACCCCTTCACTTCTCTCCCGCCAGAGCCACTATCGGATTCGTTCACCCTCATCTTTCTGTACTATTTCTATCCTGACGATCAGTTTAGTCTAAGAGACGGACAATTATATAATATTCGGACCTAGACATGATATGATCATGGGTGTTAAGAGTTCGTGCGAATTTAACATGCATAGGAGGGAAAGAAACAATCATGTGTAAAACGGAACTTAGTCAAGAGTAAGTATCTAAATCTACAGGAATTAACAAAAGCAATCGCACATTGTCATTATTTCATTTGATTCGTTAGAATTTATTTTATAATAAAAATAAATTTCATATTCTAAAAAATATTAATAACAAATTATAGGTCAATTTATAGAATTTTTTTATGCATTTTTTTTAACTAAGAGCATTTCAAAATTATATTTGCATAATATGACTTAAAATCTTTCATATTAGAATATGCATATGTAAATATTTGTATAGCTATTAACAGTAATTATGAATATTTGGAAAGCTATTATTTACTTATAAAAATATATTTTATTATTTTTTTCTCTCTCCTTTTATTGTTCACTTATGAAAATATGTATTCTAATTATATATATATATATATTTCAGTTTTATATATATTCCAGTTATATATATTTTATATAAGTTATATATATATATTTATACATACATGTTAGCGTCTCAATTATATATATATATATATATATATATATGTATATGTTAACGTTCCAGTTATATATATATATATATGTATATATATTTAATGTATGAATGTATATATTAATGAAATGCATCCTACGATTTGAAAAATTAAGAAGTTGGAGTAAAATAATATTTTATTATTATTTTGTCTCAAATTTGCATAAATATTATTATTTTGTCTCAAAAGAATATTATTATTTTGGAGATTCATTTTATCATATGCATATGCATGCATACGCATAAACCACTAAGAATGCTCTAAAACAAGTCTAAGGCTGGCTTAATATGTTTGAATATGAAAACCATCTTAATTTATTATTATAATTATTATATATTTTTATATAAAATATAATAAATAATCTAATTTTAAAATTTTAAAATAATAAAAATATTAAAAAATTATATTTTATTTTTAATTTTCATCTAAAATCAATTTATATGAGCTAGTTTATTTAATAAACTAAATTTTATTATTTACAATTCATTTCATACTTTCAACTCATCTCAATCATTCATTTTAAATTTTTACTCATTTCAATCAATTATTTTATTATTATTTATAATTTATTTTATTCCATCTTTAAATCTAAATAAAACGTAAGTCTATTTCATTATCCCAATTCACCCTAAAAGATATTTTCGATGGATTTGGATTTGTAGTGATCAAGTAGTACTTGAGTTTAAAAATTCGTTCTTAAGTTGCCTTGTAGTCCTTTCAATTAGATGTCGTGGATGACAGGTGGGGATCGGTGTTTCAGAGAAAGTAGGATTCGAATTTTTGAAAGAGTTCCATACCAGGTAAAATGGCTGGCACTACTAATCATATCCAGCCACTTCTAATTTTCGTAATCATAGAAATTCAAAAACGACAAACGGCCTCATTTATATAGGTATAGGTATATATATATATATATATATATATATATATATATATAATATATATATGGTGGAGAATGGAGATCCATTATTTCCCCACAGCAGTACCAATCTGAAACCGGCCAATATGCGCAGTTCCTTTCAAAGCACCCCCAAGTCTCAAGTTCCGTATACGGCCACCACTCCATGCATTAATCTAAGAAAATTTTTATTTATTTTTATCTCCTACACTACATATAACTAATATGTAATTTGTCATTTTTATACTTCTATTTAAACACTCATATTAATATATAAATATATGTATTTAAATAAAATAATAAAAATATCAAATCACATGTTGATGTATAATGTAAAAATAATAAATTGAAAATCTGAAATCGTATCTAACTTTTATCGACAGTAAATCGTGTACAAAGAAAATGTGATCTTGTCAATTTTTACGGGCCCATATACACATGAACGCATTATCATGTTTTATGTAATTGTTTTGAAAAATGATAATATGTCACCTCATTTTATTTTCTATAGTTTTATCGTTCATGTGTTTATTTAATTTTTGATTTTTTAATTGAATGGTTAAGAAACTAACTATTAGTGTATGAGAGAAATTTAGCGTCAGTCGGGTGGGTGATTTGCTTTTACACCAGCTAATACAAATTTGCCACATAAGAAGTGAGAAAAACACATGTATCCTCACGTGGACCATTCTTCTTTTCCTTCCTCTCTCCCCCAATTCTTCTTTCCCCTCTTTAGACTTCCCCCTTCCTTCCCTCTTCAGGATACCGCAACACAATAAGAAAAGACTTAGACCTATAAAGAAAAAACTAGTGGCTTTACAACCACAAGTTAATGTTGCGAAAGGCAACGGACCAAGGAAATTTGTCGACGAAAGCTGCCAACCAAAAATTTGTAACACGAGGAAAAATAAAATTTACTTCATCTAAAACACAAATCGCACACCTGATACACAAATAAAACTTCATCTGTAGATAAACAAAAATAGGATAGTAGGGATGTCGTTGGCAGGAAGGGTGAGGAAATTTTTTTTATCACTTGCATGCAAGTGCAAATAGGATTTTCTTGAGACCCATATGTAGCAGGTGCTGTTCATTGGCTGGTATAAAAGTAGATATTTCCCATTCGACCAGTTGGGAGTACGATCCTTAGTGTATTCGTATTTTTTTTTTTAAATATTTAAAAATATGAAAAACAAAAACAAACGAAAAATAAAAAAATGGGACATGGCCTAAAGGGCACTTAGCAGTCACTGATGGGCGACACCTTAGCAGTACCCATTTATTTTAGTAGAGCAGAGTGATAACCGTTGTTTTACTGGGTGGAAATCTCGTTATATCTGGAATCAGTGTATGGATATGTTATGCTATTCGAGTATCCACTCAGGTGGGTACTCAAACATACCCAATTTTTTGAAATCCTTAAATCTGGTTATTTAGGTTTCGAAATTTTGCAGTTTTTTTTAGTTTTCTAAAATGATAAGATGATAAAATAAATGGAAAAATAACTTTTTATATATTTATTATTATTACTATTATTTTTATCTAGGTACCTTTCTTTTACTAGTATTTTTTTTTTTAAATGATAACATAAAAAATAAAGACAATGAAATAAATTTCAAAACATCGAATAAATCTCCAAACATTGAATATTGTCCATTAATGTCCATATAAATAGTAAAACATATCAAAATGGAAAGCTAAGTTTTTATGTCAAACAAAGTATAACTAAAGCAGGAAACAACTAATGACCTTTTCAACTATATATCTATCTATATATATAAAGAGCCTATCTAACAGAAATTCTTATTTTAACAGATCCGTTAACAGCCAATTATCAATTTTTCTATATATAATATGCCTATCTAACAGAAAAGCATTGATTTAACGACTGCTTTTGTTAAACATTTAATTCTTCCGCTTGCATTGATTAATTAAAAATTGAATTAAAATTCATTAAGCACACGCGTTTCAATTGAGACATGCATTTGGATTTATAATTTAATAAGAAGAATTTATGTCCTCTTCACGTCTGTCTTGCTTACTAAAGCGTCCCTTTAATTGCCTCAATCCAAATTCTTCATAAAACGTCCCTACAAATATGCATGCATTGATCATTCAAATATTTAATTTTATTGTCCTACTTTACGTCTACTAAATAGCTCTACTGGAATTGATAATTCAAATATGCATGCATTTTAAAATCAACTAAATAACGTACAGACTCCATTAATTTGTGTCTGTCCATCTGCCATGCATGCATGCATGCTCTTATTCATTGTATTTACCCAATTAGACATTAAATATAGTGTTTATTCATTCAATTCCTGCTTTTCTGGATTCAAGTTCTATTCACGCTTAGGTTCAGAACACAAAGTGTCCATTAAACGTATAAAACCAGAAAAATACCTATTAAATTGCAAAATGCCCATTAAACAAGCACTGACAATTTAAAAAAAAAACTACATAAGAGTTGCCATTGTAGCACTGCAATGAGATTTTGTAGGAACAATGAACGAGTAGCATTGCAGCCAGGCATGAGCAAATCGAGAAGAAGAAAAGGGAGAACACGCGATCTGTATGCAACTCCACAGAAAATCCGAAAGATCCATGTCTTCGTGATTTAGGTTCCAGAACTTTTTGTTTTTAACTTCATATTCTGTTTTTAATATTCATTAGAATAAATAAACTAATTTCTTGTGGGATTTCATCTTCTGTTTTAATTTATTACATGTAGTAATTTTTATTTCTGTTTTCTGTTTACTAATTTCTGTTTTCATCTTCATTCCCTTTTTTTGTTTGTTCTTCTAATTTCATTTTCATTCTGTTTTAATTTCATCTTCTGATTTAATTTTGTAAGCTGGGTACATGAATATATAGTTAAAATAAATCAATGAATTTGTCTAAAGTATTTAGAAGAATGGCTGGTTTCTCTTCTTATCATCAATTTTTGATTGAATGTGTAAGCTGGGTACAAAAGTATTAAAAAGAATGAAAAGTAAACTGGGAAGTTTCTATGAAATCTGTCTTCACTGTTGCTTACATTTTATCGTTGTGTGCTTCCATCACTTCAATATTACTCAAAAATAGTCTCCAATCAGAACTAGCAAGATTGGATTGTGTCATTGGCTCAGATTTTCATCTTCTGTTGTTATATGGTCTATACAAAAATTTCATCTATTTTTTCTTCAAATTGTGTTGATCTTGGCACTGTTGGAAGCTACTCAAATTTATCTTGGTTGAAGGAATTGATGTGTATTAATCTATTTTATAATTTCTTCAATTCTGATTTTTTATATATATATATATATATTTTCCTTAACTTAATCTACTGTTTTTAATATGCAGTGGAATAAATAATCTATTTTTTGGGTGGAATTTCATCTTCTGTTTTAAATTATGACATGTTCTAATTTTTTAAACTAATTTTTGGTTTTATTCCATCTTCTGTTCTAATTTATGAAATGTACTAATATCTATTTTAATTTATGACATGTTTTTATTTTTTATTTTTTGGAAGTTCTTCTATGTTCTAATTTCTTCAAATTAATTTTTTTTTTTGTTTTCAATTCTTTAATTTTGTAAAAAAATAAAAAACAATTCTTCAAAAATTGTATAGAATAAAGAAGCATATAAATTTAGTCAAACAATTGTATCTCTGAGCATGTATATAAATGAAGTATAGAATAACATTAAACTGCAAATTTAATAAAAGAATGTGCAATGTGCAAGCAACAAATCATAGTACACTACAAATGATAAGATTCTCTGGCCTTTGAGAGTATGTATACATAAGCAACACATGGATTTTATTAGCCTTCCTACCAGATTAATAAACCTAATTGTATAGGAATCTAAATAAACCTAACGTATAACAAGAATTTATAACATATCAAAATAAATTGAAAGGATACAAGCACTAAAGATCAAATCAAGAATATGATATAAATGCTAGAAGAGCATAAAAGTCTAAATAGAACTAAACAAATAAAGAAACTCAACAATCAGTTAATATAAGAGTACAAGAAGGAAAATAGACCTAAAAAAAATTACCAATTCCAATCAGATAAAGAACAGATAACTCCTAGGCCAATTGTTGACCCCTTGACTTGCCTGCAGAAGTGAGAGGCCAACATGTTAGGATAAACAGGAAAATATAAATCTAGGTAAGTAGAACAAAGTGGAAATACCTTTGGGCTGAAGCCAGTTCTCGCAGCTTGTTCTTGATATATTTATATATATATATATATAGAGAGAGAGAGAGAGAGACAAAAAGTGTTGCAAAGCTCATAAATGGGTTCAAGTCAGGGTTGACTTTCGAGTCAGGATTAGGGTTAGGGTTTCAGATGTAAGGGGATTTCGATGATTAGGGTTAGGTTTCGCGGGAAGGAAAAGAAGTTGAAGACAACGAGAGAAAGACATTTGAGATTTTGAAGGTGAGCTTTTGACTATATGTTATTGGCTGTATCAGTAATGATCTCCCATCGACTATACGTTCTGAGCTTTCGAAGGTGAGCTTCCGAAGGTCAGTTTTGAAGATACACGGGTCCATATAAGGGAACAAATGGAACGAGGACGAAAATGAGAGGGAAGTTTGCGATTTTGAGCTACATAACCATAGATGTTGTTTTGAACTAGAAATGCTGCGCTGTTTTGAGATGAGGTTGGAGATGAAAAGACGAACGTGAAAAGCTGCGATGCAGGGGGACTTACGGGTTAGGGTTTCGATAGGGGGAAAAAGAGAAGAAGGGGAGAGAAGAAGGGCAGAGGAAGTCACGCAGGGGGAATGCGATGAAGCCCTAGGCATTGGTTTTATACCGCGCCAAAAACAACGTCGTTTTGCTATTGGGGGGCTGAATAAAGTAGAACGATATTGGCCTAACAAACCCAGTAAAAAATCGGTCCAAAAAGCCCAAATCGAGTATTGGAAAAAAAATTAATAATATAATAATAAAAAATAAATAGCCAATAAATATAATCAATATATTATATATTTTGATATTTAATTGAAATATATGATCAAATAAATTTACATATTTAATATTAAAATTTCATGTAGCGAATTATAATATTTTATATAAATTTTAAATTATATAATTTATTTATTCAAAAATTATATCATTTCTTTAAAATAATAGCATAATTAAAAATATAATAAATATATACACAGAAAGGCCAGAGAAGGAAAAAAAATTTAAAGAACATAATAATATAAAATATAAAATATAATTAATATACTATATATGTTTTATATTTAATTTTAAAATAAAAAGTAAAACAACAAGTATTAAAAGTAACAAATAAATCTGAGTAAAATAATTAAGATTAAAATATATTATATATTTTATATAGATAATTAATTTATTCACATATCAAAATAGCCAATAAATCTAATTAATATATTATACATGTTTTTATATTTAATTTAACATATATGATCAAATAAATTCATATATTTAAGATTCGAAATTCATATTACAAATTATAATATAACATTATTTTAAATAAATTATAATGTTGGACAATCATCATAGAATTACTCTAAAACATATACTCTTGAAGAGAAAATTAAACCTAATGCCCAATGGCCCTAACCTCTTTAATTTTGGCAAAATATAGTGTTTCTTGATTAAATATTGTTAATTGTATTTTATTATAGTATTAAATATAATATAATATAATATAAAAAATCTTATTCAAATATTATAATTTATCTATTTTTTCTTGCAAAGGAGGTATGTTCTAAACTTTTTTTTAAAGACACGTCTTAAAATAGAAATGACTAAAGAATACAAAAATACAAATTTTAAATAAGAAATTGGTAAACATTATATATAAGATTAAAAATAATAAAGACAATTTAAATTAAAATAAAAATTTCGTTGGATGATATATATAACCAGAAAATAAAAAAAAATAAAAAAATTAAGTAAACAATAAGAAAAATTAGAATCCAAGACGAAGAATTAAAAAATTACACTATATACTGTATATAGAATAATTAATTTACTGTGTATACAATAATTAATTTATCCACATAACAAATAAAAGTATTAAAAATAACAAATAAATCTTAGTAAAATAATTAAGAATAAAATACACTATATTCTGTATATAGAATAATTAATTTATCCACATATCAAAATAGCCAATAAATGTAATTAATATATTATATATATTTTATATTTAATTTAACATATATATTCAAAACAAATTATATATTTAAGATTGAAAAATCATATTACAAATTATAATATAAATTATTTTAAATAAATGATAATGCTGGACCATCATCATAGAATTATTTTAAAATATTTAATCTTGAAGAGAAAATTAACCTAATGCCTAATAGTAACAACGTTCCCAACCTCTTTAATACTGGTAAGAAACATGATTTCTTATTTAAACATTGCTAATGATATTTTATTATAGTGTTGAATATAATATAATATAAAATATTTTATTAAAATATTTTAATATATTATTATTTCTTGCAAAGGAGGTATGTCCTAGAACCATGAAAATATCAAATGCTAAATTAATCTTTTTTTAAAATATTACATCAAAATTATCTTAAACAAATTTGATAAAATTAATGGCTATATTTATTTATGGGACTATCTTATTGTTTTTAAAAATATTGTTATTTTATAATATATGAAACTAAATTAAAGTTATATATTGTTTTTAAAAATATTGTTATCTTATCCAAAAGCATTACATTATTAATCAAAATTTATTTCTTAATAAAAAAATATTAATTTTAAAAAATCGAATAATTAAACTAGACAAACGTGCTTTGCACGTAGCTATCACCTAGTATATATATATATATTATATATATATATATATAAGATCCTATTATGTTGTGATTTTGTTGTCAAAGGATGAAAAGAAAAAATAAAAGTTTGATTTTTTATTGAAAGAACCCTAACTGGTTAAATGCCTTTATCTACAAATACAGAGCCACATTGTTCAGGATTGAGATCCTCAAGCAATGTCTAGATGAATCTATTTCCTTATATTGAGAGCCCAGTAAAAAAAATGTATATATTTTCTTGAGTCTAAATGTTATATGGAAAATTATGTTCTATGAACAAAAAAAAAAAAGTTAACAACTTAATACTGGATATACTGTTTTGTTTTCAGGGAATTCTTTATGTAAGAAATGACACTATATTTAAGTCAACTGGCCTTAATGGAAAGATCATTTCTATTTTAGTTATAAACTATATTTATTATATCAAATGTCCTCCTCTATTTTATTTTAAGGTGGTTTTATTTTAGAAGGTCAATTGAAGCACTCGTTAGATTTGATATTCCATTTCATTACCCTCCCCATTTCATTGGGACCAATTGAAGCACTTGATAGAAAACAATTGGACTAAAAGTTGTCTATGTTTTACCGGATAAAATGATTATGAAGAATGAAAAATGGCTTTGAATCTACACAAATTGTGGATATTCTCAGTTTGATTCGTTATGCTAATTTATTACTTAAAATAGCTGCCATGTTTAGTTCCTTGTGTTCTTGTCACTCTAATAGAAGATAATCTTACTATTTAAATACTACTACTATTATTTGTGTAATGATTTTTTCACCTCTTGACTTTTGATGGCAAACATACTACCTAATAGGAAAGTGATTGATTTTCTATTTTAAATAACTTGCCTATCATATATATATATATATATTGGGTTTTATATATCTTGGAGAGTATCTAGCCCTCATCAGAGAATCTTTAATTCATAAACTTTCTAGTTGTACCTTTTTTTTGGTATCACATTTGTCTTTTTAGCATTCTTATTTGGCAAGGTGGATTTATATTTGTTTTACTTAGAGAAATAAAATCTAGATCGGTTAACACAATTTCATATTCAAATCATCCCACTTTTATATAATTATTTTGCTTTTCGTACATTGAAAATATGTATTAAAATACAGGGGTTAGGTAGACAATGGCAATGAGCAAGAGATGATTAAAACCTTGAATGAATTGAGTATTTCTCCAACAATGAGAATTTTGATGATAAGGCTCTTTATAATATTTTTGCTAACTCTTGGAATTAACTAGGACTTTTTAAATATGTTGTGACCTCTTTCATATTTCAGAGTGTTACACTGCCTCTACTTTACATATTTCATTTAATATATTATTATTCCTTTCTATGTTGACAAGTTTGCAATTCAGACCTCTAGGGACCTTTGCAAATTTTTTATTTTCTTGATTTATGATTTGTTATGCTCAATTGATAGGTATTGGCAATGATCTCTACATGAATATTCAATGACTTCTCGCTACAAATTGCTTCCAAAAACAAGTTCTTGAGATTCCAATAGATCAAGTACGCGATGGAAGAGTAAAAAGTCTTTATCACTCATATCAGTGTTTAATCAAATCTAACAGCGTTATTAGGCCAAACCAAAAACAAAGTGGTATGATTTTATTTCTTTTTGAGTTTTCTGGCATTGATTGGAATTTGAATGAAATTTCACTACCCACATCTACTTTGTTGAGACTATACTGTAATTGAATTGTTTATTTACATGTTTAGTGTCATTGTATTTTATGTCTATTGGGGGATGAGTTAATTTATTATTTAAACACGTTTGCCAAATATATGGCTTTATAGTCAGCCTTGGCCTAAGAACTTATGTGTTAATTATGTATATTTTATTTTTACAACTCTTTACGTATATTAATGGCTTTGAGATCTCTAGCTCTCTAACTTATGAAATCGTTATTAGAATTGATGGCACATTGTTGTGTTGTATATCTTTTGATTTTTAATAGTGAAGTTATTTGTGTGTATACACATTAGTTCTTTACTAACTATGTAATGTCTTTATAGGTCACCATGTGTGATTTGCAGCTATGACACTGACACATATGAATTTGAGATTAGAGATCCTGCAACTTCTAGTTTTTTTTCGTGCATATGGTTTGAAATGGTCATAATGAGTAGTTAATGGAAGTGCTATCATTAAGGAAAAATAGATTGGATGTGTAACATGAGGCTGTGGTTGTCCAGATATTAAGACTTTTTGCTATATCTCTTGTTTATATTCTTTTTGAAGGGAATATTAATGACTGATTAAGGAAAATGATTAGCCGTTCTTTTCCTGTCAAAACAAATTTTGGATGATTGCCTTATTGCTCACTTGGTGTGTAAGGAACCTAATTTCTTTGTTAGTACAATGAAAGGATAAGTACTGGTCCATAGATATTATTAAAAATAAGGAATGATAAAACTAGTTTTTATTTACTACTTATTACTTATATTAAAAAACCCACCTATTATTTACTTTTTTTGTGATGAAAGACAAGACAAATTATATAGAACAAATGCAGAACAATTTAATACTTTTTACACATTAAAGAAGATGCATAGGTAATTAATTGGCCAGCTTATGCCAATCACTATGAATATTAGGAAGAGCTTTAATAAAACACCTTGCATTATATTTATACTAAATTACGTATCCAAATATTTTGAACTGCAAATTTGGTGCTTTCAAATAAGCTAGTAACGTATAATCTGATAAAACAAGCATTTGGATGGACTGAATACAACTATAAGTACTATGTTTTGATTTAATTTTATGTTCACTGGTCTTGTTTATGACCTCTTACCATATAATTTTATACCATATGCCTGGATTTATAATTTCATCCTCTCCTACACTAGATTATGCAGGTCCACAAGATTTTGTGTACACTTGATGTATATCTTTTAACAAAAATGTTTGCTTCAATTATAAATGTATCTTGAACATTAGGTTTTGTGTTACATAAAAATATTGAAACTTTACTCACTACATACCTGTGTGAACATTTTATTTGGGTTTAAGAAAGTTAAGTTTGATTTTCCTTGTGACAAGATGGATATACTTATCACGAATAATGACTATAAAGTATGCACGTTGTCTTTGCCTTTACTCCAAGTGTTTCTTCTTCAATGAGTTCGTGAAGAAATTAAGTATGTCTTGATTTAGTAATTGCTTCTCTACTTAATCTAAATTCTGGAGGTCATGTTTTGCCATGAAACATGATTTTATGTTTGTGTTGAGAAGATGCCAACACAAATATAAATATTTGGTATTGTACATTGAGTTGGTGATGACACTGAGATAGTTTAGTTGTTTTTATGACATTGAGTTGGTGAAATTGGTAGCACAGTCTGTACATATTTGTTTGAGATCATTATATGATATTTTGCTAAATTTGAACCTCTATTGATTTCATATTTATGCTTTTAGGCTTATATTTGTGATGACATTGAGTTGGTGAAATTGGTAGCACAGTTTGTACATATTTGTTTGAGATCATTATATGATATTTTGTTAAATTTGGACCTCCATTGATTTCATATTTATGCTTTTAGGCTTATTACATGTCATTCTTTTTCTATTTTTAGACTCATTCTTTGTTCTTCAATTCTCTAGTCTATAAATTTTTTATGACAATATTAGTATTAGAAATGAACTGTTTTGCCAAAATAAATCTTTTGTGGAGATGTATTATTGCAAGATTCATGGTTTGCTTGCGATAGTGGCTCATAAATTACCTGTTGACTGTGCCAAAAAATTCAATATAGGTGATAATGGCTGCCAATAAATTTCAATTGCTACAAGATATAGTAATTGCTAACAGGGAATTGGGAGAAGGAAAATTGAGACCAATCATATACTGCGGCCACTTGTGCTTGCAGAAAATAACCATAATGATCGAAATTGGAGCTGTTATGGGTGCCATTTCTAATCAAATATTTTCTTATTAGAAAGAACAAGTTTTGTAGCAATAAGAGACTAATTTTCACAAACTGGTGCTTTGCCAAAATATTCAACATAATTAGCAATTTTTTTTATCTACAACTATGTGATAATAAGTTTTGGCTGCAATAAGTCATTTCCTGCAAATTTTCTAGCTTATTGCCGTAAAGCATGTTGCGATTAAAGCCCTAATATGTTGTAGTCAAGATGAGGACGATCGTCATCTTTTGGTTGATTTGTCCCCTCGCCCTCTGGCCAGTCTACATGATCTCTAATCGTAGAATCAATTAGGCCAGTAGATAATACAGATGTGCCTACATTTGATGTGTCCCCAGCCTAAGCATCCATTGTAATTTGGTTGCTGTTTTTAAATATTCCTTGATTGAGGTTGTTTGTTGCCGAGTGATTTTTGCATAATCGGGATTGTTCGCACCTGAGGAATATTTTTTTTTTGCACCTTCTTTTTTCACTTGTGTGAATCATGACTCCCTGTTCTTATAACTAGCAACCGAAGTGCACTATTTTTGTTCCTTTGTTCATGCTTGGTGGCTTTACATGCTTTGTATGCATTGTACCCTCGTCAACTTAATTAGCTTCAGCCCGTATAGGACTCCTGTCGATCTAACTATGAAGGGGTATTGTCACAATGTCATTTTACCTGTGAGGCAACCCTGCCATGAACCAGCTTGGCACAGGTTTGTGAGCTAGGCATGAAGTGGAGACGTTGGTCTGGTGTGGTACGGGTAAGACACATTTGTTGAGATCCAAGAGACGTTGGTCACGCTGCCCGCCATTCAGTGAGTGTCCATTCGTGTGTTGCTGCTCGCCATGTTCCATTAGGTAATAACTCTCACGTCTGAGCTTTTTCTCGCCACAGTTGGTTGCTTGCCATCTTTACTTGCTAGGTCATTTTCTTTCCATCTTTGCTCGTCACATTCAATTTCCTGTTATGGAGTGGTTGCTCCCTATTTGTTGCTCGCCATGTCCATCAGATAATAACTCTTGCATCCAAGCTTTTTTCTCGCCATACACAATCGGTTGCTCACCATATTAGAAATGTCCATCACGATAAGCTGCCCGCCATGCTCCATCAAATAATTACTCTTGCAGCTAAACTCTTTCTCGCTTTGGTCGGTTGCTTGCCAAACTATCATGTCTTGGTGGTGGATCTGAGTTATGTGGCAATTTATGGGTAGTTTTTGTCGTGCTTGCTAATTCAGAGATGGTGCAAAGAGTAGATGTTCGTGAAGGAAGTTCTCTGTGTGGATTCGTGCCACCGTGCTGGAAAATTTTGCATTTTCCTTGGTGTAAGGTTGCTCACGGAGTTGTGTCGCACTGCAAGTGGAGGTGAGAAATTTTCAGGAGGGTCTTGCTACCCTGGGGCTCTCTGTGGAGCTGGGGACTGTTGAGCCTTTAAACCTGTCCAAAAATCACACAAGACGATTTTAACGTGGTTCAGCAATTTGCCTACATCCACAGGTGCCAAATTTACTATAATTTCTGAGATTTACAAATCACTCAAAAATTTCTCACATAGCTCTCAAATGCACACACCACTTCCCTCTACTCTCCACTGCTGTATTTTATTTCGAATATCAGAGCTCTCCTTTTATAGGAGAGGTTTTACAAATGGTTGGTGTGGTAGGTACAACCAAACTAGAAAAACTTTGCATTGAGGTGGGTGGTGCAGCCATTGTTGAAGGATGGTGGACGGTGCAGTCATGGAGGACTGCAAATGATTTCTATTTCATACTTTGGTGTGCTGATCTCCATCCCCAATATTCTTCGTGCTTCTCCTAGATCTTTCATTTCAAACTCATGACTCAACTGAATTTTCAAACGATCTATCTCCACCTTGCTTTTACATGCAATTAACATATCATCTACATATAAAAGCAAATAAATGAAAGATCCATCTACAAGTTTTCTGAAAGACACACAATAATCATATTGGCAACGAGTGTATTTCAGATTCATCATAAAACGGTCAAACCGCTTATACCATTGCCGAGGTGACTGCTTCAGTCCATAAAGAGATTTCTTCAGTCTGCAAACCAATTTTTCTTTACCAGTCTCTTTAAATCCTCTGGTTGAGACAGATAAATCTCCTCTTCCAAATCACCATGTAAGAAAGCTGTCTTCACATCAAGTTGTGCTAATTCAAGATCATATTGTGCAACCAAAGCTAGCAACATCTGAATAGATGAATGCTTCACAACAGGAGAGAATACTTCACTGTAGTCTATTCCCTTTGTTTGAGCGTAGCCCTTGGCTACCAATCTAGCTTTGTATCGAATTCTATTTTTAGCAACTTGATCATCTTTCTGATTAAAGATCCACTTACAGCCAATTGACTTCTTTCCTTGTGGCAGTGGCACAAGTTCCCAAGTCTTGTTCTTATGAAGAGACTGCATCTCCTCTGTCATCGCCTTTATCCATTCATCCTTTTCACTGGATTGTATGGCTTCTCTATAAGTGGTAGGGATCTCACCCCCTTCAACTGGTAGTGCATATGTCACGTAATCTGCATAAAGTGTCGGCACACGTTTCTCTCGTCTCAATCTACTGGTTGCTATTGATTCAATTTGAGTTGGAGGTGCTATGACTGGACTATCAACCTCCTCTTGTCTGTCTTCTCTTGAATCATTTGGAGTAGTAAACTCCACCTTCTGCGAATCACCGGGTGTTTCGCCATCATAGCTACCTTCACTAGAATCTTTATACTTATGTGACTTAAGCATCTCAGATTCGTTGAAAGTAACATCTCTACTGATAATTACCTTCTTAGACTCTATGCACAAGAGTCTATACCCTTTTATACCAGAACTAAAACCCAAAAATTTTGCTTTCTTGGCTCTAGGGTCAAGCTTACTTTCCTTTGCATGATAGTAAGCAGGACATCCAAAAATGTGTAAAGAGTCATAATCAGTAGCATGTGTACCTTTCCACATTTCAATGGGTGTCTTCCCACCATTGGCAGCTGCGGGTGGTCTGTTGACGAGGTGGCATGCATATATCACAGATTCAGCCCAAAATTGTTTACTAAATCCAGCATTCAGTAACATACATCGTATTTTCTCTAGCAAAGTACGATTCATCCATTCTGCCACACCATTTTGCTGCGGTGTTCCTCGTACCATAAAATGTCTGACTATTCCCTCTCTCCGACATACTTCCATGAAAGGGTCTAGAGTATACTCCCCTCCATTATCTGATCTGTGCCGCTTAATTTTTCTGCCGGTCTGACTCTCAATCATCTTCTTCCAAGCAAGAAAGATGTTCAGCACTTCATCTTTATTCTTCATCGTATACACCCACACACGACGAGAATAATCATCTACAAAAGTTACAAACCAATGCTTACCTCCCAAAAATGCAATTTTGGTAGGTCCCCAAACATCGGAGTGTACATAGTCAAGTATCCCCTGTGTATTGTGAACAGCGGTTCCAAACTTGATCCGCGTTTGCTTACCCAATACACAGTGCTCACAAAAAGACAATTTACCAGTCTTGACACATTTGAGTAAGTTTTGCTTTACGAGTGTTTGCAAAACTTTTTCTCTAGCGTGTCCCATATGCATATGCCAAATTCTGGTGATGTCAGCATCAGTCTCATCTAGCTTCTCACAACCTGTAGATGCTCTTCCAACAATAGTACTTCCTTGCAAGATGTACAGGTTTCCTTGCCTCAAACCTTTCATAGCCACCTGATCTCCCATTAACACTTTGAGAGTTCTGTTTTCAATAGTGATTCTGAATCCCTTTGAATCCAGAGATCCTAATGAGATAAGATTTTTCCGCAGGTCCGGAACGAACCGAACTTCGGTCAAAATCCTGACAGTTCCATCGTGCAGCTTCAACCGAATGCTCCCTATCTCCCGAGTCTTACAGGCACTGTCGTTGCCAAGTACTGCTCCACCTTCAATCTCTGTGAAGTCAGTAAACCAATCCCAATTGGAACACATATGATAGGTGCATCCGGAATCCATAATCCATTCATCAGGATGACAAATCAATGATGAACCTGTCAAGGCAATGTCTAGATCTTCATCTCTATCCTCGACATTTGCTGTGGTGGATTGATTCTTCTGTTGTCCCTTCAATTTGGGACAATCCTTCTTCTAGTGTCCTTTGTCGTGACAATAGGAACACTTATCTTTGGCGAGTTTTTTGCCGACTGATGAACCACGTGATGTGGCCCGAGTTTTCGATTGAAAACCTTTCTTCTTTCTGGGATACCTTGACCACGATCTCCCTCTTGCTGTCAGTGCTTCACTTGATGTATCTAGCTGTACCTACTTATCTTTTTCCGGTACTCATTGCTAATCAGAGAACTAGATACATCGTTAAAACTAATTTTCTCCTTCCTATACAATAATGTTGTAACTAAATGATCATATGTATCGGGTAAGGAATTTAACAAAAGTAAAGTCTTATCTTCATCTTGAATTTCAACATCCAAGTTTAGTAGATCAGCAAGAATTTGATTGTAACTATTCAAACGTTCAGACATACTAATACCTTCACGAAGTTGGAATTTGAAGAGCTTTTTCTTCAAATGCAAACGACTCTCAATGCTTTTCTTCATGAACTTATCTTCCAATTTCTGCCTAAGTTCCTTTGCATTTATCTCTCTCAGGACAAAATACTTCTGATCTTTGGTAAGGCACAAACGGATTGTACTACAAGCTTGGGTGTTAAGTTTCCTCCAATCCTTTTCTGACATATCGTTGGGTTTCGCTTCCAACGTCATATTCAACTCTTGTTGGATCAAAACGTTCATCACTTCACATTGCTACATACCAAAGTTAGAAGTTCCATCAAACTTCTCAACTTCAAATTTGGCATTTGAAACTGTGGACCTACGCCCTGAACTGCTGGCATTTCCAGAGTTCCTAACTTCTCCAACACCTTCCATATTAATTAAAAAATTTTAGAAGATAAATTTTGAAATTCTAACCATATGGATGAGTCCGGAATGATCCAAATAGTTGGAAAGCACTATTTGATCGTCGAAATCGGACTCCAAATGGCTAAGATCAAGCCCAAAATCAGATCTGAAAATCGGACGGTCCAAATCTGTCAGGCGCGTGTGATACACGCCCTGAAGGTGGTTAGAGGTGCATGAGGCGCGTGGGAATCACGCGCCAGAAAGGGCTCGGAGCGCGTGTAGCGCATGGAGGCGCGTGAGTTCACGCGCGGAGACTGCGTGTTGGCGCGTGGGCGCGTGAATATCACACGCAGAGAACTCCTGGGGTGCGTGTGAGCACGTGCTGGGCGTGGGCGGCGCGTGGGAGAGTGCGTTGCACGCGTCTTCTTCCTCGGGACGCGCGTGGGGGCGCGTGGCGCATGTTTTCCAGTTGTCTTCAACCTTCAGCTGCGAGTGGGGCGCGTGGGTACACGCTTGGACCTTCTACCGGCTTGTACGGGCTTCTCTGACGTCCGTTGTCGATTCCGTTTGCGCCTACAGATTCGTCTCGACACAAGGAACAACCTGGAGTTGTCAAAAATTAATTTTGATCAACTTGCTTTCTAGATAGGACGAACCATATCTCTAATACCAATTGTTGAGCCTTCAAACCTATCCAAAAATCACACAAGACGATTTTAACGTGGTTCAGCAATTTGCCTACATCCATAGGTGCCAAATTTACTATAATTTCTTAGATTTACAAATCACTAAAAAATTTCTCACGTAGCTCTCAAATGCACACACCACTTCCCTCTACTCTCCACTACTGTATTTTATTTCGAATATCAGAGCTCTCCTTTTATAGGAGAGGTTTTACAAATGATTGGTGTGGTAGGAGCAGCCAAACTAGAAAAACTCTGCATTGAGGTGGGTGGTGCAGCCATTGTTGAAGGATGGTGGACGGTGCAGTCATGGAGGACTGCAAATGATTTCTATTTCACACTTTGGTGACCTATTTTCAACAGGGACCACCACACCGACGACAGAATTATATTTCGGCAGGCCCAGTGGTAGCCGTTGGTAATGCTACTAGGTTGTGGGTATTTGGTGGAAATTTGATTTCCGGTCGACTTTAGGGGCACTATCTGGTGGCGACGAACCGGCAGTAAGGCTCCTATTGGCTCTGTATGGCTGTCCGTCTGGTGGTATAAGCTGGGCCGTGCACGGGAGCAATGGATAGGGGAAAAAAAATCCATGAACAAGTATATCGAACCGGACTTAGTTCAGGGTTCGGTCTGGTTTATTATTGATTTCATTTTTTTTTTGTCAAAATTGGTCAACATCAGTCCGTTCCAGTTTTTCTTTCTCTAACATCAGACCGAACATGACGGATCAGTGCATAATTTTAATTTTTTATATTGTATAAAATATTTTTATATGATTTTTATATTATATATAATTTTTATATATGATATATATAATTATATATAAAGTAATTTTGAATTATATAATAAATTATTAATTAATATAATATTAAATTTTAAAATCCTATATAATAAATATATATTATCACTATACTAGTTTATTATATTATAAATAGCTTATACATTAATACTATCACCATATTATAATATAAAACTATATTATATATTATAATATACCACCATAATGTAAATAAAATTATAATATATAATACATTATGCTATAATATGTTATCAATATATTTTAGTATACTATAATAATATATATACACAATATGATAAAAAAAAAAAATCTGATTGAATCCGACCAAAATCGATAAGATCATACAAGTTTAAAAGTGTAATAGGTGTAATATCATAATTTCAAATCTCAAAATTAGTCTATACATGTTCGAATTCAAAATATATCTAAAAATTGAATGAATGGGATCAATTACAATTTACACCCCTAATGGCGAGGAGCAAAACCTAGTGGAGTGCATTGCATGGTTTGGCATAGATGCCTCCATCCACATATTGTTTAGTGGTAAAATCTATTATGATTGAATGATTTTACAATTTCTCATGATTTTATATATTAAAATCAATACAAGGATAAAATTTAAGATTTCAAGAGGTTGAACACGATGCCTCAATTGAGAGAAATCTTGTGGAGTCATTGTGTGTAGTGGACTAGTAATATTTACGTACATAAGTTCTGGAGAGCTTCCTTCCTTTGTAGAGATCTCCTTTATTTATAGAGGTGATTTTTTTTTAGTGATTGAGTCCAACTTATCTTGTAAACCATTTTCCTTTTAGGAATCTAAGTCAACTTCTTTTAAGTTTATTTTTTCTTTATCTTATTATTATTACCGATACGTTTTCACTGGCTTAGACCCAATCAGTTTTTCCTTAACACCAACGTTTAACATTTCTCGGAAGAATCCAACATTTTTCCATGCATTTTCTACACTTCCACATTTTAAAAGCATCCTTATTAGAGCACCCTCAGTGAAATAAAAAAAAAATATATAAAAAAATTCTCATTGCTAGCAGAGCACATGGGTTTGATGCCCCACTTTTAATGATAACAAATCACCTGTATAGTATCTCAACTATCTCTTCCTAGAGAATTAGACCAGATGGGATTTTCTTTATCCGATCCTCCTACCAAAAACAGTACCTTCCCTCACTGCCCATTGGGCTATTACATGCGCTTGCATGCTTGCTTCCCTCTGAACCCAACAAAAACTTCAACCTAAATTAGCACCCAAAGATGATCTTACTTTTACAATCGATCAATTCTCTATTCCCACCCATGTGCAAAATAGACTTCCTTTTTACTCTTCATGAATAATCATTGAGCATCTCCTTCCATATGGATCTAACTCTCTTGTCCCCAGCTTTTGCCAAGATTGCAAGCTAGATCATGAGCAGCTTCCAACTCTACCACGTTATATGGATTTTTATCTTAACATGATTGCCTGCATATTTCCCTTATAACTCTAGGCCTTCATTGTTCTTCCTGCATACTGCTGTTACCAGTGGCAGAGTTAAAAATTTATGTTAGAAGGGGCCAGATAAAATTAAAATAAAATCTGTAAAATATTTTTTATTTTATTTATATATAATTTTTTATATGATATAAAATAATTTAATAGTAAGATCTATGATAAAAATAAAATACGTTAAATATAATTTATATATCAAAAAAGTATATAATATGATAAGAATATGTCATCGTAATAGAAATATATTTAAAATATATTAGAAATTATCAAACTTTTTTTTTATTTTTTTTATTTTTATCTATAATAAAAATATGTTTTGATGTTATTATATCATTTTATTTTATATGATATGTATTTTATTTTTACATTAGATTAATATTTTAGAGGAGGACCAAAATAATTTTTATAGAGAGGACCAATACATAATAAAATTAATATTATCCTACAAAATTATAAAAAAACATAAACATTATTTTTAATTTTTCAATTTTTTTAGGAAAAAAACATATATTATATATTTTTTTCAATTTTTTTTAATTAGGGGTGGGGCCCATGGGGAGGGGGGCCATGGCCCCCCTTGCCCCAATATGGTTCCGCCACTGGCTGCTACTGCAGATCCACTCTTTCTTACTGCTCTATCAAAAATGATCTTCCATTCTGCTGGTGCTGCGGATTTCTGTATTCTTTCCTTTACTGCTTGGTTTCTATTGAATTATATATTGTTTAGAAAGATCACTACACAAAGCAAAAACTCAGGTTGCTTTTGCTTCTCCACTCCCATATTTTTGAAGATGTACTGTTCATCTTCAAAAGTATATTTTATTTTAAATATTAGACCCAACTGCTTACAACAGACCCAAATGCTCATAACTACTTCAATTTATTAAGATCTACTTTTATATTTTACTTGGTCTTGTATATTAGGTTCACATATCAGTCTTCAAGAATAAGTTAGTTTTATAAATTATGTTGAGAAAAAGAATTAATTGGAAGACAATAATTCAAGTAAAAATGAAGTTAATAATTAACATATAGTTAGTGTAATCACCATGGGGCTACGATTCATTTTGATCAGGCTTCCCTATCCTTGACACCTTCGGTTCAACCTGATGACCTTTTAGAATTGGTGAGTCCAATGATTTCTTTTGATGATAATACGATGCTTCGTGAGCTTCCTTCCATTGATGAAGTGAAAAGGGCAGTTTTCTCCACTCCGAAACAGAGTTCTCCAAGTCCAGATAAGTTTAGATCTAGTTTTTATATGTATTGTTGGGACATTGTCAAAGATGACAGAGTAGAAGCAACGAGAGATTTTTTTTTTTTAATGTCGTGGCTTTGCCAAGATTCTATTCATCCTTTTACATTGTTTTGATTCCAAAAGTGCCGGATCCAATAAGCCTTTATTTCGTGACTTCTAAAATATTTTCTAAGATTTTGGTTCAAAGGATGATAAAATTGTTGCACAAGTTGGATTCGCAGGAACAAGGAGCACTCATTTATGGGTGTAGTATTTTTGAAAATATAATGCTTGCTCAGGAGATGGCTCAGTTGTTACACAAAAAGAATCAAGGTGGTAATATTATGTTGAAGATTAATATGGCTAAGGTGTATGATTGTTGGGATCAAGTAGCAACTGACACATGCGTGCACAATGATAACAAGGGTTTAACGTGGTTCAGCAAATACCTACTTCCATAGAGAAATAACTTTACTATTAAATAGTAGAATACATAGAATATTATAGAGGATGAGGATAACACTCTACTCTACTTAACTCAACTCTCTTTTCTCTCAGAGCTCACTCAGACTCTCTCTTTCTTTTCACAGCTATTCACGTTAAAGCTCTTTCCTTTTGTTTATACCCTATGCTTGTTGCTAATCCACTCTAGATTTCGTCTCCTTTTATACGAGAGTATTGAGCCATATGCAACCTTCATTCTTGACAAAAGGAGTATGCAGCCTTCATCTTGATGAGTTCAAATTTCCAAGATCTTTTGTCAATGCTTGTCTTTAAGTATTCTTCAGCAATTTTAGCTGACTTCTTTTATATTTACATAGCCAACATATCTTGGTTGGTGTTAACATTTCCAACAATCTCCCCCTCAACACCAAATAGAGGATATCTTGACATCTTTTAGTTCAAAGTACATAATTTGGCTATGTCTCTACATAGCCCAAGTTTTTCGTGTGTGACTATCTTCGTTAGCAAGTTTGCTGGATTCGCTTTCGTATAGATCTTTACAATGATAATGTGCAATGACAGCAAATATCAATGTGCTTTGTGAGGGAGTGATACATTGAATTTTTACTTAGGTTATGAGCACTCTAACTATCACAGTAGACTTTATACTCTTTTTGATTGATTCCCATTTCTTGGAGAAACCGTTTTAGCCACAATATTTCATTGTCTGCTTCCGCTATAGTAATGTACTATGCTTCTATTGTGGATAAAGCCACACATTTCTGCAATCTAGATTGTCATGATACAGCTCCCCCTACAAATGTGTAAATGAATCTTGATGTAGATTTTCTCCCATTAAGATCACCAGCCATATCAGCATCTGCATAACCATCCAATACTGGATCAGCTCCCCGTAGCATAAGCACCTGGGGCGGAACCAAGATTTTGTGTTTGGGAGGCGATCTATAAAGTGTACGGTGCGTATAAATTTTAGAAAGATAATTACCAGTAATAGAAGTATTTTTTTCTGTTGTTATCGAGCTCTCTAAACGTATATTACTCTACGAATTGTCTACGTTCTTTTTTTTTTTTAAAAAAAATAATTATTCTTGAATACTTGTTCATATTTTTCTATGATTTAAGAAAAAATTATAAATCAAAAATAAATTTGAGAACTTTTTAATAAGTAATGATGTAACGCTATTAGATTTTTAACAAACTATATCTCACAATCATATAAGTTAGAGTGAAACTAAATAAGTGAGTATAATCAATCAATTTTACAATCATATAAATTTATAATCAATTTTTTTGTTAGAATTAGACTGTTAGAGAAACAGTAAGATTATGTGAGTTGAAATTTGAGTTTCAATAAAATTAAAAATTAGAATATAAGTGGATATATATTGAGATTTAGGGAAATAATTTTAGTAAAAAAATTTGGGGGGGCAACTTTTATTTTTTTTATAATCTGAAAGAGA
This sequence comes from Platycarya strobilacea, assembly GCA_036898215.1. NCBI lineage: Eukaryota > Viridiplantae > Streptophyta > Magnoliopsida > Fagales > Juglandaceae > Platycarya > Platycarya strobilacea. The sequence goes on along the minus strand of CM072547.1, from coordinate 38,406,196 downwards.
ATTTTAACTATATATATATAATTATATATATTTATATTACAGATGAATTTTGAATACTGCCCCCCATCCACTAATGTGGCTCCGCTCCTGATAAGCACAATTTTGACATACCATTAAGGTACTTGAGAATCTACTTTACTAATTTCCAGTATTTTTTTCCTGGATTGGAAAGAAGATGGCTCACAAATCCAATAACATGAGCAATGTCAGGTTTCGTACTCACCATAGCATACATAAGATTTCCTACTGCTGAAGAGTAGAGTACTGCAGCCATTTCTTGAACATTTTCCCTTGATGAAGGACATGAACTCTTATTTAATTTGAAATGACTAGCCAGTGGACTACTAACTGGATTAGCTTTTTTCATGTTGAACCTTTTAAATACCTATTCAACATACTTATCCTGTGACAGCCATAACTTCTTTTCTCTTCTGTCACAAGTAATCTTTATATCCAAAATCCGCTGGGTAGCACCTAAGTCTTTCATATCAAAGACTTTGGAGAGATTCATCTTTAACTTGCTGATGATGGAAGAATCTTTTCCAATAATTAGCATGTCATCAACATAGAGCAGTAACATCACAAAATTACCTTCTAAAAGTCTTCGAATGTAGACACACTGATCTGCAATAGTTCTCTTGTAGCCATGACTCACCATGATGGAGTCAAACTTCTTGTACCACTGTCTAGGAGCCTGCTTCAAACTGTAGAAACTCTTTTTCAACTTGTAGACCAAATATTCCTTTCCAAGAACTCGAAAACCTTCTAGCTGCTCCATGTAAATCTCCTCATCAAGGTTTCCATGAAAAAATGTTGTCTTCACATCCATTTGTTCAATCTCTAAGTCAAAACTCACAACCAATCCGAGTACCACTCGAATTGAAATCATTTTCACAACAAATAAGAACACCTCATCAAAGTCAATTCCCTTCTTCTACTGGAATCCTTTGATAATCAAGCGAGTATTGTACTTCACCTGCTTGCCATTATTTTTTAGCTTAAACACCCATTTATTTCTCAGTGCTTTTTTATTCTTTAGAAGTTCCACCAACTCATAAGTCTAATTTTTCTGTAATGAGTTTATCTCATCCTGCATAGTTTGCATCTATTTATTGCTATTTGGATGAGATATTGCCTCTTGAAAATTCTCTGGCTCCCTCTCATCTGTAAGAAGAATATAATCTGATTCTAGATATGTTCAAAATGAAATCAACAATCGGCCTCTAGACGATCTATCATGCTGAGGCTGATCACCTAAAAACTGTGATGATTCTGTACTTTCTGATGGAGAAGGTAACTACTCCCCCTGCTTAGTACTAGTCTCTTCATTGTCAGCTTCTTCTTCTTCTAGGGAATCATCTTGTCTGTCTTCAGTGTTTGAGACAGACTTAAGTGGTGTGAACTAGAGGCTGGTTCTGGAACAGTTGCAGTTGTTTCTTCTGATCTTATAACGTTGTCATGCAACTGATTTTCATGGAACACAACGTCCCTACTTCTGATGACATTCTTTTCTATAGGATCCCATAATCTGTATGTAAATTTCTCATCTCCATAGCCTATGAAGATACATGAAGTGGACTTGATGTCGAGTTTTTGTCTTTTATCTATGGATACATATGTGTTGCCCAGATGACTAACACAAGAGGGGGGGTGAATTGAGTTGTATTTAAAAAAATAACAATTATAAATCAAATATATAATATAAAATATAAACAAAATATGAAACAACAATAAATATAAATAGTAAGAGTAAGAGAGAAGCAAATTCAGTATGTTAACGAGGTTCGGCCCCACTGCCTACGTCCTCGCCTCAAGCTACCTCTTGAGGATTCCCAAATCCACTATTCAATCTCCTTTAGGTGGAGATAGAAACCTATTACACCTTTGAGCAGCACCGCTCCAAAGAATCCATGTAGAACACCCTCTACACTTCCAATCACCTTACACTTGGTGATTTAACTATTCCCCGTGTAGAATACCTTCTACACTTCCAATCACCTCACACTTAGTGATTTAACTATTCCCCGTGTAGAACACCTTCTACACACACAAGGGTTATACACACCCTTTTACAAATACAAGAGTTGATAGTAGGTAGACTATCAAAGTACACTCCTCAATGAGTGAGATAGAAACAATACAGCGCAACCTATATCTCTCTCAACAAGAACAAGAATTAAGGCTCAAAACTTTAGAAAAGAGAGAATGAGAGCTTTGAAGAAATGATGCAAAACTTAGCAATAGATGTTTAAGCTCTTGTTATGAATTTTGCAAAACTCAAGTGAGCTATTTATAGGCAAATGAGTTTTCAATTTCAAATTTGAAAAGATTCTCATGTCAAAAACATCATCATTCACTTTTCAAGAATTTCAAATTTAATATTTTTACTTTTTGCATGTGACAAAAGGAGCACGCTTTACTTTTCAAAAATTTCAAACATAATCTTTTACTTTTTGCATATGACAAAATGAGCACACTTTACTTTTCAAAATTTTCAAATAAAGACATCTACCTTTTGCATAAGTCAAGAAAATCATCCACCACTTTTGAAAATATTCAAATAAAACATGCACATGTGAAAGATGATAATCAATCATCTTAATATTTTCAAAGTTCAAACCTTTAATCATGTCATGCACATGTGAAAGATGACAATCAATCATCTTTCAAAATTTTCAAATTTAATTTTCAAAATATTCATGCATATGTGGAAAATGTATTTTAATGCTTTATGATAAAATATTAATTTTGAGCCTTAATCCTAATTTTGAATTTTTAAGAGATTTACAACATTACTCTATGATTTTAATGTGAACTTGTTCCCTTATTGCTCATGCTTGCTTCCTTGATGTGCTTGATTATATTGTGTGGACAACTTGAACTTGAGACTCCTTTATTCTTTGGATTCATTTGTTATCATCAAAATCCATTTGTAGATTTACATGAAACTTGAAATCTTGAGTTCAACAATCTCCCCCTTTTTGATGATGACAAATACTTGATAGAACCTGAAACCTGTATTAATACTTAAGCTCCCCCTGAGAATGTGCGTTAGTTTTTCAAGCAAAAATATAAATATAATTCCAAGCATATATAACAAGTTTAGCAATTTAAACAATATTAAAGTTCTAGTCTAAAACTTCTCCCCCTTTTGGCATCATTAAAAAGGAATCATAATTAACTCAATAAGATATATTCTTACAATAACCAATAGACAAATAAAACGCTGCGCTAGTAGAGACTATAGAAATTAGAATCATCCGTGTCCGACAAAACTTGCAAATGTTGAAACCAAATTTTATCATCTCGGTGCGGAAGAAGATTTAAATCCGCTTGATGTTATTGACGAATTAGATGTTTCAGAGATTTGAAGATGAATAATTAAAATTATTCGTGTCCGACAAAGACAGCAAAAGCTGCAGGCCTAGCTTTGGCAATGCGGTGCGGAGCCATGCATGTCCGACAAAACCTGCAAATGTTGGAAGTCTAACTCTGGCAATTCGGTGCGGAGCCACGCGTATCTGACAAAACCTGTAAAGGTTGGAAGCCTAGCTCTAGCAGTCGGTGCGAAAGCAGATCAATCGCCTGATATTGTTGACAAACGGGTTTGAAAGCTCTGAGTTTCTATAAAATAAATCATTTTCACCAATCGGATACCAAAAAAAAACATTGCTTCTTGACCTAAGTTATGTTTCTCCATAACGATAGAATGGCCGAACAATTCTCTTCCACTAATGTTCCAGACTTGAATCAGGAACCCTTGACGCATCAACCATCAATCTTCTCTCCTAAGGCCGTCAATGCCATGATAGGAGCAGAGAACCGTTTTTCTAGTAAGAAAACTTTTGACAATGTGTGTCCAGCATATCTTATATTTCTTTTGACTAATAAGATTTGAAGAGACAATAGTTTGTCTTGTTCTTTATGATATCTCTATAAAATCAGTTTTAAAGTTCATCCGATTTGCATCAAATCTTATTCTCATCTCTATAACTCATCTGCATTCCTTCAATATTCTCGCTTTAAGTTTTCAATTATTTTCTCAATGACTCATTCTTCTAACATTCCTCTAGATGCATCCATGAGGTATTCTACATCTCAATCTCATGTCCTTTCTGCAGCTACCATTGGCGCCATGTTGCAGCAAGAGAACAACAGTTTGGCTAATAAGCCAGACTCCGATGCTATCTACGACTTGGTGAGTCTCGGGACTCGCTACTCATCCTCTATTGTCGCTTTTTCCCAGCGGCTACAAGTCAAAAATCATGAGGTTGAAAAGCTTAAAAAACAAATTGTTGTACTTCAACGAATTGTTCAAGAGTCTCATACAAGGGAAGGAATCCTTCGGCAGAAGAATAAAAAGTTGAAATCTCTATTGGATTTTTCATTCCGCTTGCCAGTTCCCATGGATAGGGATGACATGATATTGTATGAAGAGAATGAGCGTCTAAAACATGAGGCTAAGAACCTCAAGTTTATGTAAAAATATTTAAAAAAATATCTCTCTATTTTTATGAACTCTGATCTATCTTTCAAGAGATATTCATAACATGCATCATACCTATTTTTCTTCTAATCATACATAATCTATCTTCTGGTAAGGGTTTTGTGAATATATCTGCTAACTGATCGTGTGTGTTTGTGAACTCCAGTACTATATCGCCTTTCTGCACATGATCTTAACAAAAAATGATATCTTATTTCAATATGCTTAATTCTAGAATGTTGTATTGGTTTTTTTTTTTAAGATTTATAGCACTTGTATTATCACATTTGATTGGAATGTGATTATACATAAGTTTAAAATCCTCAAGTTGTTGCTTCATGTAAAGAATTTGAGCACAACAACTACCCGCAGCAACATATTCTACCTCAGCAGTAGATAGTGCAACAGAATTTTGTTTTTTTTTTTTACTAAACTAGGAAACTAGTGCACGACCTAAGAAATGACATGTTCTACTAAAACTTTTTCGATCATCTTTGCAACCAGTATAATCGGTACCTGAATAACTAATAAGATCGAAAGAAGTGTGTTTAGGATACCATAACTCTAAGTCAATGGTAATGGCAAAATATCTAAAAATCCGCTTGACTATAATCAAATGAGATTGTTTTGGAAACGATTGAAAACGTGCACATAAACATACACTGAACATAATATCAGGTCTACTAGTTATCAAATATTATAAACTATTAATCATACCTCGATATACATTTGAGTCAACTGGCTTACCGCTTTCATCTTTATCAAGTTTAGTGGTTGGACTCATTGATGTTCCAATTATCTTCGCACGTTCCACCTCAAATTTTGAGTAACTCTTTGATATATTTTGAATGATTAATAAATGTTCCACTTTTTACTTGCTTGATTTGCAATCCGAGAAAGAAATTAAGTTCTCCCATCATGCTCATTTCAAATTTTTCCTGCATATTCTTAACAAAATCTTGACACATATTTTCATTAGTAGCACCAAATATTATATCATTTACATAAATTTAAATTAGAAGAATATCATTCTATTCATACTTGATGAAAAGAGTTATATCAATCTTTCCTCTTGACAAATATTTTTCAATAAAAAACTATTTAAGAAAATACTTTTAACATCCATTTGAAAAAGTTCGAAATCTTTATAACAAGCATATGTAAGTAGCATTCGAATAGTTTCTAATCTTGCGACTGGTGCATATGTCTCATCATAATCGATTCCTTCTTCTTGATTGAAACCTTGGGCCACAAGTCGAGCCTTATTTCTAGTAATGACTCCGGACTCATCTTTCTTGTTTCTAAAAACCCATTTTGTTCTAATAATAGTATGATTTTTGGGTTTAAGTGTTCAAACATTATTTCTTTCAAATTGATTAAGCTCTTCTTGCATAGTTAGAATCTAAGATTCATCAAGAAGTACTTCATCAATATTTTTAGGTTCGATCTGAGATAGAAAAACAGTATGATTGCAAATATTTCTAAGAGATGATCGAGTACTTACACCTCGTGAAGGTTCTCCTAGAATTTATTCCGTTGGATGATCTTTCACATGTTTCCACTATTTGGTTGCATCTTGTACTAAGTCTTGATGATCTTTCCTTCTATTTCCATGATCTTTCATTTTGAATTGTCTCCAAATATCACACATCCTTTTTCTTTAGAAGTGAAGTCAATGAATTTAATTTTGTCTTCTCTCACGTATCTTGAGCATCCGTTATCTAAAAATCATTTATTTTTTACCTGTAGAATACTTCATGCATACCTACAAAAATAATTAAAAACAATTCCTGGTACCCAAGTTCTTTGGGTCCTTTATTTATTAGTATTAGAAGAAATAAGATTTTTAGGTACCCATATGGCCCTAATAGTCATTGTATGTTTTCTTCTAATAGGACAACTAAAATAATTATGACCATTTCTATTACAAAAATTGCAAATAGCATGTGACATATATGAAGAACTTGAGTGATTATAATAGTATCCTTTTTTAACAAAATTATTTTTATGAAAAGAATTTTGAATATTGGATTTTGATGTAGAAGGATTATCAAAGAAATTTTTATAAGATTTGTATTTTTGTTTTGGCTTATATCCCAAGTCTGCCTTATCAAAAACACATATTTGACTACCAAGAAGTTTTTCAAAATTTCTTTTTCCATTCGTAAAGTTTTCAATAATATTTTCTAAATCAGTTTTCTTTTTCTTCAACTCAAGATTTTCATCTTTTAAAACAATACTTTCTTTTCTTAAAATATCAATTTCGTTTGTTAAAGAAAAATTTTTCTTTTTCAAAACAGTATACTTGATACCCAATTTTTCAAATTCCTCATATACTTCTTCTAAAACATTTTGCAATTTTTCATATGAAGGATTTTCAATATTATCAAAATTTGTTACCTCAATGTCATCTTTAGCCATAAGACAAAGATTTGCTGATTTTCCATTGCTTGCTTCACTATCTGAGCTACTTGAATCATCATTCCACGTAGCTTTCATTGCTTTTTTGCCTTTGTTTCGATCTTTCTTTAGCAGAGGACAATCTGGCTTGATATGACCAGGTTTATTGCATTTATAACAAATTAAAGTGTCATTTTTACCTTAATCTTTCTTGGAAAACTTATTGAAAGATTTCCTTGGAGGAGTTTTATTTTTCTTTAAGAACTTCTGAATTCTTCTTATTATCATCGCAACTTCTTCATCTTTGTCGTCATTTTCCTCATCTTCATCACTTTCACTTTCATGTGGAATAGCTTTAAGTGCCAAACTCTTCTTTGAATTTCCTTCTTCTTCTCCTCTTTTCAATGTGTACTCATGGGTAATAAGTGACCCGATGAGTTCATTCACTTCGAACTTCTTGAGGTCTCTAGCTTCAAGAATCGCTGTCACTTTTGACTCCCAACGTTTTGGTAGAGAGTTGAGAATTTTTCTTACTATCTCCACTTTGGAATAAACTTTGCCAAGAGTTGTCAAACTGTTTATGATGTTAGTAAAACGAGTGTGCATACTAGAAATAGATTCATCATCATTCATCTTAAACATTTCATATTCATGAGTAAGAATATAAATTTTTGATTCCTTAACTTGATAAGTTCCTTCATAAGTAACTTCCAAGTTATCCCAAATTTCCTTTGCTGTAGTGCAAGTCATTACTCTATTAAACTCATTACCATTAAGAGCATTATATAATAAATTCATAGCAGCTAAATTTAAAGTATAAAGTCTATCGTCTTCACGATCAAACTCTTCTTCTTCCTTTTTGACCTTTACTCCATCAATCACTTTTGTTGGAATATAAGGTCCATTTACAATGCATTTCTAGATTTCTCGACCTTGAGCCTGAAGGAATATTCTCATTCTAACTTTCCAGAATGAGTAATTGTCTCCACAAAAGAGTGGAGGCCGACTGCTAGATTGACCTTCACTAAATGAAGCTGCAATGTTAGCCATAAGATCTTAACTCAAAAGATAGTTAATCTTATAATAGAGCTCTAGCTCTGATACCAATTGTTGCCCAGATGACTAATACAAGAGGGGGGGTGAATTGAGTTGTATTTAAAAAAATAACAATTATAAATCAAATATATAATATAAAATATAAACAAAATATGAAACAACAATAAATATAAATAGTAAGAGTAAGAGAGAAGCAAACTCAGTATGTTAACGAGGTTCGGCCCCACTGCCTACGTCCTCGCCTCAAGTTACCTCTTGAGGATTCCCAAATCCACTATTCAATCTCCTTTAGGTGGAGATAGAAACATATTACACCTTTGAGCAGCACCGCTCCAAAAAATCTATGTAGAACACCCTCTACACTTCCAATCACCTTACACTTGGTGATTTAACTATTTCCCGTGTAGAACACCTTCTACACTTCCAATCACCTCACACTTGGTGATTTAACTATTCCCATTGTAGAACACCTTCTACACACACAAGGGTTATACACACCCTTTTACAAATACAAGAGTTGATAGTAGGTAGACTATCAAAGTACACTCCTCAATGAGTGAGATAGAAATAATACAGCGCAACCTATATCTCTCTCAACAAGAACAAGAATTAAGGCTCAAAACTTTAGAAAAGAGAGAATGAGAGTTTTGAAAAAATGATGCAAAACTTAGCAATAGATGTGTAAGCTCTTGTTATGAATTTTGCAAAACTCAAGTGAGCTATTTATAGGCAAATGAGTTTTCAATTTCAAATTTGAAAAGATTCCCATGTCAAAAACATCATCATTCACTTTTCAAAAATTTCAAATCTAATATTTTTACTTTTTGCATGTGACAAAAGGAGCACACTTTACTTTTCAAAAATTTCAAATATAATCTTTTACTTTTTGCATATGACAAAAGGAGCACACTTTACTTTTCAAAATTTTCAAATAAAGACATCTACCTTTTGCATAAGTCAAGAAAATCATCCACCACTTTTGAAAATATTCAAATAAACATGCACATGTGAAAGATGACAATCAATCATCTTAATATTTTCAAAGTTCAAACCTTTAATCATATCATGCACATGTGAAAGATGACAATCAATCATCTTTCAAAATTTTCAAATTTAATTTTCAAAATATTCATGCATATGTAGAAAATGTATTTTAATGCTTTATGATAAAATATTAATTTTGAGCCTTAATCCTAATTTTGAATTTTTAAGAGATTTACAACATTACTCTATGATTTTAATGTGAACTCGTTCCCTTCTTGCTCATGCTTGCTTCCTTGATGTGCTTGATTATATTGTGTGGACAACTTGAGCTTGAGACTCCTTTATTCTTTGGATTCATTTGTTATCATCAAAATCCATTTATAGATTTACATGAAACTTGAAACCTTGAGTTCAACAATATGCAAATGTTTTGCACCCAAATACTCTTAGATAAGAGTATGATATCTTGCGACCTAACCACACGATCTCTGCAACTTTAAATTGCAATGGAACTGATGATGTTTTGTTAATCAAGTAACAAGCTATTCATACTGCTTCACCCCAAAACAATTTAGGCAACTTAGCCATACTCATCATGCATCTAGTTCTTTCTACAATGGTCTCATTCGTTCAGCTACACCATTGTGTTGTGGGGGTATATGGGATAGTTTTATCATGTTTGATGCCATGACTGGCGGAATATTTTTTGAACTCTCGAGAAGTGTATTCTCCTTCATTATCTATCCTCAAGCATTTTAGATTCTTGCCTGTTTCTCTTTCTACCATGGCATGGAAGTTTTTGAACTGATCAAAAACTTGATCCTTCCTCTTCAAGAGAAATACCCACACCTTCCGTAAAGTATCATTAATAAAAGTAACAAAATATCTGTTACCTCCTAGCGATTCGACTTCAAAAGGATCGTAAGCATCAGAGTATACTAAACTCAACAACTTTGATCTCTTTTCAGCAGATGTCTGCAATGAAACTTTGTGTTGTTTTCCAAACAAACAGAATTCACAAGGGTTGAGTGCAATATCTTTATTTATTGCAATAAACGCTTTCCTTGCCAGTGTGAACACTCATTTCTCCCCCATGTGGCCAAGTCTTTGGTGCTATAAATTTAGTGATGTCTCGTTTTCAACAATATTGAGGCTATTAGCACATATCTTTGCACTGGCTTTGTACAAAGTGTCACAAATATGTCCATAAGAAACAACCATTGCTCCTTTCTTCGGTTTCCAAGAATTGTTGCTAAAGATACTTTCGTAATCCTATTAATCAAGGGTTCTCCTAGATATCAAGTTGAGCCGTAGATCTGGTACATGTCGAACGTCCTCTAACACCAAGTTACAACCAACATCAATCTTTATCCTGACATCTCCTGTACCCATAATATTTGAGAAAGTTGAATTTCCCATTATGACTTTGCCAAAATCTCCAGATTTGTAAGTGGTGAAGAAATCTTTACAGGAAGTGGCGTGGTAAGAAGCTGCTATATCTATTATCTACTCTGTCTCCTGACTTGCAACATGCAAGCAAGATTCTTCATTGGCGAAAAGAAATGCACAATCTCCAAGAAGTGTCACTGAGATTTCACCTTCTTTTTGCTTTGCTTGACCACTGGATTGATTCCGCTCCCGTTGCAGCTTTCGACATTATTTTCTGAAGTGGTCTTCTATACCACAGTATAAGTACTTGCCATTCTTCTTTCATTGCTCATTGCAACTCTGGGATCTACCTCTGCTTTTACTCTAGTTCCATTCTCAATTTCTTGTTCTACTATGTCTTTGTTGTCTTCCTTCAGTTACAAAGGCATTTGACTGGTCTCCCCCTGCCTCTTTTTGTCTGTTTTCTTCATTAAACAAGGCATCTATCGCCATTGATGTGGTGAGTTTTTCATCTGGAGCTGAATTGCTAAGTGTGACTACTAGTGTTTCCTAACTATATGGTAGGGAACTGAGAAGTAGTAGAGCCTGTTCTTCGCCTCTGAACTTGAGATCTACAATTGCAAGCTGGTTTATGAGATTATGGAACTCGTTAGTATATTCAGCCACTGAGATGCCGCTTTTAAGCTTTAGGTTGATAAGGCATCTCATCAACAGCGTCTTGTTCCGAGCAGTTTTCGCCTAGTACATGTTTTCCAGCTTTTTTCATAGCTAATAGGCATTTATTTCTTGTGTAACGTGATGAAAAATACTATGGTCAATCCACTGTCGGATTTGACCAATAGTTTTCTTATTCAACCTCTGCCAGTCTTTTTCCACCACATCATGTAGTTTCACGCATTTTTCTTCAAACAGGTCAAGCAAGTCTTTGCGATTCAAGAGATCTTCCATCTGGGGTCTCCATAGTGTATAGTTTGTAGCTATTGGCTTGATCATTGCACCTGTTCTTAAATCTTCCATTGATTCGACCTTAACTTCTGCCTTGATCAGCTTTTTCTCAATGTTTGAAGCTAAACCTCAATGAACGGAGCTCACCATTGTGTCCGTAACATTTGACAACTTTGAAAATGACTTTGGTTTGGTCTCGAAACGATCAAAATCGCACTCAAAATGTGCAAAACTTGAAAACGAAATATTCTCCTCTAAAAATGGCATATTCCCATGCCAACACTAGAATATTCGTCCTCCAATAAGGCAAGTCAACCAAGTCGAGAAATTGGTTGCGGGTTAGGTCCCTTCGTAATCGGGTGGGCAGCGTTTGACTCGACTCGGCGCGTGTCAACCACGCATCTTCAACCTCTGGAGCGTGTGGTGGCGCGTGGAGACAGTGGATGTCACTCTCCAATCTTCAGGTAGCACACGCCAGTCTTCTGGGCTTCTGGTTTACACCGTTGGTCATCTGTAGTTGAAACGAACACTTTGGTATGGTCAAATTATAGAACCGAGCAACCTACCAGAATAAATTTTTCAGGAAAAAAAAATCTTCCAATAAAACGCTCTGATACCACTTGTTGAGATCAAGTAGCAACCGACAGATGCATGCACAATGACAACAAGGGTTTAACGTAGTTCAGCAAATGCCTACATTCAAAGTGAAAGAACTTTACTATTAAATAGTAGAATATAGAGAATATTACAGAGGATAAGGATAACACTCTACTCAATTCAACTCTCTCTTCTCTCAGAGCTCACTCAGATTCTCTCTTTCTCTTTTCAGTTCTTCACGTTAGGGTTATTTCCTTTTGTTTATACCCTATGCTTGTTGCTAATCCACTCTAGATTTCCTCTGCTTTTATAGGAGAGTGTTGAGCCAATTTTAGCAATTTTAGCTAACTTCTTTTATATTTATACAGCCAACATATCTTGGTTGGTGTTGACATTTCCAACAATGATAAGGTGTATTGAGCTTTTCTTTTGGAGGTCTTTAGTGGCTTCGATTTTAGTGTAAATTTTTCGGGTTAATTGCGGAATGTGTTCAATCTCCTTAGTTTTCTATCATGCTAAATGGAACTTGCAAAGACTTCTTTCAACCTTCTAGAGGCTTGTGAAAAGGCGATCCACTATCGTTTTATCCTTTTATTATTATGGAATATGAAATTCTTTATCGGCTCTTATCGCACAACTTGGTGGAAGGGAATATTGGTAAGTTTTACCGTCTGGTGCCCATTTGATCTCACACTTGCTCTATGCAGATGATTTGTTGATTTTTGCTAATGATGATGCCCGGTCTTTTTAGAGGCTGTTGAGAACTTTGAAACAATATGAGAATTGGTCAGGCCAAAAAATGAGGAAAAATTAGCTCTTTACTTCTCTAAGCATATCAATTTGGCTCGAAGAAGCGACTTGCTGAGAATTTTGGGTTTGTAGAAGGGACCTTTCCAACAACTTATCTTGCAGTTCCTCTAGTGTCTGATCAACTCACGGCTAGATCTCTTGAGCCTGTTGATAAAATCCATGATAAGGTGGCGGATTGGAAGATTAAAGTTGTTATCTCAAGGGGGGTTTGATCCTTTTGAAGTAGGTGCTTTCTTGTATGGCTACACACTTGTTAGCTGCTTAATGTTTCGATGGTTACCTTGAAAAAAATAAATTCCCTTTTGTCGTCTTTCTTTTGGGGTGAAATAAATGGTAGGGCGAAAGAAAGTAGTTTTCTTGGACCAAGATGTGCTCGCCGACCATGGAAGGAGGTCTAGGCGTTAGCAAGTTCGTGGATGCACAAAGATCTCTTCACATGAAATTTACTTGGCGCATGTTGATTATGAATAATCTATGGACAACTTTTTTCAAAGCAAAATATGTGAAATGTGGTCACCTCTCTGTTGCAAAAAAATATGCCAACTTGTTCAAGGTTCTGGATATCAATAATGCAAGTTTTCCCAGATGTATTTGATAATATTTGCTGGAAAATTCGAGAAGGCAAGACATCTTTTTGGATTAATAAGTGGCTTGCTTAAGGGCCATTATGCATGAGCGCTACAGAGATTATTGATCTGTGCCTTCAGATTAAAGATTGTTGGCTTGACTCTAGTTGGAACCTTCAATTATTGGAGTTGGTTGGAAATGAGGGTATGGGAGATATTATTTCTTTGATTTTCACAAGGATGGAAAGGAACTTGGAAGCCCTTGTTGAATGGGGTTTTCACTTCTAGGAGTGTATGGGAGGTCATCCGTTTGAAGCATCTAAAAGTTCTAGATATAGAGTAGATTTGGCATAAGCTTTTGCCAAAAAAAAAATCCCATTATGCATGTGGAAAGCTCTTTGTCAGTGCTTATCGGTGGACTCTAGAGTGCAGAGTTGTGGTGTGCATTTAGCATCTATATGTGATTGTTGCATTGCTAGAAAATTTGAGACTCTTGATCATATCCTTGGTTCAGACGGGTTTGCTCTTAGATTTGGGATAGAGCTGTTGTGGCACTGGGACTTCGGTTCATGTTTGCAAGAACTTGGTGGGGAAGTGTCCTTCGCTGTTTCTCTTTTGCAAAAAAATCATCTCAAATGGATTTACTGATTGATTTGATGCCGAACCTTATCATTTGGCGTCTGTGGCACTGCCATTGCAAGCCATGCACGGAGGGAATTAATGAATCAGTGGAAAGGGTGTGGGGATTTTTGAAAGTGTGGCTCAGAAAACTGGTAGCAGAACAAGCAAAATTTGGCTCAGTCTCTCGAATGGACGAACAAGTGCTTCTGGCATTGGTACTTCCCCTAGTTTCGACTCAACGACGTAGGCCACAGTTAGTTACACGGATCAAGCCTCCTCTTGGTTTTGTCAAGCTTAATATTGATGGGAGTTGCAAGGGTAATTCGGGTTCTTGTGGGGGGATGTGGTGTGATCCGGGATGCACTTAGAAATTTTAAAGATGCTTTCTCATTTTCTTTTGGCCAGGGAACGAATAATGAGGTCGAACTTCGTGCTATCCGTGCAAGAGTGGTTGTTTGTACATAGTTGGGTTTTTTTAATCTGGGAATTGAGTGTGATTCAAAAGTCTTAGTTGACTAGATTATTTCCAGTAATTATACGATTGGTACCTTTGGGAGTTTTGGGAGGAATAGTTAAGGCACTACAAGGTGTCCACTTCAATATTAGACTCAAATATAGGGAAGCAAACTAAGCTACAGATTTTTTGGTTAAGCAAGGTGAAGCAAGTTTGACATGCAGATATGAGGATGGGGCACAGTTCCAAGAACGTTGAGGGGTATCCTTCAGGTTGAAAAAAATGGCCTACCTTGTATTAGACTTTAATTATCCGTCTTGAGGTTTTCTTGTTGGTTTTGATGTAATTGGTTTGTTTGGTGTTGTCAAGTTGTTTAAGATTTTCTTCTGCCATAAGTTAGTTATTTTTATTAAAGTTTTGGAGGTGTTGTCCTTCTTATTCCAAAAAAAAAAAACTATTTAGATAGATAATTGCACAAAGCTAAAACTCAAGTTGCTAATTTTGCTTCTCCACTCCCATCTTTTTGAGTCCACTCATGGAAGGGGTTCCCACTAGCCATAAGTTAAGCTCCATAGTGACAAGGAGTTCAGATTCACCAAACCACAACACATTTTTATGTAAAAAAAATATTCAAGCACTCTTCATAGAGCCCATTATTTGCAAAGCCTCAGATCATTGTCATCCAACCTCTAGAACAACAATTATAAGCGGCCATTGAAATTTATCTTACACTTAGGGCTGGTTTGGATTCGTAGACACGAGATGAGCTCGTCTCAACTCATCTCACACTTATCAATATATTTTTTTTCAAATTCTCATACAAAACACAAATTCTAATACAACTTTTTCAAATTCTAATATACATTTTTCAAATCTCAATTCAACTTTTTTAAATTCTAAAACAATAATAACATTAAAAAAATAAATTAAACTCATCTCATTTCTCAATTCAAATCGACCTTAATTTCTTGCCATATTGTTTTCCTCTTTCAAAAGGCCAGCAAGTTGGTATTTCAAAGAATTTAAATGAAAAAATAAACAAAATCAATCTTTGCGTACGGATATCAATCATTGTCCATTGAATAATAGAAAGTGAAGGCACTCTTATTATATTGTTTAAAATTAAAAAGATAATTTAGTTATTATAAAGAGTAATTTAACTTTGAGTCATTTCATTCGTATAAATCTACATATTGAAATAACTATTTTTTATTATATAATAACATAATAATATAACAATAATCTAGTTTTGGTTAGTCACATCAAATCTGTAGATTAAATTATCAAGATATATATAGTAATAAGTAATTAATAATTAAAAAAATATTTAATTATTTGTAATTATTAATTTATTTTATTTTATCATTCTACCTATTATATTTTAATTAATAATCATATTTTAATTAAATTATGGGTTAAAAATAAATTAATAATCATATTACATTTAAATTAAATTACTAATAATATTTTAAAAAAATTTAGTTACTCCTCATCCAACTATATTTTTTTTTATCAATTTCTCTTCTATCCAAGAATTATAAGTACTCCATTTTAAATACAATACAGAACAACAATATTTGAAAATTTACAACACAATTGCAGCAAGACAACATCAACTTTTTACATTCCAGCAAAGGAACATCTACTTTGTCATTTCTCTTGGGCATGTTGGCATTTTTTCAACAAATTATGGACAGAAGTGAACGAAATATATTGCAATACATTTACAATCATTGGTGAATGCAATATGCAATACATCCTGGGGCCCAGCGCATGTGATGAAGGAAAGAGTGAGAACAAATAAAGTAAGAGTTTGGCAACTAGTTTAGGCTGCCAAATCTAGAGTTATATTTAGTATTATTATTTATTTGGTCAAAATTTATGCCTTTTAGACCATTCGATATGACTATTTTAAGTCTTAATAACTAAATTCTTTAATTTAATTTTTAGCCAATTTCGGAACACAATCCTTACACTAAGGATTAAATAAAGTAGCAGAAGCCAACTAAGACATTAAAGAGTTTTTTACAGGGACTTGCAAGACTACAAATATACTTATCATTTCTCCTTTTTATAGAACGTTAATTAACAGGAAATAAATAAATATATTTTTCTTCAAATGTTAGGTAATTTTATTGTAAACATCTCATTATCAATTTTTATGAATTCGACCTATAGGAATACATTCTTGAATAATATTCCATATAATCATATCTTGATTGTTAATCAATTTATGAGTTTACTTTTATAAAAACTACTTTGTGATTGTAGCACTTCTTATCTTAAAACAATTCCAATTTATTATAATAAAATCTCGTGTGATTAGTTATTAGTGGCTTGAGTAGAATATTATTCATTAATAAAATAAAACCTTTCTTTTTCTAATTACGTAAGTGACCATCGAACCTTTCTGAACTCTTTTCCCCTGCTAAAACAGGAATGGTGCCTGAAGTAATCTTGCATGCAGTGAGATTCTCGAAAAAACCTGCTACGGAACTACCGAGCAGTGGCAAAAATACGATAAGTAGACATATAATTTCGAGTGTGATCAGACAACCAAAAATCAAACAATGACAGAGCGGCCTGTGATAGATTGATCGACGTCTGAAAAACGCTCGACCGAAGGAATGATTCACAAGGTGAATTGTAAGCCCCAACGACAAAGGAACGAGCATTTTCGGGGACTAGCCCGCTTCCCATTACTCAAGAATTGTCCGGTCCTCTTTCATGTGGAATCGTTCTAGTTAGATCGTACCCAAGGTCTATGAGTGATCTTAGAAAGGATAATGTAATACAGCATCAATATTAATTTGATTGATCTATAATTAGATGAATTTGTTCATAGAACAAAAAAATCAAGAGCCCCGAGTCAATAAAGACTGAGAAAATTTACTCACGAACACATTTCATTTTCATTGGGAACTCCATTGTCGAATTCAGGCCTAACCATTAATTGAGAAGCGAAGGGAACGACGGGATGCATAAGATTCTATTGAAAATGAATCCTAATGATTCCCTGGGTAGGATATGAAGTGGAAATAGCTTATAAGTTAAAAAAATGAAATCAAATATTGATGTAATACTTGGATCACCTTGAAATTGAGAAGACTCGGTGTTTTTGGGCACATTTTATTTTTTATATGTATTATTTAAAATTTTTTAATTAATTACATTGTGATATAATATCAATCATGAGATGAAATAGGTTGTATAAATTATGAGGCATAATAACTAACATCTTCCTTTTTATAATTTTTCTACTTACTGAGGTTAAACTACTTACAATCCTTTCCTGAGCATATAGTGAGATGGGTTCTTTGCCAGGTTGATGAGTTTCTAGTTGGGTGAGCCACCGTCCAGGCCACCACTATTAATACAATTGACCCTAGTGGACGGGTTACTATGTTAAATTTTAAAGTTACCTTTCCATCGCTGTATGTATTAGTAGAGCATGTGGTGGTACCTCTTGTGGAGGATATACCTGAAAATTTGAGTTGGGAACATTGGGGGAAATGGGGATCTGAAAAATCATTAAGTAGAGTCATGACCCCAACTTTCTTATGTTGGACATCTACTCATAGTATATTTATAAAAACTTCGGTAATTTTTCTATTTTATAAATAACATACAATTGTTTTGATAGAGAGATTTTGACGCTGGAATATAGGCAATTGTACGTTATTTATAAAATAGAAAAATTAGGCAAACAAACCAGAAATGAGAAGGGGAAGGCTTAAATAATCCCACGCATCGGTTGATAACATGCAAGAAGGGACATGTAGGCTCATTATACACGCTACATGAAGCAACATGGGAGAGGAATCATCATTCGATTATCCCATGTAAGGGGTAGGGCTGTAAAAAGACTGGATCGGACCGGTGGACCGGATCGGACCAGTTGTTCAGGACTGAGACCCGACCGGACCGAATTTTACATGGACTGATTAATTTCGGTCCGGTCCGGTTCAAAGGATTTGTCCCCTTGGACTGGACCGGACCGGACCGAACTCTACATATATATATTTATTTATATATGTATATATAAAAATAGTATATAAATTTTAATATTAATATAAATATAAATTAATATATTAACATATGATATATAGTAACATATTAATATATAATATATACTCTTATAATATTAACATATTATTATTTATTGATTGACTAGTTATAGTATAAAAATATAAATTATAATATATCTATATAGAATATTAGTAATAACTTATAAGTATTTACGGAACATTTAAAGTATTTATAAATGTACAAATTAATTTTATGTAATTAATTTCAAAATATTATTTATTTTATTACGAGTGGTAAATAAAATGAGAAAAATAATAAGTAAACATTTTTCTGAATACAAAGAAAAAAACACATTAATTACATCCCAAAAAAAAAAAACATTGTTCAATGCAACATATAAAGTTAAAAACAAAATAAAAACACAGCCTACATTTTTCGTATCAAATCTATATCCACTTGGATAGATTTGATTCGTGTCTTTACATCATCTATTTTCTTTATGATGCGCTTCTCAACGTCCTCTACCACGCATCTTGCCACTTTATCCACCACTGCCTCCACAATAGCCTATACAATTGCTCCAATGTAAATCCAGCAATCCTGCTCTCAACAGGTTGAGCAGCAATATTAGTAGTAGTATCAGTAGACTTGAAATTCTCGCATTGGGGTACATCTTGCTCTTGCTAATATATATCTTGTTGAGAGCTCCTATCTGTAGGGTTTTTTCTTATTCATCTACTCTGTAACTCTAGCTTGGAATAGGAGGCTAAATATCAACAGTCCAAACGGTAGACTGTCTCTACTCCCATATCATGACTCATGTTTGATGTGGCAGAGAATATAAAGTGCTAGATCAATCGGTTCCCCTCGTGCTACCCGCAACAAAAGTCGTGCATGGTCCATCCTAAAATCTGTCTTTCGCTTTTTTGGGTCCAAGTTGTACTCGATTATCAAATTCAGCATTCAGAAGAATGGACTATAGTCGACCTATCAGATCACCTTCTCGTCATCATATGCAGGAGCCTCAGGATGTTGCAGTAGTACACGTACCTTATCATCTGTGAGACTATCATCAGATACGTACTCCTCATCGCTATCAGTGTCTAAACTGCCAACCAACTCATCGACAGTCCAGTCTGCCAGCAGCAATGGGGATCCGGCGTCAGTGTCTGCCCTGGCGGATCTAGTCGCTGCTGCCGCAGACGAATGAGGATATGCATCCACGATGCGTGAGATATCCAAATACTCTGCGATAACGCGAGGAGAGAAAGTGATGCTGACTCCCCGCACTGTCAATACATCGTGGTAGAGATCTCCAGGCTACTCTCTCAAGGCATGGTAGAACTCGCATATCATATCAGGATATTTAGTCTCCTATTGCCTGCAGATCGGAGTCTATTCTCACTCAGTTAAACTCGAATCAAACTCGACTCGTGAAAAAAAAAACTCACTCGTGAAAGCAGATACCTGCTCAATTAATAAATGACACATACCCGACAAAACTCGACTCGTCTCAGCTAAGGCTCGTTAAGGCTCGATCGTTTATGCTCGAGTCAACTTATTAGCTCGACTCGATTAAAATTTATTTATATATTGATAAATATATACACATATATGTTATATATAAGTATTGCTAATAATATAATTATAGTATTTTTATAATTAAATATGTAATATGTAATCTTATTACTTATATCTATATGATAAATATTTATTTCATAGTTATATTTTATAATTTGTACAATAATTAGTCTATAAAATTTAATAATTTCATATATTAGTACGTGGAAAGCATGTGAAATATGTATATTCTATCATATTATGTATATTTATTAATAATATATATAAATATATAATATATTGTTATGATGAATAGATATCAACTAGTTAGATATTAAATATTAATTTTTTATTTATTTTTAAATTTTATTCAAAACATTTTTTTTAAAAAATTAAGCTCTCGAGCTCGAGTTTGGTTTATCAAGTCGAACTCGAACATACAATAAATAAAAAGGCTCGAACTCAAGCTCAAACTCGAGTATTTTGAGTCGAGCTCGAACTCGGCAAGCCAAAACTCGGTTCCGCTCGGCTTGTTTACAGCCCTAACTCCCAGTCATCCGATCTTTCCTACACTTTCTTCTTCTGTTTGTCATTTGTATACTGTTCAACAAATAAGCAATGAAAGAAGTTAAACAAGTTTTATCAAACCTAAAATACTTGAATGAAACCAAAACTACAGAAATTATTCTGTTTGGCACTTACTTGGTCGGATGGAAAATAATACATCCAAACAAGTAAGATACCCATTTGAATTCATAGGGGTCATCTTTTACGTCTCGTTCAAATGGAGGTTATTTCCATCTGAATGGAAACTCATGCAAAGAGAAGTGACCAAGTGACTCGACCATTATTTTTTCTCTACAAATCATATTTATTCGGACTAAATCAATTCTAGTATCACTTTTAAAAGTTCAAAACTACCTATACTTAAATAAAAAATACAAAAATTACGAAAAATGGGTTGGATTCAATTTAAAATCTAACACCTACAAAAATGGATGTTCATAACCCATTTTCAACCAATAAAAGGAGTTTGAGGGTCCATTACCTTCTAGATTTCATTGTAGAAGATGCGTCCGACGAGGTTTAGGGTGACTCATGTTTGATTGGGAGTGATTTTTGGAATATCTCGTTCAATGCACAAGTGAACCGTTCGGCGAGATATGGGTATCATATACCTCAATATTCGTTCGAATGAGCAAGTGGCCTTTCGAACGAGTTTAGTAACAGTTGGAGTGTCCAGACGGTTTTTAGAAGCGTCCGAACAGGATTTTGCAATAGAATATCGAGACCTAATCCGTTCTTACACATTCAAATGCGTAAAGTAAAAGTTCAGACGGATAAAATATATGTTCGAACAAAAATTAGAGAGTTTGAAGTTTAAACAATCCACTATCAGTTCGGGTGGTTATAATGATATTAATATGTACTATACAACACTAATAATATTATAAAGTATTTAATAAAAAAAACACTAATATCTTTAATATAATATAATTTACTTCTAATTATTATTATTATTATTAATTAACACTTCTAGCTGCCAAAAAAAGGATTAGTTCACAATTAAATAATCAAACAAATAACAAACAATCGTCAGTTATTTACTATACGCTCAATAAAAATTTCGGATGTTTGCAAAAATGTCAAACAGCAACTCCGCGTCTCTCAATCAACGAACACACCTCTAAAGTCACCCCATCGGACCAACACAAATAAAATACCATAGAAATAATATAAATAATTTACCAAGAATAATTAAAACCAATAAACGTAAACAAAACAACATATGTAAAACAGCACAATTAATAACAAATATTTTGAATGTTATAAACGAACGTCGGCAGCTGCCCCCTGTCCCACCACTAAATTATGTGAATGACCCCACCACTATTATATTAAATTCTGCATAGTGACTTACATAGTAACTTGCATAGTAATTTCATCGCCTATAAATATGGGCTTCAGTTGTAATGAAATTTATAAGAAAATATAGAGAAGGAAGAAAGTTTCAGTTCTTAAGAGTTCCTTTTCTCTTACAATAGTAGTAGTTTTTTTTTTAGTTTTATAACACGTTATCAGCACGAGATTCTATCGATACTGAAGCTAATGGTCTTCTACTTCAAGTAAGTTTTTCAATATATTATTTGTAGTTCTTGAGATAAATATTAAAGGTAATATTTCTGAATATTACTTGATAAAATTTTATTTTTATTCTCATGATAATGTGAATATATTTCTTAAATTCACAGATTTATTTTTGTAATATAATGTCAAATATTGAGATTTATTACTATTGACATTTCTGAAAAATGTTATTTATCCAGGATCCTTGATGAGATCTATTTGGATATGATGATGAACTTGAAAGATACAATCATAGAAGAAAACCATGTGTCCCTGAAGGACCGTGCTGTGTATCTCATGATGAAAAATCATCTTATTGTGTAAAATAAATTAAGAGAGTGATATAAACACCAGAAGATGTAATCCTCTCAAAAGATCATTATGATTTATTGCACCTGAAGTTGCAAGATTTTAAGAGTGGTATTGAATATTCTGCACTCTTTAAAATCAGCTCAATATTAAAATTATACAGTGAAAATGTCACTGATGATGATATATAAAAGAAGACATTATTTTTCATACCTCGAATGTGCTCCTGCAGTAGCAATATCGAGAGTGAAAGTTCAACAAATATTCTGAACTTTTGTTTTATCTTCCAGTGATTGAGCTAAATAATGAGTTTTTGTTACACCAGTTACGTCCTATTAATGATATCGAATTTACACAATTCCTAGAAGTGAACGGGAATTAAGGGAGTAAACGTGGTAGAAAAATTATAGAAGTGCTGGTCCCAAAAGCGACAACACTAAAGATGATAAAAATATATCATATCACCAGAAGTAATCAAACTCAGAGAAGGGTAAAGGCCCTCAGAATAATTCTTCATAAAAAGACGAAGATGTTTGTCATAGATGTAATATGACTAAACAGTAGTCACGTACCTGTTGTACGGCCAAGCACTTGATTTATTTATACTAAGTTTTTATATATAAGCTTATCAATATTTCATCATATTTTGAAATAATGAAATATCGGTGCCTGAAGCACGACAAGAAATTACTTGGGATAATAAAGTCCTGTTTAAATTTGATCCTCTTACAAATAAATGTGAACCAGAAGTTAAGAGGATTATTTATCTAGAAAGTGTTGCAAATCAATTACATGATGTATTTACTGACACTAAAGGTGTTGTAAAATCATATATTACTGCTGTTGATGCTTAAGCAAGAATTGAAGTCCCTAAAGGACGAGTTGTTAAAACAGCAATAAATGAGTCTAAGATACACCTGAAGCGTTGAATACCTATTGGTGCACAAGAAAAATAAAAATCGGTGCTCATGAAGAGACCGTATTTTTTGTATAAAATATAATCCTCCTGAAGAGGAAACCTCCTGAAGAGTGTAACTCCTGAAGAGTATAACTCTTGAAGAGAAAACTCCTGAAGAGTATAACTCCTGAAGAGAAAACTCCTGAAGAGTATAAATCTCCTGAAGAGAAACCTCCTGTAGAGGTGTTTCATGAAATGTTTTTCCCCTGAAGAGGAACAATGAGATCTCAATACATTTCATGAGTACTGGAAAATTTATGGATAGAAATAAAACTGTTGTCGACAACATATATGATAACACTTGATATTACCAGAAGTAATAAAGAAAGTGAGCCAAAAAGCATCGAAAAATGCCGACGTAGAAATAATTGGCCAAAATGGAAAGCAGTTATTAAAACTGAATTAAACTCGCTAGTGAAGCGAGATGCATTTGGACCTGTTGTCCAAACACCAAAGGGTGTAATATTTGTCAGATATAAGTGAGTATTTATACGAAAGCGTAATACGAAATGAAATTATGCGGTATAATTTGTCGCACAAGGTTTCCAGTAGAAACCCGAGCAATTATGAGGAAACATATTTCCTTGATATGAATGCAATCACATTCATATTTTTAATTGATTTGGTTATTACAAAAGGATTAGATATGCAGTTAATGAATGTGGTCACTGCATATTTATAAGCATCATTAGATTATTACGATACTTGAAGCATCTAATCCAAGTACATTTAGGAGTATGTACTTTATAAAGTTTCAAAGATCTTTATATGGGTTAAAGCAATCCGGACACATGTGGTATAATTGAATCAACGAGTATCTATTGAAAGAAGGATTTAAGAATAATCCTATATATTCATGTGTTTTATCAGAATCCGGATTCGTCATTATTGCAGTTTACGTTGATGATTTACCTTGTTAGAACTCTTGAAAAGATTACAAGAGTTGCTATAAATTCAAGGAATGCATTTGAAAAGGAAAGATCTTATTATTCAAATCATAGATGAGTTACAAGAATTTGAGAGTTCTAGCCTCATCTTTCAAATGCATTTTCTCTTCATAAAGCAACATATCATCCTTATCTAAAGGATTAGGCAGTCGAAATGAAGAGGCAAGTAAGGATTTTAAATCCTTATTCTCCTGCTTTAAGTCTGCAATTTTTTTGTCAGACTCTTGAACGAGTCGTTGAAGTACAGAAACCTTCTCGTTAAGCTCCTCAATCTTACGATTTTTGGATTGTAATCGGTTGGAAAATCCAACAATAGAGGAGGAGTATCGGGTGCCGAGAGTCACCAGCTCATAAACAGCTTCACGATCTGACTTATTAGCCAAATCATTTGCTTGCTGCAACATTGCACCTGCGGAAGATGCAAGATCAACTAGTAATTGAGGTGAAGGATACCTCATATATTGATTGTGAGAAATAGTAAAAGGAAATTGATGAGCCATTGGAAATTTGTAGAATAAGAATACAAATACAGATGAATTATAGATATGAGAAGAAGATTTGATGCGTACTAAATGAAACTAAAGACGGTTCTTATAGAAATGGAAATAAGAACAAGACAAACCATCATCTCTTCAAATCTCATTTTACAAGATATGCTGGATGCATAATTTCAAAAGCCAGCGAGATTAATTACAGCTATCCCTATTTTCTTGTAAACGCTGAACCTCTGCCGTTAACTGCTGTTGTTGACTTTGTATCTGAGCTCTTTCTCGTTCCAGCTCTTCTACTCGTGTTTTCAGGTCACGAGAATACCAGTCTACAAGTTTCTTCAGCTCCTTGTTTTCTTATTTTAAATCTTTATTTTTTCTATCTTTAGTTGCAAGCGTTTGATGCAACTCAGATATTTGATTTTTAAGATGATCAACCTCACTCGTTCTCGCCAATAGCCTCTGTGACATGGTTGTAAGAGAAGCAGCATATTGAGCACTGAAGGTTCTTGATGCTGCAACAATTTCAGGATTAGATTTACTAGATAGATATATCTCTGCTCCTATCATGGTGTTTACAGCCTCAGGAGAAAATATAAGTGGTTGAGGTATAAAAGGTTCATGGTTTAAATCAGGGACATTAGAATTTCTATCAGACATAATATCGTTCTGGATGAACAACAACTGAATCTATGAGGAATGCGAGATCTTTTTGCTGGAGTAAACCAATGGTAAAATTGGTTATATTTAAACAACAATCCGAAACCTTCAAATCTCTTCAAGATCTCGTTTGTCCACAATGTCAAGCGGATTTGATTTTCCGCCGAACCGATAATATTAAACCTCAAAACTTTTACAGCTTTTATCATACATAGATGGTTTCCAATGTTATTTCTGCCGTATATAAACAAGTTCTTCCTAATAATGCCGAATGAGGGGGAGAAAATTTTAGATGAAAATATTATCATACTCTCTCTAATGCATTATTTAGTTGGAGATCGTGTTTGAATTCTTAACTTGTTATATATACTGAAATCATATTTGCTTATTACTTGAAATACTAACGCATATTATCAGGGGGAGTTTAAGTATTACTGTAGGTATCAGATTTCTATTAAGTCTGGCAATCAGATATTATTTTTCATCTTCACTCAGAGATTATTGCAATTCATGAAACAAATCGAGAGTATATTTGGCTGAGATCAATGACTCAACAATTTTATATGAAGATAATGCTGCTTGTATCACTCAAATCAAAGGAGGATATATCAAATATACGATCAAGTGATAATCTGACAGATTTATTCACGAAGACATCACCAACTGCGACATTCAAGAAAATTGTGTAGAATATTAAAATGTGAAGATTCAAAAATCTATCGTCATGCACTTTCCAAGGGGAGTAAAAGTCCTGAAGACTTGTGCTAATTGTACTCTTTTTCCTTTGCTAAGGTTTTATCCCATTGGGTTTTTCTTTGCAAGGTTTTAATGAGGCAATCTTAAAGCACTTATGGATACATAAAGAGACTGTACTCTTTTTCCTTCGCCATTGGTTTTTCTTCCCACTGGATTTTTCCTTGGCAAGATTTTGACGAGACAGATTCTTTATGGGTGGTCATTCAAGGGGGAGTGTTATAAACGAACGTCGGCAGCCGCCCCCTGTCCCACCACTAAATTATGTAAATGACCCCACTACTATTATATTAAATTCTGCATAGTGACTTGCATAGTAATTTCATCGCCTATAAATATGGGCTTTAGTTGTAATGAAATTTATAAGAAAATATAGAGAAAGGAAGAAAGTTTCAGTTCTTAAGAGTTTCTTTTCTCTTACAATAGTAGTAGTTTTCTTTTTAGTTTTATAACATTGAACAAATATTTTGAAACTTAAACGTACATAAAATACAACTATATAAATTAAACCAACACTTAAATTAATTAACTAAACAAACGGGTATAAAGCTCATCGAAAGTATCTCAAAGTGATGTAATACGGCAATTAAAACGGAAAAAAAAAACACCAACAAAAACTCACTTCGAAATTTCGGATTCAAAAGGGTTTGAAGAAGAAACACTCAAACTTGAGTTGAAAAAGAAAACGAGCTCTAAAAAGATAGGTAAACACACGACTTTTGAAGGGGAAAAGAGAGCATTTTTCGGTGTCGGTTGCAAGGGGGTCGACGGGTGCAATTTATAGGCTGAAATGGTGCACTGAGACTTCGGTTTTGGGCGGCAAAACAAGCACGTGGAACACAAAGGGACGAGCCAAGACAAACACAATATTCCATGGAAGAGATTTTCCAACTTTTCATATGAAAAACGGAGGTAAAATAGGGACTCATCGCTGGAAAGAAATGGGCGATTCGAGCACGGGACTTACAGATTTGAGATGAAAAGAGAGGGGGAATACTCATCAAGATTCTAGGCAACTGAAAGAGATGTAAAGATCAGAGCTTGGTCACGGGTTAACGGCGGGAGAACAGGGGAAGAAAAGAAAGAAGAAGAAAGAAAAGAAAGAAGAGAAGAAGGCCTGGTCGCGTGCGTGAAGAGGAAGGCTTGAGGTTCATTAAATTTGGTGATAAATCGACGCCGTTTTGCATGATGAAGGCCGGCTTACACGTGAGAGAGAAGACGCCTGGGTTCACATATACAAAGAAACCAAACGGTATCGTTTCGAGCACCAAAGGAGCTGTGTTTATGGACCACGGGCTGGGGTACCTAGGATCTCAAAAGAACTTGAATTTAAACACATTAAAACCCAAATCATCAATATCTTACATATATGCAAGCCCATCCGAAAATATAATAAATAATATAAAATAAAACACATTAAATTTAAATACTAACATGATAAAATAAAGAGTTTTAATTCTAACATTAAAATAAATGTATCACAATAAAATAACATAAGAAAATAAACTAAATCAATAATTAAACATAGAAATAACTTAAAAGATAATAATTACAAACTAATAACTTAAAAGATAATAATTACAAACTATAACACATTAAGATAAAAGCACAACATAACCAAATGAAATAATTAAAATCTTAAAATAATATTTAATAGAAATAACTAAGAATGATTAATATAATAAAGTAAACTAAGGTAATCAAATAATAATTCAAATAAAAGCACTTTATAAAAGTTTAAACTCAAAATTCATAAACTCAAATAAAAGCACCAAAATCTGAAAAGACTCAATAAAATAAAATGCTCATTAAGTAAAAATAAAACACAACTAATTAGACTATAATAAAACTAAAATAATTAAACCAATAAAATAATAATGTTAACCATTCAACTGAAAAGACCAATATTAATGATTACATAAAATAACTACAAACACTAAAATTAAGGAATCTCACAAAAACTTGTAACAACATTAAAACTAAAATCACTAAACCAAAAATAATATCGATAACTATTCAAATGATGAAACCAATAATAAAAAATTAACTAACTAAAAGTACTAAAATTAAAAAAAATGTCGCAAACAACCAACATCAATCATAAATAAAACAATATAATCCGCAATAAAATAAGTAAGATAAGCCATTAATAAAATTTATTAAAATATATTAAAATTGTCAACGATAACAATAAAAGTAATATGTAAAAATATACAAAACCTGAGATCTCACACAAGTACTTCTACTTCCTATATATCAAGTACTTGTACTAATTTATATTAGTATATATTAGTTAGTATATAAGTATTATACTATTTAAATGTAGTACTTAGTATATACTTGGTACTTGTATAGATTACTTAATATATTGATAGTGTCATCATTCGTTCTTCAATATATATAACTTACAATATATATTACTTAGAATAGTATTACTAATTGAATAATGTATACTAATATATATTAATTAAACATTACTTAGTATATTAGTATTATAATACTAATATAATATTATCTAATGATATAATAATACTAATATATTACATTACTTAGTATATTACTATTATAATAATGATCTAATATTACTAATATATTACTAAGCATATTATTATTAAATACATGTTTGAACTATAATCTAGTATAGTTCAAACAAATTTCATCTCGTAGTTTACATTTGAAATTTTGAGTGAAATTTTACATCAAATACTCAAGATGTTCGAAATTTTATGTTCGAATGGAAACTCATCCGTTCGAACAGAAGATACTTAGAATATGCTTAGAACATAGAATCTGAATATAAAATTTTCTCATTTGAACTGGTAAAATTGAAATTCATCGTGGTAAAATTAGGCAGCAATTTGAAATTTTCATATCCAAACAATTTACTTTTTCGTCCGAACACTACTTCAAAAATTTAAACACCTAAGTCTTCAATTCATTTTCACCTGAATTTTTGGATATTTTTTAGAGAGAGAGAGAGAGATTGAGCAGGCCAAAAAGTGTGGGAGGATTCTAGGGTGAGAGAGAGGAATGATTCTTTAAAAAAAAGAGGTAATTTGATTTCTAAGCATTTTTTTGTGTATTTTAAGTTCTATTATTATTTTCCTCCATTAAAACTGGTTGAAAATTTTCTCATATTGTGATTTCTGATTGTGGACAGTATTGTTGAATTGGATTTTGTTGTTGGAAGTACAAAAATTAAAATTCAATTTTTAATTGTTAGAAAGTTAGAAAGTTTGAATGTGCATTGATTTTTTTTTATAGAGTTTAATGATTTGTTTATTTGGGGATTTTATCTTATTACTCATTTCTAACATGATTTATTTATTTGGGTATTTGTTGTTTGGGGTTGAAGATTGGTTCTGGTATTGTATATGCACGATTCTCATTCGATCAAACATTTTTATGTCCGAACGGGAATTTGGTTTCTTTTGATTCCCATTCAAACATATAAATTTACATTCGAACGAGAATCGTGCATACATAATATGTTTGTTAATAATATTTTTTGTTAGTAATAATCTTGTAACTTACTTTACTGTTATAGGTGGATGTCAGACTTAATTTTAATGCTACATTGAACCTTAGACTCGTTCGAGAGTTATGGCCAAATATTCTCTTAAAAATAATTGGGTACAATTCTTGAATTATCTAAAGTGAAAATTTTGGGTTTCTATCATCTATATGATAGATATATTCAGTCAAAACTCTTATGTTAGTTTATAAAATTTTGGTGTGTGTTTCCTTACATTATTTGGGTATGCAATATCGTGACTAGCATACTTCAAGAATTGTAGGAAAATGCTATCGAAATTTTCCTATCGTGACTAGTATATATGCGATATAGATGATAGTCTCTCAAATGAGATATGACCAACTACCTTATCAAAACAATGCTGTGAGAATATGAAGATATTATTATTGATGATATTTATAAAATGAATTAGGTTTTTTTTATTCGACAGTAGACGGGTCACGAAAATATAATGAATAAAAGTCAGATGTGATTAGGAGATATATTTGGGCAAGATTATAAGGAATATGCACATGAAGTGAAATTTTTCATAGAGTTGTGAAAGACAGTGCTGAGAGTCGGGATTTTTATAAATTGTTCGTAAAAAAAAGTGCAAAAATCCGAATCTTATAACTTAGTAGTAATATAGTCACATTTGTTCGTAAATGTGATAGATCCTAAATACTTGTCTTGGACTCTACGTGATGAACCATTTCTTAAAGGAGTTAGATTTGTCAGTCATTCTAATAGGATGAAGGAAATTGGTGTTAAGATCAATATAGACGATACAAATGTGACCATTTCTAATAATATTGATGATAATAGAGAAGATATGACTAAGATGGTAGGAGATATTGGCGCATGCATGTTTTGGATTTGAGATGGAAAAAGAATATCTTCACAATCTTTTAAGGAAAACGAAAACTTTGTAAGATTATGAGAGAATGCACAATGACAACTGTATTAGGGATATACCTATCATAGCAAGTTGTTATTCACGATGAGGTTACTACATATCAAATCAATATGCCATATTTTTGAAAAAGCCATTAACATGTTACCAGAATTATTTAAAGAACTTTTACTACAAGATAACATAGTACCTCATAACTTTTACGAAGCGAAGAAATTGAAGCGAGAACTGAAATTTGATTATAATATTGTTTATGCATGTAAGAATAACTGTGTACTCTTTTGAGAGCAATATGCATAATTTGATTCATCTTTAGTGTGCCATGAGTCAAGATGAGCATTAGATAAGCATCATGTACTAAATAAAGAGTTAAGACATTTTTTGTTGATAACTCAACTTCAACAATTGTTTACTTCCTAAGTGACTGTGAAAGATATGACTTGACATAATACAGAAAAAAATTTCAAAATGATTAATTCCTTTCACATTTGCAGATTCTTTACAATGGAAGAAGTTTAATAGGGAGTATCCATGGTTTATCGGAGAGTCTCGAGATGTACGTCTTGGGTTGACAACTGATGGTTTTAATCCATTCGGCAATATGAGCACTGTTGAACTCAAGGTTTCAAGTTTCGTGAATCTACACATGGATTTTGATGATAACAAATGAATTCAAAGAATAAAGGAGTCTCAAGCTCAAGTTGTCCACACAATAGAATCAAGCACATCAAAGAAGCAAGCATGAGCAAGAAAGGAACAAGTTCACATTAAAATCATAGAGTAATTTTGTAAACCTCTTAAAAAAATTGAAATTAGGATTAAGACTCAAAATTAATATTTTATCATAAAGCATTAAAATACATTTTACACATGTGCATAAATATTTTGAAAATTAAATTTGAAAATTTTGAAAGATGATTGATTGTCATCTTTCACATGTGCATGACATGATTAAAGGTTTCAATTTTGAAAATATTAAGATAATTGATTGTCATCTTTCACATGTGCATGATATGATTAAAGGTTTGAATTTTGAAAATTTTGAAAGATGATTGATTGTCATCTTTCACATGTGCATGACATGATTAAAGGTTTAAATTTTAAAAATATTAAGATGATTGATTGTCATCTTTCACATGTGCATGATATGATTAAATGTTTGAATTTTGAAAATATTAAAATGATTGATTGTCATCTTTCACATGTGCATGATATGATTAAATGTTTGAACTTTGAAAATATTAAAATGATTGATTGTCATCTTTCACATGTGCATGTTTTATTTGAATATTTTCAAAAGTAGTGGATGCTTTTCTTGACTTATGCAAAAGGTAGATGTCTTTATTTGAAAATTTTAAAAAGTAAAGTGTGCTCATTTTGTCATATGCAAAAAGTAAAAGATTAAATTTGAAATTTTTGAAAAGTAAAGTGTGCTCCTTTTGTCACATACAGAAAGTAAAAAGATTAGATTTGAAATTTTTGAAAAGTGAATGATAATGTCTTTGATATGTGAATCTTTTTAAATTTGAATATGAAATCTCATATGCCTATAAATAGATCATTTGAGAGCTTCACATTTACAACACCAAGAGCATACAACATTCATTCAAAGTTTTCATTCTCTCTTCTCTAAGTATTGAGCCTTAACCCTTATTTATTTTGAGAGATATAGTTTGTGCTGTATTGTTTTTATTTCACTCATTGAGGAGTATTTTCTAATAGCCTACCCACTATCAATTCTTGTATCAGTAAAAGGGTGTGTATAACCCTTATGTGTATAGAAGGTGTTTTACACGGAGAATAGTTAAATCACCAAGTGTGAGGTGATTGGAAGTGTAGAAAGTGTTCTACATGGAGAATAGTTAAATCACCAAGTGTGAGGTGATTGGAAGTGTAGAGGGTCTTCTACACGGATTCTTTGGAGCGGTGCTGCTCAAAGGTGTAATAGGTTTCTATCTCCACCTAAAGGAGATTGAATAGTGGATTTGGGGATCCTCAAGGGGTAGATTGAGGCGAGGACGTAGGTAGTGGGGCCGAACCTCGTTAACATACTGAGTTTACTTCTCTCTTACCTTTACTCTTTATATTTATTATTGTTTCATATTTTGTTTATATTTTATATTGTATACTTGATTTATAATTGTTAATTTTTTAATACAACTCAATTCACCCCCCTCTTGTATTAGTCATCTGGGCAACAATTGGTATCAGAGTTAGAGCTCTGTTATAAGATTAACTATCTTTTGAGTTAAGATCTTATGGCTAACATTGCAGTTTCATTTGGTGAAAGTCAATCTAGCAGTCGGCCTCCACTCTTTTGCGGAGATAATTACTCATTCTGAAAAGTTAGAATGAGAATATTCATTCAGGATCAAGGTCGAGAAATCTGGAAATGCATTGTAAATGGACCTTATATTCCAACAAAGGTAGTTGATGGAGTAAAGGTCAAAAAGGAAGAAGAAGAGTTTAATCGTGAAGACGATAGACTTTATACTTTGAATTTAACTGCTATGAATTTATTATATAATGCTTTCAATGGTAATAAATTTAATAGAGTAATGACTTGTGCTACAGTAAAAGAAATTTGGGATAACTTGGAAGTTACTTATGAAGGAACTTCTCAAATCAAGGAATCAAAAATTTATATTCTTACTCATGAATATGAAATGTTTAAGATGAATGATGATGAATCTATTTTTAGTATGTACACTCGTTTTACTAACATCATAAATAACTTGACAGCTCTTGGCAAAATTTATTCCAAAGTGGAGATAGTAAGAAAAATTATCAACTCTCTACCAAAACGTTGGGAATCAAAAGTGACAGCGATTCTTGAAGCTAGAGACCTCAAGAAACTCGAAGTGAATGAACTCATCGGGTCACTTATCACCCATGAGTACACATTGAAAAGAGGAGAAGAAGAAGGAAAGTCAAAGAAGAGCTTGGCACTTAAAGCTGTTCTACATGAAAGTGAAAGTGATGAAAATGATGAAAATGACGACAAAGATGAAGAAGTTGCGATGATAACAAGAAGAATTCAAATGTTCTTAAAGAAAAATAAAACTCCTCCAAGGAAATCCTTCAAAAAGTTTTCCAAGAAAGATTCAGGCAAAAATGACACTTTAATTTGTTATAAATGCAATAAACCTGGTCATATCAAATCAGATTGTCCTCTACTAAAAAAAGATTGAAACAAAGGCAAAAAAGCAATGAAAGCTACATAGGATGATGATTCAAGTAGCTCAAATAGTGAAATAAGCAATAGAGAATCAGCAAATTTTTGTCTTATAGCTAAAGATGACATTGAGGTAACAAATCTTGATAATATTGAAGATCCTTCATATGAAAAATTGCAAAATGTTTTAGAAGAGGTATATGAGGAATTTGAAAAATTGGGTATCAAGTATACTGCTTTGAAAAAGAAATTTTCTTTTTTAACAAACGAAATTGATATTTTAAGAAAAGAAAATATTGTTTTGAAAGATGAAAATCTTGACTTGAAGAAAAAGAAAACTGATTTAGAAAATATTATTGAAAACTTTACGAATGGAAAAAGAAATTTTAAAAAATTTCTTGATAGTCAAAGATGTGTTTTTGACAAGGCAGGATTGAGATATATGCCGAAAAAAAAATACAAACCTTATAAAAATTTCTTTGATAATTCTTCTACATCAAAGTCCAATATTCAAAATTCTTTTCATAAAAAAAAATTTTGTTAAAAAAGGATACTATTATAATCACTCAAGTTCTTCATATATGTCACATGCTATTTGCAATTTTTGTAATAGAAATAGTCATAATTATCTTACTTGTCCTTTTAGAAGAAAACATACAATGACTATTAGGGCCATATGGGTACCTAAAAATTTTGTTTCTTTTAATACTACTAAATAAATGACCCAAAGAACTTGGGTACCAAGAATTTTTTTTTAATTGTTTTTGTAGGCATGCATGAAGTCTTTTACAAGTAAAAGTAAATGATTTTTAGACAGTGGATGTTCAAGACACATGACGGAAGATAAGACTAAGTTCTTTGATCTTAGATTTAAAGAAGAAGGACACGTGACATTTGGAGACAACTCGAAAGGAAAGATCGTGGGAATAGAAATCCATTGATGAAGAAACAGGAGGTATAAATAATACAGAAAGTCTCAATCTCAATAAAGAGAACACAATCATACTGCTTAGAAATATTTGCAATCATACTGCTTTTCTATCTCAGATTGAACCTAAAAATATTGATGAAGTACTTCTTGATGAATCTTGGATTCTAGCTATGTAAGAAGAGTTTAATCAATTTGAAAGAAATGATGTTTGGACACTTGTTCCTAGACCCAAAAATTATACTATTATTGGAACAAAATGGGTTTCTAGAAACAAGAAAGATGAGTCTGGAGTTATGACTAGAAATAAGGCTCGACTTGTGGCCCAAGGTTTCAATCAAGAAAAATGAATCGATTATGATGAGACATATGCACCAGTCGCAAGATTAGAAACTATTCGAATGCTATTTACATATGCTTGTTATAAAGATTTCAAACTTTTTTAAATGGATGTTAAAAGTGTTTTCTTAAATAGTTTTTTTTTGAAAAATGTTTTTCAAGAGGAAAGATCAATATAACTATTTTCATCAAGTATGAATAGAATGATATTCTTCTAATTCAAATTTATGTAGATGATATAATATTTGGTGCTACTAATGAATATGTGTCAAGATTTTGTTAAGAATATGCAGGAAGAATTTGAAATGAGCATGATAGGAGAACTTAATTTCTTTCTCGGATTGCAAATCAAGCAAGCAAAAAGTGGAACATTTATTAATCAGTCAAAATATATCAAAGAGTTACTCAAAATTAGAGATGGAACGTGCGAGGTAATTGGAACATCAATGAGTCCAACCACTAAACTTGATAAAGATGAAAGCGGTAAACTAGTTGACTCAAATGTATATCGAGGTATGATTAGTAGTTTATTATATTTGATAACTAGTAGACCTGATATTATGTTCAGTGTATGTTTATGTGCACGTTTTCAATCATTTTCAAAACAATCTCATTTGATTGCAGTCAAGCAGATTTTTAGATATTTTGCCAGTACCATTGACTTAGAGTTATGGTATCCTAAACACACTTCTTTCGATCTTATTAGTTATTCAGGTACCGATTATATTGGTTGCAAAGATGATCGAAAAAGTTTTAGTAGAACATGTCATTTCTTAGGTCATGCACTTGTTTCACGATTTAGTAAAAAGAAAATTCTGTTGCATTATCTATTATTGAGGTAGAGTATGTTGCTGTAGGCAGTTGTTGTGCTCAAGTTCTTTACATGAAGCAACAACTTGAGGATTTTAAACTTATGTACAATCACATTCCAAACAAATGTGATAAATATAAGTGCTATAAATTTTTCGAAGAATCCAATACAACATTCTCAGACCAAACATATTGAAATTAGATATCATTTTTTTAGAGATCATGTGCAGAAGAGCGATATTGTATTAGAATTCACTAGTATACATGATCAATTGGCAGAAATTTTCACAAAACCCCTACCAGAAGATAAACTATGCATGATTAGAAGATAAATAGGAATTATGCATGCCATGAATATCTGCTAGATACTTTTATTCTATTATCTCAAATGACCTACAGATGCTTGAGACGTTTAGCCTCATCATTCAAATGCATTTGCTCCTCATAAATCATCATGCCATCCTTGTCTAAAAGATTAGGCAATCGAAATGCAGAGGCAAGTAAAAATTTTAAATCCTTATTCTGTTGTTTTAAGTCTACTATTTTTTTGTTAGACTCTTGAACAAGTCGTTGAAGAATATCGATCTTCTCATTAAGCTTCTCTATCTCGCGGGTTTTGGACTGTAACCGAGCGGAAAAAGCAACAATGGAAGATGAGTATTGAGTCCCGAGACCCACAAGCTCGTAAATGGCATCATGATCTGATTTATTAGCCAAATCAGTATTTTGCTGCTTCATGACACTTACGACAGATGAAGAAATAGATTGATCACGAGAAGCATTGAAGGAGAATTGATGAGCCATTAAGATTTTGTAAAGTGAGAATGAAGATGAACTACAACAATGAAAAGAAGATTTGATGCGGATTAGATAAAACTAAGGATTGCTTTTATAAAGATGGAAATAAGTAGAAGACAAACTGTCATCTCTTCAAATCTTACTTAGTCAATCTTACAAGATATGCCGGATGCATATTGTCAAAAGTTACTGAACTAAGCTAGCGAGATTAATTATAATTGTCCATATTTCTCTCGTAAAACGCTGCCATTATCTGCTGATGTTGACTCTGTACTTGAACTCTTACTCGTTCCGATTCCTCTATTTGAGATTTCAAAATACGAGCTAATTCCGTCAAATCTTTATTTTCTTGCTTTAATCTCTTATTCTTTCTACCTTTATTTGCAAGATTTTGATGCAGAACAGATATTTGATTGTTAAGTCGATCAACCTCATTTACCCTCGCTAGTAATTTCCGAGACATGGTCGTAACAGAGGCAGCATATTGAGTACTGAGAGTTCTTGATGCTGCAACAACCTCAGAATCAGTTCTATTTGAAAAATGCATTTCTGCTTCTATCATGGTGTTGACAACCTCATGAGATAAAATAACTGGTTGAGACGGTTCCTTATTCAAATCCGGAAGATTATCAGACGAAATTTTTTCTGCCATTCTATCGTTTTGAATAAACAGAAACTGAATCAATGAATGGGGTGAAAATTTATTTGAGTATCCGACAGGTGAAAATGGTCTTTTAAACAACAACTTTCAAATCTCGATAATATTTAATTTTTCAACAATATCACGCGGATTTAAATCTGCTTTCGCACCGACTGCTAGAGCTAGGCCTCCAACCTTTGCAGGTTTTGTTAGACACGCGTGGCTCCGCACCGAATTGCCAGAGTTAGACTTCCAACATTTGCAGGTTTTGTCGGACATGCATGGCTCCGTACCGCATTGCCAGAGCTAGGCCTGCGGCTTTTGCTGTATTTGTCGGACACGAATAATTTTAATTATTCAACTTCAAATCTCTGAAACATCTAATTCGTCAATAACATCAAGCGAATTTAAATTTTCTTCCGCACCGAGATGATAAAATTCGGTTTCAGCCTTTGCAGGTTTTGTCGGACATGGGTAGTTCTAACTTCTACAGTCTCTACTAACGCAACGTTTTATTTGTCTATTGATTATTGTAGGAATATATCTTATTAAGCTAATTATGATTCCTTTTTAATGATGCCAAAATGGGGAGAAGTTTTAGATTAGAATATTAACATTGTTTAATTTGCTAAACTTGTTATATATACTTGGAATTATATTTATATTTTTGCTTGAAAAACTAACGCACATTCTCAGGGGGAGCTTAAGTATTAATACAGGCTTAAGGTTCTATCAAGCATTTGTCATCATCAAATAGGGGGAGATTGTTGAACTCAAGGTTTCAAGTTTCGTGAATCTACACATGGATTTTGATGATAACAAATGAATTCAAAGAATAAAGGAGTCTCAAGCTCAAGTTGTCCACAAAATAGAATCAAGCACATCAAAGAAGCAAGCATGAGCAAGAAGGGAACAAGTTCACATTAAAATCATAGAGTAATTTTGTAAATCTTTTAAAAAATTCGAAATTAGGATTAAGGCTC
The DNA here is from genome assembly GCA_036898215.1 of Platycarya strobilacea. NCBI lineage: Eukaryota > Viridiplantae > Streptophyta > Magnoliopsida > Fagales > Juglandaceae > Platycarya > Platycarya strobilacea. The sequence continues at coordinate 38,367,957 of CM072547.1, read as the reverse complement.
AAAATTAATATTTATCATAAAGTATTAAAATACATTTTTCACATGTGCATGAATATTTTGAAAATTAAATTTGAAAATTTTGAAAGATGATTGATTGTCATCTTTCACATATGCATGACATGATTAAAGGTTTGAATTTTGAAAATATTAAGATGATTGATTGTCATCTTTCATATGTGCATGACATGATTAAAGGTTTAAATTTTGAAAATTTTGAAAGATGATTGATTGTCATTTTTCACATGTGTATGACATGATTAAAGGTTTGAATTTTGAAAATATTAAGATGATTGATTGTCATCTTTCACATGTGCATGATATGATTAAATGTTTGAACTTTGAAAATATTAAAATGATTGATTGTCATCTTTCACATGTGCATGTTTTATTTGAATATTTTCAAAAGTGGTGGATGCTTTTCTTGATTTATGCAAAAGGTAGACTTTTTGTTTGAAAATTTTAAAAAGTAAAGTGTGCTCCTTTTGTCATATGCAAAAAGTAAAAGATTAGATTTGAAATTTTTGAAAAGTAAAGTGTGCTCCTTTTGTCACATACAAAAAGTAAAAAGATTAGGTTTGAAATTTTTGAAAAGTGAATGATGATGTCTTTGACATGTGAATCTTTTTAAATTTGAATATGAAGTCTCATATGCCTATAAATAGATCATTTGAGAGTTTCACATTTACAACACCAAGAGCATACAATATCCATTCAAAATTTTCATTCTCTCTTCTCTAAGCATTGAGCCTTAACTCTTATTTATTTTGAGAGATATAGTTTGTGCTGTATTGTTTTTATTTCACTCATTGAGGAGTGTTTTCTGATAGCCTACCCACTATCAATTCTTGTATCAGTAAAATGGTGTGTGTAACCCTTGTGTGTGTAGAAGGTGTTCTACACGGGCAATAGTTAAATCACCAAGTGTGAGGTGATTGGAAGTGTAGAAGGTGTTCTACATGGGGAATAGTTAAATCACCAAGTGTGAGGTGATTGGAAGTGTAGAAGGTGTTCTACACGGATTCTTTGGAGCGGTGCTGCTCAAAAGTGTAATAGGTTTCTATCTCCACCTAAAGAAGTTTGAATAGTGGATTTGAGGATCCTCAAGGGGTAGCTTGAGGCAAGGACGTAGGCAGTGAGGCTGAACCTCGTTAATATACTGAGTTTGCTTCTCTCTTACCTTTACTCTTTATATTTATTATTGTTTCATATTTTGTTTATATTTTATATTATATACTTGATTTATAATTGTTAATTTTTTAATACAACTCAATTCACCCCCCTTTTGTGTTAGTCATCTGGGCAACAAGCACTATTCGTAGTACATGGCCTGTGATATTAATACCTTATAATTTGTCACCATAAAAGTGTATGAAGGATCATTATTTCATGATGGCTCTGTAGATCCTAGTGCTGAGATCACCAGGAAACAACATAGACGTATATCTGCCATCACTAATAGTAGAGTTGAAAGAGTTGTGGAAATAAGGTGTGACTACATATGATGTAGCCTTGTCGCGAGTATTCAAGATGCATGCTGTAGTTATATGGACAAGAAATGATTTTTCAGTATACGAGAACTTGTTTAGGTGGAGAACAAAAGGTAAAATGGCTTGTCTAGTTTGCAACAAAAATACACAATCCCAGTGGTTAGCAAATGGGTAAAAATTATATTTCATGAGATATCGTCGGTATTTACCTAAGAATCATAAATGGTATTCAAATAGAATAATATTTGATGGGAATACTGAGTGAAGGTCATCACTGTCAAAACTGTCTAGTGATGACATTCTTACACAACTGCTCGAGGTTCCAGAAAATAGATTTGGGAAGAACGCATAAACTTGAAAGAGGAAACGATAAGCTGTGAAATTCAATTGGATAAAAAAGTATTTTCTTTGAGTTATCATACTAGTTTCTGTTTGACACTTTGTTATAATTTAGATGTCATGTGAGAAAAATATATGTAAAAATATTTTGGATACTCTGATGTTAATAGATGGAAAGACAAAATATATAGTTAACTCTTGTAAATGTTTAAAGGAGTTGGTAATAAGGTTGGAGTTGCATTTACAAGATAATGGACCTCGAGCCTCTATACCCTTTGGATAGTATACACTATCAAACGATGAGAGAAAAAAATTCTGTGACTAGGTCTTGACAATCAAATTACCTGATGGGTATGCTTCGAACATGTCAAGATGTATGCAAACACATGACTGAAAAATAATTGGTCTTAAAAGTTATGATTGCCATATATTTCTACAACAATTATTGGCAATTGGTGTGCGTGAAAAGTTTACTCGAGATGTTTGTATAACTCTCATAGAGTTAAGGAAATTTGTAATAGGACGTTACAAGTTGAGGTATTGTTAAAAATGAACTTTCTCCCTTTAGTAGCTGCAGTGATCATCAAGCTGAGTTTGAGCTTTGGGGACTATGAGGACAAGCTCATTTGGAAAGATATCTGGGATGACAAATATAATGTTAAGTCGACTTATAAACTACTTAGGGAGCATGCACAACTCCAAAGCAAAGGTGAGGGTTCCTTTGAGTGGTGGTATGTATTTTTGCATAGAGGGCATGAAAAGACAATCTTCCCACCAGACATAACCTAAAAGTTTGAAAAAGTTCTTGTCAAGACAAAGTGCAATCGTGCCAATTTGTCAATGAAGACACCGCCCATACACTGTTATGGTATCCCAAATTAAAGGACCTCTGGACTGGTCAACTGAGGTTGGCCTCTCTTGGTGTTCTTGAGAAAATATGCAGTTACTTGGAAACAGTTCTAAGTATTTGTAATAGGGGAAACAAAGAGAACTTGGGTATGTTTGTAATGATCACCTAGAGCCTGTGGTATCGATGGAACCAGTGGCTTCAAGAGCAAAAACTCATCCCTCTCGAGCAGTCACTAGTTAATGATCTCACACTCATGCAAGCCCACCAAGAGGCTAGGAAACAGACTAACCCAAGCATAAAATTGAAAGCTAGGTAGATCAAGCCATCATCAGGAACTCTAAAGCTCAATGTTGATGGTGCTATTTTAGCTGACCAATGCAAGGTAAGGATAAGAGCCATCCTTAGGGACTAAAAAGGGGAATGTTATAATGTATTGCATGGTCTTAGGGGTGTCAAAACGTTTTAATGAGTCGTGTTTGTGTCGTGTCAGGGCGTGTACATAATGTTTAAAGAGTCAATACGAATACGACCCGTTAAGAGTTTCGTGTCAAAAACTTCAACCTTAACACGACCCGTTAAGACCCATTAAGACCTTTGACACTATATAATACGACATGACACGACACGATGTAATACGATCTGACTCGTTTCAATTCGTAAACCCGTTAGTGACACGTTTGAATTTAACCTAATTGATTTTATACAAATATTAAAACTTAAATAATAGTTATAAAATATAAAAAATTAATTACAAATTACAATCTTAAAATTACAATTCAATAAGTAGTACAATATAAAATATTATAAACACACAAATATGATAAACACACAAATATGATTTATACATTGTAAAATATTAAAATTATAATCCAAACATATTAAATAACAATAGGTTAACTCGTTAATGAATTTTTAATAAGTATTTAAATGGAATAGCAAAATGTCTAATAGTATAAAACTAATTTTAAATTAGGAATTTTTGAAATTTAGCTCAAGGGTATAAAAGTAAATTCAAATTTCTTAACGTATCTTAATGGGTTGATATGAATTGACTCGAAACCTATTAAGGCTAAATATTAACCCATTTTTATAGTGTCGTGTTCGTTTCGTATTAACGTATCGTGTCACATATTATCACCCCTACATAATCTTTATACCTCATTGAAAGGTTATAGCAGTAGCATGCATTAGGTGGTAAAATTATAAGAATTGGCAATTGGCATGGAAAGAAGTTAGAATATTGTATTTTGTGTATTATTAATTTGACGTTTCTAACAAATGACATGGATGATATGAAATTCTCGAAAAAAATATTGATTTAAGATGGCATTAAAGATATAAAAATATGGAAAGTTGTGACATATTGTAGTATAAACTATATAGGATAATTTATTACAAACATTAACTAATTTACACCATAAATTATTTGTTTGGATAATCTAAAATATAATTTGAAAAATAGTGATCTAAAAAGGAGATAATATACAAAAATATGATGCGTGTGCAAGAAAAAGTCAAGTTTATTGGGATTAAATAAAAAAGGGTTTGTTACTAAAAATATAAACATTTTTATTGAATTATTTAAAGTTGTTATTTAAAAAATATAAATTTACACATTTATTAAAAAAATTTAATCATATTTAATCAAAAATAAAGAGATAAAAATAAAAATAAAATAAAAATATTTTTTGTAATTAGTAAAGTTAAAATTTTATTTATTTTTATTATCTTTTTATTTATTTTTATCTTTTTATTTTTAATCAAATATAATCAAATTTTTTAATAAATATATAAATGTATTCTTTTTAAAAGATAATGCTAAATAATAATACTCTTCATTTAAATTTTATATGCAATCATTCCTTTTCATATTTTTTTATTGTTTTGTGCTCTCTTTCGTTTCGTTAGCCCAACTTTCCTCCTCTCACTCGATTCTGAATTCTCTCTCATTGGATCGCCGGGACCCGCCGCACGTCCGATCAACGCGCCGGCATTCCAACTCGGGTGTCTCGTCACATCGATCTGGTAAGTTCAAACTCCTCTCCGATTCAATCCAAAAGCTACGGTACAATTCCTCTTTCAGATCCATCCCTTTCCATTTCATTCACGGAGGCTACACGGAAGAAGTCTCGCGTATTGATTGGGACAAGGAGCCTAGGGCAATGACTCGATGCATGCCGGTTCATCATTTTCCACGATCACCGTCCAATCACGAGCTCGATTTGATTTGATCCTGAAGCTCCACAATCCAGCGTGATCTTGGGGGGTTGGCTTATTAGCCTTAGGGTTAGGGTTTGCTGCATCCGGGGAAATATGTTCAAGAAAATCATAAAAGCCGGCCACCGGAAGCCCTCTAAGTCAGACGCGAACGACCCCTACGCATATGGGTACGGCCCGCCCGGGGGCCGCAACTCTGGGTCGGTTTCTACCCCCAATGTGGTCGTCAACCATGCGTCCCGGGCTGGCCCGGCGACATTGGGCCCCAATTCGGGCGGTCCCACCGCGATTCCGCCTATGGCCCCGCCCTCGGGTACCGTTGATCCCCTCCCGTCGTTCCGCGACGTACCTGTCTCAGAGCGCCAGAGCTTGTTTATCCGAAAACTACAGATTTGTTGCTTCCAGTTCGATTTCTCGGATACCTTGAAATCTGTCCGAGAGAAAGAAATCAAGCGGCAAAGCCTGTTAGAGTTGGTTGATTTCATACAATCCGGTTCGGGGAAAATCACCGAGACGTGTCAGGAGGAGATGATAAAAATGGTATCGGTTAACATTTTCCGGTGTCTGCCACCGGCATCCCATGAGAATACCGGCCAGGAAACTACCGATCCCGAAGAGGAGGAACCGTATTTGGAGCCGTCGTGGCCGCATTTGCAACTAGTATATGAGCTGCTGTTGAGATACGTGGTGTCGTCTGATACCGATACGAAGGTAGCCAAACGATACATTGATCATTGGTTCGTGCTAAAACTCCTGGATTTGTTTGACTCGGAGGATCCTCGGGAGAGGGAGTATTTGAAGACAATTCTGCACCGTATCTATGGGAAGTTCATGGTGCATCGCCCGTTTATTCGTAAGGCGATCAATAATATATTTTATCGGTTCATTTATGAAACGGAGAGGCACAGTGGTATCGGGGAGCTTTTGGAGATTCTGGGAAGTATAATTAACGGGTTTGCCCTGCCGATGAAAGAGGAGCATAAGTTGTTTCTGGTTCGTGCTCTTATACCGCTGCATAAGCCTAAGCCCATCGCATTGTACCATCAGCAGCTCTCGTATTGCATTACGCAATTCGTGGAGAAAGATTACAAGCTGGCTGATACTGTTATCAGGGGTTTGTTGAAGTACTGGCCCGTCACCAATTGCCAGAAGGAAGTTCTCTTCCTTGGAGAACTTGAGGAAGTGCTGGAAGCTACACAATCTGCCGAATTTCAGCGCTGCATGGTTCCTCTTTTCAGGCAGATTGCCCGCTGCCTCAATAGCTTTCATTTTCAGGTTTCATAATTGAAATATTGCCTAAGATTTTGTTTCTGCTGACTATAGTTAGTGAGTTCTGCCCTTTTTATACTTTCATTCAGACATATTTCTTCTTTCTTTTTGCTTTTGTGGAACTTCTCTTTGTAGGCTTGAATCTTTGCATTTTTTTTTTTGCCCCCTAAACAAGCTTAATATATTGATTAAAGGATAAAAGGATACAAATTTGAGTGGAGTGGGAGTCTTCTACAATCTTCCAAAAAAACTAACGCACAATACAACACACAAGAAAATGAAAAAATTGGATAATTGGAGACGAAAGAATTGCTTCCACATATTCCCGTAAAGGGAAGATCACTTGGAGAGGGTTTTGAAATAGTCTGATGAACAGTAAAGGGGTGTGTATTGTACCATGTTAGTTTAGGCCGATTGATAGGATTTTTTTTTTTTTGATAAGTAAAAATATATTAATATTAGGCAAAAGCCAATTACAGATGTTCACAACAATTACAAATAAAGAGGGTCATGCCCTATCTACTAGGCCCATTAGCAGCTAAGAAGTCATGTAGGTCCATGCCGTTGAAGTTCACGGCAATGGACCAAGTACAGAGAGTTCTAAAAAATACAGCAATCAATTCCTCCTTGGTTTTCTCCTTGTCTTCGAACGTTTGCTCGTTGTGTTCTAACCAAAGGCACCACATGATATATATGGGGATCATCTTTCATACAGCTCTGATATGCCGCTCGTCTCTAATGGAGTCCCAGCATGCCATTGTTGCCATTACGGTCTCTGGCATAACCCAAGCCAGCTCTAGCCTACTAAAGACCGCACACCAGAGGGTTCTAGTTGTCTCGCAATGTAGAAGGAGATGATTTACCGACTCCTCCCCATTGCGACACAGACAACACCAATCCATGATAATAATTCCCCTTTTCCTCAAGTTGTCTGTAGTAAGAATCTTTCCCAACGAAGCTGTCCATACGAAGAATGCCGCTTTAGGGGGTGCTTTGTGTCGCCAAATCTTCCTCCACAGACATTCCGTCGCCGGCCCTTGACTGAGCACTTTATAGAATGAACAGACTGTGAATTTTCCTCTGCCTTCAGGATTCCACCATAATCCATCTTGAGTCTAGAGGTTCGGTCTTTGTGAGTAGATGAGTCTAAGAATTCCTCAAAAGAGTTTAGTTCTCAGTCCTGTGCCGCCCGGTTGAAATTGACATTCCAATGTAGCCGGCCGCCATATGCCTCCACCGCCTCTGCCATAGTAATGTTTTTTGTGCTAGCTACCTGAAAAAGAGAAGGAAACAAGTCAGTCAAGGCCCTATTTCCACACCAGGCATCCTTCCAAAATCTAATTCTTGAACCTGTACCACAAAGGAGCCTAGTGTGCTGATGAAAAATATCCCATCCACTTCTAATATTTTTCCACACCCCTACACCACACGATCCCCTAACCACATTGGAGCTCCACCCTCCCCATGCTTCCCCATATTTATGATCAATCACTAATCTCCAAAGAGCTTCTGGTTCTTGATGATACCTCCATAACCATTTACTAAACAACGCTCGATTGAACAACCTCAAGTTACGAATGCCCAAACCACCTTTCGATAACGGACGACACACGTACTCCCACTTGACTAGGTGATACTTATGTTCCTCCCCCAATCCTCCCCACAAGAAGTCTCGTTGCAGCTTTTCGAGGCGGCCAGCCACTCTAGTCGGGATTGGAAAAAGAGATAGAAAATACGTGGGTAAATTGGAAAGCGTACTCTTGATGAGGGTGACTCGGCCCCCTTTAGTCAAATACATCCTTTTCCACCCTGCTACTCTTGATAGGAATTTTCACGCTTGCTTTATCTTGATCCTTGGTTAGGAAAAGTATGAACATAGAAAAATAGTCCAAAATATAAGCAGATCGCCAGTGGGAGGACAACACCGGCTGTAGCGGCACGTGAAGGACACTTGCCACCATAGGAGAGGAGCGAAGGGATAGGTTGTGAAAATCGGAGGCCTCTGAAGTCGGCGGGGCCGTGTGTGTCTCCAAAAACCTCCATAGGACGTGCCAGTGCATGAAAAGCTTGTGAAGTAGGAGTCGCGCGTGCGGCGCACTCGCTGAGCCAACAGCGGCGAAACCACCACAAAAATGAAGATCGGTAGCTTGGGAGGCAGGAAACATGGCGTGTGTAGACTAGAGGGTGTTGGAGAGCAGAAGATTTGCTTGTGTTGGAGCTGTGGAGAGAACACAACGGAAAAAGGAAAAACTGAATGGAAAAAGGGAATAACAGCTATTGGTTAGGGGCGGAAGGGGGTGGAGCCGAAGCTCCAACTCCCCTCCGCCTAGGGAAGGGAAAAAAAATTCCGGCAATAGGAGATGTAAATTCTAGTTTAGAGAGAAAACGGGAAGGAGAGAGTTGGCTTCTCGATCACTTTCTGTTAAGACAAGTTCAAGTCTCAAATCTTTGCATGTTGAATGGCATTATTATATAGAGTTTTAGGGCAATGTTGTTTGAGGTGGAAATTCATTTTCTATAGGTAAAATAAAATTTTATTAATAGAATAGTGTAGGTATACAAAGAGAACACCTATCTACGATTTAGGAACTAGAAATGGATACAAAAAAATCATGAAAACCAATCCCATTGAAGTCAATAACAGTACCTAGAAAAATGAGGTGCTGCAGAAGAATCTTTTGAGCTCGTCCATGAGGGCATTCATCTTCGGAAATCTGTCTTTGCGGATTTTTTTCTGTATAATTTCTCTTTTTAGGAACGCTATCACTACCATTTCTCTGTCCCTTGCCCGTCTATATCCCACAAAAGAAACTGTCTCAAGTCTGTTTAGGCTTAATTCTCTCATGTTTCTTTTACCTTTTTTCTGCAGTCTCTGCATGCTACTTTTCTTTTCACTTCTTAATTGCTTCATCTTAGATTGCCAACCTACAAAAGTTTTTGTTTACTTAGCTTATTTCATGCTTTCTTTTAGTGTAGTGGAGAAGTACAATTTTGATACGTGTTCTAACGAGGGACAATGGCCTTGTTAGGACTCCCAGGGAGGTGTTGGGGGAGTGCTCCTTTGTTATTGATTTAGAGAGGGATGGTAGACATTAGATTATGCTCATACGGTCTTGAAGGTCAAATCATTAGGAATCTAGGGTCAAGATAACTTTTAATGTCATTTATCAATTTACTTCCTGAAATCATATGAATCCAGATTTGTATGCAAAATTAAACTCTGTAGTGGCTGCTGCCATGAGTTGGCCTGAAACTGTAGCCAAAGGCGGCCAAATTGGGCCACCTGTGGTAGCCAGAGGCAGCCCAGATTGGGCTACTCTTAGTGCCTCGAGACTCTGGCCACCACTTGCTGCCCAGATTGGGCTGCTTGTGAGTTTGGCCACTATGGCGGCCCAGATTCAGTTGCCTCGTGGTGGTGGTGGTGAGTCCTTTGGCCACTAAGGGCGGCTGGATCTTCAGGCCCATTGTGTGGTGTTGTTTGTTTAAAGTTAGATTTGGGAGATTTTTGTTGAGTTTTTGGTCTTTTTGAAAATCCTAGGGAGTTTTTACACTGTTGATATTTCATGTTTGTAAGACTAACTCTCTAAATTCTCGAGAGCCCCTCTTCATTCAAAGAGGGTTTTGTTGTCCAGAGATGCCCAAGCATTCTAACAGCAGTCTTTTATTTTAGCCAGAAAACTGTAGCCAGTTGATTGCCCCTTGTTTCTTGCTTCTTTCATCCATCAAAATTCAACCATTTCAATCCATAACATTGTACAAACTCAAGCTTCTTAATTCTTTACTGCAGATCCACAAATTACTATCCACAAGCCACTACTGGCAAACATACTGTTTGTTTATAGTATGTCTCATGTCAGAATACTTTATTTTTCAATGCTAGACGGTCTTGTCAATGCTACAGTCTTCAAATGGACATATGTATGTGCGTGCACACACTCACGTGTTAGAGAAGATGTTCCATATACTTTATTTTGTCAATGCTAGACAGTCTTCAAATGGACATATGTATGTGCACGCACACACTCACGTGTTAGAGAAGATGTTCCTTGTTTATGTTAAAAGTAAGAGGTTAAAAAGAAACAACCTGCTTGAGAGAAATCATGTCCAGTTTGCAGTGTTGGTTGGTGAGTTATGAGTAAATGGGTGACCTGATCTTAATTAGCTTACATCATCTTTAGAAACATGATCACCAATGGTTGCCTATTTGGAACTTTACTTATGGTATGTATGATTCTTCTATCCTGATCTCATTGTATTAACAGCTTTAGTGATTGGTGTAGTAAGGTCTTTAGGAGAGGTTCACAGTTTTTCAACTTGTCCCCATTCCTGCACTTTCTTTATCAATGCAAGTCAAGAACTGAGTCTGAAATGCCAGATATATAGTTGCTTTCTTTTTCCCCCAATAGGCCTTTGTGTCTTTTCAAGCTTGAACACTCCATGTCTTTTTGTCTTTCTCCTTTTCTATGCGTTTGGAGTCTTAGTTCAGACGAAGCACTCAGTGGTGGTCTCTGCTGCTTATGGCCGTTACTAAATATTAACTTATCTTGTTAAAGATTGAGCAATACCTTTCAGCCATCTTTTGTCATCAAATATTTTATTTTCCTTTATACGACGACTGCATAATGCATTGGTGAGAATATTAAACTAACTTAGATTTTCTGTAATTTTTCAAGGTAGTAAGTAGGTAGAGTTGGAAAGTTGTTTCTCTAAAATTTTGTCATTAATTTTGTTTTGGAGTTTGTGAAAGTTGTATTATTTTTGTGTTTGAGTAAGATTTGATGAACAGCTGAAAAGTTGTCATAGAATTTTTTTGAGAGTTAAAAGAGTGAAAAGTTATCAAATTTTTTCTTTGATAAGTGAAAAAAAAAAAAAGCTTCACTTCGTAAGCAAACTAGGCCTTAGCTTTTCACTTTGTAAAAAGCTTCACTTCCTTGGAGGTTTTGGCTTAGTTATATTTGCATTGCAGGTTGCAGAGCGAGCCCTCTTTTTTTGGAATAATGAGCATATAGTGAGCTTAATTGCCCAGAATCGTAGTGTTATACTTCCAATTATCTTTGAGGCATTGGAGAAGAATATTCAGAGTCACTGGAACCAAGCAGTTCATGGGCTGACCGTCAACGTTCGGAAAATGTTCTTAGAAATGGATGCTGAATTGTTTGAAGAGTGCCAGAGGCAGTATGTAGAGAATGAGGGCAGGGCCAAAGAGGTGGAAGAGCAGCGGGAGCTGACGTGGAAAAAACTTGCAGACTTTGCAGCACAGAGCACCGGAGAGGATATGGTTACAGTGTAGCCGGATTACTCAGGATCGGGTGGAAACAATCAAAAGAGATTTGGTGGATGGAAGATAAGATTATTGACTCTACTCTCCATTTCCTGCTATTCTTTTTCAGAAAATTTTCGTATTTTATTTTTTGATCGGTCCGATTATTGAAGATAGCGTAAGGAACAGCGATAAAAATGTAATTTAAGTGCATGGAATTTGTTAGGTATATGATGTTGTTAACACTGAGTTTTGAAATATATTTGTATTCTTTTTTTTTTTACCTCTTACTGGTTCTTTTAGAAATTTTAGAAAGATACGGATGATTTCTTTTTCTTTTTCCTTTTTTGGTTCGTGCTTCCCATGAATAGAGCTTATTTTTCCTTTCATATTATTAGTTATTTGAAAGTCCTCATGGCTCATATTGTGGGTGGTTCGGTTTACCATGATTTTTTGTTTTTGACTTTTAAATAAATATAAAACACCTCCAGTGTATCGCTCATGATAATACATCTCATGTGGCAATCATGTCTTGAAGGTAACGGTTTCATTTTATATTTTAATATTTTTAGAATGCTTAGTTATCACAGTGGTGTTTTTAAGTGGTAATTGTGCTAGTTGGGTTACAAAAAAGGCTTGAAAAATCATAAGCAAATTCAGATTCCGGCAAGGGTCAATTTAATAAATCTGGTGATTTTAGATTTATGACACACAAACGTTGTTGACTAGCTGGGTTGCATTTTGGCCAAAAACAACCCTCCAACCAAATTGTGACATGTAAGCAAAATAAGGGTTTCCAAAATAAATATAGATGCAATTGATTATTCGGTTGAAACTCTTGAGACCCAAGGTGCAAGGCATCCCATGATCCCATTATCTCTTCCGTTTCCATATTGAGCTTCCAGTGGAGACAAGATAACCCATAAATGAAAATAATGTAAAGAAACAAGGTGAAACCCTAATGTAGCACACCTGCTTAGCCGTCGCGAATCCCACCATAATTAGCACCATCGTGACCCATCCTAATCCCACACGCAACAACGCCACACATGAAAGCAAAATAGTCTCTGTTTTTTCCAATCGAAAATACAGCACCCACTTTCCTCGTTGAACCGCAACCTCAACCAACTGCAAAAGAAGCCCAGCCATCGAAGCCAGCCTCTTCCCTTCACATTGACAGTCGCAAGTGTCTCCTCTGTCGAGCACCCCATGCATGGGCCACAACCTCTTGGTAAGGCCCTTGCTCCCTCTCCCGTTTTACATAAATTGCAAGGTGAAATCAATCAGAATATACAATGTCTTGTTTTCTCCTTTATATGTTAATTTCTTTTTCAATACAATTGTCTTCTTGAGCAAAGTTTCAAATCACTGGTTCAAACATGCTGCATCCAAGTAAACAACCTTCACAAACTTGTGTTCTTTGCCAAATTCGTTGTCGTTTGTTGGTTTAGAGGTCGTGTTCTATGTCTCTGCAGTCAGGAATGAGGGGGTCAAGTGCCTCGCCATGTTGTTTGCCAAACAAAATGAGAGAAGATGAATGTGGATACTTTGGATGAGTTTGGGTAAGAAGTTAATAGTCGGGTATGGGCAAGTCTATGTTTACTAACATTATAGGACGGCGTGGCAGCATTATATTGGGGAGCTAGCTTTCTTGGGAGACCAGCTGAATTAGTCTCTTGGTTTACCCTTTATGACAAGTTTGAATCTAGTATATTTATGTTAGTAAAAGATACAGAAAATATTAATATACAGTTTAGGTCTTCAAAGCATGCATAATTAGGTTTAAAGTACGATTTCATCAACTAATTTCAATTAGAATATTAATTTATTTCATTTGAATTGTCTTATTTTGTTTGATCTAAAGCATTCTCTCATGTATTAGAAACAAAAGAGATAAATACCCTCCAGTTATATGAGGATACGGTAACATCTTGATTCCTTGAACATAGTAAACAATATCAATAAAAATAATCATTTCTATTATAATTTTTTCCCTTCCATCAAGTAAATTATAGGATTCACCGTTTTACTTTTCAATTTTTTCTACCATTTTCACCAAATCTTAGAGATAAAAAAGCTAATCTATTCTTAGTTCTATATTATATTTTATTTAAGAAAAAACAGCAAAGGAAAAAAGCTTATATTCAAACACACAACAAAAAACAATTTTTAGTAAGTTTGAATTGGCTTGAATTGTTGAAATCGATCTAAATCTTTTTTTTGTTTAGTTTTTTTTTTTGAGGGATCGATCTAAATCAATTGTTAAGCTGTGATGGACAATATTGAAAGTAAAATTATTTTCAAGCAATTACCAACTTTTTTTGTCCTATATATATTTGAAATTGACTTCGTTATATGGTGTTAAAAATTGAAATCAATATGAGATTTGGTCAATGCATGTTCTGCTTTATATATGCTTCATTATATTTCAATCAAGGATGATGATAAGTCCACTAATAATTAAACACAGTTTTTTAAAAACAAGATAAGGATAAAGTCTAACTCATCATTAATCTGTTCATCTTTTCTTTTATTGAATACAAAGGGGATTGGGGTATTGAATCTAGATTTTCTATTTGAAGCACCGGATTATATGCCATCGGGCTCTTGGCAATCTATTTATAATTTTTAATAGTTGACATAAGAGAACGTATGATTATGTAAGTAAAATTATAAGTACAAAAATGTTTACAAAGAAATTTCACAAAAATTAATCTACCAATTGATGTAATTAAAATATTTCTCTTATAAGTTTTGTTAATATTTTTAAATAAGAATTATAAAATTGCTAGAAAAGTCGCTTAAAAGATCAAAATGAAAAATTTCAGAAAATTAAGAAAAGTAATTTTCATGGTGAAATATCATAATCTCCTTGAACTGAAAGTAGAGATGTATAGATGTTTGGTTCGAAGAAAAGTATGGAAAAATGATGTTTTGGACTTTGAAAATCCTATAAGTGGCATAAGAAAAAAGAAATATAGAGAAAGTCTTAGAAACAAAAACTGAGCAAGAAAAAAAGAGGTGAACGTATGATATGTGGTCCTTTTATAGTTTACCTCCTAGACGCCAATTGTCAATCAAGAGCCCATGCATATTCGACATGTGGCATGGCTCTTCCTTTTCTTTCCTTGCTCGAAGTGTTAATGTCCTTTAGATTTCTCTCCAACGTCCAAATTCAATGATCCTATATACAATTGTATAATTTACTTCAAAGTCTCTCCATCTTTTCAAGAACCAGAGATGACATGCATGACAAGTGCCATTTGTATTTGGAGTCCTTAAAGGTGCCATCATCTCTCTTTTTCCCATGTGGATCCTTCCTCTTTCCCATGGTGTCTCTATCTCTTCCCACACGTGACCCATACTCTCTCCCACACAACAATTTTATCCTTTTTATGCGTTTTTCCTAGGAGACTCTCCCACTTCCTTATACCTCTTTGAAACTCTAACAATGACACGTGTAAGTGATTTGGTATGGTGACCAAAACCCTAGGCTTACAATAGTACTTGTCATGTGATGTCTCTTACAATATGTTTTTAGAACATTTCTTCTACCAATACATGAATGACAAATGACACAATTTCATAAAATGCTCTTGAGTGGGCATGTGCCTTTCTGTGAGAACAAAGGGATTGAAGAATGGTGTTCTTACAAAGGAAGTTCTTCTAAACTTGAGGTTTTCCTATAAAATATAAATAAATTTAGTATAAAGAATATTCTTTGCAATACTATTTCTCTGCCAAAAAAAAAAAAAAAGAGCTACTAATAGTACCTCTTGCCTTTTACTTTCTTCCTCAACATGTCAACATAATTTAGAGAAAAAAAAAACAATAAGAAAATAAAATTATGGTCAAGTAAATACCAACTGCTCTTGTCTTGTATATATTTGAAATTTACTCCATTAGATAGTGTGAAGTTGAAATCTATATGAGAATAGGTCAATGGATATTCCACTTTATATATACTTAAACCATTATATTCTAATTAAGGATAATCGTAAGTCCACTAATAACCAAACACATTTCTTTTTAAAAAAATTTAAGGATTATAAGTAAGTCTTATTCATGATTAATCTGTTTATTATTTTTTGTATACAAAAGGGCTTGGCTATTGAACCTAAATTTTCCATTTGAAGAATTGGATTATATGTCATCATGCTCTTGGCAATCTCTCTTTTTTAACAATTGACATAATAGCACGGGTGATTATGTAAGTAAATTATAAGTACAAAAATGTTAACAAAGAAATTTTACAAAAATAAACTTACAAATTGATATGATTAAAACATTTCTTTGGTAAGTATTACTAATATTTTCAATTACATATTATAAAATTGCTAAAAAAAGTCACTTAAAAAATCAAAATGCAAAACTTCAAAAAATTAAAAAAAAAATATTTGTTCTAGTGAAATATTGAACTAAATGTAGAGAGTGTATTGTCGTTGTTTGATTGGAAGAAAAGTTTGAAAGAATAATATTTGTATTTCAAGAATCCTCTAAGTGATGTGAGAGTAATGGAATACAAAGAGAATGCTTTAGAAACTGAAAAGGAGTAAGAAGAAAAGGAGTGGACATATGGCATGTGGTCTTTTTATAGCTTATCTCCTTGGCATGGCTCTTCCTTTTCTTTCTTTGGCCAAAACCCTAATGCCCTCTACAGGTCTCTTCAACGTTCATGTTCAATGATCATAAGTACAATTATGTAGTTTGTCTCGAAGTCTTTCTATCTCTCCAAGAAAGTGGAGATTGCATGCATGCCAAGCGACATTTGCATGGGGAGTCCCTCAAAGTGCCATCTTCTCTCTTTTTCACATGATGATCTTTCTTCTTCTCTATAGTGTCTCTTTCCCTTCTCCATGCGTGACCCTTACTCTCCCCCATGCAACAACAGTCTTCTTCCTATGCATATTTCCTAGTAACTCTGCAATCCCTTATGCCTCTTAAAAATTCTAAATATGACATGTAGCAAGTGATTGGGTATGGTGGTTGAAACCCTAGGCTTGCAATAGTAATTTTAATGTGATGTCTCTTCCAATCTCTATATAGGACTTCCATTCTACAAGTGCTTGAATGAAAAATGACACAATGTCAAAAAATGCTTGAGGGTAGGCGTGCTCCCTTGGGTGAGAAGAAAGGGATTGAGGCATGATGTTCATATCGTGGAATTTCTCCTAAAGCCATGGTCTTCTTATAAAATATAAATAAATATAGTTTTAAGGATATTGTTAACCATAATATTTGACTACAAAAAAAAAAAAAGCTACTTGTAGTACCTTTTGCCTTTTATTTTCTTTTTCATCATGTCAAAATAATTTATAGAAAAAGATAATATGAAAGTAAAATTACTGTAAAGCAATTACCAATCTTCTTTAGCCTACATATATTTGAAATAGACTTTGTTTAGTGGTGTTGAAAATTGAAATGAATATGATGCCAATGCATGTTCTACTTTATATATACTTCATTATATTCTAATCAAGGATGATGATAAGTCCACTAATGACCAAACACTTTTTTTTTTTTGTAGAAAGAAGATAAGGATCAAGTCTAACTCACAATTAATTTGTTTATCATTTTTTTTGTATAAAAAGGGAATTGAGATATTGAACCTAGATTTTTAATTTGAGTAATCGAATTATATGCTATCAGGTTCTTAGTGCTCTGTTTATTCTTTTTAATAGTTGACATAATACGGATGATTATGTAGGAAAGATTATAAATTCAAAAATGTTTATAAAGAAATTTCACAAAAATAAATTTAAAAATTGAAGTGATTAAAAAATGTTATAATCTCTTTAGTGAAATATCATAATCTCTTTGAACTGAATGTAGGGAGTATATGGTTGTTGCTTGGTTGGAAGGCAAGTGTGAAAAAATTAGGTTTGGATTTCAAGGATCCTTTAAGTGGCATGAGAGGGACGAAATATAAAGAGGATGCCTCAGATACTAAAAATGAGCAAGAAGAAAAGGGGTGGATGTATGTCATGTGATTTTTAAAGCCGACCTCTTATAAGTCAATTGGTTGATCAATACATGTTGGACATATGGCGTGGCACTTGCTTTTCTTCCCTTAGTCGAAACCCTATTGCCCTCTAGACCTCCCCAGCATCTAGATTCAATGATCTTATGTATAATTGTGTAATTTGCCTCAATCTCTCTCCATCTTTCCAAGAAAGTGGGGCTTGCATGCCTACCAAATGACAATCGTGTATGGAGTCACTCAAGGTGCCATCTCCTATCTATTTTTCCCATAAGGATCTTTGCCTTTTCCTATAGTGTCTCTTCCCATTTCCGATAAGTGACCCTCACTCTCCCTCACGCAATAACCTTCTTCTTCCTATGCATATTTCCTAGGTGACTCTCTTACTTTCCTATATCTCTTATAAACTTTAAACATGACATATGGTCAGTAGCTGAGTGTGGTTGCCGAAACCATAGGGTTACAATAATATTTTTTCATATAATGTCTCTTCCACCTCCCTTCAAGAACCTTTCTTTCACTAATGCATGAGTGACAATTTGTACCAATGTCAAAAAAGGTCTTTGGGTGGACGTGTTTCTTGGGTGAGAAGAAAGGGATTGGATCATAAAATCTTACCATGGGATTTCTCCTAAAGTTGTGACCTTCCTATAAGATATAAATAAATTTGATTTTAAGGATATTCTTATCATCACTATTTCTCTACAAAAAAAAAAAATGAGCTACTAATAAAAAAAATGAGCTACTAATAGTAATTCTTGTCCTTTATTTTTTTCCCTCAAAATTTCAACATAATTTAGCGAAAAAGATAAAATGAAAGTAAATTACTTTCAAGAAATTCCCATACTTTTTTCTGTTCTACATATATTTGAAATTGGCTCCGCTAGGTGGTGTTGAAAGATGAAATCGATATGAGAATAGGCTCATGAATGTTCCGCTTTAAATATACTTTATTATATTCCAATTAAGGATGATGATAATTCTACTAATAATCAAACACATTTCTTTTTAGAAATAAGATAAGGATTAAGTCTAACTCATGATTATTATGTTTATCATTATTTGTATACAAAGGGGATTGGGGTATTGAACCTAGATTTTCCATTCGAAGCACCAGATTATATGTGATCAAGCTCTTGAAAATCTACTTATCATTTTTAATAGTTGACATAATAGTAAGGACGAATATGTAAGTAAATTATAAGTACAAGAATGTTTACAAAGAAATTCACAAAAATAAATCTACAATTGATGTGATTAAAATATTTATGTTATAAGTATTGCTAATATTTTCAAATAAAATTATATAATTGCTAAGAAAGTAACCTAAGAAATCAAAATTCAAAATTTTAAACAATCGATGCAATTCCTAACTATTCTGATTTGCATATCTTTGGTTGTGTGTGTTTATCTTCCACCACATGAAAGACATAAATTGACTATTCAATCTGTTAAGTGTACTTTTCTTGTATATAGTTTCACTCAAAAATGATTTATTTGTTATGATCCTAATGCATGAAGAATTTGAATTTCCAAGAATGTTTTATTTTTTAAAAATTTGTAATTTTTTTCTCTCTCATGTCAACCATCTCACCTAATTTTTCAATTCTTCATACGAGCCCGAGCCCATCCCTATATTCATTCCTAATACCTCTTTTGCTCCAATGGCTTTATTTAAACTTGGTTTTGACTACACTCAATGTCATTTTGGCCAAGCCTTCTCTGGCCTCTCAAGATTCTCCTATTCCTGTAACTAATTCAACATTTACCATAGTTCCTGCTACTCCCGTCTTAGGAAATCTACTCGTGTCTCTTACCCACCAACTTAGTAGGATTTATCTTCTTCCACTTGTATGACTACTACATTATATTTCATTGTTATTATTTTTTATTAGAAACAGGTTATGGAATATGAGCGCTGGAAGCAAGCGATGTAGATAGAACTTGATCCATTTACGGATAATTAGACATAGGATGTGGTACAATGTCCTCATTCGATCAAACTAATTGGTAGTTGTGAATATGTGCCAAACTTAGTGTATAACTGCATCTTAAATTGATCTTCTAACGTATCTATTTTTCAGCCAATGATGTGCAGACACCTATATACATTTAGAACCATTCGATCATCTGATGAGAATGGGTTTAACTCGCTGGACAGAAGGGCCTTTTAGTCATTGTGCCGAGAAGATATTATATCTGATGCATGATTCTGGATCGTTAGATTGCCACGTGTCGATATCTCTATTTTTGTATAAATATATGTTAAATGTGAGATTAGGGTTACGGGGACTTAGTGTGTTTTGCTGAGGCAGAGAGTGAGAGAGAAACCGAGAGCACTTCTCTGCTAGGGTTTCTGAGATAGAGAGAAAGAGAGGGACTGAGAGGGTTGGCTCTCTTGAACTCGAGAGCTAGCACTCGATCTGTTGTAAAACATTGAAATTTTGTTGCTGATTCTTCAATAAGAATGATCTCTGAGGCCGATCCCGTCGTGGATGTAGACCATTAAGGTCGAACCACGTAAATCTGGTGTGTTCTTTCTTTATTGTTCTTTTATTACTTTATTTTGCTGTTTTTCATACCATCATGAATCTTGATCAAAGTTCCAAAATCTTGATATCTGAAACCACAAAGATTTAAAAGAATATTAAATCTCAGTCTAAGGGAAAAAGTCTTTTGTTACTGGCCTTAAATCTTAACAACTGGTATCAGAGCCTTAGGTTAGATGGGAACCACGAGATTTGATGTGGAAAGATTTACAGGGGATAATGATTTTGGACTCTGGAGGATAAAGATGAGGAGGGCACTGCTAGTCCAACAAGGCTTGCAGGGGGCCCTCAGCGGAGAGAAAAAGAAAGGGGCCTCAACCTCTCTCTCGGGGACAAAGTCCTGAGAGAGGTGGCAAATGAGGACACATCTGCTGGAATTTGGTTAAAGCTAGAAAATTTATATATGACCAAATCTTTAGCTAACAGACTATACAAGAAAACAAAACTTTACACTTTTAAGATGACCCCTGGACAGTCTATTAGTGAACACTTAGATAGTTTTAACAAGATTATATTAGATTTGGCTAATATAGATATAAAAGTTAAGGATAAGGACCAAGCCATTCTCTTGTTGAGTTCTCTGGACTCAACTTACCAGAATTTAAAAGAAACCATGATGTATGGTAGAGACACCCTAATCCTTGATGAGGTACAAGCTGTACTTCATGCCAGGGAGCTTCAGAACAGCAATGATACAAAACAGGAACATGGTGAGGGCCTAAATGTGAGGGGTAGGATAGAGAAGAGAGGCAAGAAGGGTAAACCTGACAATAAGAGGAATAGGTCTAAATCTAAGGGAAAACAACTGAAATGTTTCTTGTGTCACAAGGAAGGACATTTCAAAAGGGACTGCCCTGACAAAAAGACCAATCCTGGAAACAAAACCAAGGAGGATGGGGATGCATTAATAGTCCTAGAGGACTATGAGAGTGCTGAAGTCCTCAATGTGGCTGAGGTGAACTCAGGAAAGGAATGGATCCTGGATTCAGGATGCTCATTCCACATGTGTCCCATTAGGGAATGGTTTGAAACATTCTCTGAATTACAAGGAGGCCATGTGATTCTAGGAAATAATAAAACTTGTAAGATCATGGGAATTGGGTCTATAAGACTTAAAGTGCATGATGGTATGGTGAGAGTTTTAAAGGAAGTAAGGTACATACCTGAACTAAAGAGGAACTTAGTGTCCTTGGGTATGCTAGACAGTGCTGGGTACACCTTTAAGTCTCAGGCAGGAAATCTTAAGGTCATGGAGGAATCACTTGTGATAATGAAATGGAGGATAAAAAATGGTCTCTATACCCTAATTGGGGAGATCATTGTTAGGGAAATATCCTCTGTCCTGAATGGGATGGAAGATAAATCTGTGCTCTGGCATAGAAGATTGGGGAATGTTAGCCAAAAGGGACTTTTAGAACTTCACAAACAGGGTCTGTTACCTGACTCAAACCTGGACAAACTTCCTTTTTGTGAAGACTGTGTTTATGGGAAAACAAAGAGGGTCAGTTTTAAAAGGGCAACCCATGTGACAAAGCAGCCCCTGAATTATGTACACTCTGACCTGTGGGGACCTGCTAGGGTAGTTTCTCATGGTGGAGAGAGCTACTTTCTTTCCATCATTGATGATTTTTCTAGGATAGTGTGGATATACATTCTCAAGAATAAAAGTGACACCTTTGAAAAATTTAAGGAATGGAAAATCCTAGTAGAAAACCAAACAGGGAGAAAGATGAAGGTTTTGAGAACTGATAATGGATTAGAATTTCTATCAAATGAATTTAATAATTTTTGTAATAAAGAAGGGATTCTTAGACATAAAACTGTTAAGGAAACCTCCCAACAAAATGGTCTGGTTGAAAGGATGAATAGGACCATTTTGGAAAGGGTAAGGTGCATGTTATCAAATGCTGGTCTATCTAAATTCTTTTGGGCAGAGGCTGCTACTACTGTAGTCCACTTAATAAATAAATGCCCATCCTCTGCCATAGACTTTAAAACCCCCCAAGAACTATGGACTGGAAAATCTCCCAGCTATGATTACCTAAGAGTTTTTGGCTGTGTTGCCTATGCACATTCCAAAACTGATAAGCTAGAATCCAGGGCCCTAAAATGTATCTTTGTTGGGTACCCTGAAGGGGTGAAGGGTTATAAGCTGTGGGTAGACATACCATGGAAACAAAAATGCATAATTAGCAGGAATGTGGTCTTTAATGAATCTCAAATGGCTAGGGTACAAAACTCAGAACCTTTTAAAGCTCAAGATAAACCTGTAGAAGATGTACAGGTTGAGGTGGAGCCAAATACCTCATCTGAAATCCATCCTGATCAAAACAGGATAACTGAGGGTACAAACTTGGATGACCTGAATCAAGGTGGAGCTGACTCCTATGTCTTAGTGAGGGACAGGAAGAGGAGAATAGTTAAACCACCTAAAATATATGGGCGGGCAGAACTCACTGCTTTTGCCCTCACAGTAGTAGATGAAGTGATTTATCAAGAACCTAAGACCTATAAAGAGGCTGTTAACAGCAAGGAAGCATCCAAATGGATACTTGCCATGCATGAGGAAATGGAGTCTCTTAATAAGAATAAAACCTGGGAATTAGTTGACAGACCTCCAGGGATTAAGGTGGTTGGGTCAAAGTGGATTTATAAAAGAAAAGATGTCATACCAGGGGTTGAGAGCATTAGATATAAAGCTAGATTAGTAGCAAAGGGTTTTACTCAAAGGGAGGGTATTGACTTTAATGAAATTTTTTCCCCTGTTGTAAAACACAGTTCTATTAGGCTACTGCTTGCTTATATTGCTTTTGAAGATATGCATTTGGAACAATTAGATGTTAAAACTGCTTTCCTTCATGGTGAGTTGGAAGAAGTGATTTATATACAACCCCTAGAGGGTTTTGTGGATGGATCAAGTTCTGACAAGGTTTGTCTGTTAAAAAAATCCCTTTATGTTTTGAAACAGTCACCTAGGCAGTGGTATAGAAGATTTGACACTCACATGTTAGAAAATGGTTTTAACAGAAGCTGTTATGATAGCTGTGTTTACTATAAGCATGTTGATCTGACTGTGATATACCTACTGTTATATGTTGATGACATGTTGGTTGCTTGTAAGGACTTTGCTCTAATTGACCAAGTCAAATGCATGTTAAAGGCAGAATTTGAAATGAAAGAACTAGGCCCTGCTAGGAAAATTTTGGGAATGGAAATATTAAGGGATAGACATAATAGAACTCTGTTATTATCTCAAAATGTTTATATTTGCAAGATTCTCAAAAGATTTGGTATGAATCATGTTAAATCTGTTAATACACCTCTGGGACAGCACTTCAAATTGTCTGTAAATCAATCTCTTGCTTCTGAATATGATATTAACCTTATGAGAAAAATACCATATGCTAGTATGGTAGGTAGCTTAATGTATGCTATGGTCTGTACCAGACCAGACCTCACTTATGCTGTCAGTATGGTCAGTAGATTTATGGGAAATCCTGGAAAATCACACTAGCAGGCTATTAAATGGGTGTTTAGATACCTTGCAGCTTCAACAAAATTAGGAGTTGTTTATGGGTTAAGTGCTAAGGAGGGATGTGAGATAGAAGGGTTTGTAGACTCTGACTATGCAGGAAATGTAGACACTAGGAAGTCCCTTACAGGATATGTGTTCACTGCATTTGGGGGGGCAATTAGTTGGAAATCAAACTTACAAAGTGTTGTAATTTTGTCTACAACTGAAACCGAGTATATAGCCATGACAGAGGCAATAAAAGAGGCCATATGGATAAAAGGAATTGCAAAAGAGTTAAGTATCTTTAATGGTACAGTCACTGTCCATTGTGACAACCAAAGCACCTTACACTTAGCCAAAAACCAGGTATTCCATGAAAGGTCCAAATATATAGATATCAGATTACATTTTGTAAGGGATGTCATAGAGTCTAAGGTTGTTAATGTGAAGAAAATTCCAACTGAGGACAACCCTTCAGACATGATGACTAAGTCTCTTCCCTCTTAAAAATTTAGACATTGTCTGAATTTAATTAGTATGGAGTCTGATCTAGGTCCCTATTAGAGGGATGTTGCGGGAACAACCTAGGATGAGAATTTTATAAACTTGGTAAACTAAGGTTTGTCAAGGTGGAGAATTGTGAATATGTGCCAAACTTAGTGTATAACTGCATCTTAAATTGATCTTCTAACGTATCTATTTTTCAGCCAATGATGTGCAGACACCTGTATACATTTAGAACCATTCGATCATCTGATGAGAATGAGTTTAACTCGCTAGATAGAAGGGCCTTTTAGTCATTGTGCCGAGAAGATATTATATCTGATGCATGATTCTGGATCGTTAGATTGCCACGTGTCGATATCTCTATTTTTGTATAAATATATGTTAAATGTGAGATTAGGGTTATGGGGACTTAGTGTGTTTTGCTGAGGCAGAGAGTGAGAGAGAAACCGAGAGCACTTCTCTGCTAGGGTTTCTGAGACAGAGAGAAAGAGAGGGACTGAGAGGGTTGGCTCTCTTAAACTCGAGAGCTAGCACTCGATCTGTTGTAAAACACTGAGGCTTTGTTGCTGATTCTTCAATAAGAATGATCTCTGAGGCCGTTCCCGTCGTGGATGTAGACCATTAGGGTCGAACCACGTAAATCTGGTATGTTCTTTCTTTATTGTTCTTTTATTACTTTATTTTGCTGTTTTCATACCATCGTGAATCTTGATCAAAGTTCCAAAATCTTGATATCTGAAACCACAAAGATTTAAAGGAATATTAAATCTTAGTCTAAGGGAAAAAGTCTTTTGTTACTAGCCTTAAATCTTAACAGTAGTAAATAGGTATACTTCATAAAACTTTGTTTTGATGGTTCACTAGAATGATACTAAACTAGATTGATTGCTTTGGAGTATCGCGAAGAGTGTGATATAGATTATGATGAGACTTTTACTCCAGTTGTCAAGATGACTACTATTTGCTTGTTATTTGTCCTTGTTGCTTCTAAATCTTGGCATTATGTCAAATAGATGTAAAAAAAATGCTCTATTGCATGATGATTAAAGGGAAGATATCTACATGAAACTTGAATTTGATATGCATATTTCCTCCTTACGGTTGTTTGTAAATTGAAAAGGTTTTCGTATGGTTTTAAGAAAGCTCCTCCAGCTTGGTTTGAGAAATTTTGTAATACTTTAATAGAATTTTTTTCAAGAAAATAAGTATGATATTTCCTTATTTTTACCAAAGGATAATGCAAGAATAGTATTTTTGTTAGCATATGTAGATGATATTATAATCCCTGGTTTGTATTGACCTTTGATTCAAAAACTTTAGCAAAATCTTCATAATGTGATTCACATGAAAGATCTTGAGGATCTTCCTACTTTCTAGGGTTGGAAGTTAGGTTTCAACCACATAGTTTACTTTTCAATCAACACAAATATAATCTAGACCTAATTTAGTTTGGAAGATTGGAAGAAATGATACCCTTCAGGGGGTAAATGCTAAGTATAAAAGAGACAAATGCAAACTTCTCTCAGGTCCTACCTTATACTATAAGTTGGCTGGCGGCTTGATTTATCTCCCCATCACGTGCCTTGATATTCCTATACTGTCCACACCATTAGTAAGTTCATGGATTCTCCTCGAAAACTTCATTTTAT
This sequence comes from Platycarya strobilacea, assembly GCA_036898215.1. NCBI lineage: Eukaryota > Viridiplantae > Streptophyta > Magnoliopsida > Fagales > Juglandaceae > Platycarya > Platycarya strobilacea. The sequence goes on along the minus strand of CM072547.1, from coordinate 38,342,336 downwards.
AGCTATTTGTTGAATTATTCTATATCTACCTAAAACTCCTAATTGTGGAATGTTTTTTTCTTAAGGGTTATTCTAATCAATTAATTGCCTACAATGATGTAAATTGAGCCAGTTGTTTGGAACCTCAATGTTCTACTACTGAATGGTATGTCTTTCTTGGAGATTCTCTTATATCTTGGAAGTATAAGAAGTAAGATTGTGTATCAAGTCATCTACAGAGGCAAATATTGGGCAATGCCTACTACACGCTTGAAAATTATATGGTTGCGTAGTATGGTTTCAGAACTTAACTTTACACAGTCATATCACATGCCTCTTCATGTTGATAGTACAAGTGCTATTCAAGTTGTAGCCAACCTAGTTTTTCATAAATGTATGAAGCATATCGAGGTTGATTGTCACTATATCCAAGATGCTAATGAGTTTAAAACTATTATTCTCCCTCATGTGCCCACAAAGCACCAAACAGCTAATGTCTTCATCAGAGTTTTGACTCGAGAATGGTATCAATACCTAGTTAACAAATTGTTGCTAGTCGACTTATTAGCATCAATTTTAGGGAAGGTATCAAAGGAGAGTTAGGGTTTTGTTTACTAAGATATGATTGCTATGGTTACGTAGGCATTTAAACTACTAGGTTGTGGCTAGGATTACAACAACTAGGCTTACATGGAAGCTAATCTTCTAATGTATTGGGATATGGCATAACTAAAATTCAAATATATTAGGATATTTTTTTCTAATCTTATCTTACATGTAAATCCAATTTGTACATATTTAGATAGGATAAAGTTATATTAGTTTAGATGAGATAAATATGTAGTTTGTTGATTCAAATTGAATTCTCAATTTTATCTTTGTAATTATTTATGGAACTATTTTTTATATAATGAGAAGGAAGCACCTCGAAGTGGTATTTGGCCAAATCTTACGATAAAATCTCTTGAAACTCTCCGGAATTAATAAGTGACATGTGATAGAGTCCTTTAGATGAGGCATGCCTCCCTAGACTTCTCAAACGCTCCTCTCTCTCTCTCTCTCCTATTAGTCTACTATTACGTCCAAGTTCATGAGCCTTGCATGTGTGACAAATGGCACAAGTCACTTAGCTTAGACTTGCCCCTCTGACTCTTTTAGGATTTTTGGGCTTAAGCTCCTTTAATTGGCTGAAATATGAGACTTTAAGGACAACTTTGGATGTCAAAACATTCTCGAGTATTCTCAATAATTCTCGTACAAATAGAAATTTTTTGTATCCAAACATATATTGAACATATCTGAAAAGTTTTTGCTCAGTCACATTGATCACTGTTTGCAATGATTATTTGTGTGAAAAGGATGACAAAAAAAAAGTGAAATGACAATAACATAAAAAAAAGTGAAAATGTTTTTTGTGAGTTTATAAAAATAATATATAAATAAAAATTGATTTTTACAAATTCAATATAAATAATATTTTTATAAATAAAGTTTGTTATGCAAAATTATTTTTTAAAGATATTAAAAACTATTTAAATTATTTTCTTATAATAATTTTATTTATCACTAAAAAATATATATAAAATAATCATTTCACCTTGCATTATCTATCATTTATTGATGGAACCCACACCTTTTATATCTTCTTATTCAAAAAGTCAACAATCAAAATATTTCATACATCCAAACACATCAAACTATTTTTAATGAGACTCACAAACATATTTCAATCTCTACTCAAACTATTCACAAATATTCTTAAAGTTTTCCAAAACTTCTAGACATCCAAATGCAACCTAAGTGACTATTCTTTTGGGTTCTGGATGCTAAATTAGAGATTCAAGGTATCTATCTAAACCTAATTTTCACGGCTCTAAAATAATACTAAGGCAACAAAAAATAATATAGATGAAATCTAATTAGGTTCGGGTTATCACACCTAGTAAAATCCAAATACTTAGAATCCAATTGAAACCCCAAAAACTTGGAGAAAATCAAAATCTTAATGGTTTTTCCAAACCCCAAAGTTTGCCTCCAAACTTTAAATAAACTAGTTTTATCTTAGTGTTTATTCACTTGATTAAATCATTTTTACATTATAACAATTCACCCATAATAATAGAGTCTAGGATTTGAAGTGATGCCTCTAACCTCTATTAAGGATGAAACAAAGACTAAGGGTCTTCTGCCTGCAACAAAAAGTTACATACCCTATTCATTATAATCGAAGCAGAATAAGAGTAACTAACTATAACTTATACTAGAATGAACTAAAACATCCTAATATCATTAATAACTATCATAAGTTCAAACAATAAGGTAGGCTACCCTCAATATAAAATACTTCAAATTCTAAAGTCTCTATAATTAGATCAAGTCCTTCTTACACTCTAAGGTATGAAGGTTTAGAGTTAATATTAAAATAAAATCTATCTTTGATCGATGTCTAGCTCTTCTTGAATCAGTCGGATCTATTGGTCTATCTTGTATATCCTCGTTTGAGAAGCCTTGAACTTCTGCTTGAGATTTGATAGTAACTGAAATGTCAGGATATATAACTCAAGGCTACATACTCCCGTACATGACAGTTAGGATGCAATACACCTATTATATTATAGCAATATGCAATAAATCACAATGACAAGTTCACGTATAACTAGGTAATTTTGTAGCAATTGTAATAGATCATGGTACCATAAATCGCTTCTCCTAAAAGTTGTCATTATTGTTAACATAATTTCAAAATAGATAATTGTTTCAATGACTCCCAAAACAAGTGACCCCTAAAAATAATCCATAAATCAAGAGATGAGAAACTTCACTAGCACTAAGTTCCTCTCACTAATGAGATTGATGAAAATATACCTGGTCTATAGGGGTTAGGGCTTAAGAAGTCCAAAACTAGAGATGATTTATTTTGCTTCCATTGAGAAATATTTCGCTTGTTTGAGCTATCCTGTTGAAAAATTCACGTGTTCCTTAATCTCAGTGGCCTTCTCACACTTAAGAAACTCGGTTTTGTCGTCATCTTTATCAAGGGCTTCTAAAATGTCTTTAAGGCATTAAGCTATGAGCTTGTCCTCTACCATCTCATTTATCACATTCATTACTCTATAGAATCTTATGTACCTATCACAACTTTTACAGTTCCAGTTGGGAATGGTAGTGAAACTACTATAGTGAGATTTTGAGACATCATAACAAGTAAGCAGAAGTAGATAATATAGGCATATAAGAGTAAACCATAAAATAAATGCATGGACATGTACTTGACTTACATAACTTTGACTTTTCAAAACATGAATGAAGATCTTTAGACTTTTCAATAAACATTTTTTCATATTTTCATATTAATCAATAAATATGTAACATATCTTAAGCTTTTAACCTTATTCATTTCATATGATGTGACGCCACAACCCTGTTTGAGATTGGACAGTAACTGAAGTATCAAGACATGTAACTCAAGTCTATATACTCTTGTATATGACAATTAAGATGCAATACACCTATTATATCCTAGTAGTCTGCAATAAATCATAGCAAAATAAGTCAACTAAATGTTATACTAGAATAAAACTAATATCCCAACTTCTTCATTTATAGTTTTAAATCACACTTTTAAGTAATGAAGTATCCAACTCCTTGTTACATTTTAACATAACCAATATTGTCTAAAAATGCCTTAATAAAGAAATTACTAAAGCATCTTTCTAATATCAGCTATATGGAAGTAGGTCATGACTAAATCCATTCTTATTTTCGGGTCGAGCTAATCCTTTACCTTAATTATCATCTTGACTGGCTATTCCTAGTCCTACTAAAGGTTTTATCATAAGGGGTAGGAAATGATAGTAAAAATTATTATAGTATGATTTTGAGATATCTCAATAGGTAAACAAACAATATACAACAAATAACATAAATATATAAAGGCAAATCATGGGATGAATGTATAGATATGAACTTGACACAAAAACTCGGTTTATGCAATTTGACTTTTTTAAAATGGTGATCTTTTGACTTTTCAATAAAACATATTTTCCATCTTTGTATGTTGAACACTATACATGTAACATATCTTTGAGTTTGGACGTGGAAATGTGGGACTAAGATGTGTGAACTTATTTGACCATGATGAGATGTTGCAACATGAGACTGAGATATGGATTGGTTTCCTTTCTCTCAATTTGTCAAGGTGCTGTAGTTTGGTAGTCACGTTAGGCAAGCCAAGGGCTAGCAGTTGGATGCAAAGGAAGTAGCGATAATTGCTAATATGCTCCTAAAGCGTGGACTGACGGGTTGTTGGTGTGTGCAAGGGCTACACTGTGAAGTCTCTACTTGTCAATGTGATGATCAAAATTCATGGTGGTTGAGCAACAGTGTGTTAAAATGGTGGTGTCCTAGGATTTGGTTGTTGGAAAACTATGTGTAGCAACCCTAGCTTGGGAATAAAAATGAACATCCAACTTATACATGAATATATATATATATATATATACACGGTTTGTTGTCGTGAACACAGTGAGAGGGAGACAAACATGGTGTGAAAATGTGCATGATGTGGAGTCTAAATTTGGTTCTCATGGGCTTGGGTTTTGGGCGTATGTGGTTTGTGCCTTTCTGTGAGTTATAGGTACCGACTCAACTTGTAAAAATAATCCAACTTGTCCATAAAATTTTGGGTAATTCTTAGATGGTCTATTAAAAGATTTTAACCTAATCATCAAGCCCAAAAAAGTCCATGCTCGGTCCAAAAAAAAAACCTATAGCCTATCCAAAATTACTCGTTAAATCTCATGTAGGCTTTCGCATATATTAACTCTAAAAAAAGTTCATAAAATTTGCGATTAGCTTGGACTTGGTGTTGAGCTGGGTGTTACAACGATTGTTATGGGTCATTTTAGCAAGAGTTTTATATCAAGTTCTAACTCATAGTTATATATTATACATAAAACAAGGCAAATAATGCGTGTATGGAAAAATATATAACTTAATCTCTAACCATACTCATTGATCATATGATTTTATATTAATAGTGACATAATGAAGTTTACGCCTTATATGATCCTGAGTTGATGATGAACAATCAATTTGGACAAAAAAGTAATAGTCACGGATTGTAAGGTTGTCTCTTGTTGATGGAGGCTAGAGAATATCTAGGATAAAAGATGGTAAAGTCATAAGTGTTCTTGAGATGAAGTCACCGTGATAAACATTACTCAATAGTGTGATGAAAAGAGCTCTAATATGCATACGAGCTTTTTGTAAAGTCATGGTGTATTATTGATTAGGATAAAATTGAAAAGTCAAAAAACATAGAGATATTGAGGAATTTGGAAGAAAAAGTTCACAAGATTGACCTTTCATATGCATGATATGTAGTTACGGTAATATATGATATAAAATATCATCGTTAGTCTAATTTTAGGGATAATTTGCTGAAGTCTTATAATTTCTCCATGATAGCTCTCCTTATTGAAACAATAGATTTATTGTAGATCCTTTAGAAGAAGACCAGATTGATGCAAAAACCTATCTGTCGGAAACTATGAAATAGAACTTTTGTGAAGAAGTGACCATGTATATACTTTAATTTGCCAAACAATAGTTGTATGTTTCTAGGGTGTGGCATTATATTGTTTGAAGTGTACACTTGCAATTTGTACATTATGGTTGTAATATAAAGATTAAATTTGAGTTCAATTATAAGTTTAGCTCAACATTCAAACGTAGGACTCTCAAATCATTAAAATACTCAATTCAATATATCTTTTTATATGGGGCCTATAACATTTTTAAACTCAACAATTCTTTATATGTTAGATTCACAATTTTTTTTAACTTTTTAGAAATATATGTAAACTAATTTCAACATCTAAATACATCTAAACTCATCTTAATTATATTCCACAAAATCCACTCTACCGTCTTAACTCACTATTATTTATAAAAAAACATAAAATATCTTATCTCAATTCAACTTCTCAACTCAACTTAAATAGAGTCACGACATCACACAATTTGTCTAGTTTGGCACCTTGAGTCACATAAGAAATTCTAGTTACTTGACCTATGATATTTAGGTTAAAGGAGAACTATATCGTTAGTGGAGTTAGATGGACGATGATCCTTACCACGCGAAGGTAAGAATTAAAGTTGTTAGATAGTAAGATCAGATGAATTAGATTTAGATCAAACTTAAAATTAAATAAATTATTATTAGAATATTATTTTTTAAAATATAAGTTCGATTTAGATTCAAAGACTCATTTTAACTCATTTTCATTTTATCTTTATATTTTTTTAATTCTCTATATAAAATATAAATTCTAATATAATTTTTTTAAATTTTAATATATATTTTTTTAAATTTTAATTTAATTTTTTTAAAATTTTAAAATAATAATAAAATTAAAAAATAAATTAAATTTATCTCATTTATAAATTTAAAATAAGATTGATTGAGTAGAATTTTAAGTCCAAATAACTCCAAAATGTTGACATTACTCATGGAATGCTCTAGAAACACAAAATTTGAGGAATTGATTTTACCATCTAATCCCAGCCAGAGATTACTCCTCTTAAGACATCACGCGGGTGTGCGCAAAACCAAAGCTCATCTTCCTCTTATCAGAAGTCAGGAAATCCGAACCCTCCTTCCACAGCTCCAGCTCCTCTTCCTCCTCTGCGTTTCCATCCTGTCCTTGGTTCCCGAAACACTCATCACTTCACCTCCATACTCAATAGTAACACTTATTCCACAAAATAACAGTATGTCCAGAAAGGGAACGCCAGCTGCTTCTCTTCAAAAAGACGCCCCATGGAGGGCGGCACCCTCTACAAAGCCTATACCCAAAATTCACCAGTCCCCTTCGCTCCGACTTCCCCAAACTCCCACTTCCAATTATGCCCTCCTCGTCATGAAGGTTAGCGCTCTCTCTCTCTCTCTCTCTCTCTCTCTCTCTCTCAGTGACACTAGACACGTTGTAATAATGGTTTGTTTACATTTATATAATGCACGGTTAGTTATACTATTTTTCAAGACTCAAATTGATTCTCATGTTTCTGGGTTTTGGGCGCAGCATCAGAATCCGATAGGAAGTGGAATGGCAACGGAAGCAATAGTGGAAGTGGCAGGGCCAGAATGCATTGTCCCAGGACAGATTACCCCCATCAAATTACTCGGTGTCAAGGTTCTTCTTTTCTATCTTCATTATTTTTAAATTCGAGGAATTGTTAGTCGACCTATCGTTATCATATTTGTCTTGTGGAGATGTCGATGGCATCTGTGTGACCTTACAGTAGTAGTGCTTCAGTGTTAAAAATGAACGGAAAATCTACTTGTTATTTCTTCTGTGGACAATTCATCGATTGTTTTGTCCTACTAGATTCCTTTGGGCGTGGCAGCTTTATCTTGTTAAGGGTAGGAGTTGCAATGCAATTTGTGGAAGGTATATCATACTACAACGCCAAGCAGTGGCGGAGCGAAAAATTGTCTTTGGGGGCTAACTGATATTATAATAATGATTATTCTTTTTAAAGCTGTATTCTGCTACTGATAATTGTACAAAAAACTATATTCGAAGGATTCAACAAATATCATCAAGATGTTTATATGTTAAGGATATAAAATACAGGTGTATGGTAATGTCACCTTAACGCATGTAACACACAGAAACATTGCATCAAGCATAAGGAGTTCATGGCTACAAACGAAGTGGACTTCAAGGCTACAAATGAACGGAAAAACCCATTTGTTATATCTTCAGTGAAGAATTTATTGTTTGTTTTGTCCTATTTGCTTCCCTTTGTCATGGCAGGAATTTGTGAAAGGAAATCATACTGCAACTTCATGCAGTGGAAGAGCCAATTTATTTTTATTATTTTTTGGGAGGGCATAACTGATATTATAATAATGAAATAATTTTTTATTTGGATATTTTCTGATATACAGTAACACTTGTTTGTGATAATAGAACATTACAAAATGTAAATAAAGGTTTTCCCTTTTCAACTGAAAACCTAGTATATTTTGCATTCCCTTCAAACTTGAGATTTTGGAAAAGAAAGGAAAAAAAAAATTAGAACAAGCACTGAAGAGAGCAATGGAGGACGAGAAGAGTCGTGTGCTTTCAGAGTTTAGAAGTGAAAGAATAGGTATTATTTAGCTTTTAGAAAATTTTGGATACAAACTGACCCCCTTCTGGCCCTGACTCAAGGATCAAGTTGTTTATGAGGTGTTGGCAAGCTTATTAATTTATTCTATATATAGGAAATCCTTATTAAAAAATCTTTTAGGCGAGCTTAATTAATTTTTTTATAAGAAATCTTTACTAAAAAGTGCAAATGGTGCTATTGGTGAGCTTATGATGTAATGACTATATATTAGAAGCAGATACAAGTCTCATGGCTCTTATCAGTGGAACATCCTATTTACTAAAGGACTTCCATGATGGGGAATTATCTACCGTTTCTGATTTCTTCAATTTGTTATACTCCATGGGAAGACCTTTGGTACAGAGGGACAGATTGAAGTGACAGTATAATGATTAGAAAAAATGCACAGTTAAGGCCTGCTACATAATTCTGACAATGCAGAACAGTGTTCCCTTCACTTGGAAGAGTATTTGGAGGTCTCGAGTGCCTTCGAAAGTAGCTTTCTTCGTGTGGACGGCTGGTCTTGGAAAGATTTTGACCAGAAACAACTTGAGGAGGAGGGGATGTGTCGTGATGGATTGGTGTTACATGTGCAAGAAGAATGGTGAATCTGTGGGCAACCTTCTTTTGCATTGTGAGGTAGCGAGGGGGTTGTAGGATGAGATTTTTCGTTGGGTAGACGTTCCCTAGGTCATGCCAGCAAGGGTAGTCGTTTTGTTGGGTTGTTGGAAGAAGTTATATGGGTGTTCTCAAGTTATATGGAAGAAATTTATCTTTTACTGAGAAAAAAAAGCAGATACAAGTTTTTTTTTTGTTTCAAGACTGATATGGGATGATGGATTGGAAACTACAATCTAAATACACGTGCAGAAAACTGTCATAAATCTGAACTGATTGTAATATAGAATTTTATTTTTTTTTAGTCTGATTTATTTGCTGTTAAATACATTCAAACCAGCTCATCCCACACATGAAACATAACAGGCTATCCAGATTGTGTAACCAACACGAATTTCATTCAAATTGGGTGCCATCCTGAATTTAAGAGGTGCTTAGTGCGGAATAGAAGCTTGTCTCCAACAAGATGTGTAGTTTTTCAGAATGGTTTGGTTGATTTGGTTTGCTAATATTCGAGGATTTAAAAATAGTTGAATGCCAAGACCTACAGACCCCTCGATTTCGTTAGTTTTTGCCATTGTATAAAACTTCTGGCTATGATTTCATTTATATGTTGTTACCGAGCTAGGTCTGACATCTGAGCTAGCTATGTATTGCTTGTGGCTATTGGTAGATGGTCTCTCTTCACCCTCTGTCCATCTCTAGATTAAATTTTGAATTATTTTGTGGCATTTAGACGTACTTTCTTGTTCTGGTTTTGTGATGCTAACCGAACAAGGATGATCTCTAAGAGAGAGCATTCAAAGTCATTATATTAATTGGTATGGTGTTTGCTTTTCTGTGGAATTTGTTTCTTAATTTTTATTTCTCTCATTTGAGTTTTATTTCTGATATTGTCCTCTATGACATTGCACTATTGGTTATATTCCCTTTTGTTGATCTGCTTTTGCATATGGACAGGTATGGCCTATAAATGTTAACTTAACATTTTTAGAACCAGTTGGACGAGAACTCAAGTCAATTGGAAAGGTATAACTTCATGTTTTGAGAAGTAGTTTATTTATATTCTCCAACTCATCTTTGTGTGTGCTAGGTACCTGTTATAATGTGCACATGTTGACAATCAATTGGTATATTGAATAATTGGTGACTACCCTATAAGGACATTTCAATGAAGGATGTTAAAACTGAAATTACTTTAGATCTGCAGTGAAGGGTCAATAGTTCCACACTAATAGCAGCCTTTATTGCTGTTATTTTTCCTTTAATTTTTTTTTGTTGTTTCTGCTTTTATTTTAGTTTGAAGCAGAAGTATATCAGGAGAAGGAATATTATTAAAGCTTTCACACATCCTAACATGAAAATCTTCATTTATGGCTTATAACTTAGTCATGATTGATGGGGTTACTGGTTTATTTGATGCAGTTCATGGATGATGCTGTCAACCTCATGAACAAATCATTTATAGATCGCTAGTAGCATTTGATTCAAACCACGGTTAGCTGCAAATTTTTCGCTTGAATGGTTTTGCACCAATTGTTGCAATGAGCAGAGGCTTAGCCAGGTAGTATGACTGTAAAATAAGATCACAAATAATTTGTCTGAAGCCGGAGAATTTTTTATTCTCCATTGTTTTCTTGGCTATATAAATTGCGGGATTTTTCTTTCCTTGGTCTGATACTTTCAGCATGTTAAACTAGTTTTTTCTTTTTTTATTTTTTATTTTCTGAAATTCGGATATAGTTTGTTTTGGTGTGTAGTATTTATTTAGTTTTATTATTTTTGAAAGCTTTCTGATTAATTTTTAAAACTATGCTTTACATTTAATTTATGGACAACGTATAGTCTTTGAAAATGTTTCATTCTTAAATTCTTAATACGGAAGAGCAGAGCAATATTCATTACATACGTTGCCCCTCCCGTCTTCAAACAGTAAGATCATTGATTCATTGCTTTTTGCTCGAATTCAAAGTGCCTTGTGACCTACGGGTATTATTGCTCATTTCACCATTCTTAATCTGTAACTATGATCTAGATTAGGCCTGTGCACAAAAGTTGCTGGCCCGGTCCGTCTGTGAGACCTGACCAAACCCAACCGATGGTTAGGGATGTTTATCTGGGTTCTGGATTTGAGAATCCGGAACCTGGATTCAAAATTTCTTTAAATATTTTTTTTTAAAAAATTTCAAAAGTATTCATAAATAAATAAAATTTCAAATCGGGTCGGGTTATACCCGGCTTAGATGAACAGGCCTAGGTATGGTCTAAAAATCCCAGCCATGCGATGCGTATGGTTGTTAATGGTCTAAAAATGTGTCAAAGATATGAAAGTAGTGCATAGCTTGGGTGGCGCGTGCACTATTGTTTTGGCAGCACTTCCACTTAGGCTTTTAACATCGGCGGCCGTGTCATGATCTATTGGCTAGAGCGCAACAGATCTAATATGTTCTAACCCGAGAGAAAAGGAAAAAAAAGATAATGAAAAGATAAAAGAACTAAAAATGAAATAAAAGAAGAAGGACTATGGAAAACATTAAGGTTAGATTTGTTTTGGGAGATAAAATTAAAAATTAAAAATTTTTTTAAATTTTTTTATATAAAATATAATAAAAAGCTTAATTTTTTTAAATTTAAAATCGATTTTTCAAAATTTAAGATAAAATTAATATTAAAAAAATAATATTATAATAATATTTAAATTTTATTTTATTTTATTTATCTCTAAAAACAAACTAGTTTTAGAAGAGGCAGATCTTGTTAAAATTTAGGGAGAAGACGGACAGATTTTAGGGAAAGAGAGCTATATTATTGGCATAGAAAATGATATATATATAATATAATATACAATACATTTTACAATAATGTATTAAATGAGAGATATTTTTGTAAAATGTTGTGTGTATAAAATATTTTACAAAATTATTTCTCATTTACAATTTGTTATAAAATGTGTTTAATAATTATATTGTGTTTATATCACTTTTCGGTTGGCATTAGAGTTCATTTCAACATCATTGGGTTTTGAGATATATTGAGTGAATTTTGTACAACTAAACTAAAATATTTATTAAAATCTTATTTTTTTACTTGAAGTCAACGAGATTAGGTCTAGTTTGGTTTTTAAATTAATCTTATTTTAGAATTATAATTTTTTTAAATCTTCATATATTTTTTAAATTTTTATATAAAATATAATAAATAATTGAATTTTTTCAAATTTCAAAATACTCATAATATTAAAATATAATATTTTAATAATATTTTATTAAACTTATCTCAATTTAATTCAGGTTATCTTGATGTTCAAACTTCACATTTTCAATCTCATTTTTTTATAGAAGTCTTTTTTTCACATTTTTAATCTCCCAATCCGGGAATCCCTCTCGCGTTATCTGACATATAAAAAAAGATGTCAAAGAATTAGGTCAACCCTTTTTTATTTTTTTCTTTCAATGAAGTTCATGGCCAAATGAGCTAGTGTTTATAAATTATTACTACGAAAATGATATCTGCACACCGGGTCAAGTCGGGTCGGGTCGGAAGTTCACCCCATGCACACGGCCAAATGTACACTTGCGTACACGCGACTGATGTAGACAAATTAATAAAACGATGCATTTTCTTAACTCTCTCTTCCTTCTCCATTTCAAATTTTGTTTCTTCTTCTCTTTCGCATTATCTTTTTCGTTGGGAACGGCATCCCAACTCGCGTAACAGTCGTCTTCTTCTTCTTTCATTTTTACTGGCCAACGCGTAGCTGTATCTGGAGTGTTATCTTCTAATGCAATTAATTATCTTTTAGTGCTCAGAAAAAATAAAATAAAATAAAATTACCCGACATTGAAACACAAGCGGGAGACAAATCCGTCTTACTTTTTTGAAAATGAAGGAGACAGATAAAATCCCATAGTTCTTGTAATCTTTGCCAGATTTCGTTCTCTGTGTTAATACTTTTTTATTTTTTTTGCTTGCTTGATGCCATACCGCATGTATTTTTTTTCTAATTATTCTATCTGCGGCCTGCAGCAAAAGGAATTAACGATTTAAGTTTTAAGAAAGCACAGGAACTGAAGGAAAACCATGGCCTTGTATGGAAAGCTTTTCCCACCTCTGCTCTTACTTGGGGTACTGATCGTGTTGATTTTAGTAGCATCAGCATTCAGCAGCATCTAAACCCAATTCAAGATGGCAATCCCGTCGTTTTAAAAGCACTCTATGGTACCGCTACAACATTTTCCTTTTTCTAGATATTACCCAACCAAAAACTAGGCAAAACCAAGTACAATCGTGTATCAAAATAAACCCAGAAAAACTAGTGAGAAAATAATAGAACTTAGGATGTTGAATATATCGAAAACCAGAAACTAGCTTCCTCGGACAGTAGCTTCTTCCTCCGACGGCAGATCCTCCAATTCCGACGACGGCCGACAACTGGATTTTTTCTTTCCCAAATTCCTCTCTCATGCGTTGTTTTGATTTCATTTTTCTCTCTCTTTGATTTTGTTTTGTTTTTTTTTTAAATAAAATAATACGCCCACGTCAGCGTGTACACACCGTGTACACAACGACGTGTGTATCTAGCACCACTCGGCCCGGTCCAAACTTCTCAGACGTACGGCTACTTTCCAATCTTTTAGCAGCTACGTGTTAGGATTATATAAGTGGGCTTCATTGATTTGCTTGTTCCTCCCTTGGTTAATGGTGCGTTTGGATAGTGAAAAATATAAGAAGCGTTAAAGAAGAATTTTAAGTAATAATAAAAAAATAATAATTAGAATTTGAATATTAATAAATATTAATAAAAAATAGGTAAATAATAATAATAAAATAATTCTGGTCCTCAGCATCAAAAATAGTCTGACAATATTTGGACTGTTTTTCGATAATAAATAAAATAAAATACAATAAAAAATATAATAAAAATAAAATGAAAAAAACATAATAAAAAATACAATACAAAATTTAAAACATAATAAAAAACACAATAAGAAATAAAATAGAGAGAGATTTTAATGGGATTTGGTTTTGGGCCAAAACTCTCCGTCTCTGGTGGTCGTGGACGACATCGCTCACTCCATCAAGACCGACGGATTTCGGTGAATTCATCCCTTTAGGTTTAAGCTTCCATGGGGCAGACCAGAGCTCACCGTCAAAGGGGTGAGCTTGCTGGAGTCTGCCAATCTCAATGGAGTGGGTGGTATCGTCCACTGCCACTAGAAGCAGCGGCCTGCTTTTAATGAAGGGTCGGCGGCCACTCTCAATAAATCTCTTGAAAAAATACTTGAAAATATTTTATTATCCAAAGTAATCTAATGTATTTTTTTTCCTTTGCGAAATGTTATGGATGTGTTTCGTTACGTCATTAAATTACTATTAATGACGATTAGATTCAAAATCTACATAAATGCTTCTTGGCAGTGGCAACCTTAGGTTTTATTGGGTAGGTTTATGGCTCTGGGTTCATGGGCCTTCATGGTGTGGGGTTCGACCCAATTCCTTTGAGGCAACATTTGACTTAGCACGAAATGTCATTAATTTTCTTTTTAAGGCAGCAAACTATAATTGTCCTATACAACTCAAGATCCCAAGTTTCTAACATTAGTTTACCAAATTTTATAAGTACTTATTTATTAAGAAATTATATTTACAGTCATATATCAGTGCATATTCCTTTAAAAAAATTGAATAAATATAAGACTTACATAAATAATAAAAATAATAATATAATAGTATATCCTTTCCTTACAATAATAATAATAATAATAAAACTTACGACTCTACTCGCGGTCTTTCGCACAATGGTACTATACTAGACTCTTCTCGAAATGTTTGGTCAATGAACTTTTTCTTCAGATCCTGCACGTGTCAAATGTGAATAAGACACAATTAGGGTCATTCATATACACATACAAACCTTTGGAAATAAATCTTTGCAAAAACGCTTTTATAGTCCATCTCGGCAAACCTGGATCTAGATTTTACGTTAATAGTCACTATAAAAAAAAATTGGATTTTTAAGATATTAAATTTTGTTGAAAAAACAAAAAGATAAAATCTTAAAATAATAATTTTAATTAAAACAGTCATTTTAATTACGTACGTGCGTACGTAAGTACCTGCTCCCCAATGTCGTACTTAAACAGGTATTCGAGAATGAAGATGAAGTCGTGACAAACATTCTTGGATTAACCAAAAGACTACCATGAGTTCTGGAAGTTGTCGAATTGACTTAATTACAGCTTAATTAAGCCCGCCCCGGGTCGGATGCATGCTTCATGGAATATTGTTAATATATTTAATTTCTAGGCCTGTAAATTAATGAAACGTGTTACTTTATTGAACGAAAAAGGATAATTTGTATAAATTTTAAATATACAAGTCTCATATAATTTTTTCTTTTTTAAAAAGTAAGTTCTAATTAAAAAAGATATAAAAATTATTATTTTTTTATTAAAAATACTTAGTTTTTTATTAAAGATTTATATAAATTTATCTATTTAAAATTTGTATCTAACATTATTTTTTATAATTAAACTGATTGACCAAATGCATATATGATGTTTGAAGAAGGTAAGCAGCTGGAAACAGCTTAAAATTCTAGGTCAAGAGCATGCAGGAAAGCTGAGAGAACTTTCCTGGCCGGGAGCCTTTGTATGTTTGAAGAAATAAAAAAAAAAAGCAATAACATGAAGATGAGTACCCACGTGACACGTCCCATATTGGTGTCGAAAATGTAGAGATTTATTTTATTTTATATTTTTTGGCTCCTGCAAGAAAAATATACATAAGTTAAAAGAAACTTTTTGTTCGGTTGTGCTTGGATTTTTTAGTGAAAAAGACAGACTGTAATATTGGTGAAGGGAAACAAATTCAGGATGTATTACCTTACGATAAATGATAGGATTATTATTAATTTATAATTTATTTATAATTTTCTTTTTGTATTTAATTTTGTATTTTACTTAATAATTAAAAAAATGAATATTAGTAAAGTTTTATATTTCTTTTATTTTTTCTTAATAATTAAGAATGTTAAAATAATACTTACAAAAAAATATACAAAAATAGAAAAACTCAATTATACTAACAAGTTGTAATTCGATTGTAAAAGAGTAGTAGTTCTATCAATACTCTTAGCTTATTCTTCTTGCATCATTAACGACCACTAAGTTTTTTTTTTTTAGTTTTTTTTTTTAATTTTTTAATTTTTAATTTTATAGAAATCATAATTTCATTCAATAGGAAAACGATTATTGACACTTATCAAACCAAATGACTTGAGAGATATAGTCTGAAATACAATCCCATCATAAAGCAACACCACTAACATTTGAGACATATTTAGCCAATTTATGAGCAACTAAATTCTCCTCTCTATAAACATAACAAAATTGACAACAATCAAAACAAAAGGATAACTACTTTATCTCAAAATAAAGACCACCAAGCAAAGAATTTTGCATACTAAATTCTACAAGACTTCCACACAAATTATGCTATCACTCTCCACCAAAAGCCTTGAGATCCCCATAGTAGCACATAATTGCATTCCATGAAATATGGTCATTAACTCCACCATTTCAAAATCATCCATGTCTAATTGAATATGACTAGCAGCCATAAGAACCTGTTAGGCAGGGTCCTTTAAAACAGTCCCTACTCCAGTTTTTCCTACTTCAGAAAAATTCGCTCCATCTACGTTTAATTTCAGCCAACCTGCAGGAGGATTCTTCCATTTAAAGTGCTATCTCAATTGAACTCTAGCATGCATTCTGGTCTACCCAAAACTTATGAGTATTACAAAAGCATTATATGCAACCTGTTTAGGCATAAGCATCACTTGGTCATTCACAAATTTATTCCGCAAAACCAGAAACTCCAGGCTAGGTTGAATAAAACATCAAGCTGCTCATACTTGTTACAATTGCACAACTCCAAGGCCATATAAAAAATAGAACAATAATGTGCTGCTTTTAAACCAAAAACATATACGAAAATCAATCCCTACAAAGTAGGATAGAGAACCAAAATATGAACAATAATTTATGGTCCAGCTAAACACAATTTATAGGTAGCTTCAACCACAACACGTTTTTGCATTAAACTCTCCATTGTTGGCAACCCATTTTTTCAAGCCCGCCATGCAAAATTTCCAATTTTATTTTGCACTTTCATCTTGCACTAATGTTTCCAAATAGTTCTTTGGTGTTGCATATTAGAAAATTCCTACTGTTGAGGTCTAGCTTGAGAGTAAATCAACTATAACAACTCTTCACACTAAAACATCAATTTCTTTCAATTGTCCATACTCTTTTATTTGCTACATCAATAGAACTTAGATGAATCTTTAAAATATTGGCCATCACATTTGGATTGAAGAGAGTCCTAAGCTTATTTACATCCCAAGTTCTTTGATGAGGTAGAAAATCCCACTAATAATAGTTTCAACTCTTCTCAAATAGTCATAACTTTTGCAGCAAGAGAATTATGGCCTAGAATCTATTGATCATTCCACACATTTACCATTTGTCCATTGCCTATTTGCCACTTACAGCCAGCCTCTAACCACTTTCTTACCTCCAAAATTCCCCAAATATAAGAGGGACATCTCTCTAATCCAGCATGCATAGAAGTATCATTTGAAAAGTATTTGGACTTAAGTAACCTGTGGATCAAAGAAGTTTCATTTTCCATCAAGCATCAACCTTGCTTAGTAAGCAAGACTATATTAAAGCCTTTTAAATTCTTAAAACCCATTCCTCCCTTCACTTTTGGGTAACGCAATTTCTCCCAACTTAACCAATGATTTTTTTTCTCCTGCCCCTTTTGACCCCACTACAATCTAAATATCATGCTTTCCAATTCCTGACATAATGAAGATGGGAACATAAAGCAACTCATCGAATATGTCGGAATAGAAAGTGCTATTGCTTTTATAAGAACTTTCAGTACACAATAAAAATAGATAAGAGGATAGTGGATCCCCTTGTCACAATCCTATAGTAGGAACAATATGCCGCTTTGGTTCCCCATTCACTAACACAAAGAAGGAAGCTGTTTTTACACAACACATGATCAAAGAGACAAATCTTGGATGAAATTCTATAATCCCCATGTCTGACTCCAAGAAACCCCGCTCCATACAGTCATAAGCCTTACTCATGTCTAATTTCAGCGACATAAAACATTTTTGTCCCTTTCTTTTATGTTTAAGATAATGAATTAACTCGAATGCAATTAAAACACTATCAAAGATTAAACGACTCGGAACAAAGGCGCTTTGACTATCACTCATAACATAGGACACACTTGTTTCACCTGATTAGAAACAACTTTAGCAATGAGTTTATAAGCCACAACTGCTTAATGAGGATAGAAAAAAACTTGAATTTAAAGTCGCTAGCACAATAGCAGTAACTAATTCTCCTACCACATGCCAGTACTTCGGATAAAAAATAAGGGCCAATCCATCCGGCCTTGTGCTTTGGTGGAATTCATCTGAAAAAGAGATTCCTTCACTTCCTCTGCTTGAAATGGTCGTGTCAAGTCCAGGTTCATCTTAGATGTAATCTTCCTAGCAAGTGGTGTTAAAAAATCCAAAGAACCCGAAGAAGTAGCCTGAGTTGAACTTGTGAACATCGTCGTAAAATAATCAATGATCACCCTGTCACAATTCAATCTCTCTTGCCACTTCCCTCTCTTATCTTGGAGCTTTAAAATATTATTTTTCTTACGCCTCTGTGAAGCTTTCATATGAAAATACATTATATTAGAATCTCCTTCCTTAAGACAAAGGGCTTTTGAACATTGCCACCATATTACTTCATTTCTCTCAAGCCATAATTGAACAGCATCTCTTGCATCAGTAACCTCTTTTGCTTCAGTTCCCATCTGGTCCCTTGCATACACCTCTTGCAAATTTCTTTGTGCTTTGTTTAATTGGATTTGAACATTTCCAAATGAATGCTTATTCCAAGCTCCCACTTGGCGACCACTTTCTTTAACCAATTCAATCACATCTCTCATTGTTGATTGTCTTGAAGCTCCAAACCATACCCCTTTAATAATCTCCTTACAATTTGGATCCCCCGCCCACATGGTTTCAAAGCGAAACGGTTTTCTATTTCCTTGAGTTTCCCTTACTCCTTTCAATGTAACCCAAATAGGCAAATGATTGGAATAGACAGTTATTCCATGGGTCACCCTAGCATTTGGAAAATCAGACCACCAGGAAGAATTCACCAAAAATCTGTCGAGCCTCTCTGTAACTCGATAAGGTTTTCTATTTTAAAGTCGCCAGCACAATAGCAGTAACTAATTCTCCTACCACATGCCAGTACTTCGGATAAAAAATAAGGGCCAATCAATCCGGCCTTGTGCTTTGGTGGAATTCATTTAAAAAAGAGCTTCCTTCACTTCCTCTGCTTGAAACGGTCGTGTCAAGTCCAGGTTCATCTCAGATGTAATTTTCCTAGCAAGTGGTGTTAAAAAATCCAAAGAACCCAAAGAAGTAGCCTGAGTTGAACTTGTGAACATCGTCGTAAAATAATCAATGATCACCCTGTCACAATATAATCTCTCTTGCCACTGCCCTCTCTCATCTTGGAGCTTAAAAATATTATTTTTCTTACGCCTCTGCGAAGCTTTCATATGAAAATACATTATATTAGAATCTCCTTCCTTAAGCCAAAGGGCTTTTGAACATTGCCACCATATTACGTCATTTATCTCAAGCCATATTTGAATAGCATCTCTTGCATCAGTAACCTCTTTTGCTTCAGTTCCCATTTGGTCCCTTGCATACACCTCTTGCAAATTTCTTTGTGATTTGTTTAATTGGATTTGAACATTTCCAAATGACTGCTTATTCCAAGCTCCCAATTGGCGACCACTTTTTTTAACCAATTCAATCACATATCTCATTGTTAATAATCTCCTTACAATTTGGATTCCCCGCCCACATGGTTTCAAAGCGAAATGGTTTTCTATTTCCTTGAGTTTCCCTTACTCCTTCCAATGTAACCCAAATAGGCAAACGATTGGAATAGACAGTTACTCCATGGGTCACCCCAGCATTTGGAAAATCAGACCACTAGGAAGAATTCACCAAAAATCTATCGAGCCTCTCTGTAACTCGATAAAGACTTTCTCTCCCATTACACCATGTGAATTTATGACCAGAGAAACCCAAAACTCTCAATTGACAATCGGCTAGTACCTCAAGAAACTAGGATAATTGTCTTGTAGGCCTAGGTTTACTCCCTTTTTTCTTATGTTGAAACAATAGTTCATTAAAATCCCCCATAACTAACCAAGCATCCCTACCCATTCTACATAAGCTTCTGAGCAAATCCCAATTTTTAAAATGCAAGTGAGTTTTTGGAAACCTGTACAAAGTAGTAAGAAACCATTGTACAGAATTCAAGTTGACATCATTAATAATGGCATGAAAATGATTAGACGAATAAAAAATAATAAACAAATCCACTTCCCTACCCCACAATAAAGCAATTCCCTGTTTCCTACCACACGAACCAATAGCTAAACAGTTAACAAAACCTAACTTGATCTTGCAAAAATCAAACTCCTTGGATGAGAGTTGAGTCTCCTACAAGAACACCATATCAGGGCCTTCTCAATGCACTGGATTACAGAGAGTATGAATGCCACATGGGTTCCCAAGCCCACGTGCATTCCAGGATAAGAGCTTCATGGTTGCCGGTAGTGCTACTGGACAGCCACCGCCGACCTTGCTTCAGTTTCATTATGAGTTGCACTCGAGTCTTTCGAACACCAAGAACCCCTTTTCGCAGCCCTAATTGTTTCATCTTTGACTTGGTTTAAGGCCTTCCTCTTACGAGTTTGATAGACGACTTGTGTATTAGGATTAAAATGCCCATTTGGGTTGGAGAAATGCCCGAAACCCACCTCCATTTCTTACTTAGGATTCCATTAGGCCCATTTATGCCCACAAACCCATTAGAGTGGTTAACTGTTGTAGTGGGCCTAATAGTAGCCAGAACTCTTTTAGTGGTCCAATGTTGCCGTTTCGAAAAATGCTGTCGTTTGCTCGTCCTCATTTTGAAATGACTCCTCTCCAAGCTTCTCCTTCTCAACAGTTACATTCTCCAAACAACCACCTCCAACATTTACTCCATCATAATTCAGCTCCTTGGAATCCGCCATTGAATTTACAACCTGACCATCTCTGGAATTCGTAGTAATTATTACCTTGCCCTTAACTTCTCTTGAATACTCTCTACCTGTTTGTAACGGCTCTCTTGAAACAGAGTTGTAACCTTTATTAGCAACAGCCGTCGCAGTTGCCTCTAGTGGACGTGAGATTACCGCCGGAGCAGCTTTTTGTGATTTCCATTCCCATTCTCGGCTATCTCTGAATTGATCCCCATAAGTAGATGCTCGAAACTATGCACCATATGGTAAGGCCTTCTTCATGTCCCCTTGCATCTTTGATCCTCACAGTGAAAAATCTATTTCACCATGGCCCAAGCAACCACACCAGTAGCAAAAATTTGGTAATTTCTCATATAAAAACAAGACCCAGCAGATTTCACCTTCACGTAAAGACAACTTGGTGCCTCTAAGTAAAGGATTTGTGACATCCAACGTAACCCGAATGGGCATAAATGCACCCTAGGCTAACTCACTCAACTCCAAATTGACTTCCTCCACTTTACTGATATTCTCTCCTGCCAGTCTACCAACATACTTATTTCTAACACACAGTGGGAGATTATGAATTCTGACCCAAATAGATGCTTCTGTGATATGGATCTGATGGACTTGTAGACGGCCATCAACTTCCTTGAGTAGCACCATTTGTTTATCAAATGACCAAGAATTGACTACATGTTTCTTCTCCCTAATGTCATCAAACTCAGCTAGAAAAATTGAAGAATTCAGCCAAAAAAATTGAAGAACTCAAATCTCGAAATTTCAATGGCCTCACACAGCGCCATACCCTTTTCATGATTGCCTTGAAAGCTTTCTAATTGAAAAGCTTAGAAGTCAACAATGAAATCAAAAGCCCTCTTACCCCACAAATGGAGATATCTTCAAGCTTGCTTGAGGCTAGCACCACTGCTTCCTCCTCTCACTCAAACAACGAGAGGTGCTTGTATAGATTGTCAACACTTTCATCCATGATACCACCCTCGAATCACCTCTACACAGTGAGCCCACCTTTGCACTACGAGCCCACCCCTACACTAGAGTAGAGAAAATTGCCTCTATTGCGGGAGAGGAAAATTTCCTTAATGAGTAAAGTTGTATCATTAATGATCACTAGTTGTTAAAACAATATAACATTGAGACCATTGACACATTAAAACCAACTTATTTTGAAGACCAATTTCTTAGGATGATGATCATGTCATACTAACACAAATTAAATTAATAAGAAGGGATATATTTAATTGAAATTAGGTAAAGTGTAATTCAAAATTACTAAGATACTATATACTGACAAAAATAAATTACCTCGACACATTTCCAACCAATCGGTACTAGTGGGGCCCACTATTTTTTAAATTTTACATAAAAAGTTAAAATCAATTCAACATATTTCACACATTCAAGATTTTAAATACATCTCAATATGATCTATAAAATAGTAAAACTTACATATTAACTCAAATAATTTAAGATCAGCTTAGTATCTAAAAGTAGCCTGAAAGTTAATATTTCAACATGACTCTCTTACATGCATCTAAACTTATCTTTTATCGCTCATCCCTTCCACCTTTGATTAATTATGTTTTTCTCATGTGCCCAATATATATATGTCTCGTGATTATTTTTTTTATCAAATAATTACTTGATATATATCTTAATAAGCAATATTTGATATTGTATCAATGACAAAATTACGTTAAAAAATAATGAATCTAACTAATTGTATCATATGCACTTAATATAAACTTGCCACCACACAATATCAATTGATTAATTAGACACTAGGCTGATCGGGGCCGGCCATTATTAATGCATGCCTGAATGACTTTCAAATGCATATGAACCGCTCCCCAAGTAAGACCCGGCCTCCTACCGCACCCACTTTATCATATATAGCATTATTACGCCGCATGCATATCCAAACCTAACAAAAATTTATTGCTTTTACTTGTTCAATTCTCTTACGTACCTCTTACCTCTTCTAATGAACAAATATGACCTTAGTGCTAGGCTAGCTAGCAATTACCTAATTAACATAAAGAAAAATAATTTGTACAAATTTCAAATACATAAATTATCTTTAAAAAGAAGTAAACTTTATCTTTAAAAAGTATATATAAAAAAACTTATATAAGATTATCTATTTAAAACTTGAGTAATTATACTCTTACAAATGGGAATCTCCACTGAGATTCGCAAATGTAAGATTATTATTATTTTTATATGATGATTAAAATATATATTTTATTAGTGTTATGATTTTTTTTAGTTTTTAAAAATGTTTAACAGTGATAAAAAAAATATATAAAAAAATTACAACTAACTAGTCAAAAAAATTACAACTAACTAGTCGAACCTGTCATATGTAAGAGTAGAATTATTCTTAAAACCTATACATAACTAGCCATTTGACATTTTTTTTTTCTAAGCAGACTCATTTGACATATACGTTTACAAGAAGAGGTAAGAATCTCCCAGTGACGTACGTAGTTGCTAGCTAACCCAACGCACGTGAGTGGAATCACAGAAGGCTCACATCTTAAATTTTTCGGTTCCGAAATTGCGGGTTTTGACTTTTGACTTTTTGTCCTAGGAGACTGTGATTAGCGGTCAATCGGTTCTTCTCCTCGCCTACTGTTGAAAGCTAGGTCCCCTCCCCATCCTTTTTGTACGGCTTCCTCCCTTTCGCCTCAGCTTCCTCATGCTCCTTCCGACCCTCGTATAAAAGCCACACGCCCTTAATCAAAATGCACAAGTACCCAGAAAGAAAAGCCCAACAACAAGGCCCTAGCTAGAAAAGAAAAACAAGAACAAAAAGAAGAACAAGAAACAAAAAATATATTATATATATTTTTGATCATCAAATGGCGTGTGGTAGACGTGATCAGGCCGTGAGAGTGGTGCTTATCGATACCCAGTACGTGGAAACGGACGCCATGAGCTTCAAATCCGTAGTTCAGAACCTTACCGGTAAGGATTCTTGCGTTTCTTGGATAGAGAAGAGCTCTTTCGGCGTTGATAACAGAAAAAGACCCGTCGCTGTCAACAAAAGTGGCTTCGACAAATCCGGCAGCGATAATATTAATAATGGAAATCGCAGTGTTTCGATGTTATCGAAGGGCATGTCGTTCAAGGATTTGGATGTCATGATCTTGCAGGCGCCTCCAATGGAGGACTTGCAATATCTGTGGGCTGATCAGTAGAATTTTCATTCATTTGCAGCTGCATATATAGGTGTATACAGTATATACATATATTTACGACATGAGTTATATATATACGATCAGTGTATTTTGTTTGTAAAAGTGTAACCTTCACAAAATTTTTTTAGCAAGGTAAATTCATATATTGATATGACTTTATAGAAGATCTACATGATTACCATAAAATTAGTTTTTTAGTTTAATGTATTACATTAAACTACACTAATTTATAAATTTATTCTTATGATGAAATACTAAATTATTTCTTATTTTGTTTCAATTTTCACCTTAAAAAATGTCATAGTACTTTTTATACTATTTAATTTGAGAAAGAGATGCAATTTTGTTTGAGAAAATAGTAGACGAGATAAAACATGGGCATTGATGCTGGATGGCATTGTGCCAGGCATGTGGACAATAATTGGTTATGGGAGTCCTTATAAATATATATATATATGTATATGCAAATATACTATTGCAGGTTATTATTATGGTCGTTCATGTATTCGTTGCTGGTTCTGGCATGGGTAATATGTGGCTGTCCATACGCCAATGCAAGCGAGTGAGAGGACAAATACCTACGTCAGTAGGAGATTCTTTTATATATAATTTTTTTATGATGTGATCGATGACTTTAATATTTTTAATGAATTATTTAGATGAAAATGATTATCACCAGCAAATTTTACACAATTTGTTTATAATGAAGCCCTCCACACAAACCGATATGATTGCGTACCAAAGAGAAAGTCGGAGAGAAGCTAGCAGCGAAGCTTTTTCCAAGTGAAACGAAGGCGCCGAAGGTGAACTAGATCAGCTGGTAGGCAGAATGGTTTATCCTTCTTTAAAATTTATACGCATGGATCAGTACGTACACGCAAGCAAGCTCCAATTTTTAATAACTCGTGATCAATCGTTTATTAATTTTAATATTGTCATAGATAATATATAGTACTGATGCTGACCTTAAATCTTAAGATATTGGGTTTCTTAATTGGAAAATAAAACAACATATATAAATCATACATGAGTCCTCATGTAAAGAAATATATATATCGTTTTCTTCCAAGAACTTAGGGTGTTATATTTGATCATACTTATACGTACTTGAGATCGAGCTGAGAGCTAAGGGAAGGTACGTAGCTTTTATATATATATATATATATATATACGTTTAGTTTCCCGGGCATCAACGTCTTTCATTAATTAATTTAATTAATGTAAAGGGGGTTGATGTCCCACCATGGTGACTTCTAGCTTCCTGATTCAATACTTTCAACTCAAACAAAACGTCTATGGTGTGTTGTTCATCATGATCTTCTAGAGTGGGGTTGTGTTTTCGGTGCCATTATTAATAAACAATTAATCACCTTCTTCCTATATGGTACAAATATAACGATGGTGTGCAGTGTGCTCATGTTGATCATGATCTTCTAGAATAGGTTGTCATGTTTTTGGTGCCACAATTAATAAACAATTTCGTGTCAGGTTAGGTCATGGATTGTTTCACATATTAAACGTCCTTGATATTGACTAGAAAGAGATGACTAATTGAGTGGGGGTGGCAACCATAACTAGGGTGGGCCTAGTAGAGTCTTTGGTCTTGTCCTTAATCAATGTGGGTCCTCCTCCACGCACATCTCCTCTTATGACTAAACAGTCTCAAAGATTTGGTCTGTTTGGACACTTTTCCCGCTTTGTTAAGTTCCTATAGTAATAATTAAGGTGTTTAGGGATAGGTTTGATTTGGGTAGAGAGATGTGGTGGTTTATGTGATAAATTCAGGTTGAAATGGTTTGAGGTGATGTCTTTTGGGTAGGCCTATGTGTTATGGTTCTTTTGGTAAGGCATATGAGTCATATGGCGTAGTAGGGCTAGAATTTTAGTGGTGGCTAAGGAAATTTCAAAATTGAGATTATGTTAGGGTTTGGAAGACAATTGGCTAGAATTTGGGAAGGTTGGTTTCAGCTATGAGATGGTAAGATTATCTCTTTGATTGGTTGGGGATGAGATGATGTGGCAAGGTGATTCGGTTATGGTATGGAAAGGTAATGGCCGAATATGGTTAATTGTGGCTTGTGATTAGGTTGTGATTTGGAAGGGTAAGATATTTGATTAAGTCAAGTATTGTATCGATTGACTAATCAAATATGGAATAAAGATATGATGATATGGCATTAGGGTTCGGCTATGGTTGTGGGATGATGGCCGAATATAATTGTTTATGGTATATGACTTGGCTTGATTTGGAAAATATTTGTGGAGTTAAGGAAAGATATGAGGTCAGGTATGGGAAGATTGAGTTTGTGTTTAGGTGTAATTAGATATGATTGGGAGGATAGAATATTTGATTGAGTCAACTAATTAGTTAATTGACTAATCAAATATGGGAATAGAAGATATGCTTTTCGGCTAAGGCAATCTTGAAAGACAAATTGCTAAATTGTAGGAGATTTGAATTTTAAAGGGGAAGGTTATATGGCTGGTTATTTATAGTGGGGATAAGGATGAGATTTGATTGCTGATTTGGTTGGATTGTATATGATTTAATTGAGTCATTAAAGGGATAATTGATCAATTAAATCCAATAAGAAAAGATATGATTGGTGAGTGGGGTTATGAGAAGATTCGGCTAGGATGGCTTTGTAAGGTGGCCGAGTTGGGTAATTTAAGTAAGTGGACTATGTGATGGGCGGCTAAAGTTTGTTAAGGAAATGGATGATGTGAATTTGGTAAGTGGAGTTAGGATTGGTCGAGCAAGACCTTTTATAGCATGTAGGATATGATCTGGTTGTAAAAAATTATGGTCAATTTGGTGGTGATTGAATGATTGGTTATGGAAAGAGTTGGTGGGCATGTAAGGCAACTTGGTGGGATAATTATGGTAAGAGTTGGCTAGGGCTGGTCGTGTGGGTTGTTTGGAGAATGGGAAAACTCAAGAAAACTCAAAGAACTTGGATGAACATCTAAGAAAATGGATGAACACTCAAGTAATAGATGGACATGCCAACCACAAGGGTACCAATGTGGTTTGGCCTTCACTATTTAACACACTCACTCACTTCTCAAATTCACAAGTAGTGTGAATTTGGTACTCACACAAAGACAATAAACACAATTATCAAATTTACAAGTCGTGTGAATTTGACATTCAAATAAGACTCTAAACACTCAATGCTCACACACTCTTTTTATGATTTTTCAATAATCAAACAAATAGAAGGAACTCCAAATCACTCCAAGAACAAAAGAACACTAAAATAAACAAGAACATAAAATGATAGAAAATGCTTCAAATAAGTTTATTGATAAAAGGGATAGATGTGGAACAATATTGATTCACGAATTACACGACATGTTCCTCTTCAAGGGGATTCACGAATTGCACCAAAAAAAATCCAAGTGCACAAGACATCAAAAATTCAAGCCACAATGGTGGCTGGCCTAAGCCCCTAAGGAAGCCACTCCACACACAAGGTGTCTTCAAAAGCCAAAATGATCACAGATAATAATATCTTAAACTAGGAGGCCTAAGGTCCTATTTATAGAGTTTACAAAGTGGAAATCTCTAAAAGGTCCCTGAATATAATTTAATTAAATAAAATAAATAAAAAACAACTAAAAGCAAATAAAATAGTCTTGGAAGCCCATGTGGCCGTGACATGTAAGAGAAAATTGGTGGGCTTGGCTAGCCTGTGACGTATAATGATGTCTGCATGGTGCTGTGGATTGCCATGTGATCATTTGATGATGGGCACGACATGACACTGTGCATAGCCTGATGCTTATGTGTATGGCAGGGTACCAAGTTGAGGCCTGGTGGTGGGCACAGGGTGGTGCCGTATTGTGGTAGTGTGACCCAGTTAAGATGCTCGGGCGGTGGTCTTGCATGGCCTGCGTTGGGTACCGGGGTGATAGACATGCATGACCTAAACTGGCAGTCTGGGTGCTGGGTGCCACAAGGCGCGGACTGATGCCGTGCACTGAATAACATGCATGGTGTGCATGTCACTGATTTGCTCCGCAAGGTATGGGTTGGAGCCATGCACTGGATGACATGCCTACGGCGCGGGCTAGTGCCGCGCGTTGGATGTCGTGCCTATGCAGACACGCTACTAGCCTGACTAGGTGATGCTGGGGCGCACGGGGGCATATAGATGGTGTGGGGCATGCGTACACGCAAGTGTGCACGCAGGTGGTTACGGTGTGGGGCGCGCGAGGGCACGCAAGTGGTGAGGCGCACAAGAGTGTTGGGGTGCGCAGGGGGCATATAGATGGTGTGGCGCATGCGTACACGCAAGCGCGCGTGAAGGTGGATGCACTGTCGGGCGTGTAAGGATGCTGGGGCACCCAGGCGCGCGCAGGTGATGAGGCGCCTGGTGCTACTGTGTTGTCGGCATGGCTGGGTGCATGGAGCTACTAGGCACTGGGCAAGTGCACGCGCAAGCATGGTGTGCATGTCTTGTCATGATCCTTGCATGTTAATGGCTAGGCCATGTGGTGCGTGCAGGGGCATTCGGATCATGGATGGTGCAAGGCTGCGCATAGTGGGGCACTTAGATGGGCGTGCAGGTGGGCACTGAAGCATGGCACGCTGTGGTGCGCATAGGGGTGCGCTCGTGAGCGCGCTCATGGGGCATGCGCTAGTTGGCTCACGCACTGTGCTGTGCATGGTGGTTAGCCTTGCTGGGGCCCTCTTACATGTTAAGGTTGGGGCCAAGACACATTTGTAGGCTAGATGCGTGGCTGCTGTGGTGCTGATAGGGGCATGCCATGGTAAGGGCTTTGGCATGCCTGTGGTGCTATCAGGTGGGTGCCATGGCATGGGTCGTGGCATGTCTGTCAGCATGCCCCTGGGCTGTTGTTGCTGGACAAGCTAGTGGGCGCTGATGGGTGTCATGAGCATGTCCTGGCGGGGGCCATGGTATGCCTGTTGTGGTGTTTTGGGCGTGTCATGGCTAGGGCCAAGGCATGCCTACTACCTGCTTATAGTGCAGTCATGCTGAGGCACGTTGGTTTGGCCTGGCACTACAACACATCAGACTTTTTGTGGCATTTGATAATTTACCGTAAAAAATTTCAAAATCGCCGCAAAAAACCTCAAAATAGTCACAAAAGTTTCAAAATCGCGGCAAAAAGTCATTTGCCGCGTTTTGAAGATCGTGAGTTAATCGCGGCTATTTGGGCGTGACAATAAGTCTAATTTCTCGCCGCAAATGTTTAATTTCTCATCACAATGCTATTATTTGTGGTTAGAAAACGCAGCAAATGCTACTATTTGCGACATAATTTAATTCTCAGTTAAACAAAACGCAGTAAAAAATGTTATTTGTTGTAGTGTGGGCACACTTGGTTATTGATTTGCATGTCGATGCTCGGCCCCACAAGTGGTGCTATATCCGATGTCCACGTGTGTTTAGGACCATGATCAAAGGCGCTTTTTGATGGGGTGTTATCAGGATCGCAGGTCACCTCGACCATATGCCAACCAGCCTGCAGCTAATTAGGACAAGGTGGGTAGGATTACTATATATATTCTTAGGAAAGACTTGGATAGTTAGTTGAAATGAAAGTTTAATAAAGTATTATTTTTTATATTAATTTTTTTTTAATTTGAAAAAGTTTAATAATTTATAAGATTTTATTTAAAAATTTAAAAAAATTATAATAATTAGATGACATGTAGATGAATAGAGTTCTAAATCCAAACAAGATCTTAAACAGCATGTGTTGTATACGGTATCTCTAGCTTACATTTTAGCCCGCTTGCTCGCAACCTTTAAATTAATATACTTAAGTACCTTATAAGTTGACTATAAATTATTAAGAATTGTAAGCGGATCTCATCTTGGATACATGAGAACCAATGCAGTGTTTAAGGTTGCTTGTCATATATAGAGATATTACCAAATAATATCAGAGAATGGATTAGGGCGCATCCAGATCCCGCAACCAACGCATTACGCGCTGCACTGCCACGTCGGTAACCCATGTTGGACCCCCACCAACTTAATAGAATCTTTCATAGTCATTACTATATCCTGTTGAAAAGTTCAGTCGACCCATTTTAAACTAACGCTGCAAATTAAAACACCATTTCTAACTAGGAAAGAGGCCTCTCTGTGTAATTATATAGCTTCCAAACAATAAAAAAATTAAATTGAGAGAAAAGCTTGAAAGAATCCAGACCATGCATCCATGCATTATATATAGTACGACTCGGTCAATGACCTTCTGCATGCATGCCCTTCTCTGTCGTGTAGTTTGTTGCTAGCCAGTCAACCAGTAAACTACTGGTCATAAGATGGACAGTTTTTTTTTTTTTTTTTTTAAAGCAGATCGCTCTCCTTTGGACCACTCTTTTTTTGTTCTCTTTTTTTTTTTTTTTTGCATATGAAGTCCTATTATATCAGTAGTGTCGATGATATATTTTCTACGCAAATTTACATGTATAAAGACTTAACAACTAGAATTTATGATATATATATATATATTTGATTATAGCGAGTATTTAAAACAAAGAGTGATGATTATTTGATCTTGGGTTTACTGAAAATGATATATTTTACGAGTATTTGGAGGAATCTTAAAAGCCCAAGCTCATGATGGCTCATCGTCCATTTTGTGGCCCTTTTTGCTTTACCAAAAGTTTCCTTCATAAGGCTTATCAGGCCCATTCACTTTTCCAGTCATTAGTCCCAATTTTTAATTATTTAATAATTTTTTGGGTGTACTATAGATCATTGATTAGACCTTGGGCCCTTAAATGGTAGATAAATTTATTTTTGCTTAAAATCAAAGCTATATGATCAGTAGTCCTATGGTCATCGAGAGAAGTTATGATAGTAATGACGGTAACGTGGTTATTTTTTCTATTAAGAAAAATGGTCTCAAAATCCGATTTCCCTAATTCAACGTAATCCATAGGCTTTTCTTCAAGTCTGTACTAGGGTCCTCATTTTTGTTGGGATCGGTGGAAGCTCACAAATAATATGGAGACCAGAATTTAACGTGGTTCGGCCAATTTAGCCTACGTCCACACACACAAAGAGAAGAATTTGTATTAAACAACAAACCAATCATTTACAATGGTTTCTCTCTTCTAATCTCTCCAACGGACCTCACTTCCAACTCACTTCCTCATTACAATCTTACATATATTTATAGGAGAAAGAAATAGTGTGAACGTGTAAATGACGGTGGAATTCCAGCGGCCTCCATTCTTGAATTTTCCGGCGGCGCCTACCTTCCAGCTGCTACTGACGGTGCCGTCTTCCAGAAGCCTCCAACTTCTTCATCACGTTGCGTGTTGATTTCCAACAATCTCCCCATCAACACCAAACGGAGGATATCCTGGCACATTTTAGTTCAAGGTACTTAACCTGGCTATGTTTCTACATAGCTTAAGTTTTTCGTATGTGACTACCTTTGTTAGCATGTCCGCTGGATTCTCCTTTGTATGGATCTTTACAAGCTTCAACAGCTGTTGCTCCATTACTTCACGTATCCAGTGATACCGAATATCGATGTGCTTTGTTCGGGAGTGGTACATCGAGTTTTTACTCAGATCAAGAGCACTTTGACTATCACAATAGATTCTGTACTCTTTTTGACTGACTACCATTTCTTGGAGGAACCGCTTTAGCCACAACATTTCCTTTCCTGCTTCTGCTATAGCAATGTACTCTGCTTCTGTTGTAGATAAAGCCACACATTTCTGCAGTTTGGACTGCCATGATACAACTCGACCTGCAAATGTGTAAATATATCCTGATGTAGATTTTCTACCATCAAGATCACCTGCCATATCAGCATCTGTATAGCCATCCAAGACTGGGTTAGCTCCTCCGTAGCACAAGCACAACTTTGATGTATTTTTAAGGTATCTGAGAATCCACTGTACTGCTTTCCAGTGTTCTTTCCCTGGATTTGAAAGAAAACGGCTCACAACTCTAACAGCGTGAGCGATGTCAGGTCTGGTACAAACCATAGCGTACATTAAACTTCCTACTACTAAGGAGTACGGTACTGTAGCCATTTCTTGAACATTTTCTGGTGATGAGGGACATGAGCTTTTGCTCAATTTGAAGTGATTAGCCAGTGGAGTACTGACTGGCTTTGCATTGTTCATGTTGAACTTTCGTAGTATTTGTTCAACATACTTTTCCTGTGACAGCCATAGCTTCTTTTTTTTCCTGTCACGAGTGATCCTCATGCCCAAAATTTGCTGGGTAGGTCCTAAGTCTTTCATCTCAAAGACTTTGGAGAGATCCTTCTTTAGCTTCCTAATAATGGATGGATCTTTTCCAATAATCAGCATGTCGTCAACATAGAGCAGTAACATCACGAAGTCACCTTCTGAAAATCTTCGGATGTAAATGCACTGATCTGCAGCAGTTTTCTTGTAGTCATGACTCATCATGAATGAGTCAAACTTCTTATACCACTGTCTGGGAGCCTGCTTCAAACCGTAAAAACTCTTTTCCAACTTGCAGACCAAATGTTCCTTTCCAGGAACTTGGAAGCCTTCTGGCTGCTCCATGTAAATTTCCTCATCAAGGTTACCGTGAAGAAATGCTGTCTTCACATCCATCTGTTCAAGCTCCAAGTCAAGACTTGCCACCAATCCGAGTACCACTCGAATTGAAGTCATCTTCACAACAGATGAAAATACCTCATCAAAGTCGATTCCTTTCTTCTGCTAGAATCCTTTGACGACCAAGCGAGCTTTGTGCTTCACCTGCTTGCCATCATTTTTCAGCTTGAACACCCATTTGTTTCTCAGTGCTCTCTTATCGTTTGGAAGTTCCATCAGCTCATAAGTCTGATTCTTCTGTAACGAGTTCATCTCATCCTGCATAGCCTGCATCCATTTGTTGCTATTTGGATGAGATATTGCCTCCTGGAAGTTTTCTGGCTCCCCCTGATCTGTAAGAAGAATATAATCTGATTCCAGATATCTTCGTGACGGAATCAACAATCGCCCTCTAGAAGATCTGTCCTGCTGAGGTTGATCACCTGACAACTATGGAAATTCTGCAGTTTCTGATGGAGAAGGCAACTGCTCCCCCTGCTCAGTAGTGGTTTCTCCGTTGTCAGTATCCTCTTCTTCTTCTGGGAAAACTTCCTATCTATCTTCAGTGTTTGAAACAGACTGAAGTGGTAGTGAACTCGGAGCTGGTTCTGGAGCACTTGGTGTTTGTTCTGATCCAAACATCTGGTCTTCATGGAACACTACGTCCCTGCTTCTGATGACCTTCTTTGCTTTTGGATCCCATAATCTGTATCCAAACTCTTCATCTCCATAGCCGATGAAAAAACACGGAGTAGACTTTTCATCAAGTTTCTGTCTTTTCTCCTTGGATATATGTGCAAATGCTTTGCATCCAAATACTTTTAGATGAGAGTATGAAATCTTGCGGCCTGACCACACCATCTCTGGGACTTCAAACTGCAGTGGAACTGCGGTGTTCTATTGATCAGGTAACAGGCTACTTTTACTGCTTCACCCCAGAATGGCTTAGGCAACTTTGCCATACTCAGCATGCATCTGGTTCGTTCCACAATGGTCCGGTTCATCCGTTCTGCTATATCATTGTGTTGTGGGGTATAGGGGACACTCTTCTCATGTCTGATGCCATGTCTGGAGCAATATTCTCTGAATTCTCGAGAAGTATATTCACCTCCATTGTTTGTCCGGAGGCATTTCAGCTTCTTGCTAGTTTCTCTTTCTACCATGGCATGGAGGTTTTTGAATTGCTCAAAAACTTGATCTTTCCTTTTGAGGAAATACACCCATACTTTTCGTGAAGCATCATCAATAAAAGTAACAAAATATTTGTTACTTTCAAGTGATTCAACTTCAAAAGGACCGCAAACATCAGAGTGTACCAAGTTCAATAACTCTGATCTTTTTCCAGTAGATGTCTGGAATGAAACTCTATGCTGTTTATCAAATAAACAGTATTCACAAGAATTGAGAGCAATACCTTTGTTTACTGTAATCAATGCTTTCTTTGCAAGCATAAACACCCATTTTTCTCCCATGTGGCCAAGTCTCCGATGCCACAAGTTTGGTGATGTATCATCTTCAGCTACATTGAGACTGTTTGCACATATCTTAGCACTTGATTTGTACAAAGTGCCACAGACATGTCCCCGTGCAACGACCATTGCTCCTTTCTTCAATTTCCAAGCATTGTTGCTGAAGATGCTCTCATAATCCTGTTGATCAAGGGTTCTTATAGAAATTAGGTTGAGTCGAAGATCGGGTACGTGCCGAACGTCATTTAGCACCATAGTACAGCCAACACTGGTTTTTATTCTGACATCTCCAATGCCCACGATCTTTGAGAAACTCGAATTTTCCATCTTGACTGTACCGAAGTCTCCTGTCTTGTAAGTACTGAAGAAATCCTTACAAGGAGTGGCATGATAGGATGCTGCTGTATCTATTACCCACTCGACTTCCTCGCTTGAAACGTGCAAGCAAGATTCTTCACCAGCGGAAAGGAGTACATAATCTCCAGAAAGCGTCACTGCAGCTTTGCCTTCTTTGTGCTTTGACTGATTGCTTGGCTGATTTTGCTCCTTCTGCAGCTTTCGGCATTCTCTTTTAAAGTGGCCTTCAATACCACAATAAAAGCATTTTCCCTTCTTTCGCTGTTTACTGCGACTTTAGGATCTCCCTTTACTTTGATTTCTGTTCCTTTCTCGACTTCTACCTCTACTATTTCTCTGATGCCTTCCTTCTATTACAAAGGCATCTGTCGCATCTCCTCCAATCTCCTTTCGTCTGGCCTCTTCATTAAACAAGGCGTCTATCACCATTGACATGGCGAGCTTTCCATCTGGAGCTGAATTACTAAGTGAGAGCACTAGCGTTTCCCAGCTATTTGGTAGGGAACTGAGAAGTAGTAGAAACTGCTCTTCATCTCCGAGGTTAAAATCTACGGATGCAAGTTGATTTACAAGATTCTGAAACTCGTTGGTGTGTGCGACCACTGAGATGCCGCTTTTAAGTTTCAAGTTGACAAGGCGTCTCATTAGTAATGCCTTGTTTCGAGCAGTTTTTGCCTGGTACATGCTTTCCAGCTTTTTTCATAGCTGATAGGCATCCGTTTCCTGTGCAACATGATGAAAAACACTATGGTCAATCCACTGCCGGATCTGACCAATAGTTTTCTTATTCAACTTATGCCAGTCTTTTTCCGCTACATCATCTGGCTTTACATTTTTCTCTTCAATTGGATCGAAGAGATCTTTACAATTCAGGAGATCTTCCATTCGAGGTCTCCATAGTGCGTAATTTGTAGATGTTAGCTTGATCATCGCACTTGCTCCCGAGTCCTCCATCAGTTCGGCTTTAATCTTTGATTTGAGTGACCGTTTCTCAACGTTCGGAGTTGAATCTCAACAAACGGAGCTCACCGTTGCGTCTGAAACGGTGGAAAACCTTGGAAACAACTCTTGTCTCGTTCCAAACCGATCAAAATTGCGCCGAAAACCTAAAAAATAAGAAAAATGGAATATTCCTTCGACCACCGGAATATTCTCTCCGGCCACCGGAATATTCTCTCAGTCACCAGAATATTCCTGCACCAGAATAGTCTTGCCGGCGACGGAATATTCTTTCCGGTGACGGAATATTCTTCCGGCGACGGAATATACCGACGGAATATTTTTTATCCGTTGGGTTACTGTAGCGGGTCGGAAACCGGGTCAAACCGGTTCGGGTCGGATCACCTGGATTTAACGGGTCGGAGCTTGTCTTCTTCACTGTGCGCGCGTGTGGCGCGTGAGTCCCGTTGCCGGCGCGTGTGGAGCGTGTAGCTTCGTCTGGTGTCCGTTTGAGACGAAATTTTCACCAAAATTTTCGTCTTGACCTGAGGAATCTGATGGTATCCTCCAAACTTGATTTCGATCAAGTTTAAAAATGGGCTTCTCACGAAAATTCACAAATCCGGCCTCCTACCGTCTCTGATACCACTTGTTGGGATCGGCGGAAGCTCACAAATAATATGGAGACCAGAATTTAACGTGGTTCGGCCAATTTAGCCTACGTCAACACACACAAAGAGAAGAATTTGTATTAAACAACAAACCAATTATTTACAATGGTTTCTTTCTTTTAATCTCTCCAACGGACCTCACTTCCGACTCACTTCCTCATTACAATCTTACATATATTTATAGGAGAAAGAAATAGTGTGAACGTGTAAATGACGGTGGAATTCCGGCGGCCTCCATTCTTGAATTTTCCGGCGGCGCCTACCTCCAAGCTGCTACTGACGGTGCCGTCTTCCAGAAGCCTCCAGCTTCTTCATCACGTTGCGTGTTGATTTCCAACAATTTTTAGCGCTTAGAAATCTTTATAGAAAAATGTTTAACATAATATTTTTCACAATACATGTTATAAAATGATTTGTAATATTATTTTAAATATCATATAAAAGTAATATTAATTTCTAAAAATATTCTCATTTTATAGCTTATATTGTGAAAAATATTGTAAAAGATCTTATCTTTATATTATGAATATATCACACTCATCTTTATATATATCTAGCAAGAAATGGAATATCTGCATAGTTTCCACTCCTCGTCTCTCCCATACTCTCTTAAGAGAGAGAAGAATTTATCGGAGGATAACCTACAAATTTGGATAAGCACTCTTTGATTCTTCTTT
Source organism: Platycarya strobilacea (assembly GCA_036898215.1). Taxonomy (NCBI): domain Eukaryota; kingdom Viridiplantae; phylum Streptophyta; class Magnoliopsida; order Fagales; family Juglandaceae; genus Platycarya; species Platycarya strobilacea. The sequence goes on along the minus strand of CM072547.1, from coordinate 38,305,493 downwards.
TAATTGATTTTGTTATAATTTATTGGAGAAGTTTAGGGCAAAAGCAAAAGGAGCATATGAGAGAGAGAGAGAGAGAGAGAGAGAGAGAGAGAGAGAGATCCAGAAGTCGAATCAGTCCTGTGAGACATGTAAATGAGGCTTCACCAACCTTGCACATAGCAAGCCAGTGCCTCATCACTACAATTCATGAGCACTTTGCATGGTTCTGTTTGCCCAACACCTATGAGCTTTTCCTCGCGTAAACTTATCAGTGGAGGCCGCCATCATAGAAGCATAAAAGGACGGAAGATGTGCTCGACCGCTACTTAGAGAAGGCTTACTCGACTACATGTACTTTGTTAGAATTTGGCCACCTGGTGGGAGTGTTAGCTCCAGCCACATACGCGTCGCTAATACCTGGCTTGTATCACACTACAACACATATAGATTTTTGCTGCGTTTTTTTTTTGCCGTGATCACAATTGGCCGAAAAATATCAGCGTTCTGTCTTTCTCTTCCATATTTCACGCGAGTATCATCGTTGCTGTGAATTGTAAACTCTACGTATTGAATCCAATTTCTATTCAAATCAATATGATAACAGTAATAGAACTTCCAATCGAGCATACGTGCATTGCATGTGGAGTCCTTACTAGCTAGTATATATACCCACATCCCAAAAAATATTTGCATGAAAGTCAGTGTACCTCCTACTTCTAATAACATGTTTAATTAATCGGAGAAAACCAAGATTCAACTTTAAACCCTTTCTTATAGGTTGGCTTCAATTTTGAGTCTTTTTCAAAAGGGAAAGTAACAATGTGATATGTGTATATATATATCATGTAAATGGTATACAAGATGTGTTTTTCACATTATATAGAAAGATTCTATTACTACAAATATAGAAAATTTGTATTAAGGAAAACTCTACTTTCAGGCAATTTTGCACATCCATGCGCACTAAAGATGATATGGAATTAGGGTTGATGAAATGATGGGTATGGGTGAGGCGAGAGATGCAGCACTTCCACGCTCGCCCCTAAAACCGATCGACAGGTTCTTTCGACCAGTTTTGCTAAGTGCACAGACACAAGTTTGAAGGAGCTCATAATCTTCCTCCTAGAACAACAAGGATGCCTTTGCTGGGTTCTCTAGAAGACGCTTTGAGGTTAGGAAACTGTCAATTGTGCACGTCTAGAAACGTCGGGATTTCTTTTTTATGAATCTCCCACTGTGTGTGGCATAGTATTTAGGCAATTGACCCACTGAAAGCCTCTCATATGCCAAAGCAACTGCCTTCCGTGTTAATTTTGGCCTCCCTATCTAATTAATGTAGGCTAGTGTAATTGAAAATACAAGATATTTACCAAGTTGGATGATTATGATATGACCAGTAAGTATCAAAGATTAGCTTTTAAAGCAAGGCCTAGTTAAACAAACTAAATTAAACAACAATCAACTCACCTGTCATAGCAATGCTGGCCAGGATCCATCATTATTATACGACCAGGGACTGCAAGCAAACACATGGTCAAACATGCTTAAGAGGGAGAGTAAAACAAGAAAATAACAAACAACTTAAAGAGCCTCTGTAATGTTAAAACTTTAGTTGAAGGAAAAGAAAATAAAATGAGAAGGACACTATATTGTTGAAGCAAGTGAAAGCCCCTTTCATTCAAATTAAATTAGTTTGTCTTTACATGAACTCCTTTTATATACAACTTAACAAAGTAAAAAAATTAGAAAGTAAGGAAAGATAAGTGCTTTTCTGTCACTACTATATAAGGATAATTTTACACTTTACACTAATGTACTGAAAACTATAATCATCTTGGTATTGAGAGTAGGTTAAGGTTGCTTGTTGTCTTGATGTGCTTTCAGCCATGCAGACATTGCAGTGTGCAAGTTACAATATCTTTTACTTTGATACTGTTAGTGTGCTTTATCAGAGTGGTTGCAGGATCTTTAATATGCTTGCTCTACTTTTACTCGACATCTAGTTCAAGCGAGACTCAACCTGTAAGTTTGTTCGACCCTCGCTCGACATCTAGCTCGAACTAGACTCAACCCGTACGTTCACTCAACTCTCGCTCGACATCCAGATCGAGCGAGATTCTAGGTAGAGACTTTGTTTGACTTTGAGATGTAAGACCTAGGCCTAAGCCTAGGCCCTAATTAGATTTTCTTTCCTGAAGCCAAATGACACTGTTCGACGATCAAGTAGTTTTTGTTTCTGTTTTTTTTCTCCTCACCCCGACGGGTTCTCCCTTCTTTCCCTCTTATATTTAGTTTATTCCCCTAAACCCAAGTTTTTCTCCCAAAATCCCATGATTCCAACGGTTTTTATCCTCTATTTTGATTTTTGTTTCACTTCTCCTCACTTTCATCCACATTCGTTAACAAACTGTCTCTCGCTCCTCTAATTTTTCTGCATGAGTTTTCACCACCAGTCACACCACCACTGTCAAACACATTGCATTCACCTTGCCGCTCATCCCATCTCATCACAGAAACCCAACTTAGGGCCTCCAACACTGCATTTGCCTCACATCACCACCTAACCCCATGCAGAACCACCATGGGAACAACCTATGCACACAACCCAACTCATGCACAAGCCCCTATTTCAAGCACCCGAAACAAAGCACCACGACACCATGATCGATCAACTTCATGATATGTTTCTTAAGACATAAAAAACTCTGTCAACAAACACTTTGAACCATTGGTTTGCCTCAACAATAAGAGAAAACGAGCTTAGCCCCATTGGACGTCCAAGCTAAGTAGGAGATAGCCATCTTCCATGTCAATAGCTTCACTGCCCACTACAAGAATTTTGTCCTCTACGGTAGAATCTCCATGCCACATAACCACGGAAGCCCAATCCTCCTCCACCGTCTCGGTTGCTCCATGTCGTGCTGTGCCACTACTTTTTGTCCAGGGCCGGATCAAATGGGTAGCCAATTAGGCTACTGCCTAAGGCCCTCATCTCAAATAGGTCCTACATTTTGTCTAAAAGATGAAAATTTTGATTAAAAATAAATAAATATAAGATTTTTATTCAAAATTTGCAAAATTTTTAAACAATAGTAAAAGTAGAATAAAAGTAGTAAATTGATGTATATTTTGAGGTTAATGACCTTATTTATTTTTAAAATTAAGTATTAAAAAAATATTACTTAAAATAAAAATAAGTATTTAATTTATAAAGTATATCATATTTGCATTTCAAAATCTTCAAATAATATTTTATTATTTAATATTTAAATAATAATATTATATATTTAAATTAAAATATAATATGTTTAATGATCGCTTAAGGCCATAAAATATATTGAGTCGCCCCTGTTTTTGTTATCGTCGAGCATAACTCAGCCCTCACATTGCATGGTCTATAACTTCTTCCACTTCTTTCTCTCTCTCTCATCATTTCCTTTTTCATTTTCCCATAGCTCTACCACCTTGGCCATGTTGACTGCACTCGATCTCCACCCATTTCACTGCTTGTCGCAACCCCTCCTCTCTCTCGAGGGGTATGGACATTCCAAAGTTCTTTGTGTCCATGTTTTTCCCAAAAAGCCCATGGTTGTGTTTTTATTTTCCCTAAACACCCTTGTCATCTAATGGTTCCATGACATGATTTTATATTAAACTTTTAAACTTGCTTTGCATGTGTTACCCAGATGACTAACACAAAAGGGGGGGGAGGAATTGGATTATATTAAAAAAATTAATACTTATAAAACAAATATAGAATATAAAGTATAAATAACATGTGAAGAAGCAGGAATATAAAGAGTAAGGGTAAGAAGAAGCAAACTCAGTATTTTAACGAGATTCAGTTCCACTGCCTACGTCCTCGCCTCAAGCTATCCATTAAGAATCTCAAATTCACTATTCAATCTCTTTCAGATGGAGGTAGAAACCTATTACACCTTTGAGTAACACCGCTACAAAGAATTCGTGTAGAACAACCTCTACACTTGTAATCACCTCACACTTGGTGATTTAACTATTCCCTGTGTAGAACACATTCTACATACACAAGGATTATATGCATCATCTTACAAATACAAGAGTTGATAGTGGGTAGATTATTAGAGTACACTTCTCAATAAGTGAAATAAGAATAATACAGTGTACTTATATCTCTCTTAATATGAATAAGGATTAAGGTACAAAACTTAGAGAAGAGAGAATGAAGGTTTTGAAAGAATGATGCAAAACTTAGCAATTGATGTATAAGCTCTTGTTATAATTTTTACAAAACTCAAGTGAGCTATTTATAAACAAATGAGTCTTCATATTCAAATATGAAAAGGTTCACATGTCAAATAAGAGTACTATTCACTTTTCAAAATATTCAAATAAAAATATCTCGTTTTTATATTTGTCAAAAATAATTCCATTCAATTTTCAAAAAAATAAAATCAGATCTTTTACTTTTCATACATGACAGAATGAGTGTGATTTATTTTTCAAATCAAATCATCTTATAAATCATCTTCTTTGTGCATATTTCAAAAAAACACAGAACCACCTTTCAAGATTTTCAAATAATACATGCACATATCAAAACTGATAATCAATCATCTTAAAAATTCAAATCTGTATGCTTATGTGAAAAACAAATTCAGAATTAAATATTTTAATAAAGTTGTGCAAATTTAAAAAAGTACAATTTGATACTATATGAGAAAATATTAATTTTGAACATTAATTCAATTTCAAATTTTAAGAGATTTACAAAATTACTTTATGAGCTTCATTTGTAGATTTGTTCTTCATTTTACTCATGCTTGATTTCTTGATGTGCTTAGCTTTCTTCATGTGTAGAAAACTTGACCTTGAGTTTTTGATTTATTTGTTATCATCAAAATCTATACGTAGATATGATACTTGAAATATTGGGTTCTACATCATGGATCTGTTTGAAATATATTAAAAAGATTTTTCGTTGTTTACATTATGTAAAATTGATATAATTATTTTATTAAGTTGTGAATTGTAATTTGCATGGAACAATTTAAAAGGGCGACTTCATACGAGTTTAATGTTTAAATTGGATTTATTGTATTTTAAATTTTTTACTAAAGCTAGGTTAACGATTTTTTAATGGACTTTCTTTTATTGCATTAAGAGACCAATGTATTATTTTTAATTTGAATTGTGTTTAATGTTGGTTTAAATTAGGCATGATCTTACTCGGATAAAAATATTAGCCATAAACTTAGTTTCACAGAAAATATTTAAGAACTTCCATTATATTATGTAGTACTATTACTTTTGTAATTGGATTTTTGTGGTAAATCCTAAGTGGTTAATCATTTATTTTTAAACACTTTAAGCAAATTATATGAAATAAACCAACATTTTTATTACAATGATTAGTAGTTTGCAATGATTTTTATTACAGATATTATGAAAGATATTTTATGAACTACTATTAATTAAGAAATTTACGATTTCCTATTATGTTATATCTTGGCAGTATTTAATTATCATTTTAATAATAGTTTATAGAGATATGAGTTTTGAATATGATTATTTAATTTTTGAAATGGATTTAAGTTGTTTTGCATATTTGATTAAAATTCTATTTTAATAAGTTAAGAATATATTTAATAATAAAATTATTTGTTGGATTTAGTGATAACTAGATAGTAATCAAAGCTATTTCTGTATTATGAAGTTAAGTAAGTGGAAAGTTTTAGCTAGTCCTTTTAGAAGTGTAATTAGCGTAACGTTTAGTATTTTTCTATATAGATGATGATTGGTATAATTCATTTGGCACGATTGTGGAAAAGTTTCTAAAAAGCTAATTAAGAAGTCCAAATAAGCGAAATTCCTATGTGAGTCTTTACATAAATTGTTTAACTGAGGTTTATTTTCTAAAATTTTTACATGTTTTTTTATGAAATGAGAACTTGAGAAAAAAAATCTCAATAAATTATTTGCATTATTCATGAAACCTGTATGAAATGGGGGAAATGTTTTCTGACATGCATTATGTAGACGTAAGCTTTGTTTTGTCATACTGTTTCTGAAATGTGAAGTAGAGCGATATTGATAATTTGAAAATTTGTGCATTGATTTATAAAGATACTCTGACTTCTATTTTATTTTGTGAGGATGATCTGAAAATATTTTTAGAATTCTGTTTTGTTTTTGTGAGAATGATCTGAAAATTTTTTGGAACTTTATATTATTTTGGCATGAAAACCAATGGCATGAACTACTAATTTTTATATCTGATTATACTTTTGCTCTGCTGTACTTTGCTTTGTTTAAGCTCGTATCAACTTCTCTGCCTCTAAGTGTACTCATTTTAGAAATAAAGTAGTTTTTATATGAACTTTTATATGTATACACTTGGAGATCCGAGAATGAGTAAGGTTTTCACCTCTGTTTATGTCCGGTTTGGCCATCGGGAATAACACAATCTTATCACGGGGGTTAAACATAGTCTCTATTTTGTGAGATATTTTGTTTTGATGTGATGATGATACTTAGTTTTGTTATACCAAAGTACTCTGGGTAAGTTTTAAAACATTGCTCTATTACATTTGAAAATGTGTTTTGTTCTACATGTTAATTGTGAAAGATATTTTTGCTTTGCATTCTATACTATATAAATGCTCATGTTTGCATATTGATATATGTTTTCTACTTTCTGAGTTATTGATAAGTCACTCCTTATCTCCATAATATTTTTAAATATTTTAGGTATTTCAGCTAATGATCAAAAATAGAAAACATGTATGAGAGCACGTGATCATATATTTTTGGGAGTTTGGGCCTCCCAAATTCTTCCCACCAGGATCTATGTTTAACAAAATATCAAAAAATATAAAGAAATAAACACAACATAAGAATTTACGTAGAAAACTTTCAAAACAAGAGAAAAATTACCAGATCCAGAGAAAAAAATCTATTATGTAAAAAATTGTTACAATCACATAAATTTTCTCATCACCCCAACGACACCTACAAAAAATTTTCCACTAATAAAATTTTAACTTTTATCTCTTTTCCTTTTTATATACAAAAAGGACAACATAAATTTTTTTTTAAAGTTAAAAAATATTAGATAAGTTTTTGACTGGTGTATTAAATCAAAGAAATTTAGCTTCCTTACATAGGCTTTGGCCTTCCCCTTTCATCTACATTTTTCTCATGTGAGATTTCAAAAGAGCAAAAAACCAATATATATAGTGGAATAAGTACAATGAGGATTTTTTGGTTATCTAAGAATTTGTATTCAATAATTCTATTTTGCCTAGTCGACTTAGTAATTTTGAAAGGTTGAGTTTTATTTTTAGATTTTGTGGTGATTAGATAAAGTATAGAGAAGTTGTTGATTTGAAACATGTACAATGGGTTATATGTGTCATTAAATTTTGGAGTCATGACTATATATTGATGAGACATGATTTTGAGTGACAGGCATTAACTCTCCGACCTATCTAGGACTAGAGTGTTATAGCCTCATGTATTATTTAGGTCACTTCCAGTGATTATTTTTTATTCCTTATTCTCATCAATATAGGAGGCACTTGATCCACAAGTAGGGGTGTTAAATCGTGTTAACGGGTCGTATTCGTATCGTGTCAAGACATGTAAATTATATTATATAAGTCAACCCTAACCTGACCCGTAAAGCTAATCGTGTCAAAATCTTAAACCCTAACACGACCCGTTAACATAACGTGTCGTGTCGTGTCAACCCATTATGACCCATTAGTGAATATTATGAAATAAATTAACACGACAAAATATGATACGTTTCAACCTGTTTATATAAATATGTTGAATATGTCCAAAATTAATCCGTTTGACTTAATTAAACTTAGCATGATTTTATACAAATGTTAAAATCACAATATTTATACAAATTATAATACTAACTACAAGTATGAATTATAATATAAATAATAAAAATGTTGAAATTAAGATTCTAACAATTTTACCTTTAAATGTAAGGGTATATTTATAATGTTAACTTTCTTAACGTGTTATAGCGGATCAAAACAGGTTGATCCGCTATCAACCCGTTAAGCCATCGTGTCATAACGGGTCAACCAGTTTTGATCCGAAACCCTTTAAGACTAAACCCTAACCCACTATTATCGTGTCAATGTTCGTGTTGAATTAACGGATCGTGTGACATATTACCACCCCTACGGCCACAACCTCTTCCCATTTGTCTTCAATCAAACTCATAAACCATCATTCTATCGTGGACTTCCTAAAGACGAAACAATGGCCCAAATATATCCAAGTGTAAAAAACCCAAAATCCATTTAAGCAGGTTGTACCTCGCCAATGGGATAGCCACCTTTATCGGGGATCCAATCTACTAGCCGAAAAGGAATTTGATCAGGTGAAATATTGAACTTGTTGATAGTATCCATGGAGTATTCCTCTTTCTTGTAACGGTAAATATCATTAATATTCTACATATCCACCCAATAAATCCCACCGGTAAGAGATTTAGAACCTTCTGGGCAATCATCGATCCAACAAATCCCATTGACCAATCTGCAGTAGAAGCTGTAAGTCGCACAGAAAGGAGGTCTCTTGAATGGCGGAGTTGGGTCACACACAGAGGAGACCAGGCGAAGGGAAGACGAAGGGATTTGAGGTGGGATTTGGAAGAGAAGCGACAGACGAAGGGGTGATGAAGCATTGAAGCCGATGGTCTTCTGCTTCTTTATCTTCTCTTCATGTTTTCTTCTTTAAAAAAAAAAAAAAAAAAACCCTCTAACAATTGTAGTCTCCGCCAATTCATTGACCAAACCTCTTGTACTTAGAAGAATTGTTATATTAAATGTCAAAATAGATGATACAATTTACTACTCAATATCAAGAAAAATGCTTACTTGTTGCTAGTTACTTCTAATGAAAATGACTATATAATATTAAAATGAGTCAATTTTTGTTGCAAATTATAACTCACTACAAGTATTATTTTTTTTTATAATGACTTTTAATCCAGCAGGATTTAATAGAGTTAAATTTAAATTAGAGTTTAGCTTTAGACAGAACTATCTATTAAGTCTCAAATAATAGGCTCCAACAAGCTATTGTCACGTAGAGTCTGAAAGGCCCAAACATGTACTGCAATACAGAGAAACAACACACTCTTCTTGGCTCCCTTGAACCCTCTTCCCTCTCTTTGTATCTCCTTCCAAATGATATACAAATAATCTATTAAATAATCTGATATAGAAATTAAACTCTTCCCAGAAATTGATTTCTGTAAATGACAAAAATATTGAGTGAAATGAGGAGCTTGGAGTTGGAATGAAAGGTGGTGCCGGCTGGTGGAATGTTTGGATTCTTGTGGTTGGGTTTGAGAAGAAGAATATTGGAAGCTAAGTCGGGCTTGGCGGGACCAAGGTTATTTGCCCAAAGGCCACAACGACAATACATAAAGTAGAGGGTTTTTTTTTTTTAAAGACTGAAAGGAATATTGAGAAGAAGGGATTTGATTAAGGAAGACAATAAAATAATGATTTTTTGTGAATTTTCTTCTTCTTCTAGTATGGTTTTTCAAAATAATGATTTTTTTGAAATAGTGGTGCTTCGCTTGAACGTGAGGTTGCAGGTTTTTGTTTTTGCAAAAACACATGGCGAATGGCAGATTCCACTTTTTAACCGGAACAACAGATTCCCCATTTTTGCAAGAATGATTCTCGAAGGCTTTTGGCAGAGAGAGAGAGAGAGAGAGTGATTAGATTGGTTTTTTGACTGTTACGTGAATTTCCTTCTTTTTCTTCTAGTCTGGTTTTTCAAAATAATAATTGTTTTGGAATAATGGTGCTTTCCTTGTCTGTTGGGTTGCAAGTTTTTGTTTTTGCGAGAACACATGGCGAACGGCAGATTCGACTTTTTCGTCGAAAGAACGTTGCTTGTTCTCCGGCACAAGGCTGGTCTGGTGTGTGGCAGGTTCTTGGTTCGTGGGTGAAATGTCCTTTTTACTCTTGTATAGTCAAATGTATCTAATAATCTTTATAATCAAATTTATTAAATTTCAATCATTAGAATAATAAAAAATATACAATAAATAAATTATAAAATATAACACAATAATTAGTTATGAAAGAAAATCATTTATCAAGTCAATTTTATTGATTGAGATGCTTACAAATAAAATAATTACAAAACTTTTATAATTTAATCCGTTCATCCAAGACACGTGAATCATTTATCTTCTACCACAGTAGGTAGTCAGAATCTCTGACGATCTCTAATCTTTGATCTTTTTTATTGGAACTTTCAGTGGTTGATGATGAACACCAATCAACGATCCTCTCAAACTTTAAGCAAGATCATACTCGCAAGTGTATTAAAGTCACAAAAAAAATTATCCACTAATTTTCCTTCCAAACAGCTATTAAATATCTCCAAATATTATCTCTGGCCGAAAACCTTTACTAAGTTTACAATCTGACTTGATTTAAATAAACTGTCTAAAAGTGTGCTGCTGAAACGCATTTACTAACAAATCATTCTTTATCAGAGTCTGTCTACTGACAGGTTGTTAACAAGTTTATGAACTTTCTACAGCTTTTTTATTTTGAATTGTCTGCTGATTGGGCAATTCCAGAATTTGAAATTCAATTTTCCAATATCTATAACAGACTTTTTAGACTTTTAAATAGACTCGAATAACTATAGCTAAATTTCATAATTTAAATTACATTAATTGAAAAATCAAAACTTTAATGATCAGATAAAATCTTATCATATTCAAACTCAAACAATTCAACACTAATCCAAGCTAACGAAATCTATATTAACAATCTATCCCTTTAGCTGATTTGTGACAAAATATTTTTGATAAATGTATGTTTCCTGTTATCATGAATAAAATAAAAAATAGTCAATTAAAATTGAAAATCATATCACACTAAATTTAGTCTATTTACTTCTAATCTACCATAATGTTCATCATTTATATATATCAACATATCAAATATTATTCCAAAAAATAATGACACTATGGTTAGACAATATTACAAGTATCAAAATAGAAATTTCTAAATTCCTGCATCAAAACAAATAAAAAAAATTAGTAGCTCAGCTTGCATGTCTTTATCGGACTTTCTCCCTCTTCATCAATGCTTTTCCACCTTAGTCTTGTGCTGCTGGTCCTTCTTACTCCTCACTTTTCTCTCCATTTTTGTCATCAATTTAGTCAGGGGAGACTTCCTTTAGTATCCAAATCATCGAGGTTATGGGCCGCGACATGTTAGATGTAGGAGAAGAGTAAAACAACTTATCATTTGACCTTCATCTAAGTTCTCACATAAATAAGGTTAGTGGAAACAAATGCACAGGTCGGTTTACATGGGAAAAATCGAATGAGAAATATGCATCTAGTCTCAGTTTCAAGCCAATATCTCACATAGACTGCCTAGACATATAAGCATGCTATAGATATAACAAATCTGTAACACCTCGTACTCGGAGGGGTTGGAGAATCACTATCTGTCCAAAATAACTTGTCTCTGAATACATATAATATTTCCAAAATTTTCGTAAAATAAATAAATAAATCTCATGTCCAGATCCATACTTAAATATGTACACAAAGTCATAATTAAAAATATAGCTATAAACAAAAGCGCCCACAATCTTCCAATAATCCTAACATAGTGAAAGAATAATACTCTAAGTCCAATAAATTAGAAATATAACATCCCGCAAATATTAACAGTCTTTCCATCTATAGTGCTACTCTAACAACTTAGCCATGCTCAACATCTCTAATCCTGGTCCTCTATTGGGACATCCACATTATTTGAAAAAGATTTAGAAGAATGGGGTGAGTTTATTCACAACTCAGTAAGCAGATGACTTATACCAGAGTGTAAATATGAGCATTTATCAAGTACAGTATGCATAATGAAAACATTCTTCATAAATAACATGCAGAACAAAACATATATTTTATACATAACAGAACGATGATTTTTAATTTGTGTAAAGCATAAAGTACTTTAGCATAATTAAACAGAGCATCTCAGAAAGCAGAGACCATGTTTAACCTTCATGGTAAGGTTGTGCTAATCCCAGTAGCTCAACCAGGCAGAGATAGAAATGAAAACTTTCCTTTAATCATTCTCGGAGCACCGAGTGTGCACACAAAAAAGTCCACAATAAACCACTTTGTTTCTAAAATAGATGCATTTAGAGATAGAAAAATTGTTACCAACTCAAACAGAGTAGAGACAGAGCAAAGTAAAGATAGAGTTAAATACAAAATCAGTATATCATGCTAAAGAATTTCAGAGTCACACTAAAATAATACAAAATTCCAAAATATTTTCAGATAAATCTCACAAAAACAAAATAGAGTCAGAGTATCTTTATATATTAATGCACAAAATTTCAAATAATCAATATCACTCTTTTTCACATTTCAAAAATACTATGACAAAAACGAAACTCATATCTACACAATGCATGACAGAAACATTTTTCTTTCTTTCTTTCATATAAGTCTCATGAGTAATGCAAATAACTAACTGAGGTTAGTTTTTCTTAAGTTCTCATTTCATAACAAAATATACACAGTTTTTCAGAAAATCAACCTTATACTATATTTGATATAAAATCAAGCATATGAATCCCGCTTACTTGACTCTTGTAGAATATTGACAGATTTTCGAGTCCGGACTAAATTAACCTTGTCACCTATTTATAAAATAAAGGATTCCAAGTATTAATGCCCAGCAACTCTTAGTCTATATAAAAAAATAATCTAATATTTCTAAACTAAAAATTAGCAAAAGCCCCCATTTCTTCAAACTGCACTAGATTTAAAGCACTATAATTTATTACACATTTGGAAGATAGTATGTTCCCCAATATCATATGATGGCTTAGGGGTGTGTAACTTGAGAACCTTTAACAAAGCCCTTTTGAAAAAATGGTTATGGAGATATCATCAAGAGATGGGATCTTTGTGGAAGGAGATTATCGACTTTAGATATGGTGAGGCTTGGGGGAGTGTTCTAATGATGTCAACGGGGGTTATGGTTTGGGTTTATGGAAGTACATTAGGAAAGACTGGCCATGTTTTGAAAGTCACATTTATTTTGTGGCTGGAAAGGGCTCTAGAATAAGTTTTTGGAGAGATGTGTGGTGCGGTGAGGTTGCGTTGGGTAGAGCATTCCCAGATTTATATCGGATTATTGTGAATAAGGAGGCCTCGATTGCTGATATGCGTTCTTTTTATCATGATTCTCATCAATGGAACATACTTTTCAATAGGGATTTTCGTGGTTGGAAACTATCCATGGTTGCCAATTTTTTCATTATTCTACACCCCTTGAGAACTCCATTGGCACGGACAAATAGATTGAAATGGAAGCACAATGACCACAAGCAGAGTACAGTTAAGGCCTACTACAAAATCTTGGAAACACATGAGTATAATCACTTTCCTTAAAAAAATATTTGGAGATCTTGTGTGCCTTCTAAAGTTGCCTTTTTTGTATGGACCATGACTCTTGGGAAGATTTTAACTACGGAAAGAGAGGATGTGTAGTAGTAAATTAGTGCTATATGTGCAAAAAAAATGGGGAAACTGTGGATCATCTCTTATTGCATTGTGAGATTATAAAGGTGTTGTGGGATGAGGTTTTTTGCAGGATTGGTTTTGCTTGGGTTATGCCAAAGAGGGTGGTGGATTTGTTGAGTGGTTGGAGGAACATACATGGCTGTCCGCAAGTAATAGCAGTGTGGAAGATGATTCCATTAGACATAATGTGGTGTATTTGGGCAGAAAGAAACGAACGCTGCTTTGAAAAGGAGGAGCGCACATTGTCGGAGTTACAAGATTTTTTCATGCATAATTTATTGTTATGGTTCTCTGCTATTGTTTTAAATGGAAACAATGTCCATGATTTCTTGTTCTTAATTTTCAGTTCTTAGCTTGTACTTAGGTGCTTTTTTGTATACTCTCTGTATACTTGGACTTCACATTTTTCACTATCATCAATGAAACTTATCTCTTACTTATATAAAAAAAAAAACAATTTACTACACCTTCAAGTCAACCAACACACGTTTGACATGCTGACTAACCCCAACATCCTTATTCTAACCCACCCAAAGCTTGCACAAATCTCTTCCAATTAGATCTAACTATCTATCTGGCCATAACTACTCAAATCCCAAACACCCACGAAATAAATCAAAAACAAACTATTATTAAAACCATAAAAGTCATAAGGTAAGAATACTTAAGATTTACAAAACCTAAATTTGTGAGTGAGACTCTTGAACGTAAAGGATTACACGCTAGCCTGAGTTGGAAAATCTATCCCTTAATCTTCAAGAAAGAAAATGCGACAATGCTAATTAGAGAGATTTAAAATCTGATGAAAAGGACCAAAAAGAGTCTGAATGTTACAAGAAGTGCAAAGAATTTGATGAAAAGACTAGGATGAGATCAAGATGAGTTAGAACTCTTACCTTCGCACGATAATGTCTTCGGTGAAGAAAATCAAAGGCACCTGATTCCACAACTTGTAACTAAAACCAAAATTTCTGAGACCTAAAATAGTGCAGAAGAAATTAGATAGGAAGAAGAAAAGACTTAAAACATTAGAGGATGATTAGAGAAGAAATCTTACCAGCATGCGAAAAGGAAACTCGAACAGATTTGAAACTCTGAAAATTCGCAGCACAAGAACAGAGGGCAAAACTATTGGCTGTGGAAGAGAGAATGTCTGATAGCGCAATCCCTAAGGGTTAGAAACAGTAAGGAGCAAAAGGAGGGAGAGAAAGAGAGAGCTAAAAGTGATTCGGTTGAGAGAAAAGTTTTGAAAGAGAAGGAAACCGTCGGGAGTGAAAACGAGAAAGGAGGGAAATCAAAAACTGAAAATAAGGATTTTACCTGAATGAGAAACGACATCGTTTTGCAGGTCTTAAGGGCTGGGGCTGAACTAACTTGGGCTTGGGCCTAGTGACGGGCTTGGGTCTTACAATATCCATAGCAAATGAGAGGCAAATAGTGAAGACAAGTTGACTGAGGCAATATGTCAAACACTTGGTGTGCATTAGTGAAAAATCGAAGTGTAATAAGTTTGAACCCCATGAAAATCGGCCTCAATACAAATATAAACTAGTCCCCAATACATCCTATGTGAGCTAAGACACACAAACCAATCAACACAATCAAACCCATACTTAACATATAGAAAGAATCCGAAACCTAATTCACAATGCATAATGTTGAGCTTCAGAACATTGAAATTAGAGCAAAGAGATGTGAAACTTATATGGTTTGATGTTCATAATTGGAAGACTTATGAACCCTAATGATCTCCTTCGAGATTTTTTAGTGAACTTTGAGAGATTTTAAGGTTAGGACACATTGATCCTTGCGGTGTGATATGGAAAAACAAGGGGGATGGGCTTGTCGCACAGGTCTTAAGACCTTAATTGAAGTTGCCATGTATGACCTTACTTATCCTGGACTCGTGTCGTGCATGTGCTAAATGAGACCAATCATGACTCAACTTGACTTGGCATGAACACCCTCTTTATGTCCCATTGATACTTAAACATAGTACAAACTTATCATGAGCACCATCTATGTGTCCCATTGAGACATAAACGAGCAATATAAACCTAAAAGAGCCATAAACACTACTCAATTTATGCATCTCATGCACTTGCAAAACCAAAAACTGACCAAAAATCTTTTATTTTTTGATTAAAACTTTTTTATAGGCTAGAAATAAAAATAAATTGCCAAAAAAATGTTTATAAGTAGATTTACAAAAGAAAAAAAAAACAACGGGAATGGAGCAAATAGTATAAAAAGATGCATCTAGGTTCAATCACAGTACTACTCACAAAATAAATGCAAGACTAGACATCCTCTTGATTACAACACCCACAATGGATATTCACTCCTCATAAAATCATTAAAACCAAAGCTCATATGAGTGTGTGAGTGAGCAACTTATGAAATGTAGCAATTTTTTTTTTCATGAATTTTTTTTTCTATTTTTCATTTAAAGCCATTTTCTCTTGATCATCATTTTTTGAATAAGAATTTTTGTTTTAAAGATGTTCCCAATAGTTTGTTACTATCTTAAGGCAAAGTTTATGTTAGGGCCTAAATACATAAGTGTCTTTTTCAAATACTTTATTTACATAGCCTCTTTATGGTCCATTTTTGTTGCTCATCTTTTTCTGCAATGATTGAACTAACAATTTTCTCTATAAGGACTTTCAAAATTAGATCCGTTTAGGGTGTTAGTCTTTTTCCACAATGATTTTAACATCGACTTTTTCTATATAGATCAACGAGTGGTATTTGGTAAGGGGAGACATCTCTAATTTTTGTATTAGGTTCAACTAATATTATTCAATTTAAGGCTTATGATGAACATCTTAATAACACTTATTCAGCCCCCTTTTTAAAATTGCATTTATACAAGTTTCTCACCGTGCATTATAAATGAAATTTTGCTAAAATGACTCATAGGGTTAGCATGCACAAATAAGAAAAATGCATGAGTTCAAGAATTTATTAGGTGAGTATCCACATACCCAAAATTTCAACACACCATCAATCATGCACTTTACATCATTGGGTCGAAACACAATTTTTTAACAAAAAATTGGAAAGCAGAAAAAATAAACAAACCAGAAAAAAAAGCATTTTCCTTTATTTTTTTTAAAAATATAAATATAAACAAGTTAAAACAAAATAAAAATGCATGTCCTACATTAATGATATGCAAGAAATATAAGAACATGTACACTTCAACGAAAAATGGTTTTTGTGTCCAAATGTTTTTCCAGGGATACAAAATCATACAAGAAATACCTATTTTCCCTTTTACTCACATATTATTTCTGACCCCTTGTTATTTTGCAAGAAAAGCTATTTATTCTAGCATAAAGGGAGTGTACTACCAAAAACAAAAATGTCTACAATACTGTGAAAAGGTGAAATTTTATTTTTAACGGCAACGTATCAGGTGACAATAAGTGAGTAAACTTTAAAATAAAAATTATATTAAAATAATTACATATTTTCTCCCAACTCTTCTACGAGCGCATTTGAAAAATCTCCTCTGCCCTTTTATCTTCAAACTCTTCTACGAGCAATCGACCTTCATCTGCATATGAAATCTTGCAGATTTTGTTTTTGTCTCGCCTTTGTCTTTGTGCGAGAGTGCCATTGGTCTTTGTCTTCGTTGGTCTTTGTGTGGTAGTAAGTTGAAAGAGTTTATCTTCCTCTAGTCTTTCGTCTAGTCTTCGTCAGCACGGGTCTTTGTGCTGGTCATCGTCTTTGTGGGTAGGGGTGGGCTCCAACTCCGATGGAGTCGAAGTTCGGAGTTTCCGACTCCGACTCCAAATCAGACTCGGATTCCAACTCCGATTGGAGTTCTGTCGGAGTTCCGATCGGAATTCGGAACTCCGATTTCCAAACCGACTCTGATTCGACTAAATGGGCAAATGTTTTGGCCCATTTCTGATTCTACTTGGTAAAAAGGAGCCAATTTTAACCTGTATTTTATCTGTTTTACATATAAATAATAAATTAGATGATTATTGTTAAATAATCTACCATTTAATAGTTGATATTTGATAAACAAATAATACAATTTAATAAATTTTATTATCATAATTTACAATATTAGGACTAATACAAAAAATAGCACAAACTGAATAATACAAATAATAGTACAAACTACAAAACCACTCAATGTAAAGTAGAGAAAAAAATATGCAACCGCTCCATCGTAATGTATTTAATCGAATCATCAGTCATTGGCAAGTATGTCAGGATTGATATGTAGATTTGTGAAATTATAGACAATATAAGTTAGATAGATTTATTAAATCATAAAAAATAGTTATTGAAATAATTATATACACTTTGTTATTTTAATCATAAAAAAGTAAGTAAATTAATTAATTTAATTTTACCTGACTCAAGTCTATAGCTAATAGCATCGATGCTAATGGTCTCTAGTCCAGAAGGAATATCACTAATCCAATTCTGCGTGCAAATGAGGGCCTCCACAGTTGACGGTGCCAATGAACTCCGATAAGCATCCAACACTCGACCTCCGGTGCTAAATGCCGACTCAGATGCAACTGTAGTGATAGGACGGCTAGTACATCTCAAGCAATACGAGAGAGGATTGGGTACTTGGAAGAATTAGCCCTCCACCATATCAAGATTTGAAATTTATCTATAGGCTCCTCGACCTCTGCCAATAAATATCGATCAACCTCATTCATACACTGTAGTGGATTTCTCGCCTACCTTGCGTGAAACGACGTCATAACGTTGAAGCCTCGGGGTCGACTGACACTGTCTGCACTAGCCTGACGGGTACGGGCATCTGAAGGAGGTCCGACCTCGAGCTCAAATGTGAGCTACCTGCAGTTGCCGAGGTTGAAGGTTGGCTATTAATGCTGTAGTGGCTGTATAAGTCATTTAGATCAACCTTAAGTGCTGCAATAAATGCAGCTGCCTTCACTGTCCCGAGAATTTCATTTGCCCACCATTTTATCACCACCAACTTCAATCGGGGGTCGAGGATCGATGCTATGAACAACAATTGATTTATTTTCTCAACTTGCCCCCAATATTTATCATATTTTGACTGCATCTGTAATGCCATACCATATAACAGTCCGCTCGGGTCAGCACAACCTTCTTTCAAGTGGTGGTGTACCATTGAGATCTCGCTGAACCACATGTTTGTCGTCGCATATGTGGATCCAGATACCCGCTTAGTAATATCATACAAAATCTGTAAAAAGTTGACAAACTCAGATATAGCTTGCCAATCCGTACTGTCTGGCGGACTGAGCCGCGTTCCATTAGGCTCCAGCAGGGCATACCTTAGACCCCCATCCTCAATCTCCAACCGTTCAAATGCCTTCTGGTACTTTAAGGCCACATCCAACATCAGATATGTGGAGTTCCATCGAGTGGGAACATCCAAACACAACATTTTTGAAAACTCAACCCCAACCTGTTCTGCTATTGCCTTGAACTTCCGCAACCTTTGGGGAGAATCCCTCGCATACCGCACAATATTACAGACTTTCTTGATGGAGTTGTCCACATTTTCCATCCCTTTAACTGTTTCATCATTGAAAAATGATACCATTTTCAAAATTATTAATCATAAAAATATTAAAATATAAAATATAAAATCAAAACCAAAGAGGATCACCAACAATAAGGTTGAGTATGTGAGCAGTGCATCGAACGTGGATATACTGATGATTTTTAATCACATCGTATCTTGCTCTCGTATTTCGCAAAAACCACTCGATGGCAGTCTCATTAGCACTGGCATTATCAACTGTAATGCATAGCATCTTTTGGATGCCCCAATCCACCAAACAATCATCCATCTCTGCCCTTATTGATGCACCCTTATGGTCAACTATTTCTTTAAATCCAATAATTCTCTTTTTAAGATTCCACTCACTGTCAATGTAGTGTGCTGTGATACACATGTACGACGTATTTTATATAGACGTCCATGTGTCAGTCGTAAATGACACTCTTTGGCTAGTGGTGATGAACATCTTCTTCATCTCTGCCTTCTCCCTCATATGCCTCTTCATGCAATCACGCATTGCTGTATAACGGGATGGCAGTGGAAATCTTGGCTCAAGCAGCTTCACAAACTTGCAGAACCCTTTCTTCTCAAATGTTAAATGGCATCTCATCCTCTATAACCATCTCTGCAAGTGTCTCACGGTACACATTTTCACTGTATTGAAGGACCACCAGATTTCTCATCTGGTTTCCTGTCCCATCAGTTGCTGTAGAGGTCTCGTAAGTAAGATTAGTTTGAGACCCACCTGCGACTGCATATAATAATTTATGGCCCAATATTAGCTTTAAACTTTAAAGTTAAATGAATAAATCAATTAGCATACATAATACATATGGCCCTATGAGATTAATAAAACACTAACCTCTTGACGCCAGCCCTTTCGCTATTTGGTATTGCTGGCAACCATTGAGATGTGATGATAGATAAGCAGTGCCTTGTCTTTTTGAATGACACCCATCTTGAGCGCCACAATGGTTGCATTCAGCCCATGGCTTCTCTGGATCCCCACCATCAACTTTCGTGAAATGTTCCCATGTCCACGATCTTTTTTTATTTGATCGTGAACGGGGTGGCCTCATAGCTGCAGGGTGTACTGGTATATCCGGATCTTGAACCAGATCGTCCCCAAGACCCATATCCTCCTCCTCCATAAATTGATCGAAATCTCCCACTTCTAATTCTATGTTGACTGGAAATGGAAATCCACTACTAGCACACGAGGTCTGTGCCCGAGTGGAGCTAGGTAATCGACTCCGAGTCCGACTCGGTATTACTGCTTGGGATGCCAACGGAGTCCTGGCATCCTGAGTCTCATATGGAGTCAGAGTCTCACTGACACTATGTGAGCGTGAGGGATCCATTTGTTAAGTAAACTTGAAATTCAAATATTACAATATAAAAAATGTTATACATGTTTGACTTATATATAAGTTTATATATATGCGATTAAAACATCACCCAACTCACGCCACTAACTATATATGTTTGATTAAAGAACTATAATTTCATTTTATTATACCGAAACTATATCTCAAAAACTATATCTCAAGGAGTTGTCTTAGCTGGTATGGATACAACAACTATATCTCATTCTCAGCTTATTAATCTCATCTGGAAGGGCTTTAATACCCTCTTATGGGTCTGCGAGGTGCCGATTTAGGCCTTAAGCCACATAAGGCCCGACGAGCCTTCTGACCTAAGGCCCACATCTCTTGCACTACAATACTAATACTATTACAAGAATCTCGCTAGGAACGCAGAAAGCTGCCATGAATTAATTAGTCCCTACCGACCACCATAAAGTAATAATACTAATTATAGCTCTAGTATTACTGTCTTAATATGTTTACATCTTTTATCGTCCACGAACCAGATTTACCACATATAGGCCCTGTCAGTTTTCACTCAAATTCTATCAGAAGGTGCCACTTTTCCGTTAAACCATCGACAACATTTGAAATTCCGAACTGTAAGATGAGATTGATATATATATATATATATATGTGATCTGAATTACTTGCTTGCATAACAGACATATGATAATCATAATCAAAGGAAAATGAACTGTTCCAGATGTTGCTTATTCGGTATAAACATCACTCAACTAGTTGAATACAGCTGATTAAAGAATGCAGTTAATGCTGTTAATTTATATATTTAGGAAACATGTATAATCAGGAAATTATACACGTTAGCTGTGGTGTATATGTGTCTTTATCATTTTGTTAGGAATGTGTATAATTAGAAATGTTAGCTGAGCTCAAAAAATCCAACTCCATTTACATGTACCAGCAAACCCAAATAGCCAAGCTGCCAAACACAACCATCGGCATCAACAACAACCACAGCCAAGTTCTAATTATATAACTCAATTTAAGCCTTTGATAAATCATCCAGGAATTAAAACACAATTATATGATCTAAAAATTAGACCAAACTGATGCAAACCGAACTGATGCAAGACGTACATACGGCATACTGAACGACGAACTCAAACAACTACAAATTAGAGATTTGAAAAAATAAAGAAATTAAACCCTATAATTTCGTTACAAGTAACAAAATTGATACATTTGAAAATAATTAACACAATCCTCAATTAAAATTAAAAATAAAATCCTATTTTGAAACCCTAAATAATACCAAAAATTCGAATCGTCGAACACGGACTTGGAGTCTTGGAGGCTTTCCTCGGCAGTGGCGGTCCGGTGCAGTGAAACTCAAACGGCGACGTCGCAGCTGGGGAATCGGTTGCTTGAGGGAGAAGAATCGAAAATGAACCGGGCTGCTGGAGTCTGGACTCTGGACTCGATGCGGAAGAAAGAAGAAAGAAGAAAGAAGAAAGAAGATGAGAGAAAGAGAAGAGGGGATCCCTGGGGGGGGGGGGAGAATAAATCAGTTTCAAAACGGCGTCGTTCCTTATTAGTTGAAATGACGTCGTTTAACATTTTTAAAAATATCCCAGATGCAAAACGACGTCGTTTTACATCTGGAATTTTTTTTAAAATGTCGAAGTTCGGAGTCAGAGTTCGGAGCATTTCTTCTGCCCGACTCCGAACTCCGATTTCGGAGTCGGAATACTTCCGACTCCAAGTCCGACTTCCGAATTCCGACTTCGATCGAATTCAGAATAGGAGCGGAAGCCATTCGGAATTCAGAAATCAGAATTTTTGCCCACCCCTATTTGTGGGTAAGACGATCAATGCTTCTATTTTCTCAGTCAATTACATTTCTTCGTGTATGATGTGAAGTGATTCCCCTTTTATTTGCTTCATCTAGTGTGTGCGAAGTGAGTGACTCTTTGGGTCTTCAAGCTGATCTTGAACCCTAGGTTTTCCCCTTTTGCAATTTTTGGGTTTGGTTTTCATATCAAAAACTCTCTATTCCGTAGTTCCTTCGATTTTGGGGAAATGAGTTTTCTCAGCACTTTCAGATTATGAGAAGAAATCTCAAATTCACAAGACCCACTCGACGGTTTTAAGTCTTATCTGTTCCCTCTTGATTCTGACGGTTTTCCTCTCTTTCTCTTTGATTTTTTTTCCCAGTTTTTCGTAATTCGAGACCTACTCCCACTTCTCCTTCAACATCTCAACTGCATTCTTGTTTTCTTGTACTCAAAAATTGGACTCTCATCTTACTCAACGGATGCTCCCTATGTCTCTCTCACGTGTTGTTTTAGTTTCTTTTTGATTTATTGTTGTGATTTTGGGTGGTTCTTGGTTTGGCTGTCAAAGTGATTGCAATTGATGGTAAGGATCTCGCTGTTAACACTTTTGTTATGAGTTTTCCATTACGAATACATCTTATTAAGTTTTTATTTTTTCTTTTATTCCAAAGATTTTTGGATTTGTTGGAGTCAATCTTCTTGGATCGGTGTTGTGACTATTTTTCTCACCAGACTTGAACGAACGACATTAAGCCTTTTCTCACATTTTTCTTCTAAATTTAAGATTTCCTTCTCTCTGTTCTCTCTCACCCACTTAACTTTGAATTTTCCTCACTTTAAGCATTTTATCAGATTCGGTTATACCTGGGAGTTTTCACATTGACTTTGTAATTTATATTTTTGACTTAGTATTGTAGTGCATTTTACATGTAATATATGGAGTGGCTAATGTAGTAAAAGGGCTATTTGGTCGCTGTTTTTGTTGCCTTATGTTTTCATAGTTGAATTTAGCTTATGTTGATTGGTTATAGAGACATGTTGTGAACCATAATTCAGTGGCAATGTTTTCTTTAGTTAATTTGCATAGGAGGATTGTTGTCCCTATAATTTTCGATTTGTTATCTTAGAGATTGGATTTTATTGTTTCTCTTTGGATTGGAGATTATGTTATTTGAAAACTTTGGTGGTAGATGATCAAAATTCGAGAATATTTTAGCTGTTTAAAACTGTTTATCAGGCAATTAGGGGTGACCCCCAGATCTTTCAGGAATAGGGCGTCACAGTATGTTTGAGTCTGAAAGCATATCCTTCTTTGCACGAAAACAATTTGTTTGGTCTACGTCCTTTTGTTTTGTTTTGTTTTTTGTTTTGTTTTTAATTTTATTTTTTTTTTTGCATTTTGATGTGTGTATTAGATGTTCATAGTTTTTTAGTGATATTTTTTATTCGCACGACACAGTTTGATTGATTTTTTTGGAATTTATGAAAGGAACTTGCATAAATTCCTTAGAACATAACTTCTTACACTATCTGTGTTGCGAATGCATAAGAATTTATTTTGTGTTTGAAACATTTGGAGGGGTTGCACACATGTTTAAGACTGACCTTGACAGTTTAAAATTTTGAAATTTTATAACCTATGTAAATAAAATTGTCAATATAGTAGAAGATTAAAAGGTGTTGGGTTTGGATTTCACACTAATATTTGACACTGAAAGATGATTTGGAATTGCATCTATATTACATTTTGCAGCCTTCAAATGTTCAAATGCAAGATCCCAAGGGTGAAGATTCAACTCCAAGCATGCAGATTTCAGAATATTACTCCAGCTTGACATATGGATGCACTAGACTAGACATTGCTTTGTAAGCTCTAAACTAATTCCAAAATAGATTAATACATTGATATTGTCTTTATTTGTGTACTCTATATCCAAGTCTAGTCAACATGTAATTATATGGAACTTGGTAACATGCAATAGTGTCTTTGTTAGAAAATTGACTGAAGCTACAATATGATATTTAACTGCAGTGTTGATATCTGGATGCTTTGGCTAGAATGTTTTTTTTATTGTGTTGGGCATGAACATTGAAATAAAACCCCCTCCCCCTTTAATTTTTTATAAGAAATAAGAATAGTGCAACATAGGAAAAGTTACCTATTTCTATGGAGACAAAATATGTCTCCATAAAAATAGGTAACTTTATAAACATTGAATTTATATGTTTATGCTTGTTACTTTTTCCTCGCAGCAAAAAAATGCTTCATTTATGGAGATAGGTATATTTATATATACCTGGAAAAATATATCAACACTTGAATTGTAGGTCTATACCTCAAGATTTGTATAGAGGAATTTTGGCAACAAAGTTGCTACTATAAAAAATAGTCCCAAATTATTATGTTTCTCACACAATTAACTCACAAGAAATAAATATTATTGATGAATAAATAATGCCATATGAAGTTATTTCTGACAGTTTTCAACCCCTGAATTAATTTTTTCTTGCACAATAATCTGGCCAAAAAACATATATATACATTTTGGGCAATAATTAGTTTTTTATTTTTGGCAATAATTACCTACATTTTGGACCATCCGGTAGTGCCAGAAATAGCACAAATTCTACCAGTTAAATGACAAGTAAAAAGGCCATCTTGGGCCAATTATTTCTGGCCACCTCCCTGCGAATGAAACATGCCAAAAAAGATAATTACTGGCAGCAAATGTGACTATTTTGGATAGATTCTTTCATAGGAAAAAGACATTTATGTTGTAGTGGTATGTAATCCTATAAACTAATGTGACACAACAGTCTTTTTTACCACTCATTTTACTTTGAAATTTGTCTTGTCTTTTCCATTATTTTGAATGTATAGCCTTATCAATTCACCAAAATCATGATTTACAAAATTAATTTGTTGGCTTATCTCATCAACCTGGTTCTGTAGGCTTTTTCCATTCCTTCTTGTACTTTTTTCAACTTTGATTTTTTGTACTTGAGATACATTAAAGTAATGTGGTCTTATATGCTCAACAATTCCACAATTATAACAAATAGGAATAAACTTTCATGCCTACCTTTCTTCATCAAACTCGGTAGTGAAGTTTTGTGCAAGTCTCTTGAGTGGACAGCTTTCGGCATAGCAGATTTTTGGTGGTTCTTCTCTTAACTTCTATTCACAAAGACAATACTTTTGGAAGTAGAAGCAGCGGACGATGGTATTTATTTTTTCTTTTTGATAAGTCATATATCCTAGGCCTATCCTATTACTACTTGATTTATGAAAACTTAACATCTCATTTAATTTATGTGTTGCTGAAATTTGTTTGTACTCCTAAAAAAATTTTAACTCTTGTTCTAGTGCAAGTTTTTGATCTTTTAGTCTCAAAATCTCAACCTTAGAAACTTTTAGAGGCTCACCCAAATTATTTTTCTCATTTTCTACTATTGTAAGATTTTTATACAGCTTTTTGTTGAACTTTTTTAACTTGAC